>CM040423.1:50834566-52274573 GCA_022702705.1 Papilionanthe hookeriana x Papilionanthe teres | reverse complement strand
TCTTATTGTTAAGAATTTGTGAGTCACAACTTCATTTTTATAAGTAACTTATGGAAGAGGATGTGGTGTGGTGTGAAATGTTTGTTTGCAGCTACTAGGCTTGAGTATTTATTTTTATCAGTATAGTTGATATTATTTTATGTGTCGTGCATATCATCATCATTATTTTCAGTTGTTATTTTTGTCAGCATTAAGATAGGTAACTTTTATTTGGACATGCTTAGACATGATTATCGATATCTTATTATTAATATGGTTTGATTGTCGGAGAAAATTATAGCCACCATGTTATTCCTTTGGAATCCTTTATGGGGATAAATTTATCTCTTTTTTCATAAATTGGCATGCTATCAGGGTTCGTTTATAATTTCTATAGCCAGTTTAGTTCAAAGGCTTCTGAGTGTTCATATAAATGGCATCTGCAAGGAGTTTGGGTCTGCCTATCATGCCAAAAAAGATAGTATGAGTGGCGTCTAAGACACAAGATTCAAGCCTTCTATGCCTACCACATCCAAAAAGATGTATATAGTTCTCTGTATTTGCATTTTAAGTTTGCAAACATGATTTCATTGACGCATCAATAATGATGCATATGGGTCTTTATCTTTTGGTGGGGTGGCCCTTCAACTCCTACGATTACTAAAAAATGTGTACAAGTCTTCTCCCCACCACGCAAAAAAAAAGAGTGTCCATCATCTATATGTGAAATCTATGCATGCAATATAATTTTATTGTTGCATTGGGGTGATGCATCCGCATAGTTAAAAGTTGGGTTAGTTGTCTTGCTTTTGCATTAAACTCATGCTTGCGAGATGTGGGTGAGAAAATGGCATGGCAACGTAACGAGGTACATAATTCTTTCCCTTTTTTTCCTTATTTTTCTCCTTTTTTGTTCTTTTCTTCTTTCATTTTCCTATTTCTAAAAAAGAAAACTCTTTGCTTTGAGAGGAAAATGAAGGAGATTGAGACAGAGAGTGTTTGTGTGAGAGAGAGAGAGAGAGAGAGAAGGGGGGGGGTAGAGGGATTTGAACAGGATTTAAAAATACAAAATAGGACTTTAAATCTGACACGGGGCTGAGCCTAGCTGACTGAACCGGATGTCTGAGAGACATACTGGCAGAACTGGTCTGCGAAAAGCCGGTTCAAGTCCCTACTTGACCGAGCGGCAATTTGAAGGGGCAGGCACTGCAGCCAGTCCCTTCTCCCTTCAACCTCCCCCCTTCCCTTTTCTGTTTTCCACTTGATTGGAGTCTATTTATATGCTTGTTTGCCGGAATTAGAGTTTGGTTATGTGTGATATCACTTTTTAGATTTTTATGTGGAGTATTCTTCCCCTTTCTGGTTTGTATCCGACAACAGGCGTTGCTCCGGCTGTATCCTGCTCTGAGATTGTGTTGTATCCTCTCTGATTTCCTCCCTACCATCTTCCCTACCTCCCGTAATTGCCGCTTTGCATCCCAACATCCCCTTCCAGCCCTCCACCACCAGTCTTCCCTCTTCCTCCTCTTGTTTAGTCGCTTTCCTGCTCATCTTAGCCGCCAGCCTGCATCCCTTTCTCCACCCAACCTGTCATCTGTATGCTACCTATCTCCCCTTCTCATTGCCGCCCACCTAGCCACTTCCACAGCTGTTTCATCCTACTTATGCAGCCGCCCACCTTCCCTTTTCCCATTTCCCCTCCTTCTAGTCACCGGCCATCATTTCACCGACTCCACGCCACATACCTACTACTTTCCACCATCTCGCCGACACCGCCGCTACCCTCAGATCTTATCCGGTCCTAGCCAGAGTTTGCGTTTGTTTTGTGTTTTGCTTCTGTTTTGTGTCACGGTTGTAACCATTCTCTTTTGTTTGATGAAATTTGTTTCCATTTCCGGTGGTTTTAATTAGTTCCGGTATGTATCAAAATCACTCCAAATTTTAATCCCATTTCACTTTTAATTTGCCTTATTTAAAGTCTCACGAATACGCCTACTTGTTTCACATCAAGTGCTTGTTGCAATTTTTCATTGTTTATTGTACCACAAGTCTCGAAGATTCTTTCTCCAGGAAGCACGCTGGAGCCCCTAGCGTGACTTTCTCACCTCCACTCACAGTAGGACCCATCGGTGCCTTCTCCAGCAAGCTCATGGCATTGCTCATACTCAATCGAACCCATTCATGCCTTCTAAGTGAACTCCTATTGCATCTTCTTCACTTGCTTATTTCTAATTTCGTACATGCCTCCTGCTAGCTATTGTCTCTTGTAGAGGGTTTTGGGCCCCCTGTAGGGGAGCAGTGCTTCTTAAGGGTTATAGAAGACATGGGAAAAGGAGGGACGCGAGTACAAGTGGCACAGGGAGATTGATATTGGCTGGCTGACGATTATTATTATTATTATTATTATTATTATTGTTATTATTATTATTATTTAGGTCAACATATTTATGCTCGTAACTTTGACTATACTTTATCCTTATAGTTTTTAAAAAATTAACTTTATTTTCGTGTAACCTACTACTATGTTGACCTTCATACGGGAGGATGTTTATGTTTAACAATATATTGATATTCTTCGGAAATATAATATTTTATACCTTGATTTTTTTAATATGAAATTCAAAAGTTAAGCGATGCTTGTTCCCTATGCCAATTGTCTTCATCATTATTAGTCGGTAAAATCAAATTCTCACCTTTAAACTATTCTGAACCATAAGTTTATCTTTGATTAAGTGTTATGTTTCTTTTCTTACTAATTAAAGCATTTTTATCCGGAGTTTACAAGTATTCTTTTAATTTTAAATTTTGGCATATTTGATGAGAAGCTATACATCTTCCTAAAATTTCAAGAATTGATTTTTTTTGAAGCAGCCATACTTATAACAGCTATAATATATGAACTAGGCCTGGTCGGGAAAGTGATAGTGATGCTGAAGATGTTGAACATGCTGAAAAACTTCGACAGGTCAAAGCTGTGCTCGAGGAGGTATGCTGTCAATATCAATTTCTTACATAAGGAGTTTCCATCTCACAACCATGCAATTATTATGACAACATTTTTTCTGCAAAATTTCGGAGGTGCCGCCAGCCAAATAATTTGAAAATGCACAAGAATAAAAGTTCAATGTAGTAATTTATTATTTATTTTTATTTGTTATAAATACGGCTTAATAGGATTATGTTCATGGTATGGAGAGGGATTGCCTATCTCTTGAATTGTGGTGTTAATCTTTTATTTATTCGGAGTTGTATTGCTTTGATTTGGTTTAGCCAGAAGAAACTCTTTTGTTTATGCTATAATTTCCACTTAAATCTGTCTCGTTTCCTATCAAATTAGTATCGGAACATTCGAGGCTCATTGCGTTGCAATTTGGGCCTGGAACATGGAATTGCGGTGGGTGGGACCCTAGCGGAGGGCTGCATCCAACCGAAAGTTATGGAAAATGGGAAATCTATATGGTTCAAGGAAGGAAACCCATCTCCCGCTTAATGAGTGGAACGAATTTTGATAGAGGAAATTTTGGAGACTCACATATAAGGAAGTTGAAGTTGTAGATCTTTGAAGGAGAAGATGTCCATAGTTAGAATTTTCACATGGAGAGATACTTAGTTATTAATAAGTTGATCAAGGAAGAAAAATTGACGGCGGCGGCCATGTGTTTAGAAGGGTAGGATTTAACGTGGTATCAATACATAAAACAACATCAACCTATTAGAACATGTGAAGAATTCAAGGACCGATTGTTGTAGCGTTTCAAAATCCCATGAGAATGGGATCTACACGAGCATTTTTTTGCATTATACCAGGAAGGGTACTTCATTGATTACAGAGAGAACTTTGAGATGCTATCCAACCATTTGAAAGGAATATTAGAAGAAGTGTTAGGAGACTTAATGAGCGCTTTGCTTGTTGTGACCGTAAGGATTGGGAGAAACTATAGAATTAGCACAGTTGGTTGAAGATAAAAATGCATTGAAAATTCTCTTGGAGCCACTTGAGTTTAAAAGGGCTTGCTAGGAAACGACAAGTGGGAAAGAAATATTGATTAAATGGAAATATTGCCAGATTTTGGCGCCAAATTGGAGCCATACAATTTGATTTACTAGCAGTTTTATCTCTTCCATCTTTTTGAGAGGGGAGTAATGTTAGACCAGCGCTTATGGCTCTGCCAACTAAATAATTTGAAAAGGCGCAAGACTTAAAGGGCAATATAGTGATTTGTTATTTATTATTATTCCGTACAAATAGGGCTTAATGTATTATTAGGGTCAAGTTATGTGTGATGCTGTCTTAAATATTAGGGTTAGGTCTAAGGTTTGGGAAGAGATCGCCTACCTCTGGAATTGGAGGTGTTTATCTTATATGTATTCAGAGATGTATTGCTTTGATTTGGCATCAGCTAAATATTTTGAAATCTTGGAGAACTCTTAATATTACGTTATTTATATTAAGAAACCAGTGTTTTGGAAAGATGGATTTTTTTGGCATCATCATAGATTGAGCTGTAGCTCCAAATTGGCCAACACAATTTATATCTTGAGAGGAAGGTTCATGTTTAGGTTCTGAGGGTGAATGTAGATTTACAAAACGCCATTAAGTCAACTATTAATTTTTGCAGTGAATCGCCCAACCCAACATAGTTTCAGTTTAAGTATACATGCCTGTAATTATGCGACCCCCTTCATTCCAAAGACAGTTAAGTCTCACATAAATGCATGCAAGCACATGCAATTATATTGCCTAGCTCCAGTTACACTTAAATTTTTCTAATCCACTTATTAACTAGTGCCCACTTGGTGGTTTGTTAACATCTACTTTGATCCACAAGTTTATTCAAAGCTGATTCTTTAAAATGTCATCAAGATTGTGCCAAAAAAGTGTATTTTCATGAAACAATCAACTCAGAATGTCATTTTTTATGGAACTTGGAATGGTAGCTCATCCATCTCCTTTTTTATTGATTTGACCATCTCAAATGTTAACGAGTTCATCAATCAAATTATCTCCAATACTAACAACCCTGCCAATCATACTTCATGTTTGTCTTAGGCATGCTTTTTAGAGCCTAGTTGAAAGTCAGGGACAGTTGATAGTCATGTCATATCCCTATGCTTTTGTTGGTCATGTACAATATTTCTAGGCCAGAAGCAAACATGTGTGCCTTAGAGTTATTTAGTTAACTGTATGATAAGTCGTTAGCAATGATTGAGTCAATTTACTCTCGAAAGCATGCCCTTGACGCACAAATATAATTTCATTTCAATTTGCTTGGAATATTTGAGATAAGGCAATATATGTCTGCTAATCAGGCTCCTTTGGCCTTATGACTCCAAGCTATCCAATCTTGGTAGATTGGTTCATTGGAATATCTGAAATAATAAAACAATGGTATATTTTTTGGTTTTACATCCATCCCCAAATATTTCTTTTTAGTTAAATTTAAATCATTTAATATTAACTTGGTTCTAAAAAGTGAAGCCTGGCCGATGTCTTGTGATTATAGTGGAAATAGTAGGGATGAAGATGATAACTGAGTGATGGCACTTAGATGATGAAAGTCGAAAAATGACGGTTAGATTGCTATCATGCGACGATGATCGAATGACAACGACTGCTAGTGGCAGATGATTGTGCCCAAGTGATGTTGGCCGAAGAAAATTAGGCAATGATGGTTGACCAAAGGCAATTAGGTGACAATGATGGGACGACAGTAATTGGATGATAGTGGTTGTTAGTGATTGTTAGCAATGGATTTTAGGTAGAGCTCTAGAGTTATTTAAATCTCTAAGCTATCTCTAAATTCAAATCTTAGATTCCATATGAGGAATGGGGCTTTATTTATAGTTTTTGAGAGAATCATTTTGATCAAATTCTTTAAACTGTTATTGATTCACATATATTGTACGTTGATTGTAGATTGTCTGATGCGGAATTACCTGTTGCAGGATTTCTAAATCGGATCGTGAGGCAATTGCGGTAGGAATTCTTGACTGGCAGGCTCTACTCTTCCTCTGGACCAGACATCTGCCTCAAGCCAAAAGCTCTAGCTAGCCAGTCGACCTACTTCTCATAGGATATGCTGCTCAATTCCCTATAGTCGGCTTACTATTCAGCCCTCCAACCATGTACTCGCACCTTGTCATCCCTCCCCTACAACAGTCATTCTTCTCTGGTTGTCCAAACTACAAATCAGCACTCTACTGACCTTTTTCTGCACTCCCACTTATCATCCGCCCTCGCCCAATCCCCCCCCCCCCCAACACACACACACACACCCACCCACACCCCCCAACACCCCTAGTCACCGACCTTATGCACTTTCATGTTCCTCGCCTACTCTAACTAACCCGTATCACTACTGTTCCTAAACCATCATGCCAATGCCACCACTATCCTCATATCTTCTCTTCTAGCCCCTAGCCGGAGAGTATTGTTGTTGCATCTTATTATCCTTTTCTGTTTGTGTCGTGTTGTGACACCAAGTCATTGCTCATAAAAGTTTGCTTTCGTTTCTGTTGATTTATGAACTAATTCCGATATCATTTTGTAACAGATCTAGCCTAACACTAGTTCTATCATATGGTTTCCTAGCATCCGCCATTAACCAAAAAATTTCTTTCCTATCACTAAGTACCATTTCCACTTCCACAAATCCCAAACTCTAACTATGCCACCAAGAAGATATATGCCTGAACTTACTCGAGAAGAGATACGGCGAGAACTTCGTCGCCTTCAACAAAGGCTTTTTCGAGATTGATGAGATGACCTAAGGGCAGGTTACCCTGGACTGATGTCCGGAGAGTTGGCGGGGAGAAAGAGTGGAGAATCTGAATCCCTTCTATAAGAAGAATTTCGACGATAAAGAATTCTGACCACAACATTTCGGATGCCAGTATCAGAGGATACCTAGAGAGTGATATCTGAATTCTTTCCATAGGAAGAATTTCAAAGAGATGACATTTGGAGGGCATAGAGAAACCAAAGTGGATCTGCCAGAGTTTGATGGGGGTATGGATCCAGAAGTCTTTGTTAATTGGCTACAATCTATTGAATGTATCTTCGAGTATAAAAATGTGTCAGAGGATCAGAGGGTCAATTTAGTTGTTGTCAAGTCGAAGAAAGTGTCTCTTTGTAGTGGTATTATTTACAAAAATAGAGGAAAAGTGAAGGCAGCGATAAGAATACCAGGTGAGAGAAGATGAAGAGAGCGATGCAGGGGAAGTACTTTCCACCCCATTACCGTCAGGATATGTCTCCAAGGCTCCACTAGCATAGGGATCTATCATTAAAGGAGTTCACGGAGTTGTTTGTTCAGTTGAAGATGATATGTGATCTGGTCGAGCCAAAGGAACATACATAGCCTTTTATCTGGGGGGCATGAAATCCGTTATTAGTAACGTGGTGCAGTTGCATCCTTATTCATTTGTTAGAGATGTTTAGACACTTGCCTTAAAGGTGGAAAGACAACATAAACGGAGCAAGAAACACTCGTCCTTCAGGCTGCAACGTTCAGTCAAGCGGTAATCTACAACCACCACGACCGACAAGGGTACCTCGAGAGGAACTAGCAAGCTCGGACAAGGAAGTCACAAGCCTGATCAGAGTGGGAAGGAATAGGATAAAGGTTGCTCCTCTAATACAGTACCAACCAGGAAGTGTTTTAGGTGCCACGACTATGGTTACATAGCCTCTAGCTATCCCATGAGCTGAGTAATCATCCTCATAGATTAAGGCGTCATGGAGGAAGATAGCAATGAGGAGAAAATTGAGGACTAGGATGAGGTGTATCATCATTCACCAAATAAAGGAGAATCGCTCGTAGTGCAACGGGTCCTACGGACCGATATTGATTTGAGGAATTCACAGTAGCTTGGTCAAAATGTATTTTACACCCAATGCACCTCATTATTGATGTAAAGAGCAGTAAGAATGTGGTGTCTATACAAATGGTTGATAAACTGGGCCTCATGACTTAGAGGCATTCTCAATCGTATTAACTAACATGGCTAAACGAGAGTCGGGTCAGCATCAACCTGAGATGGTTAGTAGATTTTTTGATTGGGGGACAGCTGCAGACTAGATGTGGTGCGGTGTGGTTCCTATGGATGCCTGTCATCTTTTGTTGAGGAGATCGTGGCATTTTGATCAGAGGACTCATCACGACAAATTCAGAAACATGTATTCCTTCATTAAGGATGAGAAGTGCATCATCCTACTTCCTTCGGCAGAGCCTGAAGTCAAGAACCCTCACCACTAGAGCAACCTTGGTGGGACTAGTTTTGGTGACGATAGAGGATGATAGGGTTGAGACACCAGCTCCAGACATGGGACGGGCATGACTGAAGGTATTTCAGAATATCACGGTTGACACCGTACCACCAACGCCACCACTGTGCCCGAAGCTTTCGGTTCCTCCCACCTCAGATCTAGTTACACCGACTGTGGATTACTTTAGGAGTATTTAACAGTAGAGGCTAGGCACGCAAACTCGATTTAGTTCAGTAGAAGACTCCCATAAGAGGGGACCAATGTAGATGTGTGCTCGTAAGTTGGGGAAGACCCTTAGGTGCCTTGGAGGGTGGTGCGGTTGCTAGTGGGATCTTGGTCCTGCTAAGATTATAGGCGAGGAACTAGAAGTTTTGACAAATGAGGTCAAAGCTCCCCCAAACCCGGAATATTGAAGCTGGGCTGAGGAGGTCTGCGGCCTGAACCGATCGAGATTCCGAGGGAACCGAGCGGCAAAGGGTGGCAATGCCGACAGCCCTTCCTCTAACTTTCCATTTCTGGTTTTTTCTGTTTGGAGTCTATATATGTGTTGCTTCTTAGAATTAAGGTTGTGGTTTGTTGTATTGTTGTTTCAGATTCTCCCTTGCTAGAGTTGTATCCTACGACAAGTATTGTTTTGGCTATATCTTTCTCTAAAGTATCTTCTTCTCTACCCCTTCTCCTTCACCTACCCTAGCCACCTGCCTCTCCATCTTCTTTTGGATGTCCTGCCGCTCCCTTTTTTGTCATAGCTTTGTGGTCTAGCTCTCCCAGCCACCACCTAGCCTGCCGACCTCCACTTCCCTACAGCCGCCCTTGCTATCCAACCTTCCCGACCATGTATCCGCTCCTTGCCATCTTTTTCTTTCCAGCAATCATTGTTGTCTAGCCCTCCAAACCACCAAATAGCACCCTCTGGACCTTTTCATGCACCCCCACTTGTCATTAACCCTTTCTCAAACCCCACCAACAGCCACCCATCCCGCCCCTCACCCCTAGACACTGATATTCTGCACCCGCCTTCCCCGTACTCCACCTAACCCCTACCACTAATATTCCACAACCACCTTACTGATGCCATTTCTGTCCTCTGGTCTTCTCTTCCGACCCCTAGCCAGAGAGTATTGTTGTTGTGTCGTATTATCTTTTCCAGTTTGTGTTGTGTTGTAACTCTAAGTCCGTGCTACTAAAATTTTGCTATTGTTTCTGTTGATTTCTGAATTATTTCCGCTACCATTTGGGTTAACTCCGGTAACATTGTTGTTTCGGCATTTAAGTGTCTTGTTGACTCTGAATTGAGTGCGTTTGGGCTCGTTAGATTTATCTTATCGAGGTGCTCTATTTGACTATAAACTTGTAAAATTCAGGGATGATGTGATCACTCAATTAATGTTCGAGATTTTTACTTATACTTCAATTACTTGATCTGAGCTTATTTGGATTTGGATTCGATTACTTTTGGTGTGATTTGATTTATTTTGTTAGGATCTTCAGTTTGATTATAAATTTGCAAATCAAAGCTCAGATCTAAATGCATGGAGATTCGTGCCTAATCAAATGAATCTTTTGGTGACATATCAACTAATGTGAGCGGGAGAGGAAATTAGTAGGTATGCTTGTGCCTATAGGAATTCTCAACCCATCCTGATCTCAAATTAAATTATTGGAAATCTTTTTGAAACAAAATCAACTAGAACTCGAAGAAAGCTAATCGCATATTTTCTTTCTCACGCGTATTGAGGAGGCTTGAGGGAAAGGGTTGACTTTTCCCAATCACTTTGCACATGGAGGTTTGAAACATTGGTTTTGTTCGCTAAAGGTGTGATTAGGACAGTTTTTACTCGACTTCTTATGAATTAGTTCTGATATTGACACTGTAAGCAGATTTTGTGCAATGTAGCTACAGCCTCCAGAATTGCCCTTTCTTCAAACCATACTTGTACTATGTTTATGTAATATTTTGAGAGACTTTTTTTGCTTCAGTTATACTTGTGCTTCTAACAGACATGTGACTGTATATGGTATTAGGGTGGTCATTTTTCAGGTATCTATAGGAAAGTGCAGCTAAAACCACTCAAGTGGGTCAAGGTGCAAAGGAATAATGATGAAGCTGAGGAGGAACGCCCAATTGAAGCTTTGATGGTTCTCAAGTATGGAGGCGTTCTTACACACGCAGGAAGAAAACAGGTAAAGCTAATAAGCCGCCATTGCTTGATACTCTGTCAAAATTTATCTTTATGTCTAAGGATGTTTCCACGGAAAGAGCATTTTACAATGTCTTCTGCCTTAATTTTGCAAGAAAACTTGCCTTTCAAGAATAATGTTGTGTTGGTAGTAAATGTATAGATTCCACCCTTTCCCAGAAAGGTCAGTCCAACCCACAACCCCATTTATTACTTGCTCTCACATCCGACACATTCACGCATGAGTGCAATCCCTCGAACCTTTTTAATTTAGCATTTATATTGCTTTTGTTAATTTACTTTCTTTCTTTGTAGGCTGAAGAACTAGGGAGGTTCTTCAGGAACCATATGTATCCAGGTCAGTTTTTGTCTCACATCTTTGTTGTTTTATGTAATACTATGTCCTTGTTACAGTTCAAATTATACCATAATCATTTATTTCTTTAATGCAGGGCTTTGTCATCTTCTTGAACCTTTTTTTTTCAAATTTGCTAAAATACTAAAGAGATTTTGAATAACTATGTTTCTTTATTTATTTTTTGGAAAACCGTTTCAATCCATATATACATAGTTGTAACCCTCTTTGTCAGCAAACATGGAAAACCTTTGAATCTATAGTTTTATATTGTTGTCTTCTTCTCTGTTTCTTTATTCTGCTTGCACACTTAACACCTACTCCCTCTTCCTCCTCTCCAACATCTCATGTTCTCCACCAAATGACTTGCTATAGTTGTTAATAAAATCCTGCTCTTAAGAATGGCAAATCAATATCAGTTTTCTAAACATCTTGACAGTCATGTGTAACAAATATGTTTTACGCTTTCATAAAGGTTTAGAATGCATCAGAAGTAATTTCTTTGCTTTGATTTTGAAATGATTGAATAGCAGCATTATTTTGGTTAATGGTTCTATATATTGTCCATTTTATTGATGATGCTTGATCTGTGGGCATAAATTCTTAAATTGGTTTTTAAAGCGTTATGCTGTAAATAATTTTTCGTGTCACAGTATAAGAATGTGTCGAAGTCCACCCAACCAGCCTGCTACAACAGCAGGAGGGTCGGTCTCTCGCGTGAAGGAGAGGGGCAGCTATTAGCCGCTGTAATAGAAGGTAGGGAGAAGGTGGCTATGAGGATCTTAATCACATACTCAAGGAGGAGAAATTGAAGGATTTTGGAGAGAAAGTTGAGAAGAAAAAATTTAAAATGCTGTGGGAGGATTCTATTAATGGGAGGTCCTAGGGTTTGTTCTTTTTTTTGCATGTTCTTATGGGTTGTTGTTTTCTTATTTTTCTTCTAGTGTTCCTAGCTACGTCTAGGGTTGTGGAAAAGCTGATCTACCTCTCAAAAAGGAGATCACCGTTGTATATTGCTTGTTTTTATTTGTTTCATAAGAGCAGCTTTTATTTGAATTGTTTCTATCTATCTATTGTCGTTTCGACATTGTTGCTTGCTTATTTCGGTTCCGGAGCGTATCAAAATGATTTAAATGTTTTGATTTTAAAAGATTCAATAATGTTGCTATTTCTTGCGGGCAAAATCGTCCATTTGTTCATGTTGCATTTTAGTGATCATTCAATGTTAGCCGAGCCAATCTTGCTATCTATATTAATATCCTCCCATTTCAGACTGCTAGCTATTTTCAACATTAAAATTGGTGGCTACATCATTGTTTATTTCTTAAAGTCATTTAATGGTCCATCAGATGTATGAAGTAATTCTTGATGGACGATTTTGCTCATATTTAAAAGAAGAGTGCTTTTGATAACAGTCTTTCATGTCATTTTGAATTTAATACACGGATTGTCCATCATACTTAGAGCATATTCAGCGGCATTAATTAGTTCAAACTTTTTATGGCGGTTTATAAATGTCATATGACTACCATTATCTTTAATAAATGTTTGATTATTACTAAGTTATCAATGAAAATATTGATAGTCGATCCACTTAGTGGTGATGCACTAATTAAATCAATGTCGAGTTAGTTGTGTGCCTTTCCCAACCAGTATTGATGGAGCGCACAACTATGTACTTCTATCATAAGAGAGATATAGCCATGAATTGCAAGTAGCTAAGTTTTGCACCTTTCCAAACTCAATATAGATGGCGTACATTGCTATGTACTTTTATTATGAGTAGAGTGTGACTCCAAAAATTTACTTTTCGAAATTTTGTATCAGAGAATTTTTTGGTGAAGTTTTGGGTCAATTTTTTAGAAGGCAGATTAGAACTTATTTTAAACACTACCCACATATTTTACCCTAATTTGGAAATTTTCTTATGTGTTGTGTGATTTTTCATAAGCACAAACCCTTATAGTTAATTACACATTCTGATAATAAAAGATATGTTTTAATTAAAGCTAGTTATTAGAGCACTAGGTGTTTAGGCCCAACCTATGATAGCAGCAATTTAAGTAATGGATTTGAAAAAGTTATCATCCTTAGCTTAGAGTAGATGGTGGGGAATGATGACTAATCCCATCAGGATTCCTTAGTTTTGTCATCTGAGGTTGTTATTTCCTTGTTCTATTTATAGTTCACAGTTGACATAATTTGGACTGTAGGATGCTTATTAGTAGCTATCGGTTGCTTTGACCAAGAGAATCATAGACTGGAGGAGAATGTTTGTCTAAAATAACACTCTAAAGTCAATCTTAGATGATAGAGTTTTTTGCCCTATCAAGGTGTACTCGATGTTTCACAGCTCAAGAGGCGAAGCCATAGAAGAATATTGGTGCAAATTGGCATTGAACCGATTCTATGCTTAAATACTTGACAAAAGGATACTGTTATTTCTATTACATTTGAATTTTATCATTCAAATTTTATTATATTCCAGCTATGTAGCTAGTCTTTTGTTTTGGAAGTAGAAAAAAAAAATGGTGGATGCATCAAAATATATGTTGAATATTACTTTGTTATTTTCTTATGATTGGATTTTGAATATTCTCCTTCCCTTCTCTTATTATTGTATTTCTTAGATTAGAATTCAATTTTATTTGAAGTATACTGGCAGTGTATGGTAAATTGTTTGAACTTAAAAATCGGACTCCTCATTTAAATAACTGAAACTGTATATAAACAACACATTTTCATATTTGGTTAAACTGATTGTCCTTTTTTCTAACGAAAATTTCAGGGGAAGGTACTGGTTTGCTTCGTCTTCATAGCACTTATAGGCATGATCTAAAAATATATAGCTCAGATGAGGGCCGTGTTCAGGTACCAATGTTAAACACTGTTGTAAATTCATAATTCAATTATAAAACAAGTTAATTTTATTTTCGATTTTAATGATCATATAAAGGCAATAGCAGTAATTGCAGCCATGAAACTGAAATGTCCACCAAGTGAAATACTGAAATCGGTAATCTTTGGCCATATTATTACAGATGTCTGCTGCAGCATTTGCAAAAGGTCTTCTTGATCTGGAGGGTCAATTAACGCCAATATTGGTATATAGTTGTAGCTTTCATCATATTCTTTATCATTTTGAGTTAGAGACGTTGAACTAGAACTATAACTAACATATTTCTATAGGTTTCTCTTGTGAGCAAGGACTCCTCAATGCTAGATGGACTTGAAAATGCTAGTAGTGAAATGGAAGAAGCAAAGGTTGGTTTCTGGCTGAATTGTTTTCATTTGATAGATATGCCAACTTCCTTTAGAGAAGTTGAAATATTATGTATTTAATTATTTCTCTGTGAAATTGTAAATATTTGTAGTTTAAGAAGCCATAAATTTCAACTATTGGACATGCAATAAATATTCATGTTGCCTGCGTAACAGCCTTCCCTAATCGTTTAGGACCAGTGTGGATGATAAAGAAGGCTCTTTACTTTCTGCGCACTGAAGTAGTTATTCTTGTGTTATATATGGTTGCAAGAAGTTTCTATTGCTTCTGAATCCGAGAAGGGTGGAACCATTTCTCATTTGGTTATCAAAATTACTGCTCCTGCCCCTCTTTAATTTTATAAGGCTACCTAGATATCTGAGCTCTATTCCAGGTTTACCTCGCTCCATTTAGAGTGATTCCAGAGCACTATTGTGGAATATTAATGCCTACAACTCGTGCTTTTTTTATTGGTTGGATACCAGGCATTTAGTCTTAAATTAAATCAACATGCTTGGCTTGAAGAGGATAGTTGTTGCTCCACCAATATCTGAAATATATTAGGGGTTTTTATGTTTCCAGTAAACATATATTACGGCCTGCTAAGTATTGCGGTTCTTCCATGCTTTAAAAAAATGTGATTCTAGCTGTTTATAATTGTGCTGTAACCATTTTGCAAAATAAATCAAACATCACTACTCAAAGCATGCTTCCACTTTCCTTTCCCTTAATCTTCATGTTACAATACGAATGTGCTCTTCTTTGGATTATTAAAAAAATCAAATTTCCTGGGTTAGTGCCTCCATTTCACCTTCATGTTGCTATCTTTATCTTGTGCATATATCACTGGCCCTACTTTCCTTTAAATAATTCCTCCACCAGGACCACCTCTCACCTGAAAACTGGGATTAGCAGTACATAAAAGGAAAGAAGAAGACTTTCGTGAAAATATGTCTTTGCATTAATATATCAAAAAGTACAAAAACTATGCAAGTATGAACTATGATGTACAAAAGAGAGACTTGTAATCTATAAATATGGTAGAGAGTTCCGTACCATCATCTATTTGCATCAAAATAAGAGAAACACTAAGGACACGCTTAGCACAAAAATGAGCGACTCTATTACATTCACATGAAGTATGCACAAAAAGAACTTGCTTAAAAAATGCAAGGAAAGCAAAATCAGGAGACACACTAGGTAACTGTTGCCATTTTTATCTGTGCATATATTGCCGGTCCTTCTTTCCTTTAAATGATTCCTCCACCAGGACCACCTCTCACCTGGAACCTGGGGTTTAACAGTACATAAAAAGAAGAAGACTTTCAAATTTCTCATTGTCGCCGGTTGTTGGACTCATCCATTTCAATAAAGGAGAGAAATGAAGGGAATATATTGAAGCGGCAGCAAAATAAGATCTTGTGATTAGGAAGAGCTCAGCAAGGTCGAGACCTTTCGGAAAGGGAGACTCCTTGTCTAACGTTAATACAAGCATGAATACTATGCACATGGTAGTTATTAATTTAATTCGATAAATGAATTCTACTATATGATGATATTATTGTGAATTGTTTATGTTATATATTGCATCCATTTGTTTTTATAATAATAATGGTTTATATCTCCATAGGTCTATTGCAGCTATAGTTCTCTTTTGTGCTGTTTCCGAACCCATTATTTTGTGATATAGTGAATATGACTAGTTTTCCCTTCATCAATAGGTTTGTTAGTTTTCATATATTACATATCGTCTTTATCATTGCTTTATCTTTTTTTTTTTTTTTTTTCATTTCTAGTTTTGATAATGCTGCTTAAAAGTCCACTAGTTATTTGCTTTCTGTTGCAATTAAAAGAACGAGTAAATGATCAAAATAGTTTCTAGACTTTCCCTTAGCTCATCAAATCTGAACTAATGTGCTCCCACAATTAATTTGGCCTTTTTATGGATTAAATTCTTCTCTTGATCTTTAATGAGAATGGTTTTTACCGAGCTTTCCATTACAAAAAAAAAACAAAGAGTTTCCTATGGTATGTTGATTCACTTTCAATATTGGTGCAATCTGTTTTGCCTGCCTTCTAGCTGTTATTATTTATGTAGGCAAGGCTGCATGAAATCATCAACTCAGTGCAAAGTCCTGCAAAAAGCAATAGGCGTGCAGAATTTCCTTGGATGGTAGATGGTGCTGGTCTACCAGCTAATGCTCGTTGTCTGCTTCCGAAAATGGTAAGAGAAACTTTTCTTTGAGTTCCCGTCTTTAGCATGAATCATACGCTTATATTTTCTTATTTTTATTCTATTTTTTCACAAGTTTATCTTTGTATAGAAGAGGGCTTGTATATTATTAAACTTTTCATGTAGTTTTCTTATTGTAGTTTATTTGGATATAAATGAATTCCTGGACTTTCATAGTTCATCTTCCAAGGCTGATGTGGGTTATTATAATATTATACTGACTATGTGTCCTGAGAATTTAAAAGATTCTATACGAGACTCGCCTTCGGTGAATGTTAGACTGGATAATCCAATAATGCTTGCTTTCTGACCAAAGGAGAGGAACTTTCCCTGGGTCGAGGACTGATATCTAAAAAATATGTTGTAATCATCTGTTGGTTATAGCGTAGCTTCTTCTTTCAAATGATCAAGATATAATAAGCTTGTTGGAACCTTGAAGATGTATGTACGTAATCAATTTTTGGCAAGATAATATTCCACAATTGGACATCCATCATGTACATACATGTATCATGTACACAATCTTCATAGAGGCTACCGATGCATGCATGTTTGTTTTCTATTTTCACCCTTTCACTTGTAACACTCATGTGAATGGGGTGCTTGTGCCTTTATTAGAGATATTTTCACACTTGGTTTCATGTGTGGGTGAGGTTGGCCTTTGATTTGCCTTCCATGCAGTGCCATGATCGTGATCCAAGCACCCTTGTAGGGTGTTACTTATTTGCGCTCGAATCCACACATTTGCAGTTGTATTTTTATTGCAGCGGGCTGACGGCTCCAAGTATATGTGTTCGAGCTCATATCATCTATATGCCCCTGGCATCTACTTGTTAATCTGCTTTTTACATTTTGTATGTCTCATTTTGCTATTTTACTTCCTTGTGCTTCAGATCAATCAACAGTACCCATTCCATCCATTCTGTTAATTATTGATGACTGAAAACTTACTGCGAAGTAAGTCAGACAATCACGTAAGTATACGTGTCAAGTAATAAAGTGGTTAAAGAGTACCGCGTATCGATTCCATGACAATAGTGCTAAAATATTTTTAAAAGAAGTTCTAATTTACTAAACCGCTAAGTAGTTTGACATGATGAAAATCAAAAGGTGAAGCTGTTGAGTTTTTCATATATGCAAGACTCATCTCCTGTGACACAGTTCCGGTGATTTCTTGTTGTTTTTCTATGGTTCTCAAGCTATAGTCGACAACTAGGGATAGAATATTCTTCTCATGCCTATGTATAGTTTAAAAGAAGACTGAACCCCATGAAGTTAAGTTCCCTTAATCCCCATGGCATTCTGCAAATTTATTTTGATCCCTAGAATAGTTGTGGAATCCTACTATAATATGTCTATTTGTTCCATAATTTTATGGTTAACCTACTCCTTTCACAATGGAACCGACAGGAGTCATAGTTCACAGAGGGATTTTAACTTTTCTTATCACGTCTGATAAAAGCAAATGAAGATGGAAAGATTACACACCAACATTAAAAATTTATGCTGTAGAAAGGAGTCGAGGGGACAATAAATCCATATCATGAAAACCACAAGAAATCCAAAAAACTTACATCACAGGAATACGGAACAAGATTAGTTACAATGCATGATGAAAGATAACATAATTTTTTTTATTGCAAGTATAAGGAAGGGAAACAACACAAGAAGTACAGAAAACTTGAGATGGAGCCAATTGATCCTTGTTATACATCGCGGTTATTTTTTATCAATACATATATTCATGGATCTCTTTCATACAAATGCACTCAATCCCACCTTATAAGATCATAAAATCCTCAAACAATAATAAAAAAAACAAGAAAACATATTCTTTCGAGTGAAGTCGAGGAAGAAAACTCCCAAAAACTCTAAAAGACTTCCCAACCCTAAGAGGCACAACCTCCTAGGCAAAAAGTGCTCTCATGATGATAAAAACATTAGTTTATACTTGGGTCATCAATCAGGAAGGACGGAAATCAGGAAACTACATTAGGAGCTTTCTATAATTAGGAGCTTCCTTATTTAAATTATTTTCAATATCTTTATTCTGATTTATTTATCTTTTAGCTGAATATTTAGATTAGGAAAATGTATTATTAAGTTACCTACCTAAAATAGATTGTAAGATTATTATTTAATGGAATGAAAACAAGGGAAATGGCATCGAGCCTATTTTCTCCAAACTTTGACATGGTATCAGGGTTTGAATCGGTCTGAATCCTTGCTACTTGGTATTCTTTATCTTTTGTTATCGTTGGTCTGCATCTTCGATTGCTTCAAGGTCCTCCCCGGGAGCACTCGTTCTTTTCCTTGTTTGAGTTTTGTGACATCTTCTTTCGCCTTCATGGTCGTCCAAGGAAACCCGTTGCTCTTCTGCCTAGCCGGATCTGCTCTGCCGCGATCCTCTCTGCTTCAATCGCGACAGCAATGATCTTCTCATCTGACCACGATAGCCGTTGCGATCTTCTCGCCAGCCGCGATCTTCCCTCCGTGTTCGAGCGCGACAGCCGTTGTGATATTCCTGCCTTGTTCGATCGTGGCAACGGCTGCTCCTCTGCCTTGTTTGATTTTCTTTGATTTTTTGGATCTCTTGTTTTTTTTAATTCAGATTTCTTTGCTAGGCATCGCTGCTTCTGCGGCATCTTCCACTGTTTCTTACGCTTCGCTTCGTCCGCTTTGACTTCGGCTTCTTCGTCGCACTCAAGGATTGAAGGCTTCGACACTCCTTCCTAGACCCACGGCTTCAGCATCCCGGCCTCAACATTTTTGGCGTGAAGATCAGAGAACAAATCGTCCTCGTCGTCGCAGGAAGAATCAAAAGCATTTGGATCGTATAACAAGACGCGGATCCTACTTGTGGGCTATGATCCGTAACATTTGAATCAGGACGCGGATCCTACTTATAGACTATGATTGATAGCATTTGGATCGTGTAACTGGACCCTATTTGTGGGCTATGATCGGTAGCATTTGAATCAGGACACGGATCCTACTTGTAGGCTATGATCGATAGCATATGGATCATGTAACTGGATTCTATTTGTGGGCTATGATCGTTAGCATTTGGATTGTGTAACTAAAAGCGGATCCTTTTTATGGCTATGATTTGAATTTCTGGGCGACAATGATAAAGGATTACTTGTTTTTCTTTGCTCAAATCATGTTATGGTTCAGGAGTTGTCTCTGAGACTTCGGCATTCTCGGCTTCGGCACTCACGGCTTGAGGATTTTTTGTCCCGACAGTATTATTAGTTTCTTGTTGACAAATTGATGCTTCCTGATCAGTCAGCATTAATTTGAGAGGGGGATGTCAATCAGGATGAATGGAAATCAGGTAGCTACATTAGGAGTTTTCTATAATTAGGAGCTTTCTTATTTAAATTATTTCCAATGTCTTTGTTCTGATTTATTTCCCTTTTAGCTGAATATTTAGATTAGGAACATGTATTATTAAGTTATCTAAAATAGATTATGCACTTTATTTTGTACCTAAAATAGATTGTAAGATTATTATTTAATGGAATGAAAGCAAAGGGAAACGGCATCGAGCCTATTTTTCTCAAAACTTTGACATCCAATGAGATCAATACTATGTGGATTGGCTTCTAGTGCGGTGCTTAAGTTGATGCGAGAATGTTGCCTGCTTACGAGCGGAATGCAGGTTGGAGCGAGTCACGGCTCTCGTGGTCGCGTGAAGAGCAAACCTTCACCACTCAACTGCTCCTCACCCTAACGGTGAACTGGAGTGCAATAGAGACAGATGATTCGGTCAGACTAAACTCTTACAAACACTCGTCCTGACCTGCAGAATTATGACTCAGTGGGTGAAAATCAGTCTAATTAAATTGTTGTAAATGTACATAATTGCATTTTATTTTATAATTAATTTATTTTCATATATATTCGAAAGTGTGAAAAATCATATCACCAAAATATTTATTTACATACTGAGTTGTTAAATTCGGCATAATATTATTATGGATCCAAAATTTTGTACAAGTCATACATGTCTACTCGCCATAGTGCTTTTTATTCTTTTCTGAAAGTCAATAACGTAGAAAGCAACAACAAGCTCAGTGAAATAATCAAAATTAAAATAAGATTCTACATACGAAAAAAAACGTGCATTCTTATATATAACGTGTGTATTTGTCCAAAGCACATGTCACACCATGCTATAATTGTATAATACTTGTAAAAAGACATGTAATACGGGGAATAATGAATGTTGTATTAAACATGTATTTCATCCATTCATGAGTAATCATAAGTATATTGATAAGAGTTATCAATCTAATCATAAGAAGTCACTTGTAAGTATATAGGCCTTATTATTTTTATGTTATGCTATTGGATCGTCATCTAGCTCGAAGACCACATTAACTATCGATAAAGGTTACCACCATATAGCAGTTATCAATAATCTATTTAGTACTAACGGTTACTACGTTTTGTCGTTGTTTAAACCTAATGGTTCCCAGAGATTTGTCTCCATCTCAATAGCAAGACTCAAAAATCTCATCATTTTCTATCATTTGTCTTGTAAATATTCATATGATAGTTTACTTATAACATCACTTGTGACATTTCTTAAATCATAATTCTTATAACAAACATTTATCATAGGTATTTCATATATCATATGCATGAATCATATTAAATGAATATTTGTAAGCAATGATTTCATAAGCATGTTTATATGATTCATAATATAGTAAAGTTAGTAGGTATTATAAGTGATAAATCAAGTTTACATTCATACAGTTTATGTGGGTATTTGTCTATAATATGCAAAAAAAGTTAAATGTAATAGTGTTATACACATAATCACATGGAAACTTATAGAGAATTATTTTTTCAAGTTAGCACAAAGTTATTTCACCTGAATTAATAGAGTAGCTCTACAATGAGTTTTCTCATGCTCACCTCGAGCTCGCCACCAAGTATATACAACCTAGAATTCATAAACATCTTAGGATTTCATAAAATGTGTGCTTATCTCGTGAATTAGCCCCAAAACTAACTCATTTACAAATTCTTACTTCAAATGGACTTCAGAGCATAACCAACCCTTCTTCAATGCTTCTTATTCTTTTTCATTCCTTCCTCTTATCCCTTCTCTGTCACCAGTGAATTAGGCCTAGTTGAGTCTGTAACTCTTGGTTCACTAGTCGCGCAATAGTTTCCGCATAGCTATAGTAACATAATCACAAACAATATTTGAATTCGTAGCAAATGTCAAAATGAAAATGTAAGGAAGGAAAGAAATGACTTCAATATCATAAAAATTGAGTTTTTTCTTACTGAAATCCCTCTGTAACTTCATGTTGTGAGTTGCGGCTTCCAGATTGCCACTCGCCACTTTTCCGTTTGCCCCCTACTATAGGAACAGAGCAAAGGTTTTAGCTTGAGGGAGAATTCGGGAGAGGGAAAGGATTGTGGCATTTAATGTGATTCCATTGGATCTTAGCCAGTCAAACCATCTCATGGCTAAGAATCGCTAAAGAATGATGGTGACTACACTGCCAAGGGAGAGATTAGAGAGTTAATTAGGATTAATTAAGTTTGATTAAACTTATAACTTTATTTTATATCTCATATGTTTAAAGATCATGCATAGTGCTATATATCAGATTGATCGATTCG
Source organism: Papilionanthe hookeriana x Papilionanthe teres (assembly GCA_022702705.1). Taxonomy (NCBI): domain Eukaryota; kingdom Viridiplantae; phylum Streptophyta; class Magnoliopsida; order Asparagales; family Orchidaceae; genus Papilionanthe; species Papilionanthe hookeriana x Papilionanthe teres. The sequence continues at coordinate 52,252,646 of CM040423.1, read as the reverse complement.
ACATGTAGAATTTTATAAAATTTAGCTGGTCAAATTCTGAGGGGTCCAAAATTTGGGTTTTACCTTAAAATTGCTAAAATTGGGTGTTACACCGAGCAGGCCTTTGTTTGTTTTCTTTCTAATTTTAGCAAATTTCTTTATTTTCTTTCATTCATTTCTAGGCATTTCCTATATTTGGTATTAGAGTTTAGAGTGTAGTTTTTTAGTTTGTTTTGTATCGGGACAGTCGGCGACATATCTTCTTCCTTTTGAGGGCCACCAACCTGAGATCCACACTAATTTGAGTGTTTGTATCCTGTCTGTTGCTATTTTAGATTTTTGAGTGTCGTATTGTTGTATTTTCTCTTTCAAGTGCGTTGATTGTAACCATTAATTTGCTTTCAGTAATAATATTTATTTTTTCTATTATGTTGTTGGTATTAGTGCTAGCTTAATCTCAGTTCTATCATAGGGTTACTAGCATCCCTCATATTACCACCCCCCTGTTTTTCTTTTCCCTCCACCCTACAACCATAGCCCTAACCATGCCCCTGAAAAAATTGTCAAAATTTTATCATGAATTTACCCTGGATGACATGCAACGACTACTCCACCAAGTGTTCAGTCGGCTCGATGCCATTGACGAAAAAACCCAAGGCGGAATCGCTATTGACTTTAACAGTGAAATCTGTGAAAGTGAGCTAGAAGAACATTTGAATCCCTTCCGTATGAATGCTTTCATTGGATAAGATGACAGGCCACAACGTTTTGAGGTAAAGTACTTGCGAAAGGTTAGAGATGAGATGCCTGATGGAGGATATAAAGACTAGATATCTGTTAGAGGATACAGAGATGTGGTGCCTCTTAGAGGGTACGAAGATGGAGTGTCTAATAGAAGATACAAAGATGATGTGCTTATTGGAAGATACATAGATTTAGAGATCAAAGTGGATCTACTGAACCTCTATGAGAGAATGGATCCAAATGATTTCCTCGAATGGATGTAGACTGTTGAATGGATCTCTGATTACAATGAGGTTCCCGATAACAGAAGAGTGAAGCTCTCTGCCATCAAACTAAAGAAGAATGTTTCTTTATAATGGGAGAATCTGAAAAGGAAGTGACAGAATCACTTCTTGGGATAAAATGAAGAAGACGATATAACAAAAGTGTACTTATTTCTTAAAGCTTCACGGCCTACAGCTGAACGAGTTATTGGTGGAGTATATAGTGGAATTTATGTAGCTCAAGCTTAACTGTGATATGACAGAGTCAGAAGTGCACACCATAGTCAGATCTTTGGGAGACTTGAAGCCCGCCATCAATAATGTGGTCTGGCAGACTTTAGCGGTGAAAGTGGAGAGACTACAAAAGCATAGCAAACAACCAATGTCATTCAAACAGCCACCTACAGTTGGAAATATCAACAAAAAAACGCCTCGGGGAGTTGAGAAGACTAGTCAGGATAAGGATAGAGCCACTTAGAGTGAGAAGCCTGAGAAGAGTAGCACACCCACTATAGTCATAGTTAAAAAATATTTCAGATACCTTGGTTTTGTACACATCGCTTCTAGTTGCACGACAAGTCGAGTTGTGTTCTTCACCTAGCAGGGGGCAATGGAGGAAGTTACCAACAAAGAGGCAACTAAAGAACAAGGTGAGGAGTACCATCTTCCACTAAATGAGAGTGAGATGCTTGTGGTTTTACGGAACAGACTGAGGATATGAGGGATCAGCAAGAATGTGGCATCCACATAGATGGTGAATAAATTACCTCACAACTCAGAGGCATTCACAGTTGTATTTCCTGACATGATTTAAAAAGTGAATAATGTTAACATTGACGAGAGTTATCTTGTGGAGTTTTGATTGAGAATCAGCTGCAGGATCAAGTATGATGCTATGTAGCACCGATGGATGTTTGTCATCTTTTGTTAGGGGACCATAACAATTTGATCTCTGAACTCAGCTTGACAGATTCAACAACATTTACAACTTCACCAACATATAGTCCTTTTACCTTCTGCAGAGTCCGAGATGACAAATGCCTTTGCTAGAAACTCCAATAAGATCATCTTTGGTGATTACAGGATGGTGAGACAAATAGCTAGTTTCATACATATGGTTGTCTGTGCAGAGAGGGTTTTAGGTCATCATGTTTGATAGCTTATCGTTGTTCGGGGAGATTCAAACTACCCTCACTTCAGATTTGGTTGAGCCGATCTTGAGCTACTTTTGGAGGATTCCACAAAGTATACTTGAAAAGAAAGCTCAGTTCAATTACGTAGTGTATCTCCAGAAGATTAGACCAATATGGATCGTTGCTTGCAAGCACGGAAGGGGATATGAAAGATAACAGCTGCATATTACATTTTTCCTTGCATTCTCAATTCAGGTCACCTGTCCTGATTGTCGTCCCCTGGACAACCATCCTCTTCCTGTCACGCAGTCCCACTCATTCCCCGTCGCTGCAACCGTCTGAAAATAGCTATTTGCTGGTGTTTTTTGTTGTTCCAACTACTCAACCATCCGTTTTTCTCATTCCAGCTTTTTGTAATTTCCGCAACTCCTCCGCTTCGCTGTCCTCGTCCCCCTCTCTCATTCCAGCCCCTCAGGAAAGCTGATTTTTGCTGATTACTGCCAGTTACAACAATTCCCTTTTGATGCTGCTTGGGACAGCAAGCTGACGTTGTCTTCCCATTATATCCCCACAGTCCTGCACCTTTCTGGTCTTGCCTCCGCCTTTCTAAGCTCGCAACAACCACCATCACCACTCATGATCCACTCTAGTTGAGTGTTTGTGTTGTGTCTGTTGTTACTTGAGATTTTTCGGTGTCGTGTTGTATTTTCTCTTTCAGTTTTGTTGGTGGTAATCAACTATTTGTTTTTAGTAATAATATTTATTTATTTTTTATTGTGGCTTGGGTTAACTGTGGTATCATTTGGTATCAGAGCTAGCCTAACACTAGTCTTACCATAGGGTTCCTTGTATCCACTCATAACCAACCCTATCTCCATCCAAAATTATTCTTTCCTATCTCAAATCACCTCACACACCTCGTTCCACCTATCCACACCCAAAATTGAATCATACTGCTAAGAGAAGCGCCAGTCACCAATCAGGAGTATCCTACGGAATAGATACTATGACAACTCCACCGAGTGCTACAACGACTTGATAAATTAAGGAAAGAGGACCTTCCAATGGGGCCACAGTAACTCGATTTGATTACAGAGATGAAGTGTCTACCAAAGGATATATTGATAAAGTGTTTATTAAAGGGTATAGAGGTGAAGTCTTTGTTAGAGATTTAAAAGATAAAGAACCTCTACTCTAAAGATTTAATGGAAGCAGATGTGGCGAGCAGGTGGTTGTGAAATCAAAAGAGAATAATAATATGTGAGGTCGACAGTGTTTGGAAGGGGATAGGGGTCATTCAATGGTTTCCCAACTGGAAGACAATGAGTCGACGATGAAACAGCGAGGAGGTTCCACCAGATATTCATAAACAAGCTATAGAGACATCACTTACGAAAAAAAGAAGATACAACACTTCTTATGATAGTAATCGGAGAAGAAAATCTCCAATATATACATAAATAAAGCTAAAGTCTCAAAATAGCAAATACAACAAATAAAAAGAGTCTGTTAATAAGAAATAACCCTAATTAGAAATTGTAAAATAGGAAATAAGGGTAGCAAAAAGGAAAAAATCGGGATATATCTGCTACCGGGACAGAATCTGCTTGGTTTGTCCTCCCTTCAATCGCAAGGTCTCCAATTCCACTGTATTGTGCAATCCCACAATCAATATGGCGTTCATGTCACTCTCCCCAAGTAGTATATTTTTCGTCTTCTTCTCTAGAAGCTTTTGGAATCAATCTACTTCCACCATATCTACGGCAACTCCACTACAAAATCTATGCTCATATCCATCCTAGACAACTCTGAAACACATAAGTCATACCAAAGTCTATTTCGGTAGAATAAATAGTCATCCTTCTTTGGCAACAAGTGCTGCAACTATACGTAGGTTAGTATTCTCACGAACCATACTTCAAGCCATTAAGTCCATGGATGTTGGCTTAGAGTGAAGAGAATTTTGTTTTAATTTTCTATTGAAATATTTTGCATTCCTTAAACTTAGAATTGGATATTAGGGATAGGATTTGCAGCTTAGCATAACTTGGATAGGATGCTTGGTATTGGAATTGCAGTTGTTAAGAACGATGTAGAATAAGAAAACACCAACAAAGTAAACTGAAGAAAAGTTTGATAGTAACATCAGAAAGATAACAAATGGCTAGAGAATAGTGGCATAATCAAAACATTGAGGAAGTTTTCACTTAAAGAGTAGGAAATTATTGTTCTGTTAGGTGCTGATTCTGCCTCCAGGTCTTTTTCTGATTGTATTTTCCCATTTTGAAAGTATGAAAATAAAAGTGGTCAATATCAAAACGGTCCCCTTACTTTTCCTAAGTTGTTATTTTAATTCTAGAGTTTATAGAAATGTCAATTTAATCTTCAGACTCTTTTAATATTAGTTAAAATAATCCCCACTAAGGATTATTTTGTCTCCCAATCCGGGGACTAATTTAGCACTTCTATAAACTCTAGGGCTAAAAATGATATTTAAATAGTGATGGGACTATTTTGACACTTTACTTGAAAATAAAATGCCCCCACTTCTCCGAACAATATCTAAGTTATGAACCTACAAAGTTCTCTTAGTGCAACGTAATTGCAAGTACACAATCCATGTTCCTTATTTATGATGAATAGGTAAGTTTGTGTTCGCTTTAAAAATCAGCTTTTTGCTTAAAAACCTTATTAGCCATTAGTTATGGGGTTGTTTGGGATCAATTTTTGTTTTTTATTTTTGAAAATAAAAATAGGAAACAAATATAAAAATAGTGTTTGACTATCTGTTTATTGTCTTATTTATGTTTTATTTTTATTTTTTGGGATAACACTTTTGTTTTTAAAATACTAAAAACAAAAAAAAAACATATGTTTATCTGTTTTTAAAATACCAAAACAAAGCTTAGCCTAGCCTACATTCGCCTCCCGCTGTCACTCGGCACCGGCAACAGCCAACCGCCACCGCCGCAGACCGCCCCTACCCCCAGCCGTAGCCCGCCAGCCGCCACCTCCCCGTCACCGCGCTCACTTGTCACCGTCAGACCCCACTTGTCGCAGCTGGCCGCCACCGTCGCCTGTTGCCCACCGTTGTAGCTTGCCGCGCGTCCCCCGTCGTCGCCACCGCCAACCCTCGCTGCCTGCTGTCGTCAACCTCTTTCAGCAGTCGCTCGCCACTGCCGCTGCCGACGCCCACCAGCGACAGCCACCGCCCACCGCCCACCGCCCATCCGTCGCAGCTCGACACCCGCCCGCCTACAGGTAATGCTTTGTGCTAGGTGGAGCTAGAAAGACGTATGCAATGGGCGACAAAGCTTAAGATTAGAGCGCACGTGGACCCAACCATTCTTTAAGAAGTATATGTTTTTTGTTAAAGAAAAAAAAGAAAATCCCCAACCAAACATATTTTATATTTTTATTTTTAAAAATACATAAATCATAACAGTACCAAACAGTTTTTCTAAAAACATAAAACAAAATAAAAACAAAACAAACTATAAATAAAAATAAAAATAAAAAAGAGAGTGATTCTAACAAATCCTAAACCATTGAAAAATTCCAAGATTGTCATCATCTTTTTTATTTTCTTGTTTTATATCTGGCTTGTGCTCAAGAATTTTATGAAAGCCTTTCATTTATTTTAAATGCGTAATTTACAAATGTATTTCTCTATGCAGTACAAACTTATAAAGAAGATAACGGAGCAAGTGAAGCAGCTTGCAAAAGATAAAGATGAACCCTCAATGACAAGCTCTTATGATGTTCTTCCTCCATATGACCAAGCGAAGGCTCTTGGGAAAATTAACATTGATGTAGATCGTATCGCTGCTGGATTGCCTTGTGGAAGTGAAGGGTTTCTCTTAATGTTTGCCCGCTGGAAAAAGCTTGAGAGAGACCTATACAATGAACGCAAGGAGTACGTTACCAGACAAAACCTAATGATACGACCTTTTGATTAGTAATAAATTTATAACTTGCAAAGTTTACACTTATAGTCATGTATTAAAGAGACATTTTCTTTATTTAATTTAAGGATTTTACGTTTTGTCTCAGTTGTTGCACCTTTTGTCTTGATTGTTGCACTGCAAGTCTTATTGTTTTAGCTATTTTCAGCGTTCAACTAATATTATTTATCTTAATTGCAGCCGGTTTGATATTACACAGATTCCAGATGTCTACGATTCCTGCAAGTAAGAAGTTTTCATTTCTTCTGTATTTTGGATTTATTAAATCTTGCTTACGTTAACTACTTCTTTATCTCAAAAGAATGTTTTACTGTCACAAGCATTCTTACTTATCATACATGCATTAAAAGTTTTTTGTGTTCAAATTTATCAGTTGGCCTTGTAGGGAATTATATCATAGAAGATTCTCTCCTCTCCTCATGGCTCAAAGAATTGATCGTCCACTTCTTATTTGTTGATGACTAGGTGTAAAGCATTTGTAACGTTTTGTTACCTAGGGAGAAGAAACAAAGGAGATAGTAAGCGAGGAGTCAAGTGAATCAAAAATAAGAAGAAAAGAATAATGAGAAGTCGAGCAAAGGAAGAGGGAGCGAAGAGTAGATTAGGGAGGAAGATGAGGCAAGGAATCGGGGAAACTAAAGGTTACTTCGACCTATAAAAGGGACGTGAGGAATGCTGAGGGAGACCAATCTACCTGGAAGCCAAGCAAGGAGTGAAGGAGAGAAGAACGGCGCGGGAGAAGTCCTAGTTGTTGACGAGGAGGTCTGAGGAAGTATCGGCGTCGAGGTCAAGCTGTGGAAAGGACGATTGGTGTTGTGATGTGATCAAAGTAGTCGAAGAAGAGGAAGTCGCAAAGGATACAAGCGATCCTGTGCGATCGAGCCGAATAAGAAGAAAGGGAGGGCAGGAGCGTGCAGAAGCCTAGGTCGAACCGAGTCTTTGAGGAGGAAATGGTAGTTTTTTTAATTTATGTAGTAGTATTAATAATAACAATAATATATTTATTAAAAAGAAAAATAAGCATAATAAATAAATTGAATACTTAACTAAAAGATAATAACTTACTTAAAATAATGAATAATTTTGTATCATGTTTATGTTAGGTTTTTAATTTTAGAATAATTGACGTCAAGGTGAGTACTTCTACTTCTAAATTATAGTAATAATGTTGTATTTCTTCAAAATCACTCATATTAGTTATGATATCTTCTTACTGCAACTAGTTATGATATCTTGTTACTGCAACTAGAATATGATTATTCTGGCTTATTATTCAACTTGATCATCTAGAAATGAATATGAATGATTTGTATAGTTATACATATATGCTATATATGCATGTTATAAAAGAAAGATATTGGATGATATTTAGAATGTAAACGAAATGATTTATAGTATATTTGCATTTGCATGTTTGGCTATGATGGAGCATTCTTCGATGGTGCTAGTGGGGACGGAAACACTAATGTAGATGTACACGTAAATAAAAAAAGATATTGATATTGACGTATCTTAATTGACACAATTTTAGACTGTGGCTCCTGTGACGATTATGTAAATACAATATAATATTGATATGTTATTGTTGTAGTAAGGAACGAGTAACATCAAATATTTAGATTGATTTATTAAAAGTTTAACGGGTATGCATGTTATTTATGTTTCTTTATATTATTATAGTTTATGAATATGTGTATTCTCTGGCTGGTTTAGCTTACAACTGCTTTAACCTTGTATTGGTGTAGTAGGAATGACCATTCACTAGCTCGTTTAGCTTACAGTTGTTTTAAACTAGCTTTTCATGTTAATTTAATTGATTAAGAGATGAGTGATAGAAGAGAAAGTTTATAAAAGAAGCGAACAACCATCAACGAGATAATTTTAATCGTACAATTTTAGTTTACTTTATAGTGGTTTTTTCATCTGTTAAATTATAGACAAATATAGAAAATTTAGTTCACAACGTCTGACCATCATTACTCACCATGGTTAATTCCAAGCCCCGAGCTAGGTCGTGACAAGTGGTGTTAGAGCCTAGGTTTAGGTTTAATTAATGAAATCTTGATGGAAGAGCCAATAGGATATTTATTAGAAAATTTTAAAAATTATAAAAATAATTATTATCCCTTCAGACGGTGATACACCCGAGATCATAGAAGAAGAGGATCCAATAGAAAATAAAGAAGTATGACCTACTATTAATGTGAACATGAATGTCCTCATCCAAATGATGATGGCGATGACTCAGCTGATTCAGGAGTCCAGATCGCAGCCTAGTGATACAGTTATTGTGGACAAGTACTTCAAGATATTTTAGAGTCTACGCCCACATTTGTTCAAGGAAACTGAAGAACCAATTGAAGAGGAGAACTGGTTAATGAGGATAGATAAAATACTAGATAGCATAGCTTGTCCGAATGAAAGAAGAGTACCATTGGCGGCGTTTGTACTAGATGGAGAAGCTAAAAGATGTTGGCGTGGGCAACGTTGGGACAGGTAAGGGGCATACCCAACACAATGATAAGTTGTGAGGAGTTTGTTGACCTTTTTAGATAGGGGTTCGTACCTCTATCCGCCTAATAACAGATGCAGGAAAAGTTCTTCAAGTTGAGGCAAAGAGAGAAGACGGTCATGTATTACAAAGCAGAATTTACTGTACTATGGAGATATGCACCACAGTTGATTGCTACTGTAGAAGAAAAGTGCTACTGATTAAAAGATTCTATAAGATAGCGGTTAGTACCTTTTGGGATCGGTGAATACTCGGTATTGGTGGAATGAGCTTGAAAAGTGGAGATCGACTATCAGCTTACTCAGAAGCATAAAGAGATGCACAAGAGGAAGACTGCAAAAGAACAAGTAGATCACTTAGAAGGATCCAATAAGCAAAAGTCTCAGAATAATTTGAGTGGATTTAACAAAGCTACAACTCAGGGTATTGGAGTTAGTTGTACCAAATGTCGAAGACAATATAAAAGTGAATGTTTAATGGGCACTAACACTTGTTATTGGTGTCGTTAGTCTGGTCATATAGGAAGATATTGTTCATTTGTTGGCCAGAAAAGCATTGAAGATCAAAGATTTGATGGAGCTTTTTTGCAGTCTATAGCTTCAGCTCCAACTTAAGGTCAACTAAGCCAACATGTTTGACCTCAAGTATTTTTCCTTACTCATAGTGAGCTTGAAGGACCTACTGCTGCTACTTGTAATGTCTGATGAGTATGGCTTATTTTTCTAAAATATACTCATGTTTCATCATTATTATCCAAAGTATATTTGATTCGCCTTGTATCGAGTCTTTATCGTTATAGTGATTATTTTTCATATGACCCTCAAATTCATGGATAGCTAATTTTGCTCTGCTTAATGAAAATGATTTGAGATATGTTTGTAAATTTGACGAAATTTTTATAAGCGGGAAAGATTGTGACTTTTTGTTACCCTGAGAGAAGAAACGGAAGCGAGGAGTTGAGTGAACTGATAATAAGAAGAGGCAAAGAATAGTTAGAAGCCGAAGAGAGGAGATGGAATGATGAGTTGATCAAGGAGGAAGATGAAATGACGAATTGGGGAAATCGAATGTTACTTCGTCCTATAAAAGGGTCGTGGGGAATGCAGAGGGAGACCAACCTACCTGGGAGCCAAGCAACGATCGAAGCAGATGAGAACAACGCTGGAGAAGCCCCAGTGGATGATGAGGAGGTTTGAGGAAGTATCAGCGTCGAGGTCGAGCTGTGGAGGGAGGACAATCGGTGTCGTGACTTGATCAGAGGAGCCAAAAAGGAGGAAGTCGTAAAGGAGACGTGCAATCCTGTGCGATCGAGCCGAAGAAGAAAGGGAGTGGTGGAGCTTGCAGAGCTTAGGCTAAACCAAGTCTTTGAAGAGGTAATGTATTTTTTTTTATTTAAGTAATAATAATAATATAATATATTTATTGAATGGAAAAATAAGCATAATAAAATAACTTTATTACTTAACTAAAAGATAATAGTTTACTTAAAATAATAAATAATTTAAGTTTTATATCATGTTTTTGTTAGGTCTTCAATTTAAAAAAAAATTAACTTCAAGAGCAAGCAGATTGTCTTTTATCGATATTAGTAGTTTTACTTCTAAATTATAGTAATAATATTGTATTTCTTCAAAATCACTTGAATTAGTCAAGATATCTTGTTACTGCAACTAGAATATAATTATTATGGCTTATTATTCAATTTGACCATCTAGAAATGATTGTGAATGATTTGCATAGTTATACTCATGTACTATACTTGCATGTTTTAAAAGAAAGATATAGGAAGATATTTAGAATGTAAACGAATATAGTACGCTTGCATGGGGAGGATTGGCTATGATAGAACATCGTTTGATGGTACTAGTGGGAAACACTAATGTACTCATGCACGTAAATGAAAAGGATATTAATATTGATGTTTTAATTGACACAATTTTTAGACGGTGGTTTCTGTCGGTTGTATAAATATGATAGGATTTTAATATGCTACCAATATAGTAAGACTCTTTGAATATCATCAAATATTTAGATTTATTTATTAAAAAGTTTAATGGGCGTGCATATTATTTATTTTTCCTTGTATTGTTATAGTTTAGGAGTACGAGTATTCACTGGCTCGTTTAGCTCACAACTGCTTTAAACTAACTTTTAAAGTTATTTAATTGGTTAAAAGATGAGTGAGAAAATGTTTATAGAAGAAGCGAACAACCATCAACGAAGTAATTTTAATTGTACCATTTTAATTTAATTTGTGGTGCTTCATCTACTAAATTGTAAACGAATATAAAAAATTTAATTCACATCGTCCGACCGTCTGTGCTTACCCTAGTTAATTCCAATTTACGGGTCGGATTGTGACAGCTTTAAGGTTATATTATGTTGGAACTGAAAAAATTTTCTCAACCAAAGAATTACAAAGCTCACCTAACTTCTAGAATAATTCTAGTTAAATATTGATCTTGATGATCTCGATCTTAAAGGGACAAGCTACTCTAGGTTATGAAATCTCACACCTTTGTTTAGTCTAAATCAATTTTTTAAAAGCTAAATTAGATTGCAAAAAAGACACTGGCTAGATATTACTCTTGATGATGAGAGAGAACATTCTATTACAACTAGTCATTTAGACTCTAATTACTCAGCACATAGCAACAACAATTGGCTTAGTTTTAATTTTTTTTTTGCTTTTAGTTTTAGAGTGAATGTGATACGCTTGTGCATGCTCCTGCAGACATGAGAGACGACGAGCCATCCAAGGGCAACTGGTCTGGACTGGCCAGACCTAGCCAGACCAGCAGGCAGCCTAGCCATGCCAGGCAGCCCAGCTTAGATATGCGAGATTCCGAAGAGTGTGGAGCACAATTTCAGAGATCGGGTGGGGCTCACAATGCGGCTAATCACGTACAAGAGGAGGGGAATCAAGGAGGGGTTTTTTTTTTTTGGGGGGGGGGGGGAGGGGTGATTTGAAATGGGATCTTGGAGAGCATTTATGAGGGCTGCTAATTCACTAGATTTTGATCCGCTACATTTTTTTCTTTTCTCTTTGTGTTTCGAGCGGCATTTAGAGTTTGTGAAGAGACAATTTACCTCTCAAATAGTAGAGAAACATTGTATCTTGTTTGCTCTCATTTTTATTAGTAACATGAGCCCTAAATTGAGTTCTTCCACATCTCTATTGCAATTTATTCGTCTTTTTTTTTTGGTTTCTGGTGGTCGTATCAAATTGGTATTAGAGTGAGAACTTGAAGGAATAGCAACAAAGAAAATGAATGTGTTGGAAGAAAACATAAGGCAAATCAGATCGGGAATGGAAGAAAGTTTTGCCACCATAAATGATATGTTCTCTTCCATTGAGAACTGAATGGAGGGCAGGCGAGAGCGTGGATGAAAGGATGAAGAGGTTCATTGAGATGAAATTCAAGATTCTGCTGACGGCTCAAATTGCATACCCTAACCAAAGTTAATCAAAGAATCCTTGACCAAATTGAAAGGGAAGGAGATCATACGAGAGGACAACGAGGAGAAAAGCATCAACTACCAAGAGCTTCCCCCTAAGACTCCGAGAGGGGGGAGTGGAAATTTCCGATGGAATGGGGTGGGCCGAAAATCGGAAGGGCGGTGCGAGAGGTACGAAGGAGGGAATGGGGTATGACTATGACCAAATGAGGGAGTTTCAATCTAAACACGTGGGGAAAAACGACGAAAGGAGAGGAATTTGGGGTGGCAATGCGAGGATAAAAAAATTGAAGATGTCGATCTTTGAAGGGGAAGATGTACAAGAGCGATACTTTGTAGTAAACTGGTTAATTGAGGAAATGAAGCTCATGGCAGCAGAGTTATGTTTAGAGGAAAAGACCCTAGCATGGTTTCAGTGCATGGAGAGGTACTCGATTCGTTCTTGAGAGGAGTTTTAGGATTATTTGTTGCAATGTTTTTGAGTCATTCAGGAAGAAGACCTACATGAGCAATTCTATGTTTTGACTTAGGAGAGGACGATCACAGACTACATGGAGAGGTTCAAGGTCATGTTGGGGTAACTGTGGTTTATTTCTACAACAGGGCTTGAGGGGACTTCTTGAAGGCCCTAAAGGCCGACATCCCAGCAGCCCTCCAACTATTGAGACCGCGGGTATTAAGTGAGATGATGGAGCTCGCCCATACTGCGAAAGATAAGAAGCAAGTAAAAAAGACCAGCAAGGGCAGCACCACAGAAGGATTCTACAAGGGTGCCTCGGCGGCCATGACACTGAGGACCTAGACGGTGTCATTTTAAAAGGAGGTACCAAAGGAAAAGAATATGGACCAGTTCTGAGAGCAATTTCAAACGTCTTAGCAATGTATAAGTGTGGGATAAAAGAGCAAAAAGATTATGTTTATGATGTGACGAGAAGTATGCCCCAGACCACCGTTGTAAGGAACATACACTTCAAATCCTTTTAGTTCATGAGAAGGAGACAACTAGTGAGTCGAAGGAAGACACGGTGGACAAAGATGAGTATTTGCACTTAGATGTAGCAGAGGTGTCCCTCTATTCAATGGCGGTATTTACTCCGAGTCACACTATTAAGTTGAGGGGACGAATCAGGGAGCAACTGATTGTGGTGTTGGTGTATAGTAGGGTCACACATAATTTAATCTGAAATCAGGTTGTGGATCAGCTAAGGTTGGAGCTGGTAGATACGAGGAGCTTTGGTGCCATGATGGGGACAGGGAAGGCGGAGAAAAGTTATGGAATTTGCAAAAGGAGTAGCTCTGACACTACATGGCCTACAGGTGATGGACTTCCTTCGCTTGGACTTGTGCTGCACTAATGTGATTTTGGGGATGAAGTGACTGTAGAAATATGGGGAGACGAAGGTGAATTGGAAATCACTCGCAATGGACTTCAAGGTGGATGGTAAGAAGGTCGTGTTGAGAGGAGATGCTAGCCTATGCAAAACCATGGTCTCGCTCAAAATCATTGACAAGACAATACGGGGAGCAGGGTTAGGCTATTTAGTGGAGTTGCAGAGCATTGAGAAAATCCAGGATCCCGAGTCAGATGAGTTCCCTGAGGGTAGTCAACAGCTTCTACAGCAGTTTCCCGACATCTTTCAGCAACCGAGCGAATTACCACCATCTTGGGATCACGAGCACGTTATTAACCTAAAGGAGGGTGTCCATCCTATCAGTATCGGACCATATTGATATCCACAGATTTAAAAGGATAAGATATAAAAGTTGATCCGATAGAGCTCGAAGTGGGAATTATCAAGCCCACTGTGAGCCTCTTTTCCTGTTCACTCCTATTGGTGAAGAAGAAAAATGGTAGTCGGATATTTTGCGTGGACTAACAAGCTTTGACCAAGGAAAACATATTGGACAAGTTTCCTATCCCTATGAGTGATGAGCTACTAGATGAGTTTTATGGGCAGTCATTTTTTCGAAAATCAATCTCAAGTTGGGATACAATCAAATCAGGATGAATCCAACTGATTTGTACAGGACAGCGTTTAGGACAAATAAAGGACATTACAAATTATTATTTATGTTGTTTGATCTCATCAAAGCTCCAGTCACAATATCTTAGGAAATTCATCTTGTTCTTCTTTAATGACATTCTGGTCTATAGACATACAGAGACAGAGTATGTGGAACACCTGAGGGCAGTCTTGGAGATGTTGAGAGAGCACCAAGTATACGCTAACTTGAAGAAATGTTCATTTGCATAGTTACAAGTAGAGTACCTAGGCACGTGGTCACCAGAGCAAAAGTAGCAGTGGACTAGTACAAGGCCGATGCTATGGTGGACCGGCCTTTACCCAAGATTTTGAAGAATTTGAGGGGACCTCTCGGTCTCATTGGATACTAAATGTTTGAAGAGATAAGACACGATAACATTGTCCCTGACGAAGCAGCTAATGAAAGACAATATCAAATGGGGAAAGCAGCAACACAGGCTTTTGAACATTTGAAGAGAGTCATGACTAGCGTTCTGGTATTAGCACTTCCAGATTTCAGTAGATCGTCTGTGGTAGAAACGGATGTGTTAGTGTACAGATTGGGAGCATTACTCATGCAGGACCAATGATCAATTGTCTCATAGTTAGATGAGGCTTAAGTCAATGTTCGAGTGGGAGTTGATGGCTATTGTTTTGGTCATTGAGAGGTGGCAGTCCTACCTGTTGGGACGATACTTTCTAGCATCAAATGTGGCTATCTAGGTTATTGAGATATGATTTCGAGATTCAGTACCGACTAGGATTGGAGAATAAAGTCGCGAATGCACTGTCAAGAAAGGTGGAGGAGCCTCAGCTGACAGACCTCCTTATTGATACCCTTTGTCCTATATTAGGAAGTCCTAAGATGGGAAAGCGAGCAGGATGAAAGGCTTAGGAAAAGACGAGCAGAGTTGCTACATGATCTAAACAGTCGGTTAGGATATGCATGGAGGGGATAGCTGCTACTCAATTAAGGGCGATTCGTGATATCCTGGGCATTGAAGTACATCACTAAACTATTGCAGGAGTTTCATGACAGTTCAATTGAGGGACACTCAGGGGTATGTCTATCGATAGAGCTTTATTGTGGAGATGTGTAGAGACGTAGATGTCATGTTGACACGGTATGATGTGTGCCAACAACATAAATACTTGACCATGGCGCCAGCAGGATTGCTACAACCCTTAACTTTACCATAGAAGATTTGAGAAGAAGTAGCGATGGATTTTATGTACACAATCATAATGGTTTACAGAGATCTTGATAGTAGTGAACAAGTATGCACATTTCATTACATTATGACACCCATGCACTGTGGTCTCAGTCTATACGGTGTTCATATGAGAAGTAGTTTGTTTGCATGGAGTGTTGAGTACATTGTATCAGACAAGGACAAGGTGTTCATCAGTCAATTCTGGAAGTAGTTGTTCAGGTTATAATGAACACTCCTTAAGATAAGCACACATATCATCCTCAGATCGATGGCTAGACAAAGGTGTTCAACATGAGTGTGGAGATATACCTATGTTGTTTTGTATTGGATAAGCTGTAGTTTGGGTCAAGTGGATTACTTCGGTTGAATATTGGTATAATACTTCGTGTCATACCATACTGCGGCACAGACCACCCCTTTTAAGATTTAGTAGGGTGGGATTTACCTCACTTGATATATTATAAGTATAGCACTACAACGGAATCCAGTGTCGACCAGCACTTGGAGGAGAGGACAGATTATTGGCAGAGCTAAAGGGATATCTACTGAGAGCTCAACAAATCGTGAGACGAAGGCAGATGGACATGGGAGAGACACAATTTGCACCCGGGGACATGGCTCACTTGAAATTGAGGCTCTACTGGTAGTAGAGATTGGCTAGGCGAAGGAGCAAGAAACTTTCTCCATGATATTTTGGACCCTATAAAATAACTTGATTAAAAGAGTATTAAAAGTCACCTCTTAAACTTCAATTAAAAGTCCTAACATGCATGAGGCTCGGCTTTCCCTTTCTCCCACATGAATGCTTCGACCCCTCCACTCGAACCTATAAGCAGAGCTATTAAGCCTCCTGCTTCGCATAGTAGCAGTGCACTAAGCTGATCTTCTCACTCCTTTGTTTGTCTAGGGTGCAACTTCTCTCCCACAATAAAAGGTCTACTTTCTCAATATGATCGCTCCTGCAAGCTCTTTGACCCTCACGATGCTTTCATCCTTTGAATTTGATACACCCATACCTTACTCTTTCAACAAGCATAACAAATTTCGTGTCCGACTTATGCATGAAGATACTAGATTCGATTAGACGCGGCATTCCTCCTTCGGCTACAGAAGTGTTGAAGCCTCCCACATGTGTAAATGGTGACTTCTCCCCTACACTGTGGTCTCAGTCAATATTGTGTTCATACGAGAAGTATTTCGTTTGCATGGAGCGTCAAATATATTGTATCAGACAAGGACAAGGTGTTCATCAGTCAATTTAGGAAGGATTTGTTCAAGTTATAATGAACACTTCTTAAGAGAAGCACATCATATCATCCCCAAATCGATGACCAGACAAAAGTGTTCAACAGGAGTGTGGAGACATACCTATGTTGCTTTGTATTGGATACATTGTAGTTTTGGGCCAAGTGGATTACTTGGGTTGAATATTAGTATAATACTTCATACCAGACTGCGGCACAAACCACCCATGTTAAGATTTTGTAGGGTTGGGATTCACCTCACCTGATATATTATTGGTATAGCACTACACCGGTATCCAGTGTCAACCAGTACTTAGAGGAGAGGACAAATTGTTGGAGCTCAAGGGACATCTACTGAGAGCTCAACAAATCATGAGAGGAAGGCAGATGGACATGGGAGAGATATAATTTGAACCCAGCCACATGGTTCACTTGAAATTGAGGCTCTACTAGTAGTAGAGATCGTCTAGGCGGAGCAAGAAACTTTCTCCATGATATTTTGGACCCTATGAATTAACTTGATTAAAGAGTATTAAAAATCACTTCTTAAACTTCAATTAAAAGCCCTAAACATGCATGTGGCTCGGCTTTCCCTTTCTCCCACATGAATGCTTCAAACCCTCCACTCGAACCTGTAAGCAGAGCTACTAAGCCTCCCGCTTCGCACAGTTGCAGTGCACTAAGCTGACCTTCTCACTCCTTCGTTCGGCTAGGGCACAACTTCCCCGCAGTAAAGGTCTCCTTCCTCATATGATGGCTTTTGCAAGTTCTTTGACCCTCCCGATGCTTCCACCCTTGACTTTGATACACCTATACCCTCTTCCAACAAGTAGAACAAATTTTGTGTCCGACTAGTGCATGAAGCTACTCGATTCGATGATACACGACTTTCATCCTTCGGCTACACAAGTGTTGAAGCCTCCCACGCCTGTAAATGGTGACTTCTTCCCTTCTCTTTCTTCTACTTCTTATTTCAATCTCTCTGCTCTCCCTCTCGCTTATTCGTTCTCTGTAGGCTATGAATGTAAAGACCGATAGAAGCCCCTCACCCCCCCCCCCTTTAAACTTCAATTAAAAGCCCTAATATGCATACGGCTTGGCTTTCCCTTTCTCCCACACGAATGCTTCGACCCCTCCACTCGAACCTGTAAGTAAAGCTACTAAGCCTCCTACTGTGCTGATCTTCTCACTACTTCGGTCGGCTAGGGTACAACTTCTCCCGCAGTAAAGGTCTCTTTTCCTCATATGATGGCTCCTGCAAGTTCTTTGACCCTCTCGATGCTTCCACCCTTTGCCTTTAATACACCCATACCTTCCTCCTTAAACAAGCAGAACAAATTTCGTGTATGACTTGTGCATAAAGCTACTCGATTCGATCATAGGCGGCTTTCCTCCTTTGACTACAGAAGTGTTGAAGCCTCCCACGCGTGTAAATGGTGACTTCTTCTTTCTCTTTCTTCTTCTTATTTCAATCTCTCTGCTTTCCCTCTCGCTTGTTCGTCCTCTGTAGGCTAAGAACGAAAAAATTGATAGAAGCCCCGACACCCCCCCTTCCGATAGATCGTAGATCATAAATGTGAGTTGTAATGACGTTCACAAGTCGTAGGGGCTTACGTTGGGAGCTGTATAAGTTGTAGATCAAAAAGTTTGTAGTTGGTCTCGTAGACTATAGTGACGAGTTGTAATGACATTTGTAGGCCATAGGGACGGTCGTTAGGATCTGTACGAGCCCCGAGTCATGTTGGTTGGAGTTGGTTGAAGGCAACAACTGAAGCAGGCCGGAAGTGGCGGCAGCAATGGGGTTTACTATATTTGGTAGCAACTAGAGGTGGCTGCCTAAGTGGGAAATATTCGCCTGATCTACGGTGCAGAAGCGATGTGGGATTTTAGCTCTACCTCCAAGCTTTAGTCTTTTTCTAGCTCAAGGACTTGTTCCTCTCTAAGGAGAGCTCAAGGGACATCTACTGAGAGCTCGACAAATCATGAGAGGAAGGCAGATGGACATGGGAGAGATATAATTTGAACCCAGCGACATGGTTCACTTGAAATTGAGGCTCTACTAGTAGTGGAGATTGTCTAGGCGAAGCAAGAAACTTTCTCCATTATATTTTGGACCCTATGAAATAATTTGATTAAAAGAATATTAAAAATCACCTCTTAAACTTCAATTAAAAGCCCTAACATGCATACGGGTCAGCTTTCCCTTTCTCTCTCATGAATGCTTCGACCCTCCAATCGAACTTGTAAGCAGAGCTACTAAGCCTCAAGCTTCGCACAGTTGCAGTGCACTAAGTTGACCTTCTCACTCCTTCGTTCAGCTAGGGCACAACTTCTCCTGCAGTAAAGGTCTCCTTCCTCATATGATGGCTCTACAAGTTCTTTGACCCTCCCGATGCACCCTTAACTTTGATACACCCATACCTTCCTCCTTCAACAAGTAGAGCAAATTTTGTGCAAGAAGCTACTCGATTCGATCATACGCGACTTTCACCCTTCGGCTACAGAAGTGTTGAAGCCTTCCACCTCTGTAAATGGTGACTTCTTCCCTTCTCTTTCTTCTACTTATTTCAATCTCTCTGCTCTCCCTCTTGCTTGTTCGTTCTCTGTAGGCTATGAATGAAAAGACCGATAGAAGCCCCTCACCCCCCTCTTAAACTTCAATTAAAAGCCCTAACATGCATGCGGCTCGGCTTTCCCTTTCTCCCACACGAATGCTTCGACCCCTCCACTCGAACCTGTAAGCAAAGCTACTAAGCCTCCTACTGTGGTAATCTTCTCACTCCTTCGTTCAGCTAGGGTACAACTTCTCCCGCAGTAAAGGTCTCTTTCCTCATATGATGGTTCCTGCAAGTTCTTTGTCCCTCTCGATGCTTCCACCCTTTGCCTTTGATACACCCATACCTTCCTCCTTCAACAAGCAGAACAAATTTCGTGTCTGACTTGTGCATGAAGCTACTCGATTCGATCATACACGGTTTTCTCCTTCGCCTACAGAAGTGTTGAAGCCTCCCACGCGTGTAAATGGTGACTTCTTCCCTTCTCTTTCTTTTTCTTCTTATTTCAATCTCTCTGCTTTCCCTTTCGCTAGTTCGTCCTCTGTAGGCTATGAACGAAAAGACCGATAGAAGCCCCTGCACACACCCCGCCCCCGCAACTTCTCTTAAACGAACCGCTCAACAGTTATTTTGAATTAATTTTATTTATTTATGTTTTAAGTTATTACAGCTTCCCTTTCAAATTTAGGTAAGCTGTTTAAATAGTAGCTCAGTTAAGTTAAAGTAAATGCTATTCAATTTTAGTTTATTGGTTTGTTCAAATTAATCAAAAATATTTGCATCAGAAATATTCAGAAATATCAAATGTATGTGCAAGATGGGCTCCTTCAGAATTTTGCCTTTTTGGATTATGATTATTGGCATGTGTTCTCAACTTGACTGCTGTCATGTTTTCTGACTGAGAACATTTAGGTTTAAATATTTTGTTTTGCGTTGAACGCATGACAGTGCAACTTTCCCATCAGATTCAAGTTTGAATTCCATGCTAAAGTTATTTCTTTTTACCACAATATGTGTGTATTGTTCCCTTTATCCAGCACAATCACCTGTTTTCATTCAGCTGTTAGAGTTCGTATTATGTTTTTCATATCTCCTTTGCTCCTCATTATTGTTGCTTTTTGGTCATCATTTCCTCTCCATTGTTTTGACTTTGGATTCTTTTAACAGATATGATCTGCTTCATAATGCACATCTTAATCTTGAAGGTTTGACAGAGCTATTTAAAGTTGCCCAGGTAGACTTTAACTTTATCTCTCATTTTTAACTTCTAATATATATATATATATATATTCTATCAAAGGTTTTATTTATTAAACAACAGTTTAGAAATCAAATTTTTACTTACGAGACTGTCAGGGCTGGTGGCGTTTGAATGCATTTTATAGCTTTTTTTTCTTTTTAATAAAGCATACCTTTTCATGAACTGTCTTATCGGACTGATTTTGTCTTCAGAAAGGACTTACTGGCTCTCTTTTTTTTTTCCAAGTTCCTAGCAGATGGTGTTATTCCAAACGAATACGGCATCAACCCAAAGCAGAAACTTGTAATTGGGTCAAAGGTACCTGTCACTATGATCCATTTCCTCCCTGCACAATCATTTTGTTGCGGACTTTCAATTTTTTGTGCGGTTCTGAATGAAGTATATGCACAATTCTCATAAAAGAACCTAAAGCTTCAAATTACATGAAATGGATATGCTGCATTCACAAAATTAACAATAGATCTGCGTAAAGAAAAGTGTGTGATGTGCTTAGGAAAAATCTGTAGATCACTTCCAGATTTATGTAAATAATCTTTAAGCTGATTTGTAGGAAGCATGATACCAGAGTTAACCCAAACTACAATAGAAAAAGCAAATATTATTATTAGAAGAAAATATGCGGTTACAATGAAACACACTTTAAAGGGAAAATATACACATACGACACACCAGTCCCGTTACGGTGGATCCCGGGTGATGGTGGTGGCGATTAAAGTTTTTGAAGAGATGAAGGCAGGGTAGGGAAGGGTTTTGCAGTCTGTGGATTAAAGGTGGCAGCGATTATGGGCAGCTGTAACAGCAGGGTAGCAAGGGAAGACAGTCCAAACAGCAGCAGTTTGCTGTTTGGGGTGGCTGGACAGCAAGAAATCAGCACATGGAAGGTGTTGCGGGCTGCTGCAGCGAAGGTGGAGGGCTGGGACAGCAAGGGAAGCGAAGCGGGAGGCCAGAGCAGTGGCTGGGAAGGGGAAAACTGCAGTAAACCAGCAAGGACAGCTAGTCGGGGTGGCTGAAAGACTGTGGACTATCGGAAACAGCAAATCGGAGGGCTGGCCGCTGATTCAGAAGGAGGATAGCAGGGAGTGTGGAAGGGAGGTGGCTGGAAAGAGGAGGACTGCGGTAAAGAGCAGCAATGGCGTCCGTCTTGGATGGCTTTAGCAAGGAAAGAGGCGTGGCAACGAAGCGAGGAGTGAGAGGAAGGGAAGGTCGAGGATAAATACTCTTTTGGGAACAAGCGACGGCTGGAGCACCACCCGACCCTTTGAAGAATGTTCCACCTCGGATGAGCTACAGCCGGAGCACCACCCATCTTTGGATGCAGTTGTCCTAAACATAAACCGAAACACACACAAAACTAAAAACCTAAATACATTAATCAAATAAATAAGCCCTAGGTAATTAGAATTTGGCCCACTCTTAAAAAGAGGTGCCAATACACGCAAGAAAGGTCGGCCAGCCCTAAGGATCCTGGTATGAACTGATGTAGGCTGCCCATGTTTCACTAAGCCCAGTCTAGACGTGGAAGCAATGGCGGGACTGTGGCGGCGCTATAGCAGGATCGTTGAAAGGGTCTCATGCGGAGAAGCTCTCGCATCAAAGCATCTGTCATAATCAGATGGATAATGTTTCCCTTCGTAGTTGTGCATTGTAACCAATCCCTTACATAACTGTGAGGACAAGATTGAGCAACTCATTGAAATTTGTGCTCTGAACTTACTGTGATGTCATAGTAGAATGGTTGTAAATTGGTGGATCGACTGAGAACCACATAAGAAAACGGAGGTGGCTTAAGATGCTGAACAATGAAGAATTGCTGAATTCTTAAAAGAAAATAGAGAGTTAAGAGTTCTCAATATCAATAAGAGGGTGGGAGAGGGGTTGCATAATTCCTCCAGGTAGCCATGTGCTCGCTATGTTTCATTAGCCAGTGTCTATTTACAATGACTATGAAAAAGTTATTCACAGAAGGGCCTTGTTGACCTCGTTTTTGTCGAGGTTTAGTTTTCCTCCTAGGATTTAGGGTTTTAGCTTTAGGAGCTTCCCCGACGATCTTAGATTCCTAGCACTGGGCCCACCTCGCTTTAGAATGCTCGAAACCACTTCGACACTCTTTTAGAGTCCGGACGGGGTTCCGACCTCCAGCTCACGGCGGGTAGGTTGGAATTAGCGTTAGGATTCCGAATTGAGTTCTATAAGACCACCGGACCCAGGACGGCCTTGTGCACATTCTCGCACCACCGAGCACAAATTCCTCGAACCACGGCCTCGACGGCTTCGAGTTACTCCGTGACGGATCGAGATTGAAGCCAGAACGCCGCGACGATCAACGTCGAGTCAGAATTTCAGAGGATGTCAGATTTGACGCGCTTTCGACGCGACCGTCGACGAGGTTCTCCGAGCGACCTCGGATGACGAAACGGACTTCGCCATTGTGTCCAGAACGTCGTTTCCACCTAAAATTGATATTTAATTTGCGACGATCGCTCGCCAGGACGAAAATTGCGGTTTTGGGCTTATTATTTTTAATAAAATTAATTATATATATATATATGTTATATTTTAAAACCTATTTTCTATCCTAAGCCCTAATCCCTCCCATTCGATCGGCGGCTCTCTCTCTCGCTCGTTCGATAGAGCTTCCGTTCCTTCCTTCTCCCGCGCTCGCGCGCGCCTTTCCCTGGTGACCGTTGCTCCCTCGAGCCCCGCGTGGTTCTCCCCATGCCTCCTCGAGTGTTATCCCTGCGCGAGAGTCACCTCGTGTGATCTCCCGCGCTCGTCTCTGCCTCCTCGCCGATCTTCTGCGGCATTTCCCCCATCCCCCGTCACTTCCTCGATCTTCTTGGGTTCGCGGTAAGTCTCGGCCCTCTCCTCCCTCTCCACCGCCTATTTAGAGCCCTGTTTTGGGCTTTCCTAGGGCTAGCCGATTCTTTTGGTGAAGGTGGAGAGGCGCTGCTGGGCTTCTTGTTCTTTGGGGTGTCTTAAGCTACTTGGTAACTTCTCCTCCTCCTCTCCTTCTCTCGGTTTAGCCCAGGAGACCCTGCGGCCTTGCCGTCGGGTCGGCCTTTGTTTGTCTCATGCTACTGATTGTACGCTTTATATGCTTTGGAATGTTTTCTTTCTTTAAATGCTTAAAATGGTGGTTCTCTACTTCCTTTTTCTAAAAGCATGCTAGTATGGCTCTATCTAGGGGTTTGGAGATGTTTTTATCAATTGAAGCTTGTGCGAGGCATCTATATGAGCATGTTTTGATGTTTATCTTTGGTCATTGGCTTAAAAGAATATAAACGAGGCACGGCTTTAGCTTCTCTTTCTCTCTTGTATCATTTGAGGCATGTTGGATGTATTTAAAGCAAAGTGGTGATCCTCTTTTGGCATGTGGGGGCATGTATTCTAAGCCCCCTTCCTTATTTTCTTTTTAGCAGGAACTATGGAAAGTTTGGCTGCCCCTTTGCATTCTGTTTGGGGCTCGGTTTTCTCTGTTTCTGTGTGCCTTATGGCTGCCCCTTTGCACTATGTGTGGGGCTCGGTTTTCTCTGTTTCTGTGTGCCTTATGGCTGCCCCTTTGCACTCCATTTGGGGCTCGGTTTTGTCTGTTTCTGTGTGCCTTATGGCTGCCCCTTTGCATTCTATGTGGGGCTCGGTTTTTATGCTTTCTGTGTGCCTTATGGCTGCCCCTTTGCATTCCATTTGGGGCTCGGTTTTTCTGCTTTCTGTGTGCCTTATGGCTGCCCCTTTGTGTTTGATGTAGGGGGCTCGGTTTCTTTTTTGTTTCTGTTTGCTGCTCTGCACTGCTCCCTTGTGTTTGATGTAGGGGGCTCGGTTTCTTTTCGTTTACGTTTGCTGCTCTGCTATTGCTCCCTTGTGTTTGATGTAGGGGGCTCGGTTTCTTTCTCGTTTCCGTTCTGTTGCTCCTGCATTGTTCCCCTTGTGTTTGATGTAGGGGCTCGGTTTTGGTTCTGTTGTTCCTGCAGCCTCCCGGTGCGGCCTTTTAATGGCTCGGCTTTAGATCTCCTTTGGGCTCGGGTTTGTGCTTCTTTCGAGTTGTTGGTATCGTTGAATTATTTTGGTAATCCGGTGGATTTATCCCCGTGCATTTGCGATGAATTTAGATCAATGTGGATTGTTTGTTGGGGGCTTGGCCGTGAGCCTCGTTGTGGTAATTTGGATTGTGGGAACTTTACCTATTCGTTGCCCCTTTGTTGTAGCTTGGGCCGTGGGCCTTTGCTCCTGTTTTTAGCCTTGGTCGAGAGCCTCATTTGGATGGTTTTTGTGATGGAGGCTTTGTTCCTTGCTACCCTTGTCTATGGAATTGATTTAATGAAATTTGGAAGCGCTTCACTAGCTTACTTGTGGGAAATAAATTGAGCACGATATACGGAATACTTCTTGGAGGATTTATTTGGTGAAATTGAGAGCTAGTTTGGTGGCTTATGGCTTGTCCATTCCCTTTCTTATGTATCGAAAGGATTAATTGATTCTCCTATTGCTATAGCTTGAGTCCCGAGCCGTGGGAGAACGTCTCGGGAAGTTTGTGTTTCGGGAATTGAAAATCGATGTGGGTTAAGCCTTGGAGTTTTGTGGTAGCACTCTCAGTTTAGTGACCCAGGACCCAGCACCCGGGGAGCAGTTTTCTTCTTTTTATTTTATCTTTATTTATGATTTCACTGTTATTTGGGAAAAGGGAGTGCGTTCTTAGGGGTCTAGTCTTCACCTTCTCCGAGAGCGTCGATGTGCCTTTAGTCCTTTTCTTAGGATGTGTGAGGTCGGTCGGGAGTCCAGGGTGACTTACGTGTTTTCTGATTATTGGAAATCGGCTCACTTCTTTTCGAAATTGTGTTAAGTGAGCCGTTTTCCATCCTCCTTTCCTCGACCCCTCGTCCCTAGTTTTCACGCTTGTTTCTTGGCTCGAAGCACACACCTACGGGGGACGTGTAGGTGTGCATATATAACCTCCTTGGGTTATATATGGGGTCATCAACAAGTTGTAAGTGCGGTGGGGACATTGATGAGGCTAGCAAAACAAGAAAAATTACAAGAGCGCATAGAATGGGCCGCCGACTCAAAGCTACGTAGAGAGTAGAGCGGGAATCACGGAACCGATTCGGCCGTCCTTGGGGTGTCTACTGCAGACGATCCAATGTTCGTAAGCCTAGTCACTATTAGGATAGTCGGCCGTGGATTAAAATACTTTAAAATAAAAAAATACATATGTTTGAAAAAATTACAAAATTACCTCACTACTACTACATGTACTCTTCACTACGAGCTTTTACTTGCATCTGCAAACAAAAATGAAATGTATGAAAATTTATAAAGGTCCACGGTTAGGCTATTCGAGTCGGATTAGGATCGCCTTCGCGGAAAGTCGGTCCAGTAGTCGGCACTCGAGTCCGGACATTAGCACGGCTACGAGTCCGAAACACCGCCGTGCTTACGGGTCTTTCTTTCCGGAGGCCTGTGGCTTTCTTATGGTTCGCCGTGAGTTTAGCGGGTCGTCTCGTGGGTTTCTCGCGGTGCGCTTTTGCAGTTTTCTACGGTTTTGTTTTGTCTTGCGTTTGTGGCTTTTCTCGGAGTTTTTCACGGACGTTTTCTTTCTTTCTTTCTCGACTTTCTTAGTTTTCTTCTGTGATTTTCCTCGCTTTCTCGCCGTTTTCCTTCGTTTCTACCGTTGGGTTTTCGTCTTTCTTCTTTCGTACGTACTCGTAATCTCTCTGTTGAGCTAGGGTGTTTGCCCACTACTTGTACTCTTGCTTTTCCTGCGCTAATGACTCTTCCGCGGAAATAAGAAAAATATGAAAATGATAATAAACGAGTAACATATGTATGAGGATAATGAAAGCATACTGATACTCCTGTGATGATCTTTACTTTCTTTCTTATTATCATAGCTTGTCGTATTTTACTTTTCAAGACATACTCTCATATTAGTCTAAGTACATTTACTTTCGATATATATCTTCTTAGTATGTCTTACACTTCACGTATCTTTCTCTCGCTCAGCATGTTTTACTCGTTATAGCGTATTACTTCACCGTTTAAGCTTAGCGTGCTCCTGTTCTTCTTTTCTTTTGCTACTCATCTGCATGATTCTGCACACACTCAACTCGCGATAAAAATAATAAATGACTTGCATGCTTTCACTTTAACTTAAGACTTGAAATCTAAGCTGCGGTTCATGCTACGACGTGGAGCTTGGAGCACGGTGGGCGACACGGCCATCTTCTTCAATGAAAGCACTGTGTCGGCATCAATAACCATTCTTTAGTTTAAATAATGGCCCATGGGACTCGAGAGTAGTCCGCCTAGTGCGACATAAACTCTCATCTGTTCTCTTAGGCCTTTGCACAGCCCTCCTGTGCGATATAAGCCCTAACTCGCTTAGGTTTCCGAGGTTATCATTTTGGTTGGTTTGGTTGAGTTGGGTTGGTTATGTTGACTTACCTATTTGGGATATCAAATAGGCTATAAGTTCATTTTGGTTTTTTTTTGGATTGAAGGGAATTTTTTTATTTTATGGGGAATTTTTTTAATTGACTGTAGGCTTAGAAGATTGTGCCCAAACTCTTTTTGAGATCATTTTGGGTTAGTTTTCATTCAAATTTTAAGAACACTTCTATGCTTTGCTTTGGCTTTGAATTCTTTTAATAGATATGATCTGCTTCATAAGGCACATCTTAATCTTGAAGGTGATGCTTTGCTTTGGTTGCCTAAATCACATACATGCTCGTGCTACAGCCGGTTATATCATCCAATGAAAGCAGGGAGTGAATGTTTTTTTTTTTTTTTTTTTTGGAAAAAATGAGTCTTGCCTAGATTTATTCGTTACAAAACACAACAGATCATAAGAAAGATAAATAGATATTATGATTCATAGAAAGATAAATATCTTATGTATTCAAGAAACTAAATTGGTTGGAGAAAAGGCTAAGAAGATTGATAACTTAGGTTTTAAACTTTGGTGTTCTAGTAAGAGTTGCTCTAGAAATGGGGTAGGTGTAATTATAAATAAGAGTTTGAAAGATAATGTTGTAAAAATTAATAGAGTTGGAAATAGAATTATAGCACCTAAGATTAGTATTGATACTAAGAGTTTTAATATTATAAGTGTTTATGTTCTTAAGTAGGTTTAGATATAGGCTCTAAAGATAAATTGTGGAATGACTTGGAAGACTTAATACACTTGATACCCTTGAAAAAAAAAATTTATTGGGGGAAATTTAAATGAACATGTTGGTAGAGTGATAGAAGATTTCAGAAATATTCATGGTAGCTATGGTTATGGAGCGATTAATGAAGTGGGTAGAATCATTTTAGATTTTGTTTTAGCATATGATTTGATTATTACTAATAATTTATTCAAGAAAAGAGATGAGCATCTTATTACTTATAAGAATGGATCTAATAAAACACAATTGATTATTTTCTTATGAGAAGAGATCATCGAGATTGTAAAGATTGTAAGGTCATTCCAAGTGAGTATTTAAGTACCCAACATTAATTATTAGTTCTAGATTTTAAGATGAGTTGTAAAATAAAAAATATCGGGATTCATCATCAAAGAATTAGATGAAGGTACCTAAAAGACAAATAAGATTATTTTTATGAGTAAAATTTATAATTTCAAAATTCGAGATGTTCATGAAGAAGTCAATGCTATGTAGAAAAAAGTAACAAATACTATTAAACAAGTGGCTAAAGATATACTTGGAGAATCAAAAGAAAAAGTTTATATAAATAAAAATAGTTGGTTGTGGAATAATAATACGCAAAAAAAATTTAAAATATAAGAAGTTATGTTATAAAAATTTGTTTAAATGTAAAAGCTTAGAGAACTGGAAAAAATATCAAACGGCCTGCAGGGAGTCTAAAAGAACATTCTGTGACGCTAAAAAATCTGTTTTTAGTAATCTATATAATATATTAGAAAAAAGAAGGTTAAAAAAAAGAACATTTTGTGACGCTAAAACAGATATTATAAAGCTCTATAATGAAGGTTGGAGTATTCTCCAGCTTAAACTTTCATCTTCTGTATTTCAAAAAAATGTCACCGTGAATATTTTGAAGGAAGAGATTTTAGGAAGAAGTAGAATTGTTAAATATCCTTGAATTCTTTTCTTTCCAAACGGAGTAAGTAATAATATAAACAACCAATTAAAAGAACCTCTTAATAATATAGGAATTAAGAGAGTCAGCATAGGTCACCACTTGAAAAAAAAACTATTATTCATAGGAAAGAAGCTACCCAAAGGAATGCATTTCTTAAGAATAAAATGAGCATATGAACACTGAAAAAACAAATGCTTATGACTTTCATGATTGGCCTCACAAAGGACACTACTTCTGTTAAACAAAATGCCTATATGAATGAGAATATCCTTAGTTTTGAGACCTTCTACCAGAATTTTCAAGCAAAGAAAACAAATTTTAGTGTATGCCCTTTAAACCAAATATATTTACTCCTAGTTACAGCATTAAAGTGCTCATAAGCAAAGAAGTAAACAGGCTTGTGAGAATATTTAGAGGAATCCTTCCAGAAATAGGAGACATTACCATAGGTAATAGAGATATTTCTAAATGTATTTAAGCAATGCAAAGGAATATTTTTGGGGTTTTTTATTTTCTTTTAAAATGATTTATTTATCATTAGTGAATATACATATTAATTTAATGTAATTATATCTTATTTTCTTATTTCAATAAACTAGTTTGTTTAAACTTATTTATGTTATATTTTAGAACAAAATTTGCTTGCAACTTATAGATTATCTGATTTGATTGGTGTAAAATAATCAGATGCTAATTGGAAATTTATTAAATTACTTATTTGATTAGTTTTATAATATCATTTGATAATAACTTTATATAAATGACAAAAGCCTTATAGAAATTTTAGCTTATTTTTTTAACTTGTTAAAATGCTCATTAAATTGATATAAATAAGTACAAATTTAGTGATTATGACAAAATCTAAACAAGTTGAATATGAATATGCTTGTGAAAGTTCATCTTGAACGTGAGTTGAACATGAAGAATTCATAATATGATCAAATTAAGTCCAATCCAAGACATACTTAGCTTGATTACAGTCCCAAGTATAGATTTAAATTTGAAGTTGATTTCATTTGAAAGTTAGATTTTAAGGTTGAATTTGAAATGGAATATAAATTCAAAATGGAGAGGGAATGTTAATGATTACTTGGTGGTGCAGTTACCATGGCGTAGTGTTGGATTATTCTTCAAATAAATAAATATTATTCACACAAAGGATACAGCTATAATATTCTTTGTAAGGCTTAAGCAAAAGAAAGGGGCATATATAAAGTGTTAGGCAATGGAAAATTTGTATAAGCTCTATATAGTTGTGGGAGGAAGGGAGAATAATCATGCACGCAACATGAGCAAGAAGCATGTTTAGTTATTGTAGAAGATCCTTAATGACTAATAGGCAAACTTATTATAAACTGAGAAACAACTATATTGCCTATGACTGTTAAAATAAAAACTAAAAATAAATTATTGACAGAGTACATTTAATTTTTATGCCATGGAAAAGTTTATCTTTGTTCTATAGTGGGGTATGACAGTTTTTTCTTTTTTTTTTTTTTTTTTCCTGGTCTAAGATGGAGAAAAAAGTACCGTGGATGAAGAAAATGATGATAAAGGCAAAATCACAAGCATTTATACATACATTTATCAACTCTAATGATGTCGTGATGCAGATGAACAATTCCTTGAACAAGGTTGAGCTCTAATGCCAAATTTATGTAAATATGTACTGGAAGAGTGGATTAATTATCAAGTTAATGAGAAACCCAAGAAGAGGGACCAAAAAAAGAAGATATAGAGGGAACTCTTAGGCTATTTATCTTGAATTTTGAATGTTGTTGACTGAGCTAATTCCACAGCACACTAAATGATACCAGAGGAGAAAGCCCAAACCACAAAAGAAACACAACTTTTTATTAATATAGAAATAGGGTTACAAGCCGACACTAACGGAAAGGACAAACACAATAACAAACCAATTTCCTGCTAGAACCGAAGAGAAGATCCAAGGGCAGAGTGGCACCGGCAATGGGGTGAAGCAATGGGAAAGGGATTGTGGTCGTGATGCCGGTTAAGGAGGTTGGAGGTGATTTGGGAGGCTGGTAGGTGGATTTATGCTGCAGGAGAGTGGCTGGACAGCCGGACCCGCTGTAGAAAAGTGGCTGTTGTTGGCGGGATGAAGGCCGGGAAGTAGGACAACAAGGTATCTGTCTGGGCGAAGGGTGGCTGGGGGCTGGAATGGGGAAAGGGATGACTGGTGGCTGCGAAGAGGGGAGAAGAATGGTTAGGGAAGAGAATAAGGAAGGATACAACACCACTCACCTCTTCGGATACAGCCCTACTAAACGGAAAAGACCCCCACACAGCATACATATAGCCTTACCTAGGTGGGAGACAAGAAAGGAAATAAGGGAGAAGGGAAAGAGGAGAAGCGGCGGGTTACGCTCGAACCAAGCGGGAGACTCGAAAGGTAAGACGTCAGGGCCGCTCCTCCGAATCCTGCTCGATCCGGGAGGGAGATGCGAAAGATTGTCGCTCTCCCTTAATGCGTCCTGGTATTACAAGGACCCCTAGACCGATCCCTATGCCAGCCGGTTCAAATGGCTGGCTTGTCTCCCGCTCCCGTGGTGAAGAAACCCGCACCCGCGTCACTAGTTGAAGGGAATCCTCAGCTTCATGAAGCTGGGCCAAAAATCTCTTGGTAGAATTAAAGCCTTTATATCTTCATGAATCAATGTCTGGGTTACAAATGACAACCAAAGTTCTCTGACAACAGATGGTTCTTTGTCTACTGATAATTAGCATAAAAACGAAAGAGTACATGATCTGAAAATTATTAAATAAAATAAAGAAAAATACATAATTGAGGACTAAAATAAAATGTTGGGTGTCTATCTCTGTCACTGTATATTTCTTCATTTCAGTGTTTTTAATTGATCAACTAGAAGGAAAAAGAGCAACTAGTTTTTCTTGGTCGGACAATTTTTGTTTACAAATATCAGTTCAAGAAGAATATGTCACATTCTTTCTACAATTAACTACAATTAGTTTTGTTTATTGCTTTTTTTATCATTTTATATCCCTCTTATTACGCTTCATGTCAATTTATGATTTGCATAGCTCTGATATTATTTTGGGAGTGGCTTTCTTCCTATCTGCCTTCTTTGCTTATCAGAAATACATTTCTTATTTCTGTATCAGATAGCCCGCCGATTGTTGGGAAAAATCTTAATTGATTTGCGCAATACCCGTGAAGAAGCTATTAGTGTTGCTGAGCTAAAATTTGGTGACGGGAATACCGCAATGATCCAGAGGTCGAGAAAAGAGGATAGTGATCACCAACCAAGACAAACCAATAAACTTGAAGATAACAGAAGAAATAGTTTTACTAGCGAAAAATCATTGGATCCAGATGATGATGAAGATAAAGAAACCAAATATCGCTTAGATCCAAAGTTTGTACTCTCCGATAGCTTGTAATTTACATAATTATTGTGCTTACTCTTTCTCTTCTCTGTAGGTATGCTAATGTCAGAACACCGGAACGACACGTTCGGACAAGACTATACTTCACATCTGTACGTGTACACAATGTTTTATATTTCTAAAGTTATGATTAGTTTTAAGAAGTCTGGGATTACTTATGCATAGTAGATGTTTTGGTTTGTCAATTTTTTGGGTCCTTTAGCAAGTCTTTTGAAACTATGGTTCTCATGGCTAGAAAGGCTCCTTGGGAATGGGAAGCAAGGCAATAGCTGAACACTGTCCAATTCAATAGCTGGCTAGTACTTAAACGAGAGATTGACTTGTCTGTTTCTGATTTAATTTGATGTTAGATCGAATCGAGTTGGGTTTGGTAGCTTTATATACAACTTGATTTACATGTGCCTCCCGGAGTATTCATATGGTCTCTGCCTTTGTCATCAGTCTCCGCTTTGCTCAAGCCCGCAGTCTTGCCTTCTTGTTCTCGCTTGTTGACACAGCTAATCTATCTTCCGCTCGTCTCCTTCTATTTTAGCACAAAATACCAACTATCCCTGACCAGTCCACCTGTGTTCCGCTCAAACTCGTCGATTTTTTACTCGCTGAGTTCGCTCATCGCTCACGTGCTTGCTCCTACTCTTGATCTGCAGATTGATCGATCCCTCTGTCTTTGCTCCCATTCGGTGTTCCATCCTCTCCTCACGCCTTGTTTCCGCATCATCCTTATTTTGATTTCACTCGAGATCGTGCATTTAGGTGCTCCTTCAGTCTGCTTCTCCTTCTCAGTCAATTTCTTTGTTTCTTGTTCTCGGTTTTGTTTCTTTGTCTCTCTTCGCTCTTAAAGATGAATTGATCCTACCTGTTTGCTTCATTTCACGTTCCATTTTCTACGCCTCATCCCCTGCTTCGTCTACGTATTGTTGATTCACTAGAGGCTGCGGCCCCTCACCAAAATTTACAGCGTTACATATCTTGCTCGCCTTACAATACTTCCATTTTTGTTATCATCTTGATGGCAGTTGCCTAATTTAGATGTAATAAATATTTGTACGATTTACATACATACCATCAATTCTTATGTATTTACATATCTAACACCTAAGCTTTCAGTTTTAACATACATTCCACCCTACCAATACATTAATATAAATAAATATATATATATATATATATATATATATTGGAAGTTAAAATGGTGGTATATTTTACGTGATATGAAAGATTTGGGTGGTGGTATAGAAGTAAAAAAGCAAAGTTTAGTGTTAGATATGTAAATACATAGGAATCAAGTGTTATTTACGTAAATATTATTATGTTGCCATATTTTAACCAGCATTGCTCCTTTGATGCCCGCCCACAGTGTTCTAGATGGCTTTTTGTTATTGACAGGAATCTCACATACACTCCTTCATGAATGTTCTCCGCTACTGCAATTTGGATGAATCCCTTCAAGATGAAGACAGCCTTGTCTATCACAGTGCCCTGGAGCGGCTTTTTAAAACAAGAGAGCTTGATTATATGAGTTACATTGTTCTAAGGATGTTCGAGAACACAGAGGTCTGTTATCTTTACCTTATTATTCTGTTTTCAAAGACGATCCGCTCAAAATGCTAAAGATTTCTTTGATTTTATCTATAATCCAGGTGCTTCTGGAAGATCCAAAGAGGTTTCGCATTGAGATGACGTTCAGTCGTGGTGCTGACTTCAGCATCCTTGAGGTAATCTCTCGCTCATCACAATTCTTATGTATATACATATCTAACGCATAACACTCAATTATTTAGTGACAAGTAAAAAATAACACTATTATTACTTTTCAGAAGTGAAATACAAATTTTCATGCATAGATTTAAAAACACCAAAATGTTCTGCAAAACAATGCAGAAAATAAATTCACATTACAAACAAACAACTAAACATAGTACGACTTATGTGGTTCGGCACAAATTTATCAACGTTAATGGGAAGAGGTTATTCCACTTTCAACAGATGAGGAGAAAAGAAAAATCAGCCTAATTTGGGTTACAACTCAACACACCCAAATCTTTCATAATATCTCATATGAATAAGAGATGATTATGGTATACAAATTAGTAATATTTCAAATAATGAAAAGATCATATATTTATATCTCCTCAAATTAGGTTTCATAATATATAAAGATCATATATTTAGATCTTTCCATATTAAATTATCTAATATCAATCTTCCTAATATTCACGCTTCTTAATTTACAACCATTAAATTCTAATAATTTTTATAACACATAATGCTATGCCTTTAAATATAGAAAATCAGATGTGAGGTATGTATATACATAAGAATCTTGTGCCCAGCATGTAAATTCCCCTTTTTTGCATTATTTCATTGATGTTTAGAAGAGCAGTCAGAACTTTCCTGAACCAGCAATGCTATACGATTAGGGGGTTATTAAGGGTTATAGTTTGGCAGTAGTAGAACCAAATGATTTTGATTTTGGACCAAAGTCATATTTGAGTTATTCTGAATGACTCCATGGAAGCCAACTTATACCCCCAACTCAATCAAACCCTCTTTATTCAATTTTATATAAATTCAAAACTTATGGCTTCCCAATGCCACTTACAGGAACCGAATAACGATGCCGACGCGGCCTCGCTGCATCAAGAGCACACACTTCCGATAAAGGGCCCTGAGAGATTACAGGATGTGGGAGCATATCTCACATTCGAAATGATGGAGAAGATGCTGAGGCCCTTCGCAATGCCGGCCGAGGATTTCCCGCAGCCACCAAATCCCCATTCACAGACCTTCTCCAAGACCGCCGGCGTCCTGGAACGTTGGCTCCATCTCTGGCCATTCCATAAGCACGCATCTGCCAACAACTCCAAGTAAGAAACATTTTGGTCCTTAGAATGTTACATCTCTCAAACTCTGTTGAGGGTCTTTTATGAAGATTGGCTTATAGGTTTTTGTGTCTTCATATGTTAGATGTAGGAGTATTGATTGATATACTTGCTTAATGAAACTAACAAGTTTTGGGAAATTTTATAAATCTTTTTCTCACTTATTTTATCTTACATTATTAATGTAAAAAAGAAGTATGCATATTAATTATATTCATATGTGAGTTTGTTTAGGGAGCTATGTTGTATGCGTATCGATGGAGGGACACGACACGACGCGACATGAACATGGGACATTGGACACGTCTGTGATTAAAATTATATGATATAAGCATGTGTTTGTTATATTTATGATTAAATTTAAAAAAATATTAAGAATAATATGAAAGAGAAAATAAGAAATTTAATAATATTAACTTTTAAGACTGTAATGTCTATAGATAATTGTTTAGTTTATAATATACAAAAAGTAAGCATGTATTATCATATATTTTATCAAGGTTTAAATATACTTAATAAACTATTCATTTAAAATATAAAATGATCATCTTTGGCACTGAATTTTTAATGCTTACATATCTAGCTTATAAATTTTGATTTAAATCTCTAGCACCCAAATCTTTCATTTCACATCTAGGGCTGTCAAAAAAACTCGTTGTTCACGAGCAATTCGTGTTCGGTTCGCCAAGAAGTTCGTGTTTGATTCGTTTGATAAGCAAACGAGACGAACACGAATAATTTTTTTTCTTTCGCGAACAGTGATGTGTTCGTTCGTGTTCTGTTCGATATTGTTCGAAATATAAAATAATTTAAAATAATTATATATATATATTTTATGATATTTTAAAAATAATTATATATTATAAAAATTTATTATATTTTAAATAATTAAACTTTTATAGATTATAATATATGGTAAATTAATAATAATAATAATAATATTATAGTATTAATTATATTACTTAAGTATTACAATATTATAATTACTATACTATACAATATATTAAACTAAAATCCTAAACAAAATTATTCAGTTTGCTTCATTTTGAGGAAGTATGGATTGTCTAATGTGTATGGAATACCTTATCATGTTGCTTCATTTTGAGGAAGTATGCTATCAAAGTTAGGGCTGTCAAAAAAGCTCGTTGTTCGCGAACAGTTTGTGTTCGGTTCGCTAGGAAGTTCGTGTTCAATTCGTTCGATAAGCAAACAAGACGAACGAGAACAATTTGTTTTCGTTCGGCTTGTTAAACAAATCAAACACGAACATCACTCGAACATTTCGGAACATTTCGAACACGAACACTAGTTCTGTTCGTTCATGTTCGGTTCGTTTACACCCCTAATCACATCTAACATGTCATTATTATATATATAGGAGTCTTTGTTTGTATCTAATGTGTGAAAGGTTGCATGGCTCATTAATTAGAAGTGTTAATGCATCATAGCTGGGGAGTATGAAGGATACTATCTTAGATCTTTTATGTTGTATTTGTAAAGGGGCATTTACATACATAGCATTCAATTCTTATGAATCTATGTGTCTCATTACCAATACTTTCATATTTACAAGCAGGGCCACTCAATTCTTTTATATTAAATCCTTGGGCTTTGTTTGTGTTATAGTTATGGTGTAAATCAAATGCAAGAATTTAAAATATTAACATTTACTTGGATGAAATTACAACGTATTATAAAATTTTTATGAATTAAAAATATCATTTTATGGTTCAAAATTAATGTATTAAAAATTTGTTAAATTTATGTAATTATTAAGTTCATTGTCAATTTTTTTCTTTCTTTCTTTTTTTTTTAATGTTTTATTTTTATTTATTTTATTTTATTTTATTTTATTTTATTTTTTGATGTTGCTGCAGGCAGTTGTAGGCCGCCGCCTATCATATTTGAATGAAACAAATTCAAAGTATTTCATATAATATATATATATATATATATATACATATTGGTGAGCAAATCAAACATCTCATGAATTTAGAATACATAAGAGGAAAATGTATATAAAGATAATTATAAACATCCTTAAAATCAAATGAATTCTTACTCTTCCAATGACAAGCACTCCTACAATCATAAATTGCAATAGTTAGAATAGAATTAAAGCAGCCTATTGGTGCAGAATGACTGGGTGGGCATGCCCTTGTTACTATAAATAAAATCAACAATAAGGATGCTTCTAGGGGCAATCAAACCAATCAAAGACATTAGCATCAAACCAATCCAAGAATCAATGAAGAAAGAAAGCTCAGTGTTGTGACTAACCTCAAACAACTCAATCTTTCCTAAAGATTAAACTTTTGCACTTTCTAAAAAGAAAATAGTCAATAAACTCATAATTTTTAGGATACAATTTATAAAGACCATTTCCAGATTTGTAAACACAGAAATTACAAATAAATCTTGAAAGTCTACTTATTTTACATAAATTAATCATACAGCCCCTTAGACAATTTACAATTTTAGGGAAAATTATTCCATACGAACAACGTACGCAACGCTGCGTACGGAATCCCAAATAACCACCGAATAATCATTTAATAACTTCTGCGATCTTGTATTTCAGGATTATCGGGAGGTTATAGCAGGTTATTACGGTATTATTCCGAATAATCGGTGAATAACCTCCTAATAACATCCCAATAACCTTCGCGGTTTCATTTTATATTTTTTATCTGTTATTCGGAGTATTGTGAGGTTATTACTCAAATAACGCTGCAATAACTTCCTAATAACCTATCAATAACTTTTACAGTTTCATTTTAATATTATTATTTGAGAATTTTGTATGTACGTTATCCCTATGTAATAATTTTCCTAATTATAGCCAATTCTTTTAGTTTATTTTGCGTGGAGCTACTTATGGGCTTCTACTACTGCTTTTAGAAAGCGCAATTTAACTATTTTTTTTGTCGCTCGCGGAGCTAAAATCCAAAACAAATCTTCCGGCTAAGAACAATGTCAAATCGGCAATGGCTCCCACATGTGGCTCTGCCCACCATAATTTTTTATTATTATTATTTTTTTTTTGGCGAGAAAATATCTAGCAGAAATTAAATATCTAGAAGGATCTATCATTACATTTTTTTCGTGTTTTAATTAATAAATTTTTTTTATTTAAAATATTTTAAATTTATTTGTTTCTGATGTAAAATAAATGTCACTTTACATTTGATTATGATTTATATGAAATATGTGTATTAGTGAGGTTGATAGTGATGGATGGTGGTCACGGATAGTAATAGTGGCGGCGGCTAGCCAAGTGGTAGTGATTAGGGCGGTGGGGTTATAGAGACGATGATGGGGTTTATAGAGCTAGTGGTGGGGACGATGGTGTGCAATGGTTGGGGACGGGGATCGTCGGTGGCAACAGTGCAGTCGGCGGTCATAGAGGCCATAGCGAGTGCGATGGCTGGTCATCATTGGCAATGTATTTTGAAATTGCTCAAATTTGATGAATTTCAAATACACTTAGATAGGACTACCGATTGCATTTAAATTTCATTGTAATTTTATATTGTACATCAAAATGTGTCAATACTGACCCTGAGTAAATCTGACAGTCTAGAGGAGAAGAGTACGAAGAATGAGGGCCCACAGATAGAAGACTAGGAGGCACGCTTATCCGACCTGATGCAGTCATCCAAGCCAAAGCCAACCTAATGCAGCCATTCGAGCCAAAGGAAAGAGCCAGTTGAATGCAGTCATTCGAGATAAATTCGAAACAGACTGAACCACGAGGACAAATGAGGACCAAGTGATCCGAGCCTAAACCATTTGAATTGAAACTAGACAAACAGACATCTGAGCCAAGTGGACCAAATACAAATTTACAATTTCACAATGTTGTCAACCATTCGATAAACGCTCTCGAGGCTCCTCGTCGGGGATTAAAAATTAACAATGCATGAAAGAGTCTTAAAGTCGTCATTCAAGCTCTCATTGAGAAGCACACAACCTATGGGGTTACGATAATTCACTCTCTCCTCAATCGTCTAGCGTTGTTTTGTCGGCAGGAGCTCCATACTAGTGATCAAAGCTCAATAATCATACTAGATCAACTGATCATCATAACCTAGCCGATCAAAACAGTCCTGCCAACCCGAAGCTAATCAAGCTCAACCGACTAATAATGTCAACTAAACCTAGTCAACCAAACCAACCTTACCAAGCCAAAGCCAAACAAGCTTAGTCAACCAAACGAGAGAGCAGCCGATAGATATTTAGAGCTTAAAAAAAATGTTTGATAACAATATTTCACATAATATAATTTAATGATGTTTTATTAATTTTTTTCAAAATATAAGGAAAATATTTCTTTAATCCTTAGTTTACTTAGATTTCTCATCATCCTTTTCATAGAAGAGCGCTTATTATTCTTTATTATCCAAAGAAAGGAAGAGTTTGGGCAGTAATTAATGCTTTGATTCTCTGCATTTAGTTATTCATTTAAAGCAATGGTGGTTGCCCATTTGTTCATCTGCTTT
This sequence comes from Papilionanthe hookeriana x Papilionanthe teres, assembly GCA_022702705.1. Classification (NCBI taxonomy): domain Eukaryota; kingdom Viridiplantae; phylum Streptophyta; class Magnoliopsida; order Asparagales; family Orchidaceae; genus Papilionanthe; species Papilionanthe hookeriana x Papilionanthe teres. Next base: position 52,213,380 of record CM040423.1, on the reverse strand, counting down.
GAAATGTTTAGCTGAAATTCTTTTAGTCATAAGTCCTTTAAAGTTTAAATTTTAAAATTATTTTTTCTTATATGAATAAATTCAAAATATTTTCCCAACCACAATTATTGAAAGTCTCTCAGCCTCCATTTTTATAATTTTGCAATTATTTCATATAAATTTCTTGATTAAATTTAAATATATATATATATATCTAACTTATGTCATATATGTCATTATTTTAAGAAGATCGTGATAATAAGTGAGGTAGAACATCATTCATATATATGATACCTTACTCAACCATATTGGTCGACGTAAAATCAGCATGACATTATAGGGAGCTAGTCTCAACAAATGATTAGCACGCCTGAAGTTCACATCAATTCTTGCCCTGCAAGAGCAACTCGAACCTCGGCCTACAGGAAGACTGAGAGTTCGTCCAATAATAAGGTGTGAATTTTAATTCAGCTATTCGACACACACCAATTTGACACCAACTCCCAATGAATAATTCGAATATGAGGCTACAAGTTCGACCCAACAACCAACTCAAGCCCTATCACAACCAATTCAATCTCAACAAGCTTGACATTCTACTGACTCAACAACTTGTTACATTTACAATTTTCAGGGACATTGATCATTGTGTTAATTAAATCCTATGATACATTACAGCTTCACATGCTCTACAAGATACCTCTCGAAACAGTGCCTCATCATCATATATTTCTTTTGTCATTATAATTTTTTTATCCATATAATCAAACATGATACACTATTTTACATATAAATTTAGATCATCATATGAAATAAAATTATCCTGTAAAATACTATAAAAATAGACAATACAAATAATAAGAGAAGCTTCTTCCTCAGTCTTGATAGTTGTTCCCTAATTTAACTTTTATTGCACAACTTACAAAATTAATATTCTCTAGCATTCATTTTTCAAATTATCATCAAAATGTTAAATTTTACAGTAAAACATCAATTTATTTATTTCTTATTTTAGTTTAATTTTAATTTTAAGTTTTATGCAACCAAATCCCAACAAATAAAATAATAACCAATATTGAAAATATATTTGTTTTTAAGTGTAAAACTAAAAAAAGATAGTTATCAAATTTTTTATGGTGAGGTGTTTCTATGAAGTGACTTTTTATGCTTTTTTTTGCTTTTTGTATATTAGCCAATGCTTCTTTTTACTTTCTTCTTTTCCCTAATCTTTTTAGTCATTTAGTGTTGCAGTAGCTTTAATGTAAGCAGACATTCAACATTTTATACAGGAATAGGAGAAAAAACTTACATAATTAAAGAGAAGTAAGCACTTGATAATTTTTATGTGGAAACCCTTGGAAAAGTGGAAAAATCATGGGGTTCAAATAATTCACTATATAATTTTGAATATATAGGTTTACCTTCTTTATAATTAGGGAAGATTGAGTTATAAAGTTGATCATTATAAATGTGCAATAATATTTATTTGATAACAACTGCAATTCAGTTGTAATGAATGTAGTTCTCGATGATAGTATGCTACAAGGGCCATAGTGGATTTCTATGGAGGCAGTAGTCCGTCGTGAACATTGTAGATGGTGGCTATAGCACTAGCTTGTCGTAGAGGTCGAGGTTGATAGTCATGATAGTAGTTGACCTTGCCGGTCGCTGATGGTTGTCTCCGGAGTGACAATTGACCGCATATGTCATAGTATTAAGTTGCAAAAGCTATGAGCCACGTAGACTGTAGTTAGACACAGGTCAGAATGCTTAGTTATGATAACTTCGGTAGGTCACAAAGACTGAAGTTGGCAGTTATGTGAGTTATGGATCGCATTGGATGTAGTGGGGAGTTGCGATAATATATGTAGGTTACAGGAGCAGAAGCCTGGAGTTAGCTGTAAGCCACATATGTCATAGTTAGTTATGTAAGTCGTAGTGGTGAGCTGTGATGATGTCCATAGACCACAGGAATTGAAGTCGGGAGCTTCACAAGCTTTGGATCATGTCGGTCATATATGTTCACATAGGTTGTTGTAGAGAGCTGTAATGACGTCCAAGGTCGTAGAAGCCAGAGTATTGAGCTGCATGAGCTGTGGACCACGTAGATTGTAGTTTGGTCACATATGTCGTAGTGGGGAGCTATGATGATGTTCGTAGGCAGTGGAGGCCGAAGTTGGGTGCTGCACAAGCTATGGACTATGTAGACTTTAGTTGGTCACATACGTTGTAGTGATAAGCTTTGATGATGTTTGTACGCCACAAAGGCCAAAGTTGAGAGCTGCACGAGCTGTGGACCACATATGTTGTAGTTGGTCACCTAAGCTATAGTGGTGGGATGCAAGAAGAGAGCTTTAGGAGTTTGAAGCAAGTCACCATACTTGGTTGCATTATTACATTGTCTTGGGGGAGCACGGTGCATTGGCCCTTAAGACGATGTTTGATGAACAACTTATTGCTCTGTCAGATGCTTCACTCTTCTGTAATGTACATTACAATTCTGCATAGCACATTGTGACTCCGTAAAGGACTTCGCTGCAAGAAGCAGCTGATAGCATATGATGGTCGACAGTAGAGGGTGAATGATAATTATAGATACTAGTTGGAAGGTTGTAGTCAATGGTAGTCAACGACTGCAGCAGCGTTAATAATTTGTTGGATCTTCAATGGAAAAAATATCATGAGCTTTCGCTCCTTCTCCATGGCTCTCGTCTTTTTCTGACCCTCGGTCTCGCTCCCCTCTTAAGAGGGGGTAGGGCTTTATTTATAGAGTCTGAAAGAGATCTTTTTGTAAATAAGAAAGGAATTTAGACCACACTATCATACATCTAAAAAAGATTTCCTCAATCAGATGATGTTGATGAACATTTGAGTGTCTTAAAGACGTTAAAATTAAGCGACCTTAGGCTTGTATGATTCGTCCCACATAGAGGTTCGATTTTATTATAAGCTTGTTAGATTTGGAATTTGCTTACACCATCCAATAATGTACTAAAAGCTTCCAAAAGTGATTTAAATACTTGATCTGGGCTTGATTTGACTCAGATTAGACCAATATTATTCTTGTCTGGTATGTCATATAGAAACGGTCAATTTAGCTGTTAGTTTACTAAAATCTAAATTCTATATGATTTATAATTGAATTTTGAATATTTCATACACAAATAATGTCCCGAGATTTGTGTCATCCCTCGAGATTTGGTCAAAAGTTGTAGTCATGTATTTTATGTTGAACCATTTCAGATTGATTACTTCTTCGAAGACCCTCCCAGTCTTAAGGTACAGAATCCATGGTTCCACCCAACTCTTTGACCTTTTGGTTCCCGGCTTAATCACCTCAGCTTTTTTTATAGTTAGTTTGTCTAGACTTTGGAGTGTACCTCCCCAAGAGGAAGCCCCTGGATAGGAGATATGTCACCTGATTGCCCACTCGAGAAATATGCTCAATCTTTTGAAGTCTTTGAATCTTCTTTTCTCACTTTTAACTTTGTTGAGATATTTGATGATCATCTCGTCTTTAACCTTGAATTGTTCGCTCACCTAATTAACTAACAAGTATGAATCAGACTTTACCAATAGGTAACTAGCACCAATATTTAGGCAAACTATAGTCAGAGCTTCATACTATGCTTGATTGTTGGCAACTTTGAATCTCACTACAATCAAGTGATGCAGAAGATCCTCTGTTATATTTGTTAGAGCATGAACAAGTGTTATCCTACTTTAATTAGATGCCTCGTCGATACAGAGGACCCAGGTTTGGCAATGAGTCGTCATTTCTCTACTTTGTTCGTCATGCTTGAAAAATTTAGCAAAAAAATTGGCTATCGCTTGTGCTTTGATGGCAGTTAAAGGCACGTAAGAGATTTCAAATTCACTGAGCTATGTTGCCCATTCTAAGAAGCGACTAAAGTGCTCCAACCTAGTGAGGATAGATTTGAACGAGTGGTCATTGATGTCCTAATTAGATGCATCTCGAAATACGAGCGAAGCCTACGAGCAAAGATAACAAGAGACAATGTTAACTTTTCCATAATCAGATACATGAGCTCGACATCTTAGAGAACTTGGCTAACATAGTAGACCAAGAACTACTTCTCTAGCTCCTCTCAGATTAAAACCGAGTTGATGACATTAAGTATAAGGAGAGTTCTTCGTACATATTTGTGCTTCGAAGGATCAATGCTGACATAAGGGAATCTTTTAATTTCATAAATGCTTGTTCGCATTCATCCGACTGAGCAAAGTTCTTTGCTCCCCTCAGGGTTTTGAAAAGGATAAAACAGTTTTCTTCTAACTTTGAAATGAATTGGCTCAGATGACCATTTATTTTTTTAACCTTTTTATGTTTTGAGGGGACAATATATTGGTTAATGCTCGAACTTTTTTTGGGTTAGTTTTATTTACTCCGAGGTTAGGAGATAATTGAAGAAATGTTTGTCCATGCCCAAAAAATGCACTTGAGCAGATTGAGCTTCATACTAAATTTTCTCAAGGTTTTGAAAGTTTCTTTTAGGTCTTTCATGTATTGCTTGGATATTTCATTTTTCACTAGGATGTCATCCACATATAACTCAATATTTTTTATTTTCTATTTTGCAAAGATTACATCTATCATTCGTTGGTAAGTAGTGTCAGCATTTTATAGCTCAAAATGCATTAAATTATAGCAAATAGACCCACGTTGGTGATGAATGCATTCTTCTTAACACTGGTTGGATACATCTTGATCTGGTGTAAGTCAGAAGTGTCAAGAAATCTCATCACGAAATGATCGTTCTTTGCGTCTACAAGTATGTGGACATGTGATAAGTAGGGTTATCAAAAAGCTCATTATTCGCCAACAACTCGTTTTTGACTCATTAATTAGCTCGCTTTTAATGCGTTCGTTAAAATAATGAGCCGAACACGAACAAATTCTTTATGCTCGATTATGAACGAGCCGAACACAAACCGAACAAACGCAAACAAAGGTTTATTCGTTCGTGTTCGGCTCAATTTGGCTTGAATTAAATACGTAATAAATCAATAAAATTAATATAATATTTATATATTAAATATATATATTATATTTTATAAAAATATTAAATTTTAAATAATTTTAGTTAGTATTGTTAATAAAAAATAAATTATTAATATATTGGATATGTAAATACAGAAGAATTAATGGTATATATGAAAATGTAAAAAAATATCTCTCCAATCTCTACTGCTCCCCAAGTCTGCCAAGTCTACCAGCCATGAGCTATCCCGTCCATTAAAAAAAACAAAAGAATATATATACTTGTTATGTGAAAAGATAAGAATTGTGTGCTTCCTATGATGGTTTTAAAATAAAAATTAAGTTTTATAATTTAAGTATATTATAAGATTTATTCATTTTTAATAAATAATTATTTTGAGTCAAGCTAAACACGAGCTTAATTCGAACGAAAAAAATTAAAACAAGCCAAACACAAACAAGCAATTCACGAGCCATTTCGAGCATGAGACACGAACCAAAAAAAAAAAAAATCAAATGAGTAACCAGGAACAAGCTTTAGGCTCGCTCTAGTTCGGCTCGTTTACACCTCTAGTGGCAGAAGGTAGTTGTTCTTCTAACAAGTCCATGTTCAGATTGATGAAGTCCATACACGTTCTCCACTTGTCATTTGGCTTATCCACCATAAGGACGATCATTACACATGTCAGTTACTAGAATTCTCGGATATAGCCGGCCTCAAACAACTTATGGACCACCTTTCGAATCGGCTTGGCCAGAGTGACGGCCGATGTCTGAATGTTGGGTTGACATTCAAGCAGTGCCATGTGATGTTGATAGGTATCAGGGACATCTCAGTGTAAACCAAGCAAAAACAACTCGGTGGTTCTGAAGGGTTTCCATCAACGCCTTCTTGTATAGTGTATCCATAGCTTCACTTGGCATAAAAAAATTATCGATTTCTCCTTCATTTGTTGGGATTCAGTGGGTCTACTCGGTGGTTTTGAAGGGTTTCCATCAACGCCAATTGTTGCCTACTCGACACTGTTAAATTACTAAGAGTCACCTACTCTTTCTGAAGTTGTGGAGACTCTTCCATATGGCACCATACCTTCATCTCGGGGTTGTTTTCTTCCCTGTGTCAGTGTGTCTTGGATTACATCCAACTTTGGTCCTTCAACTCCTGAATATCTTGGGCTATGAACTCTCGGTACATTCCATGTTGTCGGTGTCTTTATTGCGGGTTTCTTTTCTTTGGGTTGATCCTCTTATTATTTGTGTCATGATCTACGCTCATCGCACATTTTATGATGTTGAATCATGATTTATTTGTGAATCACATCTAATTAATAAAGTGTAACAATGAGAGATTGAGAGTGATATAGAAGGAGAGAGAATGAACAGTAATAAATCATGTCTTATTCATAAAATGGTTATCTTATTTATAGACGAGAGTGTACAATATCGTGATATTACATTTTTGTGACTGCTTTAAAGGTGTTCGTACTGTAAATTTTTGGTATTGTACTTGGGCAAGCCTATCATCAAACTATTTTCTAGCTTGGTTAGTTATACTTAATTAGCTTTATGTCAGCAAGATCAGCTCGGTTGGCTGAGATCCGCTCGGTTGATTGTGCTTGGACGATATGGTTTGGTTGATATTTACAATCTTATTGTCGAACCGTGACCCTTAATGATGATCAGCCTTTAGATGTCTCCGGGATAGTTAGAAATGCTAGAGAACCAGCTCTTCCCTTGGGTCGAATCTTCTGTAGCGGTTGGCTTTGATAGCCTTTCAACTTGTTTATAGCCGAGTGGGTCATTCTTGTACTCTCTGGTCGTCTTTGGTCTGTATCGTAGTTCGGTCGGGTTCGACATTGCTGGCCTGACTCAGACAACTTCACTTGATCGAATAAGTAGGCCTCAAGCTCTTCTATCAATGGCCCACCTTCATCATACTCTTTCTTTCTGGACCATTAGATCTTCTTCGAATCAGCACCGACACATTTTTATAAACAACTTTATAAGCACTAAAATAGTATAAATTAGAGAAAAGTGGATATTATTTATCGAAGTTCATTGTGAATAGATTTTATTCAAATATGGACCTTTTTTTAAGCAAAATTTTAATGCTATATGTTTTTTATTCGAATCTCGTTCACACACATTTGTCTTATGACACTTCATTGGTTGAGATTGGTTCACATTGCTGGCCTTAAAATGTGTCCACAATGAGCCTCTTTTTCACTTCACATACTGTCAATCTCACCATTGCCTTCATCAACGAGCTATTAAGCTTTAATTGTGAAATCTTCTTCTCGCACATTGTTGGTCACGTTGACGATTCCTCATTATGCTCCTATCATAAAATTTTCTTCTCCTCATACTTGTCCCCAACAAGCTTCTGTTGAAAAATATGTTCACCTCTCACAGTCATCATTTTCGTCATTAAGCTCACATCTCAAATCGTAATGCCTGCTCTAATGAGCTTCATTGACATAGATTGAGCGAACGAAGCAGACTCGTTAGAACCTACTCCAAATTAAATTTGAATCACATTTGAACATTTCTAAAATCACAATTAAACAAAAGCTCTAGTAAATATAATTTTCAACAAACTTTGCATCATATGCATGTATTAAATTTGAAATTAAAATTAAAATAAGATTTCAAATAATTTATAACAAATTAAATTTATTTTTTACATCAAATATATATTAGAATTAGATCTTATAAATCAAATGTAATGTAAATTTCAATATATATATATATATATATATATATATATATATATATATATATATATATATATTAGGAATATTAATGAGACTTTTACCTTAAAATGCATTAAATTTGCAATTGTCAAATTATGCAGGGGGAGTCCCGTCATTTTCAACCGTTAGATAGGACAGGTGGGGAAAAAGGAGCGCAGGACGCTGACCGTAGTGCGGACTGTACCCATTCCGTACCGAACTCCTTGGGACATTTACCAACATAGCACACAACTCTTATGTATTTACATATCTGCCCTTCAAATTTTTACACACATCTTTAAATGTCTAACATCACATAAAAAATAACTATATTATAATTATTTAAAAGTGAACTTCACATTTTCATAAATAAATTTGAGCACTAAAAATTTATAGATGTAAATATGAAAGTTGAGGGGTGAGATATATAAATAAATAAATAATGTGTGCTATATATGCAACTTTCTAAAATTTAAAATTCTAAAAAATCAATATTATACTTTTAAACTCATGTACATAAAATTTTAAACTGTATAAATTTTAATTTTGAGCTTTGCATTGAAATTAATTTATTTTCGAAAATTGAGTTTTAATTATAATTATAATAAAGAAAATAAAAAAATTTCCCTTAAATTTACATTTTATATATATATATATATATTTATTTTTTTATTTTTTTATTTTTTTATTTTAATTTTTACTGGCATTATTTACTGCCGATTAATGCACCCTCTGCCCACAATAGCACGTGAAATCGGAGTGCAGCGTACAGTAATGCCATGTGCAGTTATCACCAAAAGCTCCAAAAGCAATAAAATCTTTCTCAACTAATTGTGGATATATTTGTAATAGAAATTTGTTTATTTTTACAGTAAATTATAAATAAAAAATTTTATCGAAAGAATAGAAGTGATATTATATTATATTAATATTTTTATATTATAACCGACAACTTAGCTTGTTATGTTTTAAGATCGACGGCTGCAAAATTATTATTAGAAAAATAATAATTATTATTATGAGTATTATAAATTACTGGTTGTAAAATTTTATATTAAATTTATAATCATACTGTTATAATGACTCACAATTAGCTAACTAAGACAATGAAAAACTTATAATTTCGTATAAGTTGTTAAAGATTCATAGAAGCTTCTAATGGTGAATTGAGTCTATTTGAGAGACCTCATTTTATTATAAATAGATGATGGAGGCTTGTAGAGCAATGAGACCTAGAAGAAGAAGGGGAGAGGCTTCAAGATTGAGGGGAGAGTCTTGAGATATTGTATCGAGGTAATTTCGAAAGGGAGAGATCCAAAAATGTGTTCACTCCTCAAAGTAAAAGGCCTTGTAATTTTTTTTTAATTGTCTTGGTGGATTTGTTGTTGATTCCCTTCTGTGGATGTAGGTCCTATGGACCGAACCACGTAATTCGTTTGTGTTCTTGTCTTGCATTTCATTTCATACAGTTTTCTTTTCTGTTTTCCCTGTTTACTGCTTGCTTGCTGCGGTTCCTTCTTTTCCCATTCAGCTGTCCAACAAGCCCTTCAGCTGTTCAGGTAGCTGAAGAACCTGCTAGGTGGATTACGACATTTCTGGCTACAACCATTTGGCTGGCCTGCAGGTCCTTCCATTCAAGAAGTGCAGTCCAGGTTCTCGGGCTGAATGTATTTGGCAGGTAAGGAGGAGTTCGACACTTATGCCAGCAGGGTCCTTCGATATTCTTTTTCTCCAACTGCAGGTGGTATTCAACAATTACAGCGAGCTGAAGGTGTTCTTGGACAATCCAGTCATTTGCAGCTAGGTGTTCTACCGCAGCCCATGTTTCAGTCCTTCGATTCTTGGAAGTGCATCAGATTTTATTTGGCAATTTGGTTATTTAGTTCTTTCGCATCTAGCTTAATCCGTAGAAGCTCTTTAGAATATTTCAGGCGCTCGATGGGGCAAGTTTTGCAACAATTGGTGCCGTCTGTGGAATTTCAGCCACGACAATGACAACCGTCAAATTCGACATCGAGAAATTCACCAGAAAGAACGATTTCGGCTTGTGGAGAGTCAAAATGAGAGCTCTATTAGTGCAGCAAGGTGTCGTAGAAGCTTTGCAAGGGTCGACGGCATTACCAGCCGAGATGTTTGATAAAGAAAAGAACGACATCTAGTATAGGGCTCACAGCTTGATAATCTTGAGCATGGGTGACAATGTTCTCAGGGAAGTGTCGAGGGGGACGACAGCTCAAGCGCTTTGGGCCAAATTTGAATTACTATATATGATGAAATCTTTGGCTAATAGGCTCTTCTTGAAGCAATGTCTGTACTCTTTCAAGATGCATGAAGATAAATCCAACTCAGAGCAAATCGATTAGTTCAACAAGTTCATAAATGATCTTGAAAATATCGATGTCAAGATGGATGACAAGGACAAGGCACTATTGTTGTTAAATTTCATTTCTAAGAGTTACGAGCACTTCAAAGAAGCGATGCTCTCTGGAAGGGTGCAAACAATTCACTAGAAGAGGTTCAAGCGCTAATTAGAGCCAATGAACTTCAAAGGAAACATGAGATGAACAAGGAAATCAACGGAGACAATCTTACTGTTAGAGGAAGATCGGACAAGAAAGATTCATGAAATGATTAGAGTAGATCAAGATCATGAAAAGAAGGTTGAAATCAGTCATCAAAGGGATCTTTCAAGTGTTATTCACGAGGATGGTCACTTCAAGAGGAACTGTCCAGGCATGAAGAATAAATATCAAGAAAAGCTAAAAGAATCAGGAGAAGCAAGTGTAGCCTCTGATGACTACGATTCAGCTGATGTTTTGGTAATTACTGAGTCTGAATCAAGCAATGAGTGGATTCTTGATTCAGGCTGCTCCTTCCATATGTGTCCTAATAAAGATTGGTTTGAGACACTCCAACTGGTTAACTGTGTATCAATACTTTTTGGAGACAACAAAGCTCGCAGGGTTGTTGGCAGTGGGACAATCAAGATAAGGATATTTGATGGAGCTGAACGAGTACTGCAAAATGTCATGTATATACTAGAGCTCAAAAGAAATCTGATTTCTATAGGTACGTTAGAATCAAGTGGATGTTATTTTAAGGTAGAAAATGACCATATCAGAGAAGCTAAAGGTTCTCTTATCGTCATGAAAGGAGTCAGGAAAAAGGGACTATATTCTCTAATCGGAAGAACTGTGATTGCTAAGTCCAGGTACTGTCTGGACTTAGTAAACTCCACCATGGGCTAAGGGTCCCTCGGCGATAGGTGGAGGGAATCTCTATTAAGGAGGTTTGTAATTGAGAATCAAGGTGGAGAATTATTATAATGACTCACAATTAGCTAACTAAGGCAATGACAAACTTGTAATTCCATAGAAGCTGTTAAAGATTCATATAAGCCTTTAATGTGAAGCGGGTCTACTTGGGAGGCCTCATTTTGTTATAAATAGATGAGATAGGCTTGTAAAGAAATGAGTCCTAGAAGAAGAAGGGGAGAGGCTTCAAGAATTGAGGGGAGATACTTTAAGAATTGAGGGAGAGTCTTGAGATCTTGTATCGAGGAAATTTAGAGAGGGAGAGATCAAGTGGTGTGTCCATTCATCAGTGTAAAAGGTCATGTAATTTCTTCTGAATTGTCATAGTGGATTTGTTGTTGATTCTTTCCCATGGATGTAGGTCCCATGGACCGAACCACATAATTCGTTGGTGTTCTTGTGTTTTTTTCTTGCATTTCATTTCCTGCAGTTTTCTTTTCTATTTTCCCTGTTTACTGCTTGCTTGCTGCAGCTTTTTCTTTTCCCATTCGACTGTCCAGCAAGACCTTTATCTGTCCAAGTAGCTGAAGAACCTGCTAGGTGGAATTTGACATTTTTGGCTACAACCATTCAGCTGGTCTGCAGGTCCTTCCATTCAAAAAGTGCAATCCAGGTTCTTAGGCTGAATGTATTCGACAGGTAAGGAGGAGTTCGACACTTATGCCAGCAGGGTCCTTCGACATTCCTTTTCTCCAACTACAGGTGGTATTCAACAATTACATCAAGCTGAAGGTGTTCTTGGACAATCCAGTCCTTTGCAGCTAGGTGTTCTACGACAGTCCAAGTTTCTAGGCTACAATCCTTCGGTTCTTGGAAGTGCAACAGATTTTATTTGACAATTCGGTTATTCAGTTCTTTCCCATCTAACTCAATCCACAGGAGTTCTTTGGAATATTTCAAGTGTTCGGCGGGGCAGGTTTTTCAACACATACAATTTAAGAGATCTTTTTTTTCTAAAAAATGTGATAATTTATTATATTAAAAAATAAAAGCATGTTTTTTTAGGGGAATGTACATACAGAGCACCCAATTCTTATGTAATTACTCATCTCACACCCAAATTTTGATTCTTATATTATAAGCAATCTTTTCGTATGTATGAAATAGTGAAAATACTGTATTCCACATTTTCATATTTACCATGTAAAAAATTAAAGTTTAAGTGTGAGATAAGTGAATGCATAAGAGTTGGGTGCTATGTATGTAAATTTTCCAATTTTTAAGTGGTGTGATCCCATTTCAAGTTGAACTTGAGCTAAAAATGAAGAAATCGAATCTGATTTGACCTGACCACAACATGTTATTCATGAGCAATTTCAAATAAGAGCTAAATTCAAAAAAATAGATTGTAAATGAGTAGAATATGAATATGGACTGTGCTCACCCATGCTCGCCTCGTTATTAGTTTACTTGTCATCAGTGACAAAAACATAACATAACGAGAGGAGCAGTGAAATTAGAATTTAAACCAAAACTTGAACATATTCATTTTAGCAATGTTAGTAAGACTCTTAAAACCAAGGCCAACAACATACCTTGGCTTACAAACCTTATCCAAAGCAGTGCAAATTTTTTTGTTGTCACCACCAGCCCAAAGGAACTTGTTAAAAGTCCTCTCCAATGTGGTTTGAGTGCTTTTTCTAGGTTCATAACCTATAGAATATACAAAAGAATACTATGAAGAACACTTTTGAGTAGAGTTTTCCTACCTTGATTAGAAAGGAATTTATTTCTCCAAACACCAATTTTAGCTTTATTTTTCTCCTCCACAACATCCATTTGAATTTGTTTCCTTATATCTCTCAGTATGTTAACACCTTAGTACTTCAAAAATGGAGGGAAGTAGATTGACAACCAGTGTAATTAGCAGCCCAACTAATAATATTTTTTTTTACAAAATTCCCATAGTAAATATGACATTTTAATTTATTTAAACATAAACCAAAAATTAATTGAAAATTATCTAGCATTTGAGAGATTAATTTGATGGCACTCTTACCAGCATTAGAGAAGATAATTACATCATCAACATTGACCAAATGCCTAACCGCGAATATGAACTTTTGTGAAAATTGTGTACGAGGGTGCTCCTCTTGCAATTTATTAACAAATCTGAAGAAATAGTCAAATGCATATAATGAAGATTGCAAGGGACAAAAGATCTCATTGTTTTATTCCCCTCTTCGCTGTAAAAAATCATGAGAAATGTCATTCACCAAAACACAATAGAAGTTACACTCCATCCATCTTTTAATGAGCATACAAAATTCTTTTCTAAAACCCTTAGCCGCCAATACATTTAAAATAAACTCTCAATTGATAGTATCAAAAGCTTTTTTTATGTCCAGTTTAATCACTATGTTTCCACCTCTGCATTTTTATTAAAGTCTTCAATGATTTCTTGTGTTGAGAGTATTTTATCAGAGATTTCTCTACCTCTAATGAAAACAGATTGTTGAGGAGATATACATACAGATAAGTGTGGTTGTAGTCTAGACAATTATTTTACTGAGCACTTTTGAAATGATAGAGATAAGGAAAATAAGCCTAAAGTTATCCCAGCTAGATTTTTCATTGTCTTTTAAGGATAATCACAATAAGAGAGAAAGTAAAATACCTACAAGGGTTGTTCCCAAGAAAAAAACTTTGGATAGCTAATAAAACTTCATTTTTAATAGTGTTTCAGCTTTTCACATAGAAATCAAAATTGTAACTGTCATGCCCAGTAAACTTATTATTGTTTATATCCATAGAAGTTTTAAAAATTTCCTCTTCAGAAGGAACTTCACAGAGGAATAGATTGTAAACATAATCTCTTTCCTAGAGAAAATCTCATGATCCACATTAACAACATGTATAGTAGAATTAAAAAGATCAGTAAAATACGAACACTTGTAGCAATATCATTTGGATCTGAAAGCCAACATCCATTTATATCTTTGATTTTCATTATACCATTCAAGTTTCTCCAGTACTTGATGGTGGCATGGAAGTAATTAGTGTTCCTGTCCCCTTCAGTGAAATAAGTATCACTGGCTTTTTGTTGCAGAAGGCACTCTTCCAAATTAATAGCATCTAATAAAGTCTTATGTGTTGTGGCTAGTTCCTCGATAAGATTAGACCCACATATAACTTGAGCTTCCAGTGAATCAACCACCTTTTGTGCTTCCAATACCTTATTGTGTACATTGCCAAAAACTTACCAATTCCACAACCTGAGCTTAGCAACCACATTTTTATGCAACTGCCATGACATATACCAAGGGCTACCAACACCCCGAAGCCTCCAAGCCCGTTCAAGCAGATTTAGAAATGAATCATGAGAAGATCAAATATTGAGAAACCTGAAATTATACTTAGATGGTTTATTGAGAAAAGCCAAAGAGAGTGATATTGGGTTATGATCAGAAGCAGCGTAATTAAGATGTTGAACACTGAATACTGTGTAATAATTTAGAAAGTTGTGATTGCCAAATAATCTATCAAGCCTTTGCAAGGTAAGACCCCTCCTCAATGTGAAAGGTGGGCTTGAGAAACTCAAATCTTAAAGACCTGCATCTGCAATTTTATCACATAATTTTTAAATAAGTGATAAGTCACACTTCCCACCACCCCTCTTTTCAGAAGGTTTCATTATCATATTACAATCCTTACCAACCACCCAATTCTCAGTTAACATCTCCACATTTGAAACAATTTGTTCCATAGGGTGTATTTCTCTTGAAGATATGAGCTAGCATAAACAAAGGTTGCTAAACCATGATAGTCATTCATTGAAAAAGAAGAATGAACATACTGATCATCATCTTCACTATGGATACATTGACCCGTGGCTTTTAAAAATCCCAAAATTTATCATTCTCATTGCAAAAGTGTTGATATTGCTTAAAATTCCTCAGAATTTTGTCTTTATTTGTCATCACCATTGGTTCTAAAACAGCAAAAATAAAAATTTTATGGACCGTACATAAATGATTCATTCTATTAAGGGTGTAATGGTAGCTATTCCCTTAAACATTATGTCTTAACACACTCCTTCTAGATGTAAAAAATATAGTATTAGTGTGAAGTTGATCACCATCAGAATAAAAAGTACCTCCAGAGTTAATGTTTTCCTCATTTGAGGGCATTATTCCTTCCTCTTTTTCTCATTTTTTATTTGATTTTTGCACCAGTCACTCTTGTTCTAGCTCTGCATTAGTCGTTAACACCTTATCAACACACCCACTGCATCACCCCTCAAAATATCAACATCATGAGAAGACAATCTATCATTCAAAGTTAAAACATCGTTAGAGGGAAATCTGGCAATCCAAGCTAAAACAACATCAGGATCCCTGGCCACATGGGTCACAACTTCAACCACAGGGACATCAGTAGAAAAATCATTATGTAAATTAGTAGTCAAATATATTTTTTTTTGTATTGAGTTGACCTGGAGGATCAACAAAATCAAGAGCAACCGAAAAGTTGTTTTGCTTCTCTTTAGTAGTCTCAGAAATAGCATTGGTTTTAGATTATGATGTAAATGATAGCACAATTTGTTAAGAGTTACCAAAGATGCGCCAGTGAGAGCAGTAAGGAGGATGTTGCTCAAGTACTCCACGTTGTCAATACCTCTGATGTGCTGAACCAATCCATACCTCCTCAGGGAAGGGTTGTGTAATATCCCTCTCGACAAGGACCATGGCTTCAGATGGTCTTAAGAGAGTAAGTATAGGCGTATCCATCTTTAAAGATTTTTCATAAATAGATGTAATTAAGAAAGGTAGTTCATGATTGAAGAGATAAAACTTCAAACCTGGAAAGTGTATCCTTACCCGACCCGCAATTACGCAGTAAATTAACTTCCAAAAGATGGCCAAAAACTTGACCCGATTTATAGAAAAACGGCTAGTGTGCAAAATCTTAAATGATATAAAAATTACAAAATATTTTACACACTAGGGGTACTACGCAAGTATACGTATCGTTTCAAGTAATATAGAGTTTTCTTTAAAAACCCTAGTATAGATCCCACGAGGAAATGAAGTAAGAGGTCTTTAGTCAAATTCTAGTCTACTAATAATAGTTCTTAGTTTGGAATGTCGATTAAAAGTGTTTTTTATCTAGTAACTACTCCTAAATGCAAGTGTTAAACGTAATAGTAACTAAAACTAAATGCAAATAATAATTCTAAAGATAACTCATTTTTGGATGAATTGGTTTAGAGAATTTTGAGATATTAAAAACTACTATTCTTATGTAATGAAATGGATAATGTATAAGATTGAGATGCATTTAATATTGTATGTGCCAAATAGGAGCAATCATATTCTTTACCCTTTGGTCCAGGCATAAAGAACATTGAGTAATCCTATGCTTCAGTTCATCGAATCGCGGCATAAGTCGGGAGAATACCGGCTCTCACTTCGGAGCTCCCATGTTCCCCTCGCCTGAGGGCTAACAATCTACACTTCAGCATCCAAACGATATGATCAAATTGAGGATTTTGGTCTGTCACTCTAAAATCTCCAATTCTACGCTATATTAATATTATTTCTCTATTTATTTGCATTCAATCCCCATGAACTTCACCATCCATGGAATTTGAATGTGGTTCGTACTTAGTTGTAGAAAACATAACCCTCTCGGATCATATGTTTTCACAACAAATTTTAACATTACAACAGGCCTTAATTGCAATGTAAATTAAGTGCAAGTAAAAACCATCACATTTATAATTAAATTTACTTCTACCATGCATCACAAAATCCTAAACATGATTTCTACTCATTACAAAAAAAAAGTAAAAGGAAAATAATGGCATAATCTTCTCATGCCGCTATTTCCAAAGAAGAAGAAAGAGTAAGAGAGATGCGTCACAAAGAACGAAGAAAACACAACAGAAACTTCATTAAACCAAAGCAAGTCCACTAGGTAATTGTTTACAAAATTATAAGATAATGAAGAACAATACTTAGTTTTTTCCCTTTGAAAGAAAGACAAAGATCTCTCCCATAAAGTCTCCCGACGATTCATGTAATGCTAGCGAAATCCCTTACAAATTCTCTCCAAATCTCCTCTCCAATCTCTAAAAAATGGTAGAAAATTACATTTCTACTCCTATTCTAAAATCCCTAAACATTCTCCAAGTTTTTTTTCCACTTTTCTCCTCTTTTTCTCTACTCATTTCTAACATAAATTCGTCATTTTAAAGAGTAGGGACGAATTTCTAAGAGTTCCCTCAAGCACCCCCGTCCAAATACGTCGAATTTAGGCCCAAAACCGCCAAAAGTAGGTCAAGAACCTTCCGGGCGCCGTCGGCGGGTTCGAGCTCGTTGTCGGCGAGCTTTTCGGGCACTTTTCACTGTTTTCTGGAAAATCTCGCCGTCGGCGAGATCGTGGCCACCGTTGGCGAGCAGGCTCTACGCAGCTCCACCGTTTTGCTCCGTTTTGCTCCGTTTTAGCTCCGATTCACCCCGTTTCAGTTGTGTTGCATTCGTAACAGATAGCCCTACAAAATAAGCATAAAAATAACATTTCTTTAAAGTGTAATCTCATTCAAAAATATGCAAGTATTGTAAAAGAGATTAAGCATCAAAAGACTTATCGAAAGGTGTCAGGGTAGAATTTCATTTCTTGCTTGTTTTTTCTTCAAATTGCATCGTTTTTGTTTCCTTTTGCTCCAATCACCATTTATTGTACCTAAAACCAAAAAACATAAAAATACCTTTCTTTAAAGTGTAATATCAACAAAAATGAGTAAAATGATATACCAAAAAACGTATATATTTTAGGCATGTCAAATTTCACCGAACTTAAATGTTATTTGTCCTCAAGTAACACTTTTACTACATAAAAATATAACTCAGGGCAATTTACTTTTCACCTGTAACACACTAAAATTTTTCATTCAAAAGAATATATTGGTTAGATTTTTAGAAAGAAATTCAGTAACTCAGGTTAATGCTACAGGTATATGAATATTCAGCAATCTAGTCAAAGGGTTTTAGTCTTCTATTTATTTCAAGATAAACCATAATTTGTCACATTAAGAGTGCCTTGAAAGATTATGTGAAAAAGGAGTTCATGTAAACTTCATCAGAATGTAGGCCAATACTTTAAATATAAATTCCGAAATGAAATCAAGTTTTCCCTTTAGAGTGACTCAAATGAAGCCAATTTTTGATTAGACATCTCCTCAAGCTTCTTCTCATAAATATTTTTTGTTCTTTCTTTTTTTTTTTCTTTTCTTTCGGGATTATTTTCAATCCCTTTTTTTTTCACTCTCTTTTCTTTTTCTCTCTTTTTTTTTTAAATGAGGATTACTATATCTGGAGAGCCTGTAATGATTTTGAACTTCACTCTCCTCTTTCTAAAGTTGAAACTTGAAACACATCCTTACTTTATAATTATGTACGAGCTTTATTATTCATCATAAAGTCACAATCTCTTCTTAACACACAATACTTTAAGTCTCTTAACATTTCAAAAATACGGTTTTCTTTATTTTAAATAGTTAACTATAATCAAATTCTTTCATACCAAATATCTTACCCTTATAAAATTAGCCTTTATTACTAACAACTTTCATCCAATCCTTCTATAATATTCAACTGAAATAAAAAGTTTTAGTTATCTCAAGCAATGTTTAATTGCCAGAAGCTATGCTAATAATTTTTTGAAAATATAACAATTGAGAACAAATAAGAGTTAATATTTTTCTTCCCCCCAAACTTAAATTTTAAAATATTTTGCAATTAATTCCATAAAATGTAGCAGGAAGAAAAAGTAAAGGTTGAATCTACTTGCTACTACAACATCCTATTAAATTCATATACATGCATAATCAGGATAGAAAGACTGTATGAGAAAGTAAAGCTAACCTAAAACATGCTTGTAATAAAATTACACTAAAATGAAGTATTTTCACATTAAAATTTTATTTTTCTTCCTACCCCAAACTTAATTTTTAATATATATATAGCATTCAGTACAAAAAATATAAGCAGGAAGAAAACAATTTAGAAATTTTATCTACCACAAATGTCTATCAAAATCATTTGTAAGTATTCATTAGAACAATTTGCAGCAGAAAGTAAGTCTAAACTAATCATGCCATAATGAAATTAACTAAACCAAAGTCCAACTAACATTGTAGGTATCAGTAAGGGAATATAAAAATGTTCTTCAATACCTAAATAAAGTTGTAACACAAACATAAACACACATATGATAAATGAGGTTAATTCATCCTTTAACTCAACCAATCTCACTATGTTACCTTCAATTTCTAACGGAATCACTACACTAGTAAATTATGTACTTTAAAGTGATTTTATAGATTATAATCCCAAAGATAAGATTATCCCTGATAAATTGGTTTCCGGACACCAATCTCAGGCCTCATCTAATCCTTATAAATAAGCACCTCTAACAGTTATAAAGATAGTGTAAGATCATCCTAATGGTATTCATCAAAACTCCTACCTAATGAAAATAAAGTTGCAGAAAGGAAGTAACAAATTAAGATGAAACTATCAATGTTCAAAATTCATGATTTCTCTTGTAAAACTCAAGTCTAGGTGAGACCCAAGTCAAAGTGGACTCATTAATCCAACTACTACAAGAGATCAAGTCTAGCCATAATAAGAAGTTTAGGAATCACCTCACTCATGACACACAAAGATCAAATTAAATACTAATAATGTAAACATCTACCAATCATCAATCAAACTGATCAATCCACTATAAAGCAAAAACAATAGATCACTAATAATCATGACTCTCAAGCACACTAAATCAAAGCACACTGATAACTATGGGTTGCCTCCCATAAAGCGTTTGGTTTTACGTCGTTAGCCCGACAAATGATTCCACCTGGATTAAAATTCCATTTAAGTAATCCTCGATCAATCGCCCAATCATTTCCAGATCCAAGGAATCCTATAGAATCCTCAAATTGTAATTTTTCATTCAGCTCTTCCATTTCAGATGTACTTATATCATTGTTCCTCATATTTCTTTCTAGATCCAATATTCTTCTATTGATTTTCTCAATCTGCATATTAATATCATCCTTAAAATTTATAAGAAATGGATCTTTATAAGATACTTCAATATCTCCCAAATTTTGGATCAGATTTTCTTTAGATAATTCAGATTCAGGATCAAATTCTTCTATATCACTCTTATGATTCAAGTTATCTTCCAATTCTTCCCATTTATAATTATTAAGTGATCGAGGATCTATCTTAGTTGAGGAAATAAGTTTTTCTAATTCCTTATGAATTTCTTCCAATGGTCTTCCAATATCTTTATCCTCTTTTCTCAACTCAAAGTTCTTTTGAAAGTTATCCTCAAATTTTCTTCCAAGTCCTAGTTCAATAATTTTATCTTGTTCATCATTTAATTCAAGTTTTTCTTGTGATTGAGTCGTATATAAAGATATGAAGAATGGTTGTGTAGATGAATTCTCTAAATAGATATGCTTTAAAATTGTATGGGGTACATCCATCTTAAGTTCATGAGATTTTTCAACAAATGGAATTAAAAGTTTACTATTTTTGGTAGCGTCCATCATTTCACACCTCTCCTGAACATACATACAGTCTTCTTTAAGTAATGTTTTTGAATCATCATGAAAATCTATTTCAATCTCATCTTTTAACTTACTCTCAAAACTTTCTTGGAAATGTTCTTTACTTAAATAATTAATTTCATCCATCCAAAAACAATCATCATCTTTTCTCTCAGTTAGATATTTCATAGTCTTTAATACATCAAAAGTGACTTCATGGTCATTAATATTTATAGCTAACTCTCCTTTTTGCACATCTATCATAGCTTGTCCAGTAACGAGGAAAGGTCTCCCTAAAATAATTAGAATTTCTTTATCTTCCTCCATATCTAATACAATAAAGTTCAAAGGAAAGATAAATTTATCCACTTTAACAAGCACATCTTCTATAACTCCTTTTGGATAAATGATAGATCGATCAGCTAACAGAAGAGTTACAGTAGTGGGAGAAATATCGATTAAACCTTACCTTCTAAATATAGATAGATGCATCACATTAATGCTCACTCCTAAATCACATAAAGCTTTTCCACATATTTTTTTTTTAATTGCACAAGGAATTATAAAGCTACAAGAATCTTTAAGTTTCCGAGGAAAATTTTTCTGAAGTATAGAACTTCACTCCTCACTTATTGCAACTGTCTCGTAATCCCCAAATTTCTTTTTCTTGTTTAATATATTCTTTATAAACTTTGCATAACTTGGCATCTGTTCCAAAGCTTTAGTAAAAGGAATATTTATCGTTAACTTTTTAAGTACTTTAATAAACTTTGAAAATTTTTTATCCAACTCATGCTGTCTAAGCCTTCGAGGAAATGGATGGTGTGGTCCTTCCAAATTAATTTTAGTTGGAGATATTAATTTTTCCAGATCCTTAGAAACATGTTCTTCAGGTATTTTAGTTTCCTTTGTTTCTCTCACAACATCTTTCTCTTTTCTAACCACATCCTCTATATCTCTTCCAATTTTTAATTGGACAGCTTCTATTTGTTCATTAGTATTCTCTTTAGGGTTGATCTCATTGTTGCTAGGAAGTGTTCCTTGGTGTCTATTGCTAAGTGAATTAGCAATTTGTCCCAGTTGATTCTCTATGTTTCTAATCGCAGTATTTTGACTTTTCAACTGGGTTCCCATTTGCAATACCACTTCTTCCATAGACATCTTCTTATCCTCAAATTGTTGATCATTATTAGAGTCCGGTGGATATGAAAGTCTATAGTTTGTGTTCCCCTGATTATTCCAACTTCCATTAGGATTTGCATGATTATTTTCCCATTGTTGGTTTCCATCGTCAGTAGTAGGATTCCAGTTAAATTTAGGATGGTTCTCCCAACCTGGGTTGTAAAAGTTAGAGTACGGGTTGTTTATGGTGTTTAAAGTCTCATATGATAAGTTAGAATCAATTATATGCCCTAATGATCTTTCCTCACTTACAGAAGTAAATTGAGGTTGATTCATTCCAAATTGGTCCAACTTCCTTGATATTGTAGCAATCTGAGATGCAAGAATTGTAATTGTATCCGTATCATGAACACTAGCTACATTTTTATGATTTTACCCTTGTAGAGGGCCATTGAAATTCATTTGTAGTCATTTCTTCAATTAATGCATACGCTTCATCAAATGATTTTGACATTAATGATCCACTAGCGGCAGCATCAATTATAAATCTAAGGGATCCTACTAACACATTATAAAAAGTTTGAATGATTAACCAATCGGGCAGAGCATGGTGTGGACACTTTCTTAGGAGTTTCTTAAATCTTTCCCAGACTTCGTATATTGATTCTCCTTCATATTGACAAAATGAGATAATATCGTTTCTAAGTTTAGTAGTCCTTGAAGGTGGAAAATACTTAGCTAGGAATTTCTAACTTAACTCCTCCCAATTTTTAATAGAGTCGAGTGCTAATGAATATAACCATATTTTAGCCTTATCCCTTAGTGAGAAAGAAAAAAGATTTAGCCTAACAGCATCGTCTGACATGCCATTATAACGAAATGTAGCACAAAGTTCTAGAAAATTTGATAAGTGTAAATAGGGATCTTCCAAAGGAGTTCCCCCAAACTGATTGTTCTACACCAGTTGGATAATCTCAGGATTTATTTCAAACGAGTCAGCTTCTACGACAGGGTTTTGTATACTAGAGTAAATTTCATATGTAGTAGGATTTATGTAATCCCTCAATGAAGTATGATGATTTTCTAAGTTATTATCTTGAAAGTTTTCCATTTTCCATTTCTAGTTTTTCAAGTCCTTTCTGTATTTTTATTTTTTATTTTTTTCAAACTCGGGATCATAAGGCACAAGTCCTGCAGATCCTTTGTTTCGCATACATAACATAACAAACAATACATTAAAAATTAAACAAATAATAAATGAAATATATTCAACACAACAAAACATTTTCGCGAACACCATATCTTTCACACAAAAATAATTTTACGACACTAAAGTTTTACAAGTCTAAGCCTAATTACTTCAACTAAAATTCTCCTAAAGTTCTTACCGAAGCTTCCCCGACAACGGTGCCAAAAACTTGACCCGACCCGCAATTACGCAGTAAATTTACTTCCAAAAGATGGCCAAAAACTTGACCCGATTTATAGAAAAGCGGCTAGTGTGCAAAATCTTAAATGATATAAAAATTAGAAAATATTTTACATACTTAGAGGTACTACACAGCAGTATATGTATCGTTTCAAGTAATATAGAGTTTTCTTTAAAAACCCCAGTATCGATCCCCCGAGGAAGAAAAGTAAGAGGTCTTTAGTTAAATTCTAGTCTACTACTAATAATCCTTAGTTTGAAATGTCGATTAAAATTGTGTTTTATCTAGTAACTACTCCTAAATGCAAGTGTTAAATGTAATAGTAACTATAACTAAATGCAAATAATAATTCTAAAGATAACCCATTTTTGGATGAATTGGTTTGGAGAATGTTGAGATATTAAAAACTACTATTCCTATGTAATGAAATGGATAATGTATAGGAATGAGATGCATTTAATATTGTATGTGCCAAATAGAAGCAATCCTATTCTTTACCCTTTGGTCCAAGCATAAAGAACATCGACTAATCCTATGCTTAGTTATCGAATTCATGGCCAGGTCGGGAGGATATCGGCTCTCACTTCGAAGCTCCCACGTTCCCCTCGCCTGAGGGCTAACAATCTACACTTCAGCATCCAAACAATAGGACCGAATTGAGGATTTTAGTCTGTCACTCTAAAATCTCCAATTCTACGCTCGATTAATATTATTCCCTATTTATTTGCATTCAATCCCCATGAACTTCACCATCCATGGAATTTGAATGTGGTTCGTACTTAGTTGTAGAAAGCACAACCCTCTCGGATCGTATGTTTTCACAACAAATTTTAACATTACAACGAGCTCTTAATTGCAATGTAAATTAAGTGCAAGTAAAAATCATCACATTTATAATTAAATTTACTTCTACCATGCATCACAAAATCCTAAACATGATTTCTACTCATTACAAAAGAAAAGTAAAAGAAAAATAATGACATAATCTTATCATGCCGCTATTTCCAAAGAAGAAGAAAGAGTAAGAGAGATGCGTCACAAAACACAGAGAAAACACAACGGAAACTTCATTAAACCAAAGCAAATCCACTAGGTAATTGTTTACAAAATTATAAGATAATGAAGAACAATACTTAGTTTTTTCCCTTTGAAAGAAAGACGAAGATCTCTCCCATAAAGTCACCCGGCGATCCATGCAGTGCTAGCGAAATCCCTTACAAATTCTCTCAAAATCTCATCTCCAATCTCTCCAAAAGTATAGAAATCTACATTTTTACTCCTATTCGAAAATCCCTAAACATTCTCCAAGTTTTTTTTTCCACTTTTCTCCTCTTTTTCTCTACTCATTTCTAACATAAATTCGCCATTTTAAAGAGTAGGGATGGATTTCTAAGAGTTCCCTCAAGCACCCTTTCGAAAAAGCGTCCAAATACGTCGAATTTAGGCCAAAAACCGCCAAAAGTCGGTCAAGAACCTTCCGGGCACCGTCGGCGGGTTCGAGCTCGCTATCGGCGAGCTTTTCGGGCACTTTTCGGTGTTTTCTGGAAAATCTCGCCGTCGGCGGGATCGTGGCCGCCGTCGGCGAGCAGGCTCGCGCAGCTCCACCGTTTTGCTCCGTTTTGCTCCGTTTTAGCTCCGATTCGCACCGTTTCAGTTGCGTTGCGTTCGTAACAGATAGCCCTACAAAATAAGCACAAAAACAACCTTTCTTTAAAGTATAATCTCATTCAAAAATATGCAAGTATTGTAAAAGAGATTAAACATCAAAAGACTTATCGAAAGGTGTCAGGGTAGAATTTCATTTCTTGCTCGTTTTTTCCTCAAATTGCATCGTTTTTGTTTTCTTTTGCTCCAATCACAATTTCTTGTACCTAAAACTAAAAAACATACAAAATATCTTACTTTAAAGTGTAATATCATAAAAAAAAGAGTAAAATGATATAGCAAAAAGCGTATATATTTTAGGCGTGTCAAAATAAACTAGAATAGTAGATGGCTCGGATTGGGGATCATAATCTATGGTCTATTTCAGAATTTCCACTCTATGAGCACATAATCGAGCATAATCTTTATCATTAGTTAACTGAATCAGAATGTGCTTCCCATCGAGAAGGCCAATCTTCCAACTCCCCACCAAACACATCAGCTCAAATTCCTTTTGAATAATCTCAAGCTTCGGATGGTCGTAGAGGAATTTACCAACTAGTGCAAGCCGACGAGAATAAGCTAGAATATTACTTTTAACATCAGAGATAAAAATCACAGGCTTACCTCCCTTCTTGCTAGCTTTTTTGCGGAAGCTATACTCTCCCCCGATGTTCAACGAATCGTGAAAAGCTTGTTGGAACAAACATGTTTTAGACATACTAGAAGTACTACCGCCCTCGAGAGCCTCGGCAAAGGAGCGATCCAGAGCCATTTGGAAACCTTAGAAACACCATTTTTTTGCCAGAGAAGAATCTCCTTAAGGTTAACTATGCCAAAGAGGATCACAACAACTAGATTAAAAGAGGTATTTTTTAATTTTTTTATAAGTTGTTCTTAGTAAAATTTTCCATTTTATATTTATTTATTTATTATTATTTTTTTAAATAATAATTATAATATATTTTACTTTATTTTTTGATTCCACACCCCTCAATTCAAGATGTCTATCATAACAACTAGATTAAAATAGATATTTATTTATTTATTTTATAATCTGTTCTTAGTAAAATTTTCCATTTCATTTTATTTATAAAATATTCCTTGAAGTATAAGTAGCACTTTTCATCACACATAATAGGCCCGATGCATCCCTCCACTTCAACCATCCCAACTCGAATTCTACTAATAATATCTCAATCTATATCACCATAACTTTGAACAATAGACTCGAGATATATTAAAAGTTCAATTTTTATAATGACTTTGACTACCCATTGTTATAAACCTCGCCACTAGATCTAGTACAACTAAAATTATATTCCAAGTATTCAGTTTTAGATAAATTTAGATGAAAGCCTTTAAGTCCTAAAGTTGGGAAAAAATTTGCGTCCGTCAATCGTACGCAGAGATGTGTCCGTAAAAAAGTACATGGGGTTACACGGGGGTTACAACCGGTTTATAACCCTCTTGTACCTCCCGTGTAACTCCCGTGTACAAATGAATGATAGAAATGCTGGTTACAAGCGAGTTACACGAGAGTTACATGAGGTTATAATACGCTTGTAACCCTCTCATAACCCCCGTATAACCTCAGTGTACTTTTTTACGTACGCATCTCTGCGTACGGTTAACAGTCACAAATTTTTTCCCTAAAGTTGACCTCCATAATTGAAGTTTTTCGAGAGCTCTTTCGCAAGTCTTATCCATAAGAAGAATATCATTAGTAAAAAACATACATTAAAGTACACTCCAGTAAAATATAAAATTTACAAGTTAAAAATTTTATTTGCATGAATGTAAAGTAGTTGTAAAATATACGATGATATGTTTATCATTTAAAATGATATATGAAAAATTTGAGGGATATAAATGTAAAAAATAAAATTTCAAATGTTACATATGCTAACACAGAAAATTCGGTGATACGTATTTAAACGCCCTAAATTATTAATACTATCATACGGAATAAATATTGCTTATTATTTTTTTATTAATTAATTTATTCAAATAGAATTATTCGAGTTATAAATTATAGGACCGCAGCCGATTTAACTCAAAATAATATATTCGAATCAAATTTGATTTACACGCAGAGAATCATTTATCGAAATTACAATATTACCAAACAAATTGACACTTCTCACTTTTTCACCGACAGGCGATATGGTTGGGAACTGCGCGTGTGAATCTTGACCGTTCGTTTGTGATCCAACCGTCCTGACGGACTGGCAGATTGAAAATTTGGCAAACCAAACACAAAAAACAATAATTAGCAAAAGTGTTAGGTTATTGGTTGGTGGGCTTATGATGTAATTTATGAGAATTAGAAGGGGCTGCATGTAAAAAGTGGATTAACATTACGGATTTATGTAATAAATGAGGATAATAATGGAAGGTGCTGGGCGTACCCGCCAGGTACATGCCGCATAAGCCGGAGGTGGTGCGGTTGCTCCTCTTCCTCACTCCTCTCTCTTCCACTCTCTTTTCTCTACTGTTCGAGTTCTCTCTCTCTAAGTCTCTAACTCACCCACGAAACCCTAGTAAGCTTGCAGAACTACCTTTCTTTCTTTTTTGTATCGATCTGCGGTTTGGCGTGACAGCTCGTACTGGTGATGCCACTTCTTTCTTTCTCTCGCTGTTCTTGGTTTTATTTTGGTGCATAAAAGGGTTAAGTATCTTTTTTACTTTTCATTCTGCTTTGAAGGTGTGTAAGCTGCGTGGAATTCCACTCACGAATTGCGTGGAAGGCTAGAAACATCTTTAATAGGAGGGGCGGCATAGAGTTTGGAAGCAGGAAGGGAAGGAAGAAGGCGATGGGGGAAAGCGCAATGACACTTGATGCTGTCCTTAAGGAGGCCGTCGATTTGGTTTGAGATGCAATTTTTGTTGCTAGATTGCTTTCTGTATGGGGTTTGGGGGTGGATTTTTGTTTATTATTGTGGTGGGTTTGAGGAAATTTGCAGGAAAATATACCTATTGAAGAGGTGTTTGAGCAACTGAGATGCAGCCAGGAGGGGCTCAGCAGCAAGTCGGCAGAGGAGCGGCTCGTCATTTTCGGCCCGAACAAGCTCGAGGAGAAGGAGGTTTTCTCCTGGAAACCCGTATATTTTGCTCATTGATTTTGTGTGTTTTATGCTTTGCAGATTTTTTTTTTCTTTTGCAGGAGAGCAAGATTCTGAAGTTCTTAGGATTTATGTGGAACCCTCTTTCTTGGGTTATGGAGGCCGCTGCTATCATGGCCATTGCTCTTGCTAATGGAGGGGTGAGACATTTGTCTTATTCTTAGGGTTCATTTTATTAATTGTTGATAGAAAATATGTTTGAGAAAATGAATGTTTTCGTTTTTCACTTAATTTGTGTGTGAAAAAATGGAGGCATTACGTTTCTGTGTTTGCTTTGAAAGTGTTGTTGTAGGAGCTGTTCTTTTATGCCATTTTAGGTGGAGTTTAAGAACGCTTCAGCTTAAATCCTGACAAATGAAATTGTGGGACTTTGAGGGGCTGTTTGATATTCTATTTTAGTCATATTTAAGCTAGATTTAACTTAAATCACGCCAAATAGAATTGTGGTTACTATAAGTACCACTATTTGATAAAATTCAATTAAATTTAGTTATTGGTTAAATTCATATTTTATTAATTTCCATAGTTCATGGGGTTTAATAGATTTGAGTTGTCCTACGAATATTAAATCTTAAAATAACTAGCCAAATAATATAATTTAGCAAGGTTTAGAAATTATCATGCCAAATAGTTTTGAAGTTTTAACCTTCGCAAGCTTCACTATATTTTACTTGAGTTAGATTTTACTTGTAACCAAACACCCTTGAGTCATATTGTTTGGATAGATCTTATTTCAACCTTTTTATGCTTAAATGTAGGATTTGTTAAATCCCACGAATCACATGATTTAATGAATTTAATAAGAGTTCCCCCCTTTTGCCAATATTTAATTTTGTGAAAGAATAGTCAAACAATGTATCATGATCTAAAAATATTTAATTATTGTCATGCTAAATAGATTTTCAGGATTTATTCCTCCCAAGATTCACTAAACTATTTGTACATAATTTTTTGTTAATTTCAAGTAGCCAATCACTTCCTAGAGCTTAAAATTAATATTGATTTCTACCTACATCCAGCTAAATAATGCAATTCTTTAAATTTTATTTCCTCAAAATATAATTTCTAACTTTAAGCAACTAAATAAGCCCTTATTATTGTAGAGTTTAGTTTATTAGAGTTAATAGGATTATTGCATTTCTATAGTCTATACTAATATTATGACATATGATTAATATTTACTAGAGGCTCTAGACTTTAATTTATAGAGTTGCCACATTTGGTTAGATTTAAGTATTCACTTGACTTGTCAATAGCTTGTATGTCTTTAGTCTCAACATCAATTGGTTGAATGTAGCACCAATCTCTCGATTGTTCTTGGCTTTCATTCTGAACATCTCATTCCAACATAAATCGGTTCATATTGAAAATGTGAAAAATATTGTCAAACAAATCTTAGTCTAAAGTGTGTTTGGAGCAATTATAGTTGTTTCAATGAACAATGGTGAAGCTGCTTCTAGAATAAGTTGTTTTTAGAAAGTAGTTGTTGAATCAGTATGTCTGTTTGGATAGATTTGTTGTGCTGTGACTCTGAAAGAAAAATGTAACGTCGTTATGTACATTTATTAGCTGTAAGTCAACGGTGTCAATAATTCAAACATAACAACAAAAATAAGTTATAGAAGTTCACAAAAAAGTTCACAAAGAATGAGATTCACTTCTAGAATGAAAGCCACATATGACATTTCCCTCACAGGAATCCAACGTTTGGTAGCACGATTTCATGAAATTCCGATAACGGTTGAGCCTTGTGGTACTACAAACGAACAACATAAATAAAATAGGAAAAATCAAGTATTAAAGTATCCATTCCATATAAGTTTAAACAACAATCGATAGAGAAAGAAAATACTCTCCCCCTACCCCCACACCCCCACACCCCACCCCACATTCTTAGCCAAAACAACAACCAATCGACCAAACCCTCCAACTTAAAAGAAATAAAAAAAATCACTTATGAACATGAGCAAACAATAACAAAACCACAGAACACACAACCGAATAACCATACAAGCAACCCCAAAATCGAAAATGCCACAGAAATCACAGATTAGATTGGTACCAGAGGGATCAAATCAGAACACTGTAAATCACATAACCAAAAATGCCATGGGGATCTCATTGATACCAGAGGGATCATATCAAAGCTACAAATATCACAGAATTGATAATGCCACAAACCAGGGGGATCATATCAAAATCATGGGATCCGGTCGAGAGAGAGGGATGTTGCGTAGTATTGTGAGAGTCGGGCGAGAAGAGCTTGAAATTGCTGACCGCAACAAGAGAGTAGAGGTCCCAAAACTCCCTAAGATTAGGACCACATTTTCCCAAATAGCATCCCAATGTCGATGCAAACATTGTTGTGGCGTAGTGGGGCATTGTACTGCAACGACAACACCACCTCAAAGAGGGCCTAAATCTCTTTGTTCTTAATATACTATATAAATTCTTGATGTTTCTTGCTATTGTGTGGTGAGTTTTGAGGTGAGGGGATGATTGTTATAGTTATTGTAGTTATTATATTATCATTTTATTATGTTACATATGCTTAATATTTATTAGGATTTTGTAGTATTTATTTTATAATCCATTTGAAATGATGCATTTGCTTACATACCACACAATTCTTATGTATTTACATATTTAGCATCAAAAAATTCATTTTTACATGCATACCACTCAAATCTAACATCAAATAAAAAATACTGCCATCACTATCTTTTTAGAAGTAAAATACACATTTTCATGATATAATGGTGCATAAATGTAAATATTAAACTTCGGGTGCTAGATTTGTAAATAGATAAGAATTATGTGGTATGACGTAGATTTCCCATCCTAATCTTGCAGTTCTTTTCTATTGTACTTTCTTTAGTGGTTACGCCATTGCTAGGATCCACCAAATAAATAAATTATAGAAAAGCTATTCTTCCTGAGCAGGGGAAGCCTCCAGATTGGCAGGACTTTGTGGGAATCATAACTTTACTTATGATCAACTCAACCATTAGCTTCATCGAGGAGAATAATGCAGGCAATGCTGCTGCAGCACTCATGGCACGACTCGCCCCCAAAGCAAAGGTTCCACATCAGCACTCTTGTTGTTTTTCACCATAGTTTCTGATTTTTTTTCCTACTCTAAACTTGAGAAAGTGTAGGATATGTATGCAATCTAGGATTTTTATGGCTAACATTAAGCAGCAATAAAGATAATTACATGCATGGCAGTCAAAACTTTGCTATTTACAAAATTAACACCCAGTTCATTTTTTTTAACTACCGAACTGGTCCATTTACATGTGCTATACGGTCAAAGCATTCTGAATTTTATAAAAATGAAACATCTGGGTTGATATTTTGTTATAAATTTTCATATTTGAGTGAAAGTTTGAAAAACAGATGAAAGATGGTGCTAGTTTTGTAGATAGCAAAGTTTCAAGTGCTATGTGCAATTACCCCATAAATTTATTGTATTTATTAGATTTAATTTTTGGGTTTTATTGAGATAGGTGCTTAGGGATGGAAAGTGGAGTGAGGAGGAGGCAGCTATTTTGGTGCCCGGCGATATTATCAGCATCAAGCTTGGTGATATTATTCCTGCGGATGCTCGGCTCCTTGATGGAGATCCGCTAAAAATTGATCAGGTTTTCCAGTTCGATGTTTTTCTATTTTTTCGAGCAGAATTATGAATTATTTTTAAGGGCATTTACACACATACCACTCAATTCTTATGTATTTACATATTTAACATCCAAGTTCTGTTTTTTACATTTATACCACTCAAATCTTTCATATCACATATAAAATATCACCTTCTGACCTTTGAAAAGTGAATATGTAAAAATTGAAGTTTAGATGTTAGGTATATAAATATGTAGGAATTGAGTGGTATGTACATAAAATTTCCTTTTTTTTCCAATATGTTAATTCTCTCACCCGTCTTTTGCTTTGAATTTTCGGGTTAAATATGTAGTCTGCCCTTACTGGCGAGTCACTGCCTGTAACCAAGGGTCCTGGTGATGGTGTGTATTCTGGTTCCACATGCAAGCAAGGAGAGATTGAAGCTTTAGTTATTGCTACTGGTGTTCACACCTTCTTCGGCAAGGCTGCACATCTTGTGGACAGTACAAGCCAAGTTGGTCACTTCCAAAAGGTTAGTGTAAAGGACGGCTTACATGAATTTGGCGCTCATATTTACATACATAGCACACAATTCTTATCTATTTACATATCTCACACCTATACTTGCGTATTTACACACATAGCACTCTGTTCTTTAATATCACATCAGAATAGCACTTCTATCACTTTTTTAAAAGTGAAATCCATCTATGTATGTAAATATGAAAGTTTCGGTGTCAGATATGTAAATACATAAGAATTGTATTCTATGTATGTAAATTTCCCTTTATTTTATTAATTTTGCCTTTTGTTTGGTGGGTTTTATTTGTTGAGCAGGTGTTAACAGCTATTGGAAATTTCTGTATCTGTTCTATTGCTGTGGGTATGTTTACCGAGATTATTGTCATGTACCCGATCCAGCGTCGGGCTTATCGTCCAGGAATCGACAATCTTCTCGTTCTACTTATCGGAGGAATTCCTATAGCCATGCCCACAGTCTTGTCTGTAACAATGGCGATCGGTTCGCATCGATTATCGCAACAGGTTGGCTTGACTTCATCTCCTAACTTATAATGAGAACTGAAAAAAAATAAAGATTTACATACATACCACTCAATTCTTAGATATTCACAGATCTAACACCTAAACTACAATTTTTATATATATGCCACCTTAACAATGCCCTGTATGCAAATGCCCACACACCCTTCTTCCACCACTATCCCTAAAACATTGTTATAAAAATCTTGTGCATGAAAATCTGCATTATGCTTTCAAAAGTAAGCGATTGTGGTATTCATCTCCGTACATAAAATTAGAACTGAAACAACCACTAAATTCTTATGTATTTACCTATCTAACACCTAAACTTCGATTTTTACATATATGCCACCTTAAATATGCATGAGGTGTATTTTACTTTTTAGAAGCTAAAATAAAGATATTTGATGTAATTTGAAAATTTCCGGTGGTATAAATGTAATAAACATAGTTTGGGTGTTCGATATGTAAATTCATAGGAATTTGGTGGTCTGTATGCAAATGCAAGGCCCCCCCCCCCCCCCCCAAACATATCTGACACCTAAACTTCAATTTTTACATATATGCATGAGGTGTATTTTACTTTTAGGAAGCTAATATAATGATATTTTCGATGTAGTTTGAAAATTTCCGCTGGTATAAATGTAAAACATAGTTTGGGTGTTAGATGTGTAAACCTGTATGCTCTCCCCCCACCCACTCCGCCAACCCCTCCCTGCATTCCTCACAATTCTATGTAAAATCAAAAGATATTTGCATTTGTAACACATTGGTATTAAAATCTAGTACATGAAAATGTGCTTCACGCTTTTAAAAAGTGAGCGATTTTGGTATTTTTGATGCGATGTCAAAGGTTAGAGTGATATGTATGTACAAATGAAAGTTTAGGTGTTCAATATGTAAATATATAAGAATTCTGTGGTATTTATGCAAATGCCTTAAAATACAAACATATGCCTGAATTGCTTTGGGCCTTTTAGTAGGCTATTGAGCGATGAAATACTGAATGATTTTTATGATTCTGGCTTGAAAATGTATTTTTTTTATTTTCTTCCCCATTTTTACCAAATATTGTGTTCAGGGAGCAATCACCAAGAGAATGACTGCTATTGAAGAAATGGCTGGCATGGATGTGCTTTGTAGTGACAAAACTGGAACTCTTACTTTGAATAAGCTAACGGTTGACAAAAACCTGATAGAGGTCAAACTCGGGAATGAGAAGAAATTGATAATCTTTTCTGTTTTTGGCTTTATTTGCTCTTACTATCTTATGGATCATTTTGTAATTGTTGTATTTATACAGGTTTTTACCAAAGGTGTAACTCGTGATACAGTCATCCTAATGGCGGCAAGGGCCTCGAGAATTGAGAATCAAGATGCTATTGATACTGCTATTGTTGGAATGCTTGCTGACCCAAAAGAGGTAAATATCTGAATTGTTTTTATTCTTGTCCTCTTGTATCCGTCCATGTTTGTAAAAAATTCTTTGTTTCTCAAAGGCGCGGT
This sequence comes from Papilionanthe hookeriana x Papilionanthe teres, assembly GCA_022702705.1. Classification (NCBI taxonomy): domain Eukaryota; kingdom Viridiplantae; phylum Streptophyta; class Magnoliopsida; order Asparagales; family Orchidaceae; genus Papilionanthe; species Papilionanthe hookeriana x Papilionanthe teres. The sequence goes on along the minus strand of CM040423.1, from coordinate 52,179,302 downwards.
CTGATATCCAAGAAGTTCATTTTTTGCCTTTCAATCCTACGGATAAGAGGACTGCTCTAACTTACATTGATAACGAAGGAAAACTTCATCGGGTCAGCAAAGGTGCTCCGGAACAGGTAACATTATAGTGCTACGAATGTTATTTTACACTCTTTCCCTATTTTAGTCTGCTTTACAATTTGTTATTTTTCAGTAGGGACATTTGCATGCATGCCTCCCAATTCTCATGTATTTACATATCTAACATCTAAACTTTACCTTTTACATCTATACTACACAAATCTTTTATATCACACGAAAAATACGATTATTTTAACTTTTAAAAAATAAAGTACACCTTTTCAATCATAGATAAGGTTGCATATTTGTAAAAATTAAAGTTTAGGTGTTAGATATGTAAGGAGTTGAATGGTATGTGAGTAAATCTTCTTTTTCAGTAATGTAGTCTTAAATGTTCATGTGATTGATTCTTTCTTTTCAGTAATGTAGTCTTAAATGTTCATATTTGGGCTTCAGATATTGAATCTTGCACACAACAAATCAGAAATAGAACGAAGGGTTCATTCTGTGATTGACAAGTTTGCGGAGCGTGGGCTGCGATCACTTGCAGTGGCATATCAAGTAAAAAACATATATATATATATATATATATATATATATATACATATGTATTATTTTTTCTTTTGTTTTCACTATGAAATTTTTTTTTTCAACTAATAATCACAGTTTGCTCACAGTTTCTTCGTGTTTTGTTGTACAGGAGGTTCCAGAAGGCAGGAAAGAGAGTTCAGGTGGTCCATGGCAGTTCATTGGTCTGTTGCCGCTTTTTGACCCTCCTAGGCATGATAGTGCTGAAACAATTCGAAGGGCGCTCAACTTAGGTGTTAATGTCAAAATGATCACAGGTTTATTCTTTTTTCCATGAAACATTTCATACCGCATTGAAAGTAGTAATTTCTAATACAATTAATATTATTATAATATATGTTCCCTGCTAATAAAATTGAGGATTCATAGATCCAAGTCATCACTTAATCTAGTAACTAATTTTCTTTAAATGTAAATCATCAGTACATGAGTTTAAAGCTAACTGGTAATGGAAATCAAATTGTTTGAGAAATTCAGCAAGGAATGACAATCATACAAAATCAACTAGAAAAAGGAATTGGTTTCTGCAATTTAGATTTTTGATGTGCTAATTTTTTATCAAAATCAAGGGTACTATATAGCCAAGGTCAACTAATGTAGATGAAATAACATTATGACTCTTCAAACATGCACTTCAAATGTTGCAACTAGAGAAATATCTTCACTGCTTTTGTGAAGCTAAGCAGACTTCAAGAATTTCGTTTAAACTGATAAAAAAAAAGAGAAATTCATGAAATAGCCGCTTGCAGGGCTATTTGTGAACAACTAAAATGGTTTGGTGCAAAGCAGGTGAAAAATGTTGCTTCTGTTCTGTTGGTGGAAATATCTTCACTGCTAGGCCAATTTCAGATTTTAAATCCACTTTGGATGGCTTCTATTTCGGATTTCAATATTCTTGCTTTAACAATTGGTTTATCCTTAAATGGTTTATAGATGTATTATGCGGTTTTTTTTTGTGTTTTCCAATTTATGGCATTCAACATACCACCCGCTTTGAAACAGAACCGTGTTTATATATATATTAAGGGGTATTACAGTTAGTACTCAATAGATTACACTTTCTGTGTTTTCAAACAAATCAACTGCTTCTGAAACACCAGCTTCCGAATAGTAGATTTTCAACTACAGCTTTTGAATTAAGCTTTTTTACCGTTATAGCCGAAACAAACACACCATTTATTTAATGTTCTTTTGAAGCTAAATTCTGTTAAAAAGGTTTAGGAAGAATATTTTTCCTATTTTTTTTAGGGAAATGAACTTATATAGATATAAAATTAAGTAGGGGCCAAATCTCTACTATAATTGCGATTTCAAAAGTTGTCTAACTTTTGAATTTACCTATCCAATGTCAAATTTGACCTTTGTATTACTTTTTTCTTTTTATCTGGTCGATCCTTTTGATTTTACAATCTATATTGTATCATTCTTATATGATAGTCTTAAGTTAAAGTAATTTTATCAATTATAAAAAATCAAACAAAATGGTACAAATTTATTATTTGATCATATTTTTTCTTATCATATTGTATTCAGGTCCTTTATATTAATTTTCAATTAATTTTTTCTTTTGTTTTTTTTTTTGTTTGTTTTTTTTTCTCGTCGAGAGTTTTGATTTAAAATCTATAATGTATTGTACTTATATGATAGTATTGATTTAAGGTTATTATTTTATCAGTGTAAAAAATTCAACCAGATGGTATAAATTTATTATTTTATCATATTTTTCATGATCTATTGTATTCAGGTAACATTGTAATTTATTCAATTCTGCTTTACTTTCAGCCATAAATAAGCACTGCTCTTTGTAAAATGTACTTAAAAGTTAAGAATATATTAATAGAAATATTGTTATTTTGTTTGAATTTGTATCTGACTTAATAATATATTTATATATAACGGTTTAGGGTATTCCTCTTGAAAATTATACTTCTGACTTCTAGAGTTTAGACAATCTAATCGTTGTCATTTGGTAAAATTTTAGTGTTTGACTTTTCAATTTGTTTTTTAAATAATAGGAAGCGCACAATAAAAGTATATAACTTATATTTATTAAATAATATGGTATATTATGAGAGTACTGAGGAATACATAGAAAATAAGAGAGATAAAATTATAGTGTTCCTTAATTTATATTTATTATACTTTACTTATTTTCTGTATTTTTTTCTATCTGCATGAATTAAATGAAGATTGAATTTATTTTTGTTTTATTTCGAGCGCAATGGATCTAGAGGGGCCAACCTGGTCCAACTTTGAGCTAGTTTTAAAATGAGATTGGATTAAATTTTCTTCTCATGATGAATTCAATATATATATATATATATATATATATATATATATATATATATATATATATATATATATATATATATATAGATTATGATATAAGTGTGACTCGAGCCCCTTGTAAATTTATATTTATCTTTGAGCCAATTTGAAAATGAGATTAGATTAAATTGTCTTCTCATGATGAATTCAAAATAAATAAATAATATATATATATTTATATATTATGATGCAAGTGTGAATCAAGCCCTTTGTAAATTTATATTTATAGGAGCTGCTTTCTATGAAATGTTTAGGAAAGCAGCTCCATTTTAAAATTTTGACTCCATATTGATAATCTTCACTCGAAGGTGAGCCTCTAGCCTTGAGTAGGCATGCTGATGTCCTAGTGTAATTAGACTTAACAATATCACGTGAATTATGTAGGTTTGCGTGAACATGAAAGAAAAAAGTCTTATTTTATATTTTCATGCTTTTTTTACAGTTATTTATGTAGTTTGTCAGCCAAAAGTGCTTTTGGTGAATTTTAAAATTTATTTCAGGGGACCAGTTGGCTATAGCTAAGGAAACTGGTCGACGTTTGGGTATGGGAACCAATATGTATCCCTCATCTGCTTTGTTGGGCAATGCTAAGGATGAGTCCATTGCTGCTTTGCCTGTAGACGAACTAATAGAAAAGGCTGATGGTTTTGCTGGGGTTTTTCCAGGTATAATTGTCAATTCTAATCTTGTCTAAGAGTTTTTAGTGCATTTGTTACTCTTGAAAGGCTCGATGCTATTTTGGTTCGCAATTTTCACAATTATTTGGCACATTTTCAGAGCATAAATATGAGATTGTTAAGCGTTTACAAGCAAAAAAGCATATATGTGGTATGACTGGAGATGGAGTTAATGATGCTCCAGCCTTGAAGAAAGCTGATATAGGAATAGCAGTGGCTGATGCGACTGATGCAGCTAGAAGTGCTTCTGATATTGTTCTAACTGAGCCTGGTCTAAGTGTTATCATCAGTGCTGTCCTAACGAGCCGTGCTATTTTTCAGAGGATGAAAAATTATACTGTGAGTTTCTTTGGCTCTTATAGAGGGGTGCTTTATCTGTTTTAATGTTCTTGATGAACTTTGTTGTTTCTTATTGTTGGTGTCTGATTTGTTTTATTTGCAGATTTATGCTGTGTCGATCACTATACGTATCGTGGTATGCTTTTTACACTGGTATTTTTCTCTTGTTAAACCAAAGGAGGGATCACATTTGAGATAGATATTAGTGGTTAAACTTATTTTCAATTCAAAAGCTTAAAATCCTATGACTAAGAGTGAACTATTTTTAGCATTTCTACACCAACATTTTTTGTTTTAATCTATTTGCGTGATAGTTGATACAAAATCGTCTCATGTGAAGGTGAGATTGTTAAGTTACATAAGGCCCTTATTACTTGAGCATATGCGTGACAGTCAACCACTTGAAATTTTATACCAATATTATTTTTAGCTATTGGATGAGAGACTAAATCCAAAGTCTCCTGTACCTTTATAGTCTCTCTATCACATGAGAGCATTCCACATTAGCCATCACTCACCTTAAATGGATACTTTTCTGCAGTGATGGAACCAAAATTTAAGGAGAGTGGCAAAATTAAAAATTAAGATGTGACGAGTATTCAAGTTAGCTTTTCATTTCCTTAAAAAATTTTAAAATTATTAAAAATATTATTTAAAAGCAAAAAAATAATTAATGCTAAATTATTATTAAATATTCAAGTTTACGGGATAAACTTTTCAGTAATTTATATAGTATTAAAATTTTCAGTAAAAATCTTGGTGGAATGAGTGCTTCCCATAACCACCCCTTGGTTCTATGTTGCTTTTCAGCATTATCAAATATTATGCACCAAGAGCCCACTCAACCCGTGGAGGGATCATAGGAGTCACTTGAACTTGAAACTTGATAAATCAAGATACCTATAAGAACAATAATGTAAAGGGGCATTTACATACATACCACACAATTCTCATGTATTTACCTATCTAAAAGAACCATCAAATCCTTACCATCATATCAAACATAACACCATCACTATCTAGAGTTGAATACACCTTTTCATGCATATGTTTATGATATCAAGGTGTTGGAAATGCAACTATCAAACTTTGGGTGTTAGATATGTATATACATAAAAATTGTGTGGTATGCATGTAAATTTCTCTAATCTAAAAGAACCACTTTATCTTAGATAAATTATCAGCTTCCAACTACTGATATATTTGGCCCAATTTCAATCCCAATTTGTTTCATCCTCCCTAACGAGAGGGGGAGAGAGAGAGGGTGTTTATTTGGACCTCATGCATGAACCATTCAAGCTTGCGTAGTGAACTTATCCCATTAGCTGCTTTAGTTGTTTACTTTTAGACTCAAAAGTTATGCACTTCTTAAGGAAGTTACTTTTGTTTGCTAACTACTAATTGATTTGAACAGCTTGGTTTTATGCTACTTGCCCTCATTTGGAAATTTGATTTCCCCCCATTTATGGTCCTCATCATTGCAATCCTGAATGATGGTATGCTCTTTTTTTCTAGTTTCATTTTGTTACCTGTATTGCATTTTTACCTTGTAGTGATAATCTTTGTTGATAAAGCTTATTTGTGTTATGATTGGAAGATTTACATTCATGCCACTCATTCTTATGTTTACATATCCATCACAAAAACCTCAATTTTTGTATATATTCCACTTTATCTATGCATGTATTTTACTTTTTAAAAGTTAAAATAGTGATATTTTTGATGTAATATGAAATATTGAGGAGGTAGAAATGTAAAAAATTAAAGCTTAGGTGCTGTATATGTAAATGCTTGAGTGGTATGTACGTACAAAATTCTTTATAATTTTGCTCTTCTGTATATTTTGCCAGGCACCATCATGACGATATCGAAGGATAGGGTGAAGCCTTCCCCTCTTCCTGACAGTTGGAAGCTTGCGGAAATATTTACAACTGGAATTATCCTTGGAAGTTACTTGGCCATGATGACAGTCATTTTCTTCTGGGCTGCATACAAAACTGACTTCTTTCCAGTATGTTACCAAAGATTCTACCTTTCTGGTTAATCAACCTTTATAGGGTTTTTATCTCTTCGAGAAAGAAAATCATTGTTGCTTAATCTACTTTTTTCCTTGGCACATACTATCGAAGAATTAGGCGATACATGATTCAAATTTTTATCTTTTCACTGAATTTATGGTTATATCCTATTGTCGTTGTTTTACATTTCATTATGATTTTGATTAAGGAGTTTTTGAAATCCTATTCCTCATATATAACATAAAGATAACGCCTTTTTCTTCATAAAGTGAGAACTAAGGCAGCCCAAAAATGCATTAAAATTTCAAAAAGCCCCAATGAAAGAAGTCACGAGTATTGTATTCTTCTTGGGGATTCTACTCTCCTCCTTTAACCCCCATCATGATCTTAATGTGAAGGTTGACACGCAGCTGAGTCTGTTGGGTGATTTTTTTGCCAAAAGAAAAAAAAATGAGGCTCCACAACTTAACACACATTATAATTGCTTATTTTATTTTGTCATTGATTTATATCGATTCAGAAATAACTAATTTTTTGGTTTATCAATTTGAGTACCATGTTCTTTCACCAAAACTAAAAAATTTCACCCAAAAATTTAAATTTTGGATTAGAATTTACTGAAACTCTAGCATTTATCAAAATTCTGCTATAATTTTATCCTTGTGCCCCAGTAAAATTTCACATGATCAACTTCACATCTCATTGGATCATGTATTGAATGTGTTCGTGAAAGAATTGATAATAAATATATAAAGCCAAAATAAAAAATGAATTCATCTAAACTAGAAATTTCACAATGTTATTGAAATAGAATTTTAAAGCTTTTATACTAACACATGCTTTTATATTGAATATATTTGTAAAAAAATTAATAATAAATTTAGAAAGCCAAAATAAAAAATGAATTCATCTAAACTAAAACTTTCACAATGTTATTGAAATAGAATTTTGTAGCCTCTATACTAACACATGCTCTTATGTTTTCTGTCCTATAACCTTTAAGCGAATATTTCACGTTGAAAGCCTGGAGAAAACAAATCAGGATGATTTCAGAATGCTAGCATCAGCCGTCTACCTCCAAGTCAGTACAATAAGCCAGGCTCTTATATTTGTGACGAGATCCCGAAGTTGGTCATTTATTGAGAGACCTGGTCTTCTGCTCGTGGCTGCCTTCATCATTGCCCAACTGGTATCTTCTGTGTTTATGAGAAAAGTGTCAAAATGATTCCTGATTGTTTACATTAGGCCATTTTAGTCCTAGAGTCTATAAAATTATCAAATTAGTCTCCATATTTTTTTAATATGGGCTCAAATAGTCCCCTTTCAGCTCCAATTTAAAAAGTTCGGAGATTATTTGATACTTTTATATATTCTGGGTCTAAAATGACCCCATGTAAATAGTCACAGGACTATTTTGTCACCTTATTCTTTGTGTTATGCATAAAGATAGTTTTTTCTTCATTTCAATTATTACAACCACCGTATCTTTATGCAAATTGGCGCCTGACTCTTTGTAGTAAGTTATTTTAGTCCTTGAGCCTATAAACTGTTAATTTAGTCTCTGTACTCTTTTAATATTTGCTGAAAGTCTCCGTGGATGATTATTTCAGTCTTAGTGTAAAGAGTCGGGGACTAATGACACTTTTATAGACTCTGAGATTGAAATGATCCCATGTGAAGTCAGAGGACTATTCTGTCATTTTATCATTGTTATGCATACAATTTTTTTTTCTTCACTTTTTAGCTGCATTTCAATCATTTATAACCACAATATGTACATGCAGATTGCTACTTTGATTGCTGTATATGCTAACTGGGGATTTGCGTTCATCAAAGGGATTGGTTGGGGATGGGCTGGTGTTATCTGGCTCTATAATCTCATCTTCTACTTCCCCCTCGACATTATAAAGTTCATAACCCGCTATGCATTAAGTGGAAGAGCATGGGATCTTGTTATTGAACAGAGAGTAAATATCTTCTATACTCTGACGCACAATTTTTATAAGAGAGGAGGCTTTGTCTAAAATTCTGATTCTTTGTGCAATTTATGGCCGCAGATTGCGTTCACAAGACAAAAGGATTTTGGAAAGGAGGCGAGGGAGCTCAAGTGGGCGCATGCTCAGAGAACACTCCATGGTCTTCAACCTCCAGAGACCAAAATGTTCTCCACTGATAGGAGCCGTTTCACAGATCTGAATCAAATGGCTGAAGAGGCAAGAAGACGAGCTGAGATTGCAAGGTAAGTTTGGACTTCGTTGATTTTTTATGATATTTTTGGAGTAAGAGATCTCATTAATGTTGAGTTTGAGTTTAACTTTTTTTTTTAATGTTATTGTGAGTATCATCAATATTTTATTTTTATTTTTTAAATTGCACAACATTTTCTTAGAACTATCATCCTTTAGTAGGCTGGACTCTCAAAACGTAGCTTTATCTTGATTATCAGAAGATTCATGGCGGTAGTGTAATAATTTAGCGTTTTAGTGTTTTACGAAGAACCAACGCACTCAGGTAATTAAAGTGACAGGTAGAGACAACATAAATTTTTATATGGAAAACCCTTGAAATTGGAAAAAATCATGAGATTTAGCACAGTTGAAATAATTTATTGTGTAATAGTGAGCACACAGACCCGCCCTTCTCGTGACATTTCAACAATAATATTTGTAACGGGCCACAAAAGCTATATAGTTGATTGATGTAGAGGCAGTAGTTCGTTGTAAATGTTGTAGACGATGATCGTAACGTCAGCTTGTTGTAGAGGTTGTAGTTGAAATCCATGGTAGTAGTTGGTCATATGGGTTATAGATGCTTGCTTCGGGAGCGTCAGTTGGCCACAAGTCGTAGTAGAGTGCTCACGAAGCCGCGAGTCAAGTAGGCTGTAGTTGGTCACATAAGCCGTGGTGGTGAGCTGCTGTAACGTCCGTAGGTTATAGAGGTCGGAGTTAGGAGATGCATGAGCTAAGATAAAGTCAGTAGGACGTACTGATCGGAGTTGAGAGCTGCGTGAGTTGTGATAACGTAACGTTTTTTAGCCGGAGAGGTTGGAGTTGAGAGTCGCATGAGCTAAGAAAACGTCCTTAGGCTGCAGAAACGGAGTTTAGAGTTACATAAGTTGTGATAACTCCCGTAGGTTGCAGAGATTGAAGTTGGGAGCTGCATGAGCAGAGATAACGTCCGTAAATCATAGGGGTCGAAATTAGGAGCTACATGAGCTGAGTAAAGTCTGTAGACCATATTGGTCAAAATTGGGAGCTGCATGAGCTGAATGAAGTTCGTTGACCATTGAGGCTGGAATTGAGTCACATGAGCTAAATAATGTCCGTAGACCTAGGGACCTGAATTGAGTGTTGCATGAGCTGAACAACGTCCATAAGCCAGGATTCAGTGGGAGGGGGTGCATCGTCGCACTTTATGCAGGATGCGTCGGTGCACCGTATTCAGGTGCGTGTTGCATCATCTTTAGAGCGTCATGACATTGTTCTATAGAGTGCTTCGTTGCTCTATTACATAGTCAGGATTCCATAGCGTACATCTTGATTCCACAAGAAGTTTTGTTGTAATGAGCTGATGGCGACATACGGTGCTCAATAGCAGTTGGCGAGCGGTGGTTGATGGTGGTTGACAATTGCAGGAGAGAATGACTCGTGCTGGACCTTTGACGTGAAACACTGGACCTCAACTAGTCTCAGGCTTCCCCATTTCAAGGTCTATGACTCCTTTCATGAAGGGGTAGGGCTCTATTTGTAGTATGGGAGAGACCTCCCAACAAATAAAGAAAGAATCCATATGACTCCATCAAACGACCTAGAGAGATCTCGATAGGACATCATTCTGTGAACATTTGAATGCTTTAACGTTGTTGGAATTGAGTCATCTTAGGCTCATTAGTTTCGTCTTGTCGAGAAACTTAATTTGACTATAAGCTAGTCAGATTTAACCTTCCAATTGGGCACTAGAAGCTTCTAAAAATGGCTTAACGGCTCAATTTGGGCTTTATCTGACTTGGATTTTGTCTCGTCGAGCTGATTAGTTTGAATCTCCTATTTGCTAAAATTAGAGTTTTGAATGATGCTTAATTGAAGTGTGAGCGTTCCTTATTAAAAAAATTGTATCGAGTCATGTCATATCTTGAGATCTATGTTGGATGATAAAATTTTGTTGATGGTCTATCAATACTACAATTTTTTGAAAGCGACAAACAACAATGTGCAATAGCAATCTGAAAAACAAAATAATAAAAAAACTGCAGCAAACAGGTTCCTAAGTTTATCGTTCAGGAAACTTAATCATTGTCTTCAATATTATTTTCTAAATTTGATAAAGTTAGAAGGAGAGTAAAGATTGCATGGCAAAGGCTTGGTTTATTTGATTTTTCACATAATGTTTCTTCAATGTACACTTTGGGAAGGATATGAGGATTACAATCTAACTCCTAAACGGAGTAAAGTGCCATAATAATCTCCTAACTATTTCCGTGAGGTCATTTTAATTTTGGAGTTTATAAAAATATTATATCAGTCCGCAGAACATTTTATTGAGGGCTAAAATAGTTCTCGCACTGGGGACTATGTTAACCTAATACTGAATAGAGCGTGGGGGTTAAATTGACATTTTTATAAACTCGGGGTCTAAAATAACCTCTTGGAAAAGAGACCGAGATCATTTTGATACTTTTCTCTTCATAAATTATAAATAAACCCCCCTTACTTTTTTTCACATCATTTGTCAGCTTCTCTGATTCTTTGCTCCGATTACTGCTTTATAGGTTGAGAGAGCTCCACACACTGAAAGGCCATGTGGAATCTGTCGTGCGTCTCAAAGGCTTGGACATAGACACCATTAAGCAAGCCTACACCGTCTGAGCAGACATCAGTCATCGTCCCCAACTGCAGACTTCAACTGTTGCTGTTGCTGGTGGTGCAAAATCCCAGATGGTCCCTATTGTGCTCTATATAGTACTGTATATGTGCTGTAAGGCTTCTGATATCGTTGTGTTTCAACCTCTGTTGCTTGCTAACGGGGCCTTAAAAAGAAGTTTTCTTAGGCATAAACTTGCCATGTGAGGCCTAATCAAGTTTGTATTAATAGTCATTGGGATGAAATTCTTATGGAAACAATATTTAATTCTGAATTTGCATGCATGGGAGTTACAGGATCTCATATATCCAATGCAGAAAAAATTATCTGTGTTATGCTCGTTTGCTTAGCTATCGAATCGGACACGAGCTATTGAATGAGTTGAACACAAGTTGTTCGCAAACAATGAGACGTGGCCTTTAATAAGCTTTTTCAGTTATAATTTCAGTGTCCTGAACTTGGAAAAGATTCAGTTTTAAAACACAATGCGAAAATGTTCTTTGTTTTTGTTCTGAGATCTACTTGATGAAAGCTCTTTTATATTAAGTGGGCAAGTTATATTTAACTTCTTTGTCAAATAAATATTTTAATTCGCATACTATGCCCTTCTCAAAATATTATATCTTCTTCTTCGTAGGTATAAACATTGAATTTTAATTTTTTCCCAATTTTTCATTCTATAAGTTGAGCAATAATTGCTTTGGAAGGGTCGATTTAGACTATCAATCATTATATCTTATCTAAATTTTTGTTATCATATAAATTAAGCTCCAACAAGAGGAAATACGTATTATTTTTAAAAATATTGATTTTTTAATTATAAAAAATATATTTTTTTTGTCTGTTTTATATTAGAAACATTATAGTGATAAGAGTGAGCATTTTATGTCTTGGTGTTTTAAGTAGGTTAATACATACAAGTAAAAGACCCAAGATGTTTTATAAGGAAAATTATGAAAAGAGAACAAAAATCAGAGGGTTTGATTTAAATGAAACAATCCATGATATAAATAATTATTACTAAAGTTAAGCAAGCATTCTTAGGATCCGTTTTGGCGCGGTTACGGATTATCAGGATTATCGGAATAGCTGATTATTCTGATAACTCCGCGATCGACAGTGATCAGGATAATATGTCTGTCTGTTTGGTTTGAGCGTTTGGAAAACAGCTGATTTTGAATAAATGACCATCCTGCCCCTGTTTTGTATAAACTGTTATGGTGTTTGGTAATTCATTTTAATTTGTTTATTTATATAATTATTTAAATTTATAAGTAATTCATTTTCATCTTTATATTAATTAGCTTAATATATATTTATGTTTATATTAATTATTTAATACACATAAATTTTTATAATTATAATTAGTTTAATATATATATATATATATATTACTAATTATTAATCACCTAAACTATTAAAAATAACTTAAATAAAATTATCTTCTCCTTCCTCTCCTGCCTCGCTGCCTCGCTGCTTCCCCGTCTCCCAGATTCGCCCGAAGCCATCATCGCTCGTCGCTCGTCGCGGGTGTTCGTCACTCGTCGCGGGAGTTCGTCGCTCGTCGCGGGAGTTCGTCGTTCGTCGCTCGTCGCGAGATCGGGAAGGAAGACGGGGAGGGAGACGGAGTGCTACGCGAGGGCAATTTTCGTCTTTTGACGAAATGAATCGCGGATTGCGGGTAATATCCCGCGATCCGCTTGCAGTAGAAAATTAAAAACTCCATTTTACGATAAGCTGTGGGAACGAGATTTCCAAACAGGCGATTGAGTTTTGAAAACGCCACCGCTGGAAAATAATCCCTCCCAAACGCACCCTTAATCACCATCAAAATTGCTGCTATAATTTATGGATTTTTCACTTTACTACTTGTGAATGTGATGAAAATATTAGAGAAATAGTGATGAAAAATAGAGGTTGTTGTCAATTGATGATCAATGGATGATTGACATCAATTTTGGCTGGAAGAAGATAAAAGATGATTGAGAGATGGTAGTTGGCAATAATAGTTGGATGATAGTGATCATTCGATGACAGTTAGGCAATATGGAGACTAAGAGTGAGTTCGTTTCGGCTGTGGTTGTACAAAAGCTGATTTCGAAAGTTGTTGTTGAAAATGAATGATTTTTATAATGAACGTGTAATTTAAGATGCCAACTTGCGATCTTGAATATGAGATCTACTGTAAAATTTGTCATCTCATTATTAAGAGGCATTATAATAACTCTTAGAGTACAATTTTTCAAAATAAGAAAATATTTTGTAGGAAAAGCAAATAGCTAGAATAGTGGCAATCATATGCATTAGTTCATTATTTGATCTAAACTCATTAAATGGTTCATCCTTATACACTTCAATGTGATATTATAAATATAATAAATAATGTTTTAGGCTGAAAACATAAAACTTGTGGAACTTTTGCTAGTTAGGGCTCTCGTTGAGAATAATACTCTTTCCTTGAGTATTCATATGTTTGGACTCTTGTTGAGATTATTATAAGCGGACCTTCTTAATTTTTGCTCATATATTTGTACACCACTCCATTATACTCAAGTTACTTTTAATCACAATTTATCAAAAATACTCATATATTACTTTATATTAATTTGATTTGATTGTATTCTTTTTATTCTTCATCACATAATAGAAGAGTGTTGAAATCGATTCACATTTATGACATAATCAATTAGCATATAACGTCATCGTTATTTGAACATTATTTCAACTATGATGAAGCAATAATCAAACATTGCATAAATTACTTTAAATATTTCTGGAGCACTTGTCCATACCATATTCAATTGTTGGTCTTGTTGAGCCATACTCAAATACAGTTCAAATTATGTTCACCGTATTTGTGTCATGTTTGTACCACATTTGAGCGTTTCTCCAAAATTTGTTCAGACAATGTTTAAACATGGCTCAAATCATATTCAAATATGGTTCAGACACGCTATGATCGATGATCACATAACATAGTTTAAGTAAAATTCAATCTATGTTAGTAGATATTAAAACAATGTATCATCATTGCTCAAACATACTTCAGAGTATAGTTGGAATATATGTTCTAGTGAGATTCAAAACATATTCTTAGATGGTAACTATAGCTTTACATTAAAGCCCCTACCAAATGACTTAATCCATGGTACAAGATAAAAATACTATAAAAATTATACATATTCTGAACAGTTGGTGAAAGAAAAAAGTATCAAACTGCATTGACACCATTACCTTATCTCCATTAGCAAAACAATGTCAAATAGCAATATGATGACAACGATAATGAAGAAAATTGTATTGTGGAACAACAAAATCATATTCTTACTATATTGTAGGAATATAAAAGTATCAGAGAAATTTTGATGTAATGTCAACATTCGGACATATTTATTCAATAAAATAAATAGTGGGCATAAAGTAATTTTTTACAAAAGGAAGTTATTTTCATGTTTCTAAATAGAAAAAATAACAGCCGCGAACGGTTATCTGAACGAAATGGGCTCATTGGGTGTAGAATTTTGATATAAATTCTGGTTTAGTAAATGTTTAAATCCTAACAAAATATTTGGTATGACAAATTAATGAAAATTAAGTTAAGTAAATCTAAATTAAAGCCACAAATCTATCTTGCCGTTTCAGTCTCATGGCTGAATCCCTCAGTTACATCCTTCCCCTCTCTTTTGTTTTCACCCATAAGCAGTGGTGGAACCATGGGGTCAAATGTTTAATAAAAACCTTGTGTGGATTATGTTAGAGTTAATCATTTTTAGTTTGTTAGTAAGCAATAGTTATTTTATTCGACTTTAAATAATTATGCCATGAGAAAAACATGTGAATTTGAGAAGAGTGCAAATGTATTTATTAATTCACAAGAGCTTTAACAAGTTTTATTTTTTTACAATGACGGTGTTAGCATCCATTTTTGAACACATTTGACATTCTTATGAATGACCAGGGATCATATGACATTCTTATGTAATATCTTGTCATTTAAGGAGTTTGTAGAGTCTTCATCAAGCACATCCGGACGTCGATCGTCGATCGTTTAGGGCGATCGTCGATCGTTTAGGGCGATCGTCGATCGTCGGTTGATATCGGCTCCCCAATTTAGGGCGATCCGGAGGACCATTTTGGTATATGGAGGTCATACATCAGTCATTTATAATTTCTCGTAGCTCGTGCAAGCCATAAATCCTCTGTGTGAAATCTCGAAACCCAGAAGGTGGTGAGGATCCGGCGTAACCACACCTGAAAAGGGTGTGGCCATGCCTAGCTCTTGGTGTGACCACGCCCAAAAATCAGGCGTGACCACGGCTAAGCTTTTAGGGGGCCCCAAACGCTTTACAGTAGGAGTGACCACGTCTACTTGAGTGTGGTCATGCCGACCTAATAGAGCCCCAGCGTAATTACGCCGAGCATGGGTGTGGCCACGGACGATTTAGGCATGGCCATGCCAGCTTAACCGAGCACCTGGCGTAATTACACCAAAGTGCTAGCATGACCACACTAGTTCAAGCTGATCACGCGGCGGTCTCCGAATTTCTATCTACGACGTCGTTTAATTGTCGTGTAAGCCATTATTACCTAGTTTTAAGTCTAAAATTGCATGGAGAGTAACCTAAGCTCATTCTTAATGCGGCAAAGGGTCAATTCTTGCTTGGAACTAGGGGTTATCTCCCCTTAGGCTGAAAAATCAGGAGAAAAGGGCCATTCGAGTAAAGGAGTTATGGGAAGTTGAGATGAGCTTGGGGGAGAACTCCTGGAGTTTCATCTTCTTCTTCCTTCTTGCTAATCTTTAGGTTCTCCTTCCTGTTTTTCATCACCTCACCTTCTTCTTCTTCCTCTCCGACGAGGAGGTTGCTCCTGACTTGAGGATGGAGAAATCCGACGGCTTCGTCATCCCCTCCAACAATGAGAGCATCTTTACCACCACGTCGGTGAGATTCTTCATTCCTTCGTTCTTTTCTAGCAAGCCTTTAGGCTTTATGTTAGAGAAGATAGGATAGCAATTGTGCTAGAGGGAGCCACAGAAATTAGGAGCTTTTCTTCTCCCTTACAAACCCTTGAGAGCCCCTCCAAAAAAAAAAGGTCCCTTACTATGTGTCCGAGGTAACAACAATGTCGTGGTTGTTTGGCGAATTTAACTCTCGATGAATGTGTTTGAGGCCATTTTGGCCTAGAAAACAAGAAAACCCATTTTGACTCTCGTTTACTAGGCCGTGAATGTAAGGTCCACGGTGAAGTTTCTCCTGTGAAAAAGTTCCTTCACCTCATGTCGGACAATTAGAGGTACGCCGATTCATTACGTTGCACAAGAAACTGGGAGCTACGACTTCATCTCCACCACAAATCCTAGAGATGTCGCTAAGATGAGCTCGATTCGCCGTCAAACACGATTGGGTCTAACATCGCGCATGTGTTTACATTCATGTTATTTGCTTTAGCATGATTTAAAATTTGCATACAAATATGTTTTTTGAATGTGTTACCGATCGACCACCACCGGCTTGAATGGCTCGATCGATCGACCGCCACCTGCCTAATCGGCTTGATCGGCCTTATATGTTGACTTGATCGATTGGCCGCCAGCAGCCCAATCGCATCGATCGACCTCCTTCGTCGACCCGATCGATCAATCAACCTTTTTTTCGATCGACTTGATTGATTGGTTGCCTTCGATTTGATCGACTAATCATTTAGCTATATTTGTTATGTCGCATTTGTGTATGCTTTCTTTACATTGCATGCATTAGCACATCCACACATAAACCCTGTCGTGCATGTGTTGTGCATGTGTGAGCATATGTCCTCATATGCTCATGGTGAGTATTCATGCCTCCCATGAGCATATCTCCCCATACATTTGCTTTGTGGCATCCTCTTGTCACTTTGCATCACATCACAGGTGTTTGCACATGCATTACATCCTGTATGTCCATGACTTGCATGCTCGATATTTTCCATTTGGGCTTGTGTTCTCACACATTCACACATCTTGTGAAGGGATGAATTGCTATCAAGCCCATCCGAGACATGACTATTCCCAACGAGAGTCATGTCATCTCATTTCCTATGGCATCACCCGTAAATACCATAGGCATGTCACACTATGTCACTTGTCACGGATCGTGCTCCAAAGGCCTCTGAATCCTCCAAGTACACGATTTGTGTCCACATACCACTTAGTATGGAATATGCCCCAATGGCTTCTAAATCCATTTGGAGTGCAAGTTATGTCGTCCATGGCAACACCTTGGTATGTCATATGTCTCGTGCCTTGCATTTGTACTTCTACACTATCAACGCATTCGCCGTTGTTATATGCCACCATATACTTATGACGAATGTTTGTTATCTGGTGATCGCTCTTACCTGTCCAGAGCGGCCACGATGCACTGAACCACTTTACATCTGCATGTGCATTCCTGATTTTCTCTACGACAAAACTGACTAGTTAGTTGAGTGACCCGCTGTTGTCACGGTGCGTTAGTGAGTTTTCCCACAAGAATGTCTCAGTGGACAATACCAACTATTGTATCGTGACTAGCACGCGTATGTTGTGTTAAGGTTCTAATGGGTTTGATAGATATCACTTAGGTTTTTCTTTCTTATGACCTATTTTAAAACAGAAAAAATTTATTATATTTTTTTATTATGTATGCATCATATTTCAGAATTTTTCATCCTTAGCTTAGATCATACATAATGTCAACATTTTAAACTTCTATTTATACAAAACTTGCATCTAGTGGCCCATCTTAGAATCTTTGGATCCTTAGGATGGAGCCGGGGACGACAACCCCATCAAAACATACGCCGGCCTTTTGCCCACGCCTCTGGACACACTTAGATGTTGTGACTAGGACCCTATACGGTATATGGTGTGCTAGGTTAGTCTTTTTGATGTCTGGATATTCTTTTTTGTTGCTTTATGCCCTAGCCATACATCTTTTTGTATGTTGCCTTTGTGTGTTTACTGAGGTGTGAGATATGCGCACTAGCATGTTAGAAGCGGTCTTCTTGCAGGGAGTCATGTCCAACATGGAGGAGCATCAATAATTTAAACTATCATATTTTCTACAGTTGCTTGCTTAGCTCTCCTCCCACTATGCATGATTCACTACGTTGCATGCCTATAACCTGTACTAACCCCGCTGTTTTGTAGTTCAAGTCTTTCTATTTAGACTTTTATCATGTATCTGATTAGAATTACTCTACCTCTCCTTTGGTATACCCCTTTGAGCCCTGTCGCTCCTTTGACACTTCGTTGATGTAACCTCGTAGAACACGATTGCGGACAGGTCACCGCCCATTTGGGATACGGTAATTCACCTTCTACCCTTATGGCCCGGTTAGGTTTGGAAGCATCGTGCAAACACCTACAGAATGACCCGGCTATTTCATTGGCCCACTTTGCCGATGAGGTGTTATCTTTTTCGGACCGTGAGAGACTCAGTCTTTGTCTTGTGGCTTGTCAGAGTTTTGAAAGTAGCAGAATGCTCCTATGTGATAACCATCCTTTGTGACACTCTCTCACTAATCATCACTTAAATGTAAGCATGACTACTTTAATTGAAAGTATTTTTGGCCATCCCCAAGATGTAATTAACAAAATGGGATACGTCCCTTTACGAGTGCTCTTGAACCGAGATCAAACACATGAATTTGATTCTTTGGTTACTTGGGTAGCTTGTGTATGTATTCTTTCGTGGATATTTGGTTCAAGCTGTCATCATCCGATCATATTTGGATGTACACTTTCAACATATTGTACAAGGTTTACCTAACATAAATTCTCCAGGTTCTTTCTTCAAAATTTATGCCTAGTCTCCGTCTTATTTCCCTATTTTCAGATCCCCCTTCTTCTTCGAATCGTTTCAACATTCCAAGTAATGGGGTTCTTTGGAAGAAAGAATTTTAAGACAATGATTAAAAAGAATGGCAACTCTGAGTTACAAAAAAAATCAAGCAAATTGGCAAATCCGCTGGGGAATAAGCTTTCTCTCAACTTTAGGAGGCCTGCTTACATTTTAATGACCTAGTTCCTTTCTTCGTAGAGTAACTATTTGTGTCTTCTAGACCTTGGACTTCAGATCTACGTTCCAGTTGCCATGATTTGGAACTCGACTCTATTCCGTCCCTTCTTTTAACCTCAGTGTTTTGGTCGCTGCATCTTCTTAGGCACCAATGTTATTGTATACTTTTGATTGCTTTTTTGAATTTTTTCTTGAAATTTGATCGTTGTCCCCTTTTCCAGACAGAAACGGATAACGAGAAGGTGATCATGATCGCTACTGGTGGAGGGAACGCTGTTTTATTCTCCCCTAGCATTTTCTTTACTCCCAAGGCACCATAACCTTCAGTTCATTTGAGCATCCCGTCTGGATTAACCTTGGTAATCCCAAGCCCGGTGAGGTATCCCTTTGTGCCCTCCTCTCAAAATAAGAAGTCGTGCACATGAGGTTGCTCTCGTCGTGGTGGCTCTTGTCGGCGCGCCCTCTTCTACGAAGAAAAGGTCGGCGCCCAGTGGCGACGCACCGCAGCGTGTTTTTGTTTTCTCCTGACTGTGGAGCTTTCCCTCCGTGTCTCGAGGCTTTCCACATGGTAGGTGAGGTGTCTAACAGCTCCGGGGTAAGCTACTGCCATTCTAGCTGCTTTCTTGGCTCCTGTAGGCCCGGGTATGTTTGAGGCTTCTCTTGCTCCCAAAATGGGCAGAAGGGCCCAAAGTACTCAGAATAAATTGTTGCGATCCCAACAACAAGATCCATTTCAGATTTCTACACCTATTTCGGTTTCGACTCAGGGAGAATCCCATATTCCTTTATTTCTTGTTGCGAGGATCATGTCCTTGCCAAGATTGTTAGAAGGCACGTCTCTTCGAAGTACAGGCCACTTTAAGTCTGTTGTCCAGATTGACCGCACTACCACAAGCCTTTTTACAAGGAATATCGTGGGGGCAGTTTCCTCCTTGAGAGGGAAGGGTCCCTTTTCTAGGGAAAAATTTATTGGATCTCTGAGACATCTAAGCGGGTTATTGAGGAACTACTCTAATTTCCTCACTCTCGAGGTCCACGTACCTGGAAATCAGGGTTTGCCCGTTGGTTCTTTGCGAGGCCAAGGTCCACGTACCTGGAAATCAGGGTTTGCCCGTTGGTTCTTTGCGAGGCCGAGGTACCCACCTTTCGTCGTATAGGCATCGAGCCTGCCCAGAAGTCTTAAGGGGCTCAAGATGTTGCACTTGAGACCGATGTACCTGATTATGTTTCCGCTCCTATTACTAGTGTTGTTCTGGTGGCTCCATCAGCAACACCTATTGTAACCTCTTCATTTAAGAGAAATAAAAAGAAAAATTTGTTAGTTTAATACTTTTCTTCCTTAAGTGTAAATAAGATGGATGCTTCTTTTGCTCAGAAGGAGAAATCTAGGGCACATCCCTATTGATACACTCCTTATTCAAAAATAAGAACATAAGAAAGGACTATCATCCGATCTTGCTATAGAGGCAATGGGTTTGTAAGACTCGCGCCCTTGCATCTCTTGCAACGTCAGTTGCGACTTCGGAAGCTACGGATTTGAGCCCGGAGAAAGTCACCCTTCTTGTTGATCACATTTTGGAGCCGTCTTAGACTAACTTCCAGATTGACTAGAGTTCGATCCTGAGGATGACTTATCTGGGGAGCTTTCTGATATACCAGAGGACCTCCTCAAGGAGAATGACCTCCTTGATGAGGAGTTAAATGGCTTTGAGATGACAACTCAACATGTTATGACGGTGACCACTTATGGTCAAAGATCTACTGTTGACAGCCCCGTCCTTGAGCTCGACGAGGCTGAACATCACTAGCCCGCAGAGTTTAAAGAAGTAATCATAGTCTATCAAGGGATCCAAACTAATGATGAGCTTATCACTATCCTTCAGGGCTGGATAGCCCTTCTTACTTTCCAAGTGGCAGCTCTTCAAGTCAAACAGGCTGGGTCCGAAGTAGTCTCTCTTTCGATGCTAGCAGAGACATGTCTGATAATTCCCACGTACCACCCACATC
Source organism: Papilionanthe hookeriana x Papilionanthe teres (assembly GCA_022702705.1). Taxonomy (NCBI): domain Eukaryota; kingdom Viridiplantae; phylum Streptophyta; class Magnoliopsida; order Asparagales; family Orchidaceae; genus Papilionanthe; species Papilionanthe hookeriana x Papilionanthe teres. The sequence continues at coordinate 52,158,386 of CM040423.1, read as the reverse complement.
GACGAGTCACAACCGCACGATCATATTTTGACTAAGATAATTTTGAATACTTGAACTTGTTAGATTATAGTAGGGGTTTTGACATACATGACACCCAATTCCTTTGTATATACTTACCCAACGCCTAAACTTTACTTTTATGCAAGTCGTAATCTCAAGGTTTTTCCTCCAATTACTATAAAGTATTATGTAAATAATTGAAGAATTTCATAGTAATTAAAAGAATTGGAGGATGCTTTGAGATTAACAATATATTTCTCTTTTGTTTAGCTTTTTTTTTAAATAAAAATGTGATATTTTTTCCTTAAAAAGATATTTAAATTAGAGTATATTTTATTTTGAAGATCATTTACTTGTCTTTTAGGTTTTCTTAGGATGAATAAAAAGATAGATTCATTTTTGAAGAAAAATATACAAGAAAATATTAAAAATTATGCATTTGGGTCATCTTCCAATGAACATATCTCTCAATTAAAGAACTATCCAATTAGAGATGAAGCTCCTAAAGTTAATCACCATCCAACAAAAGTCAAATTGAAGCAAAAGCATTTGGTATCATATCTTTAGAGTAAGAACATTCGAAGCTCTACTTGGAGCTATGTCCCTCGTCAAAGAGATAAAGTTAGGTTATACTGGATATTAGGATCATATCAATTGACTCCTCTAAATACCCTTGAGTATATTGATTGACATGATCATCGTTTCTTCCCATCATTGTATAATTTATTTCCAGAATGGCTCGAATTTTCTTTGAAAATAAATAGTGCATATTGTCTTCAATATTTTCTTTTTGCAAAGCCATAAGAATGTCATGGATCTAATGCTTTTTTTAGTTGATGGATTTCATGTTTGGAATAACAATGGTGATAAATGGCCATTCATAAAACATGTAGGTAAAGATTTAAATTCCACACAAACAAAGGTGAAAAATTGTCATAATATGATGAATTCATTACATTGATAAAATTTTTGAAAAATAATATTTTTAGAAAGCCGTAAAAAATCGTCTTCAATTAAAAGTTTCAATTAATGTTATTAAGTGACTTACATTTCAAGGATGTGTTTTCAGAAGTCACAATGAAAGTTAAGACTCGAATAATATGGGTAATTTTATTAAATTGATTAAGCTATTGGCTTCTTATTGTGATGATGTAGATGTGGAGGTGCTCAAAAATGCTTCCCATGATATTTTATATACAAATCCTAAAATTCAAAAAGCGATTTTATCTTTATTTTCAAGCAAAATTCAATAATTTATATGAGATGAAATTAATAATGCAAAATACCGCATTATAGTTGGTGAAGTTCTACATAAATCACAACAGGAACAAATGACTATTCTATTAAGATTTATTAAGATAGATTTATTAAGGAGTGATACTTTAGTATCATTCAAGTTGAAAATAAAAATACATCATGTATATAAAAAAAAAAAACTTATGATGTTCTCTCCCATCGCAATCTTGATATTCAGAATATTTGATGTCAAGGATATGATGGTGGAAGTAATATGCATGGTGAATGGAATGGTTTGCAAGCTTTGCTCATGAAGGTATGTCCTTTCATATATTATATTCATTGCTTGACACAAAGATTACAGTTCACATTATTAGCATCATCAAAAGAAGTTATTTCAAATTGTGAATTTTTTACCTATTTGTCACTGATAATTAATTTGGTTTGTTCTCCTTGCAAGAGATGAGATCAATTGAAAAATGCTCAAGCAATTAAAATTACGTAAACAATTGCAATTGATAAACTTGATATTTGTAAAGGATTAAATTAAGTTGGTACCTTAAAACGTACAGGAGATACACGATGAAGGTCATATTTGAGTTCTCTTCATAATTCGTTGAAGATGTATGAGGTCACTTGTGTGGTTTTAGTAGAAATTACTAAAGAACAAAATTCATCAAGTCAATGTAGTGAAGCTGATAGAGCTTATGATATAATGACTTCATTTTACTTTATTTTTATTTTGTATTTTTTATAGTCATTTTAGAAATTATAGGCGATCTTTGTCAACCATTATAAAAAAAGTCACAAGACATCTTGAATCCAATGCACTTAGGATCAATAACCAAAATTTTTCTTCAAATTTTAAGAGAAATAATAAGATGATCTTCTTTGTTCTAGAAGGTGAAATTATTTTGTGAAAAATTATATATATATATATATATATATATGCATTCCAAATAAATGTTATTTACTCTGAAGGTTGAGGACACTCTTGTCATTAAAAAAGCATAAACACAGTATAACATCATTATAAAGTGAATATTATTATAACTACATTAGACACACAACTGCAGGAGATGAATATTAGATTTAAAAAAATTATTACGAAATTATTAATTATTAATTTTGTATTGGATCGTAGAGATGTATATCAATCATTCAAAATTGAGAATATTTGTTAACTTGCAAATAAATTTTATCCTGAAGACTATATACATACAAAAAAACTACACAAAATTTCAGTTAAAACATTTTAAAATTGAAGCTAAACATAATCAAATTTTTTAGAACCTCTTAAGAATCTCTGATTTATTTCAAATGATGGCTAAGACAAAAAAATCAATCATATATCCTCTCATTAATCCTTTGAATAAATTGATCTTAACACCATCTATTTAGATAACAACAATTGAACAAGCATTTTTAGTTATGAAGATTATCAAGATAAAGTTACATAATAAATTGAAGATGATTTTCTTGCAAGTTCACTGATAACATATATTGAAAAAAATATTGCAATTAACCAAGATTTAGAATCGATGATTCAAGTGTTTGATGCTATGAAGAAGTGTTGAGTACACTTAAATATATCTATTTATACCAATAGATTAAAGGAGGTACTTTCTTATTTTATAAGTTATTATCACCAATTTATTTCATTTCATTTATTTATTTATTTTGTTTGTAAAAAAAATAAAAATTTAATCTTAATTAATTTTTAATTTCACAAACCACCCCACCCCACCCCCTACCGTACCCCACGAAAAACCTACTGTCGAGCTTGATCATTGAAATTGAGGACTCTGAGTTGATAATTGATTGACACAATCAGACTCCATACACATAATAATAATAATTTATACTCTTATCATCAATTAAAAAGAGTAAATATAAATAATAATAAATAAATAAATTTAGTCAAATCATTTTATATTTAATATATATTAATAGAAAAAATGAGCTTTATATGGGCAATGCACACGAAATTTGTTATGGGCTAATGACTGAATTAACTGCTTCCCTGGGCTTGTGAAGCCCATCTCAACTAGCTTACGTCACTTGCCGAATTAGCGGCTCACTTCTCAGCCACTGTCCATTAGGATTACCCAACTGTTGACCTCATTTTTGGAGTCAAAGGGAAACCTATGGCTAGATCCTAAGCACTAAGGAGAGAGAGATCAGACCTCACCAAAAATGAGGTCTGATCTCTCTCTCCTTAGTGCTAGGATCTCAGCATAGGTTTCCCTTTGACTATCCTAGAAGATTAGAGATGGAACCCATCATTTAGAAATTCAAATCAAATCTTAATTCTCTTTGGAATCCTACATAAATGGTCATTGACTTCCAAGTCACTTGGAAGGTTAGGACCAATGTGCAGGAAAACAATGATGAATTCCTATAGGATGTTCAAGCCTTAGGACAACCCCAGGTGGTCTGCATCGCAGTGAGGTCAGGTTGACACACCACATTGTTGCACATGTCCGAACCCTAAAACCACTCTTACCCAACTTGGCTTCCCGACTACGTAGGAAGCTCATATGGATGAACCTCGACCCCTAAGCCCCGGCTAAGAGGTTAGGAACAACATATTGAGTGCCTAAAGCGAGTCCTCTCGTAGCTCTTGTGAGACTTAATATGTGCTTCATAGCTCAACTAAAATGGTTTCATTTTACTCATATCTAATCAATCTTCATTTTTCCCAAAATTTCGATTTTTGACCCCTGCGACCCTAAACCCACCAAAGCCTACCAAATACCCTGCGAAATCGCCTGAAAATTTCCAAAATTGCTTAAATTAACCAAGATTTCTCAAAATCAATCCTAAATTTTCCCACCACTCAAATTGATCATCCATGACCAAATATATCAAAATTCCCAAAAATAACCCCCAATACCCTTCATGTACCCTCCTTGTACCCTAAATAGCCAACAAATTCCAAAAATCCAAAAAATTTTAAAAAAATCTCAAAAATTCCAAAATATTATCCACATCATTTTCTTCAACTACCACATACCCTAATTTTGTCAATTTAACCCAATTTGATCAAAAATTCCAAATTGGCCCTTAAGGCCCAAAGTGACCAACTAACTCAATCCATCCCAAATTGAACCCAAATGTCACCCAATTTTCCCCAAATTTGTTTTGAAATCTTCATGACATCCCCACAAACAAAACTCTACATTAATTTACCCCAAATTTGGAACCAAACTTCACCCAAGCCTAACTCAAACCAAAATTCCCCAAATTGGCCTAAACCAATCATGAACCCAAACAAGCCCAAATCCCAAAATCATGACTCAACCAAAATTGAAAACTCTTTTTCACACCTCCATAAACATTTTGCAACATTAATTTCACATCAAAACCAACATTAGCCCAACTTTAGCCCAAGTTAGCTCCATTTGGCCCACTTTGATCCTATTATTAAAAGACCCAAATTAAACCCAATTCAACTCCAAATAACCCCAATTCTTTTCTAAAACCTTCATAACACATTCCTAAACTAAATGCAATATTTATTTGGCACAACCTTTTACCAATTTTTTATTCAAAAGTTTATTTTAAAACCTAAAAGCCCATCTCCTTAAAACATTTTAAAAGCCCAAAATCCATTCCAAGGCCCATATGACATTTTTTTTTCTCATTATCCCTTTAATGGAAATAATTCCCTAAGTTCCAATTTCATCATCAAATAATTCTAAATCAAGCCTCATGCCAGATTACCCCTAAATGTCAAAAATCCCAAAATCCCTTTCTCATGCAAGTGAGCCAAGCCATTCCCAAGCCATGAGCAAGCCTTGGAGCCATGTTTAAGCCACATGAAGCCATGAGAACTTTAGATTTGTCATCACTCCATAAATGGAAAAAGGAGGAAGGCCTTTAAACACCCCTTAAAAGTCATTAACCTTACCCATGCTTCACCCTAACCTAAAATTAATCCAAATAATTTTGATGGGGACTTCACCATCCTTCCCTTGGTTGACCCAACTGATTTTCCATCGACCTAAAGTCATCTTGAAGGGTGAACCAAACCCAAAAGCATGACTTGACCAAAATGAGCCCAAAAGAGCCACTTCCCCCATTCCACTTAAATCAAACCCTTTACACATGGCAATACCCAATTGAACTCACTAAACCCCATCCCTGACCTCACTGGTCAAGATGGTGACCCATGTCTGGCCGGACCACCACCTGGCTCGTCGGAAACCACCAGGTCGAGAGGCTTGATTTGATTCAAAAATTTAAATTGAGCTTGCTGAGTTGTCCCAACCCAATTGGACTTTACAACTCTTCTTCTCCTCCCCTAAGCAGCTGATCCCAACCTCTAATTGGCCCTGGTAAGCCCTTTAGCCATGGCTATTTAAACGGCCGACCTCCGCGGCCAAAAGGTTGGCTGAACCAAAGTCTCTCAAAACCTCTATCCAAGTGGCCTAAATTCTCCCCTAACACAGAGAAGAAGTTCCCCACTGTTCTCCTGCCCTCATCCCCATTGATTGAGCTCAATTTCAGAGCTCAATTCTCAGGCCAAAACAGGACACTTCACCACAGTAAGCAAAACCCCAAATTGATCAACCATACACCATTACCAGACCAAGAGAGGAAGTTCCCCAGTGGAAGCCCCCTCACCAGGCCACCCATTTGTGTTGGAGACCAAAGCTTGAAATCGGGTTTGGTGGAAATCATACATAGACATTTCACCAAGACCAGAGGCTTCATCCTTAGCTTCCCCAGACTCCAACGAACGTGCCAAGCTCCTCTGATTGAAGCCTCACTTCTCAGAGCCAAGGTATTGAACTCCTCCTTCCCGAGAGCTTATTTTGATTCTCCATTTTGTTTGAGTCAATTTCAAAGCATCATAGCCGTATAGATGTGTTCGCCTTGTTGAGACGAGTTTATAGAGCCCAAGATCATGTAATTTGGTTGAGAAATGAGGAAGATCTTAAGGTTTGAGTGTGGACGGTTCTCGGGTTAGGGCACTTGGGGAGGATGAACGGATGTCATCCATTCGCGCGTGTATTGGATGAACAGTGGAGATCAAGCCGGACGAAGAGATGGAGCGGGATAGCGAGCCGCGTGGCTGCCGAGTTAGATGGCGGCGTCAAACAGGAGCACGCCGTGTGGAGCTTCGACCCGGACGAGGATGACGCGACGTCGACGTGGTTAAGTAGGAAAATAGGGTATTTTTTGAATTATTTAAATGCCCTGACCTTTGAAAATTCATATCTTTATGTAGAAAAATCACAAAAATAAACTAAAAATACCCTCTTGCTCAGTGAACAGAGGAGAACAATGTGGAAAACGAATTGATCTATTTTGTTGAGTATTTAATTTTTAATTAATTAAACACTGATCTGAGTATTTTAATTCTCCACTCACACACACAATTCACCATAGCATGAGACCATGAGAACTTTGTAGCCTCGTTCTTGGGAACAATCCTTGAATTTTCCAAGGTCAGAGGCCATCTCTATGACAAGTTATCTATTTTCCAAATTTTTGTCTGTTTTAGCATTTTAATTCTAATAATTTGCATATTGCTTAGAAAATTCTAGAAAAATTGGGGGAGGCATCTTACGACCACAGGACCCTAGGAAAATTATGGTTTGATCTCCTTAAAAATAACCCTAATTAGCCTATATACTTAAAACTGAATTTTAATTAATTAGTAGTAACCACACATTAAAATCACTTGAAATCAATTCTCCACTGTCACTTAGGATACAGAGAGTCTCACATAAAAATTTCAAGTCAATTGGAATTAATTTAACCTATTAAATGAATTAATTAAGTGACATAGCTATTTTGAAAATTAAAAAATTAATAAAACCCAAAATATATTTCAAAAATTCACCAACTTGTTTTGTGACCTCTCTGTGATCAGGGGAGTCCAAGAAAAATAAAATTACATTTTCATAAAAATTTGATTTTTAATCATTTTTAATATTTAATAATTATAAATTATAAAAAATCACAAAAATATAAGAATTCACCAAAATGCAACATTTGGTCTCCTAATCACTTAGGAACCATCAAAATATTTTTCCTAAGTCTCTAAGTTGAGATATTAATTTTTAAAAGGGCTAGGATAATTTTTAATATTTTAAAAAAATGAATTTTCTTAACATTCTACTAAAATAATTCTAATAAATCAAAGAAAAAACAAAAAAATATAAAATTTATTTCTCTAAACTCCTTGACTACAGAGAGATTTTTCTAAAAATATGAAATTAATTTTTTCACTTCAAAATATTTTAAAATGAATTAATATTCCAAAACTTAAAATAATTATAATAAATAAAATATAACTCAAAAAATCACGAAAATTGGTCCAAGTAGTCTTCTAATCGATAGCATCCCATAATTTTCACTAGGATGCAAACTTTACTGCTGGTCATGATGTTGAATTTTCATTGAAAACCCTTATTTTTCATTAAATTAATTATATAAATTACATTTAAAAGGGAAAAATCATATTTTCTCCTCTAATGTCTTAATTGACATGCGAGTAAAGTGACATAGAATTTTCAAGTTCATTTGAGCTTAATTTAATGAATTATGACAAGAATATGCTTAAGAGGGCATTAAGGGAATTAAAAGGTTTTAACCTTAATTAAAATTTAGGTCTAACCAAAGGGAGGGTAAAATATTTTGATCCTAATTTTCATTTGGATGATCGAAACATGGGAAGTTCAAGTGGTAGAAACCCATTAAATCATCTTAAACATTAAAAGAAAAAAACATTAATTAAATTACATGAAATTTGGAAGATTAATTAAAGCTTGGATAATTAAAGATTAAAAAGAAATGTAATAAAAAAATCCTAATCCTCTAAATTAAATCCCCCAATTAATAATTCAATTAAACATTATTTAATGTCAATTAATGGAACTTTAAAATAATGATTAAAATTGATATTTTAAGAACTCTGTTGAAAATCTTATGATTGAACTAAAGACACTAAAGGAGATTAATTTGAAATTTCTCAAAACTTAAATTAAGAATAAAATTTTAAAACATTTAAAGATAAATCTGAAAAGTTAAAATCATTTAAACTAATAAAACTTAATTGAATTGAACAACTTGAACACTATTCCAAACTTAAGATAATCTAAAAGGAGAAAGAAGAATAATCATAACTACATCACTTTAAACCATCAACTCAAACTTTAAATTAAGAATGGTTAAAATCTTTAATGAACTAATTTGCCCCTAAAGGTTTTCAATATCATAATTCCTAAATGAAACATTAAATCAAATGTCACATTACTCATAGGATAATCAAATATCCTGATTCATTGAGCAAGAATAATCTGAGTGATTGATTCATCACCACAATGAAACTAACTGAACTTAAAATAATCCCTACAATGTTTAGGAAGATGTTCGAATTCGATTCGAGCACTTCTCTAACTTAAGGGGATGTTTTAAGAGAACAGTGAGACTTCATTGTTCTTTCGTGAAGAAAATCATCCTTAACAAAACACAAGCAACCTGTAGGAATTAGTATCGATAAATAGTGACTAGGATTTTGGTAGACAACCAAAACCTTCCCTTGGCTTTACTCAGGTGTTTTCTTGTTGCAAATATATAAAAGCTTTAACATGTGTTTTAGGTGCGAGTGAAAACGACGGGAATGCCACTGAGTACGCATTTAAGTTTATTACGAATTTACATTTGACAATTTATTAAATGTCTTACTTTCCTGTACTTATAAATGCATGAAAATGATCGAACCCAACATGCTTAAACAACTCAAAATTTAATCACCAACAAAATGAAACTGCAATTATAACTAAAATTAAAACGTCTCGTTGGATGATCGGGAATCCCTCGGATGATGTAACCCACGTGTTGCTAATCGAGATTTCACTGACCTAAATGAAAGTGTAGAACTCGATTCGATTGAGTTTAGCAGAATTCATTTGATTAGTTGAATCCGATGAAAATAACGGTGTCGGGATGACGAAACCGTGGGATCTTAATCGGTTATGTTTAATCAACTATAAGATTTGTTTTAATAAAAATACTAAGCCAACTCAATTTTCAACCTTTCTAAACCAAAACACTTCTCTCATCTCTTGATTGCCACTTTCTAAAACTAAGCATCTACAACGACAAGGAGCTTGGAGCATAGTGGGCAGCACAACCATCTTCATCAGGAAAACTCGGTCTACTTCAACGAAAACCTTTCTTGAATTAAATAACAATGTGCCATGTGATTTTGAGGTAATTTACTATCGCAATATAAATCCTCAACTTTTCGTTAGGCATTTACATAATTGTGTTATGCAAATTAAGCCCTAATCAATTTTAGGACTCTGAGGTAGTCGTTTGGTACGATATAAACTCTCACATCTTCGAGGCTATTTGTATGAATATGTCATACTAATATAACTCTTGATTAACTAAAATTGACAGGATTGAAACATTAAATAATATTCTTAAATTGAAGCCAAACCATAAGATAGTTGGAAAGTCACCGAAGTTCACTTCGTGTCCGTGACATCCCCTACTTTTCTTTCTTTGGACTCCTGAAATAAACTGTTCTAAATTTGAGCTATTCCCTATTAAAATTTCTAAAATCCAATTTGTTTGAAACCTTAAACTTTGAAATTCTTGAGAGCAAAACCACTGATCATTATCAAGAGTTTTCTTAAATGATTCTCGTCATTTAAGATGTAATTAACTATAAGCGGCTTCGCCTTATAGGAACTTCTAAGAACTCGAGTAATATAAATCCTCGCTTAATTTCGTTATATTAAGCGAGGGAAGCTTGTCGGCTTATAAAATTGATTCGCGACCAAACGGATGTCATTAAATCTTTTAGTTTATTTAATCGAGCCATATCATCGATAGACGATGTGTCTATTCTTCGGGATAGATACACGGTTTGTGGTATGGTCTCGTTTATATAAACTATTTGGAATGTGAAATCGGTTGATTTCATATCTTAAAATTTTCAAACTTAAAATTATTTTCAAAATCAAATGCTACTTTCCAAATTATTTAAAGTTATATATACAATAAACTTAATTTAAAATAAAATTCGCCGACAACTTCTGTAGGTGACCCTTTTTCAAAACACATAACCTAAAATATGCCGACACCAACCGTCGAATATAAGGTTATCATTAAAGGGTGAACACATGGCCATGCTCATTTATGAACCACCTGACACCTATATCTCAATCTTCTCATTAGAACCTCATGAACAGGGTTTTTAAAGTACGTTCTATGATTTTATATTTTTTTCTTCTTGTATTCTCGCAAGGGTGAAAGGAATCTATGAGTCATATAAATAAATGCACTACCTTTGAAGAGATAATAACATTTGCTCTTTGATCATGCTTTTCATCATCTCATTCCAACTCTTGGTCAAAAAGTAAGAGGTAAGACTTGGAGAGCATGCATCCATTCATCTTCACCCTTCATTTCAAGATAGGTCCCTCCCGGGGTTGTGAGCCCATGAATGATATCGGACCCTACGTCCTAAAAATATGTGTGTATGTGCATGTGTGGCCATAATGGCGATTTTTTTTAGAGACTTAATGTTTACTAAATTTATTTTTTTTAATTTTATTATAATTATTTAAGGAATGTTCATCATTTTAGAATTTAAAGTTTATAATACCGATCTAGCATATAATTAAAGAGATAAACATATTAATTAAATTAAACGAGCAAACTTCACTAGTGCTAAATAGTTTATCATAAATTCAGTGAAAATCAAAAGTGAAAGATTTACATATATGTCACCTTACCTATGCATGAAAAGGTTGGTTAAACTTTTTCAAAGTTAAAGACAATGGCGGTGTTTTTTTATGTAATTTGAAAGATTTGGCCTCTCTTTGCTTAAGCATCCATATGCGCTTGGGCTCTTGTTAGCATTATTATAATTGGGTTTTCTTAATTTTATCATATATTTGTACACTACTCAATTACTCAATATAAATTTTAATTTCAATTTATAAAAAATATTCATATATATTTTTTTTATTACTTTGGTAGTGTGCTTTTCATTCTTCATGGCATAGTAGAATGCTCAAACTTGATTCACATTTATAAACTACTTAATTTGGATATGACATCATTTTGTTAGAATATTTTTTAAAATATGATTGAGCCATGTTCAAATATTACATAAATTGTTTCCAAATACTTCTCGAGTATCTATTCAAACCATGTTCAAACATTGGTCAAACATTATTCGAGCCAAGCGCAATTACAGTTCGAATTATGTTCATTATATTTGTGCCTTGTTAAATGAAATATGAACATTTCTCCAAAATTTATTTGGACTATGTATGATCATGATTCAAATCATGTTCGAATATGGTTCAAACACTATATGAACTATGTTCAAACAACACAGTTCAAATAACATTCAAACTATGTTTGAAGATGCTCAAACAATGAATGATGATTGTTCAAACATACCTTGAGCGTAGTTGGAACATAAGTTCAAGCAAGATTCAAGACATATTGAGTTTTATATATCTTTGCATTAGAGCACCTTCTGAATGACCTAATCTATGGTACAAGATATAATACAAAAAATTATACTTACAAAAATGGAAATAGTTGATGGTAAACAAACTATCAAACTCCCTGAACTTCATTGATGTGATTGTCTTATCTCCATAATTAAAAGAATCTTAAATAACAATGTTGACCCAAGTATCTTAGCATTTAAATGAGTCGTTCGAGCGTGATGAAATCTATAAAGACTAAACATAGTGACATTAGTCCTGAAAGTATTCCGAGCATCCTTGAGGTGCTGACATGACCTTTGATCGGGAAACAAATTATGCGAGCGTATCTGAATCGCTAAGATTGTTCAAATGGACTTATTTTCGTATGAATCGGGCTTTGTTTGGCCTACGTCGAGTTATTTGAAAATTATGGAAAAATTAATATATATTTATATGATTATATATTAACATGTATATGTATTTATATTTTATATAAATAAATATATTGTTATATATTTATATATTAATAAGAGAGAATTTCAAATTTTGAAATTAGATTCCCCTTCATAGTGGTCTCATTAATGGTAATTAAAATGTATAACAAGAACCATTATACATACATATATATGCTTTTATTCTGCTTCCATATATATATATATATATATATATATATATAAGAGAAGAGAAGATTTTCACAAAAAGAAATGAATATTTACAGAAAGCCCCCTCATTTCATCTCTCCCCATCCTTCCATGGTCCCAACCTAATAAAACCCCTCTCTCAAATAAATGCCACTTATTTCCCCCTCTTACGGTAGAGGTGAACTTTTGCATAAAAGCCCTCCATTATTCTGCCCATCATGCTATTAATCCTTTTGCTAAAATCGAAATAAAAAAGGGGCGTCCAAATTCATCGCCCCTCATGCGAAAGGAAGGAAATCCTACATTCAAAGCTCAGGCCACCATTTCTCTCCATAAATATTATTTTTCCTCGTCTCTCTCCCTCTCTCCAATAGCTATTATATATATATATATATATATATATATATATATATATATATATATATATCCCTGCAATATCTCTCCTCCTAAAAGGATAACTTCCGCCCTCACACTCTCACGGGTAAGTGCAGATGGGGTTGTATTTAGGATGTATTTTAATTGTATCTATCTAAATAAATTTAGAATACATCCTAAATATACTCAGAATACGGATATACGAATCATCTATTTGTAATAATTTTTCCTATCAGGGAGGCTCTCATACATACATACATACAGTCCCTCATTTTCTACCTCTCTCTCATCTCTGACGCACCATCCCAACGGCTATCTATTCTCAAAACCAAGAGATTCTCTTTCTCCGAAGTCTTTGCAGCTCTCTTGCCGTTTCCCGCAACGGACCGTAGTATTCGGATGAGAGGGGAGTCAATACCACCTATCCACATCTACTTCTCACCTATCTCATTCATACCTACTATTTTTCCTTCCATGGGACACCAAAACCGAGATCCTCCATAGCAACCCAACAGCTGCTTCTAAACCATACATGCTAGGCTCTTTGGCTCATTCCAAGCCAACAAGTTCCCACAGACAGGTCTTCCTAAACTTAACTTCTCGCGGCCTTCCCATAGCCAACCAAATCCACCTACTCCCACCGACAGCTACACTTCTCCCTGTCGCCGGCCTGCTCTCCCTAACGCACCACTTGACAGTAGGCAGCCCACTCCCACCCCCTAAAGGAAGAGGGGAAAGAAAGTGAAGAAGTGTGCGCCTCAAAATCCGTGCATTACTACCAATCGAAGGTCAATCTCTCAGAAGTATACAACGTTGGTCTCTGAATTCAAATTTTTTTAATTTTGTATTGCATGTTTTTCGCAGTAGGGTGAAACTCCAACGCGACCTTCTCAATGCCATAAAAAATTCAAAAACTTCTAAAGTTTATATTGCGACGCATTTGACGTGTTGAGCGGTACTCTATATACAATATTAGCAGACAGAAGGTGACACTAAAGGCTTAAATGAAATATTTGTACAAATTTTCAATGGTAACGCATTTGTTCAAATAACAACAAAGTTTACCTAAGTTCAATTTAAATTCAGAAGCTTGAAATGCCAACATGCCTCTGTCAGTTGCCTCAAGTTTCTTCTTTACCGATGTCTAATTTTTAAATATCAAATTGATAAATATTATCATTCTTCACATTATCAAATTGGCTGTCTTTCCTAGAGGTCGCAAGTCTCACACTTTAGTCCGATAATTTTCCCTAAATGGACTATAGTGGATAGAACTGAGCTCCCGTTAGGCCAGTCCGATTCCATTCTTATTAGTGATTGTGGTTGACATGACTATCTATTTTTGAACGTTTGAATGAAGAAGCTCAATTAAATGAAAAAATAAACATTTTTATCATTCCCCGATTAGAGGCACTCATTGCATATCACAAACTTAGAGATATATCCTAAAATAAAATAAAATAAATCCTTCAAACTTAAAAAGTTCTAAAATGACTAAAAATCTACAATTAAAATCTAAAGAACAATAATTACATCCGTCCCTCCACAACCATTTTCGGGGTGGACGAATCTAATATTGACTTGAGCTCATAAAGAGTCAAATATCATATCGATTATATTATCAAATTTCACACTAAAAAATAATTCTATGTCAGTAAAGACGTGATTCGAGTCCTCTGTCTACATGGTCTTGCTGATAAACGGTACCACAAGAAGCAATTACAATTAGAGTTCTGATGGGATGATTTGGTCAGTAGGCACTATAAAGTAGTTTGGCCAGTGAGCTCCATTGTAAAATGATCATGGCAGAATGATTGTAGCATGTATGTTGATTAATTGTATTTAGCCCTTGGATTATGAATCATAAGGTATATTTGATAGGGCATGAAACCCTCTGTTAGATAAGATCGACTTAGATTAGTCATTTTAGACAAGCATTCACCCAATTCTCTTGGACGAAACAACTCATGATTGCTGACAATAATCTTTCTATCAGCTCAAGTCGACTACATTTTGTGACTGAGTAGATCAGGGTCAACGACACCCCAACTTAACAGAATTATGGGATCTTGATTATGCGAGTCATCATTTTTTCCCCTATTCACACTTAAGCTCACAAAGATGATTTTACAATTTCTAAATTTTAAATCTCGTCCTATATACATTGATTAATCTATTTCTAATGACTAACCTTAATTGAAAGTGCTCTCCCATTATCAGGAGAAGTATTTAACCATGAGGGTTTGCGTTTATAGAAAATCTTGAAACCCGCATCTTAAAATCCTCAAAAAAATGAGGATAAAACTCTTCGCAATGTCTTATCTACTATCTCATCTACCTTCTGAAAATTAACTCAGAAACTTACGGTCAAGGGCGGAACTTAAATTTCAGGGGGGGGGGGGGGGGGCGTCAGGGTGGAACTTAAATTTCGGGGGGGCGTCAAGGGCGGAACTTAAATTTCAGGGGGGGGGGGGGTTACTATATTACAATTAAAAATTTTTCTTTTAAAAGCAAAATAATAAAATAAATAAATAAAATGAAAACAAAAAAATTACAGAAAACAAATTATAAAGTAAAAAATATATATCTTTTAATCTTGTTGTTATGAATAGACATATTGAATTGTGTCTGACGCTTCTTCATGATATTTAAGTCATTAATCATTTATTTCATATCAAAGCTCAGTACAATATCATTTTCAATATATATTTAGTGAACTGCCAAAAAAATTATCTTTCATTTTATTTCTTAACATTCTCTTGACAATCTTTGTAGATGAAAATACACATTCAGTTATTTTTATCAAAATAAATAGTGTCAAAATCAATCTAATTAAATGATTGATAAGAAGATATAAGACTTGTTCTCTTGTCTTAGCCAATATTTGATATAAATTACAAGTTTTTGAGATATTCTAAAAAATTTTATTCTGGTAAGCTTCAATTTTAAAATGTTAAAATTAAATTTTTAAGTGTAGATTTTTTATATCTATGAAGTCATCATGATACAATTTATTTGTAGGTTGACAAATATTATCAAATTTGAATGATTGATATACATCTCAGAAATCTAATGCAGAACTGATAATTAATATTTTTATAATATTTTCTTTAAATCTGTTATTCATCTTTTGCAGTTGCGTGTCTAAAGTGGTTATAAAAATATCATCTTTATAATGATGCTCTAATATAATAGTGTCTTTTTATGATGAAAGCATCATCGAACTCCAGAGTAAGGAGAATTCACGCGCACACACTAATTTCACCATCTAGAACAAATAAGGTAATCATGTTTCTCTTAAATTTTAGGAAGAATATTTGGTTGTTGATATTCAATGCATTGCATTAAAGATATATTATAACTTTCTTTGTAATGCTTGACAAATAATATTTATGATTTCTTAAATTTCTATTACAAAATTCAAAAAATAGAATCAAATGAGATCATATTACATCGTAATCTTCATCAACTTCATTTTTATGACTTTATGAATTTTCTTTTTTTTAATAATTTTTTATAAAATAACACAGCTGGTATCATACATACTCACTAAATTAGGGAGAGGACTCAAAATTGATTCTAATGTGTATCCCTTGCACGTTTTAATGTGCAAACTCGATTTAATCTTTTACCAATTTATAGTTTATCAATTGCAATCATTTAAGCAGTTTAGTTGTTCAAAGAATTTTTAATTGATCTTTGCAAGAATAATAAGTCAAATCAATTATAAGTATTAAATAGGTGAAAATTTGACAAACTTTAATAACATACTTTGATAAAGCTATTGATATTAACTATAATTTGTGTGTGAAATAATGAATATAATATTCAAAATATATCCTTTGATGAATTCCAATGACTAACCAATGATATTTTTCATTCAAAACTAGGGGAAGCAGAACAAGTATACAAAAAATGAGAAGACATTATCGAACTAACCCATAAGGCTCTTCACCAATCTGCTCCAATTTCTCAAAGCAATCTACACCACAAGAAACCCAAGATGGGGACTCATTAAGGTTTAGCTGTCCTGAAGCAGCCACTACCATCTATTAGATTATCCAAGTACTGCATATTCACCAAGCAAATAAACTATCATAAGAAACGAGGGGGAAAGATATTAGCATTTAAACATATAAAAAACTAGACCACAAATGTATTATTTTTGAAGTATCTTTATCTATAAATGAAAATAAAATGAAAGCAAAACAAATTTAATAACAAAAATTTTGAAACTTCCTTATTTGATCCTCTACGTTTAATGATGCATTAATAAACAGAGAAGAAAAGAAATTAGCGCAGATAATTATTAGCAAAATCAAGACACTTCGTAGCTAACATAAAACATCTACTAACCACCATAGAGGGAATGAAATTATTACATGAGAAATACACATGAATAATATAAATAAATAAACTATAGAAATTTTCAATGGTTACAACCCTTAAAAAAGAAGAGTATATTTGCTATCTATGTCAATGTGTTGCGTTATAATTCAATATACCCTTAGGATCCTAAGTCCAAAGGGATAGTATCAAGCAAGGACCAAAACAAAATAAATTTGAACAATAAAACCAATAAATGGACCATATAAACATATAGATGCATGAGCTAATCTACAGTATGCATAACCCACTAAAAACTAAAGATAACCTAAATCATATTAGTTATACCATAACTTTGATTCCTTAATCTTTCCTAATTACCAAATAATTAACTCATGAAATAGATTAATTAATTCTTTGTCCATGCAATAGTAGTTAGTGTTAAATCTGAAATTATGCCTTGGGCGGGCACAAAAAATGGTGTAACCAGTGAATCAAACTCCCACTAAAGTAGAGTTTAAGGGTATTTGGTTGTGAGAAAAAGCCAAAACGTAGACTAAGGATCAGTTTGGAGTAGCCGCAGCTTATTAATAAGCTGCAGCGCAGCAACCCCCATAAAGCATTTCCTTAAAGTTCTTCATAATATTTTACTACCCTTCCTTGCTAAAATAAGTGATGGCCATATTTCCCAGCTCAACCTCCTTAAGACACATATCGAAAAATATGAGTTTGGATTCCCTATCCCACTTGACTGATGAACTGACTTCTTTAATCTTAACCATTGTGTTACTAGCACAGAAAAAACAAAACATTAAGATTTGAGAACCACAACACACACATTAGCCACCACAACCAGACGACCACAACCCACAACCACAGCCAACACAGTTCAATACACAACGCCTTCACACACATCCCACAGTAACCACACCACAACACACAACACAACCAGAGCCACCACCAAACTCCCAACATAGCCACCACAACCCACAACAGAACAAGAACCACAACCACCCAGACTATAACCACCCTACTACACCACCTCACACATCCCACAACCACCACATCACATGGCACAACCCCCCAACCACCCAACTCTTAACATAGCTACCACAACCCAAGACACAACCACCACAACCCACAGCATAACCACCACAACCCAAGGCCACCACATCACAACCACCCAACCACACCTTCACACACATCCCACGACCACCACACCACAAGACATAACACCACAACCGCCCAACCCACAACCATTAAACCACAATTATCCAACCACACCTCCACACACATCCCAAAACCACCACACCACACCACAATGGCACAACACCACAACAACACAACTCACAACACAGACACCACGGCCCACGGCACAGTCATTGGTTTTGACTGCCCTGTATGTAATTTGAAGAAACATTGCCATCTACAAATCAAGCATCCCATTTCATCCATTTTTCAAATTCTCACTCGAACAAAAAGTTAATGTCCCAAGCGCTACCATAGATCATGCATAGTTTACAATAATCATTTATCACTATTATAACCAACTCCATTATTTTAATTATCAGCACTTCTTAGGAATAGGTACTCTCAATAAAAATATATAAATACTTAAAACTTGGGATAACTGAATGAGTTTCTACCTCATAGCATACTCAGCATGCATCCAAATAATGTTTCATCTCATAAAAGACCTAACATGGATAAAGTAAATGAAACAACAACCATATATATATCATCCATTCCAAGTAATAAATCATATTTTTTACCACTTAGATAAGTAACAAAAACTCATCCAATACTTTTCATTTGAAGCAATTACACTCAGGGCACTCGAGATGTTGTAATACACAAATAAAGCACCCTCAGTCATCCATTATTCAGATTCTAGCTCAAACAAAAAAAATAAAAACTGGTTGGGGCATTACAAATAGGACACCCAAAACAATGTTATGAACAAATCAAGCACCCTATTCCATCCATATTTCAAATTCTCATTCAAACATTAAAGAAAGTGATAAAAGACCATCCCATATTTTTCATTTGAGGCAATTAAAAACAAGGCCCCGAAATGTTGTTATCTACGAATGAAGCGCCCTCTTTCATCTATTTTTCAGATTCCAGCCCAGGAAAAAAAAGAAAAAAAATTGTATGTAATTTTGAATTGAGAATAGAGCACCCGAAATAATGCTGTGTACAAATCAAGCACTCTATTTCATCCATTCTTCAAATTCTCACTCCTCTACAAAGGAAGTGATAAAACCATATCTCATATTTTTCATTTGAGGCAATTACACACAAGGCGCCCGAAATATTGTCATCTACAATCAAGCACAATATTTCATCCATTCTCCGAATTCTTACCTATGAAATCAGTGGAGATAAAAGCAACATTCAACATTTTTTATTTTTTATTTTTGCAAGATCCAAATCGAAAACAGACAAATTGCAAATGACAAATTAGAAAATCACAAATCACAAATATCACAAACTTCTCACAACAAACTGCAAATGAGAAAGTCAAATATCGCATAAAGGAAGCCTTTCCATCGAAAATTACCGCAATAATTACTTACAGAGCACAGTAACCAAAGATCGGAGGGAGGAGGAAGAGGAGAAAGGCAATGCTAAGTGCGAGAAAGAGACTCGTGAGAGTGAAAGAAGCATGAGAGAGAGGTTCCCAAGGTTCGCGAGAGTGATCGAGAGAAGCATACCCTTAGGGCAGATGAGACGTGAGAGAGGCACGGGGTCGAGAGGAGCCATGTGGTAATAGATACGTGAAAGAACACCGCCTGCAGGGTCGAACCCGCGGTTGCATTTAATAGGAATTTTTATTAGATTATTACGATAGTTTGCAGTGCCGCAGTAACCAAACGCATCTGTCAACATTTTCAAAACATACCGCACCAAATAAGCTGCCCAAAACGAGCGATAAATCTTTCCAAACAGTTTTTGAGCCACATAAATCCAATTGCCTTCTTAAATATTGATTTCCTCCCATTTTAGGCTGAGTACTAATTTTAGAGATACTGAATGAAGAAGGATTTATGATAATTACACCATTTCTCTTTACTCCTGCTTGTAAATCCAAGATCCTGAAAATATATATCAAGTACTTTATCATGATTGAACCAAATTAAAATTACATCCTGTCAAACAGTTTTCAAACTTTACCACATTCAAGATTTACTAAAACTAGATTTAACTAAAATCTAATTAAATTAAATTCTGCTTCTAGTCGAACAGTTCTTGAGAAGGTGTAGTTCAATGAAACTGCAGCCGCAATAATGCACTGGAAGCTGTGCTCCAGGCAAACCTAAAGCATAAAATTAACAACAACCGGACAAAATGAAAGGAAATCATTATAGCTATCATATTAAAAATCACTAGCTAAAACACATGATTTAATCACTGTATATCAACATTCTCGACAAATCTCACCTGTTAAACGGTGAGGAGGAATAAGTCCGGCTCCGGAGACAGCGATAGGCGTGGATGTACGTTGACTCCCGCCGCTTCGACATTTTAGGTTTAACAGAACGAAATGATCAATCTTCCGCCTTGATGGCAAAGGAGGAAAATGGGAATAGAAGGCGAACAGCAGCACCGGCGCTCAAGGCGAACGGATCGCGAGATTGAAATCAATAATCATTTATAACATCTCAATATTAATTTCAATATATTTTCACTGATCTCTCAACAAAACTTTCTTTCATGTTATTTATCAACATTCTCTTCACAATCTTCGGAATTTTTTGAGCCAGTTTGTTCGCTTTTAGTGATAAACATACATTTGATATCGACATGCAACCCGTAGTTAATCATGAGTGGACCTGTAGCACGAGTTTAAGTATAAAAAACTCAAACGCGGCAGACAACGTTTTAAAAAACGCACGAACCAAATGGTTAGGCGGCATTTTTAAAAACACTGCCGCACTTATAAACTGCCCCAAACGGGCCCTTCATAATTAAAAATGCTCATTTAGCTTTTGATATCAAAATAAACAGAGCCGAAATTAATCTAATTAAACTATCAATAAAAAATATATGAATGATTTTATTGTCTTGATATAAATATTCACCATATTATCAAGAGAACGTAAATTTGAATCTTACTGTGTATATTTTGCACAACTTAATGTGCAAACTCAATTTAACCTTTTACCAATATATATTTTATCAATTGCAATCAATTCTACAATTTAAATTGTTCTAACATTTTTTAGTTAATCTTCTCTTTTGCAAGAAAAAATAAGTCAAATCAATTATAAGTGTGAAATAAATGAAAATTGACAAAGAGAAGTGATATTTTTTGATAAAACTATCAATGTCAACTGTAATATGTGTAATATATTATTTGATAAATGATTTCATTCACCTTAGTTTTTGGGTAATCATTCAACTTCAGGGGGGGAATTTTTAATGTATAACATGATATTACACAGATATTAACGACGCAGAGGGGTGTATGTCGCCATCAGCACTCTCACCTCCTTGTTCCACCACTGTTCGCAATAAACTCGTCTCATCAATTATTCTCATTTTTTCGACCATTTTCAAATTTTTGGAGCCCACAAGCAATAAGGAAACAATTATAATGAATAAAATCTAAGGTATGTTTAGACAGTATGCAGACTTATTGAATAATCTGTCGATAGTTCGATTAAAAATAATCTCATCGATACACTAGAGTGCGGTGCTTATTATAAAATTTTATTTTTTTAGAAAAGTCGACTACAACCAAAAGCCTACCATCGCACCTAGATAGACTTAGTGTGTAAAAATCATTGTTTTAAAACGCGTAAGCTGCCAAAACACAGTTTACCCAAACATGTCAGATGCGTTTTCAAAATGTCACCGCACCAAATAAGCTGTCCCAAACGGACCCTGAGTGTGAGAGCAAAATATTATTCTTATTGTAATGTAGGAATATAAAAATAGGAGAGATTTTGATGTAATATGAATATTATGATATATTTACTCAGTAAGATAAATAAGGTATAAATTTTCTAATTTTTATTATTATTATGCGGCATATGTTCTAATTGTTTGCTAATTCCAAATTAATCAAAATTAACTTAAATAAACTTAATTTAAAGCCACAAATCTATCTCCCGCAACCTCGTGCTCGAAACCCTCGCCTGCGTCCTTCCCCTCTCTTGGTTTAGTTCAGAACAATCGCCTTCCATTTTCTTACCGATCCATCGCGATACAGTTGCGAGCAGAGCGAGCTGGGAAGGCAACGCGGGGATTGAAGCATACAAAGTCCTCGGAAACTCCCATCTTTCTTCTCCTTCCGCTCAGTGCTACCCGAAACCAGCGAGGAAGGTAACCCTCATCTTTCTCCCCTTCATCCCAACCACCTTCGCTCTCTTCATCTTAAATAAATCAGGTTAATCTGTCTTCCATTGGGTTTTTCGAAATCCTGGATTTACGGCAAAGCGGCGGAATAAAGATGTCATTTTTGCTGTTTGGCAGGGTTTAGGTTAAAACAGACCTCTAATTCCGGTTATTTGACTCTTGTTTTAAGAAAAAGTAAGGGCCTGGCTCCTAATTTAAGCAGTTTCACTAAGCCCTCGCGGCCCTTTCGCCTTGAGCGCCGGTGCTGCCGTTCTCCTTCTATTCGCATTTTTTCTCTTTTACCATCAAGGCGAAAGATTGATCATTTCGTTCTGTTCAATGCAGTAGTTTCAGTGGACAGCCGCCCCGCTCAAATCGTCCGACTTCCTTCTCGATCTCGATCCTTCGGTAAATCATTTTCTTCAATCGACGCGGCTGCCGCCGTCTTCCGTCAAAGCCACTGGAGTCAACATACATCCACGCCTATCGCTGCCTCTGGCGCCGGACTTAATTCCTCCTCACCGTTTAACAGGTGAGATTTGTTGAAAATGTTGACATACAGTGATTAAATCATGTGTTTTAGCAAGTGAGTTTTAATCTCATAGCTATAATGATTTCCTTTCATTTTGTCCGGTTGTTGTTAATGTTATGCTTTAAGTTTGCCTGGAGCACAGCTTCCAGGAGGCTGCAGTTTCATTGATCAACACCTTCTTAAGAACTGTTTGACTAGAAGCAGTATTTAATTCAATTAGATTTTAGTTAAATCTAGCTTCAGTAAAACTTGGATGTGGTAAAGTCTGAAAACTATTTGACAAGATGTAAGTTTAATTTTTTTCAATCATGATAAAGTACTTGATATATATTTTCAAGATCTTGGATTTATAAGTAGGAGTAAAGAGAAATGGTGTAATTATCATAAATCCTTCTTCATTCAGGATTTCTAAATTTAGGATTCAGCCTAAAATGGGAGGAAATCAATATTTAAGATGGCAATTGGATATATGTGGCTCAAAAACTGTTTGGAAAGATTTAGTCTACGTTTTGGCTTTTTCTAACAATCAAACATACCCTTAGACTCTACTTTAGTGGGAGTTTAATTCACTGTTTACAACATTTTTTCTTCCCGCCCAAGGGATAATTTCAGATTTAGTACTTACTACGTTTGCTTGGACAGAGAATTAATTAATCTATTTCATGAGTTAATTATTTGGTAATTAGGAAAGTTTAAGGAAGCAAAGTTATGGTATAATTAATATGATTTAGGTTATTTTTAGTTTTTAGTGGGTTATGCTTCTTGTAGATAGCACATGCATCTATATTTTATATGTCCATTTATTGGTTTTATTGTTCAAATTTATTTTGTTTTGGTCCTTGCTTGATACTATCCCTTTGGACTTAGGATCCTAAGTGTATATTGAATTATAATACCACACATTGAGATAGATAGGAAATATACTATCTTTATTAGGGTTGGAACGCTTGAAATTTTCTATATATTTTTTTCAAGAAAAGAGATGAGCATCTTATTACTTATAAGAATAGATATAATAAAACACAAATTGATTATTTTCTTATGAGAAGAAGAGATTGTCGAGATTGTAAGGAGTGTAAGGTCATTCCAAGTGAGGAATTAAGTACACATCATCGATTATTAGTTTTAGATTTTAAGATGAAGAGTTGTAAAATAAAGAATACTAGGATTCAACATCGTAGAATCAGATGAGGGCACCTAAAAGACACAAATAAAATTATTTTTATGAGTAAAATTCAAGATTTAAATATTTGGGATGTCCATGAAGACGCAAATGCTATGTGGGAAAAATTAACTAATACTATTAAACAAGTGGTTAAAGATATACTTGGAGAATCAAAAAAAAAGTTTTTATAAATAAAAATAGTTGTTGGTGGAATAATAATATGCAAGAAAAGATAAAATATAAGAATTTATGTTATAAAAATTGGTTTAAATGTAAAAGCGCAGAGAACTGAGAAAAATATAAAACTGTTCTCGGATAGTCTAAAAGAATAATCCGTGACACTAAAATTCTTCTTTTAGTGATATTTATAACACGTTAGATATCTAATGACAGATGAAAAATATATGTATAAACTAGCCAAACAAAGAGAAAGAAAAGAAAGATTTAACTCAAGAAAGCTTAAAGCATTTAAAATAAAAAATCGCTTTTCTTAGAAAAAGATATTCAACATAAAGTACTGAGTTATTTTGATAAACTTTTTAATGAATATGCTGAAAGTACGATCGACCTTAGTGATCTTAATATCGTTAATAATAATAAACTTTTTCATTTTTACCGTCGCATTAGTAAAAAATAAGTTGATGACACTTTAAAGAAAACCAAGGGTGGAAAGTCTGTAGGACTCGATGATATTCCAATCGAAGTGTGGAAACGTTTAGGTGATTTGGTGTTTCTTGGCTTACTAAACTTTTTAATATTATTTTAAAAACTAAAAAGACGTCTGAGAGTGGAGGAAGAGCATTTTGGTCCCCATATTTAAGAATAAAGGAGATGCACAAGAGTGTGAGGAATTAAATTGATGTGTCATACTTTAAAACTATGGGAGAGGGTAATTGAACATAGGTTAAGACGTATGACGAAGGTTTCTCATAATCAATTTGGATTTATGCCAGGTAGGTCTACTACGGAAGCTGTACATTTATTGAGAGGTTTGATGGAGAAGTACAGAGATAATAAGAAGGATCTACACTTGATTTTTATTGATTTAGAAAAAGCTTACGATAAGGTTCCTAGAGATGTTCTTTGGAGAGTCCTTGAGAAGAAATGTGTTGATATGACTTATATTCAAGTCATTAAAGATATGTATGCTAGAGCTGTTACATGTGCTCGAACTGAAGGAGGATTGACCAATTATTTTACTATTTATGTTGGTTTACATCAAGGATCGGCTTTAAGCCCATATCTTTTTGCTTTATTTATGGATGGTCTTACTGGGCATTTACAAGAGTATGTACTTGGTGTATGCTTTTTGCTGATGAGATATCCTCCTCGTGGATAAGAGGAGAGAAAAAGCCCAGGAAAAACTTGAATTATGGAGGTCTACATTGGAGTCAAAGGTCTTCGTTTGAGTAGAACTAAAACTAAATACATGGAATGTAATTTTAGTAATAGTAGACCTAGTGACAGAAGTGTAACTTTGGGTGATCAAATTATTAAAAGGTGTGAACGATTTAGATATCTCGGGTCCATTGTTCAAAGCGATGGTGATATAGATGGGGATGTTAATAGTAGAATTCAGGTTGGTTGGTTGATGTAGAGGAATGCGTCCGACCTATTGTGTGATAGAAAAGTACCGCTTAGACTGAAAGGAAAATTTTATAAGATGGTGGTGAGACCTGCAATGCTCTATGGTGCTGAATGTTGGCCTTTAAAAGAGAAGCATAATGTTAAGTTAAGTGTTGCCGAGATGAGAATGATTAGGTGGATGAGTGACTTTACACTTAGAGACAAAATGTGAAATGAATATATCCGTAATTGGGTTGGTGTTGCACCAATGTCGAATAAAATTAGAGAGAGTCGCCTTAGATGGTTTGGTCACATTAAACATCGACCACCTGATGATCCGATTAGGAGAGTAGATGTTTTAGATACAACTTATGTAAGAAAGGCAGAGGTAGACCTAGGAAAACTTGGGCTTATTGCATAAAAAATGATCTTAATTTATTAGAATTAAACGAAAATTTGACACTAAATAGGACGCAATGGAGAAAAAGGATTCATGTAGCCGACCCCACTTAGTGGAATTAAAGCTTTGTTGTTGTTGTTGTTGTTGTTGTTGTTGTTGTATCTATATTATCCATGTGTATTTTTCATGTAATAACTGTCATTCCCACCATGGTGGTTAGTAGATGTTTTATGTTAGCTTGAATTCTAATGGTTTTGCTACTAATTATCTGTGCTGCACTATTACCTTTTTTGTTCATTCACGCATAGTTAAATGTAGAGGATTATCTGTGCTGCTCTCTTTCCTTTCTGTTCATTCATGTATAGTTAAATGTAGAGGATTAAACGAGTAAGTTTCAAAATGTAGTTATTTATTTATTTTTATTTTCTTTTTATTTTCATTTAAACATGAGCCTGCTTCAAAAATAATACATTTAGGGTCTAGTGTTTCTTATGTTTCGACGCTAATATATTTCCACATTTCTTCTGATATTTTATTTGCTTGATGAATATGCAGCGCTTGGATAGTCTATTGGATGGCAGTGGCTGCTTCTGGACAGCTAAACCTTGATGAGTCCCCTTCTTGGGGTTCTCGTGGTGTGGATTGCTTTGAGAAATTGGAGCAGATTGGTGAAGGGACTTATGGGTTAGTTGGATACGTCAAAGCTTTCTCATTTTTTGTATACTTGTTCTTCTTCCTCTAGTTTTGGATGAGAAATGTTTATTAATTCATCCATTGGCTAGTCGTAGGATTGTATTTTTATTTAGAGGCATTTACTTGAATACCACGCAATTCTTTTTTATTTAAGTATCTAACTCCTAAACTTTAATATGTACATTCATAACTCTGAAATCTTTAACATCATCAAAAATAACTTTGCGAATTTTTAAAAGTCAGATGTGCCTTTGTATGCAATAGGCTTAGCACCAAGATGTTATAAATATGAATATCAAACGTTAGGTGTTAGGTATTTAATTCATAAGAATTGTAGGGTAGATATATAAATTTCCCTTTTATTTTTAGCAAACGCATTCATTTATCATCATTGTTACCTTTGTAAGCATTGGATTTACTTGACCTGTTTAGTTGTCCTCTCATTAATTTTTTGTTGCTATCCTTATTTATTATTTTGTTTCATTATTTATTTAGCTTTTGCTCTCATGTTGAAGGAGCACTTACAACGCCAGCCTTTTTGCTTTTTCTTTTTTTTTTTAGTTTGTTCGCTTTATGCATGCAGTTATACCTGTGAACGCCATAGAAGTTTTAGGCTTTCTGGGCTTGGTGGTGGTTCTTTCCATTTCCTACTCTCTTGTTTAAATTTCTTTCTTTATGTTGTGAGCATAAATTGTATACCTGTGAACGCCATAGAAGGTTTAGGCATTCTGGGCTTGGTGGTGGTTCTTCCCATTTTCCCTTCTCTCTTGTTTAATTGTTTTTCTTTATGTTGTGAGCATTCGAAGAAAAGTTTACAATATTAAATTGGTCAATGAGTGTAACTCAAACTTTACTTCAAGTCGGCTGACCCGAAACCGAACCGCATAACCATTTTAAATTCTTTATAATTGTTATTTAGGTCAAGTTAATGTTAATTTGAGCAAATTTTGACTTAAAGGATTAGATTCAATTTTACGTTGGCAGTTAATCTGAACCCAATTAAAAAAAATAGATGGGTTTGGATTTGGACCTAAACTTGACCCAAAAATTTATCGGGTTAACCCGAGTTCAGATTTTTCAAGTCAAATTCAAATCAAGTGTCGTGTCGGGTCAATTTTTGACACCCCTAGAATGAATATCAATCATATTTCCTGCCGAGTCTTGCCATGCATGTTTTTTGTTTTTGTGCTCTTATGAGTTAACTTTTAGCTTGCATATGTTGGTGTTCCTTTTTATTCTTTTTTGGAAAAAAGTAACTCATTAATCATGAATAAAGTCATACTCAACTGGAAATTATCAACTTTTTTGGGAGTCATGCCCGCTTATATGCTACAAGACTACTTTTTTTTTTCTATATTTGCTGTAGTCAATGGCTCGCTGTTGTTGAATTATTTCGTTTTTAAAGAATTGGTTTTTTTTCTCTTTATGAAGCCGGACCCCAAGCATGTTTATGCTTTGCAAATTTGTTTATAAAGGCTTTTCAATTTAGAATTTCAAGGAGATTTGAATTGAAATATTATCGATGGTTTAGACTTAACGTTAGTTTGCTTATGTTATTAGACATCTATGCCTTGTATGCTATATTTATTCTCTAATCTTGTGTTTCATACATAATATACCGAGGCTCATGCTTCTGAAATTGCAGGCAAGTATACATGGCTAAAGAAATCAGAACTGGAGAAATTGTAGCGCTGAAGAAAATTAGGATGGACAATGAAAGAGAAGGGGTATTGTTCTAATCTTCGTTGCTGCAGGCTTGAACAAATGTATTTTTGGCTCATGGCCCTAACGAAGTTTAGAAATTCATGACAATATATTACTTATACAGTTTCCCATTACTGCAATACGAGAAATAAAAATCCTAAAGAAGCTGCAGCATCAGAATGTCATCCAACTGAAAGAGATTGTGACATCTCCAGGTTTGATCTTCACTTGATTTGTAGTTTTGGCTCTTTACTTACATGTAACATTGTTGTACATTACCAGGTCCAGAGAAAGACGAACAAGGAAAGCCAGGTGTGTTCTATGGCAAATCATCGGTTAATATAGCTTGAATATTTGAATTATTAGCTATTTGTTTATCTTGTATACTGAAGGAAAGTAGCTGATGGTTATCGGTTATTTTGATGAGAACATTCCACTAAGGCTGTTTAATTTTATTGACATGTCCAGATGGGAACAAATACAAAGGAAGCATCTATATGGTTTTTGAATATATGGATCACGATCTAACTGGGCTGGCAGATCGTCCTGGCATGAGATTCACCGTGCCGCAAATAAAGGTATGGTGACATTTTTGTGATTGATTTATTTTATTTTATTATTTCATTGTATTTTACTGAACCTTGTTTCTCATTATGGTAGTGTTACATGAGGCAGCTGTTAACTGGACTACATTATTGTCATGTTAACCAGGTGCTTCATCGTGACATCAAAGGTGGTTAATGTTTCGGTTTGTTGCACAAATCGTTATTGCACGACATTATTTGGTTCTAATTGTTTTTTTTTTTGGATCTGTTGCAGGATCTAATTTACTGATTGATAATGAGGGAAATCTAAAGCTGGCTGATTTTGGGCTTGCACGCTCATTTTCTAGTGATCACAATGGCAACTTAACTAATCGTGTAATAACTTTGTGGTACAGGTAAAATGTTTACAACCATTTACTCTCCCAAATGATAATAATGATAACATTGCTTTCTACCTTTTATTTTTACTTTGGTGCCTTGTCCGCTCATTGAACATCCAAACTATTGTCAACACTACTTGTTACTTTTCCGTGAATGTTCACTTTTTATATTTTGATGGTTATAATACAGGCCTCCGGAGTTGCTGCTTGGAGCAACCAAGTATGGTCCAGCTGTAGACATGTGGTCTGTTGGTTGTATATTTGCAGAGCTTTTACATGGAAAGCCCATCTTGCCTGGGAAAAATGAGGTAGGGTGTCTTTTGTAAAGCATTTCTTACTTGCATGTATGTATGTCAGAGCCTTTATTTCTATCTCATGTCTGATAATGTGATAATTCATCACGTAAAAATTTAGAAATTTGGGTTTTTAGGATTTTCCCTCTATGTTTGGGGTTAATCTATTTGCCCTCTCTCACTTCAAATTTTTGTTTTGCCATTTTATTAGAGATTGTATTTGATATTTTTTTCCTTCCATCTGTTAAAACTTTTTTGTTTTTAAGTCTAATGATGAGAATGTACTGCAATATTATTTTTAACTAGCACTGGCCGTACCCCTGGTTTGGAAAGCAATCTCTTGTAATTAGTCATTCAAAGAAAACTTCACTCTTAAATTAAACTTTGCCCCTCAAAGTTTGAGATAAAATTTTTCTCCTCTCTGCAACTGGATCTTGGTGTTTGTTTCTCTTCAAATATTGAAACTATCTTTGTGATTAGTCTAATGATGTTGATCTATTGAAATATTATTTTAATTGAAGTTTTTTGCTTGATTGCTTCCCTCAAAAAGTTTAGAGTGAACATATTTTTTTGCACCGTTGATTTAAATGATCATAATTTTTTTTTCCTCTTCATTTTTTTGATGCAAGCTATGCCTTTCACGCCCGACACCTACATACAGGAGCTAATTACATGCGGGGTTCATTGTTTTTCGGAAATCGGAATAGGCCGGTTTCTTTTGTCCTAGGTTGCTTGCATGCCCTAACTTGCAAATGTCTTTAATTGTTGATAAGGTGCTTTATGCAACTCAGAAAAAAAAAAAATTATAATGAAACCTGCTTTGTAAAATTAAAAAATAAAGAATGATTTATCACTTGAATGAAGACTTGGATTCTCTTTCTCTTATCTCCCTCTGATGTAGGATTTATTCCTTGTGTTGTTCTTCAAAAGTAGACCCCTCTTAAAAGTAATTTATTTTTTTAAAAGGCCTAATCTATTAATTTTGCTTTACAACTTTGCATTTCAAACTAGGTTGGCTGGGATTGAGATCTAGACATTTGGTCTTCTCTCATCTTACTGCAAGATATAAAGGGGCAAAACATTATAAATTGCATTATTGTAATAAAATTTAACTCATAGTACTTGGTGTTCCGTGTGAAGTTTCTTTCTTTTTTTTTCTTTTCTTTTTTTTTTTTTTTGCCTTTTTTCATTGTCAGTTCTAAGCTCGGATGTGAAAAGTGGAGGGTTGTGTTAGGTAGTCGACAGCCAGCGTAAAACTTGTCAAAAAAAAAATGACATGAATTCTTTTGATCATTGTGTCAGTGCTAGAACGTCCCCTGGAAGCGACGCGCTGTATGGCTTGAATACAATAGAAAACGTGCAAGGGCCGCTACACCGGCGCCGGTGTAGTTTCAAATAAGCAAGGGTTCCCACATTACGGATGAATGCGGGTAAAAAGTTTGTCCATGATATTAGCATTAGGATAAAATCTTGGAATATAGGTACTCTCAATAGTAAATTAATGAAATTAATTGATATTACGATTCATAGAAAAATAAATATCTTATGTATTAAAGAAACTAAATGGGTTGGAGAAAAAATTAACGAGATTGATAACTTAGGTTTTAAACTATGCTATTCTGGTAAGAGTCGCACTAGAAATAGTGTATGTGTAATTGTAGATAAGAGTTTGAAAGATAATGTTGTAAAAATTAATAGAGTTGGAGATAAAATTATAAAGACTTAAGATTATTATTGATACTAAGATTTTTAATATTTTTAGTGCTTATGCTCCTGAAGTAGGTTTAGATATAAACTCTAAAGATAAATTCTGGATTGACTTAGAAAACTTAATATACTTGATACCTCTTGAAGAAATAATTTTTATTGTAGGAGATTTAAATGGACATGTCGGTAGTGGTAGAAAATTTCAGAAATATTCATGGTGGCTATGGTTACGGAGCGATTATTGAAGAATGTAGAGTCATATTAGATTTTGTTTTAGCGTATTATTAATAATATTTTATTCAAGATTAGAGATGGACATCTTATTACTTATAAAAATGGATCTAATAATACACAAATTGATTATTTTCTTATGAGAAGAAGATATCATTGAGATTGTAAGGATTGTAATTCCAAGTGAGGAATTAAGTACCCAACATCGATTATTAGTTCTAGATGTTAGAATACTAGGATTCAACATCGTAGAATTAGATGGGGGTATTTAAAAGACACAAATAAAATTATTTTTATGAGTAAAATTCAAGATTTAAACATTTGAGATGTTCATGAAGAAGCGAATGTTATGTAGAAAAATTAACAAATACTATTAAACGAGTGATAAAAGATGATTTGGAGAATCGAAAGAAAAGTTTCTATAATTAAAACTAATTGGTGTTGGAATAATAATGTACAAGAAAAGATAAAATATAAGAAGTTATGTTATAAAAATTGGCTTAAATGTAAAAGTTGTAGAACCTGAAAAAATATAAAACTAGTCACAGTGAGTTTAAAAGAATAATTTGTGACGCAAAGATTCTGCTTTTAGTGATCTTTATAACATGTTAGATACTAAGGAGGGTGCAAAATATATGTATAAACTAGCCAAACAAAGAGAAAATAAAAATATAGATTTAACTTAAGTAAAGTGTATTAAAGATGAAAATCAAAATGTGTTTTTCTTAGAAAAAGATATTCAAGATAGGTGGGTGAGTTATTTTGATAAACTTTTTAATGAAAATTCTGAAAATTTGATCGATCTTCGTGATCTTAATATCGTTAATACTAATAAAACATTTCATTTCTACCGTCGCATTAGTAGAAAAGAAGTTCAGGAGGCCTTAAAGAAAATCAAGAGTGGAAAGTTTGTAGGACCGGTTGATATCACAGTTGAAGTGTGGAAATGTTTAGGTGATTTGGGAGTTTCTTGACTTACCAAACCTTTTAATATTATTTTCAAAAATAAAAAGATGTCGAGGAGTGGAAGAAGAGTATTTTGGTTCTCATTTTTAAGAATAAAGGGGATGCACAAAATTGTGCAAATTATAGAGAAATTAAATTGATGTTTCATACTTTAAAATTTTGGGAGAGGGTAATTGAACATAGGTTAAGACGTATTACCAAGATTTCTCATAATCAATTTGGATTTATGTCGGCATGTCTACTATGGAAGCTATACATTTATTGAGAGGTTTGATGGAGAAGTTCAGAGATAATAAGGAGAATCTACATTTGATTTTGATTGATTTAGAAAAAACTTACGATAAGGTTCCTAGAGATGTTCTTTGGAGAGTTCTTGAGAAGAAAGGTGTCGATATGACTTATATTCAAGTCATTAAAGATATGTATACTATAGCTGTTACATATGTTCAAACTGAAGGAGGATTGACCAAATAGTTTACTATTTATGTGGGTTTACATCAGGAATAAGCTTTAAGTTCATATCTTTTTATTTTATTTATGGATGGTCTTGCTGGACATTTACAAGAGGATGTACCTTGGTGTATGCTTTTTGCTGATGATATCTGTTGTGAAAAACGACGAAAATAAAGTGAAAATCCGGATCGAGAAAAATCGTAAACCAAAAGAACACAGCGGAACACAGATTTACGTGATTCAACAAAGTGTCTACGTCTACGGAGTTACAAAGGATTTTATTACTTTGAGGAATTACACCGTCGAACACCTCGACGTTTACAAGAAAACTCATATTTTTCTATCTCTTCCCTTCTCTCTCTTCCCCTCTTTCTCTCTCTCCACCGTTAGCTTTCCCACGTGAAGAAGAATACAAGAGGGAAAAGAAAACAAAAGCTTCTCAAGTGGTCCCATCTCTACCTCTCTCCTCTCTCCTCTCTCCTCTCTCCTCTCTTCTCTCTCTCCTCTCTACCAAAACCACATGAGACAAAGAAAACAAGGCTTAGTTTTCCCCGCCAAAAATCAAAGAAAGAGAAAAGGAAGCAACATTTTTTCTTCCCTTTTTTTTTTGCTTTGCATGCTTCAGCCGAAGAGAGATGGATTTGGGATGGAGAGATAATTTGAAGCAGACCCTTTTTTATAACAAGCGAAAGAAGCTTGAAGGAGCAAATATCGGGAAGATTTCACGCGGCTACGCGATTCCACGTGAGGAGTTGGCGGGACCGCGGGAAGAAGTTTGGCGGGACCGCATGAGGAGGAGAAGAAAGTTGGCGGTGCAAGAGAAACCAAATAAGACATAAATAATTACTTCCTAATTATTATAGTGGACCAGATCTCCACTAATCTCAATAATTCTCCTACTTGGAGACTGAGACACTTCCTGTATCATCCACTGACTGCATCGCCCTTTTTCTCAAACGTGATATCATCCACCTCTGCAACTCAAAGCCCCGGTCTTCAAGCCAGGAGACAAGCTGAAGTCGAGCACAACTTCAACTTCTCAAAAGTAACACCCTTAGTTGACATATCAGTGTCAAAATAGTCTTGTACCTCCAAGCTCTTTCCTGGGTTACTCATGTATCTGCTTATAACTCCCACTGCATGAGTTATATCCTGCCTCGACCTAAGTCTTTTTCAATGAGTTCAGAGATTGTACTCTCTTACCGCCATCAAGTCGCAGCTTTCAACTCATACACCCACTTGTTGTGCAATACATTCTTTACTGATGGAAGTTCTATCAGCTCCCAAGTCGATTCTCTGGCAGAGAATATGTCTTCTTCTTCTTAGTCAGTTCCCACTTGCTCAAATTCTCATTTTGTAAGATTTCTTTATACCTCTGTTGTTCTCCATCATCTATCTGCGGAACAATAGAAATGGGTGCCTCAGACCCACTCTTCTCATCATTTTCATCACTGCCGTGCACTGTTACCTTCGGTAGATCATCAAATCTTACCTTTATATTGTGGTCACCTGTAGTCATATATAGTGTGTCTGTTCTCTTACCTCGAGCCAGCACCAATGCTCCTTTGGTAACCTTCCAGGTGCTATCTGAGAACACTACTGAATGACCACTCTCATTGAGTTGCCCAACAGAAATGAGGCTTTTCTTCAACTCAGGAATGTGTCTGACCTTTTGCATTGTCCATTTACTCTTATTAGGGAGTGCAATATCAACGTCTCAATCCCCACTTCGTTTAGAGATTTTCCATCAGTCAAATATATCTTCTCAAATTCACCTGCAACATAGTTTCACATCAAGTCCCGGTGGGAAGTTGTATGGAATGAAGCCTCTGAATCCAATATTCAGTCATCAATGGAACTGTGAACTGTCAGCAATAATGCATAATGTATTCTTCAGTTACCATATTTGCGCTCTCATTCTCCTTATTCTGTGATTCCTGTGGTTCCTTTTTATGTAGTCAGCCTTGCTACAATTACAGCAGATTGTCTGCTGACAAGACTTTGATTTTGTTCTTCCTCTGTTTGAGTTCCTGTCATGTGATCTCCCTCTTGAATCAACATTCAGTGTCGAACTCGAACCTGAGGTCTCGCTCGAATCTTTCCTGCGCACCTCTTCAGGCAAAATCAAAGCATGAATATCATTATATTTCAGTTTAGATTTACTTTAGAACCGTCTAATCGTCATTCTTGCGTTTCCAAATTATTCGATGATAAGCTCAATAATATCAGCACACGTATCTCATCATAAAAATCAATTTCCATAGACGACAATTGATTTGTGATAATATTTTGAAATCATTCAGGTGTTGAGAGACAGAAAAACCTTCCGCATTTTTAAGTTGAATAATTTTTTCATTAGATGCACCTTGTTATTCGTCGATGGCTTTTCATACATACTTGATAAAGTTCGCTGCGAGATTCTGCAAGTAATCATTTCTTCGATAACGTTGTGCAATGACGATCTTTTCCGGCATTAATCGTATGACCCCTAGAATCTGTCAATCCAACAGATTTCATTCCGTCTCGTCCATCTTTTTCTGTTTCTTTCTCAGTAATGACAGATAAAGTTTCTTCTCATAGAGGTAGTCATTTATCTGCATCCTTCAGGAATCAAAATCTGTTATATTGAACTTCTCGATCCCCGATGCCATCATTTCGCCTCCGCTCATCGTTTTCTTTCAGCCTCGAACCACGGCTCTGATACCAGTTGCTGTGAACAACGACAATAAAGTGAAAATTTAGATTGAGAAAAATCGCAAACCAAAAGAACACAGCGGAACACACTGATTTACGTGGTTCGACAAATTGCCTACATCTACGGAACTGCAGAGGATTTTATTACTTAAGGAATTACACCATCGAACGCTCAACGTTTATGAGAAAACACTCCTTTTTCTCTCTCTCTCTTCCCTTCTCTCTCTTCTTCTATTTCTCTATCTCTCCAATGTTAGCTTTCCCATGTGAAGAAGAATACAAGAGGGAAAAGAAAACAAAAGCTTCTCAAGTGGTCCCATCTCTACCTCTCTCCTCTCTCTCTCCTCTCTACCAAAAGCACGTGAGAACAGAAGAAAACAAGGCTTAGTTTTCCGTGAAAAAACCAAAGAAAGAGAAAAGGAAGCAATCTTTTTTCTTCCTTTCTTTTGCTTTGCATGCTTCAGCCGAAGAGAGATGAATTTGGGATGCAGAGATAATTTGAAGCAGGACCTTTTTTATAACAAGCGAAAGAAGCCTGAAGGAGCAAATATCAGGAAAATTTCACGCGGTTAGCAATTCCGTGTGAGAAGTTGGCGGGATCGCGTGAAGAAGTTTGGCGGGACCGCGTGCGGGGGAGAAGAAAGTTGGCGGTGTAAGCAAAACCAAATAAGGCATAAATAATTACTTCCTAATTATTATATTGGACAAGATCTCCACTAATCTCAACAATATCCTCCTTGTGGATAAGACCAGAGAAAAAGCGCAGGAAAAACTTGAATTATGGAGGTCTACTTTGGAGTCTAAAGGTCTTCGTTTGAGTAGAACTAAAACTAAATACATGGAATGTAATTATAGTAATAGTAGCTCTAGTGATAGAAGTGTAATTTTGGGTGATCAAATTATTAAAAGGTCTGAACGATTTTGATATCTCGGGTCTATTGTTCAAAGCGATGGTGATGTTAATAGTAGAATTCAGGTTGGTTGGTTGAAGTGGAGGAATACGTTCGGCCTATTGTGTGATAGAAAAGTACCACTTAGACTGAAAGAAAAATTTTATAAAATGGTGGTGAGACCTGCAATGCTCTATGGCGCTGAATGTTGGTCTTTAAAAGAGAAGCATATTGCTAAGTTAAGTGTTGCCGAGATGAGAATGATTAGGTGGATGAGTGGCTTTACACTTAGAGCGAAATGACGATATTCGTAATAGGGTTTGTGTTGCAACAGTGAGAGACAAAATTAGAGAGAGTCGCCTTAGATGGTTTGGTCACGTTAAACGTCGACCACCTGATGATCTGATTAGGAGAGTAGATGTTTTAGATTCAATTTATGTTAAAAAAGGCAGAGGTAGACATAGGAAGACTTGGGCTTGTTGCATAATAAATGATCTTAATTTATTAGATTTAAATGAAAATTTGACACTAAATAGGACACAATGGAGAAAAAAGATTTATATAGCCGACCACACTTAGTGGGATTTAGGCTTTGTTGTTGTTGTTGATGTTGTGGTGGTGGTGTCTTGAATTAAAGATTCAAGCTTTAACAACTGACCGCAAATCTACAACAAGATATTATGCAGGATTTTTTTTAGTGGAGTTTTTTTCTATTTTGTTCAAGATTTTATTTCCAACTTTACAATTGGTCCAACTATTGTCTCCACTACCCTTTTTTTCTCGAACTACATATGCTTGCAATTTGGCTGAAAAATTTGACCAATGACAACTTGACCCGAACTAGACTTGAAAAATCCTGGTTCAGCTTAACCTGATAATTTTTGGGTTGAATTCGGGTTAGGATTTTTAAATTATTTAATTTTTCAAGTGGGGCTGGAATTGAGCTGCCAAAATGAAATCATCCTACCAATCTAAATTGCTTTGAAATCCAACTAACTTGAAATCGACCCTAAATTTACTTGGAATCAACCCAAATTTGACTCGAATAGCTCTTATGCTTTATGATAAATGAGTCATAAGGGTTGGGTTTGAGCCTCAGCAGTTTTGATTTGGGTTAATTTTGGGTTAAACCCGAACTCGAATTGACACCCATACCTCAGGCTATTGTGGAGTTGAGAATCAAACTAACTGCTTGTTTCTTGCAATTTTTCAGCCAGAACAGTTGACGAAGATTTTTGAGCTCTGTGGAACTCCTGATGAAGTGAACTGGCCTGGTGTTACTAAGATGCCTTGGTATAACAACTTCAAGCCTTCAAGGCCAACGAAGAGACGTGTCAGGGAGCTTTTCAAGCAGTAAGTAGGCCCTTCTACATCTTTGCTTATCTTAGTCATTTCTGTAGAATTGATAATTTTGAACTGTTTTCACATCCTACTATATGCTACTCTTTTACATTCTATTTGCCAATATTACAAAATATTTGATTTTTCGCAGTTTCGACCGTCATGCCTTGGAGTTATTGGAGAGGATGTTAATGCTCGATCCATCTCAGGTATTGCGGAAGATTTAAATTTCCTCCTTTACTACGAGAAGTTGTTTATACTTCTAAAATTGTTTCTGAGGAAAGTTTTGAATGCTAAATCGCAATTATACCAAACTCAAAGTAGCTAAATTAGAAGGACTTCGCATTCTTTGCCCGTGGGCTACACGAGCGGCTGATAACAGTAGTGGATTATTTTGTATTTTGCATTTATAATTTGGAAGACTTACAAAGACACCACTCAATTGCTATGTATTAACATATTTTTCATCTAAATTTTAATTTTTACAGCATGCCACCTTACCTATACATGTAAAGGTGTATTTCCCTCTTTAAAAGTTAAAACGTTTGTATTTTTTATGTGATATGAAAGATTTGGTTATTATTAATGCAAAAAAAAAAGATAAAAAAAAGGTAAAATTTAGGCGTTGATATGTAAATACATATGAATTGGGTGGTATGTATTTAGATGCTCCTAACTTCTAATGTATTTATCATTTTAAGACAGCTTGTGCATCTTTAATAGTTGTTTTAATTAGAGAATCCAATAGAGCTTTACCTTTTCTTTTTGGAACTTTGCCTGATACAATTATTGCTACACTCTTAAATCCTGTCAGATTCAGATGGAACCCCCTTGGAAATAATTAAAATTGATCACAAAACTTCTTAGTCTAAGATCTGAAGAGTCCATGGCGTGAATTTTTCAGTCACATAGCTCTACACACCCTTCCTAGTTAAAATTTATCCTGCAAAGACTAGTAAGATTGATTTCATAAGTTCTATGATCTTTTATTATAGTTGAACATTTATATAAATTTCAGTATACTTCACAGAGATCTAGAATAACTTTTCACCATAAGTTTTTCCAACAATTGACTGAACATTTCCATGTCTC
The DNA here is from genome assembly GCA_022702705.1 of Papilionanthe hookeriana x Papilionanthe teres. Lineage (NCBI taxonomy): Eukaryota > Viridiplantae > Streptophyta > Magnoliopsida > Asparagales > Orchidaceae > Papilionanthe > Papilionanthe hookeriana x Papilionanthe teres. The sequence goes on along the minus strand of CM040423.1, from coordinate 52,119,338 downwards.
TTGCCAGTTTTCATGATTATATATCCCTGGACATCACATATGGAATATTATAATTTATCTTGTGCTATTCTGTATAAATTTCAATTCCACATCTTGTGATTTGCAGAGAATATCAGCAAAAGATGCACTTGATGCAGAGTATTTCTGGGCTGATCCATTACCATGTGATCCAAAAAGGTGAATCTTAAATCTTCACTGTCTCAACAAACAATTTCTCCTGGCCTTGATGCGCATGCCTACTAAAACTTACCCCACAATCCAAACCTCAAACAGCCTTCCGAAGTACGAATCTTCCCATGAGTTTCAGACGAAGAAGAAGCGCCAGCAACAGCGCCAGCACGAAGAAATGGCGAAGCGTCAGAAGCTTCAGCACCCTCAGCCTCATGCCCGTCTTCCTCCCATCCAGCAGACCGGCCAGCCTCATCCCCAAATGTGGCCCGGTCCCGGTCAACCCATCCATAATGCACCACCTCCGATGGCTGCTGGTCCGAGCCACCACTATGGGAAGCCACGCGGCCCTTCCGGCGGTCCTAATAGATACCCTCAAGGAGGTAATCCTGTTGGAGGTTACAATCCCAACCATCCCAATCGAGGCGGCCAGGGTGGGGGTTACAGCGGTGCTCCCTATCCCCAACAAGGCCGCGGCCCTCCTTATCCTGGGGGCAATATGCAGGGCGCAGGTGGACCGAGGGGCAGCGGTGGCGGTAGTACTGCTGGTTATGGTGCGGCGGCGGGAAACTATCCACAAGGTGGTCCTTACGGCGCTTCCGGTGCCAACCGTGGTCCAAATATGGGTCCCAACCGAAATCAGTACAATTGGCAGTAGTCACATTAGTTGCATTGTGTGTTCTACTTGTTTCTTTGATTGTGCATGTAGGCATTTGGGTACTCGAGCTAGTTTTCTTACTGATGTATAATTTGGGTGGTTTCATAGAGCTTTAGAAATTGCAGTCTGAGAGCAAAAGTGTGCTACCCTTTGTTAATTAGTTGTTTTTATGTTCTAAGCTGATCAGTCATAGTCTATTGGAAAATATGGTTATTGGACTGTGAGATTTGGATTCATTTTATGTAAACTGCCCAAAAGAAAGGTCTTTTTTTTGTGAGAAATGTGGAAAAAGAATGTGTTGAATGATCTTTGAAAGGCAAAATTTCAATTGAAAGATAAATGTAATTCATTTTTATTATAATATCTGTTGTGGCAGATTGAATTTTATGGTTATTTAGGGGTGACTAATTAATGAATTAATGATAATGATTTTTATAATTTATTTAATAGTTTATTAAATATTTTTAGAAGTAACATAATTTAATGGAAAATTTTTGAAGTCTATAAAGGGTCTTTTGTGTTGTGGGGTTGATATATTTGAAGAATAGTTTAATTTTTTCTGACAATTGGTATGATTATCAGCTCTTAAGTATTGATGCTTACAACATTGATGAGCTTACAACATTGATGAGCTGATCAACTCTTTGTTGACATCTGTTAATAGGGGCAGAATGTCGAGCACTAATTTTTTTAGTTTTCTTCTGCTGAGATTTTTATAAATAGAATTATATATATTTGCTGCACATTTGAAGTTTGCATGATAAATAAGTTAGCAGCATCTTTACATGTTCTGATCAATCAGTAGAAGCAATGAAATAAAATATATATGAGTAATGTTCATCTATTTATTTCACTTTTTCGGGTGATTTATTTTCTTTAGATAGATATATGGGCACTGTTTTCAGTTTGTCCTCCTCTCTGTAGAGTAACGTCAATACATAAATCTTTTCTTTTACTAAGAATGCTTTTACATACAACTACATTGAAAAGGGATATTGCACGTTAATGAATTTGGAAAACATCACCTTTGATAAAATATAATTTTGAATGTTTTCACTCAATATATTCTTATTGATATTTGGTCCACTTCAACATTTAATTAGACCATAGTTTAACCTCCAAGCAAGGCATCACTGTTATTAATAACAGTCGACCTTCAAATAAGAATACATACAACATGATCACCGCTAAGAGACCCACTTCCAAACAGTTACAATTACATTCAAAAGGAGATAGGGTTATGTTTTTCTCTAACCATTCTAGCAGTGGTTGGGGCTCGACGGTGGCGGCCGAGCAGAGGCGGTCCGGCGGTGTTAGCAGTCAGTTAGCTATGGCCAAGAAGCGGCGGCCGTTATCCAACAATGATGGCGGCTCAACGGCAACAGCAGGGCGTTAGTGGTCTAATTGTGGCAGCGGCCAGACAGCAGAGGTCTGGCAGTCACGACAGTCAGATGATGATGGTTGGGAAATGATGACAATGGACCACTAATGGCAGCAGTTTGATGGTCGCGTCCAAGCAATGACAGGGTGACAGCAGCGGCGGCGACTGGTCGGCGGTTACTCGGAAGTGGAGATGGATTCCGACGGTGGCGGCAACCAGGCAGTTATTAAACACTAATATTTTCTGCTAGAGCTTTACTGTTAGCAACAAAATGATGGGGTGATTATATTAAATTAATTTTGTTATAGTTAGCTGGCTGCAATAATTTGTATCAACAAGTTGGCCATATTTAATTGCTTTATTATTTTATAAATTGCAATATTGACTAAGGTTTCCCATTATAATCTCATGCTTTGAAAACCAGTAAGTCAGCATATAAAAGCTAGCTGGCAAAATAATGCCCAATTATTCCCTTAAATTAAAAATAATTTTAATTTTTTTTTTGGCGGGTTAGATTTACGTACATGTGTGTCTGTGTGTGTGTGTGTGAGAGTGTGTGTGCGCGTGCGCGCGTGAAAGCTTGGCTCATTAGTTGCAGCCTTTGGTGTAAGTCCCTCGAGTGATGGGTTCAAATCCCAGCCATGACGGGAGGATTCAAATAGCACACCGGACTGAAAAGGGAGTCCGCTCCTCAGTCAGTTCAACCTATAAGCGTTGATCGGCGGTCTCCGACTGTCGATCAATCTTTATATATATATATATATATATATATATATATATATATATATATATATATATATGCTACCTTATCTGTGCATGAAAGCTGTATTTTGATTTGTAAATTTTAATATATCAGTATTTTTAATTGATATAACGGATTTGGGTGGTATAACTGCAAAAAGTAATATTTTAGATATGCAAATACATGAGAATTGGGTGATTTGTATGTAATGACCCTTTTTTTGTTGTGTAATGAGGAAGGTATTACCATCTAGTTGCTAGAAGCTACTAGAAACTTATATCTATGGGAGGATAGGATCATTGAATGGTTACGCAATTAGGGCCCGCATGTACCTAACTTAGGGCCCGTTTCGTTTGTGGCAGTTTATTTGGTGCGGTGCGTTTTGAAAACACGCTTAGGTTTGTTTGGGTAAATTGTGTTTTGACAGCTTTTTCAAGCGGCGTTTCAGACCGCTGAAATTAAAGATTTCTCACCGTTCTTAGCTAAGTACAGAGACAGTTTTCTAGCAGCGATCTGAATTTTCGAAAAAAAAAAAAATTTATAATAGCCACCGCCTATTTTTGAACAGCAGATTATTTTCCAGCAGCTTATTAATAGTTACAACATATAAATGAAAAATTGGTATAAATATTTTATTTATTTTTTATACTAAAAAACGTAGAATTTGGGTGATCTGTGAGTAAAAATTAAAGTTTTATTGGTTGATTTATTAATATATAAGAATTGAGTAGTTTCTCCGTAAATATTCTCTTTAATTTTGTTATTAATATGGGCTAAAGAAAAAAAAATGACGAGCCTTATAATGAGTTTCTTGATGGAGTGTTTATTTCATCAGGAACTTAAATTTACTTTCGGAATCTAAGTGAAGACTTATTACGTGATAAGTGGCCTCACCGCAATATATCGGTAGTGCTTGTTTAATGAGACTCACTTTTGTACATGCGATAATGCTCATTTGACTTCGGAATATAAAATTTGCGTCCGATGTCTTGATAGAGTAATTTTTCTTTTAGATAAGGTGCAAATATCTTTATGACGTCGTACTGTTATTTTGGCAAAAATTCAAAACAATTTTCAATTTGAACTGTTTTTTTTTTAAATTATTTTAAACTTATGGTGTGTGTTGAAGAAAATTTTTGCATGATAATTATTATTCGTATTATATGTAAACATTTTAATAATTCGTAGTAAGATTTATTAATAAATCTTGTAATTATTTTATTTATTTATGAACTAAAATCATAGGAAGGAAAATTATTTAAATTTAATAAAACAATTGTATGTATTTTTAAAAAAAAAATTCTACTAAAAATTATGGCAAAAAAATCGATTCAAAATTTTCTCCTAAATATGATGCAACATAAATCTATTTCATAACCTAAATCTTGCTAATATAAACAATTATGTAAGTGATTAACATATGTAACATCTAAAACTCTCATATTTACATATGTAACCCTCAAATCTTTAACATCACATAAAAAATATCACTACTGCTAATTTCTTAATAGCGAAATACATTGAAATAAGTCACCTGAGAGTCAGCTTTTACATGATTCACAATATCAAATTTCCTTTTTTTTTAAGAGCGGGATGAATGCTTGAACTCTATATATCGGCATTCGTCACTTTTCTAACAAATATGCTATGCATTAGAGCTCACTCTCAACATTGAGTTATTTAATATGTTTGAAAAGACTTTTGAACTTTTCATTCGCTAAAGCTATGTTAAGTGGAGCCTGGCGTCGTTTCACGAGTTTGGAAATAACTTATCATGCTTTTTTTATTGCTTGGGTCCCGCCACCGTTGAAAACAGGCGGACCAATTAGGAAGGTATCGCATGACAAGGTATATGCTCTCCTTAGATCACTTCTTCGACGCGTTTTCTAGAGAAGGCGAGCAAACATTTTTTTTTTCTTGTTCGAACTAGAGGAAGGAAACACATGCTACAGTTAGTGCTCTCCCTTTGGTCATCTGCGATTGGCTTACGACAGCTAGCATGAAAAATTAAAAGTGCTGCTCCCTGTTGCTTCTCCACGGTTTCTCAAGTTGCTCTTGAGATAGAGAGAGAAAGTTGAATCTTGTAAATGTCGAGGAAGAAGCCGACAACAATGAAGAAAGACATTGACTTCGTAATTCCTTGAAGTTGAGATAAGTGTTTCTTGTAAATCCAAACATTGTTGTGTAAAATCCTCAATTAATAAAATCCTCTGCAACTCCGTGGACGTAGAAAAAAATTGTCGAACCACGTAAATCGGTGTGCTTGCTTTTCTGGTGAGAACTTTTTCTCGATCTATTTTTCGCTTTCTTCGTCGTGGATCGTTCTATATACCACAACAATTGATATCAGAGATTTGGTTCAAATCTGAGGAAAGACGATGGCTGCAGATGAAGAGAAGGTTTAAGGGATCGAGAAGTTCGATGACACAAATGTTGGTTACTCGATGATGCAGTTAGAGGACTATCTCTATAGGAAGAAACTTCATCTTCCGTTATTGGGGAAAAGACCGGAAAGGATGGATGAGGCTGAATGGAATTTGTTGGATCGACAAGTTCTGAGGGTTATTCGATTAGTTATGTCGAGGTTCGTTGCACACAACGTTGTCAACGAAAAGACTATTGTAGATCTCATGACAGACCAGTCAGACATGTATAAAAAGCCTTCGGCGAATAATAAGGTATATCTGATGAAAAAGTTATTCAATTTGAAGATGGCGGAAGGTACGTCTTTTGTACAACACCTGAATGATTTTAATAATATCACAAATCAATTATCGTCTGTGGAAAAAGAATGATGATGAGATACGAGTATTAATTTTGTTGGCTTCATTATCAAATAGCTGGGAAGCTATGAGGATAGCTATCAGTAATTTGTAGGTAAATTTAAACTGAAATATGATGATATTCGTGATTTGATTTTGGCTGCGGAGGTGCACAAGAAAGATTTTGGCGAGGCCTCAGATTCTAGTTCAACATTAAATGTTGATTCCAGAGGGAGATCACAGGACATGAACTCAAACAGATGAAGATCAAAATCAAAGCACATAGGTGGGAGCAAGTCAAGGCCTGGTCAGAAAGAAACTTCCTGGAACTATGGCAAAACTGACGACAAAAAGAGGAACTGCCAAAATCCCAAGAAGACATAAGATGATGGCACAAATGTGATAACTGAAGAAACACATGATGCACTACTGCTGGCAGTTCACAGTTCTATTGATGACTGGATACTGGATTCAGATGCTTTTTTCCATGCAACTTTTCATCAGGAATTAATGTGAAATTATGTTGCAGGTGACTTTGGGAAAGTATATCTGGCATATAGAGAAGCTTTGAATGTGGTAGGAATTGGAGACATTGACATTGCACTTCCAAACAATAACAAGTAGACTCTATAAAATGTCAGACACATTCCTTATTTGAAGAAGAACCTCATTTCTATTAGGTAGTTCAATGAATGTGGACATTCAGTAGTGCTCTCAGATAGCACCTGGAAGGTTACTAAAGGTTACTTGGACTGGCTAGGGGTAAGAAAACATGTACGTTGTATATGACTACTGGTTTAATTAACAGTGTTAATACTACTGTTGTAGAGAGCACAATATAGTTGTGACATTGCAGACTTTGCCACATGAGCCAGATGAGTATGAAAGAACTTCAGTCTTGAGGCAAGCAACCAGAATTGAAGTCAGTTGATCTCAGCAGAGGAACGTCAATTTCTTGCAAAGTGACGCCAAAAGCAGAAAAGCTGGATCTAGTACACATATATGTGTGAGGACCTTCTCCAGTGGCATCTCTTAGAGGCTCTCGTTACTACATCACATTCATTGATGGTCATAACAGAAATGTATGGGTTTATTTGTTGAAGCATAAAATTGATGTATTGAATGTTTTCAAGACTTCGAAGGCCGTGGTTAAGACAAAAACACTCTTAAAACAGAAATGTCTAAGGTTTGATAATGGTGGTGAGCACATTAATAGTGGGTTCAAAGAGTACAGTGTAGCTCAAGGCATCAAAATGGAGAAGACCATTCCAGGGACACCAGATTAAAATGGTGTTGCAGAGCGCATGAACAAAACCATTAATGAGAGGGCTAGAAACATGGGATTGCACGCCAGACTACCACCTATTTTCTAGGCAGAAGCGGTCAGCACTGCAGTTTGTTTAATTAACAAGGGGTCATCTGTTCCATTAAACTGTGAATTACAAGAGGATATCTGGAGTGGGAAAGAGTTCAAATTTTATCACCTTAAAACCTTTGGATGTCTTTCTTATGTTCAAATTAATCCCGATGCTCGAAGTAAACTTTAGAATAAGTCAAAGAAGTATTATTTCATTGGTTATGGAGACGAGGCATTTGGGTATTGTTATGCAATAATTATGATCAGAAGATCATAAGGAGCAGGAATGCGATTTTCAATGAGAAGATTATGTACAAGGACAAGGACAGTACAGTTTCTGAAATAGCATTGCAGGAATCTGAGTTGATAAGGTTTGATGATTTACCAGAGGTCACAGTGCAAAGCAGAGAAGAAAGTAAAGAGGAGAGTGGGTCCGGGGCACCCATTCCTATTATTTCGCAGACAGTTTTAGAGTCTTCCACCTCTACAGCTACAGTTCGCAGGTCATAAAGACTGGACATTCTCCACATTGTTACTCTCCAACTTTAAACTACATTCTACCAATAGATGGTAAAGAACCTCAGAGTTATGAAGACACTGTGCAAGATGAAAATTCGAGCAAGTGGGAGTTGGTCATTAAAGAGGAGATGGATTCTGCTAGAAAATCAGACATGAGAGCTGATTGATCTTCCACCAGGGAAGAAGGCATTATACAACAAGTGAGTGTACCGGGTGAAGACTGAGCATGATGACAGTAAGAGGTACAAGGCTATATTTGTTGTAAAAGACTTTCAGCAGATGCTAGATATTGACCATGTAGTAGAAGTTGTAAGCAGATACATGAGTAACCCGGGAAAGAGCTTTGATGTATAAGGCTATGTTGACACTGATATGTTGACTGAGAGTGTTACACTTGAGAAACTAAAGTTGTGCACAGTTTCAGTTGGTCTTCTAGCTTGAAAATAAGTTTTTTGAGTTGTAGAGGTGAAGGATATCACGTTTGAAGAAAAGAGCGACACCGCCAGTGAAGGTTACCACGTTTGAGGAGGAAAACGATGTTGTATGTATACCAGTCTCCAAGCGGGAGATTTGTTAAGTGGTGTTTGGCATCGTTTCACGAGTTTGGAAATAACTGATCCCGCTTTTTTATTGCTTAGGTCCTACTACCATTTAAAACAACAGATGAATTGCGATTTTAAATAGGCAACAGGCGGACGCAATAGGAAAGCATCGCATGGCAAGGTAGATGCTCTCTTTAGATCACTTCTACAGAGCATTTTCTGGAGCAGGCAGGCAGGCAAGCAGTTTTTTGTTCTTGTTCAAACTAAAGGACAGGATCGCATGCTACGGTGAGTGCTCTCCCTTTATTCTTCTGCGATTGGCTTACGGTAGTAAGCATGAAGAATTACAAGTGCTACTCCTTGTTGCATCTACCTGGTTTCTCACGTTGCTCTTTTGATGGAGAGAGAAAGTTGATTTTTGTAAACGTCGAGGAAGAAGCCATCGGCAAAGGAAGACGTTGACTTTGTAATTCCTTGAAGTTAATATAAGTGTTTCTTGTAAATCGAAGCATTGTTATGTGAAATCCTCCATTAATAAAATCATCTGCAACTCTATGAACGTAGGCAAAAGTTGTCGAACCATGTAAATCTGTGTGTCTGCTTCTTTGGTGTGAATTTTTTCTCGATCTATTTTTCACTTTCTTCGTCGTGGATCATTCTATATACCACAACAAGCTATTCATTCAAAGATTCATCAATTTACCCTTAATATATATTCTCAATAGAAGAATTCATTTAAGAAATTATTTGTATTTCGTGCATAGCAATATAAAAGAAATCGTTTCATCCACCCCAAAACAAGCTGCAATGAGCTTATATTATAAATTTTTTCTGTGATTAAGCTTTACAACCCTTGAGTGTTATTTTATCCGTAATGAAGAGAAGGGCTAGAGAGAAGGGATGCACCATATTCAATTTTCAATGAGATCGAACATGTCGTCCAATCCTTTATACATTAATTCTTCCTTTTATATATGAGCATTTATCTTCTTTGTCTTTTTCTGACATTGGTATTATAAGTAATATTATTCTGATAAGTCATGTCTTAGTATTCTTTCCTGTCAGCTAACTTGGGCACGAGGTTAGTTCTCTCTGAGAATTATTTTCTTAAGAGAACTGTTTTGGGAGTTCTCTTGTGACAGTTGCTATGGGATAAATCTCTAGAATGAGTTCACTAGTTCTTCCAAATGAGTTGACGAGTAGACAAGTTGATTATTAGATGAGCTAGCGAGTTCGATTGTTCTCTTGAATGAGCGGACAAGTACCTAACTTTCACATAACAAAAAAAAACTTATTGCTAGTCCGCTCTGCGAACAGTGAAGGATTTCTCCTATGAGAAATCAAAGGGAAAATTTCTTCATATTTCCTCGCCAAATCCCGAGGCGGGTATGCCGTGAATCAAAGACCTCCAACCCTAGGTACCTATGCGAGGTCATTAGGTTGAGTTTGACGTGCAATCAAGCATTTATTTGGCGGCATTGCATAGGTGTGTTCATTTGTTGTTTTTTTGCATGTAGATCATGTTGCATATTGTATGTCTGATCGAGTGAGCACTTCAGTTTGATCGACCGCCCCGGCCCGATGGCTCTATCTTTTGAGTTTGATCGACCACACAGGTTCGATCTTCTGCTTTAGTTCAGATAGATTGCCCTAACCTGATCGACTCATTTTCTGGTCTCGATTAGCCTCTCTGGCCCGATCACTCAATCTTTTGAGTTTGATTAACAACATCGGTCTGATCACCCACTTTGGGTTTAATTAGTTGTCCCGGACCAATCTACTCATCTTTCGAGCTTGATCGGCTGCCCCAACCCAATCGTCCGATCTTTTGGGTTTGATCCACCGCACCAGTTCGATCACTCATTTTGGGTCCATTAGCTGTCCCAGTCGAATCAACTTATTTTCCTGGTTCGATCAGCGCTCCAAACCCATTGCCCAATATTTTGGTTTTGATCGACCGCCCGGTCCGATCACCCTCTTTGGGTCTGACCGATCATCCCGAGTTGGTCAACTCATTCGCTGGGCTCGATTAACCGCCCCAGTCTGCTCTTCTGATCTTTTAAATTTGATTGACATCACGAGTTCGGTCACCCACTTTGGGTCTGATTGGCTGTCTCGGCCCGATTAACTCTTTTTTCAGGCTCGATCGGTCGTCCCAGCGTGATCGACCAATCTTTTGGGTTTGATCGACCGAACTGACTCGATTAACCGCTTTGGGTCCGATCGACCGTCCGGGCACGATCAACTCATTTTCTAGGCTCGATCGGCTGCCCCGGCCCGATCGTCCGATCTTTTGAGTTTAATCGACCACACCGGTTTCTATCACCCGCTTTGGGTATTTCGGTCATCCTGACATGATCGATTCATTTTTCAAGCACGATCGGTCACTCCAGCCCGATCGCCTGATATTTTAGGTTAAATCAACTGCACTAGTTTAATCACCCACTTCGAGTTCGATTAATTGCCAGAATTATTAAACCCACCCTTTCGATTTAATAGGCCGCCATGTCCCGGTCGATCGATCACTTGCATGCTTGTATGCTTTTTGTATCATATTTCATGGTTATATGCATGTGTATGAAAAATCTTATTTTGATTTGATGCCCACGATGTGTCATTGCATGTAAAACATTTATTTGCCTTGCATGCTTTGCACGTGGCATGTTTGTGTCTCTTTGAACATCCAAGCTTGGAGTGTCTCCTTGAGCACACGCACTTGTGGTCTCTCTTTGAGTGCCCACACCTATAAGTGTTTTCCCCACATAAGACGTTGTATGCATAGGGACAAACACTTTTACACTTTGGGATGAATTGGCTCGCTCAAGAGTCATCCATCTCACTCCCAACCATGTCGTCTAGAGAGTTATAGATATTTTACATTGTGTTAAGCAAGAGTCATGCTTCCTAGTCATTGAACTCGTGCGAGGCAAATTGTGTGTCAACATAAGCATGTGATTCTCACTTATACAGATCACATCAATTAGTATGTTTAGCACTTAGAATTTTTGTATATTTGTCATTTGTATGTCATATGCTTGATATTTTTGCATGTCATATGCTTAACTGTTATTATATGCCTGTTGCATATCTTGCATATTTGCATGTGCGCTCAGTAAGTGTCTCGCATGTAGGATGTAAATCCTTTTTATATATATTCTTTTAATCGATGCAAACACATTCATAGTTGGTGTCTGCTTGTCGCATGGTGCACCGGGTCCCCGGGCAGGGGTAATTCCTCGTCATAGGTAGCATGTTTTACTGTTACATTGTGTGTGTGTCATATGGCATGTATCACATTGCATTCATTTGCATGATATGTGATTTCCCTTTTTGGACGCTCGTTGTGATTATCTCGTGTTTCAGTTGAACAATCAAAATGTGGGTCTTTTGCATGTTGGTTTGTTTGCTCATTCGCCTTGATGACTTTTCCTACTTATTTGGAGAGTCACTAGTTTGCTGGTTGTGATACTTAAACGAAAAAAAACAATATAGTTGTACTAAAGATCTAAGGACTAAAGAATGACACTTAATTGCTCCGCATTCGTTGCAAATGTACTGTTATTTTAAAGCATAAAATTGGATATTTTTACTACTATAACTATTATCCACCTACATTAAAATTTATATATGTTATGCCATATGTGAGGCCACCTCTTTAAAAGTTTCACACCCATCATTGTGAAGTGCTTTAGATCCCTTTGATCATTAGGACGGGATCGGTGTGGCGAACCCGTCAAAGTCATATAACAACCAGAGACTTTACTCTGAGCAATTAGATGCTGCTATGACACTTTTTGTTTGATGGTGTGCAAAGCTAGGATTTAGGATACTATGTAGTCTTTTCGACGTCCCTAGCTATTGTTCTTTGTTGCTGTGCTTGTGTTAGCCAAGCATCATTTTTGTACTTTTTTGTGTGTTTGTATGCGTGATATGAACGACGGTATATTAAGGCATTCTTTTGCAGGGAGCCGTGCGCACGCGCGCCCGCGCGTGCGTGCGTGCGTGTGTGTGTATCCACACACATAATACTATTGAAAGAGGGAGCATGTGATGATTTCTACTACCCCTTTGCTTGTATGTGATATTTAGCTCCCCCAATAAAAGACATAGCTCATTATAAGTTGCATGTTTGTTGGCTTTCCCACTAACATATTTTGTGAAGGTCGAGTCCTTTTTTTATTTTTCAAAGCATTTTTTAGAGTCTTTAAAAGAGTTATGTAGCGGAAATAAGATACAAGCACTGATTCTAAAGCTTCTTGGCACAATAACCATGTGGCGGGGGACTAGGAGCAGATGCTTGTGTCCCATATCTTAATTCCACATTTGATATTGATGTATAGATTTAGAACCGAGCATGCATATGCAGAGTCTAACTGTTCTTTTCTTCTTTGCTGAGAAATGTTGTCGACCCAGAACACCAATTATTCTTATTATTTTATTTGACATGTTTTATTACATGTTCACAAGCTTTAAATGAATTTCATTGTTTCTTTATGTGGTTTATCTGGGAATCACCAATGTAATATAGGCTCTTTAGGATTTTGGATTCTAAAATTGCTACAAAATCTTAATAAAATATTTAAGCTAATAAAAATTTTATGATTAAAATATTCATGACTTTAAAATTCACACTTTTATTTTCAAGCACGGCCTTTGGATCAAATTTTAAATGGGTTGCATACATGTGTATATCCCCAGTCATATAATAGGGAATCCAAACTTAAGACTGTTGTAGATAAATGCATTCATTTTTATTTGTCCCGAGAAGAAGCCCCGAGTTTCTTCAACCCGATTGACCAAGCATAGATTTTTACATATGTGGTTATCTAGTATGTTAGGGTGTTAGAGGCTGCCTAGAACCACAAGGGTGTAAGTTCTTTGTAGAGAGTATTTTTCAGCTTTTTAACTGCACGTCTTCTTTCCTTTCATTCCTAAGGCAACTCCGCAATTTGTCTAGCGAGTGTGAGTCTCACATCTTAAGATCCACATTGTAGGTTATTAGATTAGAGTCTCCTTCTTTCAACATTAGGATAACCAAGGTCCTGGGGACGACACAATTCATGGACTACTGACTGAGGATCTATAAACCTGTTGGGTCGACTACCTTCACGACCAGGTAGATTTAGGGTCCTAGTAGCTTTGGATAGCTAGTTTGTGGTACCACGACCCGGTTGCCTCTACCTTTTAGGATTAGTATGCCCTTCCTCTTGTTAAGCCCCTTTTAGCCTTGATACTTCTTTGACTTCATTGATATCATCTTTACGGCCCAATTACTAATTAGTCGCCCATGTTTGGGATACGGTGATTCTCTCTGCTCTTTTGGCCCTATGAAATTTGACATATAGAGATAACCCTCATGAGTTGATTTTGGTTATTTCGTAGGTTCTAATGCCGACGAGCCACAACCACCTTGGGATGTGAGTGACTAACTGTTCTATGACTTAGTGGGAGCTTTCAAGCATCGTAGTGTTCCCATACGAAACAATCATCATTTGCTGGCCTATTCTCCAAGTTCATGATAATATGAACGTAACTCTTTTTATCAAGAGTATTCATGGTATCCCCGGATCTGATTAATGAAAGAGATACGTTCCTCTGGAGACTCTTGACCTCAGAACAAAATTATTCTTTTTAATTTTGTGGTTAGGGGTGGTTTATGTAAGGATTCATTTCGTGGTTATTGTGTTCTGAGGTACATCGATCTGATCATGTTGGGACGTACACTCTTAACCCAGCACACAAGGATTACCCATTTATAAACATTTCGCTTGTTTCTTTTTATTTGTTTGTCTATATGTTGTCGTATATCTGTTTTTTTATTCCTCTCATCATCAAACCATTGATATGATTTAGGATGGAGATTTATTCAAATAAGAGAACTATACAACAACATATAAATAGACAAGTTGGGACTCCGAGCCTTAAAAAAACTGAGAAAACCATATAATACAAACACACTTTCACTAATGTGGTGGCCTCTCACTTGCTCGGTTTGCTTCAATTCGTTCATCTCTTAGCCGGACGAACTACGTGATGACGGTATGCATCTTCTTGTCTTGCTTCACTGGTTTCTATGCTGTTTCTTTGTCCTTCCGCTCGATGGATATCTTTCGCTTGACTAGTTCTGCGACTGTCCTTTGTTCGGCCTTGAGGCAAGTCGGCTCGTCATATGACTGGGCGACCCATTGATGTTTTGTGACGATCTTCGAGTTTGACTGAATTATCAAATTTCACTCTCCCGACCTACTCTGACACATCTCAACTATAGGCCCACCTCATTTATCATATTTCATATTCTTACATGGAGATTCGTGTCACATTATTATGATCATACACAATAAACAAACCTAATTTATATAACAACATTATTAAACAATAAATTATTTCAATTGTCAACCTCAAATAAAGCACATCATTAATGAAATAATACAAGCTATAATAGACCACTCAATTAAAAAGAATTTAATTTTTCAAAGCTAACATTATAAGATTTTTTTATTTAATAAAAATCAAAATTTATTCAAAAAGTTTATTTTAGAGATTATTTTTTACATGAACCATCAAAATTTTATTTAAGGTACTATTTTATTATTATTATTATGAAATTTTTGTGATAAAAAATTATAAGCTATTAAAGCATGATGGCTCCCACAAAAAATATAATCTAATTTAAAAATAAAATAAATTTATAATAATTACAATAACTTTGTTCTTGGGCAGACCCTATTTGCAAATTCATCAACAACATTATAAGAAAAAGTGGCAAAGCAAAAAAGGTCTCAACATGTTCCAAAATTTTAATATCTTGCTAAATATTCAGCTTTTGTTTCCAAGAACATAATAAATCCCTAATTTACAAGAAGAACACGAGAACGAAGGCGGCGCAGCCGCTCGCCGCCTTGCGAAACGGCATAACTATAAACAATCCGATCACAAATCCGGCCGCTTTCATCTCATCAAATCAGCTCGCATTCCCGTTCCTCGTCAGAATCCAACGACGGCAGTCAGGCTCGTATTTCCCCTAAAACAACAACCCAATCTTTCTCACTCCAAAATAGAACTCAGATTCGACTCAAAACTCAGCCCAGATCCACCGCTCCGCTTCCGCCTCCTCCTCGTCTGCATCGTCGTTTCAGCCGCTTCGCATCGAATAGTCTCCGCGAACACCAGCGGCGTCTCCCCGCCCGGCGATGCTTTCATAAGCGCCGCGCTAGCCTTCACAGCAAGAGCCGCGAGGTCAGGCCCCTGTAAAGGTTTCCGCAGCATCGATCTGGGCAGCACGAAATAGATCTGACCTAGCCGGAGCTCCATGTCGTCAGGTACCGCCGACAGTAATCCGCCAAACTCCATCTCGTCTGCATCACAAACGAAAAACTCTGCATCCTTCTGCAGCGCGTGCGCCGCCTTCACCGGAAACGCGAACTCTCGTAGCTCGCCGTTAAACAACACTAGCTTCGACGTCGTAATCGGCGCCACCGAGGTCGCCTCGCAGGAAGCACAACCCCCCATTGCAGTGAATGGAATATTCCGGCGATCGCCGTCTGTCAGGAGATATTCGAGGCTGAGAATGGAAATTTAGGGGTCGATAATGGTTCTCGCGGTTTATGAGGAGGGAAAGGGGGTGGAGAGGGTATTTAAATGGGTTGATGGTGCTGATGACAGCCTGTAAATGGTTGCGTGGACAGGCTGGACGCGAGAGTGGGAACTGAGAACCCTCAGAGGAATTTACGTAAAAGGGCATAAGTTTCTCTCAAAATTACGGACAGATGGGATTGGGCCATTTCGGGTGCAACACCCGGTTTTCTGAGTCAGAAAATTTGAAATTTGTGGGCTTATGGGCCCCGTTGGCAACGCATCACATCTGATGTTACAGCTTAAGATTGCCGCATGGTTAGGTTACCCGTCTATGTATGACTGTGAATTTAACTCGAAGATGATTGATCGTTCTAAACTTTTGCTCAGATCCAAATAGAATCGAAATAAATGAGCGGACCTATGGTTAGAAACATTAGATTAATTACATGAAATTGTTTTAGCACGAATCATAAAGCTATCTCATAGATGGTGAAAAGAAGTAGTAGGACCCCACGGGGCCTACCAATGGCAACCCAAGATCGCATGCTCAACTGACCAGTTCCTTATATCGCAAAACGGTGCTCCTCATATGGATAAGAAAGAAATCACCCCTGAAGAGTCCAACTGACCAGACCCACTCGGATGAGCTTGTCAAGATTCAATCAAGATACATCAGGAAAGAGAAGCGGACCCTCCAGTTCTAAGGTGGTTGATGTGGACCTTCAGCAAGTAATCGCTCAACCTAATAGTTGTCTGACCTAACATTTATGAGTCCCCCGAGCCAATTTATGTACGGACTAAGATGCCCCCGCCGTACCTACATATTTTAGAGGAACAATATATAATTATTTACCGACTCATTCCTATAAACATAGGGTCCATTTCACTAATAAAGTTTATGCAATTTTTGAATCAAATAGAGCTCGATGCAATTTAAAGCGGGCTCGACTCAAAATCGAATATAAAGAGCCTCAAAATTGAATACAATGAGCTACGAGTCAATTTCGAGCCGCACTAATTCATTCGGGCTGTCAATTTGTCCCGTAAATATCCATTATGCCACGTTACCGGCTAGTTGGCTACAATGCGGCTCTCATGCGGCCGTGCGTTGGTAGGTTACGCCCAACCAATTTATAGGAAGAATTAAACCACGGCGAAACTCTTTGGAAGTTGACGGATGTTGACTTCTCACTATTTGATTTCTACCTAAAAAAATGTGAGGTCCATTTCTTTTTATTTTTGTTAAGTTTATCTAATCATAAAATAAATTTAATATATATGGTGTAGAAAATTTAAAACATCTATTAATGTTTTGCTTTTTATGGATTTAAAAATATTTATTAAAATTGACATTTTTATAAAGTTATATGATCTTATCTAAATTTATAAAAAAAAAGTCAAGAAAAATAGACATGATCAATACATTTAATTTGCATATAACCAAAATATTCTTATTTTAAAAATAGCTTAAAAAATGACCCTTATGGTTTTATTAGTTGAATTTAAAAAAAAAAAATTATTATTTATGGTTTGCATAAGACCCACATAGATGAATCTGACACATTTTTCTAGTTCAGTCGGATGACTGAAAGCGAATCGCCCGAGCCTGGAATAGTTGGCCGTAGATTTTTGCTAGACCTGCGCAGGGATGAACTCTCAACGAATAGTCAAATCGACAGTTTGCTCCAGGCCCACATTGAACGGTCACCCAATCTTCTTAAGGGTCTGGCCCTGTCCGACCAAGAACTTTTCAAGCTCCTAGTCCAATATTCATGTATTGACTAAAATACCCCCGTTATATAATTGAGCTCACCTATGACTTAAAACTTTGGATAAATTTTTCTCAAGCCGGTTTCGAGCCACATATGAATAAGCTCTAACCGACTCGAAATCCACTCGTGCCAATTTCCATTTATAAAACTTATATAAATTATACTAAGTTAAATTAAGCACAACGATTCGCGATCTAATTTCAAGTTGATTTCGAGCCAAATAACTCAATTTCAGCCGGTTAATTTCATTTTTGAGTTGAATCGAGCCAATTCCGAGCTGAAACAAATGCAAATAATTCAATTTGAACGTGCTCAACTCGAAATCTAATACAACGAGTCACGAGCCAATTTCGAGTCGCACTAAATCTATTCGAGTTAATTTCAAGCCGATTAACAATTTATTATGTTATCTTTATTATGTGATGTTTATCAACCAGTTGGCCACAGCAGGCGTCATGCAGCTGTGCGTTGGTAGGTTCCGTGTAGCCATTTTTAGGAAGAACTAAACAACGACATAACTTTTTGGAAGTTGACGGCCGTTCATTTCTAACTATTTAATTTTTACGTAAGAAATGTGAGAGCTCCATTTTTTTAAAGGTTTATCTTACAATTAAATAAATTTAATGTATGGCGTACGAAATTAAAAATAGCTAATTGATGTTTGTTTGCTTTTAATTAGATTTTATTAAAGCTGACGCGTTCAAAAATATATGGCTCGCGTCCATTTTATCTACTATTAGATAATTAATACATTTTATTTGCGTATAACCAAATAATTCTTTGTATTTTAAGATGCATCTTTTCTAAGTTTTATATGTTTTCGAAGTATTCGTATTTTAAAAATAGCTTACAAATGTGTTGAGAAATTAGAGCAAAGAAATGCAATAATCAAGAACAAACACATGGATTTAATGAGATTCGGCAATTTGCCTACGTCTTCGAGAGCGAGAGCGGCGGCTTTTGAGTTCTTGAAAACAGTACATCTTCTTAGGGTTACAAATGCAATATATATATATAATCATAGAGTATATATGCAAAATTACCCATATACCATTCCGCAAGGGCGTTGCCCCCACACCCCAACTAGTGCTGTAAAAAAAACTCGCTGTTCGTGAACAGTTTGTGTTCGGTTCGTCAAGGAGTGGTGTTTGATTCGTTCGATAAGTAAACGAGACGAACACGAATAATTTTTTTTCGTTCGATTAGTGAAACGAACCAAACACGAACAGTAATATATTCGTTTGTGTTCGAATCTTTATTGTTCGAAATATAAAATAATTTAAAATAATTATGTATAAAAAATTTATGATCTTTAAAAAAATTAAATATTATAAATTATACTATATAATAAATTAATAATAATAATATATTAATATACTATATTAGAAATATACAAATATAGATATTATATATTTATATAATATAAGTTATATAATTAATATAATATATTATTTATATATATTAATATTAGTGCTATCAAATTGCTCGTCGTTCGCGAACAGCTCGTGTTCGGCTAGTTCGTTAAGAAACGAGCACGAACCGTGACTTCACGAACAATTTCAAACACGATCCTATTTCAAACAAATTAAATTTCAAACAAACTGAACACGAACATAAGCTCTGTTCGTTCGTGTTCGGTTCGTTTACACCCCTACCCTCAACCCACTTAGCAAAACTCTCCTGATTGAACAGACGCTTCCGCTCCACTCTGTTGGTTCGCTCTGTTTCACTCCAGCATCTATCAATTATCTGATATATAAAATACATCTTAAAATTTTGACTAGATGAATTTTAAAAAGGATTAATTATGTTAAGATATATGTACTATAGAAACAAATAATATAAAATAGTATCTATTCACTTATTTAACAATTAGACTTTGATATATCTATATCTCTACATATATATAACATACTAACATTATTATCATGTCAAAATATAGGAAAAGTGCTTGGACAATAATGTAATTATCCTCAAATATTAACTATTATAAATTATATCAAAATGTAATCATATTCATGGGGCCTTACTTTTCCCCATAAATAACATTATATTATTTGCCATTCATGAGCACGTTGCCCACGTGGTGGAAGAAGGTTCATGGGAGGTTGCATAGTGGGCCCCATGCCTGTCACTAGCGCATGCATCATAATATTCCTTCTATTTTTTACTTTGGGAGTTTTACACACAACCACCCTTATAATTATTTATTTACATATCTAGCAGATAACATTTAGGGTTAGATATGTAAATACATAAGAGTTGAGGGGTATGTGTATAAATCCTCATTATTTTTTAATTAATTGCACGAAAGTGGCACTGAATGAACCGATGCATTGGATCAAAATGTGGTACAGAATAGCACATGGTGCCGGCGGGTCATCACACCCTACAGGCGCTGCAGCGACCAGATCCGATGTCCATTTGCCGGATGGTTTTTAGGGTTTAATAAAAATTTAAGGAACATTTTGTATTATTTTGGGTTTATAATAAGCTTTGATTGTTTCCTCAACTTATAAGTGAGACTGCGGCAGCATATTTTAATAATATGGGAATCATAATGAGTTGAATTTGTATGTTTCTTGAATTTATTTTTTAAGGATATGCAGTCCAACCACTAACATTATTTATTTTTTATATTATTTTTTAATGCATATTTTTTTATTAGGAAATATGTAGCAGTTTAAAGTTGATAAAGTAATTATGGTGATTGGGAGTAAATCTAAAGAAGTAATTGTTAAAATGTTGAAGAAGAAACTGTTGTTCAAAAAACTAAGATGTTTGTTACAAATATTTTTTTCTAAAGGTCTGACCGCAGCTTTCTAGCATACTTCGCACTTGACAAGGTCAGGTTGTATAATGCAGTTTTTCACCGTAATTTTTTTTTTAAAAAAAAGAAGGCAAACACAGAAATAAGCGGTGCGGTGCCTCACCGCTACCGCAAACTCACCCATAATGTTGATAGCATACATTATTAAACTATTGAATCCTTTTGAAGAATTTATGAATTATTCTACTATTCAAGGATAGGGGTGAGCGTTCGACAGGATTGGACGGATCGATTTTCAAATTTGCAAAACTCATTGGAACTGAAATTCAAAATTTGAAAAACAGAACCAATTCACACTTCTTACCATTCCTCACTCATGAACACTAAGTACTCTTTTATAGAGGAGGCTTCAAGCATATAAGGAAAGGAACAAAAAAAAAAAAAGAAACAAATCAATTATAATAAGCCCATTAAGTACAATAATCTCCACTGCATATCTTGTTTTCAAATAAGTAAGAGATGATCAAATGAGTTCCAAACTTCAGTTTAGCTGCATAAAAATGGTTGCCTAGATACCCCCTCTCTCCTTTTAAAGATCAAGCCTTGTGTAGTTCTTCAAAATGCCCTCTCGAGGCAATCAGTTTGAAGCCCTGATGTTCACCAAATTCCTGCAGTAGATAAACTTCTGGACTGGCAGTAACTTCGTGAGCAAGTTCGCTGAATTCTCCTTCGTATATGTCTTTTTCAACAAAACATTGTCTTCTTCAATCAAGTCCTGATCAAAGTGGTACCTCACATAAATGTGCTTGGTACAAGCATGATGAACTAAAATTGTGGCAAAGAATATTTCACTTTGACTATGACAGAACACTGTCAAAGACTCTTAATCCCATAGGCCTTACTACCATATTGTTTCCTTCATCACCTATGTAATTGTCATGTACTCAGTTTTCGTATTAAACAAAGCAATAACAGATTGAAGAACAGACCTCAAATTAGCCGGACCTCTTGATAATGTGAATAAATAGCTAGTCGTAGATATTCGTCTTCCCATATCAATTGTATAGTCTGAGTCAGTGTTGCTTACACACAAATTTACACTGGACGACTGACTCTCAAACACCAAACTAATATCAATTATACTTTTTAGATATCTTAGAATACTCTTCATAGCCTGCTAATGACTCCTTCTTGGATCATGTATAAACCTTTCTGACACTTCATCAACAAATCCATCATCCAATATGAATCTCAAGATAATCATTTGGGCAAGAATATTCAAAATTAAATTAAGTGTCATCCAGAGCTCCGATTTCAGCAAACTTATAGTCAAATTGATCGACTCGATGAGACTGATTCGATGATACCAAAATTGATCTAATCCAAATCAAATCAAGCTCAGATCAAGTCATTAAACCACTTCTAAAAGGATTTTGAGCATATTTGAGAGATCAAGTGAATTTCGAACCTAACAAGCTTATAGCTGAATCGAGCGTCTCCACAAGACAAATCCAATGAGATCAAATTCTCTCAGTTCTAACATTATTAAGGCGCTAAAATGTCAATTGAACGTCATTTGATCAAACGAAATTCTCCGGACCATCTGATCAAAATTGTTCATATTTCTGCATTAATTGCCCATGAAACTCTATAAATAGAGTTCTCATGAGGAGGGAGAAAACATGAGAGCTTGTGTAAATATTAGTTTATTCAATGAAGGAAAGAATGTTAATGCAATTCTCCACAAATATTAACTATAATAATTGTGCTTAAATTTAATTAATATAATAAGGAGATTAAAAGTAACTAATAAAATTGATATAAGGACATTATAAGCTAGATATAATTGTCCATAGCAACTTGACATTAATTTGGACATTAGGCGTACCACACAATTTTTATGTATCAATATATTCAACATTTCAACTTTGATATTTATATACATAACACAATATGATCATTATAATCAAAATATATGCATGAGAAGAAGTGTTTTAATAAAGAAAAATTAAAGTTAGAGTTATTTTTAATATTGTATCAAATACTAAATGTTACATATAGATAAATATTTAAATTTTGATATTAACTATATAAACCGATAAGAATTTTGGGGTATTTATACAAATCCCCCAAATCCAAAATGTTGCATCGTGAACCAAAGCTAAAGGGTGAAAACTCGTAATGACGGGAGAATAAATATATCGTCAGCATTCAATCTGACAGATTCATCAGTGAAAATATTACGTGTATGATCCAAATATGTAGATAACAGCGTGTACTTTACAATGTCACTGTGGACAGTGCCATGATCAAATCCACACCGTCGAACGTAATATTCCATCCTAATTTGGTTATATTTTCTTGGAATCACATAATTTTGATGTAAATAAAATAAATTTTTATGTCTTTATCATTCCATAAAATGCATTATTTTATTTGCCTTTTTTTTTTTTTTTGTAAAATAATTTGCCTTGTATGAGCACGTTGCCCACGTGGACATTGCAGGGACACAACTGAAAAAAGACAAAGTAACTTAAAGATAACTAATAATTATTCGTGGCACCAAATAATACGCGTGTTGCGGAGCCTTTACAGCCTACAGCTAATCGCGAGGGCAGATCCGCTGTCCATTTGCCGGATGTAATTTTAAGGAATATTTAATTTTTTTTTAATTAATAATGAATATTTGTTCCTATAAAATATACTTTAAATAGTTATTTATTCATAATGAGTTGAATTTGATAGTTTATTGAATTAATAATTAAAGATTTGCTCCCAACGATCAAACATGATGTATTTTTAATGTTACTATTTAAAGTATATTTTATAGATAAATATTATGAGAAAATATGTTGCAATGTTTGGTTAATAAAATAACTATTGCATTAATCTGGAGGTACGTCATGAATTTTGAGATAAATTTTATTTAAAAATTTTTAAATTTTGATTAAAATTTATCTAGAATTCTGATTTCAGAGAACCTAGTCAAACTGACTGGATCGACGAGACAGATCCAATAACGCTGATATTGGACTCAATCTCAGTCAAATCAAATCTACATAGAGCTATTAAATTATTTTTAGAAGCTTCTAGTGCATAATTGGAAGTTCAATTGAGTTCTAAAATCTGACAAGCTTATAGTTAAATCAAGTTTCTCGATAAGACGAATCTAACGAGCACAATGTCACTCAAGTATGACATCAATAAGACATTCCATTATCCATCAAATGGCATCTGATCATGTGAATCTCTTCGAGTCGTCTGAGAGAGTGGTATAACTTCCTTCTTTATTTGCAGTGAGACCTCTCACATACTTTATAAATAAGGGCTTACCCCTCTTTTGAGAAATGGTGGAGAAGAAGGCCGAAATCTGGAGGAGTTGAACACAAGCTTCGCTTCTGCATTGTAGATCTAACGGGTACATCCCACTCCTACAGTCGGACACCCGTCACAGTCGACCCTCGTCAACCGCCATCAGCTTATTGTAATAAAACAGAAATCACGAAGTGCATCTCCGAACCCTGATGTATATTACAGAGTGACTAGACATCCTGCAGAACAACACCCTACACATAAAGTGTAAAAAAACACATCGAATATGGTGCAATGACACACCCCAAATATGGTGTAATAAAGCACTCCAAATACGGTGCAATGACACATCCTGATGATGGTGTAACAATGCATTCCAGAGATAGTGATTTTCTTCGAACTCCTGAGGTGCTCTCCTTGCAACCCACCAGTATGACGTACGTGACCACCACAACTTACGTGGCACATAGCTGATGAAACTCTTGATTCCGACCTCTGTAGTCTACCAATGTCATTACAACTCATTACTATGACTCACATGCCAAACTACGATCTACGTGTTCCACATCTCGTGCATCACCCGACTCTGGCCTCTATGGCCTGCGAATTTCATAATAGCTAACTATTACGACCTACATGACCAACTACAAACTGTGTTGTCCATGACTTGTGCATTTCTCGACTCTTGCCTCATTACATACAGACTTCTTCACAAATCACTATTGCGACCTACAAAACCAACTATGACTTACATGGTCCACAACTTGTGCAGCTCCTGACTCTGATCCCTGTGGCCTACAGACATCATCATTGCTCACAACTAAGACATGTGATGAAATACGTCCACAACTCATGCAACTTATGACTCTGGCCCCTTCAACCTACACATATATTTACAACTCACCACTGCGACCTATATGACCAACTACGACCAACATGGTTGACAACTCTTGCAACTTCCTTCTACGATCTCTATAGCCAACTGACACTCATGAAGTAACTATATGTGACTCACATGGTCTACTGTTATCATAGATTTCAATTTCGACCCATACATCAAACTGGAGCTAAAACCATCATCTACAACATTCAAGGCTCTTTGATACCTCCATAGCAATCGACTACGACCCTGCAACTTGCTATCACCTAGAAATACATTTATTTCTGCCAGACTATGACTATTATTTAAAACTACTATTGTTTATTTACAACGATCAACTTTGTAACTCCATCTTCCCCGATTTACAAGAAGTGGACCTGTGCAATTATCATTCATAATGAATTTTTACAACTCGGTCAAGCCCCGTAATTTTTTCCACTTACCAGATTGCCTGCATAAAAAAGTCACCACGTCTCCTCTTACGTCACTTTCATTACCTGAGTGTGGCCAAGTTTTCATACAATGCTAAGACGATGTCATTACTTTACCGCCGAAAACCTTCCAACACACATCAATTATGATGATTGTCAATGAACTTGAATAGTCTAAATTTATCTAAACCCTCAAGTCACACAAAGTCCAATCTCATCAAATTCATCAAAATTTTATGTTGATAACTCACATTATCGTACTATTGAATACATAAGAAATCACGAAGTCACCTATTAGTGGAGGAGTTATTCATGCAAAAAAAAAAAAAAAAAAAACACTTCTCAATATTTTTAGGATAATCTATAGATTAAAAGCAATTTTATGTTTGTTGTATCTAAAGTATTTTTTTTTTTTCACATTCTAGGTTTGTAATGCTCATCCTACACTACTTGAAAAAGAATATCAAGCAAACCATGACCACCATAACTTTATAAATGAATTGAGACAGGGCAACACTATTTATGGTGAGGATTATGAGTAATTATAGAATTTAGAATTTGGAAAAATTAGAGGACTTTGATGAATTTCTTAGCCTCATATTTAAATTTATATATAAAAAAAAACTTAAAATCAAAAGTAATAGGAAAAAATTAAAAACAAATCAAACCAGTAATATATTGTTTTTCAATAAAACCAATAATGCTAGAAATTTGTTCATAAATAGCTACTTTTAGAAAAAAAAATTAGGCAAATATATAAAATTTAAACATGCAAGGGTCCAATTTTCATGAATATAAATTCAAAAAAAAAATCTCATAATTTTTAATTAGTTAATTTTCATATTCAACAAATTTATGATTTTGAAATAATTTTTCCTGTCAAATAAAAATATTTTTGGGTAAAACATTATTAGAAAACTCATGATGTCTCCAATATATATATATGCTGAGATTTTACATTTTCTTGTGTTATAGTTTATTATTAGAAAATCATCAAACCCATTTATAGGATAATTTTTAACAAATTTTTTGATAAAAATATACAGCCCAGAGAGAGAATTTATTATTTATTTTTAAATCTTTGTGGGTCTATTTATAAGATTTGGAGCAGAAGAGAAGAAGAATTTTTTAGAGTAATCAAAGTAAATTTTTAAAATTGTAAAACATAAATATTTAATTTTTGCTAGGAAAATTAAAATTGAACCCAAAAATAACAAGAAGAAGCCAAGCTTTGCCCATAAACATCAAGGGCACTGCTCCCCACCCACATGCTGTAATATATGGATTCATCTAAGGACCCGTTTGGGGCAGCTTATTTGGTGCGGTGACGTTTTAAAAACGCACTTGTCCTGTTTAGGTAAACTACTTTTTGGCAGCTTATGCGTTCTCAAAACGCTAAAAACAGTGTTTTCACACTGCACCTACCTTGGTGCGGTGGGAGCTTTCTGGCTGCAGTATGGCTTTTCCAAAAAAATAAAAATTTGAAATAGCTACCGTATCTAGCTTATCAGCAGATTATTCAATAAGTTGCAGCTGCCCCAAACAGACCCTAAATCTTATTAGGCCTTTTTAACATCTTTTGGCTATTTTGTGAATTTTTGAATTTCATTTTGCTAACTTTGGTCCCCAATGAAGCCTCTAAATGAGAATTTAAATTATTGAATGCAAATTTGGGCTAATTACTTAGATATGTACTGTAAGGCATGCCCAAGGATTAGAGCAGTAAGGATCATGAGGGAGAGAAGAAGATGGAGACAAAGAGATACAAATGAACAAAATAGCGCACACAGACTTGCCCCATAAAGGCGAAATAATGTATCTCTAGGCTCGGTGACCCATTTTGTTTATGCAAATAGAGGTTACAGACTAAATTTGAGAGAGTTTCTCCCTACAAAGTATGGGTTTAGAGTTAAGAGCCAAAAAACCTCCTTTTACATGCACTGAATCCCTATTTATAGAATATAGCGAGGCACAAAGTAGAAAATTACTCATATGCCCCTGCTGTAATGAGGGAGTAACAGGATATAATTGTCTTTTATCGTATGTTTTTGTATTTATAATTGATTTAGGCATCTTTTGATAGTTCTAGACTCTTCAGTTGGCGGGTCCTTGAGTCGATCGACCAAACTGGTGTCGGTCGGTTATGTTGCTTGGGTGTCGGGCGATCTTCGTCTTGGGAAGCCGGTTAGTTTTGAGTGTGGTACCCGACCGACCCTAGCTTGACCTGTCAGTTAGCCTGTTTCTTGATGATTTTTAAGGAAAGTGTAGAGATTTTATAACGCTATTTGCGAGGTTGTTGGGGATATCAGTCCTTGGCTTAGTTGGGGGAGGTCGACTTGTTTCAATCGTCCAAGAAAGGTCTTCGGTGGGTCGGCCTTAGGATGGTCGGTATGATATGAGCTCTCCAACCGGTTGGCTGCATGAAAATTAGCGTTTGATCTTGACCGTGAAGCTGCTTCTAGATTTGTCCATGCCATTTTTGGATGTACAATTACATTTTTAATATCTAAAAAAAAAATGATACATCACAGAAGAAAAGTTATTTGATAAAGCATAAATTTTGATGCAATTTTTATATATTAAAGTAATCGAGTCTTTGGACAAAACTTTAAAATTTTACTTCAATATCAAACAAATTCTAGTTTAAGAAAGTTTGTCACACGATAAATTCAATGAATCTAAGTTCACTCAATTATGAGCTCATTATAGCACCCAAAAATCTAAATAATATCAAAAGATCAATAGGAGGTTTTTAAACTGCACATTAGAATGCTAAAATTATTAAAAATTTTGTTTAAATGCACTCCTCAAGGAATATATCAACAAGTAATATTCATGCATATTTGAAGGGAATATATAATGCAGAGAATTTTAGGACTTCTAAGATGATAAAGCTCTAGAGGTAGTTGGGAACTACAATAAATCATCTTTTGAATGCTTGGTCTTATCATTAAATAGGATAATGTTTACTTCTTCCTAACATTTAAAGATTAAAACTGGTATCTACTATCAAATTCCTCTTCCTAGTTGACCAATATCAATAAAGTAATTATCTATTCATTGCCGATCTCAACAAAACTGACATTAGAAACCACCGACAAGTATTCTTTAACATTCCCCATAACCGAACAATACACTATCCATTGTTCTTCGTCCAACTTTCAACTCCTTCACGTTAGCAAACTCAACCACAATTACAAGATACGTCCCTTTTAATCAAACATTATCTTCACTCCATAGTAAGATAAATCATATTTTCTTGATATTCAATTCACATATTGAAACTATGTCAACTAAGTTTTGCTTTATGTTTTTCGCATTTTTAAGATTTCTATTCAAGTAAATCTTGTATGTCCTATATAGAGTGCATCATTTAACTATGTGTATAAGATTTCCATGCAATGTTAAAATGATAAATTCTTCTCTTTATTGTCAACAAATATCCTAACACAATTGTATTTGTAATCTTAAGCCTACAGTTGAGATTCTAGCAATAATTTCAAGCAAGCATACAACACAATTAGATTATTAAGGCACAATAAAGCATTCATATAAAATTTCTACTATAAAATATGATAGGACTGAGATATAAAATGTAATAATAAAATATAACTTAATAGACCTTTTTTTTCTTTTTTCAAAAGTTGAGCAAATTTTAGATGGTTCGAACCTAAGTAATCAAATTTATTCGTGTTATGAAATTTAGGGTGAAGAAAAATAGGAATCGACACAAAACCAGAAGAAAACACAGAGATTTAACGAGGTTCGACAAAGATATGTGTACGTCCTCGGGAGCAGAGCGGCGAACTTCACTACTTCAGGGAGTTACAAACTTCACTATTTCAGAGGAGTTACAAACTTCACTATTTCAGAGGAGTTACATAGTCTGATTCACACCCATAGGGTTACACATCTATTTATAGATAAAACCCACAGATAAATTACTAAAACGCCCTCGCTCCCCCAATCCACTAAAATCCAGGAGACACACCTCCTTATTTCAAGAGACTCCAACTTCTGGTATATGAGCCATACCTAACAATTTGGTTCGGTTCGATTTATCAGTTTTGACCAGACACGCCAAACTTTTTCCATACCCACAATATTTCAATCCATATTCCATTAATACCACACAATTTTGATGTATTTACATATCTAACACCAAAGGTTTGATATTTTGCTTATAGTGCTTTGCTATCACAAACTTATGCGTCATGAAGTGTGGTTTACTTTTAAAAATTTATTATCATGATATTTTTAATATGATGTTAAAAATTTGAGTAGTATGCATATAAACATGAATGTTTAGTGGTTAGATGTATAAATACCTAAAAATTATGTTGTATGTATGTAAATGCCTCATAATAATAGTAATAATAATACAATTGTCATGAACGAGTTGATCATGTCATAGAATTGGATCAATATATTTAACTTTCTCCATTGTCTCTCTTGTCCTCCACTCGCTTCTTACTTTGTCACACACATTCTAATACTTATAACAATCTAGTATTAGCACGTTTAAATCTTCTTTTATTTACTTCTTCAAAGAAATTGTACCAATACTCAAATTTAAAAATAAGGGAAAGAAAAATGAAAAAAGGAAAAGAAAAAAGGGAAAGATATTTTATTATATATAGTAGAAGCTGTTTCTTCCTCTTGCCCTCATAGTGATCTTCCTCATTTACACTTATAGAGTTCTATGCATTGTGGATTCATTTTGTAGCTTTGGGATGATTGAGTTTTGTTTATTTTTGTCGTGGTGTTCGCTATTGTGATGTTGTTAGTTTGTTTACTTCGGGTTGTGATTGTTCTCTTTATGATGTAGTTCGTTTTCATGTTGTTTGGTGTTGTTTCTTATCGTTCGAGTCTTTTCAAATAAACACTCGGAGCCATTGTCCTATTAACCAGTAATCAATAGTTATATACTCAATGGCTCCGAACGGCTATCATTCGAAAACACCCTCGGACACATCAGAGACAAATGCAATACCTCTGATAAGACATTGCAGACTCTGGCATATTATTTTTTTACTTTCATTGCGAAGGCTACTATATGTTAGTACTCAATACTGAATTCTTTGTGCTTCTTCAGAAGTTTCTTGTTTCACACATGAAGTTATAAATGTAAGATTCTTATATTTGTCAAGCTATCTATTTTTTATAATTTTAAGCATTATTATATGCTGCATGAAGTGTCATCCTGTTATTTGTTAAAATGAATTTAGAGGATATTGCATACCAGGCGCCAACACAGAATTTTTTAAAAGACCACCACAGATCATTTGTCTGTTTACACCAGTTGAGCTTCTTTTTTGCAGATTTCTACAATTCAATTCTGCTATGGGATCTAATAATTGTATTTGCAAATAAATTTTGCTAGCTTTGTTGGTTTGATAGCATGTGGGAATAGTTTGTACTTAATGTAGGAGCAGAGAAAAGGAGTGTGAGAGAAGAGCCGGAAGAGATGATAGACAGTCACTAGGACAGTATATTTCTTCTTTGTATAAACGGACTACAATATACTGTATTTATAGTAGTAAACAGAGTCATGCTGGTGATTGTGTTGAAGTATGTTGTATCTGTAAACCAAGAAAAATGTGAATTGGGCCTTACTTGTAATGTTGAATTATTTACCAGTGTTGTGAATGAAGTGTGTTGTATAAATTTGGGTGAATTGTTGATGATCATAATGTCATCTATGTAGAACAATACATAAGCTGTAATGCTATGCTTAGATGGGTTCACGGTGCTTATGATAAATCCATGGCGACGCAGATGATTGCGAAAGGTGGAATATCGTTGTAGTAGGAGCCTGTTTTAGACCATATGTGGCTGTGTAATTTGCAGACATTAAGACGATGTTGAGGAACCACAAAGCCTTGTGATTGTGACATAGAGATATGGCCGTCTATGTTCCCATGAAGAAATGCATATGATACCATAGGCCATTAGGGGTGAGCATTCGGTTGGTTCAGATGGATTGGCATACAAACGGTCCAATAAATTGCCACCAAAATTCATAGTCCTGACCAATCAAAATTTAGATAAAATTGAAACGACGGAAGCAAAATTAACTTGGTTTAAATGGTTTTGTTATTAATAAACCGAAATTTAATTATTTGTTGGAGTTTAGTTTTGAACAAACATTATAAATTTCATATCTTATATGTATATTATTAATTTAATTTCATGAATCCTCTATTTATTTT
This sequence comes from Papilionanthe hookeriana x Papilionanthe teres, assembly GCA_022702705.1. Lineage (NCBI taxonomy): Eukaryota > Viridiplantae > Streptophyta > Magnoliopsida > Asparagales > Orchidaceae > Papilionanthe > Papilionanthe hookeriana x Papilionanthe teres. The sequence continues at coordinate 52,088,257 of CM040423.1, read as the reverse complement.
AATCAAATGTGTATATATGACGAACATTGATTTTTTCATGAAATTAAAATATAGGAAGATTTAGAGACTTACCACTTAATTCCTATTTATTTATGAAAATTAGAGACTTACATTTATGTCACATATTTCGTTTTTTTAAGATTAAAATGGTGGTGTTTTAATGAAATATGAAAGATCTAGGTGATATAAATATAAAGTAGAATATAGATGTTATATATTTAAAAAAATAAGATGTGGGTGATATGTATGTAAATGCCTCTAAACTATAATAAAAAAATTTTAATTAAATTTTGATTTTTTTGGTTAACTAAAAAATCAAACTGAATAAATAACCGAAACATGTATATTAATGATTTAAAAACAAAAAATCAAAAAATATTTTAGAATTGGACCGAATCAACCAAGCTTTTTCGATTTTTAGCTCGATTTTTTGATTTTGACCAAATAAAGCACACCCCCACAGAGAGATTTTTATGGTTAGTAATATGTGGATTGTTGAGAACCATGCAACCGCTCAAAAGGTTTCAATATTGTCTACTCCATGTTGCTATTTGAACCCATGGGCTACTAATTTGGCCTTGTGGCGAGCAATTGTATCATTCATGTGGTAATTGGTTTTATCAACTTACAATATTTTGATTTCGTTGTGGAGGTGCCAAATCCCAAGTTCTCTATTATCGAAGAGCTTGAAATTTCATAGGCATGGCAACTCTCCATTGAGGAATTTTTTTGGCATGGGAGAATGCGGGGGATCAAGAAGGATGGGTGTTTTGGAGTGATGATGGAGATACAGTCTTGTTTTGGGTTTAAGATTTCGAGTTTTGGAATGAGTCACCTTGGCGTGAGAGTGAGAGTGAGAGTGCGGTGTTGGATAGTTATTATGTAGAGCTTGATTGTTTGGTTCAAAGTTCACTCAAATATTTGGAGTAGCACTGCTAGGGAAGCGACCAACAGGAACCAACGCCTAGCATCGGGCGTCTAGGAGCCCAAACAAATGCTCTAGGACCCGTTTGCGTGAAAAGACACTGCCCAAGTTGGGCGAAATAACGCACAGGAACACATTTTCAACATTATGGAAAAAAGTGCCCTAATACTCGATGCTCGAGACAGGTGATCCAACGCCAAAAAAAGTTCGAGTAGTTTATGCATTTAAGACCACAATGCGAAATATGGAAAACTCTCTCCACAGTTCACTACTGAGGGAAAAAAATAAAACTAACGGTGTGTGCAGAAGAATATTTGAAGTTTTGTGAGTAGATTTTTGTAATTTCTTCTGTGCAATCGAGAGAAAGCATTCATGAGTTCCAAGATTGTAGAAAAGATTTGAGCGTGGTGTAATCTATGTATTTCTTCTCATTTTATAATGACTTATCTGATGTTGTTTGACTTTATAATTTTTTTCCCATTCTCAATTTTTTTTTTTTTTACATTAATTCTATGTATTATATATTTTGGATTTTTTTGGTTGTGCATTTTCTTCTATTGTTTGTTTTGGATCTCTCAAAATTTATTTTTTGAAAAAAATTTCTTGGAAAATGAAAATATTCTCCCAACAATTGGTATTAGAGAAAGTTTTTTTTTAAGATTTTTTATTCGAGTGGGAGCAATGGCCAATGAAGCTACAATATGGAGAAATTCAATGATACGAACTATCTGTTATGAAAATTACAAATTACAACAATGGCCAACAAAGTAATCAGTTAGTCGTAGAAGTAAACGGTTGGGTTTTGGACTTCCAAGATTTTTCCTGCGGTGTGCAATGACTAATATCAGAGGCTAGCTGCATGGACTCTTTATTTGATTTAATTTGCCAACAAGGGCAAAATCAAGCACTTTTTTTAGGGGAGGGGGGCAAAGTGCCCTCCTAGACCTACCGTGGGAGGGGGACTAAGATAACGAAGGACATTGATATTTCAGGAGGGGAAAAAGGTCAAACTGACCTCCCATATAAGTAAAAAATTGAATATGAGAGAGGGGGATAAACTGCCCCCCTAGACCCAACGTGGGAGGGGGGCTAGGGTAATGAAGGACAGTGATATCTCAGGAGGGGAAAAATATCAAATTGACTAAAAATTGAATTTGAGAGAGGGGGTGGGCGAATGCACCCCTGGACCTTTCCTGGGACTGCCTCTATTCGCCAAGACATTAACTTATTGAATTTGTCGAGGGAATAAAAGTAAATTAACCATGATGGAGAAATATCATCACACACACACACACACACACACACAGACAAACACACAATCACGATTCTGGAGATGTAATTACCTACGAGGGTTTGTCCTAGTGATAGAAGACCTCAGATAAAATAAACTATCTTACACCCATTAGGTAGGGGACAAATCTTTGGTTAACATGATATATCATTTTTCAAATGACGCATCAGATCATTTAAATGAAAAATCTTTCGAGATTTGTTGCAAACATGCTCGATATAAAAAAAGCACCAACGTAACATTACAATGAGTTGATTAGAAGATTGCTACACTTCAACTACACAAGTCAGTTAGATTGCTATCACTGAGAGTAGTAAGAAGATAAATTGGTTGCCGCACTTTATATCATAACTGGGCAAAGAGCAAGGGATTTGAAAGTTTTATAATGGCAATATGAGTATTATTCATTTAGCTAAGAATGTCGCTTTTCATTCATGGACAAAACTCATCCAGTTAAGGTATCACTTCATTCCTTCATTTCTAGAAAATGAGCATCTATTCTTCTAGTGAGGATACCTATAGCTCAAAATCCTACAGATATGCTGACTAAGGTGGATACATTTGAGAAACAAAAGCTATGTTTGGCTTTCGTTGGAGTTTAGGAAAGTTAAGATCAAAGGTGAGCTACACTACAATGCATGACAGTGAAGGTGATATAGATTTGGAGGTGCAAATTTGGGTGCAAGCAGGCTCAAAGTGGGAGTTTGTTATTGTGTGGGGCCTAATTTTGTTGTTCAATGTTCACTTAAAGCTTTAAAGCAGCATTGTAAGGGGCTTAGAAGCAAAACTGAAAGCAACCAGTAGAATCCAGCGCCTTGGGGGAGCTCATGTGCCAGTGGGGCGCCTAGGCCCCTAAACAAATGCTTCAGGACCTGAACGCGTGGAAAGGCAGTGCCCAAGAGGGTCACAACGGCGCCTGGGGTCAACTATTGAGCATTCTGGAAACTGAGCATCCGAAAACTCGATGCTTGAGACAGATGATCCAACACCAAAATTAGTTTGAACAATTTAGGCAATAAGTTCTCGATGCGGAATTTGGAGAACTTTCAGGGCAATGCAAAGAGGACAAAAAGCAGAACAAGCGGTGCATGTAGAAGAACATGTGATGCTCTTTGGGTGGATTTATGTAATTTCTCTTGTATGATCAAAAGAGGAGGAAGATTGGTGAGAAGATTTGAGTGTGATGTAATGTATATATTTCTCCTTATTTTATAGTGAATTTCTTGTTATGGTGTGGCTCCATGATTTTCTTTTCCGTTATCATGTTTTTTCACGTTAAAAGATTTGTGTTCTACTTTTGAATTTTTTATTTGTGGGCTTCTGCTCAATTATCTCTTCGGATCTCTTGAATCATTGTTTCTTGTAATTTCTTCTGAAGTGATATTATCCTCCCAACATGGATTTGGCGGGGAGGGTATAGTTGTTGTAGGATCTGTGGTGATTCTGAAGTTCATTTCTGTTGATGTTGAGGTGGTTTGAGCCTTGAGTTGATAGGGAGGGAGAAGTGGAGTTTATTATGGATATGGGAATTAGTACTGATGGTGAAGTAGGGAGAGGAGTGGGTGTGACTGAAGTTTATGGCTGCTGCTGGTAGAGAAACATGTGTTCATCAAAAGGTGATATAACGGGATATGTGTAATTTGGTGTGAGGGTCGTCATAACACCTGTACCCATGTGGTTTGTGCTGTAGCTAAGAAGTAAGCAAGTTGAGGATTTTGGTGTATAATTATGAGGTGGGGAGGGTGGCTGCCAGGCAAAACAAGTGCATCGAAGATGCTTGGATGACCATATATGGTTTCTTGTTGTAGAGTAGCTGATAGGGATATTTTTGGTTGAGCTGTAGGTGAAGGTAATCTGTAAGGCGTCTATCTAGAATTTGAGTAGAGACCTAGTTTAGTTGGACCTTGGAGTAGTATCTGCTTGGTGATTTAGTCCTGAATATTTTAACCAAAATCATCAAAGGAGAACAGACAGTTGTTGTCTTTGGCTAGTTGAAAAAATGAGATGAGGTTGTGAGATAGTGTTGAAACTTTAGAAGGGAGGATAGATGGAGCTTACTAGTGGATGTATGGAGGATTCCATTGCCATTATATGTGATGGAAGCAGGTTGCCCATTGCCAACGAGTACTTGCTCTTTCTTCCTGAATTCAGTTTCCAGTCGAGTTGCTGAGGGGGACTGCTGGTGTAGAAGGCATTGTGTTAGGTAGGAGGAGTTTAGTATTTGTATCGTAGATTGGCTCGGTTCCAAAAATTTGCGACTGAGTGGCCTAGTTTTAGACAACTATGGCAGATAATTTGAGGTCTTGTTTTGATTTTTCTGTTGAAGACTTTGTTTGGTGTAGTGGAGTTGCGGCTGTATGATTTTGAGTGTGATTGCTGTTCACAATTTCAAGTAACTGTTAAGGCCATGGGTGGATTTTATTTTGCTGCTGCTTTTGCTATGTTGATCTCTTTCATGTGAAGTAGCGAATAGAAGACATCTATATTGATTGAGATGCGCTTGGCCCTAAAAGATGTCTTGAAAGCTAATTACGTGGGTGAAAGCACATTTAGTATGTATATGATGACATCCTCATTGTCCAGCTGAGCAATTACTGTAGCAATGTGATGCAGCTCAAATTTGAGTTAGATCACCTTTGAACGATTGGAGGATTGCAACCTTCTCCCGCGAGTTGCCCAAATCATTGCGGTGCTTTGGAGACGCAAAACATAGGACAATATTGAGTTGGAGATGATGGAGAAGAGTGCAGCAGTCAGATTTTAATCAATCAAATGCCATATGGTGTAATCGGGAATTTGTTCTTATGTGTCTGAATCTGTGGGACTGAATTTGGATGTACAAGGTTATATTATTCCTTCCAGCAAGGACTCAAATCTGTTGGTAGTGAACAATTTAAGGATCTAAACTCACCAAACAGGTTAGTTATGGTTGGAGAGGGGTGAGATGGAGATGGTCTTGATGTGGGATGAGAAATTTTAATGGTGTCAGTATAGAGGTTTTGGTCACTCTTGATAGAGAATGATTGGCGGATTGATTGAGCTAAGGACGAATTTTCTTAATCCTGTTGGAGGATAATAGATTGTGTAGTGATGCTTATGGCTCTGAAACCATGTAGAAGCAGAGAAAAAGAGAGCGAGAGAAGAGCCAGTGGAGAAAATAGACAATCACTGGGATAGTGTATTTCTTCTACATATAAACTGAGTACAATCTACTGTATTTATAATATTAAACAGAGTTATGATGATAATTGAGTTGAGGCGTCAGACGTCTGATAATGGAATATTTAGTTATGATGTAATGGAGGACCATCAGCCCCATCTGCTCCCTTTTGGAGGGAAATAAATTGAGCGCGGAAGACGTACGCAAAGCTGCGTCCGTAAGGAGGTTAAAGGAAGGGTGTTGGGGGGTTATATCCGAGTTATACTCGCTGCAACTTACAAATAACCTCCCTGTAATCTAAGATCAGCTGCCATGGATTGGGAGATTCATTTCTCCTTTATTACACATTAACTAATTATGTTTCTATTCTGGTTTTATGGTGATATAAGAAGAATGAAATGACTGTTTTCTGTAAGTTCAGCTTTTATAAGATTTGCATACAGATAATTAAATAAGGGAAGAGCGTCTTGATTGAGGTTTTGAACTATATTGACTTTTTTGGGATGTTTAATTTGGACTTTTGCTTTCCAGCAGAACCATCTCAAGAAAGATTTCGTCAATCATTTTTTAATTTTGCATCTTACAGATGGACTTCTTATGAAAATGAGCCGAATAACAAAATTGTTATAAGTGAAAGATAAAATATAATTAAAATAATATATTAGATTTATCATCTTAATTTTGATATAAAAAGTTGAACAAAAAAATAGAACAAGAGCAGAATTTTTTAAAAGCAATAATTGTTTAAAGGATATTTAACTATTTAAGAATTAATCTTAAAAATAAAGTTTTCAAGATTTTATCTTACAGAAGAAAAAAACAATTTTTATTTAAATTTAAATAAAAAATTACTAATTAAAAGCTTAATAAAGTTTATCATTTAATAATAACTAATTATAAGTTTATTAATTTTAGCATCTTGTTTGTAGGGCCGTCAAAACGGGTTATTGTTCGTGAAGAGCTCGTATTCAACTCGTTAAATAATTCGTGCTCAACTCTTTCGCTAAACAAATGAGCCGAATACAAACTAAATTTTGTTCGACTCATTTTGCCTTTAAATATATATATATATATATATATAATAAGTATTATGTTTAAATAATTTAATTGATTACAACACAATAAATATTTATAATCAATTAAGATTACTAATTAAAAATATAATAAAAATATATAAATTCTATTTAAATGAATATTGTAATATAAATAACAAGATTTGAATCTCGACTTACCCTTAATATTTTATGATTGTGTGATTAGGGTTGTTAAAATAGTTTATTGTTCGTTCGTGTTCAGCTCGATAAGCAAGCGAGCCAAATGGGAATAAATTTTTTGAGATAAATATATAAATGATTAGAACACGAACAATGATATTTTTAACAAATATAGTATGGACTCGCTCAAGCTCGACTCTTTTATACGGCTGCATGCATGACTACAACAACAACAACAACAACAACAAAGCCTTAATCCCACTAAGTGGGGTCGGCTACATGAATCCTTTTTCTCCATTGCGTCCTATTTAGTGTCAAATTTTCGTTTAATTCTAATAGATTAAGATCATTTTTTATGCAATAAGCCCAAGTTTTCCTAGGTCTGCCTCTGCCTTTCTTAACATAAGTTGTATTTAAAACATCTACTCTCCTAATCGGATCATCAGGTGGTCGACGTTTAATGTGACCAAACCATCTAAGGCGACTCTCTCTAATTTTATCCGACACTGGTGCAACTCCAACCCTATTACGGATATATTCATTTCGCATTTTGTCTCTAAGTGTAAAGCCACTCATCCATCTAATCATTCTCATCTCGGCAACACTTAACTTAACATTATGCTTCTCTTTTAAAGGCCAACATTCAGCACCATAGAGCATTGAAGGTCTCACCACCATCTTATAAAATTTTCCTTTCAGTCTAAGCGGTACTTTTCTATCACACAATAGGCCGGACGCATTCCTCCACTTCAACCAACCAACCTGAATTCTACCATTAACATCCCCATCTATATCACCATCACTTTGAACAATGGACCCAAGATATCTAAATCGTTCACACCTTTTAATAATTTGATCACCCAAAGTTACACTTCTGTCACTAGACCTACTATTACTGAAATTACATTCCATGTATTCAGTTTTAGTTCTACTCAAACGAAGACCTTTAGACTCCAATGTAGACCTCCATAATTCAAGTTTTTCCTGGACTTTTTCTCTTGTCTTATCCACCAGGAGGATATCATCAGCAAAAAGCATACACCAAGGTACATCCTCTTGTAAATGGCCAGTAAGACCATCCATAAATAAAGCAAAAAGATATGGGCTTAAAGCCGATCCTTGATGTAAACCAACGAAATAGTAAAATACTTGGTCAATCCTCCTTCGGTTCGAACACGTGTAACAGACTTCTAGCATACATATCTTTAATGACTTGAATATAAGTCAAATCAACACCTTTCTTCTCAAGGACTCTCCAAAGAACATCTCTAGGAACCTTATCGTAAGCTTTTTCTAAATCAATAAAAATCAAATGTAGATCCTCCTTATTATCTCTCGTACCTCTCCATCAAACCTCTTAATAAATGTATAGCTTCCATGGTAGACTCGCCCGGCATAAATCCAAATTGATTATGAGAAATCTTCGTAATACGTCTTAACCTATGTTCAATTACCCTCTCCCATAACTTTAAAGTATGACACATCAATTTAATTCCTCTATAATTTGCACACTCTTGTGCATCTCCTTTATTCTTAAAAATGGGGACCAAAATGCTCTTTCTCCACTCCTCAGGCATCTTTTTTGTTTTTAAAATAATATTAAAAAGTTTAGTAAGCCAGGAAACCCCCAAATCACCTAAACATTTCCACACTTCAATTGGGATATCATCAGGTCCTACAGACTTTCCCCCTTGGTTTTCTTTAAAGCCTCATCAACTTCTTTTTTACTAATGCGACGGTAAAAGTGAAAAGTTTTATTATTATTAACGATATTAAGATCACTAAGGTCGATCGTACTTTCAGCATCATTAAAAAGTTTATCAAAATAACTCACCCACCTATGTTGAATATCTTTTTCTAAGAAAAGCACTTTTCGATTTTCATCTTTAATACACTTTACTTCGAGTTAAATCTTTACTTTTCTTTTCTCTTTGTTTCGCTAGTTTATACATATATTTTTCACCTTCCTTAGTATCTAACATGTTATAAAGATCACTAAAAGCAGAATTTTTAGCGTCACAGATTATTCTTTTACACTCCCTGCGGCCATTTTATATTTTTTTCAATTCTCTACGCTTTTACATTTAAACCAATTTTTATAACATAACTTCTTATATTTTATCTTTTCGTACATTATTATTCCACCACCAACTATTTTTATTTATGAAACTTTTTCTTTTCGATTCTCCAAGTACATCTTTAGCCACTTGTTTAATAAGTATTAGCTTAATTTTTCCCACATAACATTCGCGTCTTCTACGAGCATCCCAAATATTTAAATCTTGAATTTTACTCATAAAAATAATTTTATTTGTGTCTTTTAGGTGCTCCCATCTTATTCTACGATGTTGAATCCTAAGTATTCTTTATTTTACAACTCTTCATCTTAAAATCTAGAGCTAATAATCGATGTTAGGTACTTAATCGCTCACTTGAATGACCTTACAATCCTTACAATCTCGACGATCTCTTCTTCTCATATGAAAATAATCAATTTGTGTTTTATTAGATCCATTCTTATAAGTAATAAGACGCTTCATCTCTTTTCTTGAATAAAGTATTAGTAATAATCATATCATACGCTAAAGAAAATCTAAAATCGCTCTACCTTCTTCATTAATCGCTCCATAACCGTAGCCACCATGAATATTTCGAAATCTTCTACCACTCTACCGACATGTCCATTTAAATCTCCTCCAATAAAAATTTTTTCTTCAAGGTAGTTATCGAGTGTATTAAGTCTTCTAAATCATTCCGTAATTTATCTTTGTAGTCTATATCTAAACCAACTCGAGGAGCATAAACACTTATAATATTAAAAATCTTGTATCAATAATAATCTTAAGTCTATAATTCTATCTCCAACTCTATTAATTTTAACAACATTATCTTTCAAACTTTTATCTATAATTATACCTACACCATTTCTAGTACGACTCTTACTGAATACCATAGTTTAAAACCTAAGTTATCAATTTCCTTAGCTTTTTCTCCAACCCATTTAGTTTCTCGAATACATAGTGATATTTATCTTTCTATGGATCATAATATCAACCAATTCCATTAATTTACCATCGAGAGTACCTATATTCCAAGATCCTATCCTAATACTAAGATCACGGACTAACTTCTTTACCCGCATCCGTCCGTGATGTGGGAACCTCGCTTACTTCGACACTACACCCGGCGCGCAGAGCGGCCTCGCACACTTTCCATCGTATTCAAGCTATACAATAGCGTCGCTTCCAGTGGACGCCCTAACACTTACACAATGATCAAAAGGATTCATGTCATGATTTTTTTCGACAAGTTTTACGCCGTACTGTCGACTACCTAACGCAACCCTCCACTTTTCACATCCGGCTCGGGACCCAGAACTGCAGAGTGTTTTACGCCGTACGCATGTATGACTAAGGTCATTAAAATTGATTTTTGTTGGTGAACAACTCATGTTCGGCTTTTGTTCAGCTTGCTAAGAAAATGAGCCGAACACAAACAAATTTTTTATATTCGAAGTATAAATGAAACACGAAACGGTATTCTTTAATGAGCTAAACACGAGTTGAGCCCAGACTCGCCAGTATTGGGCTCGTTTACCAGAGCTAATATTTCAAACAAACTGTTCTACGTTTAAGATTTTATATATGCTCGGACTGTGATTTTGTTCATTTACAAATTTTGTTTTTTTTATTTTTAAATCTGCAAATTTAAATTACAAAAAAGAGATCCTGGACACAAATTACCACAAAGCAGATACGTATACTTCCATCTCCCCCAAAAATCAGTCATCATCGGAAAAGAAAGGAGGAAACAACACCTGCAATCGCAGCCGTAGGATCTCCAAGCACCGCCGAGATAACAAACTGCACCGCCATCGCCGCCAACTCACAGCACCTCTTCACCTTCCCCTTCCCCTTCCCGTTTCCGCTCCTGTGATGACTAATCCCCGCCCCTCTAATACTCGGAACCCTAATCCCCGACACCCTCATCTTCTTCCCTTCACCACCACCGCCGTAATAGATCTCACGCCAACTCTCCACCAATATCTCCATCACACACGCCACGTGCAATTCATACTTTCTGCACTCGCTCCGGTAACTCCAACTCCTCCCCTTTCTCCCGCACCGATGGCACGGCGACGATGCTCGCCGGCGAAGCAGGAGGCGGAGTTCACCGTCGGCGTGGAGTACGTGTGGGAGGGCGGCGCAGCAGGGGTGGAGATCGAAGCCGCACATGTGGCAGTGGTAGACGAAGCCGGAGATATTGCGATCGCAGGCGTTGCAATAGCGAGGGGAGTCGCCGGGACGGCGGGGGAGGAAATAGAAGACGCATTTAGGGTAGAATGGGTGGCGCAGGGTGGTGGTGGTGGCGGCAGCGGAACAATGGGTGTGGAGATCGAAGTCGCAGAGAGAGCACTTGAAGCGGGAGCCAATGCCGACTTCACGGCAGCCGTCGCATTTGAAGGGGAGCTCCGAGTATTCGAAGCGTAGTTTATGTTGCGGGTGGCTGAAATGGGTGAGTTCGTCGTACTTCATGGGGATGGGAAGAAGAAGATCGAAGATCAAAGATTAGAGTTTAGAGGGCTGAACAGGTTGCAGGAGAAGAAAAATTCGTTCTGAATCTGTACTTATAGAGCACGAGAGGTAGGCTTGTACCAATGAATTAACCAATGCGTTCATACAAATTGGAGGTTACGTTAGTGTTATTGAGATTAATATGCTCAATAATCTCACAAAACTCTAGAATAACACTAAAAAATATGAAAGCAGAACCGTAGAAATTATTGATATGTTATTGAAGGATTATTGAGAGGTTATTGGAGTTAATATACCAATAACCACTCAAACCCCCCAATAACGGGTTATTGGGAGATTATTCCGGGGAGTACACATGCAGAACTGCGTGCGTACTTCACACATAAATATTTCTCCTGAATTTAGCTCTAAGTTGGTTAATCACTCAAAAAATGATTTAAATTTTGATTCAGATTGAGATCAGATCAAAATAATGAGATGAGCTACGAGCTAAAATTTTGGATCTAATTTTATTCAAGCTGATTTCGAACTGACCCCAGTTTCGCTGCGAACTTAGTGAATTTAGATCAAAGATTGTTAATCACTCAAATATTGATTCAAATTTTTTGCTCGGATTGAAATAAATGAGCTGAGCTACAAGCTAAAATTTTAGATCGAATTTTTTTCGAGCCGACCTCAGCTCCGCTCTTCAGTCCAATTGTTATTTAACATTTACAAAACTGGACTCTAAATGGAATAAATTTTTAGAATCAGTCTTATGTTTATCTGATTAAGATTCTAAACTTACATGGAATGATTGCTGCCTTTTGATTTAATATTATTCTCTCCAAAGTATTTGAAGTTTGTTCCTATAAAAGAAGCATATGCTCAATGTATGAGGGGTAAAGTATAGAGCAATACAACCTAAACCCAACAGGAGGAATTCCACTGATCCTTATCTCCATTCATCAAAAGTATTGAGATAGAGAAGAATATATTCCACAAATTAATATTAATTTGTGGCCAAAATCTTAATTTGTTTTGATATTTTTTTATATTAAAGTTAAGAAAGCCGTGCAAAGTTTATGATGAATTAGTATAGTAAAATTAGGAGACTCAAATTCGAAGCATATTTTAATCATTTATTTCTAATTTAGTTGTCACTACGATTTAATTTACTAGAAGAAAGTGAATTTAAATGGAGATTTGCTTCAACTTTATCATTAAGCTTCCAAGTAAAATTATTTGATTAGATCAAATCAAAGGAACATCTCGATTATTTAGGATATGTTTGGGGTAGTTGCAGTTTTTTGAATAATCTCTTGATAAGCTGATTAAAAATAATCTACTGATAAACTAGATGCGGTGGCTATTACAAATTTTTATTTTTTTTTTGAAAAAGTCATACCACAAACAGAAAACTGCTACCGTACTTAGATAAGTGCGGTGTGAAAACGCTATTTTCCATGTTTAGAAAAAGCATAAGCTGTCAAAACACACTTTACCCAAACAGAACTGACGCATTTTTAAACCGCCACCACACCAAATAAGCTACTCCAAACAGGCCCTTAATTAAAACTTTCGATTTACTCATTTTAGTTTCTGTAATTACTCGTAGCTCTATTCCTCCTTAGTTATGGTAGAATTTATTGACATTAGACATTTAAATATAAATTTGATAATTTGAGCATTAACAATAAATGATAGGTAGATATAAATATTTTTAAATAATCACAAAAAAAAATGTATGGTATTTATGTTTCTAAATGACCCTCAAAATAATCCCATGATACAAAAAATTTTCTAAACTTTAGATTATTCTAATTAATCTTATTTCAGTCCTTTAAGATTACCTAATTTAGCATAACTAATCCTCACCTTGATCAAACTAATCATGTAAAAAAGTGTCCTTATAATTTTATTAAATAGTTTTAACATGCCGAGATGAACATATACACCAAGGTTTAGAAAACCGGATCGACTACAGATCAATAGCTTGTTCGATCATACTCATATAAAAAATTCTTTATGGCTGTGAACCATCCAAAACTGGTCGAATCAGCGGAAGAACCACATATCAGCTCCGCGCGATCATTCTGCGCTATCCCAAGCCATGTAAGGGCATCACATCGCGGTGTAGGAACGCGAGCGCTGCTCCTGCATAGGCTCGTGTTGTAGAGCTTTACAACCTTCAGATCCGAACCGATGGGATTCTTAAATATTATTAGTTTGTTCTGTTTTATATTTGTCATTGTTACTTCATTAGTGTATCATTTAAATTATATTTAATTAATACTTATATTTAGTACGTCATCCAGTTCAACTTTTCGTTCAACCTTGATTGAATGAACGAACATTGAACTTTTTCTTCTTTCGTTTCGACGTTTGGTCCGATTTTCAAAACCTTGTTGAACGAAAGACATGAACGAGCTTAATTAATTTCTGAAAAAAGCAGAATCATGATATTATTTAGAGTTATTATAAGATGTGGGAACAACAGCAGCTGTTGGAATGGCATTTAATTTATGCGCTACACATCAGACTATTCTAGGTTGCAACTGCCGCCTGCCCTGAATAAATGAGAGGAACCTTTTTGTTAATAATTGCAAGCAAGCGAATAAGAATAGAGTAAGCATGGGTGCTTGGCATATTAATGAATAATATAAAGCTCTTATTCTCATATTCTTCCTAAAAGCCAGGCTATTATCTTAGTACAACTTAGACAAGGTCCCGTATTGTTCGCGAATAATTTTTATTTGGCTCGTTAAATAGCTCGTGTTCTATTCATTCGCCAAGCAAATGAGCCCAACATAAGCTTTTTTTTTGTACTTGATATATAAACGAGCAGAACAAGAATAAAAATTTTGTTCGTTCATGTTCGGCTCAAAATAATATATATATATATATATATATATATATATATATATATATATATATATATATATATATATATATATTGGTATTATTTTTAAATAATTTAATTGATTACAAACCTACAAAGAGTTATAATCAATTAAAATTACTAATTAAAAATGGAATAAAAATATATTAAATTATATTTAAACAAATATTTTAATATAAATAACTAGATTTAAATCTCATCATAATATTTTACGACTGTGTGATTAGAGTTGTAAAAATAGCTCATTATTCGTAAAGAGCTCATGTTTGGCTCTATAAGCAGGTGAACCAAACACAAACAAATACTTTGAGCTCGATATACAAACAAGTTGAGCACAAACAATAATATTTTTTAACAAATCGAGTTTGGACTCGCTCAAACTCTGCTCATTTACATCCCTAACAGTTGCATGCATTGCTAGGGTTGTCGAAATGATTTTTTGTTCGCGAACAGCTCGTGTTCATCTCGCTAAGCAAACGAGCCGAACAAGAACAAATCTTAAACACTCCCTGTAAATAGCTATATGACAAAATAATCAAACAATATTAAACGCAGATCTGTAGAATAAACGTAGCGTTAATTTGAATATATATGGAACTATGGTATATATATATATATATATATATATATATATATATATATATATATATATATATATATATATATTCTCTTCGTAGACTTAGGTACCGTTTGACCGATATAATGAACTTTATCTTGATAAGTTCATTGATCAACAATGATCCGGTAATTCTGCTGACTGTTTGGTTTGAGCATTTGAAAAACAACTGATTTGCAGCTGTTTGTGGATAAATGACCATTCTGCCCCTGAACTGAATAACTTGTTAAACTTTTGTTTACATTGATCAATTCCTACACTTTCATGTCACAAAAAATTACCACCATTTTAACTGTTAAACCGTGAAATGTATGTAAAAAATAAAATTTAGGAGTAAGATATGTGAAAACATATGAACTGAGTGGTATATATGCAAACCTTCCAAAAAGAAAAGTCTCCAAAAAAAAAAAAAAAAGATCTTACTGTTAGAACCTCTTTAAATTTTCCAAATAGATTTTGATCGAATCAAAATCTATTATGAATACACCACGAGAATCTTTCAATCCCGTTCATATTTATAAAAATCGAATCGATACAATAACGGAAGCGTACTCGAATCCATTCGATCGATTGCAAAGCAACGATCTTCCAATCTGCGGACTTTCCGGAGTTTTCCATAGTCTCTCTCGTTGACGATGGGTACAAGAGATTTCACACCCGCGCACCGGGACCATTACCTCTTTATTTAATGTAACCAAAGCAGTGATTACAACTTTTGCTTAATTCCAATTCCGGCCCTCATCAAATCGGAATTTGCCCTTACTGGTATCCACACTTATAATTTCATGACAAATGTGTCTTAAGTCATAAATTTTATTCTTAATTAGACCACAATAATTTTGACTTATTAAATGATGACCCAACACATTTATTAATTACATTATAGTCCCATAATTGATCCAACACTTACTAATCAAAGCAGCTGGAAGATGCGAAAGAGGAGGACTATCAGTGATGAAATTGCCGTAGGAAAGGGAGGAGCAGTAGCAAGATGCGAACCAGGGCAAATCCGAACGAGCTTCTTGGCTACAGTGACAGCCTCACAAGCGGCCTCCCTTCCTCGGATGGCGATCTGGGACTGAGAGAGCTTCGCAAGGATGCCCTCGTAGCGGCCTTTGGGCATGAGTCTCCCTCGCCTCGCCTCGCCTCGTCCTCGTCTCGCCTCGCCTCGCCTCGCCTCGCCTTGCCCGCCTCGCCGCTGCTGTCAAATGGGAAGGGAAGCGTGATCGGCGAGGGGGTTGCAATACAGGGAAGCTAGCCTTTGGATTATGCGATCTGAGGGGAAGAAGAAGATTTGCAAAAGGTTTCGTGAGAACGAGGGCAGAAGCGTAAAATGAAGGAGCGAACACGGATAGAAAAGCTGAACGCGGGGAACCTCCCTCGATCGGCTTCTTTAACAAATGAAATACGGAGTTTTTAAATAAGCTGGCGAAACGTGTAGAGCTTTCCCAAACGGGCCCTTAATGTGTGGAGTAGAGCCCCATTACATGATGAGAGTTGTCCATGAACATGGAGTCATAAACCAATTTTATTTATTTTACCGTCCATCTCCCACGTATAATATGAGTTTCCTTGTGCTTTATATAAATCTATGCAAATTCTCTTCCCAATCCACAAGTAGGGGCAGTAATGATCTGATTTCGAGCTCGGTTGGGTTCAGTATGAAATTGGCTCGAATAAATTTAGTGCGGCTTGATATCGGCATGTGGCTCATTATATTTAATTTCAAGCCAAGCCGGTTTGAAATAGAATAGAGATCAGGCTCAAAATTGAAATGTGCTGGCTAAAATTGAGTTATTTGGACCAGTTTCAACACGAAATCGGCTCAATCCGGCAAAACATTGAAATTAATTGGTTCAAATCGAGTTATAGGGATACATTCTCGCCCAAAATCAGATTGAAATTTGCTTGATGCCTGCCATATTCAATTTTACTTAGCAATAGTCGTCGTTTCCAAACAGGTAACCCAATGTTTTCAAAACGCACTGCACCAAAATAACTCATATTACGTGAAGATGACGGATGTGCGGAGGACGACGTGGATCGCACCACACTGTTAAACATACGACTTAGTGCGAGCTACACAGTAGTCTGCAAACTGGACGTAATATTTTCTTTTCATCAAGATACTTCAATTAATTATCCATCAATAAACAAAAAACATATAAAAAATTCACAAAAAAAGAAGGAAAGGTTATCAATGTTAATAGCATGCGATTTAGAAAATTTTATGATTTATTATGTATGCTTCAATAGCCATTATGACGTATATTAGCACTAATTACTATAAATTATCGATTGCATTAAAATGTTCAATTTTAAAATAGTTTTTAAAATGCCTCTAGAAATAGTTATCGGATTATTAAGAGAAACTAAATTGACAAATAGTGCTGTATACAATATCATCAGAAATAAATTTGATATCATTTATCAATTTTATTTTTTCTTCAGATACATCAACATGCCAATCTTCCATTATTTTGTAGGTAGTGTCATATGCAAATAAAAGAAAAAAAAAATCAAATTCAGTGGCATTGATCCTTTGCTGAAAGAGAAGTTGTATCGTATGTTTGGCAGTGTCGTGGCAAAGACGATCATGCATGAGCCCCTAATGAGAGAGGGCTTGTTGGCATAGCTGAGCATGTAGATGTCGACCAAACAACAGACTCCAATGAAAACCTCAACCAAAACCTCAATAAAGTCGAATCTACTAGTTGATCAAAGCATTCTAGGGTCGAGAAAAAGAAAAAAAAGAGTGCAGTTTTCATTACAAGTCAAATCTCATAGTTAGTTGCACCATGCACCAATGTCTCTAACACATCACAAACAACTTCTATTAAGCAAGCAATACGATGTCTGGAAGCAACTCAAATAATTTATGAGGAAATTGTTTGAAGACCTTACACAACGAGACCTACTTATGATGATGACCCCTCACATTAGGGTTAATTATTTACATTAATTTCATTACAATAGAGATTCATGAATATCATTTTATTTGTTGAACACTTTATATTTTTATTTTCATTCTTCGATTTTATTTATTTTTGAAGTTTTTTTTTTTATTTTTCTTTTGAATAAATCATGTTATGATTCTAGTTAATTTGATGGTATTTATATATGTTAGCTACATAGACAATAAATAATATCGATAGAGAAAGACACAAAAGAATAATTGCAGTTTCGTTAGTACTATAACTTATATGTCGCTCTCCATATAGGACATCAACATACCTAGAAGATAAGTGAGTTGTAGAGTTCCTTGTAGGGCACCAAACAATGTTTAACAATATGTTATGTCTGACACAACCCGTATTCATCGATCTTTTGAAAGAACTATACCAAAATTATGAATGAATTATGGAGAGAGGTGTTAGCGATAACACTTTACATTTTATCACGGAATGAATTTCTGAGATGAACGATGGAGCGATTTCAACAAACATATGAAACAATTAGTAAATATTTTTCAATTGAGTAGAATGCTCTGGTCAATTTATCATCAGAAATTATCAAACCCGAGTATCCAACATTCCAATTGACCTACAATGAGATTTTATATGATCAACAGTATATATCATAGTTTAAGGTAATTCAATTCATTCATATTTTCCTGAATCCAAATTAACATAGTAATACCCTTGTTAAATGGTTTAAGATTGTATTAGAGCAATTGATGGAACACACGTAGATGCACGTATGTCGAATAACAAAAAAGATTTTATTCATTGGGTGATGCAGATCAGTAACACAAAATATTATGGTTGTATGTGACTTTATCATGTGTTTCACTTTTATTATGACTGGTTGGAAATGTAGTGCACATGACAGTCGAATATTCAAATTTGCCACAAGAATTCAGAAATACAACTTTTTTGCGGCAACCTAAGGATTGTTTGAGTTTGAACAAAGAAGAAAGTATTTTCATTGCAATATTAGTTATTATATTTATGTCAAATAAATATTATTTAAACAGTCTTGGATACCCCTTAAAAAGAGAGTTTCTCAACATATTTTCTGATACTAAATACCACATTCCTGATTTTGAAAGAGCTAGCAATGTCACTCGGGGTAAGAAAGAGTTGTTCTTCAAGAGGTACTCATCCCTACACGATGTCAATGAAAGGACATTTAGAGCTTGGAAGAAAAAATCAATCATTTTATGGGATATGTAGACTTATCTGTTTCCCAAACAAGTGCAAATTATGGTTGTCAGAACAGCTCTACACAATAACATTCAGCGTGGTCCTTCACACGATGACATTGACTTCAATAAAAATGATGAAAATCATTCAAA
Source organism: Papilionanthe hookeriana x Papilionanthe teres (assembly GCA_022702705.1). NCBI lineage: Eukaryota > Viridiplantae > Streptophyta > Magnoliopsida > Asparagales > Orchidaceae > Papilionanthe > Papilionanthe hookeriana x Papilionanthe teres. The sequence goes on along the minus strand of CM040423.1, from coordinate 52,069,338 downwards.
GGCCCCTGTTGAAGCATATGAATATCGCCTTGGATAATCTTTATCACGAGATGAAAGTGATTTACCTAAAACTTGAAGTCAGGAGTTGAGAGAGCAAATTACGGATCTCATCGTTAGCGATTGAATAGAGTGTTTGTATGTTCTTTGTCACTTTATTTGCAATGTGTTGCGAAAATATTTTTTATTTATTGTATTAATGGTTTATGCGATTATGACCATTTTGATTCTCAAAGCAATGAGGTATATGATGTGATCTTCTATTTCAAGTTATTTTGCACGTATTTTTTCCCACTTAGATGGCCTATGATGTAACCGTTGGTATAATAATATAAATTTTTATTGCATGTTTTATTTTTTGATTTGGAGGTCTATGAAGAGATATTTGACCTAATGGGCTCTTTGGATGACTTATATGTTGATATTGGTTCTTGATACGTATGCAATCGCTATGAAGGAAACTAAGTACCTCCCTCTTTTCAGTTGTATGACTGTTGGGTTATTTTGGATGACCTTTAAGGTGATGTGCATATGTGACAGATACGAGCTCTGTATTATATGGTTTAAATACAACAAAGAATCATTTTTTGTAAGATCTATTATCTTCTTGTGGTGACAGATTGTTGTTCTATACTATGGATGTCAAAAATTGGCCTGGCACGCCAACAAGACTCGAACTCGACTAGAAAAATCTAGATTTAGGTTTACCCAAATATTTTTTTAAGTTTGGTTCAAATCAGAGAATTAGACCCATTTAATATTGGAGTCGGGTTCGGGTTGATCGAATTCAGGTCAGGTCATTTTCATGTCGGATCTGAACCCGACATGTCGACCCAAATTAACAGCACCAGGTGTTAAATTTGACCTGACATGTCAACTCGACTCGGATTCAACATGAAAAATCTAGGTTCAAGTTGACCAGATATTTTTCGAGTTGGGTTCGAGTAAGAGAATTCGACCAGTTTTTTATTCGTGTCAAATTCATATTAACTTGATTCTGGTCGGGTCATTTTTGGGTTAGACCCGAACCGACCCTCTGATCTAAATTGATACCTTATGTTTATACTCTGTTCTTTGAGACTTCACAGTTTCATAAAACTTGAATTGAGTATTTCTACTATTTTTTATCTCTGATGCTGCAAAAAAGGGTGTGTTTTGTGATTTTAAACCTTTAGAAAAGATGAGCATTAGGACTTTCAGTACCTTCAAAGCATTATACTGCTACTGTGGACTACATGTCCCATGTTTACCTCTTGACAACCACATAGCTATGAGAGAAAGTTTTATAGGTGCCAAAGGAGAAGAACAAAAAACAGTTACTTCTTTAGATGGACGGATCGGTTCAAAAATTCTACCGCTTATAGTGATCAGACTTGAAGAGTTTCGTTGGAGACGAATTATCTCATGACATTAACCAACTAATTTTTTTAAACAATATTATCATATTATTAAGTATTAATTTAATAGTTTTTTTAATTATCTTGTTACTTACTATTTTGTAAGGTGTCTGTTTTTATTTTATAACATTCAAACTGAATATTTGCTTTCAAGTATGAAATATGCTAACATGATTGGTTTTGTTATAAACAACATTATATTACAGGAGCAAAAAAAGTCATTTGTTCATGGGCAGAAAATCATTTGTTCAGAAACAACTGCATTACAATTGTTGCAAAACTGTAAAAAACAAACAAACAACTAATCTTTACGCAACAGCTTCCTGACACAACTGTTGCGCGACAGCTTTTTACTAAGCTGCAACAACCCCAAACAGACCCTTAGCTTGTGCTTATAGCAAAAGAATCTTAACTTTCTCTTAAGATTAAAATTAGGTTGTTGGGAAACAATTAAAAAAAAATAACTTCATTAAAAAGTTCAATCATTACCTATTTCTACATATGGAACTATTGATTATATCTATTTTTATATTTGGAACTATTGATTATATACCTATGGCAGATCACTATTTCATATTTATACTCTATAACTAATTAATTTGCTATTTAATCTAACTAACATTTTAACCCTTCCATTCAACATTTATTTTCGGTTAACTTCTTTTTATGAACTAATAATCCATTTTTCAATTAATTTTTACAAATTCTAGTAATCAATGATAACCATTTTTAGTTAACATTTTATAATTATACAAAATAACTAAATCGCCCCTACTTACATACAAATTAACTTTTGTTGATGAAAAACACTACTAACTTCATAATTTTTTTTATTAATTACATACATATAACATAATCCCATAAGTTTTTTATCACTACTTTTAAAAATTAATTTAACTTTAAATATCTAGTATTTAATTAGCAAAATTATCATCTATTTAAATTTTATTAAATAATTATATGTTTATATAAAACATATGAAAAAAAAGACAGAATTTAAAATTGTTGGCTTGTTTTAAAACAGAATGAGATACATAATCAATTGATCAAAATTTATACCATACCATTCATCTTAAATTAAATTTATAAAATTTTAATTACACATCCAAATTATTGGAACAGGAGTCATGATGCAGTTTTACAGACGAAATATTACATCCGGACTACGCACATAGAGGTACGTGCGGAGCCCAATCCATGGGAGACACGTGGAATCCCGCAATAACGCGCAATAACACGAGAATAACACGGGAATACTCCTCGTGTTACTCCGCTGCTAACGGCGTTTTAGGCGGAATAACACGGAATATTCCTCCGTGTTATTCCGCGTTATTCATACGTTATCGTGGCAGATTGTAACACCGAATATTCCCCGTGTTATTCCACGTTATTCTCGTGCTATTTCGCGTAAGTATTGACGCTGTTATCGCGCGTGTTACTAATAACACCACAATAACGCGGAATAACACGGGAATAACACGAAGAATATTCCGCGTATTATTCCGCATTATTCCCCGATTTATTCCACCTGTAACATCGCTAACAGCGAAAGAATACGATGAATATTCTTTCGCGTTATTCACGTGTTATCGTACATGTTGCGGGATTCCACGTGTCTCTCATAGATTGAGCTCCGCACGTACCTCTACGTGCGTAGTCCGGATGTAATATTTTACCAGTTTTACAAAACAGGACTCTAATTAAGAGATACTACTTGCACATTCAGACTCTAAATTTAATACGACTTCTTGTAAGTTTGACATATAAACCATTGCATAATGCAATAATCTGTCTTTTTTTCCAACGCCTTTTCAGAGCACATCAATTCCCAGTTTCATACCCCTCCAATGTCAATACGATCCCAAACCCGCCTGCATCACCCGCTTCCTCCCCTCTCCCTGTTCCCCTCCTCTTCATCGCCGGAAATCCCCAAAATTTCCAGCGACGGCGACGGCGACGGCGACGGCAAAGGCGACGGCGACGGCGACGGCGACGGCACTCTCGTTACTACCGCCGTCTCCATCCTCCGTTCCCACCGCCGCCGCTCCCGCTGGAACTTCCTCAAATCCATCCTCCCTTCATCCGGCATCACCCCCTCCGAATCCTCCTCCATCATCCTCCACCTCCGCAATAACCCCCATCTCGCCCTCCGCTTCTTCCTCTGGACCCGCGATTGCTCCCTCTGCAACCATACTCTCTCCTCCTACTCCACCATCATCCACATCCTCGCTCGCTCCCGCCTCCGATCCGCCGCGCTCTCTCTACTCCGCTCCGCCATCCGCTCCAATCCCAACACCCCCGCTTCCTCCCTCCTCCAGACCCTAGCCCTCACCTATCGCCCTTGCGACTCAGCCCCCTTCGTCTTCGACCTCCTCATCCAAGCCTATCTTCATTCCCACAACCTCGACCCCGCTCTCTCCGTCCTCCGTTCTCTCCACTCCCGCAGCATCCGTCTCCTCACCTCCACCGCTAACTCTCTCCTCTGCGCCGCCGCGAAGCTTCGCGGATCGACAGCCGCCCTCAATCTCTACCGCGAGCTCGTCGAAACATTTCGCCCTAATTCGCAAACATTCAACACGCTTCTCCTCGCTCTTTACCGCGACGGGAGGACGGAATTGAACGGAGAGATCCTAAGGGAGATGGATCGATTCGAATGCCGTCCTAACGCGTTCACCTACAGTATTCAAATGGCGGGGTGCTCCGACGCAGCGGAGGCGCAGAAGTTATGGGAAGAAATGGCGGAGAAAGGGATCAAACCTGATACTACCGCGTACAATACTCTGATAAAAGATTACTGCGAGGCCGGTGAGGTCGAGAAGGGGGAGGAACTTTACCGTGAGATGGTGATGGAAGGATTGGAAGCCACCGGGACGACGTCGGAGCTTCTAATCAAAGGGCATTGTCGCGCCGGCAACGTAGAAGCAGCGATGCTGGTGTACGAGGAGATGAAGAGGAAGGGACTTTGGCCGGAGGCGGAGGTTGTGGATGAGATGCTTGATGAAATGTGTGAGAAGGGGATGGTTGATGAAGGGCTTAGGGTTTTGAGGGTAGAGATGGGGAGGAAGGAGGGGGTGGTGATCGGGAGTAGGGGGAGGAGTTATAAGGCGGTAATAAAGGGGTTTTGTGAAGCTGGAAGGATGAAGGAGGCGATGAAGCTGCAGGCGGAGATGGCGGGGAAAGGAATGGAAGCTGATGCGGGGGTTTATGAAGCGTTTATTTGTGGGTATGAGAAGGCGGGGGAGTTCGAAATGGCTGAGAAGTTGAGAAAAGAAATGGGTCAATTGCAGCTGGGGGAAGAAGACTGTTGAAATGTCATGCTGGAGGATTTATCTGATATGGATATGAAAGTTTAGATGTTAGATTTATAAATACAAGATTGTTAAGTGCTATTGATCGAGAAATTATTGTATCGAGAGTCCTCATGCAGAATGATTCCAATCATAGTCTGTCACGTGTACATATAAGCCCTCAATTTAATACATGATATTATTTGATGTTATGGAGTTTTTTTATATCACGAGTTTAATCCTCTTCGCAAACGAGTGGATCGTTAACGAGAAAGAGTGTTCAATATTGCGCTTTTACAACAAGAAGTAAGAGTAATTGTCTTCAAAATTACTGAAAGACCATATAATCAAAACATCATTTAACTCCATAGAATTCTATTCAATGATTACCAGGTTTATAACTGATCCAAAGTAAAGATCAGCGCTAATACCTCAATTTACATGAATTAACTTTAATCACATTGTACCTTTTACTATACATCTTGGAAGAGAAAAAGAAAATTGCTAAAAAAAACCTTTTAACACTTGGGATAAGAGACAAAATTTGAATTCAACAGTGGATTTTTATATACAAACTAAATTCTCAAATCTGCTCAATGATTAACAGATTATTCATTTAATTCAATAAATAGAAGAGAGAAAATTGGAACAAAATCACTCACAAAGATGCAACTTGCCATAGGTTGAAGAGGAAGGAGGCTGCAGTTAGAACCCAAGAGAGGAAAGCCATTGCAGCAGAAATCTGGTATCGCCCACAATATTTAGGAGGGCAGTAAGAGTTATTTATATGGACAAGTAAATCCACTACGCCAGCGGTTGCACAAGCAGCTGCCAATGAGAGTAGTGATAAAGACTGCAAAAAATTAAGGGGAAATGATAGCATGACCGTCAATCATTTGAGATAATTACATAATCAGCACTCAAAGCATTGCTATTTACAAAATATAGCATCCATGTGAATTTTTTTGAAATCCCAAACCAAAGCATTTACCGGTGTCACCGCGATCAAACCATTGACCAGTGAGAATTTGATAAAGATGGGAAAAAAAATGGTTGAAATTTTATTGTGAATTTTGATATTTGAGTGAGAATTTGAAACATGGATGAAAGAGGATGCTCGATTTGTAAATGCGATGTTTTGAGTGCTAGTTCTTTTTACTCGAAGAAAAGTTAGCATCGCATGGCAAAGGGATACAGCGGACCCATACCCAGTCTCCTAGAACTACAATCACCATGACTCCGGGAAGGCGAAGACGGCAACTAACGAAAATTGAGTATACGTCGACAATTGCCAGTGTTGCGCTCCACGGGATCAACAAGCCCATGATAGTGACTAGAAAGCTGCCAGAGCAAGGAAAATGTAATAAGAAAAAACTTGAAATTGTTGTAGGGAAGATATTACTTCAATCAAGCAACAAATTTGATTTGGAGAGTATACATGAACTGAAGGAAAATCAAGCAACAAATTTGAATCTATATTTGTATGTCTGCTTCTCACACTTTGGCTTGGTTGAAGGAAAGAGGACGAAATGAAATGAAATGAAACTTTTGCACATGTGTATACTTCGCGAGCTGCTATTTGAAAATTTAACCCTTTTATTCCCACTTATCTTGACAATCAGAATTTTTGTTGGATCATATTGTTGTATTATAGGCTCTAATTGTATTAGGGGGTAAATTGATCATGTGTGTTTTTTTATTAGTGTCTCCTAATGCTCTCTTATTTAAAGGAGGGATTGGGGCTCTTTTTGAGGCGTGAGTTGTAACCCTACTTTTTCCTGACCTAGTGGAATCTCTCTCCTCATAGACATAGGCGGTTTTTCACCGAACCAGGTTAATCTCACTGTATTCGTTTGATTGTTTGTTGTGTGATTCTATTTTCCACATTGTTGACACAAATTAGTATCATAGATTTTGGTTTATTCTGGGAGCCGACAACAATTGCATTAAATGAGGTTTTGCTATCGGAGCAGTCCGAGGAACGATATATGGTATGATTTGACGTGGTGTGGTCAATCTAGCAAGGAGCTATCCGATGCCGCACAGTTTGGCAGAAGAGGGTGAGCAGATTCAGTAGGAGGCAATCCAGTGGAAATCGCGCGTCAAACAAGTTTGATGCAGGACGCGTGGCGCAAGTTCGACCTAATATGTCAACCGACAAGCAGCAAACGACAAGAGTTCAGAACGGAATCTTTTTTTTCTGCATTCAAAGGAATATTTCCTGATAGATTGTACTCCTGCATAGCTAGCAAAGGAATATTGGAGGAATCTTTGATTTCTAAAGTCGGATATTCCTTCAGGATCACGGCATACATCAATTATGAAAGCACAGCATCTGGTTCTTCAACATCCACCATGGCAGTTGAAAAGACAACGATTTATTAGTTGGTTATGCATCCTGTCAAGAACGATGTGATGAAATTTGATGACAAAGAGAATTTTGGCATGTGGTGATGCAAAGTGATGGATGCAATGTGTTCTTTGAATCTGGAGGAGGTTCTTGATAATGATGAACATTATGTAGAGATATCAAAGAGATTGGTTGAAAATAGACTAGAGTACTTGTGCCTTGATCCGAAATTGCTTAATTCGGAGATTCAAATATGTGGTGAATGTTGGAGAATTTGTAGGAAAATTATGGAGAATGCTAGAGAACAAATATCTATCTCACGATGAGCGTGAAAAATTATCTTCATACGAAGTGTCGACTCTACAAGTTTCAAATGAGACGTGTGCTTACTATTGATGAGCACTTGAATGACTTTACAAAGTTGTTGACAGACCTGTTAAATCTGAATGAAAAAGTTGAAGAAGACAAGACAATTTTTCTGTTGAATTCGTTCTCTGTTGAGTACAAAAACTGCACAATGACACTCATTCATGAGAAGAAGATCTTGAATTATGACGAAGTGACTACGACGCTACTAAATCACGAGTTTCGTTAAAGGGACAAGGAATCCATAAAGATGGAGTCGATCGAGGCACTTGCACTGCAACGTAACAAATCTGAGAAGAATAAGAATTGGACAAAGAAATGTGGCAGGGACGATACTTTTTAAAAGTAGGACAAGTCTGGTGGGCGCGGTCTTGAAAAAAATCGGTGTATTTTCTGTTTGAAGACTGTTCATCGGTAGAAAAATTGTCCGAAACTGAAGGAAAAGGAAAATGGAAGTTTCATCTGAGTTTAAAGTCAATCTTATTGTGGAGAGGTGCAACAAGACAGATTCAGATGTATCATTATTTATAGTTTCTCACAGTTTATATACAGATGATTTGTGCTGGATTTTGGACACGGGTGCTACTTATCACATTTTTATCAACGGGAGCAGTTTTGTACATACAAGAAGTTTGATAGCAGTGTTGTGACTATGGGCAATGATCAAGTTTGGCGTACTATTGGTGTGAGGGAGCGCCTTTATCAGAATGCATGATGGTATTGTGAAGGAGCTGACTGATGTTACATGTTCCAGATATCAGGAAGAATTTATTTGTCGATTGGGGTCTTAAAAACCAAAAGCTAAAAGGTAATTATTGAAACAAGAGTTCTGAGAATATGAGGTGAAACACTGATCTTTATGCAAAGAATTCGTCATCACAACTTTTACTATTTTAAAGGTAGTACAATGATTGGAACGGTTGTTGTTGTTGATGATGCTTCTAATGTCACTATGTTGTAGCATATACGACTAGCTTATACTGGAAAGGTTTCACTTTAGGAATTGGTAAAGCAAGGATTGATCAAAGGAGCAGGCACTTAGAAGCTTGATTTATGTGAATATTGTGCGTTCAACAAAAAGGAACGAGTATCCTTTGTTACTGTCACATGGTATTTTAGAGAAAGTTTATATAAGTGTTTGGGGTCCGACGAAGACGACATCATTCAGCGGACGAAGATACCTTGTCTCTTTCATCAATGATTACTCCATATATGTTTGAGTATACACCATCAAGCGCAATAGTGAGGTGTTGTAGATTTTCATGACTTGGAACCAGTATATTTAAACTCAGATTGGTAAAAAATTTGGTGTATCAGATCAGACAACAATAATGAATAGACATCGGATGCGTTCTTACAAGGGTGTCAGAAAGTTGGGATAAAACATCACTTCACTTTTCGAGAAACATCACAATAGAACGAGGTTGCCGAGAGGATGAACTGGACTTTAGTAGAGAAGTTTCAATGTATGTTGTCCAATGCTGAGTTTGATATAGTCAATTGAGCCGAGGCCATAGACTATGTATATCATTTGGTGAATCGTCTGTCTTCTACAGCTATAGGGAAGAAGACCCTAAAGGAGACATGGTCGTAGCATCTTGCTAGAAATTATAAGCACATAAGAATGTTTGGCTGTCATGGTTGCTCTACATGCAGAATGATAAACTAAGACCATGAGCAGAGAATGCGATATTCATTCGATTCAGGCGTAAATTCAATGGTTTCAAGTTGTATGATCAGTCTGAAAGGAAGATCTTCATTAATAGAGATGTTACCATTCAAGCTTGTTGCAGCCCCGAGACTTGAAACAGGTAGAGAATTCTACCAAAACCATAAATATACAACAAAAGTTGGAGTTTGACGCAACTTCAGTTGTTCCGCAGAGTTCGTCCACTTTTGCTCAAGTACCTGATCAAGTTGCAGCTTGAGAAGTACTTATTGGCAGTGCTCAAGAGAAGTTGGAAGAAGATGCCAAGAATGAGATTCTTGCTTAGGAATCAATATGCAGGACTGAACACCAGAATGTCCCAAAACCAGCTTAGTTGAGGGATCAAATTGAATTTTTACTTTCGGTCACAGAGACTGAAATCCTTTGTCACTACAAAGAAGATGAGGAGAACTCGGATGATGATATTTATAAAGGAGCAATGGATGGAGAGATGGAGTTTTTTTGGAAGAATGCTACTTGGAGGTTGGTGAAAATTCATACTGGAAGAAAAAGTAATTAGATGCAAATGGATGTATGTAAAGAAGAAGGATCTCATAGAGTTGATGTGCGGTACAAGGTAAGGTTAATGGCAAAAGGCTTTGCACAATGAGAAGAGATTGACAATGATGAAGCGCTCTCCCCAGTACTTAAGCATCCCTAGCTCCTTGTTCTCTTACCACTTGTAGCATATTGTTGTTTGATTTAGGAGCAACTTGATATGAAAACTACTCTCCTACATGGGAATTTGCAAGAGAAGATTTGTATGTTACAATCATCTGAATATTGAGCTTTAAAAGACTTGATTTGCGGACTAGACAAATCTTTGTATGGATTAAAGCGATCACCATGGTACTTTATAAAAAATATGTTCAGTTCATGATAGGAGAGGAGTACAAGAGAAGCCAATACGATTATTGTGCATATTTTAAAAAGTTAGTTAATTGTGATATTATTTACTTGTTTTTATATGTTAATGACATATTGAGTGCATCTGTCAGTCAGATTGAGGTTGATATAATGAAGAATCAACTGTTCAAATAGTTCGAGAAGTATAAATATAGTACGATTAGCCCGCTTATTAATTGGAGACAATTTGAAAATCCCCTTAATTACTTTAGTTCTCATGTTATTTATGTTTATGTCAGAATTATTTCTATGTTTAGGCTAAATATATTTGATAAGATTGTAAATTATGAGGGATCTGTTTCTTGTATATGTAACCTTATAGTTGAAGATTTGCAATAAGAATTTGAAGAATTCCTTCCCAAGTTTTTCTTCATAATGCATTAGATTTATATGTGAAAGATAAAGAACATTGCAAAGAAATAAAATAAGTCTAGAAAATTTAGGTTGCACTACATTATTTGCAAATCTTCATACATGTAGATATCTACACTAGGTATTCAAACCTCAGCACAATATTTCAGGAAAGTAGTAACGGAAAACTAAACGGAGAGAATTAAGAAAATTCAAAAAATTTATAGCTAGCAATCAAGTAACAAAACTATCATACTTAGATAAGTTGAATCTGGACCCAGTCTTTGATAGAAAAAAGTAGAATACAAAATTCATTGTATTCTCCCTCGATTTTGGACCAAAAAAAAGTACAATAGTCCCAGCCTCTCAAGCAACTTCCCAAATGCTAGTCTGAATAATCCTCAAATTCCTCCGACTAACCTCAAAATTTGACATACAACACCCATATGATATACATAAGCATAATACATATTAGTGTTCTGTAAGCTTCAGATTGGAAGTTATGGGAGTATCGCAAGTCTAAACCATAACATCCCCATCTCTATTAAAAGTGTTGGGAGATATGAATTGTGAATACCAATTGAAGAGATCCGAAGCAAAATTTTGAATAAAATCGCACAAAACTAGAAAACCGCATAAAACACAAGATTTGACATGGAAATACCCGAAAACGGGAAAAAACTACATAACCAAACCACACTAAGTATTCACTATAAAGAAATGAGTAAAATCGTACAAGTTACACAACATTCAAGCCTCTCCACACTTTGGAAACTCCAAGATACTCTTCTCCACTCCCTTACACAAGAGAATCGAAATACATTTCTTCCAATCGACAAAACTCAAACTTTAAGTGAAAAACTGCGGTTGGGGCGCCGCGCTAGTGGTGTTGCAGTGTAGTGTTCTTAGGTTTTGAACCTAGATTGGGCGCAGCGGCACTGTTATCTAGAAGATGGGGAGTTGTTGGCTTGGCGTTGGGGCCCTATAAATAAGACGTCGAGGCACTCTGTACGAAAAAAAACATAAAATAAAATAAAAATTGTGGGTAGCACCTCCGAATCGGGGTGGCTCCCCCGTAACCCCTAACAAACTCACAATGAAGCTTAATTGGTAAAATTAAGGACTCTGAGCAAACAATTGATTAGCACAATCAAACTACACATAATAAGAAAAATATCTAAAACATACTTCCTTTTAGAATATGCAATACCACTTCTATTCCTTGCTACTTTCAAACCAAAAAAGTACCTCAACAAACCTAGATTTTTTATCTAAAATTATGCTTTAGGAAAATCTTTTAGTCCCTTCTGTTCCTACAATATCATGGCTAGTCAAGTTTATATCATCAACATTGACAATAAAGATTCTAACTTTACCCTATTTACGTTTACATAATAAAATATAATCAGATTGACCTTGTTAGCACCATTTCTATTGAATTGTCTTCGTGAATTTACCAAACCAAATTCATGGTAGCTATTATAGCCCATAACGAGATTTACTAAGCTTACAAACTTTTCCATAAATGAGCCTCATCAATAGTCAATGGTAATTCATATAAATTTCTTACTTTAACTTACTAATCAAAAACAAAAAATTGACATCAAATTATTGAAGTTTTCAATACAAGTTTCCCACTAAGGAACGAGAACTTCAATGGTATTTAATCTAGCCAGTAATAAAAACATTTTCTAATAGTCAATTCTATAGTTTTAAAAAGAGTAGTTTGCCATTAATCATACTTTATAATACTCGATAGAACCATCTGGCTAATATTTCTTTTGGCGTTTCTCAACATCAAGTTTTATTATTCTCCAATGCTAACATTTCTTCTTTTACTGCATTTCTTCATTCTATTATGACAAATGCCAGTTATGTAATCATTGGAAGATCCACCAAAGATAGATTAGCAACAAGAGCTTTAGGTGAGTAAATAACAAAGTTAGAGATTGGTTGTTGAGAACAATATCAAGTTCCTTTATTGAGAACTATAAGGATGTCAAAGTGACAGTGATAAAAGATATGCTTCTCATAGCAACGTAAAGACAGCATGAATAGAGAAAATGTACTATCATTCAAAAAGATACTACATGAGAAACTACACATGGTCTAAAGTTCTAAATTACATAAATGAAAAATGTACCTTCTAATACTAACTTGCAATGCACTAATTCATAATTTATCCTCCAAGTAAGAATCCGTTTGTTTCAACTGTAGTTATATAAAATCTCAGTCCAAAAGCTGATGTGAAAAATCTATTGTTTAAAAGCTAGTGTTCCACAAGCACCAAGTCTATTTGAAAATTACAGTTTTCAAAGTGTTGTCCATGGACAATTGTTTGTAATACCCCATCAGTATTATATAGGATTCATAGTTTTTATAGATGCATGTAATTCTGATATTTAACTATATTATTTAAACAAGCAAGAATACAAAAGTAAACTCAAAGTTAAATTGTAGAATCAAGAGTTGCAAGGGATAATGAGAAAGAGAAAAAGATCATCAAGCAAGAATGATTTGACCATCTAATGAACCTGTTTAATCTGGTTTACACAAGAATCTTTTTATTTGTGCCTACCTGATAGCATATAAAGGAATACTAATAGTTATTGATTATGATTAATAGCTATATTGACAAAATTATATAAGTTATGGCATTTACATACATACCACCCAATTTTTATGTATTTACATATATAAAACCTAATATTTATTTTTACATTTATATCATCCAAATCATTCATATCACATCAAAAATATCATAATTTTAATTTAACAAAATGAAATATATCTTTCATGTATAATTAAGGTGACATATACGTAAAAATTAAAATTTAGGTATTTAATATGTAAATATATTAGTATGTAAATCTAATGCCACATTAGTGTCGAGACAGCTGATTGGACTTCTATTAATTTTTTTTTATAATTTTATTTTGATAAATTACATATTAATCTAATCTCAGCTTTAAAATATCTTGGAGCATGAGCAACCAGTATTTTTAAAAATGATTTTAAAAAACATTTTTTCCTTTATCAGAATTTATGAGGTCACTATTATTTGACATTCCCTCTGAACGCCTCGCATGGGTAAAATTGAAATAAAAAAAAAAAAAACGAATAACGGATGCAGGACCTCGCTGGACCTCACCTGCGGTCGCGAAGTCGAGTTTTCTGCTCCAATGCACCGTTCCGGATTGAACGTGCAATGAAACAACACGAAATGCGGTTAAACCGTAAGCATGGTTTGAAAAATCAAAACAAATATTCATTCCAAGAGACAATTTAATGATCACATAAAATCTAAAATCCTATAAAATTAGCCAAGAATATAAAATTTCAAATCATAATAAAACCAGATATACCTTAACTTGTTGGGGTATAGGTTAAACCTCTACAAGCAAAAGGTACAGAAGATTGAAGCACAATAACAGAACAATTTTATATATATTCATTGAATTTATGGGCACATCTTATTGTCGCTACTACAAATTATTTATGGATGTTAAAACCCTAATTCATCACCCCCCCCCCCCCTTCTCTCTCTTTATAAAAAAAAATTAAGGGAAACCAAAAAAGAAAAATAAAAACTCCAAACACCCTTAATAAAATAACGCAAATATTAGATGCCTTTCAGTGGTTCCCCTCCCCCCTTCCAACCCCTATGGCGATCATACCGCAAGGGTTGACATACGACTAAATCTGTGAAATGCATTTTCCTTATGAAGAAAAAATTAGGCTCAACAACTCTACAAATCAGAAGTAAAAATAAAGCCCAACGTGTCTTACTTGAAAAATTTTCAATCATTTTTATAAAACTAATGAATAAGCAAATAAAACACAAAAAAAAAGATAGAGATCAACTTAAATGAAAGAACTAGACCTCACAACAGAAGAAGTTATTCATAACTATGAAGTGCTCAGAGAAGACGCATCCAGAAGGAGAAGTAAAATTTTATTTCAAATTCAATATCCAATGAACTTTATAAATTATAGCATACAAAGGACCAAAAATAAGCAACTACCCAAAATCTGTAGAAAAATACTCAAAATAACATGTTTTAATCCATCTTTTTTGAATTCCAATAATAGAAATCCTTTTTATAAACTTGAATTCCCAAATTGCCCAAACGACCATAACAAAAAAAATATATATCCTCAAAATAATAAGCACCTAACAGTCCTACCTCCAACTTCAACAATTAGCGGAACACAAAATCCTATGGTTGTAGCAATTGAGGGAATGTAGCGGGACTATAGCATGCATGATGTAATGGGACATAGCAAGAAAGCTAATAGCAGTGGCAAAAGCAAAAGGTGGAAACAACAGAAGCAGAAAGCAAGGCATCAACGGTAATCTAACAGAAAAACAAAAGGTTTTAATCAGCACGTAGCAACAATAAATGGGCAACAAATATAGAAACTATGAAATTGTAGCATAAAACAAGGACAACAACAACCTGTACATAGCTTCCACAGCAATCTACCCGATCTAGAAAAATTTGGCTCCTATAAATCAAGCGTTTGATATTTTTTCTATTAAGCTTGGGAAAAACTATTCAGTATCCTACAAGATAATCCATGAATCATCACAAGTAAATATGTCATCCAAGGCACAAAAAACGTGTAATATCCACCATCAGTAGTGAGCATAACCCCTACATACAAGTTGGCTTTTAGAACAAAACATGTAAATTCATCTACTAAAGTGTTTGCTTTAAATTCACAAGGGAGGAAAAGAGGAAAAATTATAAGGTAGTTACAACAAGTTTATTAATAAAGTCATGTCAAATGCATTTAAAATAAAATTTATATTGAAGAAAAGACTAATGCAAAAACTTCCTAGAATTTCCAGTTTGTAAGGGTTTCTCAAGTCAATGTAAAAGAGAGCTGCCAAAATAAACTTCCACAAATCAATTTGGATCAAAGTTTCTGCTCATCATACACATGCATATTTCCATCAAAAGAAGTTATTAGCACAACCTGAATTATATAGAACATCATCTTTATAGATGGATTTTTGCCTTAATCCTTATGGTCCATATTGCAAGATTTGATGGGTGATTATTCAAATCTAAACTGATCATGCATAGAAAAAATAACAACTATTTATCAGCAATGCTCCATAGAATGAAGAACTGATGAAAGCGGAGAAAGAAGGGTTTTTAAGTCTGTATAATATCTCAATTGAAAATTTCTACATAAAGACACACAGAAATGTTCATTTAGAATGAGAAAAAACATTTTTAATAATGAACTGTGCTTATCTATTTGCAATGATTTGTAAGGTTAATATTTTGGGACAGATGCACTTGTTGTGAAATAGTTAAAATAAAAGAAAATTGCAAAAATGTTAGCTAGAGTTCATAAAGGCATCAAAATTGGGATTTGCAATGCCGGCATGAGAGTATCAAATCCACGCAGATTTTGTGATTTTCAATCAGATTCACAAGTTTTCATTGGGGTGGCCCAATTTCTGAATTAATGTGTGCCTAAAGGCTAGCATTTTCTACCTATTCAACAAGGACATTAATAATGAATATCCTCCACTTAGCACTATGGCAGCCTCCGCTATCAGATAAGCATATTTCCTCTTCTACACTCGAACCACTTGTCTCCAGAAGATTTCTTTCACGCCTTTATATGATTGTACCCGGTAGCTATAGTAAGAAGTATGGATTAAGGAAATACTCTTTCTGATGCTACTCTTCATTATTTCTGTTGAATGAAGTAAAATCTTCTTTATCTTTACTGCTCTTTACCTGAAGGTATTATCCTCTTCTTTATTCCTTTGTTCTTCTTAAATTGTTTTATGTTATCAGAGCATCTGCATTATTGCAATCATGGAGGATCATCAACCTCAGAATTAAGTGAAGACCTAGCCGCACATAAGATCAAAGAACAGTCCATGCAACTTTCCCTGATATTCGTGGCTTCAAACATCAAAACCGTAGTCAATACTTTGTTGTCCACGGACAACCATCCACTATGGAAATCTCAGATGTCGAAGAAAATCAATGCCAAACGATTCAGTGGATTCATAGACGGCCAGTACAACAAATGCAGGAATGATCGTTTCCAACTCAGCTGTACTATCCCCATTACCTCCCACATCCATTGCCCAATCAGGTCATCCTATGACCACACGATCCAAAACATCATCTCTCAAATTCAAACAAATATTCACCTACAGCACTCCATCTACGGAGACGGAACCGCTCAATCTCAAGAAAGTCACTCAGCATTTTCACTAGCAACAAGCCATGAAAGCGGAACTAGATGCTCTCCACAAATCAAAAAAAACTGGACATTGGCTCCCTTGCCTCCCAATCAATCCATTTTAGGCAACAAATGGACATACAAGATTAAAAGTTGAACTAATGGAACTATAGCCAAATACAAAGCTTGTTGGGTCGCCCAAGGCCGTCGACAAAAATATATCGTATAGTGCACCAAAACGTTCAGCCCTGTCGCCAAACATTCTACAACCATAACTCTCACCATTTACGTTCACCGCCAATAGCCCATCTTACAACTTGATGTATCAAACGCGTTTCTCCGCGATGATTTTTAGGAAACAATTTACATGTGTCAACCCCCGGAATATGGTGATAAACACAAATCAAATCATGTATATCTGTTACACAAGGCCATGTACAGTATCAAGCAATAGCCGCACCAATGGTTCAGCAACATCACGGGTCATTTACTTCAATTAGGCTTTTGCAAAAGTTAAGCCGACCCCACTCTCCTCATATAGCATCACACACAGCCCACATTTATCTTATACTCTACTTTGACAACATCTTGGTCACCGACACCAATGGAAAAGACATACACAACATGATGGTAGCTCTCAAAAACAAATTTTCCATGAAGATCTTTGGGTCGCTCTCCATCTTTTCTCGGCATCAACATTTTACATGCCACAACAGGTTTGTTCCTCAACCAAACTCACTATGTCTCTGATACATTAATATTAATGATTGCAAATCAACGCCCAACTCAACGACATCTCATCAAAACCTCACCCCCGAGCTTCAACAACAATTTGCAAAACTGTTTCTCTACCAACATCTCATCGGATTCTTATAATATTTAACCATCACACGACCCGATATTAACTTGGCGATAAATATTCTCTCACAACACCTCCAGTAGCCCCTCTACGTGAACTTCTAACAACTTAAACGCCTCCTTTGATACATCAAAGGAACAATTAATTGACTTCGGCCTTCCCATTCAGCCAGGACCGTTAAATTTTCGTAATTACTCTGATTCCAGCTAGGCAAGTGATATGGTGGAGTGTCACTGCATTACAGGCCACTGGACCTTCCTTGGGAACACTCTCATATCCTGGCAAGTAAAGAAACAATCTATAGTTGCTCACTCGTCCACCGAGACCGAATACTGTGCTCCTTTCACAGCTGCCACCGACGTCATATTTTTACAAAGACTTATCCATGACTTCCAAGTCACTACCACCTATCCCACAATAATTCGTTGCAACAACACTTCAACAATGGCGATAGCTCACAATCCAGTCTTCCATGCTCACACGAAGCACATTGAAATCGACTATCACTTCATTCAGGAGAAAATTCTATCCAACGATAAGCCGGTGGACGTCTTCACAAAATCACTCCCAACTTCTCACTTCCAATTCCTTCATAACAAGCTGACACTTCAACAACTCCGTATTAGCTTTTGGGGGGATAATAAAGAATATTCTCCACTTAGCACTATGGCAACCTCCGCTACCAGATAAACATATTTCCTCTTCAACCCTCTAACCAGTTGTCTCCAAAAGATTCCCTTTACACTTTATCTAATGGTAACCCGTTAGCTACAGTAAGTATAGATTAAGGAAATACTCTTTGTTATTTCTGTTGAATGAGGTAAAATCTTCTTTATTGTTACTGCTCCTTACCTGAAGGTATTATCCTCTTCTTTATCCATTCGTTCTTCTTAGACTGTTTTAGACATCCCATAAAAAAATAAGAGAACTCTCATCTTCATGGAAATAGGGGAATGAACATTTTCACAAACTTTATGAAAATAGAAGATTTTGTCCTTACACTTCTCCCATTGCATTCCTCACCCCTAACGCAGCATGATTAGTGGAGTTCTATACAAAGGCGGGACTATTTGCCGAACGCCAAAAGTATTTTAAAGAACACAACATAAAGAGACTACGGAATGCAATATTTTGTTATTCTTCTTATTCTATGGTTTGTCTATGGTTGCAGTTGGACTTTCTTTGTATTTCGCTGGTTATACCTTGCTTTCTTGGACAATGAAACAAAATAAAACAAACTAATGATAGAAGCCCATTAAAAAGCTGTAAATAATATTACATGATAATAAACATAAATATTTAATGTTGATAAAGGGTTTAATTTCAGAAACTAATGCCAACACATATTCCTATTTATTTCACCCTATTTTAAAGGTTTAAACCCGTTTGTTGCATCAACAACAATAATATATTGATTTACTCATTACATGTTTCTTACTAAATAATTCCAAGAATTTAAAATGTTATAAGATGGTGGTGAGACCTTCAATGCTCTATGGTGCTGAATGTTGGCCTTTAAAAGAGAAGCATAATGTTAAGTTAAGTGTTGTCGAGAAGAGAATGATTAGGTGGATGAGTGGCTTTACACTTAGAGACAAAATGCAAAATGAATATATCCGTAATAGGGTAGATGTTGCACCAGTAACGGATAAAATTAGAGAGAGTTGCTTTAGATGGTTTGGTCACATTAAACGTCGACCACCTGATGATCCGATTAGGAGAGTAGATGTTTTAAATACAACTTATGTTAAGAAAGTCAGAGGTAGACCTAAGAAAACTTGGGCTTATTGCATAAAAAATGATCTTAATTTATTAGAACTAAACGAAAATTTGACACTAAATAGGACGCAATGGAGAAAAAGGATTCATGTAGCCGACCCCACTTAGTGGGATTAAGGCTTTGTTGTTGTTGTTGTTGTTGTTGTTGTTGTATGAAATTGTGCATGTTAAAATAACTCTTCAGAAATTTCACCATTATTTAAATCATCCCATATAAGATTACCATTTCATATTGAACAACCAAATGATACTGAATAAACACCAGCATGACATCCATAAATTTCAATTCATGCACAATATAGAGGGAATTATCTGGTTTTCTTAAAAACAACGGATAAATTAAAAAAACCCAGTACAGAACATGTTGCTAGATTGCCGAAGGGGACAATCCGACCAATTCGTAATTTTCAGATAAAAATCGGACAAACATAGATTTTAAATCAGGTATTCCTTTACAAAAAGTTCAGTTGTTGATTCATATAGCGATCATCATCGTGACTATCAAGGCAATAGATACCTTGTCATGTGCAATTCTACTTTTCTTCCAAGCTCGCAGGAACAAATTCAATGAATCCAATTACATACAGTTGCTCACTTATCACTACAATCTGCTACCAAACAGTACAAAGCAAGCGGAACTCCCTCGATTAAACACTTCAATTCATAATCACACGAGATCACAACCAAACAACAGAATTCATATTGAAATTTACCCAATCAAACTAAATCTACAAAAGTAACGAAAACATACCAAAAAGCAGTATATCCATAGAACTCAACGCCAACGGACATGAAAAGGAGGGAAGTGATGGAGAAGAAAGCCTGCCCCAACCTAAGAGACAGACTGGCTGCCGTGCCGAACGATCCAGGAACCCCATCCATCGAACAGATTTAACCTCGCCGGAGCAGAACAACAGCGCCAATGCATGTAAACGACGACGCCTCCACTTGCCCTTTTCCTCCCAATACCGCATCCTAACCACTCTTCCTACCTTCCCCGCTTCTCCTCCTTCCCATGAAATGGAATCAATCGATTTCTTCTCCTCCTTCAAGTCGTCTGAATCGCATCTGGTTGATTTGAGCGAGGAACAATTCAAAGAATGGACGGAGATGAACGGTATAAGAGCCACTTGGTTCGATTCGGAGGCTTTTTTGCTTTGTTCTTCGCAATGGAAACGTGGCGCTCTGCTTGCAAGCGTGAGAGGGCGTTGAAATTATGCAATGAATTTGTCCTCCACGTTTGTCGTGGAGCATTTAAATCAGGATATTTTTATTTATTTATTTATTTATTTATATTATTATTTTAAAAAAAAATTTTTGTGCAAAGAATAACATATTTGATATGAACCAACAACCTCACAATGGAGAAAATATTGAGAGTATGGTCTATACATGCGAATAAGTAACGGATAAAATATTGAGAATATGCGGATGATCAACTGTCTGGTGACAGCTCGAAATACACATTACGGCGGCGCCCAGCTATGTTGAACTATTGCCCGATAATTGATCGTCTGCCTGTGCGAACAATTACATTATCAATGACTTTATCACATTATATATATATATATATATATATATATATATTAATTGATATTTTTTTAAGATAACTTGTAGATTTAAGACACTAAATTATAATATTTTAAATGATGATTCATGCTCTTAAATAAATTAACACATAAAATGATTTTGTTATGCACATGCATCATATTAATGCATAAGAAATATTTTTCTCTTGGTTGATATAAATAAATTAGCTCACATATCATTAATGTCCATAAATAAATAAAAAAATGCATAAAATACATATATAATTTCAAAAATTAAAAAAATTCATTTTTGCAAATGATTTGTTAGGCTTAAAAAAAATAAAATTTAAATTTAAAATATCAAAAAATATTCTCCACCCTAGAAAGTTGGAATGGTTTGTTTGAGATTAAAATGGACCGTCCATAGGCGGGGCGATAGTGACACCATAAGCTGAGCATCCCTTCATTTTTTTTTTCTTAAAATTTTTGTAAAAGAAACATTTATATGTTTGTTTATATTAAATTTAAATAGAGTTGTAAGATTTTTTTGTCATTTTTTAAATTTGAAAATCCTTTTTTTATTAAATATGTAAATGTTTGAATTTAAATAATGGCAATACATAGTCCAGAAACTACCAAAAGTTCAAATAAAATAAAATTCTAAGAATTTTTTGTAATCCCTATGATGGAGCACCAAACTTTTTTTAATAGTAGTTTATTATCTCTATTTAGGTATGAATTCGAGGTGAGAGAATTTTTATCGCATTTTAATGCTCAAATTTTATTCTCAGGGTTCATTTGGAGCGGCAGTGTAGCACCGCGCCGCAGTTTTGTCTTTTTGGGTAAACTGCATTTTGGCAGCTTTCTCAATAAGCTGTTGTTGAAATCTGCATCTTCCCACCAATTTTGGCTACTTAAATAAAAATTGTAGTTGTTACCGCAGCTTTTTGGACATCAGATTATTTTCTTAGCAGCTCCACAACTGCTTTTTAATAGGCTACAATTGTCCAAACAAACTCTCAACAACAACAACAAAAACAACAACAAAGCATTTAAATTTAATAAATGTGACTTGGCCACATGAATCCTTTTTTCCCATTGCGTCCTTTTTAGCGTCATATTTACATTTAATTCTAATAAATTAAGATCACTTTTATACAATATGCCCAAGTATTCCTAGGTCTACCTCTGCCTTTATTAACATAAGTCGAATCTAAAACATCTGCTCTTCCAATCAGATCATCAGATGGTCGATTTTTAATGTGACCAACCTATCTAAGGAGAATCTCTCTAATTTTACTAGTCACTAAAACTACACCAACCTTATCGCGGATATATTCATTTCACATTTTGTCTTTAAGTGTAAAGCCACTCATCCACCTAATCTTTTTTATCTCGACAACACTTAACGTAATATTATGCTTCTCTTTTAAAGGCCAGCATTCAGTACCATAGAGCATTGCAGGTCTCACCAGTATCTTAAAAAATTTTCCTTTCAGTCTAAGCGGTACTTTTCTATCACACAATAGGCCTGAAGCATTCATACACTTCAACCAACCAATTTGAATTCTACTATTAACATCCCCATCTATAACACCATTGCTTTGAACAATAGACCCGGGATATCTAAATCATTTACACCTTTTAATAAGTTGATCACCCAAAGTTACGCTTCTTTGAGCTATTATTACTGAAATTATATTCCATGTATCCTGTTTTAGTTCTACTCAAATGAAGGCCTTTAGACGTCAATGTAGACCTCCATAATTCAAGTTATTCCTAGGCTTTTTTCTCTCTTCTTATCCACGAGAGTGATATCATCAGCAAAAAGCATAAACCAAGTTACATCCTCCAGTAAATGTCCAGTAAGACCATCAATAACTAAAAGAAAAAGATATGGGCTTAAAGTCGATCCCTGATGTAATCCAACATAAATAGGAAAATATTTGGTCAATCCTCTTTCAGTTCGAACACAAGTAATACTTTTAGTATATATATCTCTAATGACTTGAATATAAGTCATATCAACGCTTTTCTTCTCAATAACTCTTCAAAGGATATCTCTTGGAACCTTATTGTAAAATTTTTCTAAATCAATAAAAATTAAATGTTGATCCTCCTTATTATCTTCGTGCTTCTCCATCAAACCTCTCAATAAATGTATAGCTTCCAGAGTAGACCTGCCCGCCATAAATCTAAATTGATTATGAGAAATCTCCGCAATACATCTTAACCTATGTTCAATTACCCTCTTCCATAATTTTAATGTATGACACATCAACTTAATTTCTTTATAATTTGTACACTCTTATGTATTCCCCTTTATTCTTAAAAATGGGGACCAAAATACTCTTTATCCACTCCTCATACATTTTTTTTTATTTTTTAAAACAATATTAAAGAATTTAGTAAGCCAAGAAACTTCCAAATCTCCTAAATATTTCCATACTTCAATTGGGATATCATCAGGTTCTACAGACTTCCCACCCTTGATTTTCTTTAAAACCTCATCAACTATTCTTTTACTAATGCGACGGTAAAAATGAAAAGTATTATTATTATTAACGACATTAAAATCACTAAGATTGGCCATATTTTTAGAAACTTCTTAAAAAGGTTTATCAAAACAACTCACCCACATATGTTGAATATCTTTTTCTAAGAACAGCACTTTTTTATTTTCATATTTAATACACTTATTTGAGTTAAATCTTTAATTTTCTTTTCTCTTTGTTTGGCTAATTTATATGTATATTTTTCACCCTCCTTAGTATTTAATCTACTATAAAGATCACTAAAAGCAAAATTTTTAGCATCACAGATTGTTCTTTTAGACTCCCTACAGGTCATTTGATATTTTTCTCAGTTCTCTAAGTTTTTACATTTAAAGCAATTTTTATAACATAACTTCTTATATTTTATCTTTTCTTGCACAATATTATTCCATCACCAACTATTTTTATTTATATAAATTTTTTCTTTTGATTCTCTAAATACATCTTTTGTCACTTGTTTAATAGCATTTGTTACTTTTTCCCACATAACATTTACATTTTTATGAACATCACAAATTTTAAAATTTTGAATTTTCTCATAAAAATAATTTTATTTGTATAATTTAGGTACATTCATCTAATTCTTCGATGTTGAAACATAACATTCTTTATTTTACAACTCTTCATCTTAAAATCTAGAACTAATGATCAATATTGGTACTTAAATTCTCACTTGAAATGACCTTATAATATCTATAATCTCGAAGTCGATTCTTCTCATAAGAAAATAATCAATTTGAGTTTTAGCAGATCCATTCTTATAAGTAATAAGATGCTAATCTCTTTTCATGAATAAAATAATAAAATATTACTAATAACAAAATCATATGTCAAAGTAAAATCAAATATGACTCTACCTTTTTCATTAATCGCTCCATAACCGTAGCCTTCATGAATATTTCTGAAATCTTCTACCTCTATACCGACATGTCCATTCAAATCTCCTCCTATAAAAATTATTTCTTCAATAGATATCAAGTGCAAGTCTTTTAAATTATTCCAGAATTTATCTTTAGAGTCTATATCTAACCCTACTTGAAGAGCATAAACACTTATAATATTAAAAGTCATAATATCAACAATAATAACCCAAACAGACTCTCAGTGGAGAGTTATTCATCTTAAAATTAAGTTTATCATATACAAAAGATGATAGTCGATGCAACAATATATATGGCGTGATTATTAAAATTTTGTTCAATAATATAATATTTATCTTTATAAGCAATATTCTTGCTTCTTTATGTAATTTTTTTTTAGAATTTTGGTATATTTTTTATTGTATAATCATGTCAATAATCACGTGTAACTATACGCTTCTCCTATAAATTTCAAATTTGCTCTCGCAGCACACAACTATTATATATTTACATAACTGACACCTAGACTTTCATATTTACACGCATAGCACCAAGATGCTTTATATTCATGCAAGAAAAAAGTGTACTTTATTTCTTAAAAATTATAATAGTGCTGTTTTTACTACTTTTAAAAGACAATTACTTCTTTTTCATGCATAGGTTTAAAGCATTAAAATATTGTGTAAATTTAGAGAGAAAATATTACATAAATTTAGGGAGAAAATATTACATCAGGACTCTGCATATAGAGCTACGTGCGTAGTCCAATAAAATCAAGCCACGTGGTGCGCGACAAAAAAAAAATCGTCCGGTAATACAGGGAATATTCTCCCTATATTATTCCGCATTATTCAGGTGTTATTCTGTTCTGAGAATATTCTCGGTGTTATAATAACATAATAACACATCAATAACACATTAATAACACACAATAACACCTGAATAACGCGGAATAACACAGAAGAAATATTTCCTAAGTTACCGTGCGATTTCTTTTTCTGTCACATGCCACGTGGTGTGATTTCATTGGACTCCGCACATAGCTCTACGTGCGGAGTCCTGATGTAATATTTTCTCAAATTTAGGTCTGGGATATGTTTGTGTATGTAATTGCCCCAAAATTTACTGTAAAATTATAATACTTTTAATTTTTGTGTGCCCTGACGTTAAACCTATTGTTTTGATTGTCAACATTGGCAGTGTCTGATATTGGGGAGAATATTGCAACTGGAGTCCGAATATAAGCTACATCTGGACAACGGACACGATACACCGGAGGCAAATTTCTATTTTTTTCTCCTCCGCTCCGCCCTGTATATCGTGTCATTTATCCAAATGTAATTTTATATTCGGACTCCGGACGTAATATTTTATCATGATACTGGCATTAGTTTTGACAACATTAAATTTATTTAAGATGAGGTGTAATTAAGGGAGAAGTTACAATCTTGTAATAGACTTCAAGAGAAAATAGATAAATTGTTGGATAATTAAGTAGAAGTTTGAAAATTTGAAAGAGCAATCACAAAAAGACCGACCTAAAATAGATAGTTACAAATCAAACACTCCATTTCATCTATTTTTCAAATTATCGCACGAATATCAAAATTCATGGTAAAAAATCTCAACTCATAGTTTTTTATTTTTATCAAATTCTCAATAATTTCTCCGTGGCACCCCTCAATACATCGGTTAGGTAGTTCAAAACAATAACTTGAGTGTTTAATCTGTAAATATCAATGTCTCGGGTAGGTCTGTCAAAACGGCTGATTGTTCGAGAACAGCTCGTGTTCGGCTCGTGAAGAAGCTCGTGTTCGGCTCGTTCGCTAAGTTAACAAGCCTTAACGAGCCGAACATACATACATACATACATACGGCTCGAACATACATACGTACGTACGTACGTACGTACGTACGTACATACATACATACATACATACATA
Organism: Papilionanthe hookeriana x Papilionanthe teres; assembly: GCA_022702705.1. Taxonomy (NCBI): domain Eukaryota; kingdom Viridiplantae; phylum Streptophyta; class Magnoliopsida; order Asparagales; family Orchidaceae; genus Papilionanthe; species Papilionanthe hookeriana x Papilionanthe teres. The sequence continues at coordinate 52,043,232 of CM040423.1, read as the reverse complement.
CATATGAGCAGTAATTTTAAAAATTTTAAAAGATTTATAATCAATTAAAATTATTAATTAAGTGAATAGAATAAAAATTATTAAATTAGATTCAAATGATGTTTTAATGTAAACAATAATTCTTAAATCTTACCCCAACCCTTAACATCTTATGGTTACATGATTAGGATTGCCAAAATGACTCTTTGTTCGTAAACAGCTCGTGTTCGGCTCGCTAAGCAAACTAGCCGAACACGAACACACTTTCTGAGCTCGAAATATAAACGAGCCGAACACGAGCGAGCCACGTTTACACCCCTAGTCTCAGGTGGTCTGTGTGTAATTATCCCAAAAGTTTTTTTTAGACCATTTTGTAATAAGTAAGATAAGTTAACAGCATTGAAAAAAAAATCTTATTTAACTAGCTATTGCCAGCTAATAATTACAATTAAGAAGTTAAACATAATAATAATAGTTAAAAAACTTATCATTTAGACATCTTTGAGATAAAATTAAAAACTTTAGATCTTAATAAAAATCTAATATATAATAGTTGAATATTATGTTTAGATGAATAAAAATCTTATTTTTTTTAGGGTTATATCTTCTAAAATTATTATGTAATATATGTTAAAAATAATGATAATGATAATAGTAAATAACTAAATTAATTAATTCAAAGCATAACTGTTAGGCGGTTCGAGTATTAAAAGTCGAATAGGGACTCCTTTCATCTGTAACTTACAGAGAATGAGCGAGAACGAGAAAGAGCGAGAACGAGAAATTGGACAAAGATGAAGAGAGCAAGGTCCTTTCCAGCCCTAGTTTGTGGCTTCGTTGAGGAGCTTCACATCTGAGGCCACTATCAAGCTGAGGAAAATGTGTTGTGTCGAACTCTAGCCGACATCCTTGAGCCAAACATCTTTTTCGGTGAGTGAAGGAAGATATGAAGAAGAAGAAGGAAGAAACAATAATACAGAAGAGCGCGGAAATGAAGTAGAGTAGTGTGTTTCTCATACCTGAGATTTAACTTCTGTGGGAAGAAGAAACTGAGCGGCACCTAAGAGTAAAGGAGGAACGCTAGAGTGTTGTGCAAAGGAAGAAGACAGGTCAGTCGAGCGGCTCATCTACAAATAAAGGAAGAAAGGTGGAGAAGAACTTTGAATAGTCTTTCATAGTTGTGGCTGACGTAAAGTTAGCAGAGAACTTTGAAGTCCACAGTAGCACCACAATTCTCAGGAGGTACCAGAAATCCTCAAGCTCATCTTTCTTGAATGTTTTAAAAGACATCCCACTAGACATAACACAAGTAAAAACTGATAAAATAAGTAATTAATTATAGTTATATGCAGGTGTGAGATCTCAAAGAACTCAGTATATAAACCAACAAATCTGTCACTATAAGAAGACGGTAGTTGTTATAAAAAAAGTTATTGGTTGCTTTTAACCCAAGTAATACCAAGCTCGTGAATGTCACATATGCATATTACCAAAAAAGAACATCTAGAAGAAACTCAAAAACCGTAGCACCAACAAGAAGATAAGAGAACTTGGATGGCTTCATTGGGATTTCACATATGACACCAACCAATAGTGACAAATAGGTCATCCAGAAGAACACATAAGATCAAATGTCTCATCGTAGACCTCCAAAAATCACTAAAAGAAAAACAAAAGAAATGCAAAAAAAAAATTACAAATTGCGTATAAAACCAAAACAAGGAACATAAATAAACGTGAACTGTATAAAATACAAATACAATAAATAATAAATCTCTTCAACAACCATTACAATTAATAATATGAATAATCAAATCACTCTCCACTATCGCATCTGTAATTCGTTCTCAACCCAGTCATCCTGCGTGCACCTTTCCCGTTTTCAGTACGGATCTCGGGAACATTATTTTGAGCATGTGAACAAGAATGTCCAAGACGGTATTCATATGCCTCGGCAGTGACATGTTCATAATCCGCGTCCGCCTACGAAAGTCGATATCATCGCGAGAAGGATGCCGTCAAATATAACTGTGGAAAGTTATCGTAGCAATCACAATCTGCACCTATTTGATAAACGGGTAAGATGACATATCGCGAAGTATAATCCATTTGTTCTTCCAAATAACAGAAAACCTACCCCGCGCGACATTTCTTTCCTACCTTGTGCTACATTACTGACTCGCTCAAAATTAAGTATGTGGTATCTCGTATCAGAATAGGGCTTGAGATACTCTTGCTGAAACGAATATCCACCATCGACCAAATAATATTTACCTGATGTGAATCAAATGATTAGTGTTGAAGAAAATAAGAACTAGGAGAGTAGGTTAGTCTTAGGCGAACCTCAGGGTGGATGTAGGAAGATGTATTTTTTATTACATATCGCAGATTTGAAATTTTAATTGTCATGTGCACTACCCTCTCACTAGGCCATGACAAAAGTGAAGCACAAGTTGAAGTCGCATGTCGGCATGACATTCTGTGTCGGGGACCCACAACGTCCGATGACTGCGATCTTCTCATTATTTGGAACACGTGCAAGAACATGTGTTCCATCGATTTTTCCAATACAATATTAAAATGACAACAAAGAGTTACATAATTACGATATTTATATGAAAATTGAATGTAATAAATAGAAGAATTTACTTTAAAATATGGCATATACCGCGTAATCATGTGAAATCTCAAGTCAAAGCAATAAAACACTACACAAACACATAAAAAATAAGCACCTATAATTGGGGAGGTAGGCGGTCTCTCCCAAATCCTACAATTTGAGAGGTAGGAAATCTCTCTTAAATCCTAGCCCTAAGACTTACAACCACAATCTTATGCATAACTCCCAACCCTAAACATATTAACCATATTTATACCCAAAAATAATAACAATAAATGACTAGAGTGCTCGTAGGCTAGTAAAGACATAGTTATACTTAAGCACCAACTTAACAATAATCCCCTCTCAGAATAAAACTTTAACCTCAAGGTGTACAAAAAGAAATTATTGTTGCATCAAGCTACCTCACCTCCTCGTTACATAGTGTGGGAACCTATAATGTCTAATCTTTGCAACGTTGCCAGGGAGCAAATTTTTCATGATACCAAAAGCATAACCCCTTTTGTTTGTTTCTCCTGAACATTTGTCTATGTAGGGTATTTAAATGTCGTTGTAAGTTGTGGCCCATTATTCATGTCATGTGTAGCCTCCTTCTAGACTTCCACTGTTTAAGCTTTTGGAATCATCATTTTTGTAGCAACTTAGTATGATGCTCCACCTGTGCTACTCTTATTAGCTTGTTAATTTACATTTTTTATCTTTAATCAATTGTGCTAATTTCATAGTTTCACCCAATCCTCACGGTCTCAGAAGACAAAGAAATGCTTGAATCTATGTCTCCAATCCTTCAATGAAGTTTCCATCCAACACTTCTTATGATATCATTCTCATCTCAAATTTCTCCTTCTACTCCATGATGATCCCCTCCTAACACAAGGAAAAGAATTGTTCTTATGGATCTTTTTCCCCAATGGCTCGGAAATGTTCTAACAAGCAACTCCTAAGTTTCTCCGGCGAGCGGAATGAGTATACAGCCTCCCTCCACTGAAAACATCTAAGTGCTTTCCCCTTTAAATCTAATCATGCCCCAATGAGCTTCTCCTCCTCATTACCCACTACATCCACTCGTCTCTGCCTATTTTCTCTCAAAGATCAGCATCTTCAACTTCATAATCCTAACATCTCCATCCTGAAGTCCTCTCCCTTTGATGTTCCTCCCATGTATATAGGGTAAAATTTCCTCCTTCAATCATAGTCATAACCCATCGTAGTTTCTCCCCTTCTTCTTGCTCCTCCATACCTTGCATAACCCCTTCTTCATGTTTCGGCCCAATCTACTCCATCAAAAATCTCTACTCCATCCCCCATCGGAAGCCCTAAGAAGGGGTTCTTAATGGGGGATGTTTTTTCTCCTCATATTCGTCTCGTCTGATCTCTTTCTCTTATGATTTAGCCAAGGATTCCAATGGGGTCTTAGATTGCATCTCAATAATTTTTCTCATCATTTCTTCCAAGTTCTCAAATCGGTCGTCAAGTCATCAATTTTCTAAGAAGGAAGATCTTCCTTCTATGGTTAAAAATTGTCCATCTTGAATCTTATTTGACTGATCAGCTCCTTTGATTTCTTCTCCAAATCATCTACTTTCTTGGTCTTCATTACTTCCAAGAAGTTTTTTTATTACAAAGGTGGAAATATTGTAAGTTAATTTATAGTTGTTGCTTCTCCGGTAGCCTGAATCGTGATTGTATGGGAGGTCTTACGTCACAATCCAGTCAGATCGCCTAAATAGCAAATTAGAAGGTTATACAAGATCGTATCGTCACCCAGCTAGCTTAATCACAATTGTCTCACGCGATCCATTCGTCGTTTCTCAACTAGCTCAAATAGAGGCTATATCATGTCGGCTTATCAGGTAGCCTGAATCAAAATTGTACGGGAGGTCCTGTCGTCGCTCCTCAACTAACTCAGATAGAGGCTACATAGTTGTTGGCTACACAAGTAGCCTGAATCGGTTGTACTAGAGGTCTGATGCCCCAATCTAGTCAAATTGCCTAAATAGCAATTTAGAAGGTTGTATGTGATTGTGTTGTCACTTCCCAGCTAGCTCAATCATGATTGTCTCACGCGGTCGTCGCTTCTCAGCTAGCTGAAATAGAGGATATATTGTGTGGAATGTGTACGTGTGATGAGAGTTTCGGGTCTTTGTACACCACAATCTCGTAGTTGCCTTCTAAGGAAGCTCTAATCAAGTTGTATCGTGAGGTTACTGACGTGAAGGCGTGCATCTGTACGTTATGCTCCTGATCCTGGCCTCCCAGCAACTATTTACGCGTGGGTTTTACACATCAACGTAACATAGATCCCTGTACGTCACGATCTCTTCCTTTATTTCTAGAAATTCCCAGATATCAACAGCTCTGATACTAATTTGATACAACAGGGGATGATTTTTCTACAGAAATTATGACAAACAAATATTGCATTTCAGTGATTTAAAATCAAAGCAATATAACACCACACAACTCACACAAATACAAAAAAAAAAAAACACCTACAATTCGAGAGGTAGGCGATCTCTTCCAAACCTACGATTCAAGTGGTAGGAAATCTATTTCAAACCCTAACCCTAAAACTCACAATCACAATCTCAAGCATAACCCGCAACCCTAAGTATATTAGCCAATTTGTACCTAAAAAAATAATAATAATAAAAGACTAGATTGCCCTTAGGCTAGTAAAGACAGAATTGCCCTTAGTCACCGCGTAACAAAATATTATTCAAAGGTTCTACCAAACACCCCCTTAATCAGAGAACCATATTATTATTCGGGCTTTTGCTTTCTTAAATCACTCGAAACATTTGAGCTGGTGTATGCAATATCTATGAGAAACATATATATCTTTAAAATCGTTGAAGATTTCATCGCAGTGAGCATACCTATAAATGAAATGATCACCACCACAAAGCTTTAGGCTCCCGATGAACGATGAACGACCAAACTCTTCCTATGAGTGAAAGGAAACAAATAGGATCCTTTGAAGAAATAAGGAAAAAAATATTTTGTTTCAAGAACTCCAAACAACACACTCAAATACATCATCAATGATGATAAACTTCATATGAAAAAAAAAGTAAAAAAAAGTAAAAAACACACTCAAATACATAAAAGATAAGCACCTACAATTCGAGAGATAGACGATCTCTCCCAAATCCATTATTCGAAAAGAAAAAAATCTCTCCCAAACCCTAACCCTAAAACTCACAACCACAATCTCATGCATAACCCAAAACCCAAACATATTAGCCATATGTATACTAGACAATAATAAATGACAAATAACTAAATTATCTTAAGGCTAATAAAAACTAAATTGTCCTTAAGCGCCGATGTAACATTACTTCCCGCCCAAAAATACACATTATCCTCAAGTTGGAAAGAATTGTTGTAGGATCAATTTGTATGGCTCCGCATTTTGACATCATCTGCCAATCATTTTCATTTAATCAAAAACTCGTAGTAACCCTCAATATCTTCAAATATCATCTTGTGCACATCCTTAGGTCACATTAAAATCAAATGGTACCCTGACTTCAAGACATTCTTAGAAAATATTGTCGCCAAACAACTCATACAGTAGCTTATTGATCGTCATAATCTTTGCTAACTTTGCATCATTTGTCTCTTCATGCATTGTAACCGGATCGAATCCCAGCCATGCATCTTGAATAACCCTCATCATAGTGTTCAGTGTTACCAAATGCTTGCACCACTTGGGGTCAACGCGAATCACCATCATATTGTCTCCCTCTTGAATATGTTGCAATGCCAAAATCAGTCCCGTACAAATTTCTATGCTCTTCTCCACTTATCTCATTCTCATCATTACTCATGAATATTCTTTTGCCCGAAAGGTTGTCACCGCAAAAGGCACAGGTGCAGTTGGATGCAACCCTGTGCAGGTGCTACCCACCATAGTTCCCTATTCCATGCCAAAATTCTTTGAAGTGATCTTCTCCAACCCCGGATTGCACGCTGACTCGTTCTGCCTATTGCTACTACAAAACCTCCAAATGTCATATAATTCCCTCCAGTTGCTACTACTTGAATCTGCTCATGATTCCTTCGTTGAATCCCGCATGCTTCAGTTCATTCTAGTTGTTCGAACATCTAACTATTCCTTCCAAGTGTTGTTAATCGATCATGCTCTTGATTCCTTTTGCACGATCCTGTAGCTCCAGATTTGTTTAAAATAATGATACTGCGTTGATTTCACACACAATTTCATTAGATAGTTTTCGCTCGAATCAACTCTAAATTCCTTCGCTTGATCTCACAACTCTAGATATGCCTAAAGCAACGATGATGCTCAAATGTCTCGTGAATCCTACTATTTGTTGCCTCTCTTGTTTGATCAAGACGTGGTTTGTCCCGCTGCAGGCTGCAACAATTTTGCATGAAACTCCATAATCTTCTTCATTATTTCTTCTAAAGTCTTAAACCTCCGCTCGGACCAACTCTCTAATACCGATTAACATTCCTTTATTTCTGATTTGACGTGGCTAATCTTTTCCTCAAACTTCTCTCTTCCAGAGCATCTTTTTTCTTTTCATCGCCATTACTCCAAGGAAAATTTTCTAACAAAGAGGCGAATTTTTGTGCTTTGTGATTCCGATATTTGCTTCCCAATTAGGTTGATCGACTGTGACTTACGACTATGAATCGCTGAGGGAAGGTACTGACACTGCATGAAGATTCCCTTTAGAGCCAAGATTATATCCTCGCGGTTATTTTTCTCCACAATCGAGCCATTTATCAAGTAAATTTTCATAAATATATCAAACACTCATAAAGAGCATTTAAACTATGAGAAATTTGCATGCATACCACACAATTGTTATGCATTTACTCATGAAACACATAAAGTTTCATATTTACACTTCTACCGTTTTGTTGTCATAAACCTATGCATAAAAATGTGTATTACACTTAGCGACGATGGTATTTTTGATGCAGTGTTAAAGCTTTGAGCAGCATGCAAGTAAACATGAATGTTTGGGTATTAGATAGGTAATTAGAAGAAAATTAATGGTATATATGTAAACGACCCTAAAACCATATCTGCCGCTAATGTTATTGGTAATAAAGAGACTAAATGACTTTGACCTTACATTTAAAGGCCATACACAGAGTAGTCAGTTGGCGCACAAAAACTCGAAAATGTTCAAGATCAAAACACCATTAAGCCAAAGCAATAAGACAAAATTACTCAATGACTGACATCTAAAAAACAGTATTTATAATTCAGAAGAATAAATGTGCAACCAAAATAATAATAAACCAAATCTGGTGACCTTAGACTGAAATGAAATGCTCTGATGTTCAGAGTACAGAAGACAATTTACCATAAACAAAAATAATCACTCATCATTTCCTAATCGAAAGGCTCCACACCATGGACACCGGCACCAGAAAACAAAGTCTTAACTCACCCAGCAAAACAAGTGTGGACAACTATCAAGCGCAAATGGCCCAAATAGAACCATGTCTTCTAATAGAACAAGAAAAATACAGGACTCCGATATAACGTGAACAAGGTAAACAAAAAAAATCTAACATGAATAAATATAGACTGAAAATAGTTGCCGAATCCTTGGCAACTCACCTTTGTTCAACCCCCCCATCAGAAAGCTAATGAAAAATCTCCTTTCCCAACTCTCTAAAGTGCAGTGCAGGATCAATTGGTAGAACAGAAACCGACATTTTTTGGATTTGAAAACTGCACTAACAATATCATAATACTTTCAATTATCAAGACTCTGCAGGTGAAGATTTTAGGCAGCAGAACCATTTTTTCTGCAGTAATAAAGTGTTATAAATTAGTCACAAAATTTGAAACAGCAAAAGCTAAGTTGAACGACTCGTTCTTTTTCATTTTAGCACATGACATGTATGCTTCCAGTTATAAGTTTGGTAAGCATAAATTATAGGGGCATTTACATGCACAGCATACAATTCTTATGTATTTACATATCTCATACCTAAACTTTCATATTTGCATACATCACACTCAAATCTTTAATATCACATCAAAAAATAACACTTTGATTAATTTTAAAAGTAAAATACACATTTTCATACGTAGATATAAAGCAACAAAGTGCTATGTATGTAAATATGAAGTTTAGGTGTGAAATATGTAAAAATATAAGAACCGTGTGCTAAGCATGTAAATTCCCCTATCATAAGGGAAAGTGCAACTCACTGAGCTACTAGGCGGCTTAGAGGTAGCATGGGTGGCTTTCTGCTGGTCAGACAGTTCATTTGCTGGAGAGTTGGATCCTTGGTTATTGCTGCCGGTCTTCCGCTCATCCCTGGCTTTATTAAATATTACAGTAAAGCTGTCTGCAGAAGAAGGATCATTGACATCCCATTCACCAAACTTCGGTAGGGGTCGGCCTGTGTCCTGCTTGAAACCAAAATTTTAGCTTCCCTTCAAGAATATCAGCTAAAATCAGAATTTAACAAACTTAAACAAGTAAAAACCATAAGTATTACACCCCATAGAGCAATTCAAATTTTTAACTTCAAGAATTTAAACTTCAAAAGAAAACTTTTAAGCTGGCATTAAATATTTTGATAATGATACTTAAGTGACAGATAGACATAAGGAATTTGTCAGGTAGCCGGCCAAATAGGAATAGAATGATCTACTACCTGAGATCCATCTTTTGAAACTACAAATTAGCAGTTTTTATTTGTAAAGTTTTCAGATAATATAAATGGTTCTAGAGAGGAAAGGTGATAAAGGACCCACAGGGAACTGAATCCACAAGGCAATTTCAAAAATACAACTGAAAGGCTGTCCTAATGAAACCCCAGAGAAACAAATTTGAATGAAGCCATATACAAACAACAAGTTAATAAAGAGAAAGTTAAATTAAAACAACGACAAAAAATATTGAAATTTGTTATGCTTCCAGGACTCGTGAACCAGATAACCCATGATATACCACTATTGCAGCATTGGCTTGCATTTAGGCTTAGTTTGACCTATCGGTGAAGCTCTGTTCCCGTTCATTGTAGCACAGGCGCCTCAAATAATTTCATTTGTTAAACCTGCATCCCGACGTTATTTCAGCAAAATGGCTGAAATGTGGATGTTGTGGATCACGCAGGGTCGTCTCCGTCTGCGGAAGCGACTTTTGAAGCAGCTTCGCTGAACTGCGAAGCTCCCTCAAACAAAGCTTTAAGTATAATGCAAATCAGAATTGAGCCATAATTGAATTAGAAAGAGGTCGGGTAATTGACAAAATTATAGCATCTTGAAAAGAAGAAATCATTAGAAACAACGAGAAGTAAAAAAGCAAGGATAACACTCATGGGGCGGTTTTGTTTTGCTTGTTATCCATGACAGAAACAATAATCTACATACTAACTTTTACTTCATGTTAATCTTACCATTTTCATGTTTCCCATCGTGCTAATATACACTAGTTCTTTTGATTACAGATGTTTAAAAAAACAATGTAATGATTGAAATATTGCTTTTGGTTAAATTTCCTTTAACAATGTGCTTCGGCTGTATCTGTGCCATCTTCTTTCAATATCCCTTTTACTTTGGATCAGTTTTAAATATTATTAAAATACATAAAAAATTGAATGAGTTACTATCATCATTTAACAATATTAACGAGTTAAAATAAATAAATAAATAAAATTGTTGAAACTCCAAAAAGCAAATGCTAACAACAATTTTAGAGTTATTTATGTGGTAACTATTAGTTAGGGGCAATACTAACATAAAACGACCTTTCTATGAACTATTAAGGCCATGAAATAGATAAACCAAATTTGCTCTTAGTTCAATGGTAAACTCAATGATGGTCGTTGTCCAGAAACTGCAAATCTAAATTGGCAAGGTAAATATTGTATTAAAACTTTAATAGTAATCTCCATGTTGAAGGGCCTACTCTTTAAGCAAATTTTGTATAAGTGTTTATTCAACATCAGCTTCTAAAATAAATGCCTTGCCCGTTCTCTTTGCATATAATAAAATCCATTCATTCATGTGGCATCTAACTAGGGCTGGCAATTTGGCTCGTTGTTCGCGAACAGCTCGTGTTCGGCTCGTTAAGTTGTTCGTGTTCGGCTCGTTTGTTAAGCCTAACGAGCCGAACACGGACAAATTTTTAAGCTCGAAATGTTAACGAGCCGAACACGAACAATTGTTTGTTCGCTCGTGTTCGGCTCGAATTGGCTCGAAATAAAAAAATAATCTTATAATTATTTATATAATAATTTATTATATATATTATTTATATATTTATATATTATATATATTTATATTTAAGTTTAAATCATAATTCGTTGTGTGGTAGCGTGGTTATCTTGCTTCGTTTCCATTCATTTGGTCCGGGTTCGAATATGGCGCTAGACATATATTTTTCCAATTAATTTTAACGAGCTAATTTCGAGTCGAACACGAGCCGAACACGAACAAGAATATTTAATTCGAGCCGAACACGAACACACCTTTCACGAGTCATTTCGAACACGAGCCGATTTCGAGCCGAGCTAATTTCGAACCAGCCGAACACAAGCCAAACCTGAGCTCGCTCAAGCTCGGCTCGTTTACAGCCCTACATCTAACAACAAAATCAACATCACAGAAGTCAACACAGCAATCCAAATACTAGAATAATTTTATATGATCAGTTTTTATAAGCACCCAGCATATCTATCAACTTAGTAATGACATTTGCAAGACATTGAAATATGTATTAGAAAATGTCATACTAATGAAGCTTAGGGAAAAAAATTTAAGAGTAACTCTATGTTTTATGTGGTGATCATGCAAGATATGTTAAAGCCCATATTTGTGGACTTTCAAAACCTTTACTAGATGAAGTGCTGGGAAGATTGAACCAAACGGAATCAATGTTGTACTCGAAACTCCAATACCGTGTGCCAACAGGTAGGGTTTGGATTGGATTGATCAATTGATTCACTTGGATCCAATCCAAATATTTGTCGAATTATATTGAGGCTGACACAAATCCAATTTGTGACACTCGTTGAATGAGTTAATGGATCAAATTTAGGGTCGATCCAAAAGTGCATGAACTCCCATGGTAAGAGACAGGTATGCTATTGAACTCTATCTTAACAATTGAGAAAGATATTTCTTAATGATCTTAGTGATGCATAACTTTTTTTGGGTAACATATTTATCTTAATCCTATCATGCAAGTTGTGCTCTCTAAGGTTGACAGATACTCTAACTATCTAAGCACTATAGATACTATAAGAAAATATAGAAATTTAAAAAGATGATTGGATCCCTGAAGTGCCTGAGAGATGATCTGATATCAGTGAAAATTACAATCTTGATGTGCGACACAAAGTTTTTGCAACGATAAAACAACAAGAATGTTGGTCAACAAAGTGGTAAATTCGTAGAGCATGAGAAACTATAGTTAATGCTCTATACATGCGGTCTACAGGGAGGACTAAGGAAAAGAGAGAAGAGTGGGCTTGGCGATTGGTATTCTAGTCTGCATAAGCATTGTTGTGCATATATTGTTTGGTGGTGTGTAATACTCAAATCTTTTTTAAAAAGGTACCGTGACAAGTTCGAAAATTAATTATACCTAAAATTTTAACTTCCTCGAAATTTATTAAAAATCATTTCATTGTGTTCTACTAATCAAATTGATCATTTTGATATATAGAATCACAACTTAATTTGCAAAAACGAGAAAGTTATCAAATTAGTTCCCGTTTTGATAAATTTTCCTAAAATTTTTAATTAAAACTACGGTTCGTCTACCGTCCCGGTTATTGTAGCTGTAAGTGGAATTTCAATTTTTCCACTTTACAACATATGCAGCTGATGATTTAAAATTTAAGGGCTGTGATAATTCAACTAATATAAAGCTAATTAATGAACCTGCCTATATTACCCACCCTTATTCCCAAATACTGGCATCCCGTGAGATTCGGTGCAGGGGAAACAGAGAGCTGGGAAGGGAAATAAGAGAAGAATAGAAGAAGGGAAGGAAGAGAGAGAGAGAGTTGAAAGGTAAAAAAGTTGGTTTCCTTTTCTTAATCTAAATTTAGATTTTTTCGGGTATTTTTGTATACATGGATTAGAATTCAGTATTGTAGGTATTTATGCTTTTATGAATAATGATTTTATGCTTGTTTAGAAAAGGAAGAGATTTCGAGGGGACTTTTTTGACACAGTGAATCATCAAATGGATAATATTTACAAATTTTAATACAGAAAACAAATCCAACCTTTTACACATATATATACACATACAAGATTATTGTTTGGAAATGCACAGCATAAAATCTTGTTATTATGAGATGTTTAATTACAACTTCCTGTTCATGAATAAAGAACCACCAAAAAATTTGGTGGATACAAGCTTGCAAGTGCATTTTGATTATATAAATACTTCGTTAATTGGCAGTCTTGGTGAAAGAAATCATCTGATTCCTGTAAGTGATTCATTTCTATATGCAGTTCTTTAATATATTTGAGCAAGAATCACAAGTTTATTGAAATATTTAATTATGAAAATGTATGAAGCTTAAGAAAAGTATGTTATGAGGAGTATTTTGGCAGTGATATTTTATATACCTGCGTCGGTAGGAGCAAAAATGTCACTAATGGAGCAAAAGGGTCTTCTATAGAGGCACAAGGGTCCTCAAGCTAGTTCAATAGCGACAATGTTAGGTTTCATTTGGCCTCTATTGAACTAGATAATGTAGCTTTTGGGGTTGATTTGTGATGGCCAATAGCCTAAATTATTGTACATGACATATTCCAAAGCTAAATAATATATCTACAATAAATGATTAAGTAAAAAAATTGAATATGTTTAAATTCCTGTGTAACTAATTGATTCCTGATATGAATATTTATTTCAAATTTCATCTATTAGCTATTACATAAAAATGCAAATCACGGGAGCTCACTTTTATGTTTTGGTATTTTGAAGATTAGCACTCATGTAGTTTATTTCCCTTAGTAGTTAAATTATATATTAAATTTATTTATCTAGCAGAACCTCATAACTCATTAGATGATTATAATTATTTTTATATAAAGGGGGAAAGAAAAAATTGAGACCGAGTAGGATAGAACTCATTTTAGAATTTTATTTTGTTGTGCATTTATTGTAAGATATAAACTTTTTGAGGTAACACAGTAGATAAGTATATGCTTTATGTTATAGGTTTTAGATGCACTGAGCTATGTTTTAATGATATATGTTGGATTGCTTCCCCCTTGAACAAAATATTAGAGTATATGGAAGATGTTATATATCATTTTGAGTGAATTTAAGTTATTGAGTATATCTTTCACCTTATTTAAGCGTGCAAGATATCAGAATGTTCAGTTAAATCATACTTGCCTCTATTAGGTCCCGTGTTGACATATAGAGGGGGTCGTCGTGTGGCGTGACACGGTGACTCTGCACACTCATATATCCGTTGTGAGGAGGAAAATCAAAGGATTAAGAAACAATGAGTAGAGCAAATTATGAGCCTGCACAAATGGCACTATAGTTTGTGTATCTAAAGGTCATGAATCCACAAGCACCGGTTTGGAGGATGAATCATATATATAAACTTGATCCATTTATGATCAGGCAAATTTGAAATGGGTTCAACCGCTGGTGTAGATCTAGCAATGGTTGGTGTTATAACTTGCCCCAAGTTTTTATCCAATTAATGTAAAAAATAAAACTAATAAGATGGTCCAAAAGCCCAATTTGGTCATAAACTTAATCAATTTATGACCAGGCAGCTTAGATCCAAGTTGAGATCAACCAATCTATTTAAGACATGAATCAATGTAAGATTAATATTATATGTTTCTTTAGGCAAAAAAGCATTAAAAATGTGGATGCATGTGCTATATTAAAAGAGAGAGAAAGAGAGAGAGCACCACACGAGAGCGGATTTAACTAGGGCCCATACCTTATCCAAAAAACTTAATTGTTTTATATATCATATAACATTGCTTGCATAGATATATTTTCATTAAAATATGCAATTTTGTGCCCCTCCAAAAATTTAGGGTTTAAAGTTATAGACATGCATCTATTGAAAAATATTGATAGAATTTTAAAATAAGCAGTTTCACATGGCTTGCACTCTATCACCTTAGTATCTTTTAGTATGTACATAGATATTTATATTGGAAGAGAAATATAAGAGTATCAACTGATTTCCGATAGCATGGTGTTTCACAACAATGTCATGATCGTGAAATCAATTTCTTCCCAAAGTAATAACTATGAGTCTTTGAGTTCTGGGGGTAGATACATAGGTATTGGATATTTCCCTTTCCCTTTAGAAAAGTCTTCACAATTTGGGATCATTTAGGGTAATTTTTACGTTCAATGATAATATGCTTGAAATACAAGAAGTTCTCCTTTGGTCTGATTTTCATCATTAGTCATAGTTGATTTTTTTTAAGAGAAGTTAATGAACCTCGACATAGTGAATAAAAGGAGAATTCAGCAAAAGCAATCAGGTTGGAAATGGAAACCCTAACTTTAGAGAATAACAACAAAGATTGGAGGTGAAAACCCTGACCTTAGAGAATAAGAATAAAGACTAAAAATGAAAACTCTAACCTTAAAGAATAAGAAGAAATGCTGGAAATGAAAACCCTAACCTTAGATAATAAGAATAATGCTAGAAATAACATCCTAACCTGACTCTAACACCATGTAGAAAACAAAACAATGTAGAAACTCTCAAGATCTTCCTTTTCTTTGTACGAGATGGGAGATACATGTACATCTCCCATAGGCATTACAAAATAGGAATAAAACCAAAAAATGAGGAAAAAATAAATGGGTGCCAGCAATCCTTTAGCTCCTACGCATACAAATATTTACTTAAAGCAACTGTGCCCCAAAATCATTACTCACTAATTTCACAACAATAAATATTTATTAAATTCTCCAAGAGAAAAATAGCCTAATTATTTTGTTTTATTTTTCGGAATAAAATTTTTGGGATCAGGATAAGTTTCAAAGCCACTTCAATTGCTTTTAGATACATGCAATACAATTTTTAATTGATTTCACATTTAATTCAATCATCTCAAAATAAATTACTTCCATCTCTCCCTCAATCATGCTTCCTTTTTCCATAAGCCAGCTCAAAAATCACCAACGACAGCTGAAGTCAATATACACACGCCATTGCTGTAAAAAATACATAATAAACAAACAAAAAAAAAAAATTTCCAGCCCTACTTCAATCAAAAAAACTAAATTGCTTTAAAAAATGGAGTTTGAGCTCCGAAAAGGGAATTTCTCCCAAAGCATCGACGGAGTGCGAGCCCACGTACACATCCAAACATTCCTAAAAAATAATTTCTATAAACAATCTACATATCATAGGCAGCCGAGATCCAACTTTTCAACCAAAAAAAATCACAACCAACAATATCACAATTCCTAAAAATAAACTATTGTGAGAAAGAAGAAACTCCATATCCCCTACTAGCAAATCAGACATCAAACAAGATAAAATAAGAGAAAAAACTCCCCAGAAAAGATCCAAAAGCATAACCAAGCCAATCCCAAAATTTTAAACCCTAGATAGCCATCCCATTCAGTAACAGAACACAGACATGCATCTCCAGATCAAACAAAACAGTCGGAATCCATACATACAAATAAAACACAACTTAAATCATATCTCACCGACATCAAACTCGTTCTTCCGCGAATGCAGCGTGGCGCCGAATTGACGATGAGGAGAATAATTACAGAGAGATGAAATTGGAACTTGATGATTTATACGGAGATATTCACCAAGCCCCGCAAACGACTTCAGATAAATGAAGGAATAAATAGATTATAAGCTGCTCGCTGGGTGGTAGCCGTTAATTGACGATGACGGATATTGATCTGCGTGCGGATACAAGGCTGGTGTTTTAAGCTTTAACGACGGACTAGTTTTTAACGGAACGAGACGGCGAAATGGTGAGGGCATATTCGGAAAATTTTATTGGGTGAGCTGGCAGAAGGGCCCGCCATTTGTCTGGTTGGCAGCAGGCCCCACCGGAGAGGTTGGATTTCTTAATTTCAATAGACTTCGATTAAAATTATTTAGTTTTTAATAAATTTTAAAGACAATGTCGCTTAATGATAAACAATATTGTGTGATAAAATATATATGTTTAATTATGAAACATGAGAATCATGCCCAAATAATATAGAAATATAAAGAGAGAGATGATTTATGTGTTATATCTATAATATGAACATTCAAAATTAATTTCTTCCCTTATTTATAAAGGATCTAGCATATCAATAATATGATTTTTATGCCCCTATATGGGCGGGGTCTATCTAGGGGTGAGTTAAACAATTTGCGAGCTACTGATTATCATTTGGTTATCTTGGTGCTTGATTAGTTTAACCTGGTAGGATTAGCTCAATTGGACATCCTTAGAAAGTCAATCTCAGCCGACAGATTTTCACCTCTGTGGAGGTGGTTCAAGTTGGGCTGAAGATTTTTGAGGGATTGACTCTTTCATCGGATCGACTTCCTCTTAGTTGAAAGTTTAAACATCCTTCTGATGAGTTGTTGGAGAAGTGACTTTGTTAATATGATTGGCTATCCAGGCCAATCACTGGACATCTTATGGTTTATTTGTCTTAGTTCGGTCGGCTCGACGAGTCAATCGGTTTAGATTGGCGACCTGACAGGTCTCACGACCTTCTTGTAGGAGCTCTTTTATCGTGCTTCTCTTCTAGATCGTTAGATTCTTGTGAGATCAATACTGACATATTATTAATGTGCATATTTTAGTTCATCGATTCTTATATTCCTTGAAAGCGATGTTGTGATAAGGATGAGATAATTAAATACAAAAAGTAAATCATTCACTATTTAATTGATGACTCAATGATTAGAATCATTGATGGAGCTTCTAATTTCTATAAATAGGGTGATGGGCATTCTCATGCCTAATTCATTTTGTTTAGATAACTCTCCTCTTGTTCCTTTGCCTAGTTTTTATCAAGGACAATCTCATGAAGTCTGAAGCTAACATTCCAACCAAAAATATGATTTGCTCTATGTTTTCCAAGGCAAAATGATGGGAACACTCGGAGGGTGAGAGGAGAATGAAAGTTGTAGTGAAAAGAATGAAGCTTTCGATGTCGAATCAGGTGGAATCATCTCATTCAACCCTAAATGTAGTGTTGAAAGATGTTCAACCGACTGGCCTAATTTCTGATCTTACCATTCAGTTACCAGCTGCGACGCATGACCCTCTTACCTGTCGGACTACTTAAGCAACTTCTTAGGTTCTTCCACCACTTCCATTAGTGCTCCCTAACAAGCTTACAATGTCTTAATTGATTCAATTCCTGGGTATGAGGGAATTTTGTTTTGTTTTTATGGCGTCAGTTCTTCGAATTTTGGCACAATCTTTTATTTGTAATGTAGATGCTTCAGTACGACCAGGTTTGGTCAGACCGTCGAGGAGCGTAGAACGTGCAGCAGGTGGGAATGGTCGAATCTCAAATGAGGATGGTGGGTTTGACCCCCCTGACTATTATCCACTTTCCCCTAAGACACGTGAAGTTGTCAAGGAGGTATGGTCGTATCTTGGGTCGTTGGTTCGTCTTCTGGATGACATCAAAAGCTCCCTCGTTCGGTCAGTCAGGATCCAATGAGATGGGGAGATGCATAAGCTATTGAATAGCTTGGTGAAGATTGAGAAGCTTGTGATAACTCTCCGCTAGTAGCTCTCGGATATGCGGGAAAATCTTGAGTCCTTCAGGTGCAAGCCAAATCAGATTAATTGAATAAGGTTGGGTATGGAAGAGAATTTTTTAATAGGAGTTTGCTTGGGCTGGGGCATGTCACTTGTAAAACAATTCATTTACTCTAACTAAGTTCGGGTTGCTTTATTGTAATTTGCAAGTGTTGTTTAAGAATAAAGGCATTTCTCTTTTTTTTCGTGTCATTTTGATTTTATTGGTGATCTCCTTCATCCCTAGGTCTGTGAATTTAGGTGAATATCATAAATCTCTCAAAAATTGATTTAAATTTTGGATTAGATCAAGATTAGATCGAAATAAATGAAGCAAGCTGTGAGTCAAAACTATTAAATTTTCTTATAGCACATTTTTGAGTCATACAGAAATTGGCTCAAACTGACTTAAAATCGGCTCGAACTATTTCTTATTTATAACATATATATACATATGCATAATGACCCACTTTTAATATGTTTGCAATTTATGTTTTTAGCAACATGTTGACCTCATTTTTGATGAGGTCTTCTCTTCCCTCTTTAGTGTTTAGGATCTAGCCTTAGGCTTTTCCTTTGACTATCTTAGAGGACTAGAATTGGGACCCATCCCTTAGAAATTTGAACCACTTCTTGCCTCCCTGCAAACCCCACAAGCTTGATTGTAGACCTCTAATCACCTAGAGGGTTGAGATCAAAAGTAAAGGTTTAAAGGATGAGTTCCCTATAGGACTCTTTGGCCTTAGGACCACCCTAGGTGGCTTGGTCTGGTGAGGGTTGACTTACACACTCACTACACTCACACTCTACACTCTCACACACACAATCCAAATCCTAAAACCTCACTTGACTCCTTGACTCATGTAGGTAATTCATATGGATGGACCTTAACCCCTAAGCCCCTGGTTAAGAGGGTTAGGAACAACATAGTGAATGCCTCAAATGAGTCCTCTCATGGCTCATATAGGCTTAATATGACTTCATGGCTCAACCAAAGTGATTCCATTCCACTCATATTTGATCAATCTTCATTCTTCTAAAATTTCAATTTTTGACCCCGGGGACCCTACACCTATCAAGTCTACCAAAAGCCCTTAAAATTGCCCAAATCCTCCAAAATTTCCAAATCACCCAAAATTCCCCAAAATTAACCTTGAACATTTCCTCACCAATCAAATTGATCATTCATGGCCAAAAATACCAAAAATTCCAAAAATACCCCCAAATACCCTCCAAATACCCAAAATGCCCCTCTTAGCCAAAAAATCCAAAAAATTCAGAAAATTCCTAGAAAATTCCAGAAAATCCCAAATATTTTGAATTTCATTTTGTCCAACTATACCATGGGCCAATTTTGTCAATTTACCCCACTTTTACCAAAACCCCCAATTTAGCCCATTCTTAACCCAAGTGAACCCAATGTCAAACCAAATCTACCCAATTGACCCCAATTTTGGCCCAATTCAATTATAAACTTCAATTTGATATCCACAATATCAATCTAGACCAAATCCAAGTCCAATTTCATTAACATTTGAATCCAATTTCACTTTTGGCCTTAAAGCCCAATTTGGACTCATGACCCAAACTTAGCCCAAACCAAACCAATTCAACTCCAATTGACCCCAAACCTTTTCTAAACCTTCCCTAACATCCCCACAAACAAAACACTAACATGATTTGATCAAAATTTGGACCCAAACCCCACTCAAATTCAACCCAAAACCAAAAAGCCCAATTTTGACCTAAACCCAAACCTAACCAAATAAGCCCAAGTCCCAAAACCAAAACCCAACCAAAGTTAAAAACTCTTTGAAACACTCCCATAAACATTTCCCAACATTAATTTTACATCAATTTCAACCCTAGCCCAACATTGGCCCAAATTAGCCCAATTTGACCTACATTGGCCCATTTACCAAATGAACCCAAATTCAACCCAATTCAATTCCAAACCACCTCAAATTTGCTTTAAATCATTCAAGACACATCCTTAAACTAAACTCAACATTTATTTGGCATGGCCCTTTGCAAAATTTTTCATCTAAAAGCCCATTGCTAAACATGAAGGCCCACTCCCTTAAACCTTCCTAAAAGCCCATTTCCATCAAATTCAAAAAGCCCAAATCAATCTAAAGCCCACATGAAACCTTTTCTTCATCATTCCTTTGATAATCCTATTTGACCAAAGTCTTAAACCATCATGAAATCAACCCATTTGTAGCATCATGACAAATCCCATCAATGGAATCCAAAGTTTTCAAAATTCCAAATAACCCTTTTCCATGCAAGTGAGCCAATCTTTTCCCAAGCCATGAGCAAGCCAAATGAAGTCATGGAGCCATGCATAAGTCATATGCAAGCCATGGGGAGCCCTTTCCACCTCACCACGCCACTTATGGCAAGAAGAGGGGAGCCTTTCCTAAGCCTTCACTAAACCTTATTTAACCCCATTCATGATACACTTTAACCAAAATTGGCCACCTCACCTTGGATGGGGACTTAACCACAAATGTGAGGCTGACCCAAATGATCTCACATCAGCCCAAATCAAGCCTTGGTGAGTGAACCAAGACAAAACCATGAATTGACCCAAATTGGACCAAAAATGCTCCTTACACCCATGCCATCTAAATCCTTGATTTTACACATGGCATAACCCAATTGATTGCACCAAGATCAAGCTCAATCATGTGAGTTTTTCTCAGCCAAAAACCTCGGTGAATGAACCAAGCCAACCCTCATGGCCACCCAAGCTCCACCATAACCTTCCTTATTTAAACCCCACCTCCATGACCAAGGGGAGGAGATGCAAAGATTACCTTGGGCAAACTCGCCAAATTGTTCCCAAAGCTTCTCCAAGCACTCCTAAGCTCAATCCAATCATTTCCAATCGAGGCCTCACCTCTTGGACAAAGGTATCAAATTTTTCTCCTCCAACCGAGCATGTTTTAATTTTCTCGTAATTATTCACATGTTTTAAGTATATCATCACCATATAGATGTGTGCTACTCGATTAGACGATCATTTAAAAAAAAATTCGATTCAATTTCGTTGAGAATCGAGGGAGATATCAAGGTTTGAAGTTGGACGGTTTTGGGTGAATAGAACTAGGGAGAGAAGCGACCGCCGTCCGATCGTGCGTGTATCCAATGGACGACGTTGATGGAGTTGGACGAGTAGCTCGCATCCATGAACGAACCGCGCCAGCAAATCGGGCAGCGACACGTGGCGATTGAGCGGGAAAATGAAATATTTTATTTATTTTTGACCCTAAACTTCAAAAATGCATAACTTTGTGTAGAAAAATCATAAAAATAAAATAAAAATACCCTCTTGCTCAGTGAACGGAGGAGAATAATGTGGAAAAGAAATCAAGTAATTTCATTAAGTATTTTATTTTTAATAATTTATTTACTCTCTGCATTGTTTTAATTCTCCATTTGCATAGGCAATTCACCATGGCATGAGACCATAGGACTTTTGAAGCCTCTAAACTTGGGAACATTCCTCGAATTTTCCAAGGTTAGAGGCCATCCTATGAGAAGTTATTGATTTTTCAAGTTCATGTTACTTTTTTGAGTATTTTAATTCCAATAATTAGCATGTTGAGAAACAAATTCTAGGAAAATTTGGTGATGTTTCTTATGATCAGAGGAACCTAGGAAAAATAAGTTTTGCGTTAATTCACTTCGAATAACCCTAATTGGTCTAAACACCCAAAATTGAATTTTAATTAATTAGGGTTAACCACACATCAAATTAACTTAAAAACAATTCTCCACTGTCCTCTAGGGAAAGGAGAACACCCCATAAAAATTTTAAACCAATTGGACTTGATTAACCCCACCAAATGGGTTGATTATGCCTCTTAAGCAAAAATAGGTAAAATTAAACTTTAAAAATTCATAACTCACAAAATACTTTTCAAAAATTCATAAAAATGGTTTTGGAACTTCTTTGATATCAGAGGAACTTAGGAAAATTAAAATTATAATTTTCTAAAAAAGTTGATTTTTATCATTATTTTAATATTTTTAATAATAAAAAAAAATAAAAATCATAAAAATATTAAAAATCACCAAAATGTCACATTTTGAATTCTAATCATTTAGGAAGAAACCAAATATTTTTCTTAAGTCCCTAGGGTAAGATATTGAATTTTAAAGGCTTAATGTAATTTTTAATATTAAAAAAATGTATTTTCCAACCTTTTCACTAAAATAATTCTAATAAATCAAAGAAAAATCAAAAAAATATAAACTTTATTTCTCTGAACTCCTTGAGGTCAGAGAGATTTAAGAAAAATATAAAATTCATTTTTCAACTTTAATTTGATTTTAAAATTAATTAATGCTCCAAAACTCAAAATAATTCTAATAACAAAAATATAATTCAAAAAATCACCAAAATTGGTCCAAATGGTACTCTAGTAATTAGGAATATTCCATAATTTTCTTAATGACAGAAACATTTCCTTGGTCATGTTATTGAATTTTTCTTGAAAATCTCTATTTTCCATTAAAAATAATTACATAAATAAATTAAATACAGAAAAATCACATTTTCTCCTCTAATGTCTTAATTGACATGTGAGTGAGGTCACATAAAAATTCAAGTTCATTTGAGCTTAATTTAGTGAGTTATAGAATTATTAAGCTTGAAGGGCAAAATGGTAATTAAAATTTTCAACTTTTAATTAAAATTTTAGGATTGATCAAAAAGGGGAGGGTAAAATATTTGATTTAAACTAATTTTGGATGATTGAAACTTAAATGGTTAAGGGTAGAAACCCACCAATCATTTTAAGAATAATTAAAGTAAACCTTAATTAATTAATTAATTAAATTTGGAAGATTAATGGAAACTTGAAATTATTAAAGTAGGGATATTATTTAAGAAGATATTTATTCTTTAATTTAAAAATCCCTAAATAAATCACTTCAATAATACCTAAAAAAAGAAAATTAAAAAAAAATAATCTCAATTAAATTAAAATTGAAATTAAATTAAAATTAAATTAAATCAAATTAAATTAAATTAAATTAAATTAAATTGAATTGAATTAAATTAAATTAAATTAAATTAAATTAAATTAAAATAAAATTAAATTGAATTAAATTAAAATTGAATTGAAATTAAATTAAAAAATTAAATGAAATTAAATTAAATTAAATCAAAAATTAAATTAAACTCGAATTAAATTAAATTAAGATCATTTAATAACAAACCTAAATGAAATCATTAAGAAATAAATCTAAAATAACTTGAACACCATTCCAAACTTAAACTAACTTTTTATAATTAAGTCAAAATTAAAATTAAATCATTAAGTTTAAATCATCAAAATATTTAATAATTTGATTTGCCCTTTTTAAAGCTCTTATTATTATAACTCTTAAATGAGGTGTCGAAGTGAAGTGTTATCTCACTTATAGGATATTCAAATGTCCTAGTTCATCGAGCAAAAGAACAAACCTTAAACTCCGGATGATTAATTCACTTGTATAATTAAATTCTCTTGGACTTAAAACAATCCTAGAGGTATTGAAAAGATGTTTAAGACTCGTCTTAAGCACTTCCTCAATATGATAGGATGTTTATAAGAACAATTGAACTTAATTGTTCTTTGATGAAGAAAATCGTCCTTAAACCAAAAATACAAGAATCTAGACGTCATAGGAGATGACTAGCTATAGGATTAAGACTTTGGTAGACAACCAAAACATTTCCCTTAACTTTACCTAGGTACTTGATGAAACATTTAAATGCCTTAACATGTGTTTTAAGTGCAACTTGGGATGACGGGAAGACCCTCCAGGTACGCTTTTATTTTATTGCAATTTACCTTCTCGCAATTTAATTAATCGCATTGCACTTTCTTTTCTTGCATGATAAACAACTGTTGCATGAAAACTAAAACCTTTAGGGTAGTCCCTAAACTGAAACCAAAATTAAATTAAAAGTCATTACAAGATAAAAATTCACCGCCACAACATTTCAAAATATAAAACAACTCAAAATTTAATCACAAACAAAACAACAAAACTACAATTGCAACTAAATTAAAACGTCTCGTCGAATGATCGGGAATACCTCGGATGATGTAACCCACGTGTTGCTAACGGGATTTCCCGTGGTCTAAATGAAAGTGTGGAACTCATTCGACTGAGTTTGGCAAATTCATCCGGACTAAATGAATTCAATGAAAATAACGGTGTCGGGATGAAGGAACCGAGGGATCTTAATCGATTCTGTTTAAACAACTTTAAGATTTGTTTTAATTAAAATACTAAAAACACTTGAATTTTAAGACTCTCTCTAAACCAAAACACTTCTCTCATCTCCTGATTTATGACTTCTAAAACTAAACCTCTGCAACAACAAGGAGCTCGGAGCATGGTGGGCAACACGACCATCGTCATCAATGAAAACTCGAGTCTACTTCAAAGAAAGCTTTCCTTAGAATTAAATAACCAAGCCATAGCACTTCGAGGTAGTTTGCCTAGTGCAACATAAATCCTCAACTCTTCGTTAGGCATTTGCATGATCATATCATGTAGATTAAGCCCTAACCGTTCTTAGGACTCCGAGGTAGTCGTTCGTTACGACATAAACCCTCACATCTTCGAGGCTGATTGTATGATTATGTCATACGAATATAAGTTCTAATTAATTAAAATTGGCAGGATCAAAACATTAAATAAAATCCCAAATTGAAGCCAAACAATAGCATAGTTTGGGAAGTTGCCAAGATTCTTCTTGGATCCTCAGCTTCTCCTACTTCTCTCTCTTTAGACTCTTAAAATAAACTGTTCCAAATTTTATCCATTCCCAATTGAAATCTCCAAAACTCAAATCCTTTGAAAACCTTAAACTTTGAAATTCTTGAGAGCAAAACCACTGATCATTATCGAGAGGTTTCTTAAATGATTCCCGTCATTTAAGATGTAATTAACTATAGGGGCTTGCCCTTATAGGGAACTTTAAGAACCTGGGTAATATAAACCCCGCTTAATTCATTTATATTAAGCGAGGGAACTCATGAGGCTTATAAAATTGGTTCGCAGACCAAACGGATGTCATAAATCTCCTAGTTTATTTAATCGAGCCCCATCATCAAGCAGTGTGTCTATTCTTCGGGATAGATACACGGTTTGTGGTGCGGTGCTCGTTTATATAAACTATTTGGGATGTGAGATCGGTTTGATTTCATATCTTAAAACTTTTAAACTTAAAATTACTTTCAAAATCAAATGTTATCTTTTAAACTATGTATATATTTAAATTAAACTTAAAATATGAAAATTCGCCGACAATTTCTGTAGGCGACCCCCTTTTCAAAACACATAACCTAAAAATATGCCGACACAACGGCACCAAAAACTTGATCCCGCTTTCAATATATATATATATATGTGATTTTAATGATGAAATGTATAATGTGGATTCTACGCAAGTATACGTATCGTATCAAGTAATACATGGCTCTAGTGGAGTCCTGGTTATCGATCACACATGGAAGTTTTTAACAGATTTGTTATCAGCTAAATTTAAAGGAATTACTTACTGATATAGTAAATGGAAATTTAAAGTAACTATAGCAAACTAAGGTAAACTAATGTTTGAAATAAAGTGATTTAAATAATTCAGAAAAAGTATCATTCTCCTTGTTTTTAGAAAGTTAAGTGAATGATGAATTTAAATAGAATTCTTAAATTGTATTGTGACAAATAGGAGCATTCCTATTCTTTACCCTTTGGTCCAGTTGTAAAGAACATTGACTAATCCTATGTTTGATTACCGAATGCATGGCTAGCTGGGAGGATACTGGTTGCCACTTCGTAGCTCCCACGTTCCCCTCACAGGGCTAACATCTACACTTCGACTCTCAAACAAGTAGGATCGAATTGAATATTTTAGTCCGTCACACTAAAATATCCAATTCTACGTCCGATAATTAATATTTCCCTATCTATTCGCACCCATCTTTCAGGCTTTGACTTCCCCGAATATTGGATGTAATTTTTACTATAGTTGATAATTCAACATATTTTAACTACTCAATCGCTAGATTGAAAGTAAATTAAGTTTTAAGTAAAAATTATCACAAATTATTTTAATATATTAGGTACTTCTATTTAATTTCATCAATCCGTATAATTTTCATAAACAAGGAGAAAGACTAAGAAAACTACTCGGAATGCATGGGAATAAAACAAAGCATGGATTTCATTTAAAGTTAACAACAATAAACAAAGATACTTATCTTAATTTCCTCCTCAACGGACTCTTAAGTTCCTTTGACTTTCCTTCTAGTACAGCAAACTTCTAAATAACACTCAAATAAACTAAAGAAACTCACTAAAGACTAACAACAGACTCACTTAAGACACCAAAAAGAGACTCAAACTCTCTAAAATAGACACACCTAGACACTAGAATTCAGCCTCTATTTATAAAGGTAGGCAAAGGTCCAAGGGGTGCTTAAACACTTCTTCAAAAAGTGTCCAGGTTCAAAGTATTTGCATTTTGAACTGTCTCGCTGTCGGCGGGAACGACCTCGCCGTCGACGGGACTTCTGAAGGTCTTCAAACCGCGCGATCTCGCCGTCGGCGGGCTCGGGCTCGCTCGTCGGCGAGGTGGTTATAATTCCTTCAGAAATTCTCCTCATGATCTCGCCGTCGGCGGCCTCGATCTCGCCGTCGGCGACTTAGTTCAATTTGCATGAATTTCTTCCTTTTTGATCGAAATTCGCTCCATTTCATGCTTTTTGCTTTAATCACTTATAAATCTTCATTCCTACAGTAAAATAAAGAAAATACCTTTCTTTAAAGTGCAATTTCATCAAAAATAGATATGAATTTCTTAATGTATTTTTCTGTGATCACATAATGATAAGCAAAATTGAATATAACAAGGCACAAACTGATTACGAGCCAATTTCAAGCAAGAATGGATCTAATTTAAAAAATAAATAAATAAAAACCCTCAATTTGAGCTAACTCATTTTTTATTTTGAGACAATTTCGAGCTAGAAAAGCTCCTAATAGCTCAAATCAAGCCAGTTCATTTCAATTTGAAGTCAGATCGAGCTTGTCAATGTCAAGCTGAGCTGGCTCAGAATTGAATATAACAAACCAAGAACTAATTTCTAGCTGCACTCAATCCATTCTATCTGACTTCAAGAGGACCCTAACTCGGCTTGAAATCTGATTGTTAACAACCTTATTCATCCCTATATATAAAATGGTTGACATGTTGAGGACACACTATCTCTATTTTTTATTGTCTCTCGCTCCCTTGAATTTTTATGTTTTGCTTCTGCGGTCGCTTGACGGGACATAGATATTCTCCAATGAATTTTGGGTCCCAAAACTAGGATGATCGATCGTGAATGACTCAAGAGGAAGTTGACTCCTTATAGTGAAGTAATGTTTTTGAAGACTCTATCAGGTGTAGGGTTGCCAATGAGGCGCACCGAATAACCTCAATTCATGGAGATAGTCTCTTATTTTATAAGGACCGATTTCGACTCGACCTCATCCTTCTGTTATGTAACGAGATGCGTTATATCTTCACTAACTATGGAGTCAACCTGTTATAGATGTTGTCAAACTCCATTTCATTAATCATGACCTTCAACATATTCTCATGGTTGCAAGGGATCCCTTGGTCAATTGA
Source organism: Papilionanthe hookeriana x Papilionanthe teres (assembly GCA_022702705.1). Taxonomy (NCBI): domain Eukaryota; kingdom Viridiplantae; phylum Streptophyta; class Magnoliopsida; order Asparagales; family Orchidaceae; genus Papilionanthe; species Papilionanthe hookeriana x Papilionanthe teres. Next base: position 52,015,200 of record CM040423.1, on the reverse strand, counting down.
ATCACTTAATCATTGATTCTCTTTTTGGGTTAGCCCAGATGTGTTTGTGCAATTTTTATTAGTTGAAAAATTCCAGTTGTTATGGCTGGATAATAATTGAACAATTGAAAACAATAGTTGTGCTTGGCATCCTCCCCAAACTGTTAGTTCATCCTAATGGTTTCATCTGGCGAGGCTCTTCTGTAGGTAAGATGACGACACCAACTAAAGTGTTGCTAGACGCAAACAAGGTTGAGATAGCAAGGTTATCAATTAAGGAATATCTGGATGTTGACCTTGTTAACAAGTTATTGCGACCCAACATCTGTGGAGCAAAGATCGAAGATGTTTATAATGCCTCTGATGCTTGTCAGATCGAGAGGGAGGAATCATTGGATGCTCGGGTTGCCAAGAAAGAGGCTTATGTGGTCAGTGTCGAGGTAAAGAAAAAGCTAGATCGAAAGTGCCCGAGTAGACAGAGGAACTCGGAGGTTTGGCATGTTTGGTTCTTGTATGTTCAATTACCTTCTATCATTGTCATTTAAAGGATAATAACAAAAGAATTGATTTAGATTGACGGTTTGAGGTATCAAAAGAAAATTAAGATTTAATTTCCTTTTGTTGGTTTCTAAAATGTCGGCTAGTCAGATGCCCACACAACGACAAGTTGGGAAGAGTCAAGCCGTCGGGAGAGGGAAGCTTTATGGAGAGAGTTCAGGTGGCGGGGCCTATTACCTCCCAAAAAGAAACTGCAGGATTTTTGTCCTTTACAATAAGAGAAGAAGCCAATCACCCTCTTCCCATCAATATGAGCGAGTCACCGGTAGGGTTGCTGGACTCACCCATGAAGCAGTCAGCGAACGAGTCAGTGTGGTGAAATTGTCCAAGATGGCCATCTCAAATAGGAGTGTCATTGTAGATAAGGTTCATGTGAACAACTCGGATGATGACCGCCAACAGTCTCACTAGAAATGTATCTGACATGCGGCTCCTAAGAAAGATTCTCCCCCTCTACTATCGAAGATAAAACGTAAGGTGTAAATATTGGCAAAGGTGAAGCTCAATACACGTTGCAAATTTTCCTAGATTGATCTCTATAAATATTGGAATCAAAGTCTTTAGTTTTTATTTGTCACTCTTCTATGATGGTCGAAGTGATGTGGTCCCCAAGCTTGGAGGAGACATTGTTATAAATGATTTTGGTCATTTTGTGTCAAATGACTGACCAATATTAGGTGACGGTCTGATAAGCTACTCAAACTCGGTTGACCCTCCTTTGGAAGGAAATTCAAACCCAATAATAGCTTGTGATGAGGTTAGAAAAGGCAATGAAATTTCGAAAGAGATACAAGTAAAGGCACAAGCGGTCAAAATTGATTTTCATTTTGTTTTTGGTTTTGTATATATCCTAAAAGTTTCAGGTTTTGTATCTATCCTAAAAGTTTCAAGTTTTCCTTTTGTTTTTGGTTTTGTCATTTTAATGTTGTTTGTTTTGTCAATGTCGTTGTTTTGATATCACTGTAATTTTGTTTTGTTGTCGTTTGTCTTATATATGGAATGCATTCTGCAAAACAGAGTTAACACACCCTATAACATGCATAGGAAATCAAGAATGAAATTTATCTTCATTCTGCAAAAGAAAATAGTGTCTGATTCAAAAGAAATAATGTCAGTTTTATTTCTTCAATCTTTTTGTTTAGTTATATTTTTAGATAACCCGGTCATGATGTCACTAGCTCCGTCGTCCCAGGGTCATCAGGGGCCTTAATCTACTTAATCCGAAAAATGTTTAAACCAGGACCGGAAGATTTATGTCAGCAACCAAGATTGCATCGTCCTAGAAATCTTCGTAGATTAAGAACACTGGGTTCAGGTTACATTCGGTGATGTTTGTTCATTAAAGTTTCATTTAAGTTTTAATGTCTTTTTTTCAATTTTAGATTGTTTATGATTTCTTAAGATTTTCATGTCATTTTATGTCAAAATCTTAGGTTTGATGTCGTTTGAACCTAAAGATTTAAATTTGATGTGCTTTGATTTTTAGATTCATTGTCGATTGAATCTAAAATTTGATTACATTTGAGAAATCATGTTTGAGATTTGATTAGATCTAGAAATTTAGATTCAATTTTATTTGAATTTAAAGATTTATATCTAATGATGTTTGAAAATTAGATTCAATGTCATTTGAATCTAATAAGTCTAAATTAGACTTAAATATAATCTAACACAAATTAGACTTTAGAATCTTAAATTCAGTGTCTTTCGAATCTAATGTTAAGTCTAATTATGTTAAACTTTAAAATAAAATCTAACCTAAGTTAGATTTTAAAATTCTGGATTCAATGTCTTTTGAATCTAGAAGAAGAGTTAAGTCTAATATGGATTAGACTTAGATAAAGTCATTTGATATCAGATTCAATGTCGTTTGAATCTAAATATCTTTGATTTAATCTTTAAAGTAGTTTGATCTTTAAGAAATAAAAAAAATTGATTTCAGTTTGATGTGGTTTGAATTTAACCTGGGTTCAATTTGGGTTGAACTTGAGTTAATCTTGAGTTCATGTCTATTTTAGTTAGATTCAATGTAGATTGAATCTAAAGTTGAATTAACTTGAGTTTATATCTGTTTGAACTTAAGGTAGAAGTGTTGATTTAGATTCAATGTAAATTGAATCTAAAGTTGAGTTAACTTGAGTTCATGTTTGTTTGAACTTAAGCTAGAAGTATTGACCTAGATTAAATATAAATTGGATCTAAAGTTGAGTTAACTTAAGTTAAGTTAAATTCAATTTTGATTGAACCTAAAATTGAGTTAACTTAAGTTCAATTTAAGTTGAGCCTAAGTTATAAATGTTGATTGTGAGTTGATCCTAAGGTTTAAGTTAACTTGGGCTCAATTTAGGTTGAACCTAAGTTAGATATGTTAAGTTAGGTTCAATATGAGTTAAACCTAAAATATAAGTTAACTTGGATTCAGTTTAGGTTGAACCTAAGTTAGGGATGATGATTTAGGTTCAATATGGGTTGAATCTAAGGTTTAAGTTAACTTGGGTTCAATTTAGGTTGAACCTAAGTTAGAGATGTTAAGTTAGGTTCAATATGGGTTGAACCTAAGGTTTGAATTAACTTTGGATCAATTTAGGTTAAACCTAAGTTAGAGATGTTGAGTTAGGTTCAATATGGGTTGAACCTAAGGTCTAAGTTAACTTGGGTTCAATTTAGGTTGAACCTAAATTAAAGATGTTGAGTTAGGTTCAATGTCGGTTGAACTCAAAGTCTAAGTTGTCTAGTTAAAATATTTTTAATTAAGATTTAAGTTTTATTTAATTAATACTCAAAGGTTAATTAAGTCTAATTAGATCCGACTTAATTAGAATTTAAAGACCATTCAAGTCTTATTTAAGTAAAGCTTAAGGTTTAACTAAATCTAATTAAAATTAGACTTAACTGGAATTTGAAGTTATTTAAGCCTAATTTAAGTAAGGCTTAAATGTTAATTAAGTTTAATAAGTTAGACTTAATTAGAGTATAAGTTTGATTAAACCTTAATTAATTAAGATCTAATAATTTTATTAAGTCTAATGAGTTAGACTTAATTAAGGTTTATGATTTATTAAACCTTAGCTGGTTAAGGCTTAACGGTTTAATTAAGTCTAATGTGATAGACTTAATTGTGGTTTAGGATTTAATTAAACCTCAGTTGTTTAAGGTTTAATAGTTTAATTAAGTCTAATATGATAGACTTAATTATAGTTTAGTCTAATAGGTTTAAGGCTAATTTAATTGATTAATTAGACTTAATTAGGGTTAAGTCTAATTGGTTTAAAGGTTAATTAAACCTAATTTAGGTAAGGTTTAATTGATTACTTAGACTTAATTAGGGTTAAGTCTAATTGGTTTAAAGGTTAATTAAACCTAATTTAGGTAAGGTTTAATTGATTAATTAGACTTAATTATGGTTAAGTCTAATTTGTTTAAGGGTTAATTAAACCTAATTTGGGTAATGTTTAATTGATTAATTAGACTTAATTATGGTTAAGTCTAATTGGTTTAAGGGTTAATTAAACCTAATTTGAGTAAGGTTTAATTGATTAATTAGACTTAATTATGGTTAAGTTTAATTGGTTTAAGGGTTAATTAAACTAAATTTGGGTAAGGTTTAATTGATTAATTAGACTTAATTAGGGTTAAGTCTAACTGATTTAAGGATTAAGTAAACCTAATTTGGGTAAGGTTTAATTAATTAATTAGAATTAATTATGGTTAAGTCTAATTAAACTTAATTTGGGTAAGGTTTAATTGATTAATTAGACTTAATTATGGTTATGTCTAATTGGTTTAAGGGTTAATTAAACCTAATTTGGGTAAGGTTTAATTGATTAATTAGACTTAATTATGGTTAAGTCTAATTGGTTTGAGGGTAATTAAACCTAATTTGGGTAAGGATTAATTAACTAATTAAACTTAATTAGGGTTAAGTCTAATTGGTTTAAGGGTTAATTAAACCTAATTTGGGTAAGATTTAATTGATTAATTAGACTTAATTAAGGTTAAGTCTAATTGGTTTAAGGGTTAATTAAACCTAATTTCGGTAAGGTTTAATTGATTAATTAGAATTAATTATGCTTAAGTCTAATTGGTTTAATGGTTAATTAAACCTAATTTGGCTAAGGTATAATTGATTAATTAGACTTAATTATGGTTAAGTCTAATTGGTTTAAGGGTTAATTAATCCTAATTTAGGTAAGGTTTAATTGATTAATTAGACTTAATTATGGTTAAGTCTAATTGGTTTAAACCTAATCTAGTAAGTTTTAATTGATTAATTAGAATTAATTATGGTTAAGTCTAATTGGTTTGAGGGTAATTAAACCTAATTTGGGTAAGGATTAATTAATTAATTAAACTTAATTAGGGTTAAGTCTAATTGGTTTAAGGGTTAATTAAACCTAATTTAGGTAAGGTTTAATTGATTAATTAGACTTAATTAAGATTAAGTCAATTGGTTTAAGGGTTAATTAAACCTAATTTTGGTAAGGTTTAATTGATTAATTAGACTTAATTATGCTTAAGTCTAATTGGTTTAAGGGTTTAATTAAACCTAATTTGACTAAGGTTTAATTGATTAATTACACTTAATTATGGTTAAGTCTAATTGGTTTAAGGGTTAATTAATCCTAATTTGGGTAAGGTTTAATTGATTAATTAGACTTAATTATGGTTAAGTCTAATTGGTTTAAACCTAATCTAGGCATGTTTTAATTGATTAATTTGACTTAATTATGGTTAAGTCTAATTGTTTTAAGGGTTAAAACCTAATTTATGTAAGGTTTAATTGATTAATTAGACTTAATTATGGTTAAGACTAATTAGTTTAAGGGTTAATTAAACCTAATTTGGGTAATGTTTAATTGATTAATTAGACTTAATTATGGTTAAGTCTAATGGGTTTAAGGGTTAATTAAACCTAATTTGGGTAAGGTTTAATTGATTAATTAGACTTAATTATGGTTAAGTCTAATTGGTTTAAGGGTTAATTAAACCTAATTTAGGTAAGGTTTAATTGACTAATTAGAATTAATTATGGATAAGTCTAATTGGTTTAAGGTTAATTAAACATAAACTAGGTAAGGTTTAATTGATTAATTAGACTTAATTAGGGTTAAATCTAATTTATTTGAAGTTTGATCAAGTCTAATTTAGTTAAGACTTAATAATTTAATTAGGTCCAATGGATTAGACTAATTAGGGTTTAATTTTGTATTAAACCTAATTTAATTAGGGTTTAAGAGGTTTAATTAAGCTTAGTGATGTCTTAAGCTTGATTAGAGTTTGATTTTGTATTAAAACTAATTTAGTTAAGGTTTAATGGGTTTAATTAAGCCTAGTGAAGTCTTAAGCTAAATTAAAATTTGATTTTGTATTAAACCTAATTTAGTTAAGGTTTAATGGGTATAATTAAGCCTAATGATTTCTTAAACTTAATTAAAGTTTGATTTTGTATTAAACCTAATTTAGTTAAGGTTTAATGGGTTTAATTAAGCCTAACGATGTCTTAAGCTTAATTAAAGTTTGATTTTGTATTAAACCTAATTTAGTTAAGGTTTAATGGGTTTGATTAAGCCTAACGATGTCTTAAGCTTAATTAAAGTTTGATTTTATCCTAAGCCTAATGTAAGGAAGGCTAAAGGAGAATTAATTAGGTTTAATGTGTATGGTTAAATCTAATTAAATTTAATTTTTTTCTTTAATCCTAATTTAATTAAGGATTAATTGAGTTAATTAGGGTTAATGTTGAATTAATCCTAATCAAGTTTTAAGTTGAGTCCATTGAATGTTTGAACTCAATCTTAACTCATGGTGGCATGAGTTAGATAAAGAGTTTCAAAAATTTCTTAAAATTTTTAAAATTTTAACCCTAATAAGAAAATGTCATTTTAAATTTTCCAAAGGTTAGAATCTGTCATTCTAGGGTTTAGATTTTTCCCCTAAATTTCTAACCAATTTCCAATTTAATTTTCCTATTTTCTAATTTTTAGAATTATTATTTAAAATAATTGCCAAATCTCATGAAAATTAGGAAAAGTTACCCTAGAGAATTTTTCTAGCATTGGGAAAATCAAAGATTGTTCCTAAGGCTCTAAAGATTAATCCCCCAAAGTTTCATATTTTTCTGACTTATAAATAAGTTTTAATAATTAAAATAACCCAGAGAGTATTTAATTAATTAAAAATCAAATATAAATCAAAAATTCAAAATTTCAATTCCACATTGTTCTCCTCATTACCCTGAGTTCAGAGGTATTTTTATTAATTTTTTGTGATTTTTGTATGCAAAGAGATGTAATTTTGAAGATTTTAAGGTTAATCTGGATTTATTTAAATCCAAATTAACTTAAAAATCTACGGGGAAGACGCGTGTCCTCGTACGCGTGAAAACGTGTTTAATCCCCTGTGGGGATCCGAACAGCGGATCCACGAGGATTTAATCTCGGCCGTCCATTCCCAAAACACGGGAACGAACGGTCCTGGTTCATCGTCTTCATCCCGTCTGATCTCGCAGACCGTCCATGGTCTAGAAACAAATTCTCTCTTGATTCTTGATGAAATCGAGTGAAATTCGTTCCTATAGGATATATGTGAGATGACAAACCCATCCATACGGTGATGTATGGATTTTGAATAGGTTTATTTCACAATGTTCTAAACCCGAACGCCATTAGGGTTAGCTCAACCATACCTTGGCCACAGTGGATAGAATTTCGATCTGATTGGCTCTACACCTTCGTGGCAATCTCAGCAAGCTTACCCCAAGTCAATTTGGAGTGAAATCGTGTCTGTAAATGATTTTGATCAAGAGGTGACTCGGCTTAAGTGAGCTTGTTTAATTAATGGCTTAGAGGTTATAGGGATGGTCAATTTTGATTGAGCTTCTCCACACACGGTCCCTAGATGGATTTAGAATGGTTAATTTAAAGTTTTGGAAGGTTTGGTTTCAAACTTTCAAAATGTCATGTTTTGGGCTTGTTCGAGTGCACTCGGGTTAGCCAAATTGGGAGGATTGAGTGGGTGTCATGGCTTGAATGGATGAGGGATCAATTTCCTAGGCCCTAGGGGACAATTTTACTGTTGAAGGTTTGAGGATTTAAGCAGTGTTTGGGCGTTTCCAATTTCTCCTCTCCTCTCTTCATGTGCTCGGTTTTGGTCCCTTTTATATCCATGAATGGCTATGGGGATGCTTAGGCTAGTTGTGGATCATCTAGGGAAGTTGTCAACTCTTCATTTAATGCTTGGGGATAGGATTTCAGCGGTTGGAATGATGGATTTGAATTTTTCAAGGGTAAACTGTGTGTGGTTTACTGGTTTACCAATGGTTTGAATTTGACTCATGCATTGGCTTACTTCCATTGGGTGAGTTGGGAGGCTAGTAGATTGGTTCAAATGTTGTAGGTAAACCTTCCCCACATAGCCCATTTGTCATATTCAATGTCTTGAGGAGAGAATGGCACTTAAGCTTTCCTCTTCATCATTACCATGGATTGATCATGATAAAGCTTTCATTGATTTGGTTTATGTCTATTGGCTTGAAGAGAGGTGTGTGGTGACTCCAATGTGAACTACTTGATCTCCTTCCACATAAGCTAACATGTCATCCATGGTTTTATAATGGAATGACACATAATTTACATTTTCTTAATTTTTTAAAATTTGGTATTTATGAGATCACCCCATGATGTAAGGATGATCTAAGCTAAGATTCTCTTCATTGAATGACTTTTGAGGTGAATGATGACTCATTCATGTCATCCTTTAAGAATTGGTATGGGCATGACACCTCCTTCATCCTTCATGATGGTGTTTTTAACCATGGTTAAATGGTGTTTCATGGGTCATTTAATGTGTTAATTCATATGTAATGGGTCTCATGGGTTATGTGTAACCCATATGAGGTCATCATGATGTCATTAATGGGTTTGAAAATTCAAAACCATTTATTATGTCATGGGTCTAAATTTTATTTTATGGCTTTTTAATTATAATTTCATTTTAAATTAATTATGTAATTAATCAAATATGTTGGTAATTATATTATTAATCAATAAATTAATCAAAATAATTTTGGGATTTATTATTTAATTCATTTTATCATTCTTGGTCCAAAATTGGGTATTTTGACCAAATTTGATACATGTTGACTAAGGTTGACCAATGTTGACCTAAGTTGACTTAGGTTGACCCATTTTAGTTCAAGGGTGACTAATGTGACTTCCCTATCCTTGTCATGGTCTGATTAGTCATAAAGTCCAAAGATTTTGTCATTAATGGTTTAATTTGGTCATGTTGACCAATTTTAGAGTTTAGGTTAATCCAATGGTCAATGTGGTGACACTTGGATTAAATTTTGATCATTTTGATCAATGTCAAGTTGATTATGTCAATTTTTGTCTTTAAAATTAATTTTGTAGTCAAAGGGGCATGGGTTAGTCATTTTGACCAATTTTACCCTTTTAGGTCATGAGTTGACCAATGGGGCTAGGATGATTGTCTTTGTATTATGCATGGATTGTTTTGATCAAATTTTAATTATTTATATCAAAGAATGATCAATAAGGTCAATGCAATAATATTTGGGTCATGGTTTGATCATTTTGACCAAAATTGTCTTTTTGGTCAAATGTGACCAATGAGGTGAATATGGTGGTCTTTAGGTGTTGGGTTGATAATTTTGGTTAATTTTGACTTTTTGGGTCAAAAGTTAACCATTTGGGTCAATGGAGTGATCATTGGGTCAAGGATTGACATCTTGACCAAAGTTGACTTTTTTTTGTCAAAGGTTGACCTATTGGGTCAATGTGTTGGTCATGGGGTCTAAAATTGACCATTTTGATTAAAATTGACTTCTTAGTCAAAAGTTGACTTTTTGAGTCAATGGAGTAGTTAATGGGTCAAAAACTGACCATTTTTTTACCAAAGCTGACTTTTTGGTCAAAAGTTGACCCGTTGAGTCAATGGGGTGGTCAATGGGTCTGAAATTGAACATTTTGACTAAAGTTGACTTTGTGGTCAAAAGTTGACTTTTTGGTAAAAAGTTGACTTTTTGGGTCAATGGGTTCGAAATCGATCATTTCGACCAAAGTTAACTTTTTAGGTCAAAGGTCGACTCATTGGTCGGTAGGGCCGGTCACTAGGTCAATAATCGACCGCTGACCAAAGTCGACCATCGAGGTCAAACGTCGACCCGTCGGGCCGCAGGGTCAGTCTCTAGGTCGAAATCGACCGCGCTTGACGTAGTCGACCATTTAGGGCCAAAGTTGACCTGTTGGGTCAGTATGGTCGGTAACTAGGTCAGGAATTGACCAATTGACCAAAGTTGACCATTTAGGTCAAAAGTTGACATATTTGGTCAGTAGAGTTTGTCACTAGGTCAAGAATTGACCAGTTTGACCGAAGTTGACCATTTAGGTTAAAACTTGACATATTGAGTCAATAGGGTTGGTTACTAGGTCAGGAATTGACCAATTTGACCAAAATTGACCATTTAAGTTAAAAGTTGACCTGTTGGGTCAGTAGGGTTTGTCACTGGGTCGGGAATTGACCAATTTGACCAAAGTTGACTTTTTAGGTCAAAGTTGACCTATTGGGTCACTAGTTGATCAAATCAGAGTATTGTCGTTACTGATTAGTCAACATGGATGCCTCGGTAAGGCAATACTAGCTACCACGCCGTGATTAGTACGCGTATGTTGTGTTAAGGTTCCATGGGGTCTAATAGATGCCACTTAATCCTTTTATCTCTTAGGAATTTTTTTGTGAGTAATATATATATATATATATATATATATATATATATATATATATATATATATATATATAAAGGGAAACTAATATTTGGTTGAGGGCTAAATATTGGTTTGTCATGCACTATGCCTTATTATGAGAGCTCGCTGCATGTGCCTAAACTGATCGATCCCCCCCTCCCCGCGCCATGGGTGGGAATCGAACCCCTAACCTGAGGTTTTCGACAGTAGCCCTGACCCGACTTTTGTACTTCCAAATACAAGAATTTGTTACCACTGCTAGAAAATTTAATTCCTGGCGAAGGCGCGAAAAACTTGACCCGGAATAACTTGTTATATAGATGTGTACCAAATAAAACTTTTTAAATATATGTTTATATAGCAAAATATAATTTTAAAAAGAATATATTTTATATACTTTTTGGGTACTATGCAAGTATACGTATCGTTTCAAGTAATATAGGGCTTTGAAACAAAGACCCCAGTATCGATCCCACGGGGAAAAATTATAGTAATAAATTTCTAAATATTATATTTCAAAAATCTTTTTGTGTTTTTAATCAAACTATAAATTACTATTAATTTACTAGATGCAAATAAAGAAAACAATAATAAGATAATGATTTTGTGAAAACTATATAAATAAACAACTTTCTTCCCTTCAATTAATCTAAGATTTTTAAGATAATTTAATATTCATTGGAGAATTTGATTTATGGTATTGTGCTAAATGAAGCATTCCTATTCTTTACCCTTTCGATCCAGGCGCAAAGAACATTAGCTAATTTACGTATCGAGTCCGGATGTATTGTTAGTAGAATGGGTTAATCTAGACTCACACTACTAGATGTCCAAGGGTGGCTATGGTCGACCCTACTAGTGACCCTTTCCTAATCTATAAATTAAATTATAAAATTTAGTCTGTCACTCTAAAAACTTATCAATTCTACGCCCTTTAAATCTTATCTTCCTATTTATTTGCACTTCACCTTGAATAGCCCGCACATGGCCTTCGACTACCCAAGGATTCATGTGACACTTACAAGTTAAGAGTTTATCTCCTTCTAGGTCTCAAAACTCTTCAACGAGTTTTAACAATTTAAATGACCAATTTTAAAAGTAAAGTAAGATCAGGTATTAATGTCATCACAATGTTTTGAAAATATTTTGAATTTCAATTCTCCATCGAATCTTTTATTATCTTATTAATCTCTTCATAATTGAAGGAATAAAGTAACTAACTACTGAGAACACATTAAATATAAACAACAAAACATAATAAATAAACTTTGAATCAAATATAAAATACTTATCTCAAATATTCCTTCTACAGATCTTCTGATTCCTACTAACTCCACAGTGTAATGAACTCTAGATGCAACAACTTGAAAGTAAACTCACTAAACTAAACAAAAGTGGCCCTAAATTTCTCTCTTTATTTCTCTCTCTAAGGATGAAAGATCCTAAGTGGATAAGAGAAGTGGTTACAATGGGGGCACATTTTTCCGAAGAAATGGACTCCTATTTATAAGCTTCAAGGGTTGCCTTGAGGCACCTCTTCAAAACATGTCCACATTCAATGAATCTTCTAGAAGGTCTGTTTCGCGCCTAGGCGCCGGACACCGCGTCCAGTTCTTCTCACCTCTTCACTTTGGCTCGCACCTCTTCGCGATTAAAACCGATTTGGAGCGTCCAAATGCAATGTATCACATGTCCTATTATCAAGGAACAACCGCCGCCTTCTAGAATGTCCAATAACCGCTCACTCCGTCAAAATAACCGTTCAAACGTTGTCAAAAACTTGACAGTTTTTGTATCGAGTCTGGCGCTTAGGCGCCAACTTCTGGCACCTAGGCGCCAGGCCATATTTTTTTTTTACTTTTTGTATTTTGCTCCTTTTTGCTCTTTTTTCCTTTTTGGACCTTTTTACATCTCCTACATCCAAAAACACAGAAAAAATACCTTTCATTAAAGCATAATATCCTTAATTTATAAGAATTAAGACATAAAGAAATAGGTATATTTTTTATAGATCAAAATCCCCCAAACTTAAATGTTACTTCGTCCTCAAGTAACTCTTTCTACTATATATAAAAATATATAACCTTTGAAATAAAAGATAAATATTTATGATTCCTTATAATTTTTTATTTTATAAAGTCTTTAGTAATTATTAACCCAATTTCACTAACTAGGTTTAATTTTAAGAATTTAAAGAATATTTAACTACCAAATCATAAAATTTCAAATTTTTCATCCATTTTGAAAATAATAGAAGTCTATTATATTAAGATCTCATAGCATTATTTACAAGAAAAAGATCTTCTTGAAAAATCTTTCCTAAATAAATATTCATGTATAAAAATTAAGTAAAATATGTAACTAGTTTTCTTCTTATAAGATAATTCAAGTGAAGCTCAATTTTGATTAGGCATTTCCTCAAGCTTCTCCTCTCTTCTTCTTCTTTTTTTTTTATACACATATAGAGAGGATTACTATATCTCGGATAACTCGTTAATGGTTTTCAACTTCACTATCCTTAACTTATATTTTCAAAACTCATACATTTCCACTTAATTATTATAACATGAATAAGAATTCAAAAAGATGTCCAATCTTTTCTTTTTCAAGTGATAATTTTTTATTACTTAATATTTCTAAAATTCTATTATTTCTATCATGAATAGAAAAATTTCTTAATCTTATTCTTCTTTAAGTTAAATAATTCTATTCTTAAAATTAATCAAAGTTATTAAAATTTTGGTTAATTTCACTAAATTGTTTATAATTTCAAAAATAAAAGTGATCTCAAATAAATTCTTCATTTCTTAGGTTATGTTAAAAAGTTTTTATTTTTATGAAAATATCAGCTCTTAAAGGACAAATAAAATTTAAATTTGAATGTATTTTCCCTTCCCCCAAACTTAAGTTTTGGCATACTATGATAATTTGAAAGTATGAGAGAAAGAAAATCATAAGAATTTTTATAAGTATGTAAAAACAATCTTAAAAAGAAAAATTAACTTCTACTCATGCTTTTATGAAAATTAAGATAAAATTGAAGCATGTATAAAAAGTAAGCAGGCTAATTTTTATGATTATACTAAATTTAAAACAAAAGCAGAGCAAAATTACTAATTACTAAACAGTAGACTGAAACAAACATATCATAAATTAACTATAATCTCAGTCTCAAACACAATATACTAAGAATATTTTAACAACAGAATCTTAACACTAATCAATTTACACAGGTACATAAACAAATCAACATACATCAAACATTAAACTAAACAAACAAACCAAACAAAACAAACTAACAAAATAGCACAACATAGAGATCTATAAACTACTAGTCACTGGCTGTAGCCTCATCATCATCATCGTCACCAAAGGAAAATTCTACGTCCTTAGGATCAACAAATGGTGTGAAACTAGGAAAAGTAGGAAAACTGGCATCACGTTCACCCTTCGTAAATCTGACTGTGGCTTCATCATACTCAGACATCATAACTACTCTTCCTCCGGGTATAATCGGATAGATGATCAAGTTTCCTATCAATAATATCAATCCCGCAGTGAGTTTGAAATAACTCCTGCCGCTCGCTCTAAAAACCGATCATGCATCGATTCCCGTAAACTCGATGGTGGCTCGGCGGAAGTAGGGTCTAGAAGTAGAAGGTCTACCCGAAGTATGTGCGAAGTAGAAGGAGCGGTCGATCTCTTCCCTCGAAGACGATCATAGATACTAACACTCTCCCGCCCAATCGGCTTGGTAGACTTTAACTTCTCCTCGAAATATCATCAGTGACTTCATTACTAACACATAATGAATAAATCGGAGATGGGAATCCCGATCCAACGAAGTGCTCGGATCTCGCAGTAGAATCCACGTAATCATAAATAATACCGCCAACATCAATAGGCTTCCTTTCCCGAATGCAGTAGTTTAAGATCGCTCGATCTCTAGTCACTCCACTCGTGTGGTTGGAAGGTAACAATCTTGCAGAAATAAAATAAGTGCCATGCTTTAGAAATACCATTTAATTCGGAGGATTTGAAGTTTACCCTTTTTTCGTTCCCGATCTTCCAAGATCCAAGCATCGTCAATCAAATAAGCAATGATCATATCCAAATCTCCCTCGGATGGTGATAATCCGAATAATATCACTCTATAGTCGGTGACGTGTCATAAAATATATTGATTCTTTCAGGACTAAATCCTACTTCGATACCTCTGACAAAGACTTCATAATCTTCAGCATCCAAAAAATTTGCATAAAACTCTCGAACAATCGGGATAACAACAACAGCAGTAAAATAACAGAAACTTTGCCAATTGTGTGCGACGATAGTGTTTTCAATCATTTCTCCCGGATGATAGAAACTTTTCGAAATGAACTTCCGACGTACAAATTCGTGCGAATGCATCGCAGTAGAAAATTTCGTTGCTATCAAAGTTATCTCGTGCCTTCCCGCGTTTAGATTTCGAAGCCATCTAAACGTGAATGAAAACAAGAACAAACTTAGGAAAAAAAATTTAAACTCTTTTTAAGTTTATAAAACTTAAAATAAGTTTAAAAATCCAAAGAAATCACTAAGAATCAAAAAAAAATTTTCAAAATTTTGGTTCTTAGCAAAACTAGGAAAATCTATGGTGAAAATCGAAAATAAATGGTTTAAAGTGTAGATCTGACCTTGAGACGAAGAAATCGAGTGGTTTCAAGCTCAAATCCTTGATGTTTTGACCTCAAAATGGATCTAAAAGGTGTATTTTCGCGAAAATGGGGAAGAAGATGAAGCTTAGGCGTCAAAAATGGCTTTTGGGGGTTATTCAAGTAAATTTTCGGGTCCAGGCAGAACTGGCGCTTAGGCGCCGAATTCTGGCGCCTAGGCGCCAGACTCTCCTTTCACAAAAAAATTATTTTAAAATTTTATTTTCCACCAAAATTCATAAATTCAACTTCCAATTACTCATATCAAAGTAGGGCTTCAGTTTCTAACTTCCACAACATTTTTCAAAAATTTATAAAAATTAAATATTTAATCCACCAATCAAACAAAAAGTTTAAATCAAACTCACTAAATTTCATTTATAATCTTCAATATTGACTCAATACATTCCAGATAAGTATTATACTTGATTCAAGTTCCTAATACACACTCAAACACAACAATTTTTAAGCAAAAACAACACACATTGAACAGAAAGCAAATATACAAACAAACACAATCGATTCTCTAAATCGATACAATGACTCAACAAACCATATAATAACTATCTCATTACCAGAATATTATAATCTTCATAAGGGAAATTGTGTATTCCACTTGGAAAGAACACTAACGCTCTCAGGAAATCCGTAGTCGTCTTTTCGTCAATCCACTTGTTCTTCGCATACATTTCAACTTGAGCATCATGATAAGCCGCAAAATGATCAAATTGAAGTTTCATTTGTCATTATAGATGTTCAATTTGATGAAACATCTCATGAAGGCGATCTCCAATGCTTTTAAACTCCGCTTCAAACTTATCCAAACGACTATAAATTTTCTCCAAACTTACAACGATGAAACCATTGAAGTAGGGTTGAGGATCCTTTGAGACCTTGTCCCTAGCTTCTTCTCCATGATTTCTTCCTTCCATATTCTTCAAAAGTTTCTCAAATCTCTCAAGAATGAAGTGCAAGGGATGTAATTTTGATTGCTTGATGGTTAGGGAAGAAGATAGGCAGATTTAAAGGTGAAATTCGTGTGAAAAATTGAAAATTTTCGGTTTTTGCACGTCCCAGTAACCGTGGTGCTTAGGCGCCGAATCTGGCGCCTAGGCGCCGGACCTATTGATACATAGTTTGATTCTGGCGCTTAGGTGCCGAATTCTGGCGCCTAGGCGCCGGAACTATGTTCAACTCCGTTTCGCCTAATCGTCAAATTTCAAAATTTTGTTCTCCAAGATAGGTAAATTATACTGGTAAGAGTAATTTAGACTCAATAACAATCAAAATGAAGGTTAACTTGATCTTCATTTTACTCATATTCAAAATAGAGTGATCCAATTTCTACATCTTACATACTTAAAAATAATTTTCAGCCTAAGTCAACAAAGACTTATGAGCATCAAATTTTTCTAAAGTAATATAAAATTAATCAAGATCGAGGCATAACCTTACATTAAAAACAAAACACTCAAAACAAAAGAACATAGATAATTATGGGTTGCCTCCCACAAAGCGCTTGTTTAACGTTGTCACCCGACTTAAGTAAATCTTTAATCAGATTGACTCAATTCATAAGCCTCTTTATAAATCTTTTTAATATCTCCCAAATAAGGCTTCAATCTTAATCCATTTACTTTAAAAAATTTTCATTTTTTGGGATCTTTAATATCCACAGCTCCATAGTTGTATAATTTCTCAACTATATAGGGTCCAATCCATTTAGATCTTAATTTTTCAGGAAACAGTTTTAAACGAGAGTTAAACATTAATACTTATTGTCCAGGTTCAAAAATTTTTCCTGAAATTTTTTTATCATGCAACATCTTCATTTTCTCTTTATAAATCCTTGCATTTTCATATGCTTCATTTCTTATTTCTTCCATCTCATTTAATTGCAATAATCGCTTTTCTCCTGCTTTATTCAAATTAAAATTAAACTCATTTATCGCCCAATAAGTTTTATGTTCAAGTTCTACAGGTAAGTGACAATGTTTACCAAAAATTAACCGGTAAGGTGACATTCCTATTGGTGTCTTATAAGCTGTTCTATAAGCCCATAATGCAAAATCAAGTCTATCAACCCAATCAGTTCTTTTAGGATTAACAGCCTTCTCTAAAATTCTTTTAATTTCTCTCGTTTGATACTACAACCATTCCACTAGTTTGTGGGTGATAAGCGCTGCAATTCTATGTTTGATTCCAAATTTTTGTAGTAATGATTGAATTCTTATATTCCTGAAATGACTTCCACCATCCGTGATAATTACCTTAGGCATTCCAAATCTTGAAAAATATCATTTTCTTTAAAAATTTAGAAACACTTTTGGAATCGCAGATTGGTAAAGCAACAGCTTCAATCCACTTTGAAACATAATCAACTGCTAATAAAATATAATTTTTTCCAAATGATGGAACAAATGGTCCCATAAAGTCTAAACCCCATATATCAAAAATTTCAACTTCCAATATATAGCTTTAAAGGCATTTCATTCTTTCTAGATATATTTCCCATCATTTCGACATCGATCACATGTTTTCACATAATGTCTCACATCTTTAAATAAGGTAGGCCAATAAAATCCAGTAATTTAAAATTTTAAATGCAGCTTTATCTATGTCAAAGTGTCCTCCAAAATCGAATCATGACATTTTTGAATAATAAGCAAAAGTTTCCTCATAAGGTACACATCTTCAAATCATAGAATCTTTACCAATTTTAAATAAATGAGGTTCTTCCCAAATATAAGATTTAGCATCATATTTAAATTTCTTAATAAATTTGTTATCCAAGTCATAAGGCAAAATATTGCTAACTAAATAATTAACAATATCAAAGCATACCAAGGTGTTTTGTATCTTCGAATAACATATAAAGATTCATCGGAAAATTTCTCATTAATATTTTCTTCCGAAATAATATCATTTTTAATTCTAGACAAATGATCAGCAATTTGGTTTTCGGTCCTTTTCTATCTACTATCTCAAAATCAAATTCTTGTAGAAGTAAAACCCATCTTATAAGTCTAGGTTTAGAATCCCTCTTAGATAATAGATATTTAATAACGAGAATGATCGGTATGAACTCATGCATTTAGTACCAAGAAGATAAGGTCTAAGTTTATCAAAGGCATATACTATAGCTAGAAGCTCTTTCTCAGTGGTAGTGTAATTTCTTTGTGTTTCAGTGAGAGTTTTACTGCATAATATACAACTTTGAAAATTTTCTCATATTTTTGTCCTAATACAGCTCCAATTGCAAAATCACTTGCATCACACATTAATTCAAAAGATTTATTCCAATTAGGTGCAACAATGATAAGTGCAGTTATTAATTTTTCTTTTAGAATATTAAAAGCATTAATACATTCTTTATTAAATTCAAATTTTGCATTTTTTTCTAATAAATGAAATAGAGGTTTAGCAATTTTAGAAAAATCCTTTATGTATCTTCTATAAAATCCAGCATGACCTAGAAAACTTCTCACATTAGTGACAGTAGTAAGTGGTTGCAATTTGACCCACAATTTTATATTATGATATTTTTAATTTAATTGCAACGACGCCAAAAACTTGACCCCGCTATATTATATGTATAGATTTGTAATTATTTATGTTGTGGATGCTACGCAAGTATACGTATCGTATCAAGTAATACGAGGCTACTAGTGGAGTCCCGTTATCGATCCCACAGGAAAGAGAAAATTAAATAACAACTAATTTTAAAATAATAATAATAATAATTTTAAAATAAGTATACGAAAATTTGGAATTCTAAATTTAAGCGCAATAAAGTAAACTAAGTATTTTAATTAGGTAACTTAACTAAGTGGAAAATTAATACGTATTGAAAGTGCGTGAAATTAACTAATTGCTAAATAAGTCTTAACTATTCGTAAAAAGTATCTTTCCCCTTGTTTAGAAATTTAAGTGATCGATGAATTTTAAATAGATAATTTTAAGGTATCGTGACAAATAGGAGCATTCCTATTCTTTACCCTTTGGTCCAGGTGTAAAGAATATCGACTAATCCTATGTTTGATTACCGAATCACGGCTAGTCCGGGAGGATACCGATCGCCACTTCGTAGCTCCCACGTTCCCTCGCCCGAGGGCTAACATCTACACTTCGACTTCAAACAATAGGACCGAATCGAAAATTTTAGTCCGTCACACTAAAATGCTCAATTCTACGCCCAAATGATATTATTTCCCTATTTATTCGCACCTTCCTTCCAAGGCTTTTGAATTCCCCGAATATCGATGTAATTTTTACTATAGTTGTAAATCAACACATTTTAACAAATCAAATGGCCATTTAAAAGTAAATTAAATTTTAAGTAAAAATTATCACAATTTATTAATATATAAAAGTATTTCTATTTTAATTTCATCAAGTCACTAAATTTCATAAACAGAGAGAAAGATTAAATCAACTACTCAGAATGCATGGGAACTAAACTAAGCATGGATTTCATTTAAAGTTAAAAACAATAAATACAAATACTTATCTTGATTTAACCCTAGCGTACTCCTCGTAGTTCCTTTCGACTCTTCCTTCCAAGACAAGACGACTCACTAATTACTCACTAAACTCACTAAAGACTCACTAATTACACTAATTAAGATTCTAAAGACTCGCTCACACACTTATAACACACTTAGAACACACAAAATACACAAAAGATCGCCCACAAAAGATCGATTTTCGGCCTCTATATATAGAGGTAAGCAAAGGTCCAAGAGGTGTGTAAGCATCACTTCAAAAGGTGTCCGAGTTCAATGTATCTGTGCCATTTGAACTAGCTCGCCGTCGCCGACGAACTACCTCGTCGTCGGCCGAGCTTCTAGAAAGTCTTCGAACCGCGCTATCTCGCTGTCGGCTGGGCTCGTGCTCGCTGTCGGCGAGACGATTATAAATCCTTCGGAATTTCTTCCTCGTACCCTCGCCGCTCGGCGAGCTCGATCTCGCCGTCGGCGGCTCAAGACAAATTGCATTATTTTCTTCCTTTTTGCTCCAAATCCGCTCCTTTTTATAATTTTTGCTTTTATCATCTAAATTCTCCATTCTTGCAACAAAATAAAGAAAATACATTTCTTTAAAGTGTAATTTCATCAAAAATAGGTATGAATTTCTTAATAAATTTTTCAGTGATCACAATTCAACAATAATTTTCACTTTTGCTTGATCTACTTCCATCCCTTTTTGAGACACTTTGTGACCAAGTACAATGCCTTCATGCGACCATAAATCGACATTTTTCCCAGTTAAGAACTAAATTTGTTTCTTCACATCTTTTCGTAACTTCGGCTATGTTTTCCAAACAAGATTCAAAAGAAGTTCCAAAAACTAAAAAATCGTCCATGAATATTTCAATTCCATTATCAATCAAATCACAAAATATTGACATCATACATCTTTGAAAAGTTGCAGGTGCATTACATAAACCAAAAGACATTCTTCTAAAAGTAAATGTTCCATAAGGACTTGTAAATGTTGTCTTTTCTTGGTCCTCAGGAGCAATAAGTAATTGATGATAACTAGAATATCCATCCAGAAAACAGAAATATGGGTGATACAAGCATATAACCACTTAATAAGTAATTTATCGAGCATTTGATCCAAGAAAGGTGAAGGAAAATGATCCTTTCTAGTGGCTTTATTTAATTTCCTATAGTCAATACAAATTCGCCATCCAGTAACTTGTCTTGTAGGAATTAGGTCATTTTTATCATTAACAATGACAGTTACACCTCCTTTCTTCGAACACAATGAATAGGATTTACCCATCGACTATCCGAAATAGGATAAATAATACCGACATCTAACCACTTAATAATTTCTTTTTTAACAACCTCTTTCATGATAGGATTTAATCTTCTTTGTGATTCTATGGTAGGTTTAAAATTTTCTTCCATTAAGATTCTATGCATGCAAATGGAAGGGCTTATTCCTCTTATATCAATGAATCGTCCAACCAAAGCTTTCTTATAATTCTTTAACACACCTATTAGTTTTTCTTCTTGATCTCTACTTAGTTCGAAGAAATAATAACGAGTAAAGTTAACGAATTTCCAAGAAACACATATTTTAAATGTGAAGGTAACATTTTTAATTCCAGTTCGATGGCTCTTTTAATTGATGGTAAAAGTATATCATTTTGAGTTATGTCTAAAGTTTCCCAATTATCTTTAATAAAATGAGTATCTTCTTCTTCTACTACATTTTCATCGATTAAAAATTCAAAATTTTCTTCGAAATTACTTTACATTTTCTCGATAATGTTTTTCAATTAAATAATCAATTATATCCATTCGATAACATTTCTCTTTATCAGGGTATTTCATTGATTTAAGAACATTGAATTTAATTTCTTGATCATTAACTCTCATGGTTAGTTCTCCTTTTTGCACATCAATCATAGCTTGTCCGGTAGCTAGAAAAGGTCTCCCTAAAATAATATGTATCTCTTTATTTTCTTCCATATCAAGTATTACGAAATCTACAGGGAAGATAAATTTATCCACTTTAACAAGGACATACTCTATAACTCCTTTAGGATAAGTGATAGATCTACCAGCTAAATGAAGGGTTACAGTGGTGGGAGTAATATCTCCTAAATCCAATATTCGAAAGATAGAAAATTGCATGAGATTAATACTTGCTCCTAAATCACATAAAGCTTTTCCACAAAATTTTTCTCCAATAGCACAGGGTATAGTGAAACTTCCAGATCCTTAAGCTTTTCGGGTAATTTTTTTTGAATTATTGCACTCGCATTCTTCACTTAATGCAACGGTTTCAAAAGCTTCAAATTTTCGTTTTTTGCTTAAAATATCCTTCATAAATTTTGCGTAAGTTGACATTTGTTCCAAAGCTTCAGCAAAAGGTATGCTAATGGTTAGGGGTGTAAACGAACCGAACACGAACAAACAGAGCTATTGCTCAGGTTCGAAATGTTCGAAAACAACACTGTTCGTGTTTGGTTCATTTGCTTATAGAACGAACACGAACTTCCAGGCGAACCGAACACGAACTGTTCGTGAACAACGAGCTTTTTTGACAGCCCTAGCTTTGATAGGATACTTCCTCAAAATGAAGCAAATTGATCAGGTATTCCATACACATCAGGTAACCCATACTTCCTCAAAATGAAGCAAACAGAATAAGGCATTTAGGGTTTTGATTAGAGTTTTATTTTAATATATAGTATAGTATATTAATTATAATATTATAATATTTATATTAATATAATTAATACTATGATATTATTATTGTTATTAATAATTTATTATATATTATAATTTATAGAAGTTTAATTATTTAAAATATGATAAATTTTATAATATATAATTATTTTTAAAATATCATAAATTTTTTATATATAATTATTTTAAATTATTTTATATTTCGAACAATAACGAACCGAACACGAACAAATACATCACTATTCGTGTTTTGTTCGTTTAATAAACCGAACGAAAAAAATTGTTTGTGTTCGTCTCGTTTGCTTATCGAACGAATCGAACACGAACTTTTTGGCAAACCGAACACGAACTGTTCGCGAACAACGAGCTTTTTTGACAGCCATACTAATGGTAAGTTTCTTAAAGATTTCAAAGAACTTAGAAAATTGATGATCAAGTTTCTGCTGTTTAAGTCTTTGAGGAAAAGGTGGTGGTGGTTTTTCAACTTCCACATTAACAGGTATAACGACTGATCTTGACTAGGAGAGAGAGTTTCTTTAGGTTTTTCGATCTCTTCGACCTCGATCTCTTTTTCAATTTCATTATGCATTCTTTCTTTTAATTCCTTTCCACTTCTAAGTTGCACTGACTTTACCTTGTTCATATTCTTTTCTAGTTTCCTTTGGATTAATTTCAACATTATTAGGAAGTGTTCCTACAGGTCTGTTATTAATTAAAGTAGCAATTTGCCCCATTTGATTTTCAATGTTACGAATAGCAGTATTTTGATTTTGTAATTGATTTTTCATTTGTAAAATTAATTCTTCTATTGATAACTTTTTCTGTTGATTATTAAATCCAAGAGGTTTATAATTTGGATTAACTTGATTAATCCAATTTCCGATGGGATGAGATTGATTATTACCCCATTGTTGTTGTGAATTATTCCAGTTAAAATTAGGATGATTTTTCCACCCGGGATTATAATAATTTGAATAAGGATTATTTTTTACTTGCAATAGCTTGTAAAGTTTCAATAGTTTGAGAATCTTCGATATTAGCGAGTTATTATGTGAAATATTAATTGCAAAATTATCTAATTTCTTAGACATTCGTTGCTACTTGTGAAGCTAAGATAGAAAAGGCTTCATTATCGTGAATACTTGCCATCTTTTTAGGATTAATCCTTTCGGAAGGCCATTGAAAATTGTTATTAGCCATTTCTTCGATTAAAGTATAAGCTTCTTCAAATGATTTAGACATTAAATAACCTCCAAAGAAGACGATCAATAATTGATTTTAAAGATCCAATTAATCCATTATAAAATGTTTGAATAATTAACCAATCAGGTAAAGCATGATGAGAATATTTTCTTAATAGTTCTTTAAATCTTTCCCAAGTTTCATATATTGTCTCCCCTTCAAATTGACTAAACGAAGTAATATCATTTCTTAATTTAGCAGTTTTAGAATGAGGAAAATATTTAGCGAGGAATTTTTTGCCATTTCGGCCCATGTTTTAATAGAACCGATTGCTAATGAGTTTAACCACATCTTTGCTTTATCTCTTAAAGAAAAAGGAAAGAGTCTAAGTCTAATAAGCATCATAGAAACATTGTTATATTTAAAGGTAGCACAAAGATCTAAAAAACTAACAAGGTGTAAATTTGGATCCTCATTTGGTGTTCCACCAAATTGATTGTTTTGCACCATTTGAATAATAGACGGATTAAGTTCAAAAGAATTAGCATCTACAGTGGGTATTTGAATACTACTATGAAGATCATCAACTGTAGGGTTAGCATAATCCCTTAATGGTTTATAAACATTTGGATCATTAAGTTCAATTGGATTTTGTAAAGTAGTCATTTCTTGAAATTTTTGAATTTGTTTTCCCTTTTTAATTTTTCTAACTGTTCTTTCTAATTCAGAATCTAAAGGTATTAATCCTTCAGAACCAAATCTTCGCATAAAACAAGGAATAAAATATATATATATATATATATTTTTTCTTTTTATATTTTTGGAAATATAATGTTAAAAATTTATAACTATTTTATTTCTTCCTCCCCCGCAACGGCGCCAAAAACTTGACCCGACTTTTGTACTTCCAAATACAAGAATTTGTTACCACTGCTAGAAAATTTAATTCCTGGCGAAGGCGCAAAAAACTTGACCCGGAATAACTTGCTATATAGATGTGTACCGAATAAAACTTTTTAAATATATGTTTATATATCAAAATATAATTTTAAAAAGAAAATATTTTATATACTTTTTGGGTACTACGCAAGTATACGTATCATTTCAAGTAATATAGGGCTTTGAAACAAAGACCCCAGTATCGATCCCACGGGAAAAATTTTAGTAATAAATTTCTAAATATTATATTTCAAAATTTTTTTGTGTTTTTAATCAAACTATAAATTACTATTAATTTACTAGATGCAAATAAAGAAAACAATAATAAGATAATGATTTTGTGAAAACTATATAAATAAACAACTTTCTTCTCTTCAATTAATCTAAGATTTTTAAGATAATTTAATATTCGTTGGAGAATTTGATTTATGGTATTGTGCCGAATAGAAGCATTCCTATTCTTTACCCTTTGATCCAGGCGCAAAGAACATTGGCTAATTTACAGATCAGGTCCGGATGTATTGTTAGTAGAATGAGTTAATCTAGACTCACACTACTAGATGTCCAAGGGTGGCTATGGTCGGCCCTACTAGTGACCATTTCCTAATCTATAAATCAAATTATAAAAAATTAGTCTGTCACTCTAAAAACTTATCAATTCTACGCCCTTTAAATCTTATCTTCCTATTTATTTGCACTTCACCTTGAATAGCCCACACATGGCCTTCGACTACCCAAGGATTCATGTGACACTTACAAGTTAAGAGTTTATCTCCTTATAGGTCTCAAAACTCTTCGACGAGTTTTGACAATTTAAATGACCAATTTAAAAAGTAAAGTAAGATCAGGTATTAATGTCATCACAATGTTTTGAAAATATTTTGAATTTCAATTCTCCATCGAATCTTTTATTATCTTATTAATCTCTTCATAATTGAAGGAAGAAAGTAACTAACTACTCAGAACACATTGAATATAAACAAAAAAACATAATAAATAAACTTTGAATCAAATATAAAATACTTATCTCAAATATTCCTTCTACGGATCTTCTGATTCCTACTGACTCCACAGTGTAATGAACTCCAGATGCAACAACTTAAAAATAAACTCACTAAACTAAACAAAAGTGGCCCTAAATTTCTCTCTTTATTTCTCTCTCTAAGGATGAGAGATCCTAAGTGGATAAGAGAAGTGGTTACAATGGGGGGGCACGTTTTTCTGTCCTATTTATAGGCTTCAAGGATTACCTTGAGGCACCTCTTCCAAACATGTCCACATTTAATGAACCTTCTAGAAGGTCTGTCTGGCGCCTAGGCGCCGGACACCGCGTCCAGTTCTTCGCACCTCTTTACTTTGGCTCGCACCTCTTCGCGATTAAAACCGTTTTGGAGCGTCTAAATGCAATGTATCACATGTCCTATTATCAAGGAACAACTGCCAGTTTTCTAGAATGTCCAATAACCTCTCACTCCATCAAAATAACCATTCAAACGTTGTCAAAAACTTGACAGTTTCTGTATCGAGTCTGGCGCTTAGGCGCCAACTTCTGGCCCCTAGGAGCCAGGCCATATTTTTTTTTTACTTTTTGTATTTTGCTCCATTTTTGCTCCTTTTTGCTCCTTTTTCCTTTTTGGACCTTTTTACATCACCTACATCCAAAAACACAGAAAAAATACCTTTCATTAAAGCATAATATCCTTAATTGATAAGAATTAAGACATAAAGAAATAGGTATATTTTTTTATAGATCAAGCCCCGCCATCAACAGGCCAGGAACGCGGCGCGCGCGCGCACACACACACACACACACGATATATATATATATATATATATATATATATATATATATATATATATATATATATATATATATACTTTTGAACATCATATTATCAAAATCTATTTTGAAGTTACTTATATAGTTAGTTTAAACTGTACATGAGGTTAACTTTTCAAAAAGCTTTTCAAAACTAGCATCTAGTAGCACTTCTTAGTATGCTCGGATCCTTAGGATAGGGCCAGTGACGATAACCCCGTCAAAATAGACGCTAGCCTTTTGACATAACCCTTCACTCACATAGAAGGTGTGTTATGATACTACGTTAGATGGTGTGCTAAACTAAGGATTAAGATGCTAGGTAGTCTTTTTTGATGTCATGACTATAGTTCTCTGTCGATTAGGTTGCCCTAGCCAGGCATCATCATTTGTGTTTTGGTGTGCTTGCATGATTACCATTTTAGTATGCATTGTAGTATATTAGGTTAGTCTTCTTGCAGGGATTCATCCCTAAAATACATACCACTCGTGTATTAGGGAGGCAATGTAATGATTTATATACTAGATCTTTCATGCAGACGCTGCTCAACTCCTCCTGTCAAGCATGGCTGATATGTGTTGCATATTTGTTGGATTTTCTGCTGACACTGTTTTCATGCAGGTCGAGTCATTTTTTACTTTTCTTGTGTACTTTTTAGAGTCCTTATAAGAGTTTGTATTAGAAATAAGGTGCAGACACGGGTTCTGAGACACCGGACGGATGAAACTACGTGACGGGAACTAGAAGTTACTTGCTCATGACCCATACCTTACTTCTAAATCTTATTTATGTGTACAATTAGAACTAGATGTGTACTTATGTAGTGTCTGACTGTCTGTTTTATTTCTGGGATATGTTACCAATCCAGTGGCACCAACAATTATTCTTTCATATTTGCTTACTTTACCGTCTTTCTTGCATGCATTTGTGCTTGCTTTCCGCCATTTTTTTTACATTATGAATTGTCTAGAAATTGTGCAGATTATTTAGGCTCTCTAAGGACCTAAAATTGTAAACTTTTTACAAAATCTTAATAAAATTCTATGACTCATTAAAATTTAGGATTAAATTATTTAAGATTTTAAAAAAAAATTGCTTTTCTACATAGCCTTCGAGCTAGTTTTTAAACAGGTTGTATATCATAGACATATCCCAAGTCATACTGATAGGGCATCCACGCTTAGGATTGTGGTAGATAACTACATAATATGCATGTTTCGAGGATAAGCTTCCGTGCTTCTCCAACCCAACTTAATAAACATAGATTTCTACTTATGTGGTTTTCTAGCTCGTTTAAGTCATTAAAAGACTCTCCGACCCAGGTGGGGTGTAAGTCTTTTTTCATAAGCATTTCCAGCTTTGTATTGAAACTCCATCTTTCTTTCCAACAACATCCCCGCCACTTCGATGAGTATAAATCCCACCTCTTGGAGCTCCTCCTTTTTGTCATATGATAGATTTTTTTCTTTAACCTTTAGGTTACCGATGTCCCTGCGGATGACGCAATTCACGAATTCCTAACCGGGGATGTCTATATGTGTTGGGTCAACTACCTTTTACGATCAAATTAAATTAGAGTCCTAGTGGTTTAGGATGATGAGTTTGTGGTGCCCTGACCTGACTGCCTCTTCGTGTTAAAGATTACTCCTCCCTTCATTTGACTACCCATTTTGAGCCTTGTCTTTCCTTTTGTCTTTTTTGGTATCATCTTGACGGCTTGATTACCGATGAGTTTTTGCTCGTTTGGGATACAAAGATTTATCCTCAACCTTTATGGAATAGATGTTCTTTGACGTATTAGGATTCCTTGTCGGAATGATTTTGTTATTTCGTATGTTCTATATGTCGATAAGCCTGTTACTCATGTAGGAACCTCAAGAGACACTCTTTCCTCTGTGGCTTAGCGGGAGCTTTGAAAGTATCAAGCATTCCCCTATGAAATAACTGTCATTTGATAGTCTTATGCTGGTTGTTACTACTAATGTAAGCAAAACTTTTTTGAATTAAGAGTATTATTGGATAACCCTTAATATTGTCCTAAAAAAACTTTTATATTTTGTCGGGTTTTAGAAAATAATATTTTTTTGATTTAATGTGTATACTTTTTTTATGAAAAATAGTTTTTTTAAAGATGATACAACCATATCTCATATATCTAATAATATAGATAAGTCAGTACGACACCGCAAGTGAAATATTATCTTGAAAAATGAGCGTATCACTTGTTAGTAGGCTTAACAATTTAAACTAAAAATTTTTTGACTCTATTTTTGGTCTACGGAATTTATGACTGAAAATTCCTCTATCTAATATAAAGATTATATAAGGTTTAGATTAATATGAGTTCTTAATTTCCTATAAGGGCAAGCCCCTATAATTAATTACATCTTAAGCAACTGAAATCACCTAAGAAAACTCTAAATTAAGATTAGAGTTTTGTCTTCAAGAATTCAAATTTTAGGCTTCCACGATTGCTTGTACAAAGGTTAAAGGGAAAGACTCAATGTCGATCAATTATTTTTGAAACCCAAAGGAATGAAGAAACTTCAGTGCATCTCAAACTAACCTATAGTTTGGCTTTACGTCTTTGAAAGAGAAGATATTTAATGTTTTAGTCATGTAAATTCGTTAGACATTCGAGACTTATATCTACATGTCATATGTAAATGGCCTGAGAAAATAAGAAGATTTACGTTTTATTGAAAGATGACCTCAGAATCCTAAATAGTTTAGGGCTTATATCATATGATATACAATTGTACGAAGATTTAAAAGATAGTGTGAGGATTTACGTTGTACCATATGAAAAACTTTGAAGTCCTACAGGTGTATGTTATTTAAGTCTATAGACGTTCAGTTGAGACTCCTTCTAGTCTCAATCCTTGCTCGGCGATGATTCCTCACTTGACCGTGCCATCGTCTTGTTATGAGAAAATGAGAGAAGAGATAACATATCTTAAACAACTTATTAGAGAAATTTATTGTATTTTAAATTTATGCTTTTCATTTTTGAAGAAAAATGGGGGAATTGCATGGTCTAAGATCACATGGTTCCATCCTCTTGTCATCATTGTTAATTTTGGATTTACTTAGTCTAAACGAGTTGTTAAACTCATTTAGACCGGAGAATTCTCATTAGCAACCGCAAGTTACATCATCTGAGAGATTCTTGAAAATATCAAAAGGTGAATTATTATTATATTATTATTATTTCATTTAAGTTTTAAAAGTATTGCTTGTGGTTTTAAAAACATTTTGTTATGGAATTTTGAAAGGTGTTGAAATGGTTATTTTGCCAGAGTTGTATATGGGTTATATGTTATATAAGGTTCCAATCCTAAACATATGCACTACATTTACTATCCTAGGGTATTATATAAACATGATAGAAATGTAGTAAAGAATAGCAGAGTAATAATAACGCAAGTATGAGAAAATATGTACAGTAATCTGTAATAAAAGAAAGAAGGTCAGTACGTACCTACCACCTTTGTTGATGTTTAAAAGAATTGTAATTAAATATCACAAATGTATATAAAGTTCTAGCAAATAGTTGTACTTTAAATATAAAAAGACATTAAAAATCTATGTTTTCATAAAAAATAATTACGTGAGAAGCATATGAAATATCAAATGGGGTATAGGAATTTAGGTTAGTGGATGGGCTCTGTTTTTTAGACTTTTCACTTATCATAATCTCACAGACAACCGAGACATCAAACTTTATATGCCAATATTGAATAGGAGCTACCAACAAGACACTCTAAGGTTGGACAACTTTGAATTCCTACCAGTTGATTGACAAGCGAACATGTAAAAGGTAAGAATCCCCAGCTATATGTGTCCTATGTGTGTAATGTTCTTGTATGTAGTAATGTGGTTTCAAAATTTTTAGTAATTGATATTATAAAGCAGAGGTTCACAAGTCATTCAAAATTGAGGTTAAAGTCGAAAACAACAAAAAGAAGTGTGAAGGGCAACTATTAATTGATTATTGGTTTAAAAGCTTCAGCTTTATAAGCATGAGTGTAGTGGTATACATCATTGTCCTTAATCCTTGTTCTTTCCAGCTTATAAACCCATTCGGTAATCCATATGCATTTCTTCAAAAAGTTTAGATGTCTCCATCCAATATTGCCACAATTGATATTGAGGTGAAAATAAGTTTTGCATACATACTACTCAATTCTTATGCATTTACATATCTAACATCTATACCTTCTATCTTTATTTTACAATTAAATCATCCAAATTTTTCATATCACCTCGAAGATATCAACTTAAGAAATCTCAAGAATGAAACATAGCCTTTTCATGCATGGATAAGTTGTTATGAGTATTCAAATTATAGTTCAAGCATAAGGTATGTAAATACATATAACTTGGGTGGTATGTATATAAATTCTCCTAAAATATATCACGGAAAGGTTGAATTATGATTTTATCTTGGCTTAGTGCATACAAACTTGAAATATTCGTCAATTATTCCAATTGCATCAACAAGTAATTAGACAAACTTCGTGATCACTTTTAGTTAAAGGCTACATCCATCCATAATAGTCTTGCAGTCACAATAATTATGTCAAACATATCATATACAATGATGACGATCGTATTACCAAACACTACCAAAATGTAAGATAATGTGTAATCCACAAACCGTAAGCATGCACAAGCAATCAGATAAAGTCAGTTCCTGAAAACAAGGAGTTGCTTGGAAGGAAATTTCCCCACCAATATAGCAACTATGAAGAATTGAGATTAAGAAGGTGTTTGTAAATACATTAGAATCGGGTGGCATATATGTAAATATCCCTAAAAGATATTTAATCTTGAAGATAAATAAAATTTCATTATGAATGAAAGATTTACATATATTCCACTCAATTCTTATGTAGTTATATATCTAAAACCAAAACTAAAAAAATGCTAAAGCTCATCGGCACAAATAAAAGAATCATTCAATAAAATGTAAATTTAGAAAAGAACTTAAGGATTGAAAAAACTAATTTAAGTGATCCATTATAAGTCCTTCTACCAAACAATTATGAAACTATAAGTATTTTTTAAATATGTTTTGCATGTAAACTATAGGGTATGCACACATATTCTTTTCTTTAAGTCAAAACAAAAATGCATAGTCATTCTTCAGAAATAAGTGAAGTGGCTCAATACTATATAAAGAAGTAGAGAGATCAACCATCAATCAAAATACATAGCCATCTTGCAGAATTAACTGTAGTCTCTTGACACTATGTAAAGAAGTAGAGAGGCCAACCATCAGACGTTTCACAACCATAATAGATTTAATCACGGTCCTTACGAATATATCAACATCTTTTTAGTTTGCATACAAAATTACATTCCATTTTCAAGAATCTTGAAACATCATGCATCTTTAATAAAATAAGTATAGCCAAGAAAAATTTATTCACCGTCCCACAACAAAGAAGATGTCTCAAAATTATAAGGAAACAAATCTTATACATCCATTAGCTTAAGTAAACAAGAAATCAATTCATAATACAATCCGATCAAACCAAATTTCAGAGGACAAAAGAAAATAATTCCTCTTATTTAAATCAAGAACAAGCAATACCTCTTATTGCATCAGATACATCAAAAGTAGACCAAAGAAGAATGTTAATTAATGAGATTCTTACATCCAAATGCTTGAAGAATGAAGAAGATGACTTGTTTTGTTGAATGATCAAAAAAGAAAAGAGAAGAGAAGAGACGAATTAATTCAGATCAAAGAGAATCCGAGTGAGCGTTGAAAGAAGAAAGAAACTGTGAGATAGGAATACATAGAGGAACAAACTTTACAAAAAAATAAAAAAAATATCCCGCCAAATTTCCCCAAGGAGAGGGGGGTGATATTTATAGCCGATAAAATGAGAAGGTTTATTTACCAAAGAAGCTACCGACGGTGAGATGAAAACACCACAGGGAAGAAATCAATCAGGGTTTCAGAGTAGGAAGGTGGGCATACTTGTTTAGTGGGAAAACTTACTTACCGGCGAAGTAAGCGACGATGAGAACCGGCGGCGAGGAGAAAGCCGTAATGAAAATGAATCGACTAGGACAAAAGAAGGGAGAAATTGATCCTATTCACTTTTGATGAAAAATGTGAAGCGTTATGGTATTAATAGAGGAAAACCATGGCGGCTGGTGTTATTAGTGGGGTTATTATGGTTATATCATAGTGTTATTGTTAATGATTAAAAAAACGGTGATATATGACGTGTTATTAGATTGTATTGGAGAAATTATTCGAACGGGACTGCGAGTGTTATTACGGTGTTATGCACGATAATATTAGTGGGTATAACACATTGCTATTGAAGAATACACGGTGCGGGTATGCGGTATGGTGTTATTGTGCACTTTATTAGCAGAGACTGCTAGAATGGTGTTATCGTATGTGGTATGGAGGGTATATTTTGGTGTTATTGGATTTCTGCGGCAAGGCGGTGTCATCTGCAATTGTATTTTAGAGATTAAATCGTGGTATCAGTGTTATTGGAATTTATTTGGGTGGACATCGGGTGTATTGCGCGATTAAATCGTGGTATCGGTGATATTTGGCGAGTTTTCGACAGATGTTGGCGTTATTGTGGGTGTTTTCAATGGAAGTTGGTATTATTGGGGTGTTTTCAACGGAACTTGGTGTTAGTGGGGTGTTCGCCGTGAGGTAGTGGCGTGTGAGGGTTTTATTTTATTAAGTTTATTTAAATATTAATATTTTATTCAAATTCTTCGACTCATGCACGATTCGATCTTTTATGGAACCTTATCAATTTGGGTGTCGTTCTAGATAAAATCGACGTTCCGAACGTGGTCGCGTAGTTCATTTTGTCATTCAGGTTTGTCTAAAAAAATTTGTTGATAGTCGAGCCAATTTAAATCTGTTTCGTGCAACGTGGCAAATGAAGACTTTTTTTCCGACCAAAGCCATTCAACGAGCCAAAATGCTAATTGCTCCTCACCTAAGCAACAACCAGAGTCAAGTAGGCCGCTCTCGGAAGCAAGTCGCTCGTCATACACGTTCGAAAGGTTTTCTTGTGACTTTTTCAAATTTCTACGGGTAGTCAACTTGAGTTTCGATTTGTCGACTTTAATTAACTCGGCTAAACACTGAAGATTTGAAACCACCCATATGAAACTACAATGAGTGAAGAAACGACCCAAATTTCTAAATAATATGGATCCCAATCTAATCCTCTAGCAGAGTCAAATAGAGAATCATAAGGCTAAATCTTAGATTCTAAGAAGAATGAAATGAATACCTCATAAAATTGAGTTTAACAAATATGTAATTAAACAAGTAGGATAGATACGTTCCTTTGGGAGCACGTTGAACCTCGAAATAGACAAACACACTTAAATCTTTGGTTATGGAGTTTACATAGGCATTCTTTTGTGGATATTGGTTCAAGGTGCCTTTGTCGGATCTTGTTTGGGCGATCATACTCGACCTATCATTGCTAGGTTTATCGTACGTAGGCTCTCTCATTTCTATTACTCTTTATTTGTATTTTTCGTTGTATGTTCCTACTTTTCATATTTCATTCTTCTCCAGATTATTCTTATGCTCCATAATAGAGACTTATTCAGAAAAGGAAAATATACGATGATTGACAAGCTATCGACTCCTTCAAAAGTAAAAAAAGAGAACATAAACAAAAAAAATCTTCATGCAGAAGTGCACACATCAACATGCTCATTGGATAAATATTGTTTCCCTAAAATTTCATTAATGAATGATCTTAATATTACAATATATTATTTAAAAGACATTATACCATTCCTACAGTTTCAACAAATAAAAGTCTTGATAGATAAAAGTATTTTATTATGGATGCAATTAGAATTTGAAAGAAAAAAACAGGTATATCTTTGAACATTGATAACATTGGTCAAAAACCTCCACCATGTCTATGAATATTTCATCCCTCACCAAAATGTTCATAACATATTCTACATGTCAAATCTTCATATTCAAATAACAAAATACTTTAAAATATAATGTGATGTTATGGTGCACATAAAATTTATTATTTGGAAGATACCTTAATTTGGTAATCAACAACAAACACTCCATCAATGTCCTTATACTGGATTCTTTGAAATCAAACAATATTTAACTCCTCCTCCTGCATAAGAGCATAAACTTTGTTCCCCTCCCCGATTGTCATAGATTCATCTCCTTATGATGCGACCTTGTTTTGTTTTCATTCTCTTTTGCTTCATCTCAATTTCCTGCCTCATTTGTTCCCTCCTTGACTTTCATAAATTCGAGTCCCATTGATGCCTCATCAGTTTCCTCCTTGAATGTCATAGATTCAAGTCCCTTTGCTACCTCCTCAATTACCTCCTCGACTATCATAGTTTCACGCGCTCCTTCAGCCACCTTCTCATCTAGTTTTACGATAGTACACTCAGTTTTTCTTTTATTCAATTAAAATTCAATGTAGGGGGATCCTAATTTTATCTTATTCTAGATTTTTCACGATTTACTCTTTATGCAATATTGCTCATATATGATTTTGTAGACCGTTCTTTCCTTTTGTTTTCTCTAAACAATTGATAATCTCATTTCCAATTGGTTTATTTTATTATATAACTCAGTTAGTTTATGCTCTCGACTTCATAGAAAATGAAGTTGTTCAATGTTTAAGTGTTTCATAATTAGTTAGAGTTAGTGTAAGAGTGTGAGAAGTTGATGGCTCAACAAAATATGCAGGAGGTGAATATTGGGTTGGCATATTAAAATAAATGGTGAGCGGCCTAGAAAATAAACTCAATGAATCATGGGTCAATGGCAACAATAAGTATTTGTTCGTTAACCGTTATATCAACAAAAAAATCAATAACCTACAAAAATCAATAAACAATTATCGTGTTGTTTGTGCAATGGTATTGTGACCCAATATTTGGAAAATGTTTTGACATGATTTGTTACTTGTTCGATATAAATACTAGAAAAAAATGTCAGCACATCTTGTGCTCCAGGGTCTCATTTAGGATCATTTGAACAATCAGGTGTGGTTGGAGCAAGAATGGATATGTGCTCATAAATACATAGTTGTAAGACAAAACAAATCATTAGTTTGTGTGCCTTAAAATTTAAGTTTATTAATATATTAAACCTATTACTTGTTACCAATAAAACAAAGTCATTCATGTATCCTAATGGTTGATTACACCTTATTTTTTAAACAATGACATTAATTTGCTCAACCGAAAAATCACAAATGCCACTAGGCGAATCGAAAGAAGCAAAAATGCATGCATATTTAGTGTCTAGTGCATAATAATAAAATGTAAGCTTAATGCTACAAAATCACATGTTGCATAATGATAAATATAAGTAGAGAACATAAACAAGGTTCACAAGCGATATATATTTCAAACATGATAACATATACATAATGATCACATAACACTGACAATTATTCTTGATTAGACATAAAAAAAAACACACAAAGCTCATAAACAAATTATGCTCTAAATCCCAACATGCTTTGCAACCATTATTTGTGATCATCCAAATTTATTGTTTTTATGTCCACTAATTTTTTCATGTACTTAATAACAAACATTCCACAGTCAATGTTGTTTGTTTGTTGGTGCTCCTTCACGTGCAATAATTTGGCCAACCATTTGGATTTGATTGAAAAACATTACCAACATCTTTAACAATGAGGTTAACATTCAAAACGAACAAAATTGTGACAAACAATTTAAAATTAATAGCTGAATAAATGATAAACTACTTGAATAATGTACTAATTTATTTCTTCACAATTTTATGACATATTATTTTGTTTTTTTTTCTTTAGGAAGAGAGTCATATAATGCCATTTTTGGAATTTAAATCTCCAACCAAGAATTATTGGAATCAATAACATATTGATTTTTTCAATAAATGATATGTTTTGTGTCTCTTAAAAAATCTCACTCCTACTATCCTTTTTGTGATAGAAACATGTTCGCTAAAGTAGTGAATACATGTTATTTACAATTAAGTACATGGATTGATTCTTTATAAATATAATAATCCATAAGACAATGTGTATACTTACCCAATGCATAGGTGATATATATAAGTATGACTAGAATAATTCAAGAGTTTTATCCTTCTTATGTTCTTGCAAAAGGGCAACGCATCAACATGCTCGTTGGATAAATATTGGTTCCCCAAAATTTTATCAATGAAAAATCTTAAGATTACAATACATTCTTTAAAAATATTGTATCATTCCTGCAATTTCAAAAAATAAATGTCTTTATAGATAAATGTATTTCATTGTGGATATAATTAGAATTTAGAAAAAAATACCTACAAATCTTTTAACATTTGATAACGTTGGTCAATCACCTTTGCCATATGTATGAATATTTAATCCCTCCCCGAAAAGTTCACAATAGATTCTACATGTCAAATCTTCATATTCAAATAACAAAATACTTTAGAATACAATGTGATGTTATGATGTACATAAATATTATTATTTGGAAGATACCTTAATTTGGTTATAATCAATAAACACTCTATCAATGTCCTTATCCTGACCTCTTTGATATCCAACAATAGTTAACTCCTCCTCCTGCATAAGGACATAAACTATGTTCCCCTCCCCGATTGTCATTATTCAACTCACTGTGATGCAATTTTTTTTCTTTTCATCTTCCTTCGCTTCATCTCTCTTAGCTACCTTATCAGTTCCCTCCTCAACTATCACAGATTCAAGTCACTTTGATGCCTCATCAGTTTCCTCCTTAACTATCATAGATTCAAGTCCCTTTGCCGCCGCCTCAGTTCCCTCCTCGACTGCCATAGTTTCACAAACTCCTTCTGCCATCTTCTCATCTTGTTTGACAATATAGCTCTCAGTTTTTCTCTTATTCAATTGAAATTCAATGTAAGAGAATCCTAATTTTCTCTTATTTTGGCATTGCCTTGATTTTACTCTCTATACAATACCATTCATACAAGATTTGTAGATTGATATTTCCTTTTATTTTTCTAAACAATTGATAATCTCATTTACAATTGGTTTATGTAATTCTGCAACTCCGTTAGTTTATGCTTCTGACTCCGAATAAAGTTGTTCAATGTTTGATTGTGATTCATAATTAGTTAGAGTTGGAGTTAGAGTTGGAGTAGAAGTGTGAGGAGTAGATGGTTCAACAAAATATGCAGGAGGTGAGCATCGGTTTGAGATATTAACACAAGTGGTGAGCGCGCAAGAAAATGGACTTGATGAATCACATGTCAATAAAGCAAGAAGTATTTGTTTGTCAACTTTTATATCAGTAGCAAAATAAAAAACCTACAATAATCAATTAAACAATTATTGTGTTGTTTATGGAATTGTATTGTCACACAATATTTGGAAAATGTTTGTCATTTTTTGTTATCTGTTCGATAGAAAGGCTAGAGAAAAAAATATCAGCAGATCTTTTGCTCTAGCATCTCATTTTGGACCACCTGAACATGCGAGGCCTTGTTTTATGTGTGGTTGGAGCAAGAATGGATATGTGCTCATAAAATTGTAGCTATATAAAAAAAATTATTAGTTTGTGTGCCTTAATAAGTTTAAGTTTGTTGATATATCAAACATAGTAATCATTTACAAGAAAACAAAGTCATTCATGTATCATTGTAGTTGATTATGCCTTAATTAAAAAAAAAAAACATCATTTTGTTCAACCATAAAATCACAAATGTCACTTGACGATTTGAAGGAAGTAACACTGCGGGCATTTTTGGCAAAACTATATAACCCACTAGGGACTTTGTAATTGTTTGATGGAAAATATAAATTTGTTTGCATAAACTTTATATGCAATTCTATAGTATGTGTTGAATGCTCTTATGAAACAACTTTCAATAGCTCATACTTTATTAATATTGAATTTACACTAGATATGAGATACTTATCCAGTTAACAATTTTTCCATTATTCAACATGTCAATAAGCAAGGCAATATTGTCCGAATTGAAGCTTGAGTATTTGCCACCAATTTTGAAAATTCTTATGGTCATTGTCTCAACATTTCAGAGTTTGTAAAGTTAGTGAACTTTTTTGTTGGTATAGAGGAATGCCGAAAAACTAGTGAAGATGTAAATCATTTAAAGAATTATTAGTTTCTGCTTTAATGTGCTGAAAATTTGTTTCATAGAGAACGCTAATAAAAGAAGACCCACATTCTTGGGTTCATAAGACCGTCAAAGAAGAACATATTGAGATAATAAATATTTGCGAAGGAAGCCTGAAATAACATTATTTTTTCAAGCAAAAATGGTGAACAATTTCATAATCTTTTTATTAACACAATTGATTTTATTTTTGTGAAAAAATAACATATTAACATAATACCACAATAACACCATTATATTACCAACATATTACCACTAAAATATTATCATATTACCACCACATAACCATCCCTTATATCATGAAAATACCAACAAAATTCTATAACCCACCATCACCAAACTGGCACCAAATTACCATCTTATATACCAGCAAAAATACCACAAAAATACCAACATTAATTCTACATCAAGCAAACAACAAATTGACACCACATTGCAAACTCCATACCACTATAATACTATCATCCACTATAATAAAACCACATTACATCAACAATACTACCATAATACAACCAAAATATCATCATAATACAAACAAAAAAAGAAAAGAAAAATTAAAATACTACCATATGCAAACATAATAACACTCCAATGACACAAAAATATCAAAAGAATACCACCATAATGACACAAAAATACTACCAAATAACCAATATAATACAATCAAATTATTATCTCAATACCACAAAAAAATCATCACCATACCACCATAATATCACCACAATATCAATAGAATATAACCAAAATATCAACAATTAATCGTCACAATATTAACATCATACCACCAAATTGTGATGATATATGGTGATATTATGATTGTATTGTGATAATATTATGTTGATATCGAGGCTACACTGTGGTGGAAATTTGGTGATATTATGCTTATATTTTGGTGTTTTTTTAATAGTATTCTAGTGAAATAGTGGTGTTATTTTGGTGACATCTTGGTATTATTCTGATGGTCCTTTAGTGATTATGGTGGTATTGTGGTTGTTTATGATTGTGCTATAGTGGTATTGTGGTTATATTTATGGTGGTACAATGGTGGCATTTTGGTGGTACTATAATGGTACTATGGTGATATTGGGATTGTAATGTGTTAATATTGTGATGATAGTATGGTGTTAATATGATGATATTATGTAGCTCATGGTAGTTTAGTGGGGGTAGTATGATGGGATTGTGGTGGTATTGTGTTGATATAAAATAATATTTTATGTTTTTCCAAACTTATTGAATAAATAAACCCTACTAAATCAGTTACATTGTTCTCCAAAGACATTATTAATATATATGGTTAAAATGGATATTTTCTATTTTTCCTAACACATTGAACAAATAAACCTTATCAAAATAAAATGCATTGTCATACAATATTAAATCATGAATATATATGATTATAATGGGATATTTGCAGACAACACATTAAACAAACGATACAAATGAAGCACTACACTTCTTAATTACTTACGCTTTACACATGCTAATTAAATATTGAAAAATAAATACAACCGACATATTTTTCTTGTTTACGTGGCAACCTTCTTCCCTTTTTTGTTGCTGCTCTTTCCTTGGTTTCATTTCTGATTGACTTGCAGATATCCTGTCATAAATTGTAAACATTGTAGATTGAACAACTACACGAGTTTATATGATTTTGCAAACCAAATCTCGTTTGAAAGATATCAAACAGATCACATGATTAAATATTTGATCAGGTTATCTCTTTTGTTGGATTGTAGGCAGAAAAATAAATTTGTGTCAACAATGCTTCACAATCTCGATGAAACCCTAAACTCTCAGCTTTGCTCTTCTTCATAACTCATAAATAATGCGAGAGATTTAGGGTTTAGAGTTTAGGGTTTAGAATTTAGAGATTTCGAAAAAATGAAACTCCAACTACCAAAATTGCATGACAAAACCTAGTGGCGAAACCCAATATAGGTGATGAAACTTTGAAGAAAAAAAATGATGTGATAACTCACATTTTTGTTTTTGAAGAAGCGTACAATTTTGTGATTGATCACGCTAAATAATTACTTTTTTATCTATT
This sequence comes from Papilionanthe hookeriana x Papilionanthe teres, assembly GCA_022702705.1. Taxonomy (NCBI): domain Eukaryota; kingdom Viridiplantae; phylum Streptophyta; class Magnoliopsida; order Asparagales; family Orchidaceae; genus Papilionanthe; species Papilionanthe hookeriana x Papilionanthe teres. The sequence goes on along the minus strand of CM040423.1, from coordinate 51,974,834 downwards.
TTTTTTATTTTGTGAACCTGGGGGTTCCACTTAACAGGTGACGAAATTAAGAGAGTCAAGATGCAATATTTTTCTCTAAAAATAAAAATAAAATTGAACAAAATTAATTTTTGGGAAATTTCATAGGTTATAGCGACACGTGCTTATCACGTGAGAACAGTCAAACATCGTGCGCGTTGAAATCGGCACCGGTACTCACCGCGCTCGTTTTTCCTGGTGAGAACCGAATGACTGCAAGCTGAAGCATCCGGCTCGTCGGCGGCTCAGTGTCAGTTTTTACCTTACATTGCTCCTTCATTTCCTTAATCGGAAGAAGCAAAGCGAGAGCAGCAGAGATCTGTTGCTACTGCTCGGGGGAGAAGGGCAAGATCATGGCGAAATCGAGGGCGGATGACGAGGAGTTGAGGCGGGCGAGCGAGGCCGCTGTCGGCGGGGAGAAGGTATTGGTGGCTGTACGTGTGGCGAAGAGTCGGAGCATCCTCGGCAAAGCCGGTCGTTTTGGCCTTGGTCGGCACATGGCCAAGCCCAGAGTTCTCGCACTTACCAGTACGCCACTCGCTTTACGAATCTGGATGATTTACTGTGTAAAATACTTTTGTGAGCTTTCTGCTCTACGTTTTCGGGAATCTTGATTTATTTTAGGAATTGATGCTATGGTTTTTAATTGTTTGAATTGTAGCGCTAGGTTGGCTTGGTGGAGCTTCGTTTCATTTCTAATCGTCGTTTCGGATGCCTGAAGTTATGTCGTTCTTTTTTGAGATTTAAAGTTTGGTTAATGAATATAGTGAGAAAGGTAGCTGATCATGTGTTCAGTTTTTAAACAAACAGTAACAGCCGCCCACCTCTGACCTGTTTTTAGTTGACTGTTACCTTAACTTAAAATGCTTGATTATAACTGTATGACAAGGAGGATCTGTGTTGCCTTACCGTGGACTTTCATAGTGGGAGTTTTGAAGAGCTACCTGATTATGAGATCGGAGGTGCGTTGATATGAAGAATTGTATGACAATGCTTTATCACTTTGGTAAGTGTTTGTTACAGACCGTTAATAACACATTCTTTAGGGTTTTTTTGGTATTATTGAATTATTTAAGTGTAACAGAATGTTTAGTGAAGTATGATAAATGTATAAGGAAGAAGCAAACATAACTTCTCTGATTACTGGTGCAGAGAGGTGGATTCTGGGACTCCAAATAGTCTTTCATCGGCGGTTGCAAATTTATATAGCTTTAGTTGTATATCCACATGTAGCCATAAGAACGAGCAAATGGAGAATTATCTGGATGATAGGGATCAGAGTAGGACTGTCCCACGAGCTTTGTATTTAGTATTGAAACCATATTTGTGGAAAACTCCTGAACTCATGTCGGGCACACATTGGATCGTGATTAGTAGTATTAAATAGGAAGAGAACACTACGAAATGATACCCAACTATGAATGCTCATGTTGGTGATGTGGTATCCTCTATACATCACGCTATAGAATATTAGAAGTAAGAAAAGTAAGAAGTCAAAAACAAAAGCAGTAGGGATTCTCTATCAATTTATTCTTCTAATAAACAATAAAAGCACATACACTTGAGGTCATATTATGAAGGAACTTAATCCTAAATGAGATATGTTATTTTTAATCTCATTGGCTTCAAATTTGTTTAAAAATTTAAATACACAATGCATTTTTAACGATAAATGTTATTGGGCTCAAAAGTATATGAAAATTAATTTGGTACAACCGCTCTAGTTTGCCCTATGAGAAACTTTTTTTTTTGTATTTATTGAACTAGTTGGCTGAACGTACTACATTATTATTCCCAGGGCAGAAGAAATCTCCCTTGGGAAGTAAAATTGATGAAATTTCTCTATAAGGTTGACAAGTCAACATTTTATTCCATTGATGGCAGGTGATTTTGATCTTATTAGAATACTCATTGCATTCCTAAAATGCTAATTGTTGGAGCTTACACATTAGGAATATATGCATATTTGGGCTTGCATATACCTCACCTGTAAAAAGAACGAAAAAAGTGCTAGGGGTTTGAAGGTGTCTCAATTAGGAAACATGGTTTTATCTTTAAAACTGATGTAAATAATCAACCATGTTAAGACATGTTAGATTTTTGTTGACTACCAACCTACCCAAGCATGTTTTTTGGGGAGTGAAACCAAATAAATGGAGTGCGAATCATGTATAAAAGATAGACCGATTATATCACAACAATTCATGAAGTCTTTTCCAAACTATAATGAGAGTAGATGATTATTATATTCCCTTCATCATGCATTGCAAAATTCATTAAAAAATCAATATACAATTCGTGCAAATTCTCAACAAACCATGGAAAAAAAGCTTACAGTGCATGCATGGGAATAAATCATGAAGATATGACTTTATAGAACATTTAGGATTATGTTCTGAGTTTTTTTGGTTTTAGATCTAGATTCTGATTCAAATTTATTTCATAAATTATGGAGGATAATAATCTGTTGTTCCATTTTGTACTCAAGTCATCATAAAAAATGTGCTCATTATCCTCAAATGCTTCAATGTTTTCATCATCAGGATTTGGAAGTTTATTTTATTTAAGAGCTACTATTTTTGAGAAAATTGTGAATTTATATATCGTTTTCCTTGACATCAATAAACGACGACTTCAATACCAATGGATTTATCATTTTTAGTGTTAGGAGTTCTTAATGAGGTAGGTGTTGGCTGAACTAGTCCATACATAACAATTGACTTGATAGACTCTTAAGTACTTGTCTTTGTGGTGATATGATGACTTGCGTTATTCTTAGATGACACAAAGATTGAATTTATATACTCCAATGAACTTGTATTGATGGTGACATGTATACTAATCGAAGTCAACATCATTGTTGTTTTTTGGATTGTTGGCAAAAGAGACTATGAATTTGACCATATTGTATTGAGTCCAAAAATTTTTTCACTTGTTTCCATGCTAATGAATTTATTGTTCTTTCATTTTCTTTAGCTTGATTTGTTGAGACTTTATTAGCCTTAAGGTTATTCTAGCATAGTTATTGAAATTTTTTTACGTTGGTTTAAGAGATGAACTTGAATTTTTGGACTGAGTTTTTTATATTGTGACACATTTGGTTATGTTTTTGGATAACTTTGCCCATCATCAGTGGTCATAGTCTTCAATATATGTTTGACTTGTCTTTGAATGGGGGACCATGTATGTCTTTGAAGGGTGTCTTCTCTTGCAACCAGATCGATGATTGAGTGAAGCTCAATGTTCACCCGACTGATGGGATTTGAAAATGCCCACCTTTTCTTTGTTGATATATTCGAGTGATGGCAAGTTGTCTTTTTAGAAGGTAGATTAGATATTTTATATAAGGCACTAGCCGCATATTTCACCCTTATAGTTTACTTTTTTAATCTTATTTGATGTTTCCCATAAGCGTAAATTTCTTTGGCTGTTTGTTTTCCTGATTGTGCGAGAGAGTTTGATTAATGCTAGTCTATAAGCTCTATGATGCTCTATTTTAATAGCAATAATTGATTGGGGGGAAGAATGTATTGTTATTGGCACAATTTAGATGATGTTGATGTAAGAATGATGACAAATTTGATCAGGATCTTATTACTTTCATGTTGAGTTTGTCTTGGTCTACTTAGCGAATATGGTCATTTCAAATATGACCAAAGCAATCTCATCAATTATCATGGGCTGCGTCATCTTAGGAAAAATTATAGAGCAAGGGTGAAAGTTCTTTGAAGGCACCACTTTAACATTAACATTGGCTAACATAGGACTTGTTGCCCTACTAGGTGTGCCTTATAGTTCGTAACTCATAAACTTAACAAATTGAGAAATATTCTTGATGTTAAACATGAAGTGGTGCTATACCAATGTCAAGATCTCAATCCAAGGCACATTGCATAATTTTTTTTAATGATTTTATTTAATAAATTATGTTATTGTAAAATTTAAATATTTGAAGATTCTATTGAGTTATGGTTGACCTCTTCATCATCTAAGCTTCATTGGCATCCCTTTTAAGCTCAAACTTAAGTTGATTACATCAAGCAATGCATGGCTTATGGTCTTATCCACATTAAAAGTCAAGATCCAAAAAGAAAGAAAAAGTACTACCAAATAAGCCTAAATTGCCGGCCCCTAGCTCTGAGTTTGAATTCTTTTTGTAGTTAGTTTTTTTGTCGGTTGTTTGAAATCTTATATTATCTATAACAATCCAGTTACACATGAATGTGTTATTTTTTGCTTGAAAGAAAAAAAAAAATGGTGTTTCCATAAAGCTCTTGATTTTGTTGCTTGATTTTGTTGCTTGCAGGCAAAATCATCAAGTTTTTATGGTAAATATTTTTTCTAATGAATGACCTCTCTTTAAAGTTAAATCTACTTATTTTCTCTCCTCTACACAGCACGAATACATTCTAAGCTTTACCATAGCCCGAATGCCTCCCATTATATTAAATCTTATTCCATAGTAATCTTAGGATTGCTCCTTCATTTATTGTAGTCCGCGAAGTACAAAATTTGATACCATCCACCAAGATTTTTCCTGCTAGCCTCATCACTGTCATTCATACGTGATTGGTCTAGTCGCGTTGCCGTGCAAGTCGTATCTTTTGATAATTGTATCATGTGCTCTAACTCGAAGTGTTTACTCTCCTTTCTTCATACTCTCCATGACTCAGAGGATCAGTTATCGCTGTGGTTCACCGTGACTGTCTTTACTTGCACGCCCTATGGCTTTTTTCTTAGTTATGGTCTCCTTCACCATTGTTTAATGATGACCTTTTATATGCTTTTTTACTTTTTCCATGGATCACCTTTTCATTTTGGAGCCTAATCTCTAGTTTGCATTATAGGGCTTCCCATCATTTTTTTTTGCCTCTTTTGTTGGCGATGATTAGTGATGTTGTTGTGGAGTTGCATCGTGATTTTTCTTTCCTGCCACCACTTCATGGTTCTGAGCCGACAACCATTTATTTTTTTGTTTTTTTAGTTATCCCATTTGTATTTCTTGGTTGTTTTTGCTTATCCCATGGGCTTTCACTCTTTGACCTCATGGATGTCATTTCATTTGCAAATTACTGGGCCTAATTTTGTTTCATCTGCCTCTCCTACCAAGCGTTCTACTCTGATATGATATGACGTTTTCATAATCTCGATGGCTCAGAGTATAGATTATTGCTGTGGTTCACGGTGACCGTCTTTGTTTGCAAAACCTAGGGCTTTTTTTCTTGGGTTTCCATCACCCGATGCTTAATGATGACCTTTTTTGTGCTTTTTATTTCTTCCATGAATCACCTTTTCACTTCTCTAGCCAACCAATGTGGAGCCTAATCTCTATTTTGCATCATGGGACTTCCCGTCATTTTTTTTGCCTCATTTGTTGGCTATGATTGGTGATGATGTTGTGGAGTTAAATTGTGATTTTTCTTTTCTGCCACCACTTCATGGTTCTGAGCTGATGACCACTTATTTATTTGTTTTTTGTAGTTTCCTCATTTCTATTTTTATTTGTTGCTTATCCCATGGGCCCTTCATTCTTTGACCTCATGGATGTCATTCCATCTGCACATTATTGGGCTTAATTTTGTTTCACTTGTCTCTAGTATGAAGCCTTCTATTCTGATACGATCCGACGTTAAAATTGGCATGTTTCATAAAAATTAGGGCAAACACAAATTTTATTTTCTGAACACCAAATTAAAGCAATACAACACTAATAATTCACACAAATACAAAAGATAAGCACCTAAAATTCGAGTGGTACGCTGCTTCTCTCAATTTCTATAATTCTAGAGGTAGGAAATACTTTCCAAACCCTAAACCTAAGATACAAGACTCAATCTTATATATGCCCCGTACTCTAAACATAATAAACTGATTTATACCTAATAATAATAATAATAATAATAATAATAATAATAATAATAATAATAATAATAATACTAAATTTCTCTTAGGCTTATAAAAGACAAAATTGCCCTTAGGGTAGACACCGACGTAACAATACACTCCCATCCTAAAAGATACCTTCTTCTCAAGTTGGGAATAGTGAGTGTTCCTCCACGAATGCTCCAATTTCTCATCATCTACTTTCTCATCATGCACTATAAGAACTTGTAATTTTCGATTCTTGTAATAACATCGTGGGGTAAACTTCTCATCACACCGAATATGTAATTTTCGATTCTTGTAATAGCATCGTGGATTTAGTGGTGCTTTTGCTGATCATGACTCCATAGCTTCTAGAGTTATTTTTGATGGAAAGACATGGTGAATGATTTACGGAGCAAGTTACCCACAACTGTAAAGTCTAGCTTTCAAATTGTTGGCTCAACTATATTCATCTTCTTGTTGTGAAAGAAACTTGAGTACACATTCTTTTATCAATTAACTTATGAGGAACAAAAATACTTTGCAACGAGGTGAATATTTGGTATTTATTCATACTAATCTCCGTCTTCTATCTAGGAGGAGCGTAGAATATTCGCAGGGGGACACAAAATTATGGAAAGTTAGTGGAGATGCTTTGGCTACGATGGTGGATATTGGAAGATTTGAAGTTGCTAATCTTTCTCTTGATGAGTCATGCTTAGAAACAGTGTTTTTTGATGATGAAGGTGAATGTGTCATTGATGAGGGCAATGGAGCTAGCATAAATGATGACACCATTGCTGAACGAATTAACTCTAATTAGTGATAATTATGTTGTTATATTTTGACATTTTGCTATATTTTGCTTCATTTTATTATGGATGACATTGATATTAAGTGTTTTGGTAATTTTTTGATATTTTGAATGTAATTTTGATATTGTCAAAAATAAATTTTATGATTATAAAGTTTTTTTCATGATTTAATTTGCTGTTTTGTGATGTCTTTAGCAGAAAATATTAAAAATATAAAATGCCTCTATGCCGTATCATTTCTAGTTTTTTCAATTATGCCGTTTTGTCGTATCATGTGGTGTCCGTGCTTCATAGATCCTAACTTATATTAATTTTGTCACATATAAGTGCATTTTTATTAGCTATTATAGTTACACTTGGCTAAATGAAGCTCCGGATCGTGTTGCTCCACATGAGGACATGGAGATATCAATTGAGAGAAATAAATGCTTAAAGCGGATTTTCCCAAACATTGAAGAAAGATCTATTGTTAATTTGGAGTTTGCTAATTTCATTTGATTTAGTGGTGTATTTGCTGATCATGACTTCATAGCATCTGGAGTTATTATGGATGGGAAGACTAGGTGGATGATTTTTGGAGCAAGTTCCCCACAACCGTAAAGTTTAGCTTTTAAATTGTTGGCTCAACCGTATTCATCTTCTTGTTGTGAAAGAAACGAGAGTACATATTCTTTTATCAATTTACTTAAGAGGAACAAAATTACTCTGCAAGGAGGTTAAGATTTGATATTTGTTCATACTAATCTCCATTTTCTATCTTGGAGGAGCCTAAAATATTCTCAGGGGGACACAAAATTATGGGATGTTGGTGGAGATGCCTTGGCTACGATAGAGGATACTGGAATGCTAGAAGTTAATCTTTCTCTTGATGAGCCATGCTTAGAAATAGTGTTTTTTGTTGATGAAGATAAATGTGTCATTAATGAGGGCAATGGAGCTAGCACAAATTATGAGACCACTGCTGTATGCATTAACTCCAATTAGTGATAATTATGTATATTTTTTGCATTTTATTATATTTTGCTTCATGTTATTATGAATGACGTTGGTATTAGGTGTTTTGATAAATTTTTAATATTTTGAATGTAATTTTGATATTGTTAAAATTATCTTTTATGATCATACTGTTTTCTTTTTAATGATTTCATTAGTAGTTTTGTGATGTCTTTAGTAGAAAATTTTAAAAATATATAATTATATTAATAATTTATTAAATATAAAAAAAGTGCCTATGTCATATCATGTCCTATTTTTTCTAATTATGCCGTATCGCCGTATCGCCGTATCGTGTCGTGTCCGTGTCCATACTTCATAGATCCGAACTTATATTAGTTTTGTCATCTATAAGTGCATTTTTTATTTGGTATTATAGTCACACTTGGCTAATTGAAGCTCCAAATCGTGTTGCCTCCATGCAAGGACATGAAGATATTAATTAAGAGAAATAAATGCTTAAAGTGGATTTTCCCAAATATTGAAGAAAGTTTATTGTTAATTTGAAGTTTACTAATTTCTTTGGATTTAGTGGCGTTTTTGCTGATCATGACTCCATAACATCTAGAGCTATTATGGATGGAAAGAGATGGTGGATGATTTATGGAGCCAGTTCCCCACAACTACAAAGTTTAGCTTTTTCAATTTGTTGGCTCAACCATGTTCATCTTCTTGTTGTGAAAGAAAATTGAGTACATATTCTTTTATCAATTCACTTAAGAGGAACAAAATTACTGCCAAACAAGGTGAAAATTTTGTATTTGTTCATACTAATATCCGTCTTCTATCTTGGAGGAGCCCAAAATATTCTCAGGGGGACTCAAAATTATGGGATGTTAGTTGAGATGCCTTGACTACAATGGAGGATATTGGAATGCTTAAAAGTCCTAATCTTTCTCTTGATGAGCCATGCTTAGAAACAATGTTTTTTTGTTGATGAAGTTAAAGGTGTTATTGATGAGCGCAATGGAGCTTGCACAAATGATTACACCACTACTGCATGCATTAACTCCAATTAGTGCTGATTATGCTATATTTTGGCATTTTGCTAAAATTTAGTTTATTTTATTATTATGGATGACATTAATATTAAGTGTTTTTGTAATTTTTTGATATTTTGAATTTAATTTGATTTTTCTCAAAAAAAACATTTATTATTATAAAGTTTTCTTAATGATTTCATTTGTTTTTTTTAATGTTTTTAGTAGAAAATATTTAAAATATATATTTATATTAATAATTTATTAAATATTAAAAGACATGTCTTTGTCGTATTGTGTACTATTTTTTTCAATTATGTTGTGTCGCCGTATCATGTCGAGTCTATTTCTTCGTGTCTTTATTCGTACTTCATAGTTGTTGATGGTGGTTTTATTGATCCAAATTTTGGCATGTGAGATATTTGTTTGGTTAAATCTATGGATTAAGTTGATCTTTCCATCTTGAAGTTATTTTCCAGTCATGGATCCTATGAACTTTATCATGCACAATGACACGTGCTAGGAAATTCTTGGTGGTAGCGTAACAAATAATAGTCTTAATATTGTAGGAGAGCCCAACACACATTCAGATGAGAAAAGATAACCAATAGGAAAACCAGATGTTTTTTACGTAGAGAACCTGGAAAGGGGAAAAACCACGGGGCTTCGCTCAGTTGAAATATTCCACCGAGTTAGTGATTACAGATACGATCCCTTGCCTCACAAGCGCGAAAGAGTTGCATAGATTCTCAAATTACAATGTTTGTGCTTAAAAGAACTTGTTGACCCATGGTTAGGTGCTGGTGGGACTCGATGCTGGTTGACGATGGATGATGGGTGGGGCCTAAATTTGCTCGAGGCGGCGGCGACCGATGTCTGTCGGAGGCGGTGGTGTCTGGAGTTGACCGGAGGAGGGTCAGTCGGTGTCTGCCAGAGGCAGCGACGACCAAAAGCAATGGTGATCGGAGGCTGTGACGATAGGAGGCGGTGGTGATTGGCGATGGCTGGAGGCGACAGTGGCTGCTGAAAGTGGTGTTAGAGACAGGATTTGGTTGGATCTGCGGTGCAAGATGCTGGGTTGCAGCTCCCTTCTCTACAGACTTTGGTCTTTCTTTGGCCCAAAGTCTAGGTCCTCCTCTCCTTCGAGGGGATTAGAGCACTATTTATAGAGTCCATATTGCCACTGTTGACCGGACAGCGTTTGATGGACATTTGAGTGCTTTAATGATGTCAAAATTGTGTGATCTTTGACTGTTCGATTCGTTTTGCTGAGATGTTTTATTTGACTTTAAGCATTTCATATTCAAAATCATTTTGACATTCTAATTTTGCGTGCAAAGCTTCCAAAGTGGTTTAATAACTTGATCTAGGCTTGATTTGTCTTGAATTGGATCGATTTTGGTACTGTTGGTTTCGTCTCATCGAGCCGGTCAATTGGACTATAATTTTGCTGAAATCAGAGTTCTAAATGATTTTTAATCGAATTTTGAGCGGTTCTTGCTCAAAAAGTAGCCTCGAGGTTTGTGCCATCCTCAAGACTTATTCCGGATGATGGAAATTTGTTGATGGCGAATCACATGAGAAGCTCCATATGAGAAACAGAGAATAACTTTATTGTGCTTTTTGTTGATACTTCTAGAACTTTGTATGAGAGAGTTATTTCAAATTTCTCTTTGCTATGTTACAAATATGCTCTCTAGTGCTAGTCATGATTATGTTGATGTGAAAAGCTGTTGATGATTCTAGTTTTATTCGGTTACTAGATTCCTTCAAAAGTCTTCTTGGCTCATTGGATTAATGCCCCTAGCTTGCATTTTCATACCAAGTCACAAATAGGAATTCCTGTTCTTCAATTTCCTTATGTTTATTGGTTTTCATGCTAGATTCAATAAGTCATTGATAACTTAATCATTCTTGACTTATCAGGTGTATGAATGTGGGCATGCTACCCTTCTGTTTGAAAAAGTTTTTCTCTCACTTGTTATCTTGTGCCATGTATTATCTTTGCTTTTTTTAGTCCTAGACAGTTCTTTGCAACTGTTTCTTCTTGTGAACTTTTATTTTTTTTAACTAGCAATGAAAAGTTCTCTCTTTAAAAGAAAAAAAAAAAAAAAAAACTACTCACAAGCATGGGATTCAGCCATCAGAGGTCTGGCTTTTATAACTTGTTTGATAAGAGCATAATTCACTATGAGACAGATGAGGCTACTGCTTTTATTAAAGACATGAGCTGTTTGGTGAGGCATTTAATCCGCTAGGCTCAGAGCTGGACAACTTATCAGTTATCAATCTGACAGAACGAAACAGATCTGGTTCAAGAGAGCAGACGACCTTCAACACCACACACATTTAGCAAAAAAGTCTTCCATTAGAGTAATTATTCTCATACTCTGTTTCTTATCGTGCTTTGAGTCTGATAGAAAATAAATCAGAGTTTGCATATCCCATATCCATCTACCCATCAAGTTCTAAGCATGTGCAGCATGAGATTCTTTATTTTTCTATCCTACTTACGCCTATCCATGAAAGCCAGTGGTTGTAAAACAAAAATCTCTACTGAAACCCAGTGGCTGTAAAACAAAAATTTCTTCTGAAGATGGAAGGGGAACACTAGCATCATATGAATAAAAGGTTGATTGAGCCAGTTTTATTTAAATGAATTCGGGTCTTTTATCTCATGGATTTTCTTTTGTAATAGTTGCACGAAAAATCATTTTCATAAGCATATAAATAGCAATTATATTTTTTTTGTGCCATCTTATTTGAAGTTTTAATCTGATTTTAAAATCCCTCAGCAAGTAAAGCCTAATTCACAAACTTACAAGTAATGAGCACTCATTAGTTTTCCATGCAAACTCTACGTCCCCTTCTTTCTGCCAACCCTCTCCAATACCAAACCCAAAGCCAAACCCGCATAAAGCCTCACCTTACAGAGAAAAAAAAAAGGTTATTGAAGACCATATGGCCTTCCAAAGAAATCCATTAGATCTCATCTTGCCCGCACCTCAACAACTTGAAAAACCTTCCTACATTCTTTCCATATCTATAAAAGGACGTGCAAGTTCATTCTCCACATAAATACTCCATCTCCTTTGAATTTTGGTATCAAAACACAGAGACAAGGAATGTCCAGGGTTGTACCAAATTTAGGAGCACTTGTACAAGTTGGCTGCATCCATTGTTGCTTGTAATTTGTCTCGTGATCACTACCAATTGGTGATCTCTTATCTGTTAGTTTCTAATTCTTCTATTTGTTAGTTTACTCTCTTAATTTAATTAAAAAAAAAACTAGATCTTATTTAGTTGTTATTTTAAAATCTTATGAATTTTCCTTAAACATCAAGCATTTAAATCCAGTATCACAGTTTAGCCAATACCTATCATCAACCTACCACCACTTAAAATTTATTTGAGTTCTTTATTGTAAGAGTGCGTTCTACTAAGAAGCAGCCTTACAAGTGTTGAGTTGTGTTTTAATTCACAGAATTCCAATATTCATTTTCTTTTTCATTTTGTATGAATTGCTGAGAAGACTTTTATTTGGTTTAATTTGTTTCTATTCTTTTCTATGCATTAAAAAATATTAAAAATTTTAGAAAATATTTAACATACACATACCAGAGTTAACCCAAACCACGTTAAAACGATAAATTTTGTTGTTGAATTCAAAAAGTCACAACGATAAATCTTAAAATAACACAAACATGCAAACGGTAAGTGATTATGGCGTCGCTAAAATAAGAAATAAAACAACACAAAACATATAAACGACTCTCTAGAGGATGGCGGCAGGCCCGGAGGGGGAGAAAAGTAACTACGACAGTGCTGGAAGGTAGATGGTAGTTGGTGGATGCGGTGTTGGATGCCGTAGGAGTGATGGCGGCCTGCTGGGAGTTGTCGGCCGCTAAACTCGGTTTGTTTATGAGGTGGGTGATTTAACTTACTCTCTCTCTCTCTATATATATATATATATAAATATATATATATATATATATATATATATATATATATAGATATATATGTAGTTTAAAGAAAATATCATTTTAAGTTGAAAATATGAAATCAAACCGATCTCATATATGCGGTAGTTTAAGTAATCAAGCACTATATCGCAAGAACTGCGCTTATTCCGAAGAATAGGCATACCACTTGATGATAAGGCTTGATCAAATAAATCACTGGATTTACGACATCCGTTCTGGTCTGCGAACCAATTTTATAAGCCGAAAAGTTCTCCTATCTAATATCGAATATCAGATAGAGTTTATATTACCTGAGTTCTTAAAATTTTCTATAAGCGCAAGCCCCTATAGTTTAATTAACCTTTAAACGACCCAAATCAATTAAGGGAACTCTCAATTTAGATCAGGGGAATCCATTTTCATGAATTTAAAAGGCTAGGGTTTTCAACAAGAAAGGTGTGTAGGGAGTACCAAATGAGTAAGGCACAAAGTGGATCAGCTATTTCTGGAATCAAAGGAAAGAAGAGTAGGGACACCACAGATCCTGAGGCTAACCTCAGTTGCGTCCCAAACTATCCTACTGTTGCGCTATAAATTTTGGAAATGAATTTATTTAAATTTCAATCATGCCAATTTTAATTATAGGGATTACATTCGCATAATCACCTGATTATTCGAATAACCTGGGAGATAAGAGGATTTATGTCGTACTGAACGACGACTTCAGAAACCTAGCGAGTTAGGGCTTATATTGCACGTCGTGCAAAGGCCTAAAAGGTGAAATGAGGGCTTACGCCTCACTAGGCAGACTACCTCGAAGTCCTATAGCTTGTTATTGAAACTAAGAAAGAGAGTTCTGCTGAAGTAGATTCGTCGTGCTGTTGTAGACCATCGGTGAAGGTCCGCTGCTCGTATCCACGTAGTGCTGCCCTTGGAGTTTGTTCCCTGCTCCAGATTGTTGCAGTGTTGAATTTTTGGAGTTTGAGTTTAAAGTGAACGTACAATTCGTTGAGTCAGTGTTTTATTCTTAGATGTGTACTTTACAGTAAACAAGAGTATTCTACAGTAAATAAGAGTGTATGATACAGTAAATAGGAGTGTATGCTACAGTAAACATGAGTGTATACTACAGTAACAAGAGTGTATGCTACAGTAAACATGAGGAATATGAAAGTACTGTAAATTTTGGTTACTTGTAATGTGCCGCTATTTATTATTTTTTTTGCAGAAAAAAGGATTAGCGACATAAACAAAGTATGAGCAAGTAAAGGAAAAATGTCCAATATATCGAGTTATCTGTGAAAGGTAAAACCCAAAACATCGTGCGGAAAGCCAAAGACAAGAAAATTCGGAAAGAAATCTGTGGAAAACTCGAAAGAAATCAAAATAAGCCGTAGAAAACTAGGAAAGAAAGAAATCAAAAGCAGTTGTAGAAAACTCTTGAGGAAAGCCACAAAGTACGGACTAAATGCTCGAAAGGACCGTAAGCATGATGGTGGAGATGACTCAGAATGGGGTTCTACAGGGCCGTGATCGAACCCCGGACCCTTAGGGAATCACCGCACACATGCACTCCAACACTAAGAATTATCAAATGGTTTTATAATGATTTATTAAAGGATAACCGAAATATATATTATTTCATTTTGGTTACGTTATCGAGCTTTAGAAATGGGTGTACTCACTGACATTTTTAGCTTACTGTTTTAAATTAACATTTCATGTTTAATTAATTGATTAAAAAGTGAGCGATAGAAGAGAAAATATTTATGCGATCAACTAGAAAAGAGGTAAATTTAAATTGTTTTATTTTAATTTTTATTATATAATGACTTTTCATTGTTAAAATGTTAGTTATAGAAAATGAATATAAAAAAAAAATTAATTCACCATCCAATTATATTTTTCCGCCTTGGTTAATTTTAAGTTCTGGGCCAGTTTGTGATAATAGTCCCGTCTTGGGAGAGAGACAACCGAAACACTAGTAAATCCCTCTGATACAACCCTCAAAGGGAGAATAATTGTTGCTGGTGACTGTCCTAAACAAAACATACGAAAAAAATCTCTTTCAAACTCTAATACAACACATATATATGAAATGACTAAAATAGAACGAAGAATAATAGGAAAGAAAGCATAAAAAAAATCGGCATTGATAAGCCATTCTCTCTATGTTTCGAGATTGTGGGAGTCTTGCAGCTCGCAGGCTCTCTATCAGTCATTCGGAGTTGGGGGAACTTCGACTTCATTTGTTGAAGGTTCGGTCTGCCATTTGTCTGTGATGGAGATGTTGTAACCTCTTGGTATTTAAGGCTCTTCGATTGCGGCCCTATAAGCTCTTAGATCCACTGACGAATGCACTGTCTCCTAAATTACTTGAGGAGCATTCCCCATTTGTGAGCAACAAGCCATATTGTCCATTCTTCTGGTAGCTCGCAACTGAACTGAACTGGGTTTGCGTGTCAGATAAATATTGTTTAATTCTCCAAAAGTAGCGCGATGTTGGTCAACCCGATCTGAGGAGAGGACAATCTGAATCTCTTTGAATGGTGGCAGCTAGCGTGGTAAACTAGTGAACATGATGTCCTGAAACTCTCTTTATCGGAAGTTCTATGTTTGCTACCAACTATTCTCTCATGGTACTTTGTCATCACTAGGAATGATCTTCCCGATGAATCTTAGACTCCACATAAGTATAAATGACTATGCGCTTGCAATCTTTGGTGAATGAGTAGGTTTTTCAGTACTCATCATATCTAGTCTTGTTATCTTTTTGCAATTATCTTTCCAACAAAAGATGACAAACATCCATAGGCACCACACCACACCACACCCCACCCCAAGCCTACTCCTGAAGTTTGCTCCCAATCAAATACTCCACGAGACTCCTGCCAATGTTGATCCTGTTCTCCTTCAACCATGTCCGCGAGTATGAGTGGGGATATCTCCGGGTCGTGATGCTCTACTTGTCCACCGTCAGTGTTATTGCCACATTCTTGCCGTTATCTTCATCGATGATGATGCTGCATACATTTTCCTTCACGGTACAACCAGTGTAGAATATATTTTGACGAAGTCACTGTTGCTCTGTCAATGTCTTAGTCTGAAGGAATTGTCGAATTACAATCATCTCGTTCTCATCCAGTGGAAGCTAATACTTCTCATCATTTTCTTTAGTTGCTTCCTTATCATTAACTTTTTCCATTGCCCCTGCTCGGAGAAAGTTACAACTCGGCTCATCGGGAAATCGGGATCGACATGTCCAAAACCATGACACATGAAACATTACCTGGTTGAGACTGTAATCATCGTTTTCCTCTTGTTAGGCTTCTCTCTAGGAGTGGTTTTGTCCTACTCCTGAACAATTTGCTACTCCATGAGGTGTGGTTCTTTTGAGGTCTCCGGCTATGGGTATTTGATTGATTGACGGTGGTTGCCCGCTTTGCTTCTGTTGTCTCTCCACTTTCAATACTAAAGTCTGCACGTCTCCCAATGTCCAATGGGTTGCGGTTAAACCACATTTTTGATAGCGGGCTTCAGACCTCCCAAATACATGACTTGGTGTGCTTCTTTTTCTCCTTCGGCTCAGTTCAACTTAAATTGTAAAATTCCATCGTATACTCCTTTGATAGCTCCTTTTACTGCAAATAATGGAGTTTCAAGAAAATATTGTAGCAGTAATGCGGATGTATGCACTGCTGCTGCATCTCCCTTTTCATGTTCTCCCAAGAAGTGATTCTGTTTCATCATTCTCTCTGCCTCCCATCATTTTCTTCAGTTGCTTCTTTTTCATTAACTTTCTCCACCGCCCCTGCTCGGAGAAAGTCACAACTCGGCTCATCGGGCAATCGGAAGCGACGTGTCCAAAGCCATGGCACCTGAAACATTTCCTGCTTGAGGCTGTAATCAGCGTGCTCCTCTTGTCAGGCTTCTCGCTAGGAGTTGTTTTGTCCAGCTTCTGAACAGTTTGCTACACTCCATGAGGTGTGGTTCTTTTAAGGTCTCCAACTATGGGTGTTTTTTTGGGAGGTCTGCACGTCTCTCAGTATCCAATAGAGTTGCGGCTGAACCACATTATTGACAGCGGGCTTCAGGCCTCCCAAATACATGACTATGGTGTGTTTCTTTGTCTCTTTCGGCTTAGTTCAACTTAAGTTGTAAAATTCCATCTTATACTCCACTGATAGCTCCTTTTACTGCAGATAGTGGAGTTTCAAGAAAATATTCTAGCAGTAATGCGGATGTATGCATTGCCACTGCATCTTCCGTTTCATGTTCTCCCAAAAAGTGATTTTATTTCTTTCTTCTCTCCGCCTCTCCTTTCTTAGGTTCTTTGTCGACAAAGAAGCATTCTTTTTCAACTTGATGGCAAAGAACGTCACTATGACGTCTCGTTTTAGATACCCGAGGGAGTCGAAGTGGGGGATACGAAGCGAGCAGTCGGGAAAACGAAAGGTACCTTCGATATATAAATTATAAACAAGATTGATTGACTTGTTGAATCAATCGATAAAATATTTTCGCGTGGATTAGGCTCGATTGGGATTTTAAAGATAAAATTTAAAAATTTTATATAATTGATTTAATAAGAATATAAGTATATAAATAAATTAATATATAGATATATGTGTGTGTGTGTGTGTGGGGTT
The DNA here is from genome assembly GCA_022702705.1 of Papilionanthe hookeriana x Papilionanthe teres. Taxonomy (NCBI): domain Eukaryota; kingdom Viridiplantae; phylum Streptophyta; class Magnoliopsida; order Asparagales; family Orchidaceae; genus Papilionanthe; species Papilionanthe hookeriana x Papilionanthe teres. The sequence goes on along the minus strand of CM040423.1, from coordinate 51,957,552 downwards.
TAGAATTTCAGCTTGGAGGGGAATAAGAAGTGCTCGAATTAAAGTAGGAGAGAGATTGATTTGAGCAAACTTGGGTAAGGTATGATTGAGTTTATATTATAATTTAATTAATGAATTTTAAATATATAATGAATAGCAAAGTTAATTAGGATTTATAAAGCAAAATGATGGCAATTAATACTCAAATAATGCAAGTCACTAGTTAATTAAAATAATATGAATAAATTAAATTTTAGTAATATGCATGATACCAGAACTAGTAGAGAAAGTAGTGGAAATATGAAACCAAACTTTCATTAACATTAAAATATGATTATAGCATGACTCAAACGAAAATAACAACATAAGACACAAAACAATACAAACAACACTCCTATATGTATTCCATTGGGTGGTGGAGGTCGGCTAGAGAGATAGGAATGATTTGGAGGGATGATGGTAGTCGCGCGAAGGCGTGTGGTAGCGAATGGAAGGTGCAAAACTATAGAGACAATAAGTAGGATGGGTTGTAGTTGGTCGACAACGGTAGTTAGGTGATTGAGATGAGCTTGAAAGAAGTTAGGAAGGCGGGACAACAGTAGTAATCTGCAGGAAGGGGAATAGTTGGGTGTCGGGTTGACAGAGGCAGAGTCAACGACAGAAGATTGGGGGAGAAGGTTTTGGAAAGGTAGAAAGGAAAGTTACAATTACCACTTTGGAGAAGATACAACCGAAAGACCTCCAACTCCTCGGGTACAACCCACAAAGGGAAGGTGATTCCACACAGGAGATTTGAAACTAAATACACTAAGAACTGACTCTCATATACTTAAGGACAACAATTTATAGGCTTAAAAGAAAAATTCTACACAAATCCAGAAAATCCTAAATTCCGCAGTTGGCGCCCATCTCGACCGCGCAGGTGCGTGATCCTTCTCCCTGCTCTCGTGTGGGTTCTCCCGCTATAGTGAGTTTGCGTTGGATCGTGATCCCATTATTCTGCGTGGCTTCTCGAGTTCGTGCTCCTTTCCCGTGGAAATGAAGCTCCCGCATTTGTGCGCTGCCCTAGCCTCGCGACTGCGTCAGTCTCCTGGGATTGGGGGAGCTTCGACTTCATTGGTTGAAGCTTCCGATTCGATGTCAGCCAGCCTGGATCCCACTGGCAATTGCACTATCTCTTGAGGTATCTGAGGGCCTTCCCTATCTTGCGAACTAATGTCCATTTCAATCAGTCATTCTGAGGCTATGTACTATGCCTTTGTTGGTGAATCTTCCCAGAGTAACCTATGATCGGTTCAATCAAGCGTGTAGTGAGAGTAATCAAACCCATCTCGTACTACGGTGGTGTTGCTGGTACGACCTTGACCGACAAAACATTGCCCATATCTGTTCTGTTTCGGGGCGAGTGGCTTAGACCTCTTGTCTGGTGTCATCAATAAAACTGATGCTACTAACACGATTCTTTTGAAAAGGGATCCTGCGACCTCGGACTGTTGAAAGGAGGAGGGTGGTGTGCTTCCCGTCCTTGGTGAAAGAATACGTTTTTTTATATCCTTCGTACTAAGTATTTCAGTCAAATTGCGATGGTTGTCCCAATAAGAGGCGACAAACATCCATTGCGACCGTGTCGCACCATTCCTAGTCCTGTAGCTGGCCTCCAATCAAAAACTCTATCAAACATCTTCTGTCGATGCTGCCCTGATTCTCCTTCTTTAGTCATATTAGTGAATATGACCGAGAATGCCTCTGAGTCGCAAGTCCCAGTTTCTCTACCATTTGTGTTGATGCTCCATTCTTGCTGCTTTCGCCGTTGATGATTAGATTGCATACATTTCCGTTCACTGTGCAACAAGTGTAGAATATGTTGTGAAGCCACTATGAATCCCTCGTGTCCTCATTTTGTAGGATTCATCGAATCATGAGTGCTTCTAATTTATCTGGTGGGAGTTGATACACCTCACCCCTCTCAGCTTTCTCCTCATCGCTAATTTGCTTTACGACGACTTTATTTGTTAGTGACTACCCTGCTCGTGGGGCAGCTGGAGGTAATGTGGCCGTACTCGCAGCTTTGGCAGCACTTCTTGACCGGCCTCATGTTGACGGAGTTGCCCTTCTCCTATTTCTTTTTGCTTTGAGCCGTAGTGTCATTCTCCCGTCCGGGCTTGCCTGTGTCTCTTCAAAGATCCCTGCCGGTCGTGGTAATTGTAGGTAGCAGCTTGCCTATAGGTTGCTGCTTGAAGGATAACTATTGTCGGCTCTGTTTTGGTTGTCTTTCCACATTCAAGACCTTTGTCGGACATCCCCTAACGTCCAGTATGGCTGCAATTCTACCACGTTTCTGGTGGCGGAATTCAGTCCCCTGAGATATCTGGCTATCTTATGTTCCTCTGGCTCCGTCAGCTTGCATTTCATGGGCGAGAGGTCGAATCGGGCGGTGAACTCTTCAACTGAAAGACCCTCTACTGCAAGTTGTGGAGTTTTAGAAATCTATCTTGGCAATAGTGGGGTGGGAGGTACCTTTTCTGCATTACTTTCTTCATTTTATCCCATCTAATGATTTTTCACTTCCTTCCCTCTTCATCTGCCTCTGCACATTTTCCCGCCACATGGAAGCGCTCTTCAACTTAATAGCGGCTAGCTTGAACCTTTTGTCTTCTGGTACAACTTCATATTCAAAAGTTCGTTCAACGGATTGCGGCCAGCCGATAAACTCATCGGGATCCATGCCTCCTTCAAATTCTGGAAGGTTCATCTTGATGTTAAAGTCTTGCTGACCTCCATAAGAAGCCTCTTCTCTCGACCTCTTTTGGTATTGGATACCAAAACGACGCGGCTAATACTCTTTGTCGTTGTGACCTTCCTTGTGGAACGGATTATGATTCTCATTTCTATCTTCCTCACGACTCTTTCGATCATGGTCGAAGGTAATCTCTTTCTGTTTCTCATCATCTAATTTCCCTAGTCTCCGTTGTAGACGACGAATTTCACTTTGGATCTCTTCTCGAGTAGAGCATGACATATCTCTCTGCGGTGTCATGACTCGTTGAGAATTGGAAGAAAAACATTGATGGAGGTGACTTTGGCAGGGGTGGATGCTGGTGAACCCTAGGATAAGATTAGGATTGAGCTAGCTCTGATACCGAATGATACTAGAACTAGTAAGGAAAAAAGTATAAATACGAAAACAAACTTTCATTAACATTATAATAAGATTACAACATGACTTGAACGGAAATAACAACACAAGACATAAAACGCACAAACAACACTCATAGGTGTATCCCATTGGGTGGTGGAGGTCGACTAGAGAGGTAAGAATGATTAGGAGGGATGACGACAATTGTGAGAAAGTGGGTGGTAGCAAAGGGAAGGTGCAGAACTATAAGGACAATAAGTGGGAAGGGTTGTAGGTGGTCGGCTGCGGTAGTGGGGTGATTGGAAGGAGCTTGGAAGGAGTTAGGAAGGTGGGCAACAATAGTAATCTGCAGAAAGGGGAATGGTTGGGTGTCGGGGCGACAGAGAGAGTCGGTGACAGAAGAGTGGGGGAGAAGAATGTTTGGGGAAGGTAAAAGGAGAATATACAATCACCAACTCATAGAGGATACAACCTAAGCACCACCAACTACTCGGATACAACCCATAAAAGGGAATGAGAACCCGCACTAGAAATCTGAGACTAAACACACTAAGAATCGAATCCCACATTCTAAAGGACAACAATTTATAGGCTTAAAAGAAACTACAACACAAAAGGGTAGGGTGAAGGTAAGAAGAATCCAAAAAATATAAAATTCCACTGTTGGCCCCCATCTTGATCGCGCAGGTTCGTGATCGTTCTCCTGCTCTCACGTGGGTACTCTCGTTATCACAAGTTCGTGCGGGATCGCGATCCTGTTGTTCCACCAGGCTTCGCGAGTTCGCCTCCTTTTTTCGTAGGAACGAAGCACCGTAATTGGGCGCTTTCAGCGCTAGCAACCGGTTGTTGCCTCCTGCCCCAGCGCCGGACATGTCAGTGAATATCATGTTTAATATATGCATTGATTTTAGAAGAGTTGTGATCAGAGCAAATCTAAGAAAAACATATATATATATATATATATATATATATATATATATATATATATATATGTTTGTGCGTGTTTGGGTATGATAAAGTTAGTCCTCTATGTTATTAGTTGGAAAATGTTGAAGTATTTGTGCAGGTAAATAAAAAAAAAAGATATTGAAGTACTTAAATTGGTTCAAGTTTTCAGGCGGTGCTCTTGTGACGTTTGTACCGATATATAATGATATAAATATGCTGTTGATATAGTAAAATATGTTGACTAACACGAATTACCTTAAGTCATCATATTCTTATAATATGAAATGTTTTATATTATTTATTAAAAACTTAACTGGTATGCATATTACTTTCTTTTTTCTTATATTCTTATAGTTTAAGAGTGTCAGTATTCATTGGCTATAGTCATCTCACAATTATTTTAAGTTAACTTTTCAATTGTAATTAATTTATTATAAGATGGGCAATAAAATAGACAATAATTATAGACGACGCGAACAATCTATGCTGAGTTAAATTTAATTGTACCATCTTAATTTAATTTATTTAATGACTTTCATTTGTTAAATCTTTGTTATTGAAAAAAATATAGAAAATTTAGCTCCATCACCCAACCGTGTCTGTATTTTCCTTGGTTTATTCTAAACCTCAGGTCGGGTTGCGACAAAAGTGGTATCAGTGTTAATGTTTATGATTAATTAATGTAATCTCGATGAAAGAGCGACTAAAGTAATTATAAGAAAAAAATTAATAAAGATAAACAAAATATAAAAATTTCAAGTTTACTCAAATTGATATTTATATCCATTCTGACGTAGTAATACACTCAAAATTGTTGAAGAATGGAGTCCGATAGAAAACAACGAAGTGCATCCTACTATAAATGTGAACATAAATATCCTAATCCAAATGATGTCGCCAATGAATCAACTGATTATGAGTCCGAATCACAGCATATGGGAAGTTATACAGCTGCTGTGGGGATATTGGAAGTTATACAGTTGCTGTGGATAAATACTTAAATATATTCTAAGATTTACATCCACCATTGTTTAAAGGAATTGAAGATTCAATGGAGTAGAAACGTGACTGACGTGAATTTATAATAGATAGTATGGTCTGCCAAATGAGCGAAGAGTGCCAATAGCTATATTTGTGTTGAATGGAGAAGCTGAAGGTTACGGCGGGGGTAGCGTCAGGACAATTAATGGAACATACTCAATATGATGATAAGTTGGGAAGAATTCGTGGAATTATTCAGAGAGTGGTTTATACTCTTATCCACTCGAAGACAAATGCACGAAAAAATTATCAGATTGGTTTAGGGAGAGAACTGTCTTGCGGTACAAAACAAAATTTACTGCACTATCATTCTATCCAACACATTTTATCACTGCTGCAAAAATAAAATGCTATAGATTACTTTTAAGATTAAAGGATTCGATCAAACAGCTTTTAATGCCTTTAGGCGATGATATTTCGGTATTAGTGGAACGAGCTAGAAGAGTGAAAGTCAATTATTAGCTTACTCAGAAGTGTAAGGAGAAACACAAAAGGAAGAATATTGATGAATGGGGACTTGTAGACCATCACAAGGATCCTATAGGAAGAAGTCCAAGTTCAATTTGGGTGGATTTTGCACAGTTACGACTCAAATTACTGTTGCTACTTGCGCCAGATGTAGAAGACAACTTAAGTGTGAATGTTTGGTGGGCTCTAATACTTACTACTGGTGCCGTTAGCCTAACTATGTAGCAAGCTAATGCCCATCACTTGGGCCAAAAGATCATTGAAGATCCAAAATTAAGAGAAGCTCCTGTATAAAAGATTGCATGTGGGCTGAAAATTATAGAGTCTAGTGCTTCAGTTCCTACCCAGGTTCAACCAAGACAACCTTTTCGACATCGAGTATTTTTTTTTATAGTGAGTTTGAAGAACCTATCCTTGTTGATAGTGATAGGGTCTGATGAGTTTCACGTTTTTTTAGCATATTTTCTGAGTTATGTTGTTATCTTGATGTCATTGACGAGATGAATCTAGTTGAGTCGTCTTGTATTAGGTCTTTATTTAGAGTGATTAATTTTTATCTTAATAAATGATCCATAGTTTTCATCATGAAATTTATGGATAGTTCATGTCGACCCCCTTACCAATAGATGATTTTTGAGTTATAAATTTCAAGGATGAAAATTTTTAAGTGGAGAATATTGTGACACATCGTTTCAGAGACCCAAAGGAACCGAAGGAAGGGAGAAAGCGAGTGAGTCCAGAAAATGAAAGGTACCTTCGATCTATAAATCAGAGATGGGATTGACTTACCTGTAGAGTCGTTCGACACACATGAAGGATGAAGGGCCTCGTACAACAGTGGTTGTCACTAGCTCCAATGGCAAAGAGGATGGCGATGCTAGAGGCTTCTAGTGCGAAGGTTGAGCGGCTCTGTGATTCAAGGAGAAGAATATCATACAACTGATCGAAGGAAGTCGAGAAGGAGCACTCGTGCGTGTAGGAAGGAAGCAAAAATATGTGCAGAGAGGAAGAAGAATTTTTTCACTTGGATTAGGGCTTGACCAAGGTTTTAAAGGTAAAATTTAGTAGATTTATTTACTGGATCTAATAAGAGAATATATATATATATATATATATATATATATATATATATATATATATATATATATATATATATATATATATAGAAAATTTTATTAAATTAGGACCCTTGGTTTAGAATTTCAGCTTGGAGGGGAATAAAAGTAGGAGAATTGCATGAATTAAAGGTGAGAGATGACCCGAACAAACTCCGTAAGATAAGATTGAGTTTATATTATAATTTATACCCAATGAATTTTCAATATATATAATGTAGCAAAATAAAATTAATTAAGATTTCATAAGGTAAAATGATGGAAATTAGTACTCAAATAATTTAAAGCTAATGATTAATTAAAATAGTATGAATAAATAAAATTTTAGTAATATGAATATCATGTTTATTAAAAACATCGATTTTAGAATAGTAGAATCAAGACAAGTTCAAGAACTAATAAATCGTAATCGAGGTAAGTGCTCTTTGATTTATAGTAGTATTTTAATTTCTTTTCAATCAATTATATAAATAGTTATTGAAATTTATAAATACATGTTTTAATTTATCTCAATTTATATACTCTTCTTTTGGTAATATCTGAATGTTAGTGTTATTTTAGTAAAAATTGTAACATGTTATTTATAGATACATATATCGTATTTTATGTCATAATATAAGCATATGAATGACACACACACACACCTTTGTATGTTCATGATTAACTATGATGAAGTCATTTTTTTATGGTTCTAGTAAAAGAACGTTAAGGTATTCGTGCACGTAAATGGAAAATGATATTGGTATTGAAGTACATTAATTGGTATAAGTTTTTAGACGGTGCTCCGATGACAGTTTTATGGATGTTGTATGATATAAATATGCTATTGATATAATAAAATCCATTGAATAACATGATATATCACAAGTGATTATATTATTAAAATATCAAATGTTTTATAGAGATTTTTTAAAACTTTCTGATATGCATATTATTATTTTTTCTTTGTATTGCTGTTGTTTAACAGTGAGTATTCACTGACTTTAATTAACTCACAGTTATTTCAAACTAAACTTTCAGATGCAATTAGTTTATTAAAAGAGCAATAGAAGAGAATTTTTTTAAAAGATGCAGACAACCTGTAATGAGGTAAATTTGATTGTACTGCTATAATTTAATTTATTCTGTGACGTTTTCATTTTTTAAATATTAATTTATAGAAAATGAATATAGAAAATTTAGTTCCCATTGTCCGATCGTCTGTACATGCCTTGGTTAATTCCATGCTTTGGGCCAAGTTGTGGTTAGAGTTTCAGGTGTAGGTACGGGGAAGGTTTGTAAGGTGGATGTAAAAGAAAAATTTGTGGGATGTAAAAGAAAAATTTGATGGGGGGGGGGGGGGGTTAGGAAAGTTAGAAACACTAGGATAGGACTAGGATTAAGATTGCTCTGATATTAAATGATATCAGAGTGAACCCAAACCACAAAATTAAAAGCAAAATATTATTACTAAAAACAAATAGTTGATTACAATCAAATAGATTTGAAAGTGAAATTACAACAAACTCACACTAGGGCTCGATCAGAGGATGGTAGAGGTCGGCTTGGTGATTGGGGAGTGCAGGTTGGTGGTTGAAATGGGTGTTGGGTGGTTGGGACTGCAAAAGGAGGGCTGAAATTGTATTGGCAGCGAAGTTGAGAGCTAGGTCAGCTAGGGACTGCGAAGCGGGAGAGCTGTGGATTACAGGACGGAAGGGTTGGCTGTTCGGGGCTGTGGGAGCGAACAAGAATGGCTGGAATTGGAGAAATGCAGAGTGCTGTTCGGGGGTGGCTGCTACGGTGGAGGGTGGCCAGAAGCGTCTTGGGGAGATGCGGAAAGAGATATAAAAGATAACACTATCTCAAGAGAGAGATACTGCCGGAGCATCACATAATTCCTCGTATACTGCGGGAGCATCACCCAATTCCTTTAAAGGAAAATGGATGCTGCTGTCTTAAACAACAAGAAAAACTCCGTTACAAACCCTAATCTACACATATATAGGAAAGGACTATAAAAGAATAAAGAATAATCAGAAAGAAAGCACAATAAAGGAAATCGGGATTGACAGGCCTATCTACCGTGCTCGTGGAGTCTCGTGTTCGCGTCCGACTCTGAGCGCGGCCGATGGAGAGCGCTCCCACGGCACGATGTTACACAAATTGAGCTAAATTCAGATTTGAAAACCTGAATTTGAATTTTTCTATGCACAACAATTCATATTGACACATTTTTATTATCATCAATATGCTTTCAGGTTCTGTGGAAAGCGCTATATATTCCTACTCCAAGACTGACAGTGTGCTGTTTTCTCACCCTTCCTGTGTGGGCCGTCATGAAAGTTTGCAGACACTTGAGAGTCGCTGCTGGTGCATTGTCTTTGTTGATCCCTAGTCTTCAAGATTTCTATTGCGTTTGCTCCTTCCTATCCACATGTACTTAAATAACCCATGGAAAAACATCTCAATTGCTGTCCCCGTGCCATTTTTGGGCTTTGTGATGCAAGAAAACCTTCCAAACAGCTGTTATCCTAAATGGACCAGCTGCAGGAACCTTTTGAACTGCCTTTGGAATTGCAGAGATAGCGTCCAAAAACATTGTGAGATATAGTTGTTTGGAAATTGCTTGTAACAAGGCTTCATTGCAATCTCCTTTGCTTGCCACCTCCAAATTTGGAGAATTCACCCACATAGGGATTCCTTCCCTAACCCTGAAAAGCTGAAATCTAACACAACCCATAACTGATTCCAAACCCAAGGGAAGTGATAGTTATAGGCCAATCCCAATTATGACATAAACGTAGAATATGACCACAAATAAAAATTTAATTCCGAAAAGTCTATCCTCTTTTAATTCATTTCATTGAGTGGTAGTTTTAGTGGATTTGATTTAAGTAATTATCATTCAATATTATTAGATGATAAGATGATTTTTAGAAGTGATAAAGTTCAGTTATTGTGGATTTACTGTACAAAAGAATGGAGTTAAGACACAAGGATATAAGTTTTGGAATTAAGGCTGGAAGGTTAAATAAAGAAATGTTTAGAAGTTTAACGACAAATTTTATGAAACCACAATTTCACCGATAATGTTCTATGGATTAGAGTATTGGCCTTTTGATAATTCATTAATGTATTAGTTGAGTGCGTCTTAAGTGTGAATGTTAACATGATTATTTTAAAGGAATGTTTCGAATGAAATCTATTAAAGATATGGTCCCTGAAAAATAAACTAGGATGGTCGGGACAAATATAATTAAAAGAAGAATATGTACCCATTATATGAGTTGAGAAATTACTGTTATGATCAAGAAGAGAAAGTGAGAAACCTAAAGCTATATTAATAGAATATCCATGATCATTTGCAAAGATTATATCAACTCAGAAAATACTCAATAGAAATGAATAAAAAATAAGATTTATAACACTGGCCCCAAATAGTTGGTCTAATGCTAATGTTAAGAGTTATAGCAATCACTCTAATTTTATTAATCATCATCATCATCATTAATAATATTTTCCAAACTATTTTTTGCTATTAATTACCAATAATGATTAGAGACTTCAATTCTGTTGTATTCATGGTAGTTTACCAAGCTGAATTTGCTCTGTTGTAATGCTCAATCATCACGAGCAATCCACTTTGTACCAGCTGCAATGTTGAATGGAGTATTCATTGTTTGTAAACAATGTGATTTTATGCTATGGATTACCTAACCCCCTTGAGATTTTCAATAAAATTTTACATATAATTTATAGCGTGGGCAAAGTTCTTTTAATGATTATCTTGATTTCATTTTTCTTGATCAAGTTGTATTAGATACACTAATATCGCAATTTGCATTACTTTGTTTCAAGGCATAAAAAATTATGGAATTGATGAAAAGGTTTACTTTGAGCAAACTAGGTCGATAATTCGAGCCTAACTTTTTTTCATTTTGAAGTTAATTTGAATCCATGTGAAAGAAATTTAATGTTTTTTCTTACGCTTCATCTTCTAGCTTTAATGGTAATAATTTTGCTTCATAAATTTCTACTTCATGTAAAGAGCATGCTTCACTAGATGTCCTTTCTTCAATTATTTTCTCTACACGATGTGTCTACTTTTGCAAGCATTTTTTTATCAATAAATCTATATTTTTTATATTTTTTATGGAAAATAAGTTTATTAGTCTCGATCACTATATTTCCCATTTCTTTTTTTTTTTACTTTTTGCTAGATTATTATGTATGCATATGAAAATGGGTTTTTGACCAATTTCATATTCTTTCTCTATTGGCGTGGTTAGAAATGTAGTTGAGCACGCCGCCCGCATACTGATTTCTTTTGATTTCTATTAACAGTGTCTGCTGTCTTACTAGGAGTTGGTCATATCCTTGAAGATTGTTAAAACTGGACCTGTTTGACTTCTTAGGGAAGAAAAATGGAAATTGACGAATTTCACATTTAAGTGAAATTCCCTGAAGCGACCATTAGACATCAACCTGAACCACATGTGTTGTTCTATGAGAGGTCATTAAAATTTCTGTTGAAGTTTTGAAGATGCTATATTAGATCCAATATGTGACCTTCACAATGCGTTTAGCAATTGTTTGAACGTCATAGTTCTATCCTTTGATCCGTGTGTAGTCAAAACCCATTTTCAGTGGATAAATGTTCTTTCTTCAATTATTTTCTCTGAATGATTTGTCTACTTTTGCAAGCATAGTTTTTCAATAAATCCATATTTTTTATATTGTTCAATGGAAAATAATTTTTTTAGTCTTATTTTTTTTTTAATTTTTTGCTTGATTATTATGTATGCATATGAAAATGGGTTCTTACCAATTTCATTTGCTCTCTATTGGCTTGGTTAGAGACGAAACTTGAGCACACCGCCTGCATTCTGATTTCTTGTGATTTCTATTAACATTATCTGTCTACTAGAAGTTGGAAATATCCTTGAAGCTTGTTAAAAGTGGCTTTACTGCTTAGGGAAGAAAAATGGACAATGAATATTTTCACATATAAGAGAAATTCCCTGAAGCTACCATTAGACATCAACCTGAAGCTCATCTGTTATTCTACAAGAGGTCATAGAACTTTCTGTTTAAGATTTGAACATGCAATAGTAGATCCAATATGCGACCTTCACAGTGCGTTCAGCAGTTATTTGAACGTCCCAGTTCTATCCTTTGAGCCAAGTGTGCTTTTATTTTTCTTAGAATTATCTGCTCTATGTACTGTACTGCATGTTCCAAACGATTGGTGTTAACATATTTGAAATGGATTTATTAGGGTGTTTTCTGTTCACGACTCTTCACAAACTTTATTTATTCATGCACTTCTGATTGACCGTCATCGGTCATTAACTTTTGGAGGATTATTATTAGGTCTAGTTTCTTATGCCTTTCACCTTTTGAGATAAATATGAAGACTTGCTGATTTTGCAGCCACACGACCATCCTCCAAACATCAGAGTCCTAAAGCTCATCTTCATGTGTTGAAGTATTCATCTGGAGGAGTTATTGAGGTTTGATCATACCTTTCCAAGATAATTTAGCTGTTATTTTGTGTTAATAACGTGTATATAAATTTTTAGTTTTGTCCAGAACTTTCACACATGCATTAAGTTTCCTCATGCTTGTTCAATAAAATGATTCTAAATTTTTTATCATAGTTACCATCTTTTTGTATAAAATTTTTTTACATTGTTATATTTGATTTACCATTTTTTTCATTAAGTTAATTTTATTTGTCCACTATATTATTAGATCTCTCCCTTTATTGAACATATTTTAGTCTTATAAGATTTTTATTTATTTATTTTTAATTTCATTATCTTCTCTTTGATATTTTCTTCTTCCACCTTATCTTTTATAAGTATCAATCAAGAGTAAATGAAATCAGGCAGAATAAAGAGTTTCGTTCTTTACAATGTTGCAAAGTACGAAATATTATATTTGCACAGATTCTTTCCTTTTAGCTGAATATTTAAATTAGGAATATGTATTATTAACCTACTTGTACCTAAAATAGATTGTACAGACTATTATTTATTGGAATGAAAGCAAATGAAAAGACATTCAACCTATTTGCTCAAAATATTGACATGTTATCAGAGCCACATCGAATATTTAGGATCTGAATCTTTGGAGTCTTCAAAGTTGCAATTGTTTTCTTCTTCGACTGCAAATATCCGAGTCTCGCCGCCTGGATAGTTCATCTGGACGGCTTGATTACCTTAACCGCATAGTTTGCTCCGCTCGACGGCCTCGTCTGCTTCGTCCACTCCGCTCGACTGATTCACCCTCTTTCGCCGCTCTGCTCGACGACTCTTTGCCGCTCCGCTCGACGGCTCTTTCGCTGCTTCTTCCTCCTCGCTGCTCGATGAAGACCTATTCTGCCTTCTTCGACTATACGGGAGCTATTTCGCTGCTTCTTCCTCCTTGCTGCTCAACAAAGATCTTATCTGTTGTCTACGACTATACAGGCACTGTTTCATCACTCTGCTCGTCTGCTCCGCTCGACTGCTTCATCGGACTCTTACGGTCTCTTCGTTCACCGCATTCGCCTCGACCACTTCGTTCACTTCGTCCGCTAAGCAGCATCGGCTGTATCTTCGGCTTCGGTTGGTTTAGATCAACGATTTGGATTTTTTTTGTTGGATATCTTGGCTCTCTTTGATTTTTTGGTTGATTTCGATCAACGATCTTCGTAATCAATTTGTAAACGATAGTTCTATTTAGAATGACTTCTGAAATCTTAATTATGAGATTTACGGGAAATAATTATGCCGCATTGGAATTTCAGCTTAGGATGTTGTTAAAGGGAAGGTGCTTTAGGGTCATATTGATGGATCTTCTCCAACACCTACTAAGGTGATAAATCTTGGTCAATGGGAAACGAAGGATGCTCAGATTGTTTCCTGGATTTTGGGATCTATTGAATCTTATATGGTGAATAATTTACGATCCTTTGACACAGCTAAAAGAATGTAGGAATACTTGAAGCGCGTTTAAAATCAAGATAATTTTGCGAAACGCTTTCGATTGGAACTTTACATGAGTAATTATAGTCGGGGTAATCTTTCAATTGAATAATATTATTATGACTTTCTAAATTTATGGAGCAAATATACTTGCATTATCTATGCTAAGGTGTCAAATGAGAACTTAGCTAGTCTTCAGGCTATTCATGAAGAAAGTCTCGCCATGATCAGTTTTTAATGAAACTCATACCTGAATTTGAAACTGTTCAGGCTGGGTTGCTGAATAGAGATCTGGTTCCTTGTTTGGATATTTGTTTTGGTGTATTTCTTTGCGTAGGGTTGTCAAAACGGCTCGTTGTTCGCAAATAGCTCGTGTTGGGCTCGTTCACTAAGTTAACAAGCCTTAACGAGCCGACCACGAACAAAGATTTGTTCGTTCGTGTTCGGCTCGTTTTGGCTCGAAATAGTATTCATCAATATTATATATATATATATATATATATATATATATGATGATAGCGACATTTTTAAAATATTTAAAAGATTTATAATCAATTAAAATTATTAATTAAGTAAATAGAATAAAAATTAGTAAATTATATTCAAATGATGTTTTAATGTAAACACTAATTCTTAAATCTTACCCCGACCCTTAACATCTTATGGTTACGTGATTAGGGTTGTCAAAACGACTCTTTGTTCGTTTTCAGTTCGTGTTCGGCTTGCTAAGCAAATGAGCCGAATACAAACACACTTTCTGGGCTCGAAATATAAACGAGCCGAACACGAGCTGAGCCTGGCTCGTTTACATCCCTAACTTCGCGAAGAACAAAGATTGACAACACAAGCTGCTATTAGTACAATAGGTGGATCATCAGAAATAATTAATATAACATATGCTGCTAAGACCAAAGGGAAAAGACCAGTGCAGTGCTACAATTGCAGGAAATTTGATCATATTGCACGAAATTGTGAAAATAGGTCTGTAGTTATAGCAAGCAAAAGGGACATATTCTTACGGAGTGACCTACACGACCCCAGAACTGCAAACCTTAAGCACTTCATGCCGCTTTATCCGACACTCACAATCCTGGCTTGACATCCATAGCTGCTGGCACTAATTAATCAGTTGTTACATCAGATATGGTGCAACAAATGATTCTCTTTGTCTTTTCTGCTCTAGGCCTTCAAGGGAAAGGTAAAACTATTACTTCTGTTCCTTCTCATTGGTTTGTTGATTCAGGCGCCACAAATCATATGATTGGCATAGGTGATTTCTTGCATAACCGACGGTCGTACATTGGTATTCAACATATTCAGGTTGCTGATTGAAATAATATTCCAATTACAATAGTTGGTGAAATTAACTCCTCCTTCAGACATGTCTTAGTTTCTCCTAAATTATCTTCTAATTTACTCTTTGTTGGTCAAATTGTGGATAATAACTATGACATACATTTTTCTCGTGATAGTTGTATTGTGCAGGATCAGGTGTCGGGAAAGGTGATAGCGAATGGGCCTAAAGTGGGAAGGCTGTTTCTACTACAATTTACTGATCCTTAGAATATGTCATTAGCTTCTTTAGTTTTTGAGAACAAGACGAGCATCTGACATAAAAAATAGGTCATCCAAATGATATGGTGTTGAAACATTTGCTTAAAAGTGATGTTTTTTGTTCTACAGATAAGAATTTAGTCGTGACTGTTCTGTTTGTAAACTTGGAAAAAGTAAGACATTACCTTTTCCTATTTTAGGCAGTCATGCCAATAAATATTTTGACATTATTCATAGTGATGCTTGAGGAATTACACTAGTTATTTCACATGCTCAATATATATATTTTGTGACATTTATTGATGATTACAGTCGATTTACTTGGATCTATTTGTTGTGTTCTAAAACAGAAGTATTTACTGTATTACAAACCTTTGCAGCATATATTGAAACTCAGTTCTCTACTTGCATTAAAACCTTACGGCCTGACAATGGTGTTGAATGCATGTTTCATGAGTTTCAAACATTTCTTCATAACAAATGTATTGTTTCACAACGTTCATGTCCCTATACATTGCAACAAAATGGAGTTACTGAACGAAAAAATCGACATCTATTGGATACAATACGCATATTACTGATAGAATCTTTTGTTCCAACTAAATTTTGGACTGAAGCATTATCTACTTCAGTTTATGTCATTAATCGTTTATCATCTCAACAATTGAAGTATGATTCTCCCTACTATCGAATTTTTTGTAAATATCCTAATTATCATATGCTACATACTTTCAGATGTGTTTCTTTTGTTCATCTACTTGCTCATGAACGTCCTAAGTTGGTAGCTCAGTCAGTACGATGTGCTTTTATGAGTACAATCCTAATCATAAAGATTTTGTGTTTTATTGTTCGGCTAATAGTCAATGACATATTTCTCGGAATGTGATTTTCTTTGAACATGAATATTACTTTCAGCATCACGTGTCTACATCGGATAAATTTATACTTCCACAATTTGATAATCCTTCTTCTGATAAACGGTTCAAGCCGGATATTGCCTATACACGATGCCTGTCACCTTCACCTTCAATCCTCCCCGACCTTGATCCAGAAATTGCTCCAATAAGTCTTCGACGATCAACTCTGCGCATCCGTCCCCCAGATAGATATGGGTATTCTGAAATTTCAACTAATACTACTGTTCCTACCTCTTACTTTTAGGTTGCTAAACATACTTGCTGGATCAAAGCCATGCAAGAGGAACTTCAGACACTTCAAGACAATCACACTTGAGATATTGTTTCATTTCCTACAGATGTTAAACCCATTGGTTGCAAATGAGTTTATTCTCTTAAAATTTGATATGATGGCTCTCTGGACAGATATAAGGCAAGATTGGTAGCTTTTGGCAATCCACAGGAATACAGGAATGATTATGAAGAAACATTTGCACCCGTGGCTAAGATGACAAATGTTCGGCTGGTGTCATCTAATGCTGCATCTAATGGCTAGTTATTACAACAAATGGATGTTAAGAGTGCATTCTTACATGGGGATATCAAAGAATGTCTATATGACTCCTTCTCCAAGCTTGTTTTCTTCATGTTCACATGATGTTTGTAAGCTCAAACGGTCCTTATACGGTTTGAAATAGGCTCCACGGTCGTGGTTTGAAAAGTTTCGCAATACTCTTCTTAGCTTCTTTTTCATTCAAAGTCAGTATGATTCATCATTATTTATTTGCAATACCGACAAATGAATTGTTTTGTTATTAGTCTATGTTGATGATATTGTTATCACAGGATCTGACAATGAATTGATGTCTCAGCTAGATGAGCTTCTTCAAGGTTCTTTTCATATGAAGGATTTGAGGTCATTAACTTATTTCTTAGGACTTGAGGTTCACTCTTCTCCCGCTGGTATTTTTCTTCATCAACACAACTATACTAAGGGATTCATTGCTTTAATTGGTCTTCAAGATGGTCGCTCTGCTGATACTCCTTTGGAAGTAAATGTTAAATATCAAAAAAATGATGAAGACTTTCTATCAGATCCATCTCTATATCGACAACTTGTTGGGAGTCTCAATTATCTGACTATTACGCGTTCTGATATTTCATTTGCTGTGCAACAAGTTAGTCAATTTATGCAAGCACCTACACATCTTCATTTAGCTGCAGTTCGACGTATTGTTCGGTATTCGAAAGTACTCATCGTGGTTTGTTCTTTTCTGCGGAGTCTCCTATCACCTTAACAGCATATAGTGATGTCGATTGGGCTTGTTGTTCTGATACACGTCGATCTATTACTGGGTTGTGCACGTTTCTCGGCAATTCTTTAATCTCTTGGAGCAAGAAACAATATTGAGTGTCTAAGTTATCTACTGAATCGAAATATCGCGCTATGTCCTGTACTTTTTCCGTGATCATTTGGCTTTGGGGAGTGTTGGTTGAGCTTGGTTTTCCTCAGCTTGAGTCTACTTCTTTTAATGCAGATAATACTAGCGCTATCCAGATTGCTGCTAATCCCGTCTTTCATGAATGCACAAAACACATTGAAAGTGGATTGTTATTCCATTCGAGAAGCTTATGAGGATGGTGTTATATATCTTTCTCATACATTTATGATCTTCAAACTGCTGATATATTTACTAAGATTCTTTCTCGACAGCGTCAACAGTTTTTTGTCGGCAAATTGGTACTTATTGATTAGCCAGAATTAATTTGAGAGGGGATATCAATCAAGAGTAAATGAAATCGGACAGAATGAAGAGTTTCCTTCTTTGCAATGCTGCAAAGATGGAAATATTATATTTGCAATGATTCTTTCCTTTTAGCTGGATCTTTAAATTAGGAATATGTATTATTAAGCTACTTAAACTAGATTAAACACTTTATTATGTACTTAAAATAGATTGTACAGACTATTATTTATTGTAATGAAAACAAAGGAAAAAGGCATTCAGCCTATTTGCTCAAAATATTGACAATAAGACCATTTCATGTTTATCCTTCTTGTTAACACACACACCCATCCTAACATTTTAAATTTTGCTCACTCTATCTTTGTTTTACTGCACTCCTATCTTAACATAATTTATCCTTATTTATTCACACATCCATCATAACATTCTCATTTTTCCTTAGTCAACATGGAAATGAATGAATTTTTTTTGTTGCATAGTGTTATAATCCATATAAAAGGTTCTAGTTTACCTGTTCTTCTCTAAAGTAATTTTAAAGTTTCTACTATCCTCAGCATTTAAACGAAAATTTGACACTAAATAGGACGCAATGGAGAAAAAGGATTCATGTAGCCGACCCCACTTAGTGGGATTAAGGCTTTGTTGTTGTTGTTGTTGTTGTACTATCCTCAGCATTCTCTTAACATACCATGCTCGAGGCAATTCTTCATTTAGCCATCTAAATTTTTAACTCTACAAGCCATATCCGTGTGGATATCCTTTTTTGTTTGCATAATATATATTTATAGGATATGTATCATAATTATGCTTGTTTAGATAAATTATTGGAAATATAATCTAAACAATTAAATTAATGTCTGCTAGATTTGCTAAATCAAAAGATTAATTTATTTAGTATCATATATTGCAATTGAAGCGTGGACTTTACTCATTGGTTGTAACTTTTCTAGCTGTAAAGTTTATGTCAGACAATTGTATTAGATCTGGCTTGAAGCTGGTTTAGGAGGTACAAGTTCCATAGATGCAGCATTTTTTACCGAAATGGGAAAAACAAGAGAAAATATGGGAAAAGAGTTTGTACACCACGTGACTTGGCTGTTCTTTTTGCTCTGTGGAAGGATATTTTTGTAATTACAAAGTAAAGCAAAATGCGATAGAGTGCAGCTTTATTTTCTGTGTCTCAAGTCATCAAATTTCAAACCTCGTTGGAGTTATGGTTCGGTAACTGGAATTTGGATGATTGCCTTGCTAGTGGAAATATTTGTTTTCCAATCCCCACCTTCATGGGTTATTTTGCTATTTAAAGTTGTGTTCCTGTTGCACCTGGCAGGACACTAAAATGTATGCCCATCAGTCCCCTTCCGCGGCCTCTTTCCCCAATCTTGGCCCACCTGCACTGTGGTGCTACCAGTTTCATTTTTTATCTTTTTAGTTAGTTTGAAAAGTATTGATTATAACTAATCTCTTACTCGCTAGAGTAATCCCATATGGTTTATGTACTATCTAATTTATGACACTTCTATTACTTCTAGCCTGCAAAACTGTACAAGCTGAAGCATCTTACAAAAGTGGAGGTTGTTCCGAATGATAATAGTGGATGTACCTTTATGCTGGTATTTTTCCTGCACTATGCTTTCATTTTAAGTTATTATTATTGAGGAAATTTTTTTTTTTTGATAATTGGGTCAGTTTGTTAATGCTAATGAAAATTATCTGTACTTGTTCTATTTAGGGATTTGATAATCTTAGAAGTCAAAGTGTTACTCCTCCACAGTGGACAGTACGCAACATTGATGACAGGTTCACTTGGGCGAATCTCCAAATTGATACAGAGATTCCGCCATAATTGTTACATATGCTTTTAGTTATGTGTCCCCATTGTTTATTGATATTTTGTCACCCAGATTTTAAATTTAAATTGATTCGTTTTTATACTTGTTGCCATCTATTTGTAGGAACCGCTTGCTGCTTCATGTTTTAAATGTCTGTAAGGAGATATTGGGTCATATGCCTAAGGTTGTTGGCATAGACGTTGTGGAGATGGCCCTTTGGGCTAAGGTAACATCTAATTAGTGACTAGTCTTTTGCCTTCTATTTAAGTTTTTTTCTTGCTATCATGTATATAATCTACCTCATAAAAAAATCGCAAAAATGTTTTTCTTAGAGGGTATCTCATCCTTCAAAATGGGATTGAGTTTCTCATTGATGTGGAGATAAGATTGCACACTTCAATTTCTTCACGAACCTTGTTTAGGCCTTGATGTGGAATCAGTTGGGGTGATGTGATCTTTGCCTTATTGGTTTGTAAATTTAAATTAGAACAAAAAGAAAGAAGAAGAAAAAAAGGCTCAATATGCTGTTTCTGTTATCGCAGGTGTGTATATTAATGCTGTGAATTGGCATGTAGTGCATGCCAAGATAAGAAATATCACAAATTTATAATTTTTAGTAGGATTACTGTGATTAATGTGCATATAAGATTGCCCATGACTACATGAATTTAAAACTTTAATGATATCCATTACCATTTTAGATAATTTTGTTAGATAAGTTTCAAATATGTCTAATTACAAATAAATTAGGTATTTATATTGATAAAATAGGTCTATGAACGTTTTAGGTATATTGTCATTTTATGTTTTTAATGCTTCTACTGATTTTTAGGTGGTCTAATACTTACGTTTTGAAGACTAACTAATGGCAGAAGAGTAGTTTTGAAAGCCTAATGTAAAATTTGAATTCACATGAGGATTTAGTGCTCCCAATAAATTCTAATGGAAAGTTTTGAACGCATCTTTGCATTTTCAATCATACTCCTTTTTTAAGTCATAAAAGTGTTGTAGAAATCAATTAGGAAAAACAACTTTTGTTTGAGATGATTTTGTTAAGCTATAGTATTTTAGAATTTTGGTTACGCAATAGAAGCAGAGAGAAGTGTCAGATCTTTTGTGAGTTTGAATGAACTTTCTTTAAGCCACTTTTGATAGCTATCCATATACAATTAAAACATTATAATATTATGTCATGGGCTGTGATTAAGGAAAACTTTTCCAAATAGTAGTTTTTTTCTTGTTTGTCATTAGGGAGTATGAGAATATATTTTAATGGCGCTTTGGAGTAAGCTTTTTTAACAAGAATAGTTGGTTGCTTATCTTTTGCTATCCAGATGACTGAAATTCGTAGAAGGGAGGTGATGGGATTTCTCTTTGCTGCCAATTTTCTTCCGAGTTTTCCAGTTCAACTTTCATTATGAATTTTCAAAAATATAAAATTTTATTCTGAGGTCGATTTCTAGAATTGGAGTTGCCACCTGTTTGATCATTAGTTTCTTCATTAGATTTGCCACTATCTTCTTTCTAGTGAATCGTGCACATATCCTGATTTTAAGTTTTGGTGAAGGAACTGTCATTTTGGAGGTGAGACTTTATAATGATATTCAGTTGACCTCACAGAGAGTAGAACCTTAATGATTTGGATACCATTTTGAAAATCAGAATGAGAAGATAGGAGAATAGAAAATGAGAGATTGTATGGTTGAATTTGTTTCCTTTATGCAAAAAATAAGATCAGAATTTGTACATACTCATGTAGAGGAATAACTATTATTGAAAAAATAAACCTGAAAATCATTGTTTAACTGTGGGATCTAGAAACATAAATATGATGCTGATATCCTAGAATTACTAGATTGATGTAAATGGCAAGCTCTTGTCTACGTATTACTAGATTATTGTACATAGAAAGTTACTGTTCGCATGTTTTTGGATTGCTATAGATGAAAAGGAGTTTCGGATTATTGCAATGCTTTTCTATATAGGGTAAGAGTGTTTCATAAATGATGATTTGAGACGTAATTTTCAACATTCGGTTTGAATGAAAAACTTCTTCCAAATTTTAGAAGTGAAAGTTGGATGTATGATTTCTTATAATGTGATGTAGCTGTCTGATTTTAGGGGAATATTCTCTTTTTATAGTTTTGTTACCTGATTTTTCTGTTATATTTTTGTTCATGTTCTATTTCTTTAGCATAATGTTTTATTGGGTGGCTCAGTGCATTCAATTTTTGTCAAAAGAAGGCATTCATGACTTTGAATGTGGAAATTAATTTATTTAGATTTTGATTTTATTGAATTTTATTTTCAGATTCCTGTTGAATTTTGGAATATTTGCCTTCTTTCCATTATTAGTTAGGTTTAACTCTACTATTACCTTTTTTTTTCATTTTAGGAAAGTAAGTTACTAGTATAATTTGTTACTAGTGACCTGTTTGTCCTATTTTGTTTTTTATTTTTTTTTGCACGAAAGTATACAATGAATCATGCTAGTTGCATTAGGAAACATAACTCCGAGTTGTTCTGCACTGAACCGGGGTTTAATGTATTGGGGTTTGCCCACTTTTAGCCGATTCCAAATTATAATGATGATGGATGGTAATCCATCTAACTTGTATTAAGGTCGTTCACTTTAACCTAAGCATCGTACTAATCAGTTTATTTATCTGCAAGTTACGGAAGTTGGTTGACAAATTCAGTTAGCTTCAAACAGGACTTATCCTGTTATTTTGTAGTATGAAATTTGTATGATTTTGGAATTTGGTAGTTATCATAGAGGATGTATTCCCAGGAAAATATTCCTACAGTCAATAATGAAGTTAAAACCCAAGATGGTCCGGTTGCATCTGTTATAATGCAGAGAGACTCCCAAGTTACAGTTGAAAGAGAGCTTGTTTCACAAGCTGAAGAAGAGGACATGGAAGCTCTTCTTGGAACGTAAGTTTGTCCATATTACTATATTAAATTGTCGTGCATATTTTTATATCCTTTTACTGGCTTCCACTTAATAATTTTTGGTAATCATATCATAATGAAAAAAATAATGTTTAGATACAAGCCAATGACATTGGTTTAATTAACCTGTGCTGCTTGATAAAACTTCTCATGTTAGCTCATTTTACCTGTTGAAAGAAACTGTATTTATTTTTTTTTCTTGTTATATTTTAGCTTTTACGTTTAGCAAATTAATTAGGGTCAGTCGCTTCCATTGGGAATTCTGAAGTTCGCTAATACATTCTTATTCATTATGAATCTTTCCCTTAATCCAACTTAACCTGCAAAATTGAAGCTTGTATAAGCTTTCTGTATTTATTTGTAATCTCCTGTTACTATATGTTTCTCAAGTAATTATGAGTTAATATGGAATTTTATTTTCTCATTACTTGGTATACTTGAGAGATACTCTAGAATATTATCTTAATCCCAACTTGCATGCTTATGGTCTAGAATGATCGAGTTTTTCTTTAGATTAATCTTCTTTTTTATTATTGTTGAGAGATTAGAAGATTCTCTCAGTTGATGTCTTAAAAGCATAATTTTACTAAAATGGGAAAGCTATTTTTGCCAAATTATCATCATTTTTTCATGGTGCATAAAGTTAATGTAATTCAAAAATTGCAATATATAATGATACATGAAAAGCACATAGAACAAGATAATTTCATAGTAATACATGAAAAGCACATAGAACAAGATAATTTCATAGTAATTTATGAAAAGCACATACATGTTGCCACTATGTTGTTCTTCCCGATGCTGTGATGTGGGACCTTTTCCCGCATAGGTGGGAGATGCATGCGTGCAGGACTTCCGTCCAGAGCACATGTTTAGAAGGAAAAATTCTACGCGGTCTCCCGATTCGGGATTGTTTCTACCCAAAGGTTAAAAAATCCTTATGGACCCTTTTTTTCTATTATTTTTGAATTAGCGTTAGGGTTAATTTTACTAAGAACTATTTATATATTATTATTGTTTTTTTTTGTTTTTGGCAAATTTTCTTTGGTTTATGTTATTTGGAGAATTTTCTCCCCATTTTTTATCATTTGGAGAGTTGTACCCCCTTTTTTTTTTTTCAAGAGTTGAATCTAAATCTTGAAGAGAATAGGTGGTGGATATGTTATGCCAATGCTTAGCTTTAGGGCAATTTTATCTTTTATTAGCCTAAGGGCAATTTATTCTTTTATTATTAGTATTGTTGTTCGTATAAACAGGGTTAATGTGTTTAGCGTTAGAGGAGCCATGAGATTGAGTTTGACTCTTGGGGTTAGGGTTTGGGAGAGATTTCCTACCTCTCGAGTTGTATAAATTGGGAAAGTTCATAGATCTCTCGAATTGTAGGTGTTTATCTTTGTATTCGTGTTGTTTTGGATTATTAAAAAAATATTTACTTTTCCCTAAATTTTCTGCTAGAAAGTGTTTTGTTTCCTTATCATATTGCTATCGGAGAAGAAGGAATTGAGGAGGAAGGAATCGTGGATCGGGGCATCCAGATCGATTAGATCGGGAGATGGGGAAGGCCGACGAGATCACGATCGTTTGGGAGAAGGGATTGCAGAGTACAAGAGAACGTTGGGATACAGTCGCGAGTTAAGCTCACTGGAAGGTTACTAAGGGATCATGTTCTGCACCGGTGAAGACCATCGGGATTCTAACAAGAGAACGTTGGGGCTTGCGGCATGCAGAGACCTGAAACTTCCATCTTCTACTCCGAGGCTCGTTGACATAATCGTTGCGACATTCCTTCGACATCTCCTTGCGAGTCAGTCACAATTTGTGCTCATTGGGAGGGATCACAACATAAAAGTAATGCCCTTTCGTGAGTCGATCATGATTGAAGCTATCCGGGGAGGATCACGACATACAGACAACACCGATCACAGGAGAAGCCAATGCATGGGATTGCTGCGTACAAACAACATATCACTGTATATGGAAGATCAACGCCGCTCTTGATCGACATACGTCATCAAGATCATGATGTAAAGGAGCTCTACATCTCTTGTGACAAGAGCTAATGATTGGGATCAGTAATGTACATGAATTCAAGTTGCAGCTTCTTGAGTTCCGCACGACTTCCAATAGTTCCATTGGTCTGCATACAAGAATTTTAGAATTGCGGTGTCCAATGTTTCACTCATGCCGAGCCTGCGTTCCAAAATTTTGAATCTCGTGATTTCAACATAAAGGAGTTTAAAAACTGTACAAGGAGTCAAGATGGCCAAAAAGGGGATGCTTTGGAGGAAAAACTAAGAGAAGAGGTTAGTCAATCAAATATGGAGTATATGAGCATTTCTCAGGCATGGAGGGGAGGTTAACAACCCTAGAAGAAATGATAAAGAAGATTACAAAGTCCTACACAAACCATTCACCGCTTGCAGCGTGTTTGAGCGACGACGTTTGGAACCGATGCAGGTGGCAGCAATCAGAATAATTGGTGCCACATCAGGGCAACATTGCTGGCTCAGGCGGATCTGGAGCTATTAGATCTGGTGAAGGAATAGGAAGCAGACTCGAGCCTCAACACTTGGAAGGAATGATATGACATCTTGACGGCTGAAACGAGGTAGTAAGCAGAATGGGACGACAGAGAATTCGGAGCCGAAGAAGATCAATTTGAAAGATTTTGAGTTGGAACAGTGAACCATGGTGGGTGGGACCCCTATAGAGGTTTGCATCCAACCGCACCAATGCCTTCTATTTCTTCTGGAGCTTATGGGGATGAACAAGTTGATTATGGGGCACGCCAAACTTATGGAAAAAGAGATCAATATTGGTTGAAGAAGAAAACCCAACATTTGCTTTATGGGTGGAATGAACTTCGATTAAAGAAATTGGGGATACTTATGCATAAGAAAGCTGAAGATGTCGATATTTGAAGGGGTTGATGCTTATGGTTGGGTTTATCTTGCGGAGAGATAATTTTGCTATTAATGGGCTGACGGAGGAAGAGAAATTGATGGAGACAGCTCTGTTTGGAAGAAAAGACTCTAGCATGTTATCAATGGAGAGAACAACACCAACCAATTTGGACATGGGACTTCAAGGTGCAATTGTTGGAGTGCTTCAGAACCAAACGAGAAGGAAATTTACACGGGTAGTTTTTTGCATTGGTCCAGGAAAGGTCCATCATGGAGTATAGAGAAAAATTTGAGATGTTATCCGGTCGTTTGAGAGGGATATCAGAAGAAGTGATGGAAGATAACTTATGAAAGGTTTGGGACCAGACATTCTTGTATCACTTTGCCTGCTAAGACTGCGAGGATTGGGGGAAATTGTGGAGTTTGAAAAGTTGGTAGAAGATAAAAATGCAATGAAACAAGCTAATACAAGCATCACAAGTGGAGCGCAACACCGTTATATTATAACCATAATGATACCAAAAACTCAAATAATGGAAATTCAGAGGGAGGCTCCATAGGACAGGAATAATGGCCATGATTGGGCACAATATTCTAACGTCTTACAGAGATAAATTCTAGAGAAATGGACCAATGGTTATGTTTTTGGCGCAATGAAAATTTTTTTCCAGGACACTGTTGCAAGGATTGGACATTACAAATTCTCACAGTTTATGAAGAGAATGTAGGGGATGCAAAAATAGAGATGATTGTGGTGGAGGAGGAACACTTCCATTTTGATGTAGTAGAAGTCTTATTGAACTCGGTGGCAGGATTAACATTGAATCACACAATGAAATTTTAGGGGTAGATTTGAGAGTAGGACGTAGTTGTGTTGATAGATAGTAGGGCCACCCACAACTTCATATGTACTTATGGTGAATCAATTAAGGCTTGAGATGATAGATATCAGAAGTTTTGGAGACATGATGAGGATGAGACATGCAGAGAAGAGCAGGGGAGTTGGTAAATGAGTGATTTAACACCGCCAGACATTCAGATGATGGAAGACTTTCCTCCCTTGGATTTAGAAAGCACTGACGTTATATTGGGTAGGAAATAGTTACAATTCGTTGGGGAGACTAAGATGATTAGGAAACTTTTGACAATGGAGTTTACGGAGGGAGATGGTGGTGCTTCGAGCTGACCCTAGTTTCTGCAAGACCCTAGTGTCAACAGATCTATTGAAGGTGACAGGTTGGTGGAGCCACTACCTAAGACCTTGAAGGTGTAGAGAAGGTTTAGGTAAGAATACTACCAGAAGTGCGTGAAGGGTTATTATTCAATTGTGTTGCCGTGGACGAAAAAATTGAAGAAGAATAACTTTCAATCGGGGAAAGTGACGACCCAGATTTTTGAAAAGTTGAAGGCCATTACCAGTGTGACAGAGCGGACAGTGAGAATCAAACACAAACTAGTGCATGGGCGGGGACCATACGAATTGATCCAATAATAATTTTTCCCATCTTTAGGACAGTGTCTTTTTGAGAGGGGAGTATTGTAATGCCAGTGCCTAGCCCTAGAGTAATTTTATCTTTTATTAGCCTATGGGCAATTTAGTCTTTTATTATTGTTACTATTATCAGTATAAATAGGGGGGCTAGAGGAGGCATGAGATTAAGTCTTGAGTCTTAGGGTTAGGGTTTGGGAGAGATTCCCTACCTCTTGTATTGTACGATTTCGGAGAGTTTGCTTACCTCTCGAATTGTAGGTGCTTATCTTTGTATTTATGTTGTTTTAGATTATTAAAGAAAATGTTTGTTTTGCCCTAAATTTTTGTGAGAAATCGTTCTGTTTCATATCATGATCCTTGTCGTCATTTTAACCTTGTCTTTCACTTTTTGCTACTTTGTTTTTTAACCAAACATCCGCCAGACGGCTTTAACCGCCTTTTAAACTCCTCTCATTTCAGATATGCTCTTTTTCATATCCATTTACAACCTCATTCCACTAAATTCGATTATTAAACACCTTGGAATTCTAAAATGGCGTCATTTGATATAAGAGTCCGACAAACCTTAAATTTTTAGGGATTTGTCTTCCTTGTGCTTGCATAAACGTAAAATCTATGTAACCAATACCTTCCACCAACTCATTACCCTAACCATCCCTACCTCAATTACTAACCATAAAACTAATCTTTCAAAAGCTAATATTCTTACCTCCACCACAAATCGTCTCGACATGTACCACTTAAACTTAAATCTTCACCAACGTTGGGATCTACAATTCTCAATTAGTCGAAACTCTTATGTCGCCAAGGAGAAACACTCAATGAGATATTAAGAACTTATCAGAAAGGTGACGTAGTGGAAAATTTACTAATTGCAACAGAAGCTGTTTAATTTTGAAACGAGGCAAGATGGGCAAGTCACCTAAAATAACAATGTCGACCACCCTAATATATGTGATGTTGATGACCACCCTAATAGATGTGATGACAAAAAATTTACTAATAACAATGTTAACCAAGAAGCCTCAAGTGACGAAGAGTCGGCGTTGCATTGTTTAGCATCAAGTATAAAAGAGGGTGATTTTGGATTTAATGTTTATTTGTTGGGTTTTGACTGTATGGATCTAGACAAGTTCATTGTGTGGACTTCTGACAGTGGAACATATCTTTGCTTGATAGAATAATTAAATTAAAGATGGTGCTTATTTGTGGTGGGAAAATTTGAATTAATTACCTACGTTAGTGCGAGGGAAGACAAAAAATCATTACCTAATTCAAGGTGAAGAGGGAGATGTAGCGCAAGTAATGTGAGCTTATTATAGAAATATGTATTTTGAGACTTCATCATTTGCAATAGAAAGATCTGTCAATAGAAGAATACACTATTGAGTTTTAGTAGTTTATGCGGAAATGTGAACTAGTGGAATCTTATAAGAACACTGTAGTCTGGTATCTTGAAGGGTTGAGACCGTTCATTGGCAAATGATGCAATTACAATTATTTTAGATAAAGAACAAAGCTTAGCTCTGAAGGTAAATAGACCGCATTGTAGTATCAGGTTCACAACCCTTCAAATAGGGATCAATCACTGGGTCGGGCAGCAAGAGCGCACTGATCAGAGTACCTAGAGCTATTTCTCGTGAGGAGAAGCCAATACGCGAGGAAAAGAGGATTGATTGGACCAAAGACCCCAACACATTTTCAGCAAGAAAGTCTTTATAGTATCTTTGATACAAACATATTGCATTCAACTGCTCAAACAAGCGTTTTTTTTTATTGAGCAGGTATTTATGGAGGAGGCAGAGTGAAAAACAATGGAAGGAGATAGAAGAGGAGTCCGAGTACTCACAGATGATGGTGAGTGCCTATGGTTCAATGAGTTATTTAGATCGAGCCCAAAAGTTCAAATTTGGCTTAGACAACATTTTTCATGCCCATTTCACTATGAAATGAAATGTGTGCTACCTCATTATAGACAGATGCAGTTGTGACAATGTAGTATCTACAAAAATGATGGACAAATTGAGCTTCACTATTGAAAAATATTCTTATTCATATTCTCTTAGTTGGTTGAAGAAGGGAATGAGATCAATGTTGATAAGAGGCCACGACAACAAATTTTTGATCCCACTAAGTGGGTTCGACAATGTTGATAAGAGATGTTTAGTAAAATTTTTAATTGAATAGAAATTGTAGGTTCATATATGGTTTGATGTTGTGCCTATGAATATGATATTCATTTCGATTGATATTGTCAGTTTGAGAGGGGCATACTTCATGATGGTTATAAAAAACATCTTGTTCATCAAAGACGATAAATATATTGTATTTTCTCCCTTGATGTAGTTGACAGTGATAAGTATTTAATCATAGACATAAGTTATAATATCTCATATTACTTTTCTATAGGCTATGAGAGAGGTGCTTGTCAGACTGATCTTGGTGATACTAGAAGACAATGTTATGGAGGAGCTAATATGTGAGACAGTGCGACCCTATTGTAGGTGTTTTAGGATGTTGTGAAATCCATCACCTAGATTGCCACATTTACAATAGATTTAACATGCTATAGATCTCATTTTAGGATTAGTTCCCACAAATTAACCAGTCGACAAGATGTGGACAATCAAGTATAAGTTTTAGGAGCAAGATGGCTTGAGGATTGGTCCGTGAGAGTACTAGCCTATGCACACTTCCAGTTCCGAATGTAGCTAAGAAGAATCATTCTTGGCATATGTGCATGATAACAGGGTTGTGAACAAAATTACCATGAAATATTGATTTTCTATTCTTATCTTGGAAGATTGCTTGATTAAGTACATGGAGCTAGTTTCTTCACCAATACCTCCGATACCTTTATAAGGCTAATTCGTCGGATCTTTCGAGCCTTTATTAGAAAATTCGTGGTTGTATATTTTGACGGCATTCTAGTATATAACTATTCAGAGAAGCATTCGCAACATTTGCGATCAGTGTTTGGAGTTCTTGGACAAAGCAACTATGCGATCACATGCAAAAGTACCACTTTCTCACATTGTAAATTTGCTTCCTAGGTTACATTCTTTCAGCTACCAGTATTGTGATGGGCCCAGCGAAGATCTATGCTATTTTGTTCAGGCCTAAACCTCAGTTATTTATTCACGTATGCTAGTTTTATGAACTTTTTCTACATGGTATTTGTTAAGAATTTTAGCTCAATCGTGTCGCCCTTGATCAAACTTCTCAAATCAAATAGATTCGCTTCATCTAATTTTAGCTATTGTTCGGGTGGAGTGTAATGCCTCTAATGTGAGAATTGGAGCCGTGGTGTGTCACTGAGGACATATTATTATTTTTTAAGTGAAATTTAAATGATTCTAAGTGAAAGTACTTTTTTATACAATGAGTTTTATGCCATTGTGAGCTGTCGATCAATGAAGTCATTATTTGCTAGTGAAAGAGTTTACTCTCAGTACTAATATAAGGCCCTGAGATTCTTGAACAATTAGAGTAAGTTAAAGGACAAGCATGCTTTGTGGGTGAAATTCTTTCTTTGTTTCATCATGTGCTCAAGAGCAAGACAGAGAGTTATAACAAAGTAATAGATGAATTGGGCCTTCGCCACTTATTGATCACTACCAAATAGTTAAGGGAGTTGATTTTGAAGTGCTGAATGATTTGTATGCCAGTGATGACGGTTTTCAGGAGATTTGGGTTTGTTGTTATGACAAACTGCATGAACAATATTACTGATTTGATTGATATCTGTCGTTTAGAACAAACTGTATTTCTCAAAATTCACTCTGGGAGAGTGTTTTATAAAATTCGTAATTGAGGAGAATGACATGATATTTTGGCGAAGACAAGACTCTTTCTTTAGTAAATAATGAATTTTGTTGGCCCAAATTGGTTTGAGATATGAAGAGATATTCGGACAATACATGATATGTTATTTGATGAACACTGGAGTTCATAGGTACCTTAGTTGGATGTGACATCAAATTTGACCATCTCAACGGATTCACCCTAAAAAAAACAACCACTCAATTAAGCCCACGGAGCGGTCATTCTCATTCATTTTCTCTCTTTTTCCAAAGTAGTAAAAAAGGTACAAGACATTGAGAAAGGCAAGAGTTTTGATTTTTCCAAAAGAAAAGGCGCTAAACACCTTTTTTTTATAAAAATATGGCAAGGGATGAAGACGCAAGTCACGGAACCCCATGTTCTCGAAGTTCTTCAAATAATTTTGTGGTGTGCTTGCTTTGAATGCAGTGGAGTCAGGATTCTGGTTTGGTAGTGGTAGACCACTTCTCCAAGTTAACACATTGCTTTTACACGATGGACATATCACACATTACAGACCTATATATCAGAGAAATAATCTTTCTTCATGGTGTACCCTTGCCCATCACTCAAGACTTGAACACGAAATTCATTTTTGGAGGATTTATGGAATAAGTTAGGCACAAAATCTTAGTTCAATTTAACATCATTCCCGCAGATTGATGGACAAATGACAGTTGTAAATCATAGTTTGACATACGTCATCAGATGCTCTGTAGGTAAGAATATCAGGAACTAGGATTTCATCCTTTCTGAAGTTGAGTTTGCTTAAAATTCGTCCACTAGTCGATCGACATTTCACAACTTTTTTGAGATTGTATACAAGCAAAATCATCTCACTATTTTGGAGTTATTGTAATACCTCTATCTATTGAGTCTAACATAGATGTAGAGATTAGAGTAAGGGAGACCTATATTTTACATGAGCAGTAGATGAAGCAAATTGGCAAACAAAATACATAGTATCCAAAGCAAACTAACAAATAAAAAAATATTATGATCTTTAATTGAGGTAATATGGTGTGCATCAAATAGAAGAAAGAGGTTTTCTGTAGGGTCTTCTTTAAAGATCAAGCTTAGAGCTGATGGTCTATTTAGAATCACTAATAAGAATAATAACAATGCGTGCAAGATTGATTTGCCAGGAAACTACAATATTTTTACTATTTTTAATGTTGCACATTTGTCATCGGACTATGAGGATCCAAAAATTTCCAGAGAAGAAGACAAAGCCCTCTTATCTGAGGAGAGTGATGCAGAAGCTTTCTGACGCAGGCAGAACCGGTCGTGTGTGGGACTTCGTTCTTAAGTGCGTGTTTAGTTCAGGATTATTTTCGCCCAAAGGGTTGGGAAATTCTTGTGGGCTATATTATTATTTTATTTTTGAATTATAGTTAGGTTAATTTTACTTGGGACTATTTATATATTGTTATTTACTCGCTTGGGCACTTTATCTTTGATTTTTAAGGATTATTCTCTCTGTTTTCTTCTATTTGGAGAACTGTAGCTTATTTTTCTTCAAGTGATGAATTTGTATCTTGAAGAGAACAGGTGGTTGATTCTCTCCGTCATTTGTACCTTGCTGTTTTGCTATTCACATCGTTGTTTTCAGATCGGACAGCCGCCAAACTGCTTCAACCTCCTTCCAAACTCCACAAATTTCGCTTATTCTCTTTCTCTTACTATTTTACAACCTCTAATCACTGAATTCAATCTTTAAACACCTTCTAAGAACCCTATGATGGTATCAGCCTGTTCCATGCTTGATTTTCTTTTTACTGTAAATTACTTGCTCCATAACTAAAAAATTTACAGAAAAGCATTTGCTTTTTTGTACTTGATTTCCTAAATTGTTGGAATCGTTCTTTATTTAGCTTGGAACAACTGCCCCACAGTCAATTCAACACAACAGTGGAATACAACAACTACAACAACAACAAAGCCTTAATCCCACTAAGTGGGGTCGGCTACATGAATCCTTTTTCTCCATTGCGCCCGATTTAGTGTCATATTTTCATTTAATTCTAATAAATTAATATTATTTTTTATACAATAAGCCCAAGTCTTCCTAGGTTTACCTCTGCCTTTCTTAACATAAGCCGAATCTAAAACATCTACTCTCCTAATCGGATCATCAGATGGTCGACGTTTAATGTGACCAAACCAACGAAGGCGACTCTCTCTAATTTGTCCGTCACTGGAGCTACACCAAGGCTATCCAGGATATATTCGTTTCGAATTTTGTCTCTAAGTGTAAAACCACTCATCCTCCTAATTATTCTCATCTCGGCAACACTTAACTTAGTATTATACTTCTCTTTTAAAGGCCAACATTCAACACCATAGAACATTGCATGTCTCACCACCGTCTTATAAAATTTTCCTTTTAGTCGAAAGCATTCCTCCACTTCACCAACCAACTTGAAGTCTACTATTAACATCTCCATCTATATCACCATCACTTTGGACAATAGACCCGAGATATCTAAATCGTTCCAACACAACAGTGGAATGACATTATTAATTTTTTGGCCATTGGACAGAGTTCCAATTGCTGGGTGCTTCATCGCATGAGAAGTGCACTGTGATTGCTATCTTCTTTTAGTTTATAGTCAGTTATGATCTGATTTTTGTGGGGTTTTATTACAGGATTATTAATCCTCGTGTGTTTTGTATCTATTGCTTTTCGTTGACACAAAATCCCATATTTTAAATATGCATGGTTGCTTGAATCTAAGATATTGATGTAGGTATGTAATGGGCATTGGTGAAGCAGAGGCATTTTCTGAAAGGTTGAAACGTGAACTTCATGCTTTGGAAGCGGCAAATGTACATTCTCTCCTAGAGAGTGAACCTTTAATACAGCAGGTATCATTGTAACTACTAGAGCTTTATTTTCTGCTCTGAACCCTTGACTCAATAATTATAAACGTGAACCTGTTTTAGACTTTTTTGTTTCACTGTATGCTGTTGATACTGTCTATGACTCACGTTCTTTCCAAATTCTAATGCATGTGCGTGTGTCTGTGCTCTTTCTTTTTTAGAAAATATAAAAAACAACCTCATTATTTTTATTTATTTATTTTTTTTCGAAGTATTGAGTTATTTGTATTTAGGTTTATTAGTTGGAATCTATATCTAGCTTCCATTTGTTGAGCTATGCAGGTCTTACTGGGGCTAGAGGCAATTACTGTCTCAGTGGAAGACATGGATGAATGGCTTCGCATTTTTAATGTGAAACTCAGACACATGAGGGAGGATATTGAATCTGTATGGAAATGCATATTTCTTTCCTACATAAATTGCAGTCAGTTTCTTCCATGCAATTCTTTTGAGCTTTCTGAGATTCATGTGGAATTATTATATGAAATCTGTTTGTTATGTTGTATTGAGCAAATTTAGCTGTGCTCCTTATAGTATATGCTGGTATTCAAAGAAACTTATATATCATTTCTCTATTGTTTTGATTGTAGGAGTGTAAGTTATTTGTATTAGCTTGAGCACTTCACGTTGCAAGTTCCCAAACTTTTCTACACACCCCCTAGGATAACGCTTTACAAGAAAGAGGGGGAGGGGGTGATGGGCATGGTTTTTAATTTCACATTGATAACATCACGGTCTTTTTATATCAGCAGCTGTTGTTTTAGAAACATTTCTGATTTCTGATGGATAAACCTTCTGCAGCGGAAATCATTTATGACCATATCTTTGAACAATGATTTATTCACTTGAATTATGAATTAAGGACTCACAGAGACCCACCCTCGAAACCTTTTATGTTTACTTTTTTCATTTTAATAGAGACTTAGTGAATATATATTACATATCATTTGCATTTTTGGTATGTTTCATCCATCTATCTCTAACCTACGCAACAAGTGTTCTGTTTCTCAAGTTCTTTATTTTCAGTTATGATAAGCAACTGTGCCAATATTCAGTGTGCGTTGGTGGAAACCAGATTTGCTTTCAGCTCTAAGAAAATAATCTTTTTTTATAAATATTCAGTCAAAGAACCATAACAAGATTAAAATCTCTATTCATATGCAAAGCACATACTCTCTTGATTCGCTTGTAACAAATTAGAAATGTAACAAATTAGAAATTTAGTTCATTGTTATAATGCTGGGTTTGATTTTTCTGAACATGAAAAATTAAAAGTAAAATCTCTAAAAGTGATAAATAAGTTTTGGATAATTATTTATGATAATTATTAAGATAATTATTGATTAAAATTTGTTAAATTGAAAGAAATCTGTTTGCCATATATCACCAGTTATAGGTGGTGGCTTGAGTTGTGATTGATGTAGTTGCCGAAAGGTGACTGGCAAGCTTCAAGAGTGGTAGCTATGTGCGGGACATCTTAGTCCCTTGGAGATCTTCAGCCTTACAAAGGCAACGATTGTACATTGACAGGTAGTTAGTAAGAAGACAGTTAAGATATTCATTGGTGAAATATTGAAGATCTCTGCTGGTTCTCTGTTTTGAGGCAACAATGAAAACTTTCTTAAAAAGCTTATAGTGGTGCAACAAGCGAAGGTTATCTTTAGGAGATTCAACCACAAGCGAGATAGGTTAGAGGTTTTATGAAATGGTCGAAAGATTACTCAGTGGCCATTGGCCGGTAGTTGGTAAAAATACACTTATGATGGTTATTGGTGAGGTCTTGAAAATCTCTGTTGGGACTTTGTTTTTGAGGCAACAAAGAATTTTTCTTAAAAAGCTATAAGTGATGCGACCAATGAAGGTGATCTTAGGATAGGTTCGAAATTTCCTGAATTGTTCAAAAGATTACTCAATGGCTTGAGGTTTGGGTGGTTGAGATTTTGTAGCTAATTTATATCTTTGTGTGTGCGTGCGCATACTTGTGTGCATATATAGATACAAACACACAAATATATGTTTACACATCCACTTGTACACATATGTGTATAGATAAAATATACATATACAAATATGTGTATAGATATTTGTATGTGCATATATGTATTTGTATATATGTTTATGTACATATATTGATATAGAAGACTTATATAGTTTAAATTTAACATTTGTAGAAAAGAGAGCATAATAGGAGAGAGAAGAAAGAGGGAAATTTAGTAAGTTAAAATGAAGTGAGGGAAATATTTCTAGCTTGTACAGTTTTTTTGGCTAGTGAAAACAATTTCCCTTTATGTGACTGTGAAGGTAGGTGAACTTATTCTAATTGCTCAAATCCTTCCGTTATTTTTGGTGTCTGTTGCAAATTATTTTATTTTTCTCCTATGTTTGTCATTGCTCTGCATGCTTACTTTTCCATAAAGTTGGTATCAGCACTGGGCTTTTATGTTTTTCGGGGAAAATGGGAGCAATGGTGTTCATTAATGGAAATATGAAGGCCAAGATGTTTGATTGTCAGAATTTTGAATACTAAAAGATGAGGATGGAGGATTATCTGAATAAAAAATGTTGCATCTATTACTTTTTGAGAAGCTGCTAATAGCCATGCTTCAAGAAGGCTGTATTCTTTGGGTCGAAGAATTGGAGGACTTGTACACTTGATACCACCTACGAATATTGCATTCAACATATTATATTAGAAGAGCGCCCGAATGGAGTGTTGATCATTCTGTCAGACATTTATGAGAAGCCTGTGATGGTGAATAAGGTTTACATTTAGTCCTTAAGATGATGTGTGGCGCTTCAACATCATAACTTATCCATCAATTTAATTTAGTTAGAAATGACTTTAGTTTCTCTGATACCAACTTTGATGAAAATGTTGATTCTTTTAAGCTAATCATCACCGTGGAATTCTGATGGTAGCCAATAGCTCTGTTGTTCTACAGAGCTGAAGTTCAATGATGCCTATGACTTGATCCCACTCGAAGCCATCTGTAGTTGAGATTCATGTGGGTTCTTTGCTACAACGAATTGGGAGAGTAGAGGGAGAAATGGAAAGATAGCAATCAAAGAAGATTAAACCAAATCTTAATGGAGACGGCAATCTAATATTTGTATTTTTAGGCCGATAATGTGTTTGGGTTGCCAATTGAAAATAGCTTGTTTATATGAGAAAGTTGGAGATAATTCAAATCAGATGAATGAATCTATAAATGCTGCGACCACACATATTTGTGATTCACTAATAGTAGTGTTGATAATCCAATGAATTCTTTGATCCTCCGTTTACATGTATATTTTTACTCAATAATGTCCTTAAATATTGTGCAATTTGGTGATGTGCAAATAAGAACTTCAAGTATGGCAGTGTTTGCTTTATAATGTGAGACATTTGTGACCTAAATAAAATTGGCTGAGGAAGAATGATTTATCTCGCATTGTGTATTGATATTAGAAAGATTATATAATTGATGTTGTGGTAATAATGTCGGGAATTGAAGAAAGAAGAACTAAGTTTCTAGATTTTAGTTTTCATGGAAATCATCTTTCGCTAGTTCAGAATGGTCAGTTATACCCTGATTGAAAAGAAATCTAGAACCCTAAAGTTGATGCTAGTACTATATGGTCTTTGTGTCTAGGGAACAATCACAATTACATCTTTTGTAGCCTAACTATCTTTGTTGACGGCTGCACCATAAAGGAATTGTCTTATTTTTTGGAAAAAAAAAACCGATCTAGGGTTGTTAGAGTGTGTGGGGTGATCAAGTGAGGGTTTAGATAAGTTGTGAGTCGACAAATGAGAATGAAAAGAGAATGACAACTGAGAAATAGTTGCAAACGGTAGCCGGACAACAAACATGGATAGGAAAACTACAATTTAGCTGTAAAACCTAAAATGTCAAAGGTCTTTGGATGTTTAGGAGAGATCAACACCTAGATTCAATTATGTTACAAGTACCACCAGAGAAAAATCA
Organism: Papilionanthe hookeriana x Papilionanthe teres; assembly: GCA_022702705.1. Lineage (NCBI taxonomy): Eukaryota > Viridiplantae > Streptophyta > Magnoliopsida > Asparagales > Orchidaceae > Papilionanthe > Papilionanthe hookeriana x Papilionanthe teres. The sequence continues at coordinate 51,919,859 of CM040423.1, read as the reverse complement.
TGGCTACAACACTCCAACAAGAGAAAAACTAAAGAAAATCGTCTCTAATGCCCAAAACACGAGTAAAAAGTGTCCAAATAGAAGTTCACAACATATATAAATGTTCCAAGTGTCATGACTGGGACTGTAAACAAGCGAGTTCAAACTCGCTCGTGTTTGACTTGTTAAAAAATACCATTGTTCATGTTTAGCTCGTTTATCTGTCGAGCTCAAAAAATTTGTTTGTGTACGTCTCGTTTATATATCAAGCTAAAAAGATTTTTTCGCGTTCGATTCGTTTCGACTCATTTATATATTGAGCAAAACAAGAGTTGTTCACGAACAAGTCATTTCAACAATCTTAGTCACGCAACCGTAAGATGTTAAGGGTAGGGTGAGATTTAAATCTTATTATTTAAATAGAATTTAATATATTTTTATTCTATTTTTTAATTAATAATTTTAATTGATTATAAATCTTTGTAGCCCTATAATTAATCAAATTATTTAAAAATAATACTCATCAATTATATATATATATATATATATATATATATATATGTATATATATATATGTATACATATATACATATATATGTACATATATATCACATACATCGAGATGATAAGAAAATGAAAGAGTATAGAAATAGGGGGAAAAGAAACTCCCCCTATATATATGTGTGTGTGTGTGTGTGTGTATATATATATATATATATTTATTTATTTTTTTATTTTTGCAAAAGAAGCCTTAGGGCCTATATTGATTTAAAAGCGATTACGGAGGCTTGAGGAGAGGGCCCATGGAGCCCTTCCCGGCGATACAATGTTATCAAAAAGATCCAAACTATTTAAAAACTACGGAACAAAGTCGAGAGCGAGAACGTGATACTCTCGCTCTGTTTCTTGAGATCCATGGAGTAATCTCTTTAATGCTACTCCATTGCCCTGAGTCACCGAGGTATCATCAATTAGGAGTGTAACCCCAGGCTTCTTCTTCCCTCGAGAATGATAAACCTGCCAGTCATCTACATCATCTGCTTCTTCTACTTCTTCTTCTACTTCTTCCTCTTCTGTAGAGTCTTGCTGATTTTTGCCGGTGGATTCGACAGTTGGTAGGGGAATTCTTCTTTTCCTGCTGAAAGTTTGGATGTATCTGTTAGAGCGGACGGCTGAAGTTGCCCCCGGGACGACTTGCGGCACAGGAAGAATTGCCGCACTTCCAGTTTGTATAGTAACAACTGTAGTCTCCGTAGTGACAATTTGTATAACCTGCTGAGACTTCTCCCCGACAGCCAAGTTAGCTGAGTTTAGACATTTATCAGCATCAGATGCTCTACCCTATTCTCCTGAGCCAGGGTAGCGTCAACTCTATGTTGGGAATTTCCAACAACGACGAGAGGCCCAGTAGCCGCATTTTCCTCGAAGGAGGATGTAGTCTATAGCGAGTGTCTCTAATGTGCCCAAACATTTCGCAATCGTTGGAAAAAGGAGGCTCGCTCTCCACACGACCTCCTCGCCAAAACCCATCTGCACCATCCGCGATCCAAAACGATCCACATCGGAGTGAGTGAAATCCTCTCCACTCGAACTCGACCACCACCTTGGGAGACCCTATCAAAAGTAGAAGCATCAACTGCGAGAGAATGCTGAGAGCATGGCTAATGTTGTACAAAACACGTGGATTGTACAAATGAAAGGGAAACCCCGGAAGTTTGAACCACATAGGAACGATGAGAGGTTCCTTAGATGGGTCAAAATCAGGAGTTCATTTGATAATCTGCATGTGAGTGCCAGCAATCAAAGTCGATTGTTGCTGTAAAGAGTCTAGCATAGTCTTCTTCTTTTGTATCCGAATGAGTAAGTGTCTGCTATATAACGCTCCCGATTTCCATCCACCAATAAGTTTCGGATTCTCGAAAAATTTTCTAACTAAATCCATCTTGGGGTGACGAAATTGGAATTTCCCAACTAAAGTAAATTTAACATCATCAGAGAGAACATTTATTTCCAGTGTCGTGAAGATAACAACAGATTTCCCATCTTTAGTACCAATCAGCCTGATAAAATTGCCCTGTATTTTGCCAGCCGTAGTGTCATGAAATTTTTGTGGAAAAAAGAGGTGATCATTGTGGGAATTGCTGCCCACAACTCCAGCATAGGAAGCCTTAGTTGCCATCAGAAGGAAGTCGCCGAGCGGCCTCAATGATCGATGAAATTGCGCAACAAGCACGCACACAGAAGCCACTTTGCGACTGGAAGTGCTTGGAAGTCTTCGAGCTCCCACAACAGGAAGTCGTCGAGCTCGCACAGTGCGGCTGGAGGGGAGCCGAGCTTGTCGAAGAACCGCAGCAGTCGGCGTCGAGCAGTAGACTCAACCTCCAGTCCACTTAAAACAGCTGCAGCAAATCTGAGCTGAGGTAGTCGACGTCGAGCAGGAAGATGCGTCGCAGTCAAAGGAGCTGACCGCGAATCGCTAGGACGTCGCAGCAATCGTCGTTGGGCAAGGATCTCGCGAGCGCGACGTCGTCATAGTAGGAGACGACGAAAAACGCCTGTAGACGGAGTCGTCGTCGTATATGGCGAAATCGAATCTGAAGCCGAAAAAATCACAGGGAATCGCCATGGAGAAACTCTGGAGCTCCCGACGCCTTCATCGTCAATTCATATATATATATTAAAGGGCTAATTTTATTGAAAAAGTAGGATACATCAAAGTTGAGCGAGAGGACCCAAAAGAGGCTTTCTACCCAAAAGATAACAACAGACAATAAAACCTCAATAAAAGGGATACAGATTCAAAACAATTCTAAAACATATAAAACAAAACAAGAAGCTAGAGATAGACCATTTTTGTCTTGCCTCTTCCTTTAGTTTTAGTGACAGAGCCAGATATCAAACTTTGAAGTGTTGTGCTATTGTCAGGAGTAATCAAAGTGTCATCCATTTAGTTTCCATGCTGGAGTGTGCCCCCAGCCTTCTTCCGCCGAAAAGTGTAAACCTATCATTCTTCATCTGATGATTGGCTCATGTGATCCTCGGTCTGATTAGATGGTAGAACCTCAGTAGAAGGAAAGCCAACCGTTGCAACAACGGGAGGTTCAGTATGTAATATCATCTTTGCACTTACTGCTTCCTGAAGAGGGGCTGCAGGACTGTCCTGATTTGCATTTCGAACATTATCTCTTGCAGTAAGGTCAGAAGTAGGGGCAATTGCTTCAGATGCCACCTCCGATCTTATGGTGAGTCCCTCCTCAGGTGGAGCCAATGTGTCAAGATTCGTGGGGAGTTCCTGAATTAACTCGGGTACCAATACCTGTCTTGTGGTGAGTCCCTCCTCTGGTGGAGCCAATGTGTCTAGAGTAGTGGGGTTCTACTTTTGACTAGAAGTTCTCAACTGTGGGTGCAATATGAAACATTTCTCTTGTGGGTAGCCGCACATCTTGCAGTTCTTGTAGTAGTGAGGTTTTTGTTCCATAATGATTTTTTGCCAATATCCATTGTGAGCAGAAACAAGCCAGATTTCGTCTTCATCTGGTAGTGTAATTTCCCTTTCATTCAAAATCCTTATAGCGGAAGGTCTTGAGTAATGAACTATAGGTGTGTCTACCTGTATAGGTTTTCCAAGGAAATTCCCAATTGCATATATGGTAGGATGGTCGAAGAATTGAAGCTTGAGTTCGTGTAATGAGAACCAGATAGGCGCAAAGGGGGTTTCTTGGTTGAGATCAAAATCAGAGGTCCATTTGAGCAACTTCATCGGTTTGCCCTCAATTGTAATGAATTTCTTCGAGAAAATCCTCATGTAGTCTTCTTCAATGCGCAACTGAATCAAAACATGTCTTCCGTCAAGAAGGCCCACCTGTTAAACCCCAACTAGCTTGAAGTCTTCGAAAGCCTTCCTGATATTCTCCATCTTCGGAAGACATAATTGGAACTTACCAAACAGTGTAAATTTATTTTTTTCAGCAAGAGATGAGATTTCAGCATCAGTGAAGAAAAGTGTTGGTTTGCCTGCTTTTTTCCCATGTCCTGTAACAGAATCATGATACGACTAGGAGAATATTAGATTGTCGGCGAGATGGAAAGGGGAGCTACATTTGTGAGCCACTGTAGTATTATAGGGTTTGACAGAGTTGTCACCGGTGAGGCCGGTGGCGTAGGAAAGCCCAGAAGCCATCTGCGTGCTTTACGCACTCCAGGAGAGGTACCTGGCGCAACAAGATCTCCCGCCAGTCCAAGCAAAAGCTGCAGCAGACGACTCTGGCGGAGGCGCGAGCAGGTTTGAGACTGAAGCAGTCAGTGTCGAGCAAGGAATGACGCGCCGCAGCCAGAGGAGTAGGCTGGACACTAGCTCTTCCTCAGACGTCGCAACAGGCCGCGAGGTCGGGTAGTCTGCGAAGGAGGAAACAACTTCACGCGAGCCTGTGAGGCGGAGCGTGCACACGAAGCTGAAGACACGATATCGTCGTGGGAGACGACAAAGACTGTGCGTGAAGCTGGGACGATTCGTGTTAGCCTGCGAGCAAAACAGAGTGTCATATCGAGCCAAATCTGCGGAGGGAGTAGTTTTTAATGCCGGAAATCGCCATATATGCATATATATGTGTATGTTTATATATATATATATATTTATATATATATATATATATATATATATATATATATATATCTAGGCCTGATTTATTAAAATAAAGCGGTTACAGAAGATTTGAGGATAGAGCCCAATGATGAAGCCTTACCACAACAATACAAAACAAACAAAGATACAAAAGGCATGAAGGAAGAAATGCAAATAACAATGTCTAAGAACGTTATCGCCAACGCAGTACTCTCATTCTGGTTCTTGGAGTTCCAGAAAGTAATCTCTTAAGTGCTACTCCATTATCAGGAGTAACCGATGTATCATCAATTAAGTCTCCAAGTATACCCTCAGGCTTCTTCTTCTGTCGAGAAGTGTAAACTTGCCAATTTTCTTCCTTTTTTTCTTCTGGTTCTTCTGAGGATTGATCCTTCTGATTTATGGAAGGAAAGATAGGTGTAGCAATGGGTATAACTTGGGGGTTTCTTCTCTTTCGACTGAATTTTTGAATATACTTGTTGGACTCCACAGTTTTAGTAGCCACAGGAACATCACGAGAAACTAGAGGAGTCTCTTTTTCCGCCTCTGAAGTTCTAGCCACAAGAGTAGTCTCAAGTCGATCCACCTCTCCAGCAGGTGAACCAAAAGATAGAGGAGTAACAATAGGAACCGGTTCATTAACTATGCTAAGACCAACTTCAGAAAAAACCTGCTCTTCGAGGGAGACAGATGGGGGGGGGGGAGTCAGCCAAACATTTAGCTTTCTGACCCACAGAAGTCCCAACATTTCCTTTAGATCTCTTAGTTGGGGGATAAAGCCGATAGCATCTATCCCTGGTGTGCCCAAACATTCTGCGGTGAGGACAATAATAAGACTTTTGCTCCATAACCACTTCATGCTAAACAACGTCCTAATCAGAGCCCACACAAACTCTATGGACATCTGGAAGAGTAATATCCCTCTTAATGAGAAACCTAGCGACGATCGAGGTTGGTCACGTTATAAGTTAGTAGCATCCATTTGCGATGTAAGTACTGAGGCTCTATCGATTTGAAACAAAACATTCCGATTGAAATATATGTATGGGAGGCCTGAAACACCGAACCAAATAGGAACCACAGGAGGTTCTTTAGAGGAATCAAAATTTGGAGTCCACTTTACAATCTTCATTTCAGTCACTGCAATTAGAATAATCTGCTTGGCAAACAACCTAGCATAGTCCTCCTCCACTGTGAAATGAAACAATAGATGTCTTCCATCCAATAATCCCATCTTCCAAGCTCCAATGAAGTGGAGTGAGTCAAAGAAATTTCTCACCAACTCCATTTTAGGATGTCCCAAGGCAAACTCACCGATAAGGGTGAACTTCACCTCCTTATGCTTTGAGGGTGAACTTCACCTTCTCATTCAATGCATTTAATTCAGTCTCTGAAAAAATAATTGCAGGAGAGCCATCTTTATCCCCTAGAGGATGAATAAAAGGACATGAACCTCTTCCTACCACAGCATCATGGAGAGCCTGTGGAAACACTAAATATTTAGGGCCTTTGCGAGTATTTATACATTTTCCCACCACCCCAGCAAAGGTAGTAGGGCACGTCATGGAAAATCAGCAGTCCGAATCAAACAAGAGTCGATCAAATCGGCAAGCAAGTTTAAGACGAGTGAAACAACAACAAAACGACACAACAACGACGCACAAGATCCAACAGTAGCAGTCAAACGGGACAACTATGCGTAGCGGGCGACAAATCACAGCGACGTCCTCCTCAAAGAACAACAGTCGAGATTTCCCGAGCGGCATGCAGCAGACGCAGACGCTGCGACCCGGGACGAGCGAGCACTGTGAAGCTCGCGTCGTTCTGTCGGCAGTTAGGAACGACGGAAGAGACGACGAAAGGGACGACACCAGAGAAGACGCAAGCAAAGGTCGATGCGAAAAATGCGGTAACGGTTGCTAGGGTTTCGCCATGAGGCGAAACCCTAGCAGTGCCGAGAGACGGCGAGGAAGACGCCATATCTTATATATGTTACAACTCTATTATATGTATGCATATATGTGTGTGTGTGTGTGTGTGTATATATATATATTATTTTTTTATTTTTTATTTATTTATTTATTTTTCAAAAGAAGCCCTAGGACCTATATTGACTAAAAAGCGGTTACAGAGGCTTGAGGAGAGGGCCCATGGAGCCCTTCCCCGGCGATTCAATGTTATCAAAAAAGATCCAAAATACTCAAAAAACTACAAAACAAAGTCAAGAGTGAGAACGTGATACTCTCGCTTCTATTTCTTGGAGATCCATGGAGTAATCTCTTTAATCTCTACTCGTTGCCCTAAGTCACTGAGGTGTCATCAAATAGGAGTGAAACCCCAGGCTTCTTCTTCCCTCGAAAATGATATATATATATATAAATATATATATAATTTAAATATTTCGAGTCCAACACTAACAAACAAATCTCTATTCGTGTTCCGCTCGTTTATATATCAAGCACAAAAAAATTGTTCATATTCGACTCATTGCTTAACGAAAGAATCAAACGAGCTATATAACGAGCAGAGCACGAGCAACGAGCCGTTTTGACAACCCTAGTCATGACCCAGCTTGATAGCTTAGAATTAATCAAGTCAGGATCCATGTTCGGACTACATTTACTTTTTTTTTAAAATTATACAATAAATTATCAGAACTTTCGTTAATAAAAAGAGCCACTAAAAACCACAAAGCATACCATACATTGATCAAATTCAACCGAAGCAACGACATAGTGTGAAAATAAAAAAATATCGCAATCTAACCAATAATAGTACAACATTTATCTGAAATAAACAATATGAGAAACTAGAACTATAACAAACAACCTACTACCTAGTATCATTAGCTCTCCTTCTGTAAATCAAATCTCTTCTGTCAATCATATCGACCTAGTGCTTTACCTGAAAGAATTAATTAATTTAAACTTGTATCTAAACTTAGTGAATAATTACAATCTTATTATGCTTTAAATTAATATGCAACTTCTCTGCATGATTGTCAATAAGAAATGTGATTCATTAATTAATAAAACTATAAACGTTCATTTGAAACTAGTAATTTTTTTTTCTATTTAGGTCATTTATCTTTTTAACCTGTCTTCTTTTCTAGGAAGTCGTATCAGTATCATTGTCATACTCGAAGTTATCTTCAAAAAGTTGTAACCGTAAGTAACATCAAAATTTTGAACCCAAAGATACACATTTATAATTTCCTTTTTCATGCACGGATGCTTTAACATTCGCAGCTAGTACAATAGGTGGGTATATTTTGATTTAATACCGATAAGGAAACAGTTACTCACCTGATCTTATCTCCTTACAAGCTTAATATTCTGCTTGCTTCCTCTTGCTATCACCTATATTAATTAATATTACATAAACAAGGATTTTTTAATTTTCTTTCAATTCTAATCACTAATTCCAACTAATGCAAAATTCAATATATATCTAATGACATTTAATTAAATCAATTTATATAAATAATGCACAACACATACCTCAACTCCAATTTCATAAGTATTTTCTCGATCACAATTATGGGCAGTCTTCACCCTTATTCTTTTAGATTTTTTCGACCCTAAAAGGAATTGTTTTTTTTTTAAAGAAAAAAATCATATTAACACTTAATATAAATTCAATTAAAACCTTTAATAATTTCCTTTGGCGTGCGCGAGCGTTCGTCTCCCCTTGCTCTTCTGCTCGAAGCCACTTACAAAACGTCTACAAGGCTTGGTTCTTTAATTTGCACGTGCGCCTTCTTCTTCTTCTTCTTCTTTTTCTTCGATTGTGCTTGGCTAGGGTTTGACACTCTCTCACACGAGAATTCCGCCTTCCTTGACTTGACAACAAATTCCCAAGCAAAGCAATGTTGCTTCGACTCTTTTCTAGCTTCAATGGAGATTGACGCTGTATAACCTAAACCCGCACCTCTCCTTTCTCCTCCAAGGGTTGCTTGGTTTGACTTTCTGCAATCGCCGATGAACAGATTGTGCACCACTCTACTTCTTCACGCACGACCACGACACTAGGGCTTGACACGACTCAAATCTGGTCCTTCATTTCTCTTCTCTTTCACTACGTTTCTTCCTTCCTCTCAGTCTCCCACTCTCGCTCTCTCTACTCTTTTGGATTCCTACGTGCGAAAGAGACTTTTGAATTTTAAGCGTATAACTTTAGAGACTTTGATTCGAACTTCCCTTTCATTTATCTATTTTATTTTTATTGTTATTATTATTATAAAAATTTCAGTTATTAGACCAAGTAAATAAAACCCTAAAGAATTAGCGTAAATAGGTAAATTGGGCTCCTGATGGAGCAGAAAGACCCTATGGGGGCTGGAAAGTGAACGGGTCACTCCTTGGACTGGTCAGGACTCAATTCCATTTGGGAGACGAACATAGGATGTCCGCTTCATTCTCCTTGAATAGAAGAGGGCCACTGCCGTCACTAGAAGCATATGGATTTTTGTAGTATGGCGACTAATCAACAACATTGTAAGGGACAAAAAAACTTTAGTCACTCGAAAGGTCAATCGTATTCACATTATCATTAATTTGTTTGGCAATTATGATTGCACCATTAGCTCTTAGCTTGAGCTTCTTAAAAGAACATACAGGGAAGCTCTCTTTCTTCGATCTGATCCATAATAAATCTCTTTTCTTGAAAATTTGGGATTATTTGGATTTATTAGCCTTCTTTTGTTACTTAGTTGTTTGCTTCCTTACGTGCTTCTGAAGGATCTAAATCTCAAATTTTTTATGACATTACAATGGAAATTAATCTCCAATCTGGGCATTATTAAAACATGTAGCATGATTCCTCTCAATAATTATAATATCTAACATCCTGGTCAAGTTTTGAATGATTATTTGAGATTTTATTCTGAACAATTTGATATCGAAACTAGTTGGAATGTGACAATATACAAAGTAAAATTTTATTAATATTAAAATAGTGATTCCATGACTTAAACAAAAGAGAAATATAATACATAATAGACGAATCCCTAACTAGAGTTATAAGAAGAGATTTGAAGACGGTAGCGACATCGGCAGGGTGAGCGGGTAGGGGATTGTGTGTGGTCGTAGGTGGATTGGAAGGCAAGATCGTGGAGGAAGTTGGGGTGGCGATAGAGTGGTGGATGAATGTGGGGTTGGTAGGCAGCTTGGAGAGTGGTAGGGGTTGGTGAGTAGTAGTGAAGGAGTTTGGAGTTACAACACCACCTCTGCGCTGGATACAACCGAAGAATCATCTATCGTCGGTTACCCCCCAACAAGAGGGAAGAGACTCCACACAAGAGATTAGAAGAAAATTCTAGTAGAACTGTCTCCTCCAAACTCAGGGGTCAACTATTTATAGCCTCCTTTTTCTACACAAGAGGAAAGAGGTGGAAAATGCAAGAATCCAGAACACACTTTTCCAGAAGAAGATATGGTGCGAAAAGCTCCAATGGATCGTGAGAATTTCCGATTCCATTCTCCGTTGCGAATTTTCCTGCCTTTGCGAGGTCGCGGGTCCTCACTTCATTTCATGCGGTTTTGCCTCACTGTTTCGAAGCGGCCCACTTCAAGGCACTATATTGTGCCCGACTTCGGGTGCCGTTCCAAGAGCCCACGTCAGTCTCTTGGGGTTGAGGAAACTTCGACCTTATTTGTCGAAGCTCCAGGCTCTTCAGAGTATTGTTGTTAAGTCGGTGACGTTGAATGAGGCTGAAATGTTATAATCTTCAGGCAGGTCAATCTTATAAGAGTTGTCGTTTAGCTTCTGAAAGTATTCTGAAAGTTCAATATGCTCTCGGCTTAAACTTCTAGAATGATCCTTCAAGAAATATCTTTTTTTTCAACCGAATCCATACGAGGTTGTCTTCTTGAAACATTACTTTATTCCTGGATTTATTTTCCTGTACTTGATATTTTTTATTCTGCTAGTAATTTCCTTACCAACTTCCTCGTGGAGCTTCTGGATCTTGCGAACTTTTTCTGTGGCATCTTTACTGATTTTTGAAGATGGCAGGAGTTGTAGCAATTCAAGTGGCTTGAGCGGATTGCGCCCGTACACAATCTCGAAGGGAGTTTGTTCTGTAGTTTTTTAATGTATCAGTTATAGGCGATTTCATCTTGGGCTTTGATGAGGTCCCACTGTTTTATGTTTTCCCCATGAAACACCTCAGGAGATTACCGAGGCTTTGGTGTACTACTTCTGTCCGCCTGTTTGTGGATGTGCTGCCGAGTTGATTGAGTTTGGTGCCAAGCTTTCCCCAAAGTGTCCTCCAAAACAGGCTCAAGAATTTGACTTCTCTATCTGAGATGGTGGCCTTGGGAATCCCATGCAGCCTTATAATCTTTCTAAAGTATTGATAGGCGATGTGAGAGGCGTCTAGTGTCAGGTGACAGGGTACAAAATGGGTCATTTTGGAGAATCTGTCCACCACAACCATTAAGAAATCTTTTTTTTTTGACTCCGTGGAAGTCCTAGCACGAAATTCATGTTGACATTCACCTACGGTGCCTTTGGTACTGAAAGTGGTGTGCACAATCCGACATTTTGTGTTCTTATCTTGGCTAGATGGAAAATCCTGCATTGCTTGACATGTTCTACATTTCCTGTTAGTTTGGCTAAAATAAATGTTCTCTTTTGAGGGCGATGGTTCTGTCTCTGCCAAAATGTCTTTCGAGTCCTCCGCTGTGGCATTCCTGGACAATGGCCTCTCTTAGTGAACTCTGAGGAATGCACAACTTACTCTGGTGGAAAAGACATTCATCTGTGCAGTAATATTGCCCTGCTTGCTTCTCCTGACATTGTTCCCATATGTTTTTGAAATCTTCGTCTGTTTCATATAGATCCTTTTTTACCTCAAAGCCTACAACTCGAGCCTGCATGGATGTTATCAATAGGTGTTGACTACTTAGTGCATTTGCTATGTGTTTCTGGATTCCCGCCTTGTGCTTTCGTACAGATTAGAAAGCTGCTAGAAATTCCACTCAGGTGGCGTGTTATCCCCTTAGTTTGCTCTGGATGTTGAGGAATTTTAGGGTCTCATGATTTGTAAATAGTGTAAGCTCGTTTGTCAATAGATGATAACTCCAATGTTCCAGAGCTTTTACAATGCCGTAGAATTCCTTGTCATAGGTTGATTATTTTCTCTTGGTGTCATTTAATTTCTCACTGAAGAAAGCAATGGGGTGTCCTTCTTGGCTTAGTACTGCTTCGATCCCCACACTCGAAGCATCACATTCTACCTTGAAAAGTTGGTTGAAGTCAGATAGCGCTAGCACGGGTTCCTGATTCATATTTTCTTTTGCGCGTTAAAACTGTCCTGGGCTACTGCTGTCCCAGTAAATTTCTTCCCTTTTAGAAGTCTAATTAGAGGGGAGGGTGATAGTGCTGAAGTTTTTGATAAATTTTCGATGGAAGGATGCCAGCCCTAAGAATTGCCTCAGCATGGTGAATGACTGTGGTACGACCCGACCGATAATTGTCTCTATCTTTACAGGATCCATCTGCATGGCTGCATTAGACACGATGTAACCCAGAAAGCATACCTGACTTGTCATGAAGTGACATTTCTTCGAACTGGCAGATAATTGTTTGGTTTGCAGTAACTTAAATACTACTTTCCGGTGATGCAAATGATCTTTCTTCGGCTGATTGTATACTAGAAGGTCGTCAAAATAGACAACGACAAACTTTCTAATGTAAGGTCGGAATACCTGATTCATTAATCTCATGAAAGTGCTAGGCGCATTTGACAGTCTGAAAGGCATAACGGTCCACTCATAAAGTCTGTCCCATATCTTGAAGGCGGTCTTTCACTAATCTCCCGGCCTCATCCGTACCTGGTGATATCAGCTGCGCGAGTCTATCTTAAAGAAGATAGTGGCTGCATGTAGTTGGTCTAAGAGATCATCCAGGCGGGGTATTGGAAATCGATACTTGATGGTAATCTTGTGGTGGCTCGGCTGTTGATGCAAATTCGCCACCATCCATTCTTTTGGGGCACCATTAGGGCCAAGGCTGGATATAGGCCGGTGCTTTCTCTGACTAGTCCCCTTGCAACGAGGTTCTGTACTTGCCATTGTAGTTTTTCATACTATGCATGTCTTATTCAGTAGACTGGTCGGTTTGGTACTACGATCCTGGTATAAGTTCGATGGCGTGCTGAATGTGCCTTGGTGGTGGTTGTCCCTTTGGTAAGCTGTCGGCCATAACATCCTGAAAGTCCTGAATGGTTGCTATAGTGCTGGGATCTTTCTTCTTCCTTGCTTCCTTACATGAGGACTATTACTAGTGTTACAGTGGCACCTCTGACCAACTGCAAGAACGTATTACGAGGAACTAATGCTACCTCTGTATCACTCCCGACTTTGGCATGCTTAACATGTAGTAATATTGTACATTTCCCATCGTTATTGAAAAAATAATTATTTTTGAACCCGTCGTGTTGAGTCTCGCGATCAAACTGCCAAGATCTATCCAACAGAATGTGGCAGGCGTCCATAGGAACCACGTCTTACCATACCTATTCGTGTAGCTGGTCTCCGATAAAGAAATCAACAAGGCACTGCTGATCCACATGTATGTCATTGCCCCTCTTCAATAAAGTAAGAGTATATGACTGGTGATGCTTCTGTGTGCTAAATCCTAACTTTTTTACCATGAGCTTGGACACCACATTCTCGCAGCTCCCAGTATCGATGATTAGGCTGCAGACATTCCCCTTGATGGTACAATTGGTGCAAAAAATGTTGTAGCTTAGCCAAAATTGGTCCCATTGGGGCTCAGACTGTAGTATTTGCCGCACGATTAGTGCTTCTCCTTCGTCTAGAGGTAAGTTCTTCTTCTGAACTCTCCTTTGATTCCTCATCAACTTCCTAGAAGACGCTTTGATCTGTGAGTGTGACGACTCGGCTTGTTGGGCAGCTGAAGGCTATGTGATCATAGTCGTGCCACCGAAAATACTTATTGTCCGGCAATGTCTTGGAGGAACTATCTTTCTCTGGCTTCTTCCCGCTCTAATTTGCCCTATTAGTCCCTTGTCCAATTTTGTTATTTCCTCCCGAGGTACCTTGGTCGATTGTGGCAGTTGCAGGTGGCAATTTAGTTGAAGGTGGTGGTCTGAACGATGACTATTGACTTCTTTGCTTCTACTGTGTCTCCACCTTCAGGGCTAGTGTCTGGACATCCCCCAATGACAGTATGGCTGTAGTTGTACCACATTGTTAATGACGGGTTTTAGGCCTCAGAGATATTTGACGATCGTGTGCTCCTCTGGCTTTGTCAACTCGGACTTTAGCTGCAAGTGGTCGAACTAGGTTGTAAACCGCTCAACTGATAGGTCTCGTTGCTGCAAATTGTGGATTTTTAGAAACATGTCTTGACAGTACTTTGGTGGGAGGTATTTTTTTCATTGTCTTCTTCATTTTCTCTCACTTAGTTATCTTTTCGCTTCCTTCCTCGTCCATTATAGATTCTCTGACCATAAGGGCACATTCTTCTTTAGTTTAAGTGTAACTAGCTTGACTCGCTTGTCTTCTAATACGTCTTTAAATTTGAAGATTCGTTCGAGTGTTTGCAGCAAGTTGATAAACTCATCATGGTTTGTGCAACCCTCAAACTCTGGGAGTCCATCTTGATGCGAAAATTCCTCTAACCTCCATAAGAGGCCTCTTCTCTCTGTCTCCTTTGATATTGGATACCAAAATGGTGTGACCGATATTCTTTGTCGCTGTGATCTTCCCTGTGGAACAAATTAAGATCTTCGTCTTTGTCTTTCTCACAACTCTCTCGATCACGGTCTTTTGTATTCTCTTCTTGGTTCCCGTCATCTAACTCAACTAGTCTCTGTTGCAGATGAAGAATTTGATGTTGGAGCTCTTCCCGAGCAGAGCGTGATGTATCTCTCCTTGGTGGTATGGCTAGAGTTGGGAATTGTAAGAAAAAAGAAGTTGATGGAGGTGAATTGGGTGGGGGATAGTGCTAGGGAATCCTAGGATATGACTAGGCTTGAGCCTGACTCTGATTCCAAATGATATCGAAACTAGTTGGGATGTGGCGAAATACAAACAAAGTAAACTTTAATAAGATAATGAAAGTGATATAACACGATTCAAACAAAAGAGAAATACATAATAAACGAATTGCCAGCTAGAGCTATAGGAAGAGATTTGAAGGCGGTAGAGGCGTCAGCTGGGCGAGCGGCCATTGGGTAGGTAGGGCATTGTGGTTGGTTGTAGGTGGATTGGAAGGTGAGATCGTGGAGGAAGTTTGGGTGGCGGTAGAGTGGTGGAGGAATGTGAGGATGGTAGGCAGCTAGGGGAGTGGTAGGGTTTGGTTAGTAGTAGTGAAGGAGTTTGGAGTTACAACACCACTGCGGAGTAGGGTACAACCGAAGCACCATCTGTCGTCGGTTACCGCCCTAACAAGGGGGAAGTGACTCCACATAGGAGATTAAAAGACAACTCTAGTAGAACTGTCTCCCACAAACTCAAGAGTCGGCTATTATAGCCTCCTACTTCTACACAAGTGGAAAGGGGTGGAAAAGGCAAGAAGAATCCATAACACACTTTTCCAGAAAAAGAATTGGTGCGAAAAGCTTAGCTGCATCGCGAGAATTTATGATCTCACCCTCTGTCGCAGGTTCTCCTGCTTTCGCGAGGCTGTGGGTCCTCGCTCAGCTTTGCGCGGGTTCGTAGGGCTGTTTCGAAGCACCCCGCTTTGGGGCACTATTCTGCGCTCGAATTTGGACGCCATTCCAAGCGCTAGTGTCACAATTCATGTTTAATTTGTTAATTAACTTAAGTTTGTTTTCCGAATATCTTGCTGTGATTATCTTATCATAACTATTTTTAAATCCTTTAATCCTATCCCTATGTCTATATAAATGCTGTTAATTGGCTGTCGGATGGGTGCTCTTTGGATTGAGGTTTTTGGCAATTTTAGATGCTGGCTTGAACTGCACTCGATTAGGTAGCCATGATGTGACAATTGAATTTAATGAGAGCTTTCTTATTGTAGAGGGATATCACAATTTCTTGAATGCTCGAGCCAAGCAAGTTGTTGACAACTAAATGGCTGCTGCTTAACGAGCAAGCGGATGAGGTAAATGGTTAGGTTGGCTTGGTGATTTTTGTCAAGACATAGTTTGAAGT
This sequence comes from Papilionanthe hookeriana x Papilionanthe teres, assembly GCA_022702705.1. NCBI lineage: Eukaryota > Viridiplantae > Streptophyta > Magnoliopsida > Asparagales > Orchidaceae > Papilionanthe > Papilionanthe hookeriana x Papilionanthe teres. The sequence continues at coordinate 51,904,109 of CM040423.1, read as the reverse complement.
AGTAACAGCGGCTTTCTTCAGAGGCCTTTTGCGAGGTGGCGAACCAAGGTGACTGTTGGATCTAACTAAGACGGCATTTGAAGTAGATCCGGTGAGCTGGCGTTAAGATGAGTTGGCAAATAAATATGGTGTTGATTGTCGTCTGAGTGGCCGATTTTGCTGTTTGGTTATATGGAGAAGCGAAAAAAAAAAAGATGATAAATTAAATATGATATTAGATATATATATTTTTTATAATACTGTATATATTTAGTCAAACGAGTTTTTGTAGTTTTGTTCTTGCTCTAGTTTGAACTATGTTTGGAGAAAAAATTGGGGATAAAGGGAGTGAAAAAAAATCTGAGGTAAAACTAGTAAGATAAAATCAACCTAGAAAATATGTGAGGGCAAATTTTTGGACTAATGTAAACATTCTCTTCTTACTCAACCATGAACATGGGTGAACTTCACAGAACCAGATGCATCTGTCCATTGTTTTCTGGTGTTTTTACATCCTTTTTTTTCATTTTGCTCCACTTGCACACAGCTTTCCCCTCACAGTGATAATTAAAGTCATACGAACATAAAGGGTGATTCTTTTTTAAGCCCGACTTCAATTCGAAATTTTGTGTGTTTCCATCTAACATTTTATTTCAAAAATGCCAGACCTCTAAAAAATGTGTAGTATGGTGATACCCGAGGAGAAAGCCCAAACTACGAAATCAACTTTTATTAATAGAAAAACAGGGTTACAATACACACAAACTGAAAGAACATTACCACAGTATAAAGCGACACAACAAACACCAAGAAAGTGTATCCCAAGGGGGCGGCGTATGTTGCCCCGGTGGATCCGGAGGCTTGGACAGCAAAGGTGGATGTGGGAGAGCGACCGACAGGGTTGGAAGGTAGGCTGGAGGAAGGAGGCAACAGGTTAAGATGACGGGAAGATTAGTTGGGCGTCTGAGAGGTTGGTTGGAAGGTATGGTAATAAGCTGGGAAAGTGGACAATAGCTGAATTGGGAGGATGTGGGTTGCAAGTGGCAGTGAGACCCACCGGCAGCTGTAGGTGGAGCTTGGGCTGTAGGTGGAGCTTGGGCTGTGGGGGAGGCCTGCTTGGAGGCGGGAGGGAGCAACCGACTGGCAGCAGGTCACAAAGATGGTAGGATTTGATGGCAGCAGGAGGTTATGTTTCTTGGGGGTTGCGGTTCAGCAGAGGGTGGGTTTTGACGGCAGGTGGGCAGGAAGTGGATGGCTAATGAGGATGAGGTCAGCGGGAGGAAGGTGAAGGTTGGCGAGTCGCTGGATGTGGGAAACAGCCGGGAAAAGCAGCGCAGTAAGGAAGGATGGTAGAGGTGGTAGTAGGCGAGATAAATCATCACCGAGGGATAGTGATATAGCCGGTGCACCACCATTTCCGTCAGATACTGCTCTCGATGGGGAAAACAGGACGCCGACAGCTGTCCTCACAAACTGAAATCAGAAATTAACATAAGCCGAAATTCTTGATAGCAAACACATAAATAGGAGATAGATATGCGGGAAAGAAAACAAAAAGGGAGGGATTTTCGCCTAATGAAAAGAGGAATTAGGGGGCCGGTTTAGCCCTCCTCTCTCAACTGAACAAGTTTGGGCTAAACTAGTTCAGCTTTTGGAGGAAAACCCCAATGTCTCTCCTGGGGTTAGTAGAGCCTCGACCTCATTCATCGAAGCTTTTGTATTCTCATGTTACAACGTAAGTCCTCTGGTAGGTCGATCGTATCGATATAGTCATTCCACAACACATTCCGATAAAATAGGTAGCCATCTTCGTTTGACGCATCCTGAGCAGGAGTTGCATATAGTGGCGGGTTCTCACAATGAAAGACTCGAGCCTTTACATTTGAAATCTTCTCCTTCTACTTCTTGTGCCTAGCGTGCGGTGGTTGAGGAATAAGTATGGGAGTAGAACTCAATTCTAGGATGAAACCCGTGGCAAGTTGCTCCACTCTCACTGACGCCCCCTTAGATGAGACTTCTCCCTCATAGTTAGGATCTGGACCCATTGCAGAATATTTATCTCCATCAAGCTTTTCGGGTCCACTACAAAGTTGTAGTTCATCTCTCATGTCTTGACATCTGATGAGGTGTCCCTGGCGGACCTCAAAGTAACCTTTGAATATCTCTGTGTAATTTTCTCAACATGACACACAATGAGCTCATTTATGACATGTTGGACCTCTCTCCGTCGGGGCAAATCAGGAGAGTTTCTATGCATCTGAAAAATACACATCTCGTTTATCTGTGATGGACCTGCAAATGATGTTTGCTCATCGAAATCATAACCCTTATAGACATCCAAGGTCATTACTATTGATGTTTTTATCACTGTTGCTTGATGCTAGCTCGAGACACGATAATCTCGTGCTTTGCTAGGTTGCCCATTACGTCAGAGTCACTTCCTTCTAGAGGAGCGACTGTTACCTCTGTCGGAATCTCTATCGCTGGGTCAATTGGGTTTGGTGGCATCTCTTATTTGCTAGCTGCGAGTGGAGAATATTCTCGGAAGTCTTCATCTTCTTTATGATCACCGTTCATCTCTTTAATCGGAAGTTGGTACTCTAGTTGCTCTCCTTACCGTCTTCAGTGTCTGCAATGTCTTTACCCAACATTTTGATGACGCCCTGCTCGGTAAAGTAAATCATTCCCTTGGTTGTGCATTCTGCCTCAACATGTCCAAATCCGTGGCACTTGCCACATTTTCTGGCTGTGACAGACTTGCTGTTTGGTTTTTTTGGATGGTTGCCAGGGAGTAGCTTGTTGATGCGGTCTCTCCTCGTCGAAAGCTAGAGTTTGCAATTTTTGGCGGTAGTAAGTTTGTAGGAACTAGTGTTGTATTTCTTGCTTCATCTTCATATCTTCTCGTTCCTCCCTTCGACCTTTTTTATCACGGTCGAGGGTAGCCTCCCATTGGGTTTCATCTTCAATGTCTGTAATCCACCACCGAAGTTGGCGGATCTCTCGCCATATCTCCTCCCGGGTAGGCTGGGGCATATATCTCATTAGTGGCGTGTCTAAGGTTTAGGGTTGAGAGGTGAAAGATAATGCATGAGACTAATTGAGTGTGTATATAATTTGATTTGGGATTGTTGATTTTGAATATCAACAAAGAGAATTTAGGGGTTGGTTTCGGAATGGGTGGTTTAGGGTTGGAAAGAAAATTTTTCGGCTGGGGGATAAGGCGGACGCTAGGGAACCCTAGGATAGGATTAGGGTTGTGCTAACTTTGATACCAAATGATATCGGAGGATAAAAGTCAAACCACAAAAATAACTTTTATTAATAAGAAAATAGAGTTACAGCACACACAAACAAACTGAAAGAACATCACCAAAATATAAAATGACACAACGAACACCTCAAATGTGTAGCCCAATGTGGCAGTGGAGGTTGGTTTGGTGGATCCAGAGGCTTGAGACAATAGGGGTGAATGCGGGAGAGGGACCAACAGGGTTGGAATGTGGGCTGGAGGTGGGGGTTAGCAGGTTAAGGTGCGAGATAGGTTGGGAGGTAGGGTAATAGGCTGGGAAGGTGGGACAACTGCTGAATTGGGAGGATGTGGGTTTAGGAGCAATATGACGTGAGGAACTAGGGGTCTGCAATAAGGAAATAGGTGGGAGGGGAGTGCAGGTGGCAGCTGTAGGCGGAGCTTGGGCTTCAAGGGAGGCTTGATGGGAGACTGGAGGGAGCAACCGCCTGGCAGCAGGTTACAAAGGCTATAGGATGTGATGGCGGCAGGAGTTTACGGTTCTTGGGGGCTGTGGTTCAGCAGGGGGTGGGGTTGGACGGTAGGCGGGCAAAAGTGGAAAACTGGCGGGGTGAGGTCAGCGGCAGGAAGGTAGAAATGGAAGGATGACGAATCACTGGATGCGGGAAACTATGGGAAAAGGAGTTGCGGTAAGGAAGGATGGCGGAAGTGGTAGCAGGAGAGATAAATTACGGCTGAGAGATAGAGATACAACATGAGTACCACCCTTTCTGTAGGATACAGCCCCGAAGGGGAAAATAGGACATTTATATGTTTTATGTACATGCATGGACATTTATGTAATTTTAAATTGTGTCTAGTGTTTACAATGAACAAATTCAACTTGTCCTTTTTAAGCATCGAGCTTGATAACTGCACGTTTTTCTAAATTTTGATTTTACAGCTTGCAAGAGTTTTTTACTTAATTTTTTTTATTTAACCAATATTCTTGTGCATCTCATTTTATAATGAGTTTTATTTATTCACTTGATTCCTTGGCAGATTGAATCACGTAATAATAAGTTGGAGATGCAATCTTTAAACGACCAAACACTTGTTGAGGAGCTTGATAAACTTCTTGAACGATTGCGAATTCCTTCTGAGGTATGATAGATTGTAATTTACTCAAAATATTATATACGAATGTTTTGGGATTGACTCAAGAGTCTGACATTATTTGCTTATTCCTTGTTTTTTATTAACAGTTTGCAGCGGCTTTAACTGTTGGTTCATTTGATGAGGCCCGTATGCTCAAAAATGTTGAAGCATGTGAATGGTTAGCTGGGGCAATATCCAGCCTTGAAGTGCCAAACTTGGATCCTTGCTACTCAAACATGAGGGCTGTAAGTACCTTCTCATTTGTTGAATCTGCAACTCCTAACTACTTTTGCATATGTACGACAATAACAACGACACCAATCTTTTATCCCGCTAAGTGGGGTTGGCTACGTGAATACTTTGCTCCATTGTATTCTATTGAGTGTCATATTGTCATTTAATTTTAATAAATTAAGATTTTTTTTATATAACACGCCCAAGTTATTGAAGGTCTACCTCTACCTTTCTTAGCATAAGTCCAATCTAAACATCTACTTTCCTAACTAGGTCATAAGTTGGTCGACATTTAATGTGACCAAACAGTTTAAGGCGAACCTCAGTGATCTTTTCTGCCACAGGAGCTACTCCAACCCTTTCACGAATATATTCATTTCAAATTTTTCTCCAAGTATAAAGCCACTCATGTAACTGATCATTCTCGTGTCAACAACAACAAAAATAAAGAAGTTTTTATCTTACAAAGTAGGGTCGGCTACATGATTCCTTTTTCTCCATTGTGCCCTATTGAGTGTTATATTTTCATTTAATTCTAATAAATTAAGATAATTTTTATAAAATATGCTCTAGTCTTTTTCACTTTTGATGAGAGAGAAAACATCCCCTCTATCTCGAGTCTGGTTGGCATTCGAAAATCTAGCAAGGGAAGAACATTGCAGCGTGGTTGAATTAGTAAAGAGGATTGGACCTATAATCTCATCAAAAGTGAAAGGTGAAATCCTGAGACGCCCGCATAGATTTCAGAAATTCCAGAAGGCATACCGTGCCCCGTGTATCTGCTAAACTTCGTTTAGGACCTCGGGTCGACAGCGTTTAGTTCTTGGTACCACTACTGAACCTCTTAAGAGCAGAATACCGGTGAAATCCTAGCTAGGTCCTAGGATTCAGCCAAGAAGTCCTTTAGAGATTCTTACGATAAAAAGGCTTCTACTACGAGGTCTAGATAACTTGATGGGGAACATACCTCTTCTCATGATTCCGATGATGTCAACGGGACACCCAGTCCCCATACATCTCTAAGGAAGAAGGTATGGATTCCCAAAGTCTTTAGACCGGTTTCTTCGGTAGAAATGGAGGACCGTTCTACAAGAAAGAAGGACGAGTCTGTTAACTCGACCGATGCCGCTATAGTTCCCCTGACTGTAGGGATAGAGGAGAGACATTTGCAGCAAACTCCGCCAGATATCAAAGCAGTTGAAAAGTACTCAATCGAGGCTAGATTGGACAAGTTACGAACTGGCTTGAGACAACATGCCCAGGAGCGAGGAATCAACGATGCCAATACGGATTCTGATGAAGAATTCATGGAAATCAACATGGTTGACACAAGACCCAAGCAGCCTCTTGGAAATTCAACCTTTTGATGAAGAGGATACTGAGACAGACTCTCATAGAGCAGTTCAGAGTCAGGATAAGCAGATCACTAGATTGGAGAAAAGAATGGAAGAGGTGCTTGCTACCACCGCTGTGATGTCTGCACGGCCTTCGACTCCAGTAGCTGTAGAGGTGCATCCGCCAGAAATAGTACATATCAAGGACGACAGAAGGGAGTATACCTCTGCCAGCAAAGAAGATGAGACCAAAAGGAACTCCGTTCAGAGCTCGGTACCTGAAAAAGACATTAAACAGTATATGGACCAACATGTTAGAGAGGCCATAGCCTAGTCCAAGGGAGGATCATTAGTTCTAAAGGGTAGGCCCTACCCAGATGAGTTTGATTCCTCCTCATATCTTAAGGGATTTGTGCCTCCTACCTTCAAAGCTTTTGATGAAACAGAAAACCCGAGGCAGCATATAGCGCACTTCAGAGCCAATTGTTGCAACGTAAATGAGAACGACACTCTCCTCTTCAGACTGTTTGTTAACGACTTATTGTGGATAGCCTTTGAGTGGTATGTTGATCTTTCTAACGGATCAATAAAGACATTTACTGAGTTAGAAAGCCTGTTCGTACAGAGATTCGTCGGGACACAATGTCGGATGGCTATAGGGGTTCTCATCAGAGAGCAACAGAAGCCCGATGAGACACTGGTGGATTTTTCTTAAGGTTGAGAAATCTAAGCATGAAATGCGAGCCACAGATTGATGAAAAATATGCAATTGATATGGTGCTCGAGGATATCCATGGAAAGATCAGTTTCATGCTTAAAAGACTTACCATTATGTCTTTCGAGAAGCTACTCACCAAGGCTGCAAAGCTTCAAGAGGAGCTTAAGCACTCGAATGCAGGGAAAACAAATAGGGTCAGACCAGCAAAGGCTTATGACAAGAGAGTCGGGACGGTGTCTGCAGTTGATAAAAGGAAGCAACCAATGAATATGGATGACCATCATCGACGTTCCTATCAACAACAACAATCAGATTCTCAGTTTACTCAGTCATTCAGCTAGCGAGTTAGTCAGCGTCCGCCTCAATATCCTCAACACGATCAACAGTATGTGCGTCAGTATTCTCAGCCTCAGGATCGACAATATGCGTTGCAGTTTGGTCAGCAATGACAATCTTCAAATCAACCCAGAACCTACAATAAATCAACCATAACATAGCTCTTGAACAAAGTCTACTCTTTGAAAATTGAGGCAATGTCCAAGATGAAGCTGTCAAAGAAGACTGAGTTCAAGCTTCCAAAAGTTAAGAGGCTGGAAGAAGCTGGAGGGACAGATAGTCCAAACTATTGTCCTTACCACAAAATGTTGGGTCATACGATCGAGAACCGCGTCACTTTTAAAGATTGGCTCGAGATGAGTTATAGAGACGAAACTATAGCTTTCCTAAAGCAATATTTATATGAACTTGTCATAGGTTCTATAAATATGATCACCGTCGAACCAGTCGATTCCTGTACCAAAGGTGAAATTTGGAACATAGCTTGGAGTAGTCATCCAAGAAGATTTTGAACAAGATTCGGGTTGTTTCAGCTCAAGTTGCCACCGAAGATCAACGACCTGCTCAGGTTGTCACTCAGGTTCAACCATCCATTCAGGTTACACCCGAGAGGGCAACGAAAAAACCTGTATGTGAGAAGATCGAGGAAGAAAAGGAAAAGACCGAGAATGATAGTGCGAAGCCTAGGATAGCAGCTGTTTTTGATAGGATAGTGCTGAGTGACTTGGGGAAGAAAATCCTCAAGCCTATTACTTTGTCTGATCATCTTTTTATCCCGTCGGGATATTATAATGATAACGCTTTTGATTTTGGTTATGTTTTGACTCTTTCTTCTGAGAATGTCGATATCGGTAGCCAAATTACTCGCGATTTCGATTCCCAAAGTAATCTTCAAATCATACAACCCACCACTAGTGACAATCGAGGTAGTGGAAGTGAAGGAGATTCCGATTATGATAATTCGTCGAGCGAGGAGCTAACCCTCGAGTTCAAAGGAACACCTATTGCAGTTAGCTTTCAATCGTTAGAGTCAAAGTCAGATGCAGAGGATTCGGCTACGACATCAGGAGAGACTTCCACCGAGTCAACACTAGAAAATGAAGAAATTACAGAGGTAAACTTGAGGAGTGGTAGGGTGTTGCCTCCACGAGTGGTCCCAATGGAAGAAAACAAACAATCCCTCGAGAGGTTCCACCTCCACTTGTGGAGAAGAAACCTCTTCCAGAACAAGTTAAATAATTCAACAAAGTGGAATATAATGTACTCGCGCACCTAAAGAAACTACCAGCGAAGCTAAGTATTTTTGATGCTCTAATCCTGTCGAAGGAGATGAGACACGCACTCATCGAGGCCCTACTCGACACTGAAATTTGCTTAGCCCAGTTGACCAGTACATCCTCTGAGGTAGCCTGTTCATTACAAGATTAACCTGGAGTTACCTTTTCCTATGAAGACCTTTTACTTGGGACAACAGACCACAACAGACCTCTCTACATTTCAGTCAATATTGGAAAAAGCTGTTCTTTCCAGTGTTTTCGTAGACCTAGGAGCTTCATTGAATACAATGAAACTCCGAACATCAGCTTATATAGATATCGATGCATAAAAGCTCGATAATGATAAAATGATGTTAAGAGAATTCAACCAGAAAAGAGAGAGCTTTGGGGTCTATTACTTTGATGTTAAAGGCCGGAGATTTGGTAACAATTACAAATTTTCATATTATCGATTCAGAAATTTCGTTCAATGCTTTACTCGGATGTCCTTGGATTCATGAGTACAATATGGTGTCATCGTCCCTTACATCAGTGTATCAGGTACATAAAGATGGACGAGAACAATGTATTAAAGGAGATCTTCAACCATTCTCAATTCACGAAGTAAGGATACGTGAAGATGCTGCCTATTATGCACTTCCGAAGATGACCGTCTGTTCCAAAGACACTAGAGGTAACAAAGATAGCACTGCAAAGAAGAAGACACGAGTGAGGGTTCAATCAACTCCAATTCAACAATCCGTTACTTTACCTACTCCACAAAAGGAGGATGATTCTTTTAGTCTACGTATCTGAGATGAAGGCCGGAGACGTAGACAAATAAGAATCAAAGGGTTGTTCGAACTAGACAATCCAACCATTAAAGTCCACTTGGAGACCCGCTCGGATGATGAAGAGTTTCAAATAAAGGTGAGAATTATTAATGAGAAGAAACCTCAGTTTAAAGTCCAAGTTGAAGAGGAAGAAAATGATGCATACCATACGATGTATGATTGAATCAATAACTACGACATGCCCTTAACTCCAATCAAATTAAATAAGGTTGAGAGCTTAGGGATTAAGGATTTACATACTGAAGGCCTGAAGCCGATCAAGTTTTACTCTGCTACTACTACTTCTTCTCTAGATATTGATGTACTCTTTAAAGAAAATTCTAATGAATTAATGAAATTATCTTTTGGTTACTTTTCGCCTTATTTTATGAAGTTAGTTCAGCAGGGTTCAATGCCGAGCCATATACCGAAAAGTAAATTGAAACTCTTTGAAAAGCTATGAAATACCTAGGTCCGTAATTTTTATTCAAAGAACGACCTTGGATTTGGAACGATAAGACAATTTGATGATATAGAATTTTGCATGGTTGTTACTACGGAGCAATGTATGGATGTTGATGAAGATTATGAAGAGCCATGGATAGAAGATGCTTCCTTTGAGTTCGAGGAAGAGATTAAGTGTATTATCGATGAATTAAGGGAAATTAACTTGGGAATAGAGGAGAGCCTAGACATACTTTCATTAGTTACTTGCTTAATGAAGAGGAGTCTAAGGATTTAATTGAATTACTTAAAAAATTTAAAGATTGCTTCGCTTGGAGTTATGATGAGATGCTGGGTTTAGCACCAGAAATTGTAGTTCATAGACTCGGGGTTTATTCAAATATCCCCCCTGTAAAGCAAGCACCTTGTAGATGAGGGTAAAAATTGAACAACAAGTTGTTGCAGATGTTAAGAAGTTAATAGACGCTAACTTTGTTAGAGAAGCAGTACCCCACATGGTTAGCAAATGTTGTTCTAGTCAAGAAGAAGAACTGACAGATTTGTGTCTGCGTTGATTTCAGAGATTTGAATAAGATATGTCTAAAAGATGAATCTCCCCTACCAATACCAACGTTAATGGTGGACATCGCCTCATCTCATGAAATCTTCTCCTTCATGTATGGCTCCTCTGAGTACAATCAGATAAAGATGGCACCCGAAGATGCTTCATGGATGGCTCCTCTGAGTACAATTAGATAAAGATGGCACCCGAGGATGCTTCGTTAACAGCTTTCAAAATGCCAATCAGAATCTTCTGCTACACTGACGCCTTTTGGTCTGAAGAACGCAGGACCAACATACCAGAGAACGATGACAAAGATATTCGACGATCTCAACCATAAACAAGTAGAATGTTATGTGGATGATCTGGTTATTAAAAGTGAAGACAAGAACGATCATTTGTACGATTTGAGGATTGTATTTAATCGGTCACGACAATAAAATCTCAAGATGAATCCTTTAAAGTATGCTTTCAGTGGTACCTCACGGAAATTTCTAGGATTTGTTGTCCGTCACCGGGGAATCGAAATCGATTCAGATAAGATAAAAGCTATCTTAGAAATGCCATTTCTAGGATTTTCTTCTCGAAGTCACTGACCACTACCTTCGCGTTATCGGTCTCGGTCTTCCCCTTATCTTCATCTATCTTCACACATGCAGGCTTTTCGACGCGTTCGTGGGTGTAACCTGAATGGATGGTTGACCCTCAGTGGCAACCTGAGCAGGTGGTTGATCTTCGGTGACAACTTGAGCTGAAGCAATCCGGATCTTGTTCAAAATCTTCTTGGATGACTTAATCTAAGTTGTGTTCCAACTTTCACCTTCGGTACTGGAATCGACCGGTTCGGCAGTGATCATATTTATAGAACCTATGATAGGTTCACGTAAATATTCCTTTGGTAGAGATATAGTTCGTCTCTGTAACTCCTCTCGAGTCAATCCTTAAAAGTGACGCAATTCTCGATTGTATGACCCAACATTTTGTGGTAAGGACAATAGTTTGAACTATCTATCCTACCATCTTCTTCCAACCTCTTAGCTTCCAGAAGCTTGAATTGTCTTCTTTGACAGGTTCTTGAAAATCTTGGCCACTGCCTCGTTTTTTAAAGAGTAGACCTTATTCAAGAGCTCTGTTAAGGTCTGTTTATTGTAGGTTCTGGGTTGATTTGATGATTGTCCTTGCTGAACAAACCGCGACGCATATTGTCGATCTTGAAGCTGAAAATACTGAGGCACATACTGTTGTTCGGCTCGAGGATACTGAGGCGGATGCTGACTAACTCGCTGGCTGAATGACTGAGTAAACTAAGGACTTGATTGCTGTTATTGATAGGAACGTCGAGGATGGTCATTCCTATTCATCGAATGCTTCCATTTATCAACTGCATACACCGTCCCAACTCTCTTGTCATAAGTCTTTGCTGGTCTGGCCCTATCTACTTTCCCTGCATTCGAGTGCTTAAGCTCCTCCTGAAGCTTTGCAACCTTGGTGAGGAGCTTCTCGAAAGGCTTAATGGTAAGTCCCTTAAGCATGAAACCGATTTTTCCATGGATATTCTCGAGAACTATATCAATTGCGTATTTTTCATCAATCTGTGGCTCGCATTTCATGCTTATGCTTTTCCACTTTAAGAGATAATCCACCAATGTCTCATTAGGCTTTTGCTTCTCTTTGATGAGATCCCCTATAGCCACCCGACGTTTTGTCCCGGCGAATCTCTGTACGAGTAGGCTTTCTAACTCAGTAAATGTCTTTATTGATTCGTTAGGAAGATCAACATATCACTCAAAGGATATCCCCGATAAGCGCTAACAAACTGTCTGAAGAGAAGAGCGTCGTTCCCATTTACGTTGTAACAACTGGCTCTGAAGTGCGTTATATGCTGCCTCAGGTTTTTTGTTTCATCAAAAGCTTTGAAGGTAGGAGGCACAAATCTCTTAGGATATGAGACGGAATCAAACTCCTCTGGGTAGTGCCTACCCTGTAGAACTAATGTTTCTCCCTTGGACTGGGCTATGGTCTCTCAACGTGCTGGTCCATAGGTCTGTCAAAAAAGCTCATTGTTCGCGAACAGTTTGTGTTATGTTCTCTAAGAAGTTCGTGTTCAATTCGTTCGATAAGCAAACGAGACAAACACGAACAATTTTTTTTTCGTTCGGTTTGTTAAACGAACCAACACGAATAGTGATGTGTTCGTTCGTATTCGGTTCATTATTGTTCGAAATATAAAATAATTTTAAATAATTATATATAAAAAAATTTATGATATTTTAAAAATAATTATATTTTATAAAAATTTATCACATTTTAAATAATTAAAGTTCCATAAATTATAATATATGATAAATTATTAATAAAAATAATAATATTATAGTATTAAAATATTAATGTAAATATTTTAATTAATATACTATATTATATATTAAAATAAAAACCTAAACAAAACCCTAAACGCCTTATTCGGTTTGCTTCATTTTGAGGAAGTATGGATTACCTGATGTTTACGGGATACTTGATCAATTTGCTTCATTTTGAGGAAGTATGCTATCAAAGCTAGAGCTGTAAAAAAAGCTCGTTGTTTGCGAACAGTTCGTGTTTGGTTCGCGAGGAAGTTCGTGTTTGATTCGTTCGATAAGCGAACGAGACGAACACGAACAATTTTTTTTCGTTCAGTTTGCTAAACGAACCAAACACAAACAGTGATGTGTTCGAATATTTCGAACACGAACAGTAGCTCTGTTCATTCGTGTTCGGTTCGTTTACACCCTTACTGGTCCACATACTGCTTAATGTTCTTTTCAGGTACCGAGTTCTGAACGGAGTTTCTTTTGGGCTTGTCTTCTTTATTGGCAGAGGTAGCATCCCTTCTGTTGTCCTTGATATATACTATTTCTGGTGGATGCACCTCAACAGTTTCTGGAGTCGGAGACTGTGCAGACATTACAGCAATTGCAGCAAGCACGTCTTCCATTCTTTTCTCCAATCTAATGATCTGCTCATCCCGACTCTGAACTGTTCTATGAGAGTCTGTCTCAGTATCCTCTTCATTCGAAGATTGAATTTCTCATGAGGTTGCTTGGGCTCTTGTGTCAACCATGTTGACTTCCATGAATTCTTCATCAGAATCCGTATTGGAATCGTTGATTTCTCGCTCTTTGGCATGCTGGCTCAAGTCAGTTCGTAACTTATTCAGTCTAGCCTCGATTGAGTACTCTTCAGCTGCTTTGATATCAGGCGGAGTCTGATACAATTGCCTCTTCTCTATCGCTGCAGTCGGGGGAACTATAGTGGCATCGGTCGAGCTATCAGACTCGTCCTTCTTTCTTGTAGAACGGTCCTCCATTTCTACCGAAGAAACCGGTTTGGAGACTTTGGGAAGCCAAACATTCTTCCTTAGAGATGTTTGGGGACGGGGCGTCCTGTTGACATCATCGAAATCGTGGGAAGAGATATGTTCCCCATCGAGTAATCTAGACCTCGTAATAGAAGCCTTCTTATCGTAAGAATCTTTAAAGGATTTCTTTTGTATTATGGCAGGTTGAATCCTAGGATCTAGTTGGGATTTGAACCGTATTGTGTTCTAAAGTGGTTCAATAGTGATAACGGGAACTGAAACCGTGTTGACCCGAGTTCCTAAATGGAGTTTAGCAGTTACACGGGGCACATGTCTTTTGGAATTTCTGAAATCTCTGCGGGCGTCTCAGGGTTTCAGCTTTCTCTTTTGATAAGGTTATAGATCCCATCCTCTTTACTAATTCAACCACGCTACAATGTTCGATTGGCATTCGAAAAGCTAGCAAGGGAAGAACAGCCCCCCTATCTCAAGTCCGATTGGTATTTGTTGAATCTGCAACTTCTAACTACTTTTGCATATGCACGACCATAACGACGACAACAATCTATTATCCCACCAAGTGGGGTTGGCTACACTAATACTTTTTCTCCATTGTCATATTTTCATTTAATTTTAATAAATTAAGATATTTTTTATATAAAATGCCCAAGTCTTTTTAGGTCTACCTCTACCTTTCTTAGCATAATTCCAATCTTAAACATCTACTTTCTAACTGGGTCATAAGATGGTTGACATTTAATGTGGCAAAACAGTTTAAGGCGAACCTTAGTGATCTTTTCTGCCATGGGAGCTACTCCAACCCTTTCACGAATATATTCATTTCAAAATTTTCTCCAAGTATAAAGCCACTCATGTAACTGATCATACTCGTCTCAACAACAACAAAATCAAGAAGTTTTTATCTAAGTGGGGTCGGCTACATGATTCCTTTTTCTCCATTGTGTCCTATTGAGTGTTATATTTTCATTTAATTCTATTAAATTAAGATAAATTTTTATACAATATGCTCGTCTTTTTAGGTATATCTCTACTTTTCTTAATATAGGATGAATTTAAAACGTCTACTCTCCTAACCGGATTATTAGATTGTCGACATTTAATGTGACAAAACCATATAAGAAGACTTTCTCTAATCTTGTCTGCCACTGGAGCTACACCAACCCTTTCACGGATATATTCATTTCACTTTTTGTCTCCAAGTGTCAAGCCAATCATCCACCTAAGCATTCTTATCTCAATAACATTTAACTTAGTTTAATGCTTCTCTTTTAAAGGCCAAAATTTTGTGCCAAATAGCATTACAGGTCTCACCGCCATCTTATAAAATTATCCTTTAAGCTATTCTCTTTTCAGCAACACTTAATTTAAATCTTTGTTTCTCTTTTACAGGCCAACATTCTGTGTCATAATGTATTATAGGCCTCACCATCTTATAAAATTTTCTTTTTAAGTGACACTTTTCTACACATAATAGATTTGATGCATTCCTCCACTTCAACCATTCAACCTGAATTATACTAATAACCTCCCCTTTTATATCATTCTCACTTTGAATAATAGAACTGAGATATTTAGAACATTCATTTCTTTTAGACTTGATCACCTATTATTATAATCTTGACACTAAGTTTGCTACTATTAAAATTACATTCAATGTATTTCAGTTTTAGGTCTTCTCAAACGAAAGACGTTAAACTATAAAGTTGACCTCCATAATTCAAATTTTTTTTGAACAGTGTCTTATCAACAAGAAGGATATCGTCAACAAAAGCATGCCCAATGTACATCCTCTTGTAAATGTCCAATAAGAACATCCATAACTATAACAAAAAGATATTAAATCCAATCTCTGATGTAATCCAATTTAAATATAAAAATACTTGGTCAATCATTTTCTTGTTCGAACACAAGTAGCAACTCTAGTATACACATTTTTAATGATTTTAATATAAGTAATGTCAACACTTTTATTTTTTTAGAACTCTCTAAAGTTCTATTGGAACCTTGTCATAAGTTTTCTTTGTAACATAGCAGAAAAATTATATATATATCCTCCATTTTTTCTGTTCTTTTTCATCAAATCTCTTAATAAATGTATAGTTTCTATGTTAGATTTGGTTGAGGAATCCAAACTAATTATAAGAAATTTTTATTTCATGTTGTAATCTATGTTCAATTAATCTCTCCCATAATTTTAATATTTGACACGTTAATTTAGTTCATCTATAATTTAGCTACTCTTGTATATCCCCTTTATTCTTGAAAATAGGAATCAATATTCTTTCTCCACTCATTTGACGTCTTTTTAGTTTTTAAATTAAACTAATATTAAAAAGTTTACTAAACCTCCACACTTCATTTTCTTTAAAACTTTCACAACTTCTATTTTATTAATGCTATGTTAGAAATAAAAAAAAATACTATTTCTAATATTAAGATCACTAAAACTGGTCCTATTTTCACAATTTTAATTAAAATTTTATGAAAATATCTCATCTACCTATGTTGAATATCCTCATCTAAGAAAATTATTTTTTGATTTTCATCATTAATATACTTTTCTTGAACTAAGTCTTTGCTTTTTTTTTATTTCTTTAGTTGGCTAATTTATACATTATCTTTCACGATCTTTGATATCTAATTTATTATAAAGATCATGTAAAATATAATTCTTAGCATCATAAATTATTTTCTTAGATTTCAGGCATACAATCTTATATATATATATTTTTAATTTTCTAGGCTTTTACTTCAAAAGTATATTTTATGACAAAAATTTTTATTTTTTATCCTTTCCTTTGCATTATTCTACCACACATTATTTTTATTCATGAAAGTTTTTCTTTTGATTCTCCTAGCACATTTTTATAATTTGTTTGATAGTGCTCGTTATTTTATTCCACATAATAATAGCTTATTCATTAATATCCCAAATATGAAGAGCTTGAAGTTTACTCGTAAAAATAATTTTTTTTTTTCAAGTATCATCATATAATTCTATGATAATATTTCGTTGTATTTTTTATCTTTCAACCATTTATCATAAAATCTAAAACCAATAATCGATTTTGGGTACTTAAATTTTTATAATATCGATGTTCTATTTTACTCATATGAGCATAATCAATTTATATTTCATTAGATCTATTCTTTTAAGTGATAATATGTTCATCTATTTTCTTAAATAAAATATTAGCAATAACAAAATCATAATTTAAAACAAAATTCAATTTGACTCTTCAGTATTCACTCTGAAATCATAGTCATCGTGAATAGTTTTAAATTCTTCTACCACTTTACCAATATATCCAGTAAAATGTTCTATAATAATTTTTTTTCAAGGGGTTTATTTTGTATTAATTATTTTAAATGATTCCAAAATTGTTCTTTTTACGCACACTCAAACCTACTTGGGGGTTTAAATATTTACAACATTAAGAATCTTAATATCAATAAAAATCTTTAGTCATAATTTTATCTCCAATTGTATTAATTTATGCAATATTATCTTTCTTACTCTTATCTATAATTACATATGCACTATTTCTAGCACGTCTCCTACCTGAATACTAAAATTTAAAATCTCAGTTATCAATCTCCTTTGACTTTTCTCCAACCCATTTAGTGTCTTGAATGTTTAAGATGTTTATCTTGCTATGAACCATGATATCTATTAATTTCATTAATCTACCTGCGATAATATCTATATTTTTTGTTATTATCATAATATTAATTTCTTGAATTAACTTTTTTGCTTGAATCCGTTCATAATGTGAGAGCACTTGCTTTTTTAACACTACACCGGGTACCGATGCAGCAACCCTTGCACACTTTTTACTATATTGAGGTTACACATTGTGCCGCTTCCAGGAAACACCATGACATTAAGACATTGATTTAAATAATTCATGACATAATTTTCGACAACATTTTTATGCTAGCTATCAACTACCTATGGTTAAATTTTCAATAACCCTCTACTTTTCACATTCGGTACGTGGGACCTGGCAATGACAGTGTTTGCTTTTGTGCACTCTAGGGCTAAATTTGCCAATGAGAATGAAGAAACAAATACAATATATATATATATATATATATATATATATATATATATATATATATATATATATATATATATATATTCCCGCCAAAATAAAAATTTCATTGATGGAAAGTCGATACAAAGGTTTTAGTGAGCGGGTGTTAGGAACCCACTCACAAGGCATATAAGTCTTGAAAAAGGTATCCAAAATGTACAACTATACCCCAAAAAATTAGATTTCGTGAAATCGTAGAAGCACGCTGAGCAAGAGTAGAGGAGGTCAATCATGATGGGAGGATTTTCCTCTCGTCCTCCCCTGGTTCTAGGAATGGAGTCAAATAACAAACTGTGAAGGGGGCATTCACCCGGACAATCAAATTGTCATCCTGGAGATTCTGGAGGTGAGAGATTCATTTTTTGTTCATCTTGTATTTTTGAACCAACCATTCATCTTCCACTTGTTCCAGCTGATCATTTATTGGATTTTCAGTGGAGAACTCGCCTTGATCTCGACATTCCTCCATTGTATGAGTACCTTCTCTGACAGCAATAAGTTGTGCCAACTCATTTGGGTGAACATCTAAGACAACCAAATGAGAAGGATTAGGGGTCTCAGTAGGCTTGCTTAATGGTGGGTTCTTATCAGGTTCACTGAGAGCAGTATCAGGCTGTGTAGGAATGTTTCTATTATTTAGAATGCGGATTGCAAACATCTCATCTGTCTAGTTAACATTAGTAACAACAAGTTTCAATAAAGTTGTAGGATCTAAAGTTGCTTCTTAGGTAGCACTGACATAATTAACATATTCAAGAATAGATAGTTCCTTTGCATTTTGTTCTAAAAAAACACTGTTAGAAATAACATGTTCAGGAATAGATGGTTCCTTTGCATGTTGTTCAGCCATTTGATTATCTATATTCAACTGTTTTGGAATATTGAGTTTCAACTTTGGGTGTAATCTGAAGCATTTATAATATGTGTGGCCAAATATCTTACAATGATTGCAGTAGTAAGATCTTTGTTCCATAATGATTTATTATCAACAACCATTGTGAGCAGTGCCAAGTCAGATATATTCTACATCTAGAAGTGTAATATCCCTCTCTATTTAAATCTTTGCAGCAAAAGTTCTTGGTAGCTTAAAGGTAGAAATGTCTAACTTCATTGGTTTTCCAAGAAAAGCCCTAATAGCATATAGTACTTGATGGTTTAAGAAGTGAAGCTTGAATCCATGTAATGTAAACCATATAGTTAAAATGGGAGGTTGTTGACTTGGATTAATGTTCATAACACATCTTCCACAAAAAAGGCCCACCTTCCAGTCTCTGATGAGTTTGAAATCTTCAAAAATTTTCCTGATAAATTTCATCTTAGGGTGACCCAATTGGAACTTTTTAATCAGTGTAGAGTTATAATTTTCCTTCGTCGAACCTGATTCTGTCATCGATGGGAAGCTCCGCTAGGGTTTCGCCTGATGGAGAAACCTCGCGGTGATACTTCATTTTTTCCATTTCATCGGTCTCGTCGAGCACGACAACGAAGGATTTCGTCCAATCCTCGACTCGCAATTCGTTTCGAGATTTGGTACGTCGTCTACTTTGCTTTTTCGCACTTCGTCGATTTCGTCGACTTCGACGACGAAGCTTTCAACACTCCGTCGTCTTCTCGTTGTCTCCTCGCAGTAGCTCGCACTTTGTTGTCCTCCTGCTAAGAGACAGCTGCTATGAGTGCGTCGATTGGTCGAGCCTTTCCTCAGTCGCAAACGCCTTCTCTGGACAGCTGCGCCATTGCTCTGCGCTAGAGCGTTGTCCTTCAAGGTATCTCCTCATGTAGTGACTGACAGTGGCCAAGGAGATGGCCTCAGGGGTTCTACGCCGCCGTCCTCGACGGTGATGACCCCGCTCTTGCCCCTCTTTCAAATATGTTTCCGCAGCGTTACCACGATGCTTTTGCTCTTGGAGTTAAAACCAGGTTTCTCAAAAAAAACATCCCATAAAAACGACAAATCTTCAATCTTTCTCACAGAGATCGAGATCTCCACCCTAGCTACGCCTTGACGAGTGTTCTCAGTAGACAAGCTTCTTTATGGAAACCCTAAACTCGAGCTAATTCGAAAGAATTTTGAGTAAATGAAGCTGAAAGGGGGTTGCAAGATTGGTAAATTGGATGGTCGACATATTCTCATTCAACTATCAGATGATGAAGACTATGCTCAATTGTTTGCGAGGAGACTCCTTCGAATGAACAACTGGGTGATGAAGGTTTTAAAATGGACGTTGGATTTTTCCCCTCGTACTGAACCTCCTACCATTCCTGCTTAGCTGCGATTCCCAGGTTTGAAGGTCTACTTTTACGATCAAGAGCTCCTCTACGTCTTAGCTATGGTATACGGTAAACCTTTCAAAACTAATATGCTTACAGTGAATCTGACTCGGCTTTCTGGAGCTAGAATTTTGATACAACGGTATATTACTTTACCTTCTCCGGAAGAAATATGGGTTGACACACAACATTAGCGACTTTGACAGTAAGCAAAACTCGAACAGATACCTTTTTACTGCACCCACTTCCGTATGTTTGAACGCTCTCATTCTCAATGTTATCATTTGTATCCGAATCTAAAACCTCAAAGTAAAAATGCTACTGGGTCTACCTCACTTCATACCTGTCCCTCTTCTACTCTCGAGTGCATTCCACCGACTATTGAAACACCGGTTGACATGATGCCACCTCTCTCCCACTGCGGAGACAATACTGTTTCTGTTCTTCCTACTGATATTGGCATATGGTTCAGTTGGGCATCTCACAGCTTCTATCACTGTTGAAAACAATACTATAAGATCCTTATCTTCAAAGGATATTGTTTGGTCCGATAATCAGAAAAGTATCGCAACTCCACATCCTCAGGAAGCGTCAGGTACTGAGGAGACGTGTACCAACTCTTCAGAATGAAAATGTTTTTACTGTTAGTCAGGAGCAAGGGGCTCATTCTCTTCTACATGCCCGACAATCTGTTGACTACACTGATTAGATAAGCCTTTCTTCGGATGAGGAATTGTAGGTATACACATCTAGGAGGAAGAAAAGAATGAAGGCACACCCCGACTTGGGAACTTAATGGATGATACTTTAATTACTTCGGATAATGACACAACACTCAGTAATTTGTTAGCTAGCTCCGTTCCTAGAGGCAGAGGCATGACCAAGCTGGCTCACCCCTAGCAACTTGTTCTCTGAGAGTTTTGAATTTTAGAGTTTTATCTGTCTTCTCTTTTTTGGGATGTTAGTGTGTGTGTATCTTATGGGTAGTGCGCCTTTATTGGTCATCTCATAGAACTTTTATGTCCTTTTCAATTTTAATAAAATTTACCCTTGGGCGTTTCATATATATATATATATATATATATATATATATATATAAGAGTCATAGAGCCTATTTCATTGAAATAAAAACAAGTGGTATGAGAGGGCCTAAAAAAGTGCGCGCGACTCATAAGAAACAAAAAGTAAATAAAGCTCAAACAGAGCGATACAAAAGATAGAACAAAAGATAAACAAGCAACTAAAGAGGACGAGGTCGTCAAGGCTTCCCTCTGCCCCTGGTTTTTGTAGCGCATCCCGAAATCAAACTCTAAAGTGTTTCTCCATTGTCAGGGGAGACCAAAATATCATCCATTAAATTCCTAAGTTGGATAGTACCCCCAGCCTTCTTCTTCCGCCGGGAGGTATACACTTGTCATTCTTCTTCAGAAGTCTTGTCGGTCTGAACCATAGGAGGAAAGACAGGTGCAACGATGGGTTTCAGTATTTATGTAGTAGCAGTAACAAGACTACAGTTTGATAGTGATTCGCCCTCGGCAGTAGTATGCACAGTTTCCGTCCTCCGAGTGTTCGCTTTTTCTTTATGTTCAATCACTCCAAAAGAAGAAGCCTGAGAAGAAGGGGCAGCGACCGCATCTTGCCTTCTAAGTACACCCACCTGACACTCCAACAATAGTTCCTTATCAACCTGCTCAGAATTAGTATCATCTGACTTTTGCACCATGTCCGGTGTGTGTGTTGCAGTAGGTATCACAGGTAGTGAGAAAGAGGGTATATCCGTCGCAAGAATGTGTGGCCCATTGACATTTGTACGTGGAGGTTTGAGATTCGGATGCAGGTGGTAACACTGCTGGTAAGAGTGTCCAAACATACAGCAGTGGGTGCAGTAAAGAGGTACTTGTTCAAGTTCTGTTTGTTGCCAAAAACCCTGATGCGGTGTACCAATCCATATCTCTTTCGGGAAGGGTGACGTAATTTCCCGTTCTATCAATATTCTAGCCTCAGAAGGTCTGGTTAGATTTTCTGTGGGCGGATCAGTTTGGAGTGGTTTGTCATATATTTTTGCAAAAGTAAATAGAAGCTCTTGATCGTAAAGGTGAACCTGCAAATCTGGGAAGTGTAGCCAAACATGAATGATGGGAGATTCAGTGCGATGGACAAAATCCATCGTCTATTTCAGCACCTTCATTACCCGATTGTCTATGCGAAGTATTCTTCTAGCAAACACTTGGGTGTAATCTCCATCATTCGTCAATTGGATGAGAACGTGTCGACCATCCAGTCTTCCAATCTTCCAACTTCCATTCAGCTTCATTTGCTCAAATTCCTTACGGATCAGTTCGAGTTTAGGGTTACCGTAGAGGAATTTACCTATTAGAAACAACCGGTAGAGTGCAGCTAGGATGGAGATCTGTTCCTCAGTAAGAAAGATTACAGGTTTGTTGTCTTTACGGGATGTTTTTTTTTTTGAGAAACTTGGTTTCAGTGCCTTGCGCGAATGCATCGTGGAATCTTTGCGGGAACATGTTGGAGTGTGAAGGGGCGCGGGCGGGGTTATCGCTGGTGAGGGCGTCGGCGTGTGAACGACCCGAGGTCATTGCTGCGGCTTCGCAAATGTCGCTGACAAGGTGCGCAAATCTTGTCAAGCTTGCTGCAGGATCACTAATGAAGATGTGGACCTGAAAATAGGTTCGCGGGGTATAACCCGCAGGCACGAGTGAAGCTCTGAACGAAGCAGAGGGAGACACAGGGAGTCGAGCGCTGCAGACGTCGAAACCAGTCGAGCAGCTCAACACGAAACCTGTAGCGTCTCGAGCAGACGAGCGGCTCGACACGACTGCAGGGTGAACGATTCGAGCTCTTCCACCGGATACGACGAAGAGGACGCTGCACTCGATCGAGA
The DNA here is from genome assembly GCA_022702705.1 of Papilionanthe hookeriana x Papilionanthe teres. NCBI lineage: Eukaryota > Viridiplantae > Streptophyta > Magnoliopsida > Asparagales > Orchidaceae > Papilionanthe > Papilionanthe hookeriana x Papilionanthe teres. The sequence continues at coordinate 51,881,407 of CM040423.1, read as the reverse complement.
CGAAGCTGGGGCTGCGACGCGAGGAGTGCCATAGCAAATGTGAAGACTACTGCTGACGCTAGGGTTCGCCATGAGGCGAAACCCTAGCAGAGCGGAGGAGAAGACGGCGCATCATATATATAGAGTTAAGATGCGGCGCGTCTTCGTCTTCGTTGCTCCGCAAGGGTTTCGCCGTAATGGCGAACCCTAGCGTAGTCTTCGTCCTCTGGTTTCTTCGACGAAGGGGATCTGCGGTGCTGCTGTGTTGATGTGTCTCGCTGCTTCGATCTCGTCGAGCTCTGCGTCGTCTGCTCGATCCTTCGTCGTCTCTTACTACTACGACGACGTCGCCTCACTGGCTCGCGCGAACCTCGCGGTTTACTGCGACGACGAATCCTGCTTGACGCCGACTGCTTCCTCGCGAATGACTCGCAATCTAGGAGCTCATCGCCTCGGCTCTGTGCGAGAAGAGGGCTCCAGTGGCCCGCTTCTGTCTCTTCCGTCGTTCTCCAGCTGACAGAACGACGCAAAGTTCTGTCGCCGTTTCTCTGCACGGCTCGTCCCTGTCGACAAGCTCGGCTCCCCTCCAGCCGCATTGTGCGAGCTCGACGATTTATCTAGGGGCTGCTTGGCGACTTTCTGATGGCAGCTAAGGCTTCCTATGCTGGAGCTGTGGGCAGCAATTCCCACAATAATCACCTCTTTTTTCCACAAAAATTTTATGACACTGCGGCTGGCAAAGTTCTGGGCGATTTTATCAGGCCGATTGGTACTAAATATGGGAAACGTGCTGTTTTTTTCACCACACTGGAAATGAAGGTTCTCTACGATGATGTTAAATTTACTTTTGTTGGGAAATTCCAATTTGGTCACCCCAAGATGGATTTAGTTAGAAAATTTTTTGAGAATCTAAAATTCATAGGTGGATGGAAATTGAGAGTGTTAGATGACGAACGACTTGCTTCATTCGGATACAAAAGGAAGAAAGACTATGCTAGATTCTTTGCTCAACAATCGATTTTGATTGTTGGCACTCACATGAAGCTTATCAAATTGATCCCTGATTTTGACTCATCTAAGGAAACTCCTATCGTTCCTATGTGATTCAAACTTCCGGAGCTTTCTTTTCATTTGTACTATCTACGTGCTTTGTACAACATTAGCCAAGCTCTCGGTACTCCTCTCAGAGTTGATGCTCCTACTTTTCATAGGGTCTCTCAAGGTGGTGCCAGGGTTCAAGTGGAGAGGGACTTCACTCTCTCTGATGTGGATCGTTTTTAGATCACTGATGGTGTGGATGAGTTTTGGCAGGAGGCTGTGGTGGAGAGCAGACCTCTCTTTTGTCAGCATTGCAAAATGTTCGGGCACATTAGAGACATCTGCTATATACTGCATCCTCTCTCGAGGAAAAGGGCTGCTGGGCCTTCTGCTGTTGTTGGAAATTCCCAACATAGAGTTGATGCTACCCTGACTCAGGAGAATAGGGCAACATCTGATGCTTATAAAAGTTTAAACTCGATTAGCATGACTTGTCGGGGAGAAGTCTCAGCAGGTTATACAAATTGTCAGCTCCGGAGGCTACGGTAGTTCATCGAACAAGTTGGAAGTGCGGCACTTCTTCCTGTGCCGCAAGCCGTCCAGGGGGCTACTTCAGCCGTCCGCTCCAACAGATACATCCAAACTTTCAGCAAAAAAGAAAAATTCCCCTACCAATTGTTGAACCCACCGGCAAGAATCAGCAGGACTCTACGGAAGAGGAAGAAGTAGAAGAAGAAGATGATGGAGAAGACTGACAGGTTTATCATTCTCGAGGGAAGAAGCCTGGGGTTACACTCCTATTTGATGATACCTCGGTGACTCAGGGCAATGGAGTAGCATTAAAGAGATTACTCCATGGATCTCCAAGAAACAGAGCGAGAGTATCATGTTCTCGCTCTTGACTTTATTCTGTAATTTTTGAATATTTTGGATCTTTTTTTGATAGCATTGTATCGCAGGGGAAGGGCTCCATGGGCCTTCTCCTCAACCCTTTGTAACCGTTTTTAAATTAATATAGGCCTTAGGGCTTCTTTTGCAAAAAAAAAAAAAACAAATATAGGTGTGCTCTTCAAAGCCTTTGTAACCCACCGGAGCCCTTCCTCTGTTATAAACTGAATCCTCTTGTGGGCCTTCTCCATGGGCCTTCTCCTCGAAGCCTTTGTAACCCTTTTCCTCGAAGGAGGATGCAGTCTATAGCAGGTGTCTCTAATGTGCCCAAACATTTTACAATGTTGGCAAAAGATAGGTCTGCTCTCCACCACAGCCTCCTGCCAAAACCCTTCTGCACCATCAGTGATCCAAAAACGATCCACATCAGGGAGAGTGAAATCCCTCTCCACTTGAACCCTGACACCATCAGGAGAGACCCTATCAAAAGTAGGAGCATCAACTGCGAGGAGTATCGAGAGCTTGGCTAATGTTGTACAAAGCACGTGAATTGTACGAATGAAAGGGAAGCCGGAAGTTTGAACCACATAGGAACGATAGGAGGTTCTTAGATGGGTCAAAATCAGAGTCCGTTTGATAAGACTTCGTATGGGTGCCAAGCAATCAAGCGATTGTTGAGCGAATAGTTTAGCATAGTCTTCTTCGCTTTTGTATCCGAATGAGTAAGTGTCTGCCATCTAACACTCTCAATTTCCATCCACCTATGAATTTTAGATTCTCAAAAAATTTTCTAACTAAATCCATCTTGGGATGACCAAATTGGAATTTCCCAACTAAATTAAATTTAACATCATTGGAGAGAACCTTCATTTCCAGTGTGGTGAAGATAATAGCAGGTTTCCCATATTTAGTACCAATCGGTCTGATAAAATCGCCCTGTATTTTTCCAGCCGCGGTGTCATGAAATTCTTGCGGAAAAAAGAGGTGCTCATTGTGGGAATTGCTGCCCACAGCTCCAGCATAGGAAACCTTAGATGCCATCAGAAAGAAATCGCCGAGCGGCCTCTACAGTCAGTAAACACAGAAGCAGGTTCCACTGTGTGGCTGAAGTCGAAGGAGAGCAAGGAGTCGAACGGGAGGAAGTTCAAACTCAGTCGAGGAGAGAAGAAGCCGAATTTGTCGCTCCAACGAACCGGTCGCGAACGCAGACGGTCTTGGAGTAGACGCAGACGACTACTGGTGGAGCTGGGTCGACCTGCAAAATCGCGGGATCTAACCCGCAAACACTGCTAGCGAATCCGAACAAAGCAGACGTGAGGCGAAGTTGACGCAGCTGTGATGTAGACGACGACAGCGTGCAAATCTCGCTCGCGACCCGAGGGGATGACGGCGTGCGAGCAACCCAAGCACGCAGACCTGGACGACGAAGACGAAAAGGCCGCTCGAACAGGAGGCCGAACAAAGCAGACCTGGAAAAGGCCGCTCGAACGAGGCCGATCGACCGGACGCGAGACGCCTAGAAAAGCTGCAGCAGACGACTCCGGCGGGGACGACGATGAAACGAGTCGTCGAGCTCTGAGGAGTCGAGCTTGCGATGCAAACCGAGACCTCGACGATGACGAAGACGAGAAAGCCGCTCGACGGCTGGAGGCCGATCGAAGGACGAAGCCGAAGCAAGAGTCACCGGGAATCGCCATGGCGAAACCCCAGAGCTCGGGACGCCGTCATCCCGAAAATATATATATATATATATATATATATATATATATATATATATATATATATATATATATAATCTAACTGTTGGAAAATGGGACTCTTGGATGGGAGGCATCTTCTCATTCACCTTACCACTGAAGAGGATTATGCTAGGCTTTTTGCCAAGCAAATGGTTACCATTGCTGGAATGGATATGAAGCTCCTGAAATGGACACCAGAGTTTGATCCAAGCAAAGAACCCCCCATTGTACCAATTTGGTTCAAATTCCCTAACCTTCCATACAGATTTTTCAATCAAAATACCTTATTTCAGATTGGAAGAGCCATTGGAACTCCCCTCAGGATGGATGCAGCTACATTCAATAGAGGCCAGCCTGAGGCAGCCAGGATACAAATTGAAAGGGATATTTCATTACCTGAAATCAAGAAAATCTGGGTGGGGTCAGCTGTTGATGGCTACTGGCAGGAAGTTATAATGCAACAAAAGCCCTACTACTGCACTAATTGCAAAATGTTTGGTCATACCATTGAAAAATGCTATAGATTGCATCCACTCCCAAAGAAACATACTTCTAGAGCTGCTGATGGTGCTGTCATTACCTCTGCCAGCAGGGAAAATGTTCTGATACCATCTAATTTAGACTCTGCTGTTACTACTAGTTCCCCCTTGCTACCCCCCCCTCTTTGTTCCCTCCTCCCCACTCTATCCCTCCCCACACTGATATTGGTCCTCCTCCCCAGCCTGTTTCCCTAGTAAACCTCCCTTATGAACCTTCACCCCCTAACCTTACCTCACCCCCTAATCCCACCTCACCCACCTCTCTAATTCCCCCACCAGTTATCCCTAGAGCCTCACAATTTGAGCCTTCTCCTATTGATCCCTTAATTGCTGTGTCTCCTGGTACTTCTCAGGCCCTCCCTATTGAGGAACTTCCAAGACTCAATGAGGAATGCTTGGGAAATCAAGACAGCAAAAAAGAAAAGAAGAAGCAAAGCTGATCTCCTTTGTGGTTTCAACCCCCATCCACAGCAGTTTTCTGGACCTTCTCCTCCTTCTACTAGGGGCAGAACCAGATCAAGATCTCACCCCCCCCCCCCCCCCCCCCTCATGATAAACTTTCTTTGTTGGAATATTAGAGGAGTGGCCCACCCCTCCTCTTTTAAAAGACTTCTTTACCTCACAAAAAAACATTCAATTTGGTGCTTTGCTATCCTAGAACCCCTTGTCCATCAACACCCTAATAGAATCATTAATAAACTCCATGGATTTTCCCATTTTGCCAACTCAAACAATAAAATTTGGATCTTCTGTAGGAAAGAGCTTAATTGGACTGTGCTGCTGGATAACCCCCAGATGGTCCATCTCTCCATTCAGTTTGCTGGACACCATGCACTTGCTTCCTTTGTTTATGCTGGCTGTAGAAGCATTGATAGAACTCTTCTTTGGGAACAAATTCATATCATAAGCACTAATATCAACTCCCCATGGATTGTGGGGGGAGACTTCAATTGTATCTCCACCCCAGCTGAGAAGTTTGGTGGTATTAAGCCTAATGTGAAGACTATGACTACCTTCAGTGACAATATCCTTGCTGCTGGGTTGTATGACTTGGGGTTTAGGGGCCCCCCTTTTACCTGGAAAAGAAACACTGTCAGGGAAAGGCTTGACAGATTCCTGGCTAATGAACTATGGCACTCTCATTTTCTCCACACTCAAGTTACCCATCTTGCCCTGGCTTGCTCTGACCACAGGCCACTCCTTATTACCCTCACTGCCCCATTAGTACCCCAACCAGCCCTCCTTTCAGGTATCAGAACTTTTGGTCAACTCACCCCAATTTTCTGCAATTTGTGGAAGATCATTGGAGGGACTCTCACCACCAGGACCCCTGGATTAAGCTGTGTCACCTCCACCAGAATTTGAGTAAAAAATTAAGAAACTGGGGCTGGCTCCAGTTTGGAAATGTATTTTCTGTGTGGAGGAGGCTGAGAAGGATGTCTTGGCACTTGAAGAAAAAACTCAGGATAATAATGATCTCAACCCCCAACTGATTGCTGCTGAAGCTAAACTGATGCAATCTATTGAAATCCAGGACATGTACCTTAAGCAGAAGGCATCTATTAACCATTTTGCTGATGGAGATAGGAACACTGCCTATTTTCATGCATACCTGAAGTACAGAAGGAAATGCAATTACATTCATAGTATTAGAAAGGATACTGGGGAATGGACCTCACACCACCTGGAGATTGGTAGAAGTGCCATCCAACACTTCAAAAGATTATTGCAGCAGCCAAATGTGGAAAGAACCCCTATTCTCACTGATCTGTTAAAGGAGCATTACCAATTGCTGATGAGGTGAACCTATGTTCCCCTCCTTCTGAAATCGAAATCTGGCAAGCTATGAATTCCATTGACAGCTCCAAAACTGCAGGCCCTGATGGTTTCACCTCTGACTTCTATAAGAAAGCTTGGGAGGTCATCAAATCTGATGTTATTAATGCCATTACTAACTTCTTTCAGGGTGGGGATATCCCCCATTTTTTCAATTCTTCAAATTTTGTTATTGTCCCAAAAGACAGTGCACACTCAAGCTGGGACCAATTCAGACCCATTTGCCTTACATCTGTTAGCAAAACTATCAGTAAAGTTATTGTAAACAGGCTTCAACCTCTTTTGGACAAAATAATTAGCCCCAATCAAACTGCTTTTGTCAATGGTCGATCCATTGCTGATAACATCCTATTGGCACAGGAGATGCTGTTGAACCTGAATAGAAAGTACAGAAGTGGGAACCTTATCTACAAGCTGGACATCAAAAAGGCTTATGATACTATCAACTGGGACTTCCTCCTTGAGACCCTCTCTGCCAGGGGTTTTCAAAACAGCTTCTGCAATCTTATTCTGAGGTGGCTAAAGGCTAATGCTCACTCCATCCTCCTTAATGGCTCCTGTTGGGGTTACTTTTCTGCTACCAGGGGTCTCAAACAAGGAGATCCCCTATCCCCTACATTGTTTATATTGGCAATGGACTACTTCTCAAGGCTTCTCAACCATACTGCTACTTCACATTGCTCCATCAGGTACCATCATAAGTCAAATATTCTCATTTCTCATCTGATTTATGCAGATGATGTCATGCTCTTCTCTCATGCCTCCAAAAATGCTGTCAAGCACATCATGAAATGCCTGCACTCATTCCAACAATACTCTGGAATGGAATTTAATCCTACTAAAAGCCAGCTTCTTTTCCCCTATAAGCTTCCTGCTGAGATGAAGAACTGGATAATTGACTATACAGGCTTCACTAGCACTCACCTGCCTCTGAAATACTTAGGGGTACATCTCAATATGGGTAGAACCAAGCAAAGACACTTTGATGATATCCTTAACAAAATCAGCTCTTATCTGGCTAACTGGACCCATACATATCTTTCAAATGGAGGCAGAATTACTATCCTGAGGAGCATTCTTACTACACTACCTGCTTATGTTTTACAAATGACTACTATGAATAAATGTACCCAACTCCTATTTCAAAGAGCCTTTAATCAATTTCTTTGGGCTGGCCAGAAGAAGAATATTCACTGGTCCTCCTGGCTCAAAGTGGCCAAACCTATCTGGGCTGGGGGCATGGGATTCAAGAGTCTGCAGCAGATCATTCAAGTTAATCTTTGCAAGCTGTGGATTAAATTCAGATCCCAAGATTCACTTTGGGCCCAATTCATTGCTGGCAAATATTGCAGGCATTTACACCCCTCCCAGGCCACTAGCAGAATTGGTGACTCCAAACTTTGGAAAGCCATGTTGAAAGTCAGACACCAAGCTGAACATATGTACATATGGAACCTGGGGCATGGGGAGCTGTCTTTCTGGCAGGATCACTGGTGTCCACCTGATTGGCTCATCCCTGGGTCTGCCAGTCCCAATCTTAACTTAAAAGTGGCTGACTGCTGGTCTGGAGATAACTGGTCCCTCAATTCCCTTTATGCTGTATTGGAAAGTAAGTCTGCTGAGCAGGTGGCCACCATTAATTTTGACAGACAAAGGAAAGACTTTATTAGTTGGCATTCTTGTGCCCATCACAGCCTGTCCAAAACCATCTACAACAAACTATACCACTGGGAGACTGTCCAGTGGGGAGAGACCCCCTGGAATAAATTTCTATCCCCCTCAATGAGTTTTTTCTCCTGGAGAACCTTCCTCAAGCTGCTCCCCACTGATGACATCCTTAAACTCAAAGGAATTAGAGGACCATCCTGCTGTAGACTTTGCTGGATGGAGGAGGAGTCTGTCCCCCACCTCTTCTTCAGATGCAGCTTTTCCCAACTTGTTTGGAGCAGCCTCCTGCAGCATTTCCACATCAATACTCACACTCTTGACTGGGACTGCCTTTTCTCCTGCTGGCTCAGCTGGGCTAGACTTGGTCTTGGTGCTGTCCCATTTATTTCTGCCTGGTTTATTTGGATGGCTAGGAACAAAGCCACCTATGAAGATATCATTCCCAGGGAGCAAAGAGTTACTAAGAACTGCCTATCTTACATCCATAAATTGATCAGGTATACTAAATTCCCCAACATCTGCTGTCTTGAATCCTTTCACACCAGACCATCTCCTAGGATTGGGCTGGTAACCTGGCACCCTCCCTGCCCCCCCTACCTCAAAGTAAATTGTGATGGTAGCTGGGATGGCAATGCTGGTATTGGTGGCCTGTTTAGGAACCAAGAGGGGAACTGCTTATTATTTTTCCATGCTCCAGTGGTGGTTGCTGATGCACTGGAAGCTGAATTCATTGTTGTATGCTGGGCCCTGAGGATTGCTAAGAATCTTAAGTGGGATTATATTGAGGTTGAAGGGGACTCTGAGCTGGTTATTCAACAGTCCAATCTGAATGGGGTTCCTGTCCACCTCCCTTGGCACCATTATCAATGGGTGAGAAGAATCCAGAACCTAAAGGCACAGCTCCATGTAAAATTCCTTTTCATCCATAGGGAAGGCAATCAGCCTGCTGACTGGCTAGCTAAGGCTGGAGCTGTCTCTGACTCTGTGGTGGTTGCTACTGTTCCTCCCCCTAAATTAGCTACCCTCATAGGGGGGGACAACCTCCCTGCTCCTCACATAAGAATTATGAAATGATACCTCCTGCTGGCTTCATATGGAGGTGCTTGGAGCCCCGGGTGCCTTCCCAAATCTGTCTCCTCCCTGGCCATGTTGGGCCACTGCTTTAGGCTTAATTTTACCTTTCTGGCTTTCATTTTCTGTTTGGTATACATATATATACAATAGTTATATATATATATATATATATATATATATATATATATATATATATATATATATATATATATATATATATATACATACACACACACTTTTGTCTTGTAAGTTGTCTTGTGATGTTTGAGAGTATTTTTTGTTGGTCAGGTGGGTTTTCTCCTTTAGCTTGTTGGAGAGCCCCCTAAACTAGTTTGTATTACTCTTTTGGTATTAACAAGATTGAGCCCCCTGAGGCTCCTTTTCAAAATATATATTATATATATATATATATATATATATATATATATATATATTATCTAACTGCATTGATCTAGTAATTAATTAATTCACTCATTAATTAATATATATATATATATATATATATATATTGATTAATGAGTGAATTAATTAATTACTAGATCAATGCAGTTAGATTGTTTAGAAATGACTTTCATTCTGAAAAGCTTTACATAGAATAAGTGGAAAGAAAAATGATGAATCTATATGCTGCTATTGTGTGAATGGAATTATGGGGGTATGATCTTCCTACTTTTAAGCATTATGAATTTTTCCTGCAATTTATTTAAATAAATCGTAAAACAAAATCGGTTACAGCTTGTGCGAGCTAAGTGGAGTCCAACTTGAGTGTGATTTGATATTTTGTAGGCTCAACCTAACTTATTCTTTGATATTTGATCATTTATTTTCTATATATATTGGGTCCTCGATTTTATCTGTTCCTTTTGTTGATTTTTGACAATCTTAGCTATATTATTATGAAGTTTTTTTAGATATGATTTTTTAGATTGAAGTATTATGTTATTCATGTGCTTTGGGAAGTTGATTATGATTCTAACAAGTGTTTACGCTGCCTCTATACATGATTCATGCAGGTTAGGGAAAAAAGAGCCGAATTAGAAAAACTAAAAGCTACATTTGTTCGGAGAGCATCTGAATTTCTTAGAAATTACTTCGCTAGTCTTGTTGACTTTATGATAAGTGACAAAAGCTATTTTTCTCAGGCTGGTTTCTTCTTAAAACCCTTTTTCAGCATATAATATCCTCCTAAAGTTTAAGCTTGAGGGTACATTTTGTTTACTTGCAGCGTGGACAGTTAAAACGGCCTGATCATGCTGATCTGAGATACAAGTGCAGGACATATGCAAGGCTTCTTCAGCATATGAAGGTTCCTACTGCATTACGATAATTTTTAGGAGCGATGTCATTTTAACTTTTCTAATCTCTTGCGTGCTTTCTGTTAATAATATTCAGAGCCTTGACAAGAATTGCCTAGGCCCTTTGAGGAAGGCTTACTGTCATTCTCTCAATTTGTTGCTGCGTAGAGAGGTGAGGAGAAAGGGTTTTGCTTTAATCAAATTTAAATGTTTTCTCCTTCATTCTTATAAAATTCATCCGGAAGGTCAGATTTTTCTGTCCTAAAACACAAGCTTATTATATTCATGCATAGCTGCATACTTGGCCTTCAACAAGACCTGAAGTATGATGCAAGAATGCCACTGATGCACGTGATGATTTGATACAGATTTTGATAGTAGCATAAGAGGATTTTTGCTTTAGAGTAGATGGGAATTGTCAGCTTCTGCAGAAACTTAGAATGTATATTGTCAGAATATTCCGCAGTGCTGACCTTACAGGCTGTGGAAAATCAAGTGATGAACACCCAAAACAGAAAATCATGCAATTCCAATGTGATTTCAGAGAGATACGCATAAGTTCTTTTAAGAATAGGAGGGAGACGAAAGGAGTCCAAATTGCTGAGGGGGATTCATTAAGAGAACAAAGTATGGGGAAGGAAATAAAATTTATCAATCAATAATGCAATGCCTTCTTATACTCTACTTTTTATAGTAGTAATTCAACAAAATATAAGGATAACTATGAACAAAACCTAATAAAGGATAGTGATGAAAGGCCGGTACTTTTAAGGTAAAATCAAATATGCTAATCTTTATAAAATTAAAAAATCAAATAATTATAAAATATCTTAAAGAAGCATCTCATCTTACATCTACATGCCTTCATACTTGTGAACTTCTAATTTTATTGTAGTTTAGATATTTCTAATTTTTGTAATAAAATTTGTTCTGGGGGTTTAACACCTAAGTGCTCCGACGAACAATATTGGCCATTTGCATGGGTTGATGGTGTTAATTTTGTATAAATTTTCTAATCTGGTTCAGGGTGACAGAAATTTTTGATGTTAAATTTTTGTTTCTATTTCTAACTGGTACATTCAGGCTCGTGAATTTGCCAATGAACTCCGGGCAAGTACTAAGGCTTCCAGAAATCCTGCAGTTTGGCTTGAAGCTTCTACCGGTTCCGGTCAATCCCCAAATAATACTGATACTTCTACAGTTTCAGAAGCTTATGCAAGAATGCTCACAATTTTTATTCCTCTTCTTGTGGATGAGGTAACTTATCTGTTTCTTCTTAATTTTTTGAGCTGAAAATTTGCATTGATTGCACTATGTTTGTCATCTTATATCAGAGTTCATTCTTTGCACATTTTATGTGCTTTGATGTTCCTGCTCTCGTTTCACCTGGAGTCCCTTCTAATATTAAGAGGGCTGTATTGGATGGTGATGAAACAAATGATGACCTCGGTATCATGGATCCTGATGAAGATGATGGTGACCTAAGTATACTTCTTTCCTGTACTTCCTGCATCAATTTTCTTTTTTCTTACCAAAATAATATTTCTTTGTAATTATTTTTTTTTTCTAATTTAGGTGACCTTTTTTCTTCCAGATGATATTTCTTCTGAGTTTGGAGCGCTAAATGAAGCTCTTCAAGAGTTGCTTGATGGAATACAAGTAATGTTCTTTATCATGGTTATATTATTCAGTAGGGTAATGCTAAAAGTTAGATTATAGGTGAGCCCATGAGAATGAACAACTGTGATGAAGCCATCTAACATTCAAATTTGTTTAGTTGGGTGACGTGTGTCAATATATGACAAGACGTGATGACCCAATCCTAACTCGGAAATACAGCTTTTGGTTGGCCAAATTAATGTTTGAATTGGGTAAAACAGGTCATGTTTGGTTTAATTGATTCATATTTATTCAAAAAATTGTTTGATCCATGTGATAAATGGATTAGATGGATCAGGTTTGGGTTAGGTATGTTTGGGTCAAATATTTTGACTTGTATAACAAATGTATAGGTTTAGGTCAACCATATTCTGTTCGGGTTAACTTTGGGTCAGATTTGAATCTCACCCATCAATCCAAATTGATGCCTTTATTGTTTAGTTAGAAATTTTGAATTTACTTTATACAAAATATATAATATCTCCTAAATTGAGTGTGTGCGCTATTGGGCTACTAGGTTAAGATTAGGTTGCTATTTCACAAACCCAAGAAATCCAAGAGATTTATAACATGGAAGAAAGAGGTGGAAAGGTTGCCATGGTAATGGGGTAGGACTAGATAGTGGAAAGAGATGTGGTTGTGCCTGAATAGATCATGCATTCATTGATGATGACGGGATTAATTGTTTCTTGTTGTTGACCCCTGTATATATTCCACATCTGGGCTCCAACAAGTGTGATAATGTTGACGATAGATTGATGCAATTTCATGGACGGCTGGTTCAAAACAAACCCTTCGCATAAAATAAAGAATTCTTATATCAAACTCATTTAGCATAATGGACCATCATCGTAAGTCTAGATGTCAAAATTTTTCAAAATGATCTTCATTATTATTTAGGTTGTGGCATGGAAGGATGACTTATACATGCAAGGGAGAAAAATTGAAGGAATTCACATTTTGTATTATACACACACATGCTTTTATATAAAATTTGAATTATTGTGTTTATATTTTATAAAAATCTCAGAACAGAGTGATATGAGTTTGAATTATTTGTTTTTAACTTTTAAGTAATTAACAATGAATCATAAACTTATATAATGAATCGTTTCAATGGATCTACAAGTGTTTAAACTCCAAAATTATGAGTCTCAATCTGCCACAAATATTTTTCTAGCTAATGTTAATTTCAATAAACAAATTCTTGTCACTTTTCAGCCCAAGGGACATTGATTGTTTATTCACTGTTTTGTTAATAAATAAAAAATACAATAATTTATAAAAAAAATTAGAGGCACTCTTTGAAAAAATTTTAAAATTTATAAATTAAAAAATATCTATCAAGAAAATTTTTAGAAAACTCTAAAAAATGTTTTGAAAATTGTTGAACCTCTTTGCATTAATGTCGAGTTGTACAACCCTTGTTTTCTTGATCAAAATTATGAATTGCCCTATATAAAACCTACCTAAATTTTAAAAATTTAGGTAAGGGGGCATAAATATCAAGAAAATGTAAATATTGTTTATGAGACTAATACTCTATAATCAAATGAATGAGTACACGTAAATCATTACATTAAATATAAAGTACATTTGAAAATGGCCCATCCCACTTATTGCTTGGCTGTAAGATTTAACTTTTAGGTTTGATCCTCAAACAACACTAATTGACGTGCGTCACGTCCTTCACGCATGCGGGGCTGCATCCGTCTCTGATCCCATGAATACGAGATTCCTTTACTATTCCCTTATGCAGCGGGAGTAGCGAGTACGAAATTGCCGCGATGCAGAATTGACAACTGAGCATGCCTATCTACTTCAACTCTTTCCCTTTTCTTTTATCTCTTTTTCCTTTCATTTTTGTTTATTTTTTGATTAAGGCTATTTCTTTTTAGGTAGTTTTTATATATTTATTTTTCTGGTGTTTGGATTCAAGTATTTGTTGATTTTATGAACTGAGACACTTTTCTGTGTTATGCTCTTGAGAATGTTGTATAATCTTCCTTTTGCAAGTGGTGTACCTGTACATTACTCAGAAACAGGTGGTGGGACGTCCTCATCGCTCGAACAATGTCGATTCAGAGTTTTCTTCGTTAATTTCAGCCTATACAGATGTCGATTGACGCACATACCCGTTTAAACATAGCCAAATACTCATATTTCATTCTCGTGCTATTCCACAACAACCTCCTTACAATTTCCATTTCCAAACATTTTTGGGAACCCTAGAACGTTATCATCTGGTATCAAAGCTCCACAAATCTGAATTTGTAGGGATTTTTCTTTTCTACCCCAAATCTGAAATTAAAAACAAAAAAAAATCCATCATACCTAAATAATTCCTACCATAACCCTAAATATTTTAAATCCAACTTTTTCACCTCCAACAAAGTTTTACACCAACACCTGCCACCAAATCTTAAGCTCCCCTACCAACCTCCTACATTTGCTCTACATTCGCCGAAAATCTAATTAGGAGGAAAAGAAATAGAGCTACCTAGGCAAAATCTCCAAGGAGGAAGGAGTCTAGGAGCTTATCATGGAAGACATGCAAAGAGAAATTCGCCAATTGCAACAGAGATTTGTTGCCCGTGAGAAGAGAAAATTTGGTGTGTTCATCCATAGTCATAATCATCATTCACCAAATTGAGAGGAGGAAGTGAATTTCTTCCACAAGGCAGTTTCTAGTGTGATAGAATCATTATCTCGATGATTTGACTTAGTATATCAAAGTAAAATCTATGATTTTCGTGTGAGGATTAATTTGTCTGATATTGGCAGTCGCATGAATTCAGACAAATTCATCAAGTAGCTACAGGCAGTGGAACAAGTCTTTGAATACAAGGGCGTCCCACCTGACAAAAAGGGTCAAACGAGTCGCTATCAAGCTAATGAAGAATATTTTTTTTTTATAATGAGAGAATTTGAAGCATCTTCGACTGCGGGAAAAGAAGAGTAGGGTCACCATCTATCTAAGATGAAGTGAGAGATACAACACAAATACCTTTCCTTGCATTACCAGGAGGATATGCGCATGATACTTTATCATTTACGTTAGAGAGTTTTTTCTGTGGAGGGTTACACAATTGAGTTTAACCAACTTATGGAGAAGTGTGGGCTAGTGGAGCCCGAGAAGAACACCATAACTCAATATCTGAGGTGAGTGAGATCCTCCATTGACAATGTGGTACAATTACAACATTTTCGGATATTACAAGATATTCAGACTCTAGCGTTGAAGGCAGAGCGACAATATAACAGTATCAGGTCCACACCCTCTCTAAACAGATTTCAACCATTGGAACACGCGGTAAGAGTGCACTCTATGGAGCACCCAATCCGACCCAACCAGGGGAGAAACCCGTACAAAGTGAAGAAAATGTGGTGCATGTCAGTACTTTCAAATCTATCCCTGCCAGCAAATGCTTCAAGTGTCACGGTTTTGGCCACGTGGCACCTGATTACCCAAACAGAAAGGCGATCTCCTTCACTAAGTATGGAGCAATTGAAGAAATGGACAGTGACATGAGAGAGTGTGAGGAGGAAGAGACACTAGTGATTAAATTTAAGCCTATAAGAGAGACTCTGACTGAATTAACATTGGTTCATTTCTTGTTCTAGAAGGTAGTGTATACGAGAAGCTGATACCAGAAAAAAGTAGCTCTTGTTGAGGGATTCACTAGATATCTGAATTAATAATTTATCTTTTGGGTCATTGCCACTGAGAATTATGCAGTTTGTCATAAGTTTCATTCTAGAGTTATTTCCTCCAGACAATCTTATTTATTTCATGCTCCCAGCTGAGTATGTGAAGTGGGAGAAGCAGATTATATATTTAATGGCTCAAGACTTAGCTCATGAGAATATTCATCTATATGCAGTTCCAGCTTTGATTATGCCATAAAAGGATAAATATTTATTTTATTGGGATAGACTATGGAAGAACATTTGCATTTTGGAGTTTCCTGAAATGCACGTGAGCATAGATTTTGCTGTGGGACTTCCTCAGACACAACAAGACGATGATTTTGTTATGATAGTGATAGGTCGATTCTAAAAGCCTCCAAAGAAAAGGTGAACCCCATCCTACCTGAGGAGAGTGGTGCAGGAGGAGAGTGATACGGGACACGTCCTTCATGCTTATGATCCCATGAATATGTTATTCCTTTGCTATTCCCTCATGCTCGTGGGAGTCTTGAGTACAAGATTGCCAACTATGCAAGCCTACTTTTTTCAACTGTTTCCTTTTTCTTTTATTCATTCTTGTTCCTATCCTATTTTCTTTATTTTCTAGTTTAGGTTATTTTTATTAGGGAGCATCTATATATTTCTTTTGGGGTTGTTTGGCTTTTAGTTTTTGTTGATTTTATGAACTGAGAGAGTTTTCTCTATGTTATGCTCTTTAGGGTGTTATATCCTCTTCTTTTTCTAGGTGGTATATGTATCTTGCTTAAGAATAAGTAGTGGAATCTTCTCGAACATCACCGATTTAGAGTTTTCTTTTGTTGATTTCAACCTGGACAGCCGTTGATCGACACCTATCCTTGTCTAAACGCCATCAAACTTTCATATTTCTTTCCCTCACTATTCAACAATTGCCTCCCATAAACATCTTCGAGGAGCCCTAGAACCGTATCAATATTAGGGTTGGCGAGACTATATAGCAACAATTACTCCATTGACAAAATATTGTATACATCATGATTGCAAAATTGTTTAATCATGCATTTGCATAAGATTTTCAAGGAATTTTATAGTAAATTTTTATTAAAAGAGAAAATTTTGTGAGCCATGGATGAGATGAGGGTCTGATGGTTGAGTATTTTTCTTCTGCACAAAAATGTCCCATACTCAAAGCAAGGAGAAAAATTGCGAGCCAATTTTATTATAACATAGTTCTTAATTCCTAACTTCGGGAGTTTCTCAAATACGCAGAATGTATGCCTCAATCCCAACACAAATCATGTTTAACTTAATATTGAGAAAATTAAACTTGAATTTCACATTTTTACATAACTTTTTCTAAATATAATCCTCACAAATGAGCAAATATAGTAGGCAAGGTTTATAGGTTTGCCCAAACCTTCGAAGCCAGATTCACTGCACATTAATGGCATAGTCAACAAGGCGTATGGCATAGTAATTTACATGTTAAAGTGAATATATATTTTTTCTAACAATGAATAGTAATTTTCAATCGGAGCAGATCCTTATCATAAATGCCCTTTGATGTTTTGATCAATCATTTCTTGCTTAAACGTAAGAAATTAAAAAAAATTAAAACAATTCAAAGTGATATTATTTTGCTATGCATTTAGAGCAGATGTACCTCCATGCTCATAAAGAGCTTATCTTATATCAAGGGTGTTCATATTATCGCACTCAAAATTCTCATACTGATGATGTGCGTACATTTTTTTTATTATTATTTTAGTTGATGGATGGTTAATATAAATGATGAAATCATTATATTACGATTACAATTTAAGTTCATACACACCCCAGTGGCTAACTCCGAGTTATGAGCGATATGACGCTAAATATGATAGAAGGGGTGTAATCGGGCTAAGCTTGAGCGAGCCCAATACTTAATTGTATTCAATTTGTTTGATTTTTTTTTGTTTGAAAAAGCTCATATTTGAAATAACCCGTAAATAGCATATTTGTATTGAGTTCGATTCAAATTTGTTTATTTGTTTCAGCTCATGTTCGACTTAAAATTAGTGTGAATGATTTAAAAAAAAATTAAAATTTAATATTTTTTAAATACAACATAAAAATAAGATAAAAATATTCTAATGATATTAATTAATTAATTAATTAGAGATAAAATGAGCCGATCATGATTAAACAAAAGTTTGTTTGTGTTAAGCTTGTTCATGAATTAAGCTAAAAAAACTATAAATGTTCAACTTGCTTGTTTGACAAATGAATTGAACATGAGTTTTTTAGCTATCTGAGTACGAGCTGTTTTTGAATGATGAGCTTTTTTTATAACCCTACATGATAGAAATCCCTTTGTTGGTTAATGTTGGCTTAAGATTGCTCCCTTAGATAAACATCTACTCTAACTCTATTGGGACCTTGATGACATAATATATGATAGTTGATTAAGTATTTTTTATTAGATTGGGTCGACTACTATTGAGTAAGTTGATTACTGAAATGGCTATTGGGTTGATAAAAATAATGAGAACTTGGCTAAATTAGCGTCCGACACCCCCCACTACCACCACCTAAAATATAAAAAAGAAGCTTACTATACACGAGAAATGATTTATTCTCTTGTGATATTTTAATAAGCTAAATGTTTATGAGCCTATTATTTAGCCTTATTTGAAAGTTTTTTTTATCGTAGATAAGTGGTATTTAATCATTTGCGGTATACAACAATGAGAAATTTGGAACTAGATCATAAACTTCGTACCCATCTTAGTTAGTATCCAATCTGCCTTTATACTTAGGATGCTCTTTTAAAGAGTCGGGCGTCAATTTTCAAAGCATACATGATACTAGAAATTAACCTAAATAAGAATAGGAAAAGCAAATATTTTTATTGACAAAGGCAATAGGCCGTTAAAAAACACGAAATCAGGAAACATGACATACATTATACTGAAATAGGAAATAATAACCATACAACTCAAAACACATAACGAGAGTGGATCTCTAGTAGTGGTGGTGGCTAATAGGGGGCTTGAAGAGGCGGTAGCATGGAAGAAGGTGGACTGGATAACGAAGAAATAGAGGCTAGGGGCGGTTTTGGGCAACGGGAATGACAGCTAGACTGCGAGGAGGCGGTTCTGGTGGCTGAGACAACAGCGAGGTGGCACGTGGAATGGTTTTGGGCGGCTGAAGCAGCAATCACAATGCAAGGGAAGTGTTGGAACAACAATTAGGTTGCAGGGATGTGGTTCAGATGGTTGGAATTGGAAAAATTGCAGTGAAACAACAACGACGGCTATTCAAAGGCGGCTGTAGCAGTGGAGGTCGACCGGGAGCGACGTGGGGAGGATGTGGAAAGGAATAGGGAAGATAATCCTCAAATTGGGAGAGAGATGCAGCCGGAGCACCACCCAAATCGTCAAATTCAGCTCTCGAAAGGAGAAAATGAACACCGACAGCTGTCCTAAACACTCACGCCAAAACTGCAATCCTAAATCTCAAGAATCAAATATATAGTGATAGGATAACTAGGAGTGGGCCTCTCTACTTTAAAGAGGCGTACTCCTCTTGGAAGAGTTGTTTGGTTCTCGTGGACGGTGGATTGGACCGTCCGGATGTTCCCAGGCACGATTCATCGCCCCAGTGCTCCCTATCTCATGAGCCTCAGCACTAGCGATCCCGCGTCAGTGCGGGAGACGCTTCCACATCATCACATTCGTTTTATTAGTGAATTTATAGTTTACGAAATTTCATGTTTTTTTTTTATATTTCAATTTGGTTGTTATTATGCTTCAAAATGCCTTGAGGCTTATTTTTTGCCTAATGAAAAGAAATGCCTTAATATCCAATTACATTATTTTAAACTTTGGATTTATGTTTTAGGAAATATTGAATTTTAAAACTTGTTTGGACTTATCTATATAGATATAATATATATTTATTAATTTTGTATTTGTTGAAATTCAAAATAATGTGAAAAATTTTATTCTACATGAAAATAGTAATTAAAATAGTAATTAAAATAAAAAGAAATAACATAAAAAGAAAGATATAACATCTAATATCTCCAATTATTCAATTCATATTAATTATTTGGAGATAAGAAAAATAATATAAAATAGGAAAATCTAAATAGAGAAGGAAATAAATCAAATCCAAGTAAATAAAATTATATTAGGAATAAATCTAATCCTCATAATTTGTAATAGAAATAAATTATTTTCTAATATAACTTCTAAAACTCTCTTTCAAGTTGAAACATGGTTGAAAATCATATTCAACTTGGATTTAAAAACATCAAACAATGGGCAAGGGGAGATCTTGCGAAGTAGAATTTGCAATCTTTATCACGTACTGCGGTTGTTATTTACTACAATTTTTGCAGTGTCTGTAGGTAGGCGGAAGACTCCTATAGAAAATACTGCAGTGGAGTTTGCAGGGAAGAAGACAACTACGATTGTCTTTTAAGTGCAGTTTCTGCAGTGTCTGTTGGTAGACAGAAGGCTCCTACATGTAATGCTGCAGGGGAGCTTGCAGGGAAGTAGATAACTTGCAAGAAAAATTGACTTCTAGTTGATTACGTTGTCTTTCATTGCAGTTTCTGCAGTGTATGTAGGCAGGCAGAAGGCTAAACGCTCCTACATGTAATGCAACAAAATAGTTTGCAGTGAAGTAGACATCCAACTGGAAAAGTTGCAGGTTTTGGCGTGCAGAAAGAGAAAAAAGGAAAAGTTTCGGAGGTGGGCCTTGCTGCAGGAAAAAACTCCAGAGGAGGGCTTGCTGCAGAAAAAACTCCAGATGAGGGTCTGTTGCGGAAAGGAATCCGGAGGAGAGCCTCTTGCAGGGAAAAGCTCTGGAGTAAGGCCTGTTGTAGGAAAAAAGCTTCGTAGGAGAGCCTGCAAATCGGCTGGAGGAGAGTTCCCGTATGATTGATACATATTTGACAGGCTTCTGCGAAAGATATGAAAGAACAAGCATGGCCTCTGGCATAATCAAGCCAATTAATGTTGATTTCTCGTTTCATGTGCTTCAACAGGACAATTGAGTGCACCACTGCCCGTCTCCAAACTGCATACATAGGGTCATCTTCGTATGAGACAACCTCTATGTTGTATCCCATCCAATCAAAGCAGTAGCAATGCTGATCAATTGCAGCTGCATTGCATATAATGAAAGCACTCAAACTATCATTACCAGTTATGTTTTTCTAATCCTCGCTCGCTTCAGTGGCCTCCCTAACATCATTAAAGCCGAATTCACCTCTTTTTCTTTTTTTCTCTCTTGATCCTCTCCAGAAGCTTGGTCGGCATGAACCTTGTCCCATCCCCGAAGTCA
Organism: Papilionanthe hookeriana x Papilionanthe teres; assembly: GCA_022702705.1. Taxonomy (NCBI): domain Eukaryota; kingdom Viridiplantae; phylum Streptophyta; class Magnoliopsida; order Asparagales; family Orchidaceae; genus Papilionanthe; species Papilionanthe hookeriana x Papilionanthe teres. The sequence goes on along the minus strand of CM040423.1, from coordinate 51,860,689 downwards.
AAATCCGAGAAATCCAATAATGAAGGTCTGTGACTCCTGTCAACAATGCTTATGGCAAGAGATTTATTTGGAACGAAGCCGGGGAAGAAAGCCTGGAAGATAATGACAACGCAGAAAAAATGCCACAATAGCGAAAAATCCATTGGAGGAAGTCCACCTTCTCAAAAGAAAAAAATAGAAGCTGATAAGTTTGGATCTTGGTCGATGGAAGAACGAATGGCATAGACTTGCAGAGCTGAGCAGTGACGTTCGCTTTAGCGAGTTGTTCTTTTCCACAGAACCCATCTGAGGAAAGAAAATCAAGGGACTGCATACCAAGCACTGCTTCAAATCAATGCGATTACGAAGAACTTGCCGCGGGAATTCCGGTCGCAGGGAAGAGTCTCAGCAATGGAGATGATCAGTGAGAGGACTCTTGCTGCAGGGAGAAGCAGGACAGAGGCCGCAAAGGAAGTTTCAGATCTAAAAAAGCAATTCTGGCTTGCTCTGGAAGAGGAGATTCAGCTCAGGTAAAAGGAGAACAGTGTCCGAGAGGGCCTACAACGGATGCCGACTGCAGGGAATTTTTCCAACCAGCAGAGGAGTTTCGGCGGTAGGGACTTGTAAGGAGAGATTTCCGATGGCTACTCGACTGCACAGGAAGGAATCAGCGGCGGGAAAGGCTTAGGATGGAGTTCCAACAAGAAAGGCTGCAGGAGGGAGTTCCGACGGCGAGAAAGGCTGCAGGAGGGAGTTCCGACGGCGAGAAAGGCTGCTGGAGGAAATTCCGGCCGCAAGGCCTGCAAGGAGAGGACCAACATAAAAGCTGAAAAGAGAAGGTGGAGGAAGGGCCTGCAACAAGGAAAAAACTTCGAAGAATGGCTTGTTGCTGAATAAAGATCTTTAGGTATTTCAGTTTGTTGATCCAAATCAACAACTACTATTGACTTCTGAATCACTCAAAATCGATACATCTGCGGACTAAGAGTCAATACATGCCCTTTTAGCTGATCAGCCTGCTCACTTCTCTGAGCAGTAGATCCATGTTTAAAAAACTTCTGGATCATGTCCTTCTCTGTAGTCTTTGCAGTTTCAAGTTTATGTTGTATCAATTGACTCCCATACCGATCAACACTGAACTCAACTACATGACCAGCAATATTCGAAAGCCCATAACACTTGATCTTGTTGTCCTTAAATTCCACCTAAAGAGAAGACACAAAGTCATTCGTGGATGTTCCCACCACCATCGAAATGCCAAGAATCCATAACACTACTAAGTTTTTCATGCCCAAAGGAATATGCGTATTACTCCGCTCGCCATGCCTCAAAGGGCTGCCAGATCCAACTGGAGAAGTTGGGAGAATAGGGCTTGCCAAAGAACTTCCATGATTGGATATATGATGACCAAGAGGGCTTCCATAATAGCCAGATTTACCAAGAGATGGCATTCCAAACTGTTTCTGTTGTTGAAGCAATGTCCCAAGATATGCTTTTTGGATGCCAAGAGAATCTGCATAAGAATTACCCATGAAGTTTCTCTCAAAAGATGGATTTTTAAAATTAGTTTTAACAGCCTGTGCTGCACTCAAGTACGAAATATAAAGTGGATCAAAAGGCATCTGAAGAGCAAAAGTTGGTGCATGACTACCAATTTTATGGAGATTTTGCAACTCCGCTGAACCGCTCAAATTCGACGATGAAGAAAAAGAGCTGCTAGATGCTCGGAGGAAGTTTTGGAAGCTGGACATCAAGGTTATGCTATTAGGGGAGGGCAGGTGGGGTGTTGGGATGAAGTAAGGGGAACACTTGCGGGCTGGAGAGCAGGAAGAGGGCGTTAGGATGCTTGGGAGGGATTGGAGTGGCCGACGGTTAAGGAAAGCGGAGGAGAAGGATTAGGGAAGTTGAGAAGGGAAGATATATCACCACCTCGAAGTATCATTCAGTCGGAGCATCACCACCTACTTGGATATAGCCCTACAAAAGGGAAAAAGACTCTACACAGGAAATTTGAAAGCAAACACATCAAAAAACTAAAAAAAAAACTCATAACACCTTCTATTTATAATGAGGCCTAGGACTTATTTTAGGCAATATGTTTAAAATAAGAAAGAAGATAAAAAATAATAAGATTTTAGATTATACAAGGACGAATAAACTAATAGAATTTTAGATTAGGTAAGAATGAGTAAAATAAGTCAGAATTTAGAATTGGTACTGATTTATAATATGAAAAATACTAGGAAGAAAAGAGAGAGGGAAAGCAGAGTGAGAGGTGTAGGGTCGACAGTCCCTCCCCTTGAAGACTGGTTGGTCTAGCAAAGCTGGAGCAAGCTTTTTAGGCCGGTTCTCCATGGCCCATGCGTCAGGGAAGGGCCAGCCGATAGGCCAAGCTTGCAGAGAGAAGAAGCAAAAGTCGTTGTTTCAAATATCAAGATGAGTGCCCCTCTTTTCCCGCACGGGGATGGCAGGAAGGGAGTCCAGCGGTTCTGAAATGAGGACCCATCTTATTTCGGTGAACACTTGTCACTCATCTTTTTCTTCTCTTCCATCGCCTCTTATTAATTCAATTCTTTTTAGAGTAACATCTCCATTTCTCTCATTCTATTAATTTTTTTTCACATCTTAAGTGACCATGTTTGTGTGTGCCACAGCTTTTGCAAGTCTTTGGGGAAATATTGTTGAAGGAGAAGATCTATAGTGACCCAATCTCTAGTTTCAGTTATTGTTGGTGGTGACTTGTGGAATAACATTGTCGAGCTTCACTCTCTGAAGGATCTATATTCATTTCAAATATTAACATATTACAGTGAATTTGTTATTTTCTCTAATTCTAATAGTTGTCTATTGAGAGAAGGAAAGAATTTAAGAATTTAGAACATAGAATCGGAGAAAATATGACATGGAGCTATTGTGAGAACAAAATTTTTAATGGGAGGACTCTTTGGCTGTGAATTAGAAATTTTGGCGTGGGAGGAGACATTATGGTGAAATTAGGAGGATTCCTTCTTGCACATTTAGTGGGTGGGAGGGAGTTAGCCTTGAATTAAAAGGTATCCTTTTTTTATATCAAAATTACAGTTTAATTAATTGATGCTCTTTTAGTTTTGTTACAAAATGATAAGGATTGCTTGCTGTTTGGCCATTTTAAAGGAAAAAATGGTTTACTGAAATTTCTTTTTTCCTTTTGTGTTTAGGAAGACTTTTATGCTGTGGTAGATTGGGCATATAAAATTGATCCTCTTCGCTGTATCTCTATGCACGGGATTACAGAGCGCTACCTCTCGGGTCAAAAGGCAGATGCTGCAGGATTTGTCCGTAAGCTTTTAGATGACTTGGAATCCAGGATATCAATGCAATTCAATAAGGTTTGTGTTACAATATTCATTCTCTGATGGATTGATTTCACCGACTTCGTGTTTCATGCATTTTTTTCTTTCTATATTTCCAGTTTGTTGATGAAGCTTGCCATCAGATTGAGAGGAATGAACGTAATGTGCGACAAATGGGTGTTCTATCTTACATTCCAAGGTACTGTAACAAAGCGAACAATCTTTTTTATCTGACTTTCTGGTTACCACCTCACTTGCAGGTACCAACTATTTAGCCCAATGGTGGTGTCTTAGTGCTGGAAGATGCTGTTGAACCATGAAACATGTGGATAGAAAATGGATGAAAGTTCCTGCATATTTTAGCATTTTTAGCATGACCTTTAGTGGCTGTAGAAGATCTTTTTGCTGACAATGTGTGTGCCACGCACACACACAAAAGAAAAGAGAAATGAAGTGTGCCATTGAATGTGTAGTAGAGGATCAATGTTAATTTTTATGATATTAATTAAATACCTGATGTCTTATGTAGCATTCTATTTCGGTGGTGCAAAATAATCTTCTTCTTTTTTTCATTAAATCACAATTTTTTTAATTGTGAAAGGGTTGACCTTTGGTTTGTTGAAGTCTTGCAAACTAAGAAAAAAATTTTATGCGTTAAATGAGAAATTGAAAATGGTTCTACTAATTTGATGTTACTAGTATTAAGTTACGTCTGGATTTAGATAAAATTAACGTGAATCTAAACAGAAAATGTAGATATAAGTGCCTTAACCCTTTAGGCTGAAGTAAAAAATAGTCTGTTAAGTGATCAAAGTACCTTTTTGATCGATGAAGGTGCTTTATCAAGACCTTTATGTAGTATATTCTGCGTTGAGTGCCTGATTTTAGTGATTCTCTGAAGTTTCAAGTCTGTAGTTCCTCAAAATCATTTTTTTATTATGGAAATTAAATTTTGGTACGATTGTTTTGATGGATTTTATTTTTTATCTGGAGATGATCTTAGAATTCAGTGCCAACTGTTTTAATTTTAGTGCTTGGTGATGTTAAATATACAATTTGAGTTTGTAAATTTAGCTTTGCTTTTTTATCTTGACATATAAGTTTAGTCGGTTGGTGATATCCTTCTTGTAGATGAGACTAGAGAAAGAGTTTAGAAAAAAAAAAACTTGAATTATGGCGGTCTACATTGGAGTCTAAAGGCCTTCATTTGAGTAGAGCTAAAAATAAATATATGGAATGTAATTTTTGCAGTAGTAGCTCTAGTGACAAAGTTGTAACTTTGGATGATAAAATCATTAAAAGGTGTGAATGTTTTAGGCCTCTTGTTCAAAGTGATGGCGATACAGATGGTGTTAGTAGAATTCAAGTTGGTTGGTTGAAGTGGAGGAATGCATTCGACATATTGTGTGATAGGAAATACCGCTTAGATTGAGAAGAAAATTTTATAAGATGTTGGTGAGACCTGCAATGTTCTATGGCGCAAAATGTGGGCTTTTTAGAAAGGGAATCATAAAATTAAGTGTTGTTGAGATGAGAATGCTTAGGTGGATGACTGGCTTTACACTTAGAGACAATGCAAAATGAATATATCCGTGATAGGGTTGTTGTAGTTCCCGTGGAGGACAAAATTAGAGAGTCATCTTAGATCGTTTGCTCACATTAAACATCTACCATTTGATGATCCGGTTAGGAGAGTAGATTTTCTAGATTTGACTTATGTTAAGAAAGGCAGAGGTGGAACTAGAAAGACTTGAGCATTTGTATAAAAAAGGATCTTAATTTGTTATAATTAAATGAAAATATAACATTCAATAGGACACAAAGGAGAAAAAGTATTCATGTAGCCGACCCCACTTAGTGGATAAAAGGCTTGTTGTCGTTATTGTATATATACATGTAAGTTTAGTCAGGAACAACTTTCGATAATGTACTATTGGGATTATTACATAACTATGTTGTGGAGGCAGTGAGTTGAATCTTTATGATGTGATTGCTGAAATCAGATCTAACTATTAATAAAATTTATTTACGGTGATATGATGTCAATTAGTCTCTCATATTGTCATGTGTTCATCTCTTGCTCTTTCTTGTAGGCATCCTAACCCTTGCCTTTTGGTACTCGTGCCCTCCCCACCCCCGTCCTTCCCCCAACCCTAGCATTTTTCCCCACCTTGCCTTTGCCTGTGCCCATTTGCATCCAAGCTTACCCATGTTTGCATTCACTTGCACTTGTTTTCATGATTTTCTTCACCTGCTGGTGTTCCTGTTGTGTTGGGCTCGCTCATAGCTTTCTGTAGCTTTTTTTGCATCACCGTCATCCTCATAGACTCCCTTGTTGCACGCCCTTGCCCTCATTTGTTCAATGACAAAAATTCATTGCTTCTGTTGTTGATGTTTTTGTTGGCAGCTTGTTCCGCAGCCTTTGTAGAGCCATTGTCAATCTTGCTCCATGGCTTGTTTTTTACCCCTTTTATGGTTCTTCCTAACACCTACATTGATGCTACGACTTGTGCTTTTACTAATTGGTTGCCTCTTGATGGTCTCCTCTGATATTGATGATCCACTAACTCTTACAAGTTGGCTTAATTATCTTCATAAGCTACCATTCTCACTTCTTATTTGCGGATGCTATTAGGGGAAGGGTTCTTTGCAGCCAGAATCGTTTGGCAATTTCCTTTTATTCTTTCAACATGGCTAGAATTATACTGGAGACATGCTGCCCACTACCTTTCATGGTAACCCCTCCCTTATTTTTTATGAGGATGATATTTCTGATATGGCAAAATAAATTTTCTTCTTTCTTGTGAATAAATTTGTCTTTGGCTGCTTGAGTTTGGACGTTATTCATACTTTCAGGTCTGATTTACTACTGATATGTGATTTTATTTTTTAGCTTCTTGATTGTCACCGCAGACTTAGCAAACTTTCTTTGGAAGGATAATATTTAAGTGTTCTCTTATCACACATAGTGTTATTGGCCTAGGGATGCATATGCTGAAAGCTCTTTAATCTTTAATACTTCAAGAAGCCTCTCATGACACTAGTATGAGTTGCTTTTCTTATCTTTGTGCTTACAGCCAGTTCAAATAAATGCAGTAATCGCTAAACTTTTCAGACCTTTTTTAGTGACACTTTTTTTTTAAATGGCCATTGCTTCGTTTTGGCTAAGGTGAGGATTGAAACTTCCTTTTTTTGTTATTGAAAACAAGTGGAATTTGTTTGTTTGCCCACTTATTAACTGTTTTGCCAAATTTTAGGTTATGATCAAGCTGATTGCTTGGATGCTCGTCTGAAATTGAGAAAATCATCTTATACGGGCCCTATGATTTAGGATAGCTCTTTTGGCCGTGATATAATGTGTGATAAATACTAATGAACAAGTTGGTCTTGCCAACCTTTTGAAATGCTCCTTCAGCCTTGTCCCTTTGGAAGGTTCTCATCCTTCAGACTCAACTTCAGCCCGCGAACGAAGCAGCGACTCGGCTGCTTTACTTGGACTGAACTGGTCCAAGTTTTGTCCCTGTTAAGGAGTCGGCCGGTCCTCTTGGTCCACTCCTAGTTATCCTATTATTATATATTTTCTTTCGTATGAGTCTAGAGTTAGTTTTTGTGAGTTCTCTGTTGGGACAATCATTGGCGTCTCCAAGTGCTCCTTTTTTGGGCTTTATCCAGGGCTGAGTGATGCTCCAGCTATATCTCGTTCCGAAGTCGTGACTCTCCTCCCAAGAGTCGAGTGGCGCTCTAATTGTATCTTACTTCCAAGGTTGTATTTATCCTCAACTTTTCATCCTCCGCACTCCCCCCTACTTGCCGCCACCTTCCCTGAAACCCCGCTTTCCCCGTCGTTGCTGCTGTCATTCCCCCTCACTGCAGCCGCCCTAAGCAGTCGTTCCCAGCTGTTTTGCTGCTGTTGCAGCCATCTTGGACCTTCCTCCCTGCAGGCTTGCTGTTGTTCCAGCCGCCAGGACAGCCCCCTTCACAACCTTATGGCTCTCCCTGTCTTTCCCGGCCTTCCCAGTCACCATTCCTTCCCTTTCCATCTGCTGCCAACTTGAGTACCTGTCCCCATGCTGATAACGGAGAAGAAAGATACAAACCACAAAAACAACTTTTATTAATATGAAAATCGGGTTACAACACATTCAAACTAAAAATAACATTACTAAAACATAAACCAACTCAAACAAACACCTCTAAGGTTTATTCCAAGGGTGGTGGACGTCGGCTAAGTGGTTCGGGATGGTTGGCAAGGATGGTGGCAGCAAGGTAAGAGTGCAGAAGTGCGAGGACAGCAAGTATGGAGGGTTTTAGGTGGTCTGCGGCTGACAGATTGGTGGCTGTAAGGTACTGGACAGCAAGGGCAGTGATGGGGAAGATCTTGGACTGCAAGGTAACTGCTGTAGGGGTGCCGGCGAGATGCCGGGAGAGGTCTAAACTGGTTGGACAGCAGGTTGCTGCAGCAGAAATGGGGTTGGCAGCGCATGGGGGAAGCGTTTGGGGATGGTCGTTGGCTAAGGTAGAGGAGGAGACAAAGTAGGGAAGGTAGAAAGGGGGAATATAATCACCACCTCGGAGTAAGATATCGCCGGAGCACTACCACGATACAGCCCTAGAATAGAAAAAAAGATTCCAAACAAGAAATCTGGAAATCAAATCACTGCAAAAACTCTTTAGATTATTAGGAAACCAGCATACATATAGCTCTAGCTAGACGAACAGCAAGAAAGGAAAGAAAAGGAGAAAGGAAAGAGGAAGAAAAGAAACTCCTACAAAACGAAGGGGTGGGAATACTCAGAATAGCAGCTAAAATCCTTCCATAAGGAGAAGAAGCAGAAAAAGAAGCGAGAGAGGGGCCGGGGAGGCCGCTGGCCTCGTTAGAAACCTCGCCCAGGCCACTCGTTTCAAGGTCACCCAGGATCGGCCCCAAATTGGACTGGTCGGGCCGGTCCACCTATTCTACTTGCGAAAGCCTTCCGCACCTGCTCCCGCCCGCACAGGAGCGATCACTCGCGTGTCACATACCCTTTCATCTTGCTGCCATCTTCCAGGATAGCCGGTCCACATCAATATTTGCTGCATGCTTGTTGTTTGGTACCCGGGAAATTGTTCTCTTTTTTCTGCTTGCCGACCATTTCATCAATCGTCCCACATACTTCTTAACTCTTGCTGATCACCTCGACCACCTAGATCTTACCCTAGTCGCCTGTTGTGTTATTGTTATTTTCCGTTTCCGTGTTTGGTTGTAATCGTCTATTGGATTTTTCAGTAATAATATTTACTTTCCTGTTATTGTTTGTGTTAATTCCGGTATCACTCAAAGGCCTATCAGAAGTTTTCCTTCCTCAAATAGGCATTAATTAGGGCTATGACATTCATAACATAGCTAATGTCTTAATGTGGGTTTGCTTCCCACTTTTTGGATGGATGTTATTTTCTGATTTTCAAGTTATTTTGATTTAATATATTTGTTTCTTTGTTTTTTTCTCTGTTCTTTGTAACTACTTGTTTATGTAACCTCCCTTTGACTAGTAATGAGGTTGTTTCCTTCAAAAATATGTGATATCGAGGTTGAAAGTAATTGGTCGATGGAAATCATACTTCTTAGATCTAGGTTCCTAAAGAGCAATCTTTTTTGTTTCTATTAGTGCCCTCCTTTACCCAGGATTATGTTGTTATTAATAATTGGAGGACATTTGGTGGGCTGGATTATGCTCTTGAAAAACGTACCATAATAAGTACATAATGGAGCTTCTACTGTCAAGAAATTTTATTAGATAAATTTATTTTGGACCATACGATCATTTAAGTGAATTTCATCTGTGTTTTGCTAAAAAAATTTATAATTAGCTAGAATATTTTTTTCTGATAGGTTTGCTACTCTAGCAACTCGAATGGAGCAGTACATCCAGGGGCAGTCAAGGGACTTGGTGGATCAAGCTTACACAAAATTAGTGAGTATATGTTATTTTCTTCTCTGCACAATACTTCTTGAAGGACTTCCTGTATCTTTAAATTTAACTTTCTAGACATTACCTTATGTGCAATACATCGCCATTTTTGTAACTTCTTCAATTTTGTTTGGAATTATTTTTCCCGTTCTTAGATGGTTAATTCATTATTATTTTTTTTAAGTTTTCTCATAATTCTGAAATGTCTTTTAAAAAAAAATCACCAAGAAGCTCGATAACCTTGCGATCTGTTTTATTGGAAATGTGGAAGTTTATATTTGTTAGAAACATCAAGACCAAACAATTAATTTGAGCTAGTTAGTTTTACAGTTTTTTTTATAAAATTTTAATTGTCCTTTTTCTTAACAAAAATAAATTTCTGTGCTGGCTTGACATATGAGAATGTGATATGTTCTTTATTTCTTTGTCCTCAAGTCAGTTAAAACTCGATTTTGTTGATATGATCTACTGAATTTTTTTTTTTTTATTTAGCTGTTTCCTTCATTTGTTTGGTTAGTTTACTTGTGACGCGGGGCTTTGGGGGAGGCCGGCTACACCGGCCAGGGGAGGTTCCGGTCCTGCATCTTGCTTAGGCGATGGACTGCATCCCCCTTTTTCTTTTTAGATTATATGTGTTTTTTGAATTAGGGTTAGTTTTTGGTGTGATTTCTGTTTGGACAGCTGCTAGCGTCCCTCTTTTCTATTCTAGGAATGTATACGAGGACGAGTGGTGCTCCAGTATTTTCTAGTTCCAAGATAGTGAATATCCTCGACTATCCCCTCCTCTGCACCTCCCTCCCACCGTCGCTACCGCCGATCCTAGACTTGCTGCAGCCTGCCCGAGGACAGCAGACCTTCTGTCTCGGCGGCCCATATCTCCCAACCTACCACTACTGCAGCCCTCCAACACCCATGTCACCTGCTGCTATCAGATGCACCTCACCTATTCCCCCTACCTGCTCTCTGTCTTAACTTCCCTAGCCTCCACTGCTCCAGCCAGCTCACCAACCATACAGCAACGCAACCTACACTTGCTGCCTCAACCCACTCCTCTTGCCTAATCCCTACTGCAAACATCTCCCCTTTCCCTGATGTTGCCTCCAATACTCCCCCAACCAGCCGTCCAACACATTCACGCCATCTCACCTCTTGCCAGCAACTGTAGCTACATCCTCTTGCCTATCACCAGCAGTATCCCATACCTTCCTCCACTACCGCCAACCCTCCAATCCCCTCCTTGCTGTCCAGCCACCAGACAACCCCCTCCCCTTAGCTACACAAGGACCACCCGACAACCTAATGATCTCGATGACCGCCACATCACCCTATGGTGTCTCTAATGTTTGTGTTGTTATTTTTCTATTGTCAAGAGTCGTTGTTTGTAACTATTTTGGATTTCAGCAATAATAATTATATTTCTATTATAGTTTGGGTTAACTATGATATTAACTTGTTTAGTCGTGAAGTTATTTATTTTGTGGCAATGACGGGTTCTGTTCTAGATGGCTCATCTCTTGTGCTATGTGCCAGTGTATTCTGCATCAGTCTTATTTTGGATGGCTTACGTATGCTATATGCAATCCTTTGATGTTTGCAGTCGTAGTGATGGTGCCATATGACTCACATAACATGCTCTCTTTTATCTTGTGTTCCTTTAGGTTGATAATTTAATAATTGCACTTGTAACATCTTGTTTCTGACCGTTACGTCGTTTTAAAGAGGATAACCTAGCTACTGAGAAACGAAACTCCCCTTATTGAAGCCAAAATATTTTGACTTCTTGTGAAGCAAAAGCAAAGAAGCGGTCAAGAGATAGAGTGAGCTGACGAGGGTCTCGAACCTTCTGAATGAGGGATTTGAGGTGTGTTTGGGAAGATAGCATTATTTTTCTGGAGAGTAGAGGCTACGACGCGACATGCATGGGGACCATTCGAGCAAGGAAGGATGCTGTTTGTTGGAGTAGATGCTTGAGAGGTGAGTTTGTAATCTTCCGTGTGAGCGAGCAAGGAAGGAAGAAGCACACAAGATGTGAGTTTGTGCTTTGATTTTTCTTGAAAACCACGAAGATAGAGTTTTGGAGCATCGATCGACGATTCTACGAGATCTGAAGATTTTGGTCTCGAATGAACACACGAGTAGTGGATGGAAATCTGGGTGATAAAATCAATTGGTTTGTAGCGGCGTGTGCTATGCTTGTTGTGCGGAAGGATTGTGGTGAGAATTATTTTTCTTTTTTATATATTGATTTTTTTGATCTTTTTAATAATAAATATTAGACAGTGTGTGTTTAAAATTAAATTGATAGAATTCTAATTATTAATAAAAATAATAATAATTAAGTTCCGGCAATAATTAATATTATTTGAAAAATTATATTTTGTGATTAAAAATAAAATATTGATTTATATATAATACATTAGAGTTAAAATATGGACAAATTACTTTAAAAAAATGAGATTTATTTATAACAAATCAGTAATCCTTTACGCATGATTATCAATAGTCTACTGTGGAAAGACTGATAGAATGATACGCAAGGGAGTAATCAATGTTTAAGGTGAGTACTCTTAGTTTTTAATTTATGATATAACTTTTATTTTTTCTCAGCCAAATGCATGGATAGTTATTGAGACATGTAAATTCAATTGCATAACTTTATTCTAATTAATATGTTGTTTCTCTGTTGATCACTTTGTCATGAATGTTATATGTATATAGTAATACTTATTATCATGTTTTAATTAATGATATATATATATATATATATATATATATATATATATATATAGATATATATATATAGAAAAGTCCAAAGACAAACATATTAAACTGAAAAAGAATTACAGATAACTTGGATGAAAGGGCCCAAGTTGGCACCCTAACCACCCGACATACACAACACACGAGAAATACATGTATACTGAAAAGAAACCTAGAACATAGATAAATGCTACGTCAATAGTCTGCGAACACTCAAATATTCAGGTAGCTTGATAATGGATCAATTTAGCTTTGACTCTACCTTTGGTTCTAGGACAGGACCCAGTAAAAAATTGTTGAATTTATTGTCATTACTCGAAGCAACCAGTGTATCGTCCGTTATGTTTGGTAGTAAGCATTCTTTCTTTTTCCTCCTGGATGTGTAAACCTGTCATTCTTCATCCAAAGAGTGGCTCATCTGATCAGTGGATTGGTCTAAAATTTGCACTTGTGTAGATTTTTGAATATTGGCAGCTTCCACTTGCTGTACCGGCTGATCTTTTATGGGCTCAAGGTAGCACTCTCCTGGGTCTTGGCATGTAAGTGAGCCTTCTTCAATAGCAATGAGTGGTATCGACACGTTTGGGTGAACATCTGGGAGAACTGAATGGGAGGGAATAGGAATCTCAGCTTGGTGGCTTAGAGGTTGGTTGTCATCAAGTTTACTGGGAGCAGGTTCTGGTCTTGGAGAGCACCAGTTTTAGCATGATCCTGCTTTTGACTATTGAGTTTCAACTGTGGGTGTAATCTGAAACATTTCTCTTGTGTGTGCCCAAAAATCTTACAAAGATTTGTTGCCAATAACCATTGTGAGCAGTGTCGAGCCAGACTTTATTCTACATCTGGTAGTGTGATATCCCTTTCTATCAAAATTCTTGCAGGAGAAAGCTTTGACAAATTAACTGTAGGTATGTCTAACTGCATTGGTTTTCCAAGAATAATCTCAATAAAGATATAAGACAGGATGATCGAAAAATTGAAGCTTGAGTCCAGGTAATGAGAACGAAATAAGCACGAGGGGAGGTTCTCAATTAGGATCGAAGTCAGGGGTCTATTCAATCATTTTCATTTGTTTGCTCTCGATTATGATGAATTTCTTTGAGAATATTCTTGTATAATTTTCTTCTACGCTCAGCTGTATCATAACATGTCTGTCTTTAAAAAGGCCTACCTGCCAAGCCCCAATTAGTTTGAAATCTTCAAAACCCTTTCTGATAATCTTCATCTTAGGGCGACTTAATTGAAACTTTACAATTAGTGTAAATTTGTATTTTTCTGCAAGGGATGAAATTTCAGTGTCAGAAAAGAATATTCTGGTTTGTCTGCCTTTTTCCTTACTTTTTTTATGAGATTGCAATCTCCATGTACTGCAAAAGAATCATGATAAATCTGTGGAAATATCATACTATCTCTAAGGTGGAAAGGGGCACTGCGTTTGTCAACCACTGTAGCATAGGGGGTTAGCCCGTGGATGACAGGCACGAGACACCGCAAACTGAGCAGAGCAGCTGTCGGAACGCAGCTGTTGAGCTGACGAGTCGAAGAAAAGCTGAACGCTGCAGAAGGCACACGAACTCGACAAAGCCGCAAGCTCTTCCGCCGGACGAAGTAGACGAAACCCTGGAGCTCCCGACGCCTTCATCGTCATTATATATATATATTTGGAAAGAACCATATGGCCCATTTCATTGAAACAAAAAAGGGGATACAAAGCAAATATTATGAGAGAGCCCAAAAAAATTGAGCTCGACTCGTAAGAAACAAAAACAACTAATGCTCAAACAGAGCAATACAAAAGTTTGACAAAAAGAAACAAGCAACTAAAGAGGACAAGGTCTCCAAGGCTTCCCTCTACCCCTGGTTCTTGTAGCACATCCATAAATAACACTCTGCAAGGCTTCTCCATCACCAGGGAAGATCAAAATAACATCCATTAGGTTTCCCAGGGGGAAGGTAACCCCATCTTTCTTCTTCCTCCGGGAGGTATACACTTGTCATTCTTCTTCAGTAGACTTGACATTATGATCCGAAGTGGGAAAGGCTGCTGCAGTGATTGGTACCAATACTTGGGATTCTCCTACTCCATGAGCGGGTAGAACAACCAAGGTACCCAATAGTTCTTCTTCAGTAGGAGTAGGCACATTTTCCGTCGTCGGATTACGAGTGTTTGTTTCTTCCCCGTTTTCGTACCCGTCAGGCGGGAGTTTGAACTCCCTCCATAGTAGTGGGTACCTGAGGTGGTAGTATAGCTGCTCCAGTATAAGAAGGCTGAGAGGTGACCATGTCCTGCCTATCAGTGGCAACTACCTGATGCTCCTCCAAGGGTCGATCGTTCTCACCTTGTTCTGAAATTGAGGAATGCGGTATATCCGTCGCAGGAATGTGTGGGCCAGTAGCGTTTGTACGGGGAGGTTTAAGATTCGGATGCAGGTGATAATACTGTTGGTGAGAGTGGCCAAACATTCGGCAATGGGTGCAGTACAGAGGTACATGTTCAAGTTCTGTTGGTTGCCAAAATCTCTGATGTTGTGTACCAATCCAAAGCTCTTTCGGGAAGGGTAACGTAATATCCCGTTCAATCAATATTCTAGCCTCAGAAGGTCTAGATAGATGCTCTGTAGGCGGATCGGTGTGGAGTGGCGTTCCATATATCTTTGTGAAAGTAAAGAGAAGCTCTTCGATCATAAAGACGTACCTCCAAATACTGGGAAGCGTAGCGTAGTCATACCGAAATGATGATATATATATATATATATATATATATATATATATATATATATATATATACATATATATATTCCAGTTATCTCAACGGATGAAATCAACCAAAGTAACAAACATAAACAACAAAATTTCACTGACAACATAATACTAAAAGTCAACTCTCAAACAGCTCCCTCTGAACTGAAATAAAACACAAATATAGAGTTCAATGAGATCTACTGATCATCAGTGATGCTTCCCTTCTCACTCACATCTATACCATCAAGAAACTTTCTGATGTCCTTGTTCTTCACATGGAATTTCTGATTAATTAAGGCGGCAGAGCGAGAGACGAGCTCGATATCATTTCCATCAAGGAATAGTTCATCGTTGACCTTTTCAAACCTGAGAATGGTCACTCCTTCAAGCATGTCCACCTTTCGAACCTTCTTCTCACCAAGAAATCGACGAATTGGAGTTAGTGATGCTGGCATTGATAGGGAAGTGAGCATACATGAAGCGCATCTTATACCGGTAACCCTTAGTCACACCAGTGATCAGGTTATGAACATGGCTGATGGCCGTGCGGATCGCCGTCGTCGCCTTCCGGATCCGAACCAAGCGTCCACCTTCAGCCTTCTTTCCTCCCTCAATAAGTTCAAAGTCGAGGTTCAGGTGCTTGAAATTGCGCGTAAGCTTGCCCCGAGGTCCCTTCACCTCCACAATTTTAGCTTTAACCTTGACGGTGACTTCCTCCGGAATATCCATCGTTTGAGATGACAGGATCGTCTTCATCTTCACGCCTTATATCTACTGCTCAGGTTCTTGGTGGTGGTGGGAGGATTACAGCAAGCACAAGATGGCCGGATAGAATGGAGAAGAATCCTATATATATATTATTTTTATAAGAAGTCCTAGGGGCTATTTCATTGAAATAAAAGGGTTATAAAACATAGTATGAGGGGGCCCCAAAAGATGAGGCTCTACTCATAAGAAACAAAGAGCAACAAGCACAATCAAAGGTACAAAAGATAGAACAATAGAAAAACATGGAAATAAAACATTTTCTATGAACGAGGTCGCCAAGGCATGCCTCTTCCACGGGTTCGTGTAGCGCATTCAATAATCAAACTCTGAAGTGATTCTCCATTACCAGGAGAGACCAATATATCATCCATTATATTTCCAGTGGCATAGTACCCTCAAAGATATTTCTTCCGCCGGAGGTATACACTTGTCATTCTTCACGGGAAGATCGGCGGTCCGATCCATAAAAGGAAATGCACGTGCATCGTGTGTATATATATATATATATATATATATATATATATATATATATATATATATATACATATATATTATAATTTTTTTATTATTATGATAAATAAAAATTATATCGATTGAGTCCTACACCGCACAAACAAGTTCTTCCGCTCACAAAATTCCATCTACTTTTTTGTGCACGAGATCTCACATCATCTCCTCAAAATTGGCTTGGTTCAACCTCATCTTCTTTATTCTCACAGACTCGCGCCTCTCCTTCACCTATATTAGTTGCACCGTCCATGCTCGATTCGAACACAGCTAGCCCGATATCTTCTTTGTCGAACACTCCGACTTTGTCACCAAAATCGTATGCGTGCAGAAAGCCCTTGCTCGCGATCTTTCAACTTTGCAAACACTCACCTATGCCCTAGCCACTCGATCTCCCTCTCCTTACCAGAGTCGCTTGACGCTGCAGGTAAGTCCACTATGATGATTTATATAGCAAATTCATCCCTTGCATTCCTAACACCTTGTTTCCTCTCCTTCTCTATTCGGTCTCCTGACCCCTCACTTCCTCTTCTTCTCTTTCTATTCCTCTCGAATAGATAACTCCTCGATTCCTCTTCCGCTTAAATGAAATGAGACTTCACAGTTACCGTCGTAATATGTTTCTGAGACTCCACTTACAATAGAGGGACCTATCATGAAAGAGGTGACAATACAGTTTGATCAACTGCAAATGAATTGTTAATTGGTCGAGCTAGAGGAAAATACTATAGCTCGATATCTGGGGGATTTGAAGTCAGCTACCAACACTTTGTGCAACTGCAACCCTATTGGTCACTAGGAAATGTCCAAACTTCAGCCTTGAAGTTGGAAAAAGAACAAAGACAAAGACAACCGTCCTCATTCTGACAGCCACCTACAGCTGCAGCTACCAGTAGGGGCACACTTGGAGGAGTTGGGAAGGCCGAACATAGAAGTGACAAGACAACCGAGTGAAAGAAACCTGAAAAAGGTAAGTACAATGCCTGCTAGTAGATGTTTAAGGTGTCATGGCTACGGAAACAACCTCCAACTGTCCCACGAGCCAAGTTTTTTATTCATGGATCAGGGCGTCGTCGAGGAAGTGGATGAGGAGTAAGCAGAGGAAGATTTGAAGGAGGAACTTCAATTCCAAGAAGATGAGGGAGAAAAGCTAGTCATAAGGGGGTTCATTCAGACTAATTCGATCAATCGTGGCCAAGGCATAGTATTTTCGACACCAAGTGTAGCTTAAAGGGGAAAAGTCTGTAGCCTGATATTAATTGTGGGAGCTATTAGAATGTAGCTTCTACTATGATGGTGAAGAAACGAGGGTTAGCCACACATAAGCACCATCAATCCCACTCCCTTAATTGAAAAGGGGAAATGAGATACACATGGATCAACAATGTTTGGTTGAGTTTTTTGTTAGAGATCAGCCACAGGAGCAGATGTGGTGCGACGTGGTACCGACGGACGCTTGTCATATTTTATCGGGGAGGCTGTGACAGTTCGATCACATGACCCAGAACAACGGGTTCAAGAACACTTATTCATTCAAGAAGAAAGGATGATGCATAGTTATTTTACTCGTTAAAGATGCGAGAGTGGACATCTAAGAGGAGATGATAGTCCGAAGAGCCAGCTTTATGCAATCGATATGAGGGGCTCTAGTGGCAATGGCTTTAGTTCTATTAGAAGGAATTGAGATGGAGGTTGAGGTATCAACTCTCATATAGCCACTGCGATGTGTCTTCCATGATGCGGTGACTGACAACCTTCCAAAGGGATTTTCATCATTGAGGGACATTCAACAAGCCATTGATCTCATCCTCGAATCAGTGTTGCCGAATTGGTTTGTCTATAGATTGAGCCTTACAGAGTACGAGGAATTACAACAGGTACAAGTTCTCATTTTGAGAGGGTTGGTCAGAGAGAGTACTAGCTCGTGTATTATCCCTGACTTGATGGTACTCAAGAAGGACATATCGTGGAGAATTTACATTGATAGTCAGACCATATCACTATCAAATGCAAGTTCCCCATACTACGATTGAACAGACTCTTGGATCAATTCCATGGATCTTTTGTCTTTTCCAAGATCGATCTATGCAGTGCGTTTAATCAGATTCAGATGAGATCGGTGGACGAGTGGAAGACGCTTTCAAGACTTGGGATGAATTATACGAGTGAATTGTCATGCCTTTTGGAATGTCTAATGCGCCTGGCATGTTCATGAGATTGATGAATCAAATGTTCTTAGCTCACCTCGGGAAGTTCCTAGTGGTGTACTTCAATGATATTCTGGTATATGAAATCCGAAGAGGAGCGTATACATCACCTGAGGACAGTCTTCAAGGTTTTGCAATTAGAGAGGTTACACTCCCACCTAAAGAAGTGCCACTTCCTGACAGTGCAAATATGCTTTTTGGGTTATATTGTGTTTAGTATAAGCGTTCAAATGGATCTCACAAGATCGAGGCCATCGTGAGTTTTACGGACCCACAGTTTTTATCGAGTTGAGACAGTTTTTGGTAGGGATAAGACTCTCACTCGTGATAGAACACTTCTTTTTGGCCCTGGCTGACGAAAGATGTGGAGTGGCCCTTCAAACAATGTAGAATTTGTCATTTAGCTAAAACGAGAGGGCAAATTGCATGACTATACACTTCATTACCAGTACCATAAGCCCCATGGGTGGATTTTAACTTGGATATTGATGTGGGTTTTCTGAAAACACATCAGATTAGGTATCATTTGATGTTTATGATTATAGATTTTCAAAGATGATACATTTTGTGCTCTGCCGCTAGACGTTGGATACATCGCATGTTGTTGATTTGTACTTCAGAGAAGTTGTGAGACTACACGGGATATCCAGGAACATCACTTCTAATAGAGATGCCATGTTTCCGAGCCACTTCTAGAAAATCCTATGCGAAAAGTTCGGCACTAAGGTTCAATTAAGTCTAGCAGCTCATCTACAAACGGACGGTCGGACGGAGGTGGTGAATAAGAGTCTGGGAAACCTTCTGAGATGCTTTGTGGGAAAGAGTTTAATCAGTGAGATTTGATTCTAGCCAAACCAAATTTTCTTACAATAGATCCGTAAGTCAGACCACTAGACTCGCCCCATTTGAGATTGTATATGGGCGCAATCTTCTCACTCAACTTGACTTGGTGCCACTCCTTTCTACATCAAAGATTAGTGAGGATGTTGAAGAGAGAGTGCAGGAGAATTAGAAGCTACATGAAGAGTTAGGAAAGGAGATCACCAAGCTGAACGGTAAGTACCAAGCTTAGGCAAATAAAACTAGGATAAATGAGATTTTTCAAGAAGGGAGCTTAGCGTGGATCTAGCTAAAGAAAGAAAGGTTTCCAGTAGGAGCATTCGGGAAGTCAAGCCCAGAGGTGATGGACTTATAAGATTGACCTTCCAGGGGAATACAATATTTTTATTATTTTCAATGTTACGAATTTAACTTCGTGCCCCATAACCTTGAAAAAATGCGCTCGAAGCTCCCCAAACCTTGGGAGACTAACGCGGGACTCATCTGGGGGCTGAACTGGCTGTGAGGGAAGGCTGAACGCGTTCAATGAGGGAGTTGTAGGGGTCGACCGACTCTTGGTCTGGCTTAGGTTTGCAGCTCAAGGGGAAACGTCTTTCCTTCTTAATTATCCACTGTGTGTGTTTGTGTGTGTGTGTGTGTGTGTGTGTGTGTGTGTGTGTGTGTATATATATTATTTATAAAAAAAACTCAAATGAGTTGATTTTATTGAAATAGAAAAAATACATAAAGGTTGTATGAGAGAGCCCAAAAGAGGCACCTTATCAATACGATACAACGTACAGTAATACCCCACCAAAAATGGGATACAGATATACTCAAAAAATTTAAAACATGCAGAAAACAAGTAGCTAGGGATGAGGCAGTTTTGTTCTGTTTCTTCCTCTAGTTTTAAGAGTGGAGTCAGATAACAAACTTTGAAGTATCGTGTCATTTTCAGAAGTAACCGAAATATCATCATTAAGTTTTCAAGTTGGAATGTACCCCGGTCTTCTTCCGCCAAGAAGTATAAACCTATCATTCTTCATCTGAACATCGGCTCATGTGATCGTCGGTCTGATTAGATAGTAGAACCGCAGTAGAAGGAAAACCAGTCATTGCAACAGCAATAGGTTCAGTATGTAATGTCACATCTGCACCTGATTCTTCTTGAAGAGGAGCTGGAGGGCTATCTTGATTTGCAGTCCGAACATTATCCCTTGTAGTATGGTCAGGGGAAGGGGCAATTACATCAGATACGAACTCCTGTCTTATGAGGAGTCCCTCCTCAGGTGTAGTCAATGTGTCCAGAGCAGTAGGGAGTTCCTGTTTTTGACTATTGGTTCTCAACGGTGGGTGCAATCTGTAACATTTTTCCTGCGGGTGTCTGAACATCTTGCAGTGCTTGCAATAGTGAGGTTTTTATTCCATAATGATTTTTTTGCCAATAACCATTTTGATCAGAGCCAAGCCAACATCTACTAGTGTAATATCTCTTTCAATCAAAATTCTTGCAGTAGAAGACCTTGAGAAATGAATTGTAAGTATGTCCACCTGCATAGATTTTCCAAGGATATTCTCAATTACATATAAGATAGATTGGTCAAAGAATTGAAGCTTGAGTTCAGATAATGAGAACCAGATAGGCGCAAATGGGGTTCTTGATTGGGATCAAAATCAGGGGTTCATTTGAGCAATTTCATAGGTTTGCCCTCAATTGTGATGAATTTCTTTGAGAAAATCTGTGTAGTCAGCTTGTATGCTCAGCTGTATTATAACATGTCTTCCTTCGAGAAGGCCCACCTGTCAATTCTCAACTAGTTTGAAGTTTTCAAAAACCTTCCTGATAATCTCCTTCTTATGGCGATCTAATTGGAACTTGTCAACTAGTGTAAATTTGTATTTTTCTGCAAGAGATAAAATTTCAATGTCAGAGAAGAATAGTGCTGGTTTGCCCGTCTTTTTCTCTACTTTTTTTATGAGATTGCAATCTCCATGTTCTACAACAGAATCATGGTACATCTACGGGAATATCGGACTATCTACAAGGTGGAAAGGGGAGCTGCGTTTGTGAACCACTATAGCATTGGAGGGTTTGGCGGGGTTATCACCAGCGAGGGTGGCGGCGTAGGAAAGCTCTGAGGCCATTAGCCTACTTCACATAAGTCACTGCAAGAGCAGAACAGCTGGCGCAGCTTGATGACTCTACCTCCAGCCGAAGTCTGCACAACATGAAACGTAGCAGGCAAACGAGACGCGAGTAGTCGAGCAGGTTTGAGCAGGACTCTGGCAGAGTAGTCGACTGGCTTTGACGTAGCAGACAAGCAGGCTCGAAGCAGACGACGAAACCAGCAGGGCGAAGCACCGCAGACTATGTGAGTTCTTTCACGGATGACGTAGCATACGAGCAGGCTCGATGCAGACGACGCGAGCTCCTCCGCCAACCAGAGCCGATGACGAAGATGAAGAGGATCAGTACGAGCGAAAAAAAAAATAGATGCTGGGGTTCGTCATGAGCGAAAACCCTAGCATAGCGAAAACGAAGACCCATCGTTTATATATTTATATATATATATATATATATATATATATATATATATATATATATATATATATGTGTGTGTGTGTGTGTGTGTGTGTGTGTGTGTTATTTTTTCTTTGATAAGGGTTCAATTTTTACTTTAGTGTTTTCTGCGTCGGCGTCTTTTCAATTACTAGGATTTTATGTAAGAAGTGGGGGTATTCCGGCCGTGTCCTGCTCCATGATGGTGATTACCTCGGCATATTTTCACACATTTTCCCTTTAACTGCTTGTTGCCGTCCTTTCCTTGCACCCCCTTGCAGCTGCTACACCTTCCTGCACCATTCCCTTTGCTTGCTGCCTACCTCCCTGCTCACAGCCGCCCCTTTACTGTACTCTTTTTAGCCTGCTGTCCGGTATTCCCAGCTAACTCGCCGCTGTTCCACCAGCTGTCCTGCCTCACCTTAGCAGGATGTATGTGTTTTGTTGTGTTGTGTTTTTTATTTTTATTCTTTTTTGAGGTTTGATTATAATCCCGTTGCTTTTGCGTAATAAAATCTACTTCCCTATTCGTTTTTGGCTTGGCTTAACTCCGGTATCAGGCTTACTGTCATTCCAGAACCTGATCACATGTGGTAATGCCGAGATCTTGAACTGGATCAGTAAAGGTAGATGAAATCACAGAATTGGGAGGGATTAAGGGTTCATTATATATATTCATATATAAATATGAAAAAATACATTTGATTAATCTACCCACCCTGTGAATCCTAACCATTCATTTTCCCTCCCGTTGCATGCCCTAACCCCGATTGCTACCCAGAGTGATTAACATGGATCAGTTAAGTTAATCAAGTAATTAATTAAGATTAATTAAGGTTTTTATTTTAAAATTCTTAATTCAAAATATATTAATAATTTATCTATAGTTCTGTATGTCAATTTGATCGTACAAAATGTTGAATTTTATGAAAATAATTCAGGTGGATTTCGGGGAAGTGAAGAATTGGGTATATTTTAAAATTAAGTTATGTATTATTGGGGACCTGGTTCTTTAGTCTATTTCTTTCCAAAATATCTGTTATTGGTATTGAATAATGTTTGATTGCTGTCATATTTTCCCCAACTGGATTTTCATTTGCAGTAAAAAAAGAAAAAAGAAGCATTTGTCATCTGTTTTTTTGTGGTTCAATAAGTTCATTTTTGTCTTTGTTTTTGTTTTTACATTTTCTCATCATCCTTTTTGTTCGTTTTTCATTTTTTTTTTAGTTTACTCTGAAAGAAAGCAAAGCTTTTGTGTATTTAATGATTTTTTTTTTACATATCATACTTTCTTTTTATGTTTTAGATCAAATTGAGTCATCCTGGGTAAGTTAGGATACCTAAACCTCTTGCCTCTCTCTGCTTCTCTGTATATCTTTTTATGGAGGTCCTCCATGAATTTTGTGGCCCTTCTATGCGTTTCAGTTCATGTATGGCTGTAATAATGTGCATCAGTTCGCAATTTTTGAGAAAAGCTTTGTCATTTTTGGAGCAGGTTAGCATAATGTTTTCGACTTTGGAGAAAATAGCACAAGCTGATCCAAAATATGCTGATATTGTACTTTTAGAAAACTATGCAGCCTTCCAGAACAGGTTATTCTTATTTTTAGTTTATTCTGTTATGTTTGCCGATTACTCATTGTTGACAGTTTTTAACTCATAGTTAATACTTGTAAAATTCAAAATCTACGCCCTAGTGCTAATTTCCTGATACAAGTTTTGTTTGTTTTGCAGTCTTTATGATCTAGCCAATGTGGTGCCCACTCTTGCCAAATTCTACCACCAAGCTAGTGAATCTTATGAACAAGCTTGTACTCGGCATATCAATATGATTATTTACATTGTAAGTATATGTTTCCTTCATCTGAGTGTAATTTGTTTATTTTTAGTTTTATTTTTTCTTAAAAACAGCTTTTTTGGATTTTATGTTGTTTATATACCGACCTTCTTCCAAGTGAATGTCTTTGTTTGGTTGCAGCAATTTGAAAGATTATTTCAGTTCCATCGAAAAATTGAGGATTTAATGTACACCATTACTCCTGAGGAGGTGAGATAATCATAATCAATTTCCATGTGTATATTCTTACTTTGGTTTTTTTGAAGTAATTTTCTTTTATCATGTTTGCTTATGCCGCCACTTTCTTCACCTTTTTCTCCTCGTTGGAGGGAGTCGTTTTTCCAATTACCCTGTTTAGTTTTAATTCACCTCCAATCATCAGATGAATTGTGACAAGTAAATGATCAAAATGGTCTTTAGTCTTTTCAGCTGTGAACATTTTAATCATAGAATCTCACAAATTGTTAATTTAATACTGAAGACTAGAATGCTGTAAGTACAACTATATAAAGACTGAAGATGATTCAATGTCAAAATACTAGAATGCTGTAAGTACAACTGTCATAAAGGGTGAATCTACTAAACAGATGACAATTCTTTGTTTACAATGCATAAAATAATCAACGATAGCTCATTTTTTAAGAAAATGAAATCACGGATAACGACCCGGCCAGGCCTGGAAGCTTGGCATATTGAGACGGGAACGAATGGTCGGACAAAAAAGAAAAATCCTGACTAGACATATGTTTTTACGCATTTGATGTAAATATTTAGGAGTTTTCTAATCGAAAAGTACCAACTAGATCCAATGATTTATTTAAATGAAAATTCATTCATTTGGAACTTGTACAAGTGATATAAAAAAATTTTATTATTTTACCTATCTTATGTGGCTCCTCGACGTCTGTAGATCTCAACATCTGTAGATATGATTTTTATTATTCATTCATTCTAAATAAGATTTACCTGAAAATATTTAATAACTCTAATATGAGTTAAACAACTCAGTGGTTAAATATATTTTTAAATTATAATAATTTACGATTTAAGAAAATTTTATGCTCGAGTATAGCAGTACATATTCATATGTCATGAGCTGTCAAGAGCAAAACAGTAAATTGATATTATATAAATGACTCAGTTCTATTGTTACTTTCGCTTGTATCATATAAGACATCTATCACAAGATTCACTGTCTATGCGTACCATAAAGGTAACCTTTTTCAAAACGAGCCTAAAAATGTAGTTATTTATTTTTATTTGCTTGCACGGGTATGCTGCTTCTCCAGCTATTATCATATGGGGTTATTATATATATATACACACAAAGTAAGAATTCAAAAACGTTTTTAATGTATGTGAAAATCAAATTATATCATATTTGTAGTTGATTTAAGAAAATCAGAAAGAATTACTGTGAGATTCAAATATTGTTACCCATTTTTTAGAATAGTCGTAAGTCCTATTTCTGTTCAAGCTACTTTCCTTGATAACTACGTAGCATAAATGACTATATTCAATTAGCATTTATTTGTTTGTCACTATAATATTTTCTTGTTATTACTTAACAAAAAACTTGACTTATTTTATTATCATTTTTATATTTATTTATTTATTTAACGTTTACTAATCAATCCAAATAAGCATCATGATTTTTGTATATTAAATTTATATCCACTTTTTTTTTTTTGGAAATAAAATTAAACTACTAGGAATTTCACATTTCTCATTCTTCTCATATTGCTTAGTACCATACCTAAATCGTTTTAAATCCCATCTCCTTGTACGTCTCTTTTGGATGGGACATTCCCATGTCATGGGATGCTTCTGCGTCAATAATTTTTTTGACCGGATAGAAAGACAAGCCTTCTTTGAATGACTCACGGACACAAAGTGGAATTACAAAGGCTCGCCTAATCACTAGAAACATGGTGAGCCCATAATACTCTAATCCTAGGATCGAAACTTGGCCTTGATATCAATTTGATGTAGAGCTTGCAACCTAGAGAAGAAAGATGAAGAGAACAAGTAAAAGAGATAAATCTATGTATACATCTTGAAGTGATTCATTTACATAGCTTAAATCAAATGAGGAAGAGAAGAAACCATCATAATTGGTCTTTTCAATTGTTTATTCATCAATTAATGATCTAAAATTCCATGAAAATTGGGATACGATTATCGTTTTTTTAATTTTCTGAATAAAGATGTGACTATTTTATATTTACTACAATTAACAATTAAATAAATTAAAGCATAATTTGGCTAAAATTGAACATGTATAAAAAATCCTTAAAAACCAGTATGGTATAGTTCATTTGTAGCCTTATTTGACTTTACTTATTGTGGTTAGCCTATGGGAAATTTAGTCTTCAACTGCTGATTTGGCTGAATAATTAGCCAATATGATATACATGGAAAGAGCACAAATCGTAGATTCTAACTTAGCTACAGTATAATACATGATATGAATGGAAAGAGCACAATCGTTTGGCTATCTTTAAATTTCAAACAGCGGTATGAAGATTTGTAAGCACGATGTTTCTTTCATGACTTTAATAATCTTTCTACAGTTTTGTCGTTCCATTTCTTCCATAGTTTGAGCCACTGTTGTCATCATATTTCCATCTTCACATAATCTTGGCAATCCCACTTGGACTGATTGTAGTCTACAAGTCTGACTAACTGCAGCTTTTGATTATGCAGATTCCTTTTCAGCTTGGCTTATCAAAGATGGATCTTAGAAAGATGATAAAATCCAGTTTATCAGGAGTAAGAACAAAGTCTATTACGCTGTTTTTTATTTTTATTCTCAGTGTTGTATTTAAATTTCTTTTCCTTGGTCCACTATATGCAGGTTGACAAGTTAATCAATGCCATGTATAGAAAATTACAGAAGAACTTGACTTCCGAAGAACTATTGCCTTCTTTGTGGGATAAATGCAAGGTATATAAAATACTGTCCCTTTGCCGACATAGTGACCAAACTTATTTGCGATCAGCTAGTCTTATTTCTTTCTTATTTTATTTGCTAAAAAAATGTTTAAAAAAAGATGTTATGTCTCTAAAGTGGCGTTGTATTTAAGCAAGTTCTTATTAGGATTATGCAAATTTTACTGGAAGTATAAGTTTGGTTAAGAAAAATAAAGAGAGAATTATTTCTGAAGTCTTATTCACAAATTTCAACTATGAGGTTACATATATAGGGCAACTATTCCTTCTTAATTTACAAACTTACCAAATATATCTACTCTAAACATAGAAAGGAAAGAAACATAAATAGGAAGAATATAAAACTCATCACAGATATTCCTAATTACTTATAATAAAATCTTCTTATGTTTTCTTAGAATTTCACACTCCCCTTCAAGTTGGGTCATATATGTTATAAAGGCCCGGTTTGATATTCAACTCATTAAAGCTGCCCAGAGGTCGAGCTTTAGTGAAGGAATTAGAAGGAATTGGAAGTGATTTTGGTAACTTTAGATCAGTGCGTATTCAAAATCGTGTCCCAAGTTTGATATTTAAGTAGACCCCACCCCCCCCACCCACCCCCAACAAACCTTCCCACCCTTCTCTTCTGAATTTCAAATTGAGCTGTAGTATTTTCTTGTAATGGGAGAATAATTCTTGTACCCTTTTTTTAATTAGAAATTTTGAAGGAAGATACATTTGATGGACTTTGGTTCAAGCTTTGTGCGGTGTAGTTGGTGAAGGTAAACAAAGGGGACAACCAAATATTTTTAGATGAAGATTAGATAAGAAAGCTTTGACATGAGAGTATTTTTCCATCACAACATCAACAAATTCTATTAACAATATCTCCCCAAAAAATTTTTTGGACATTGTGAGAAAGCGAGATGTTTATTTTTCCTCAGTTATCCTATTTTGTTGTGGGGTCTCAATACAATAACTCACATGAATGATACCAAGTCTTTGCAAGGTAGGTTCAATAATAGAGTTGAAGTATTTCTTTTCATTATCATTTTTGAGAATATGAATTTTATCTTGGAACTTGAAATTGAGTGTAAATCGTATTATGGAATGATTGAAAGAATTATGCAGTTTCAGATTTGTCCGTGAGAAATATCCAATTGGTTCTAGTGTGATCATTATAAAAGGCGACTGATCATTTGACTTTATTAATCATTTTTTATTTTTCAAGGTCCTCAAATGTCATTGTGGATGATAGAGAATGGATGTGATTTTTGCACTGAGACAAAGGATAGACATGACGAGTATGTTTAGCCATTTGATAGGTTTCACATTAATAAAACTCGGAACTTTTATTAATAAATAGATAAGGGTACAATTTGTAACTTAATTAAAGTTTGGATGACCTAGACGACCGGCATAATAAAACTTAACTTTCAATAGACTTAGACCCAACAGACTCAAAAGCATGGGACGAGAATAGTGGAGAAGACACCTATGTGCTAAGAGAATAATTATTCTTGAGCGCCTATAGACCTTCATGCAATTCAACACTGTCAATCAACTTCCTTGAGTCCACCACCTGAAATTCACAAGAGTTGGAATAAAATTTAGTAACACAGTTCAAGTCATGAGTAAGCTTGCTAATAAGAAGTAGGTTGCAATCTAATTGAGGAACATATAGTACAGAAAAAAACTGAATTGCTTTGGAGACTTTCACTTCTTTCCCAACAATCCTAGAGTGAGATCCATCAATGAAGTCTAACAAATTTGGAGGTGGTGAACTCTTGGTAGTTAGTGAGAGAATGGATGTCTCCAGTCATGTGATCCGAAGCACCTGAATCTATTATCCAAGGTTGAAATCTTCCATTGTTAGCAAGATATGATGATATGGTACCTTAGTGTGTCATCAAGCTAGCAAGCTGCCCAGTTGTGCAAAAAAGAAGTTTCCTCAATACCTCTAGTTGTTCTTTGGTGAAGGTACTAGAGTCGATTAACCCTTCAGAAGTGGCAGTATGAGCATTGCTGCTTTGGGCCTTCCTCCCTTGTCCAGGTTTCTAATCTGCAAATATTTCATGCAGTTTTCATGACTTGTCTTTTGTGTGACCATGTTTCTTGCAATGTCCACAAAAAGGACGATTCTTCTTCGACATTGACTCATGGGAAGAGTTGTGTGTGTAACTAATAAGTAGGTTGCAATCTAATTCAGCAACATATAGCACAGAAGAAAACTAAATAGCTTTGGAGACTTTCACTTCTTTCCCAACAATCCTGGAGTGAGATCCATCAGCAAGCCTAACAAATTTGGAGGTGGTGAACTCTTGGTAGTTAGTGAGAGCATGGATGTCTCTAGTCATGTGATCCGAAGCACCTGATTCTATTATCCAAGGTTGAAATCTTCCATTGTTAGCAAGATATGGTACCTTAGTGTGTCATCAAGCTGGCAAGCCGCCCAGTTGTGCAAAAAAAAAGTTTTCTCAAAACCTCTAGTTGTTCTTTGGTGAAGGGACTAGAGTCGGCTTACCCTTCAAAAGTAGCAGTATGAACATTGCTTCTTTGGTCCTTCCTCTATTGTCCAGATTTCCAATCTGCAAACTTTTCATGCAGTTTCCTTCACTTGTCTTTTGTGTCACCGTGTTTCTTGCAATGTTCACAAAAGAGACGATTCTTCCTCGGCTTTGACTCATGGGAAGATTTGTGTGTGTACTAGGTAGAGCTTTCTGTGCTAGATGAATCCACACTTCTTTCCATCATGAGTTTTTTCATACTTCTTTTCTGATTTCAACAAAGGCTTCCCTAGTGGTGGAGAGATTGAGAGGGTCGGGAATCTAAGGAGGTGACGTTCCCCCTATAATTTATTGAACGACTTGCCTGTAGAGTTGAGCGGCTTATCTATGGTGAAGTAAGACATGAGGAGAAGAAGAAGCCGAAGGAAGTGGAGGCTCGGGTTTATGGTAATAGGCACTGCATTGTGTCGAGTCGAGAGGCAGTGACGTCGTTCTTGCGTGTAGAGGAAGAGGAGGAAGAAGGAGGCAGCAGCGTCCAGGGTTCATAAAACTTAGAGCGGGTTAAGGCAGAATGTTTGGAGAAGTATCTGTTAGACTTGGATGGCTTATTGAAATATAAAACCAGTATTTATGTTCTAGATGTTAATAATATGAGGAAATTCAACGAACATTTGTCTGGCTATATCATTCACCCAGGGTTTAGTAAAATGTATCAGGACCTTAACGAATTATTTTAGTGATCAGGATTGAAAAAGGACTGTGGCAGAGAATTTGTGGCTAAGTGTCCTATATGTCATTCAGTGAAGGCAAACCATCAGCTTCTTTTATGTTGGTTACAGCCTTTACCGATTCCAAAGTGGAATGGGAGGAGATTGCTATGTATTTTGTGATTGGATTGTCTAGTCACGATGGAGTTGTAATTTGATGTTATGTGGGTAATTATTGACAGATTGACAAAGTGTGCCCGTTTTTTGCCTATTAGATAGACAGATCCAATTGAGATTTTAGCAAAATTATATGTGAATCAAATTGTGAGACTGCATGGAGTGTCAAAGTTTATTTTCTCCGATAGAGATGACAACTTTGGTATCAGATTGTCTAAGAAGATTCATGAAGTTTTGGTCATCAGATTAACTTTTAGTACAACATTTCACTCTCAAACAGATGACCAGTTATAAAGGACTATTCAAAATTTAGAAGATCTACTGAGGTTATGTGTTCTTGATTTTGGTGGAGGATGGAAACCACATACAATAACTATTACCAGACTAGTGTTGGAATGACTCCATATGAACTTTTTATAGAAGAAAGTGCATAATACTTTTATGTTGGGTTGAAGCAAGTGAAATAAAGATCACTGGAGTTGACTTAGTTGATGTTGCTACTGAAAAGATTAGAGTGATCAGAGACAGACTAAATGCGGTGCAGGATAGACAGAGGAAATATTACGATTTGGAAAGACGGGGAAATTAAGTCTCAGACATGCAGATCTATATAAGATTATGGATAGGATTGGAAAGGTGGCTTGCAAATCGGCTTTACCAGCTCATATGGATGGAGTGCATAATCTCTTTTTATATTTCTTCACTTAGGATGTATATTACTAATGAATCGGTTAGGGTGATAGCAGGCTAGATTGATACAATCTAATTTTACTTATAGGAACCCGAAAGAATATTAGATTATGATGTGAAGAATTTTCGTAACACGGAGATTCCATTTATGAAAATTAAGCGTGGATCAGATATGGATGTTTCTTTGGAGGAAACTTCTGATATGCAAAAAAGATATCCCAATTTTTGAATTAAGGTATTGTTGTCGTTAAAAATAATAATAATAATTAGAAATTATTGTTGTTTTAATTAAGTTTAATTACCTTAATTAATTTGAAGTTAAATTTAATCAATTTTGCTTCCCGTAACTGTTCGTACGAAGCTGTTCGATATGAAGTAGAAAGACGTGTGATAGGCTTTGGTAATGGCTGGCACTCTCATTGGCATATCTCTCCCCCATTCATTTGTTCCTGCCACTCAGTTGGACACAATCACACGAAACCCTTCTCCACTGTTCTGCCTCCGCTTCTCCCCGTCACCGTCTTCGATGTTCCACTCAAAGCCTTCTTATTTGGGATCCTTGTGATACAGTAGTGGCTAGAATTAAATGGGAAAAACAGCGACGCTATTGTGGCACGCGAAAATCTCCAAAATTACTCTCCCGATCGCACTCGATTCAACTGCAGAAACCCCGCCTCTGGGAATAGCAACAACAGGATCGTAGCATATGAACACTTCCGAAACCCCTGATTTCCTTACTCTTCTTATGCCATTTCCTTTTCAATACAGTCACAATTAGGTTCAGTGGAGAGGCAACAATGGTGTCGTAGCATACAAATGCCGTCGACGTTTTGATCTTCCCTCTTCCGAACCTTCTCACGCTCGTCTTCTCGGAGATAGTCGCGATTAGGTCTAGTAAGGGAAGCAACAGGAAAATTGCGGCTCACAAAGGTTTTCGAAACTCCTAGCCTCAAGCAACGATGAGATTGCCGCGAGCATAGGCTTGAAACCTCCCTATCTCTTCCCGGTCTCTCCTACCCGAATCCCTTACGAAACAGTTGAAATTAGAGCTAAGTGGGAAGGCAATGGCGGGATCCCAGTACATGGATCCTAAACTCCCATCTTTCTTCTTCGGCATCGCTCCTACCTGAAATCATGGAGACAGATAGTTGAAGGATTTAGGCTAAATTCTACTTCAATCCTGCTGCCAAACAACTAACAACCTTCATATTCGAGCACCGAATACTAAGCCCACCCCAAACCTAATTTACTATTTATTGTTTATGTTTAATGTTGTGTATTATATATAAAAAAAATTGCTATAGTTTTATTTTATTGTCATCAATTACTGTCATCGGGAATCGTTGCAGTCAACGCCATCGGACCTCGAAAAGGAATAAACGTGGGGCAATTGGAAAACTTTTAGAAAACCTTAATTCGAGGAGAGCATATTACCCGTTAGGCGGGAAAATCAAAAACTCGTTTGTAGAGTTATTGTTAAAATGGTGAATGTTTATTTGCAACCTAACCTTTTTTGTAGATGTATTGAAGGTTTGTCACATCTTTTGAGATCACAGATTGAATGTTCTCTTTATCTTGGTCACAATGTTTTGCGATATTGACTAATGATTCTTTTGAGATATTTGGAAATGCCGGAATTCTCCCATACCCCGTAGTTGGGGTTAATACTAGGAAGCTGCCAAAATGAGGATGTTAATTTATAACCTAACATTTTCTATAAGTATGTTGAAGGCCCATTACATCTTTTAAGATCACGGGTTAAATGTTCTTTTGTTCCCCAGCCGTAGTGTCTTACGACATTGACCAACAATTCTTTTGAGATAGCTAGGAAGGTCGGCGTTCTCCTGTGTCCCTTTATAAGGGTTGACGCCTTGAGGTTGCCAAAATTTTTTGTAATTTGGACTTCGAATCAAACATTTGAAAATTTGAACTTATAAAATAAAATCAAATGTAATCCCTTTTGAACTTTAAAATAATTTGGACTCGAGCTTTCAAAATTTAGGCTTTTAGGGTTTTAAAATATTGGGGACCTGGGCTTTTAATTATTTAGTCTCTTGAGGTTTTAAAAATTTCGAAGTTCTGACCTTTTGAATTATAAACTTCAAGGCTTAAAATATTTAAATTTGGATTTTAAAATTGAAGCCCGTAAATATGAAATACTTTAAAATTAAGTTTTTCGGATTTAGGCTTGTAGGGGACGAAAAATAGTTCAAATATAATCCTTTTGAAATTTTAAAATATCACTACCAAATTTATAATACACTGCTAGCATACAGAAGGCGGTCCTTTTTTAAAGTTTAAAATCATAATTCTTTTACAAATGTTTTAAGCTCCAAATAACTTAAAAAAAATTATAAGCTTCGTGGTTGTCTCTTAAGTTAAATGCAACATCTTGAAATATGAACCACACTTTTAAGGTTTAGATGAGTACCACTTGAGATAATCTTGAGCTATGTATGCTTTAAGATGGTTATATAAACAAATTAATTACACATTTTCAAAAGTCCGTATGTGCTCAACCAACATATAAAATGTTCAAATAATATGTTTGAGAATGTTGCGGGGGCTAATTAGTCCATCTTGTCTATAGGACAGGGTTGTAAGTCCCACACCACTAATTTGATCCTCTTAAAAACAAAAGTTGACTAATCTAGCAAGCACTAATAAATGTCCAAATCCTGAAATAAGAATTTACAAGTTCATATCACTAAACTAGTCCAATCCTCTGTTTTGTAATGACAAAAGTCAATAGTGCTTATACCCTAAAAATCTAAACTGACAAAATTAAATGCCCTACTTTAAATTTAAATATTTTAAATGTCTAATTCCCCGATGATAACCGTATTAAGCTATGATTTAAACCGTAGGGGTCAAACTTCTAAATCAGGATGTTCAAAGTTATCAACTGAAATTGAATCTGAAATTCAAGCTAAATTCAATTACTAAAAGCTAAAATCAAGTTCCATCCATCCTCCACAACAGTTTGTCGAGGGTGGCAAACTTCTGATTAATTTTATGTTACAAAGAAAGAAATGGTATATCAAATGTATCAATATATTTACAATTAAATTAATTGAATATTAGTAAGAACATGACTAGAGTTTTTTATCCGTGTGGTTTGGCACAAAGCTCCACAAAGTAGCGGTAACGACCAGAGCACTCTTTACGGGTGGTTGCCGCCAAATGATACCATTATATTACGATCACGACAGCAGCTCGTGTGTTTCCCAACGGTTTTCTACTCTTTTGGATTGTGAATTATAAGGGTACGATTGTTAGACAAAAGTCTTTTGTTAACTAAAGTCGACTTAAATTTGTTCTCTTAGACAAATATGCACCCCAGATCTACAAGGATATCTTGGATGACACAGCTCATGGTTGTTGACAAGAATCTTTGTCAAGTTGGGTCGACTACCTCCTCTGATTAAGTAGATCAGAGACCACAACTACCTTGGATGACAGAATGATGAGTTCTTGATCGCGATTTGTCTCTATTCCCTCATCATACACTTTAAGCTTCAAGTTAAAAATTTTACAACTTAAATTGGAGCATGTTGCTATTATACATTGAATATTCAATTTTTAATCGCTAATCTTAATTAAAAGTGCTCTCTCGTTATTAGGAGGAATAATTAACCAGAGAGGCTTGCGCCTATGAGAAATCTCAAACCCCAAATAAAATAAGTCATCGCAAAATAAGGGTGAAATCTCTTGTCAGTGTCTTTATCTACAATCCAATCTGTCATCTGAAGATTCAACCCACCAAAGCTCTCTCAAAACAAAAAAGAAAAAAAAACAAATGTAGAGAGTTCTTGAGGAGAGTTGTGAATTTTCAGAACCTACAAGTACCTGCTATTATATTAAAGTTTTTCAAATTCCGAGGATGAAATTTTCTTTAAGGGAGATTGTAATAACTGAAATTAAATAATAATAATAATAATAAATTGAATCGGTCAGCCTTGTCCTGTATAAAATATTTTTTGCTTAGTTGATGAAGAGTATGACTGGAGCCATGGCCATATCTTTCTCGTTTAACCAGGACGTGATAGTTTCTTCTATAGTAGCGGTTTATAACTATGAGAGCATAAATTCAGGAAATGGGGATTGTACTATTTTGGGGTGTTTACATATATAACCACCTAATTCTCATGTATTTACATGTCTAACACATCAACTTTGCTTTTTATATTTTTATCACCCAAATCTTTCATCACATGAAAAATGCCACTATTTTAACTTTTAAAAGTGAAATACACCTTTTCATGTGTAGGTAGGGTGGAATATATCTAAAAATTAAAGTTTGTGTTATGTTAATACATAGGAATTGAGTGGTATGTATGTGAATCTTCCAATAGGTTGTCAAGGACTAACAGAATTGGGCATGCCTCACTCAGATATTAATAAATCTATCATTTTACTCATATCAGCACCTTTTTAGCAGAGATTTTAGTGACCTAGCTTTCCACTATTTTTCTTGCCCGGCCTTGATCTTTTTCATATGGATTTAAAAGAGACTGTTCAACATAGCTGGTTTAGGTGCTTTGTATTCATGTACTAGAACTTTCCGAAATGGAAACTGTGAGCTCGTCACTTGCTTTCCGGAAACCATGTACTTATCTGCAATTTCATATCTGCTCATGAAAGCTAATTTCTTACTACTGATGTAGTTTCCTAACACTGCAGAAAGAGTTCCTGGACAAGTATGAAAGCTTCGTTCAACTAGTTGGCAAGATATACCCAAATGAAGTTATTCTTTCTGTTGGAGAAATGAAAGATATTCTTGATTCCATGTAGATACATGATCACTGATAACAGTTCAGCATATATCATTTTATCTCTATTATTTTTGCTATTCAATTTTCTCCCTACTTAATGTTCATTTCAATATTTTTATATTTTCATCTTTTTATTTGGTTGTGAACTTCTCACTGATGTCTCCCCCTTCTATCGTCAATCTGTTTCGCTGACTTTTTAAGATTTACATCCATAACACTGGTTTACCATGCATTTACTTTGCTAACACCTGAACTTCAATTTTTATACACACCACTTTATTTATGGAGAACGTGTATTCCACTTATTAAAATTTAAAATGGTGGTTATTTTTTGTGATATAAAAAATTTGGGTGGTATAACACCTAAAATCTAAATTTTAGATGTTAGGTATGTAAATACATAGGAATTGCGTGGTATGTATGTAAATACCCTATAAATTTATATAGACTCCATTCGTTTCTCAATTCATGTTAAGCAACTAGATAGTATTGGTCTTCAAAGATGGTTATCTAGTTTTTATACTTTATGTCAACTCTGTTCGGTCTATGGTATCATATTGCAGGAAGCTCTTGCTTCATCTTCATCGAGCTTTCTTTTATTGGAAATTTACATGCACGCTGCACAATTCTTATAAATTTAAATTTCTGCACTCAAAATTTTATATTTACATTTTTAACATCTTAGTGTCATAATCCTATGTATGAAAATGTGTTTTGCTTTTTCGCTCTTAAAAAGATAGGGATGGTGGTATTTTTTATGATGTTAATGATTTTGTGTGGCATGCAAGTAAATATGAATATTTAGGTGTTAGATAAGTAAATACATAAGAACTGTGTGGTATGCATGTAAATGCACCTTTTTATTTAACTTCTTGCTATGTTGTTGGTGTTTCTGAGATGCTGCTACGTTGCTAGATTGAATTATCAGTGTCAGCTTCTATGTGGGATCTTCCTTGATTGATCATGGAACTACTCTTTAATTGATTTATCTATCAAGGTCTCAACTAACATTTCATAATTCATTGGTGGTCGTTTTGCGAGGCGGTCTTTGAGCTCATTTTACTGGTATGGCTAGAAGTTCAAAATGGAAAACCTATTGATTTTTAACAGAAGGATAGAGCATTGATATTAATGACAGTTATGTGTTTTAGAGGGTAGAAGCTTGAATGCTTATAATTCTAATTAGAGCAGTATCAAGTACACCTTGTAAGTTCTGTAAATATCTTGTAGTATGTGCTCAAGCCCAACTGTTTCACCTAAATTCTCTTTTTATTATGTGTAGGTTTAGTGGCAAGTGAAAATCACATGAATTAGCTTACTGACCTCGCGACCTGTACTAAGAATAGGCATTTGTATTGAACTTTCTCCTGTACTAACACAGGCTCACATAACTATCACATTTGGGTTTAGGTGCTTGTTTTTATAATCGTCTCTTTTTTTGTTAATTTGTTTATATAATCTTTTTATAAATAGGGTATTATTTTTGCTGGTATTATGTTCATGTTAACATAAGTTTTCCTTGTCTTGGGCTCTAT
Organism: Papilionanthe hookeriana x Papilionanthe teres; assembly: GCA_022702705.1. Classification (NCBI taxonomy): domain Eukaryota; kingdom Viridiplantae; phylum Streptophyta; class Magnoliopsida; order Asparagales; family Orchidaceae; genus Papilionanthe; species Papilionanthe hookeriana x Papilionanthe teres. Next base: position 51,823,905 of record CM040423.1, on the reverse strand, counting down.
CCTGGTATCAACAACCCATAATGACCTAAGTCAAATTATGAGTCTATTGATGAAACAATAAGTGGTATCAGAATCTATTAGATTTTCTATCAATTAGTAGGATCATATTTTTTTCAATATAGCGATTGTTGTTTTGGTTTATGATCTTGTTGAATACTCTTTAAAGTTACCTATTTCTAGTGATGTGTAAGCAATGAAATTTGCCAGTGGATAAATTTCTAGGTAACAATAATGATAGCTTTCAGGTGTTATGATATTGATTTTATTTTATTGAATTTGCCTGTGCCTACTAGGGTTGTAAACAATAGCCAGAGTGAAGCAGCTGGCCAAGGTTTCTCATTCAAAATTAATTTTGTTTGAAATTGCTCGTGAGCAGTGTGCTTAGTGTTCAACTTGATTTATATATTATTGTTCGTGTTCGGTTCAAAATTAGTTCATTTTATTTAATTGAAAAATAAATATATGGTGTTCGATTCGAATCTACATCATTTTTATGCAACAAAAGACGATCATATAACCACACAAAAGCAATTGTGATTTAAATTTGAATATATATATATATATATATATATATATATATATATATATATATATATATATATATATATATATATATATATATATATATATATATATAGTGTGTGTGTGTGTTTATTATTTCGAGTTAAAACAAATCAAACACAATCAAACAATAGGTTGTTCTTGTTTGGCTTGTTTATAAAATGAACTTGAAAAATGAACTTGAAAAAAGTTGTTGTGGTTCAACTCACCTAACGAACAATTTAAATACAAGCTACTTAATGGGTTGAACATGAGTTTTTCTTGAACTTTTTTTTTTATTATTTTTGGTGGTGTTATAGCCCTAGTGCCTGAATGTTTTGTTTGAAATTATTTCCTTTAAATTCATTATTTCCTGTAAATAAAAATTTTGTTTTTTTTTTTTCTTTTCTTTTATTTTTTAATTCTGTTCTTAATCTGATATTACGGTTAGTATTACTACTAGAAATATTTTGTACTATTGATTTTATATCATTTAATATTATTTTATGTGCAGTATGACTTTCATACTAGTTTTCAAGTTCCTTCTCTTTGATACATACAACCTTCATGAAGAAAGTTGCCAAAAGCAGCATACAAATCTTTATCAAATAATATGGTTTGTATTTAATTAATGAGAAGTGATTAACAAGGTTAAATGTTAGCCCCATATTGAGTTCATGATTGTAGCCAAGAGCTTATTCATGATTAACAACACAAGCGACAAGCATAAAGAAATGATCAGCAAGATTAAGATGCTAACTTCATGATTGTGGCCAAGAGCTAATTAAGCACTGAAAACAAGTTCAAGATCTTTTCATGATCTAGATAGGTGTTAGATATGTAAATACATCAGAATTGTGGTCTTTTATGTAAACATCTCTTTTTTTAATTGCTTCAAGAGCTTGGGAAAGTGAAAGAAAATGGGGATTTACATATTTACTTTTTAACATAAATTTTAATATTTATTTATGTAATGTTTTAAAACTAAAATCACATTAGATATATGTATTAGCATAAGCATTTCACTTCAAAAAAATAATGGTGGCTACATTTTTAATGTGATGTTAGAAGTGAGTGTTAAATAAGTAAATATTAAAACTTAGGTATTACATTTAAATATATATAAATTGTGTATTATGTATGTAAAAATCCCAAATAAACTACTTTAAACCTCTTAATATTTTTACTACAATTAAGTAGTTCATGCAACCGTGATTCGCGTTATCTCTTTCATTATGATCGAGTAATGCAAAAATTAGAAAGTAAATTTAATTGTATCTATTAGGGTGTGATGATATTAATTTAATCCAATAGTAAATAAGATTATAAAGAAAAATGATATATTAGTCATCCTCACCCACTTGATATATTAAACATCATGCTCACCTTTGCTTGGGTCATTTCCTTGACAAAATATTACATCTCGACTATGCATGTAGAGTTATGTGCGGGGCTCAATTCATGAGAGGCGTGAAATCCCGCAATAACGTTAGTATCAACACTGTAATAACACGAAGCGAATATTCCCGTGTTATTCCGTGCTAACGGTGCTTTGTAGAATAATAAGGGAATAACGTAAAATAACACGGGGAATATTCCTTCGTGTTATTCCCGTGTTATTCTGCGTTATTATTGTGATATTGTAACACCACCACAATAACATATCAATACTACGCAGAATAATATGAGGATAACGCGGAATAACACGGGGGAATATTTCTGGTATTATAATACTACTGCAATAACACATGAATAACGCAGAATAATACGGAGAAATATTCCTCGTGTTATTCCACCCAAAACACCGCTAACCGCAGCGCAACACGAGGAATATTCCTTCGTGTTATTGCTGTGTTATTGCGCGTTATTGCAAGATTACACGAGTCTCCCATATATTGAGCTCCGCACGTAACTCTACGTGCATAGTCCGAATGTAATATTTTTAATTTGTTCTGCAACAAATAACTAATAGACTTCCGAAGGCATTCAAATAACAAAACTAAATCAAAATAAATTCCTCCTTCAAAATTCTTTCATTTCAATAAAAATTCAGCAACTGTTAATGAAGGGATTAAATATTCAAATTCAAATCAAAGTAACCCAAATCCAACATCTACCTTTGTTACAAATTAAAAAAGAAAAAAGTCTGATAACTCCACAAAAATAAAATAAAAAAAATAACAAAACAAATAATAAAAAAGCTATACAAACCACCCAAAAAATAAAATAAAAAAAAAATAAAATAAAATTGCTCCCAAGACCAAGCAACAAAAACTCCTGGAACTGATTATACAGAAACAGCAAAGGAGATTAATAATAGAAGCGGTTCAGAGTGTTGTTATTAAACTGGAACAACATTTATATTTGAGGTGTCCTCACACCTCAGAACAATGCCTTCAATGCTCGCTGGTTGTATGCATCTCTTCCACTGGCAGCCTGTGGACAGCGGCTCTGTCGGAGGAACGATCATCAAAACATTATCATTTCTTCGCACAACCCCCATCACACTCACAGTGCTACCTTCCTTAATGTACCTACAAACTATAAAATGTTAATAACCCCTCCTTAAAAAATAAATTTATGTTTTAAACCCTTAAAGAAATAATAAGCTTTACTGAAATATGAGGAAAAAATCAAAAAGAACAGCAAAATGTAAAAGTTGAGCTACTGAATAACTCCGCAGCTCGCTCGGAGTACGCACGCGCTAAATAGCTCGCTGCAATGAATACAATTTCATGTAGTTTCCATGTAACGGTTCTATGTAGCCAATTCTAAAATGTTGACCTTAATCCTCAGATATGAACATGGGATGTTAGTCAAGCATGTATGTTGGTCAGTTTCAATGGCATTTCTATAAAAAAAATGAAAAGAAAAGAAAGATTTACATACACACCGTGTAATTCCTGTTTGTTTATATATCTAGCACCTAAACTTGCTGTATTTTTTCAGAAGTTAAATAGTTGTATTTTTTATGTGATATAATGATTTGCTGGTATATATGTAAAAAGTACAGTTTACGTGTTAGATATATAATAAATAGAAATTGGGTGGCAGGCATGTAAATGCCCCCACAAAACAAAGGGTTCAAGCTGATCATTTATAAATGAATTCATTGAGACTAATTAAGACTTTTTTACTCTGTAGGCTTAATCCAATTTTCTATCAAGGTGATATCTTTCCACAGGTAGCATTTGATCTAACAAACACAGCACTAAATATGTTAATAGATATTCCAATTGTACCCTTAGGATTGCGATTAAACATTGTAAAGCAATAGCTAAAATAGAGATAACTCTGAAAATTTATTTGACGTTTAGTAATTAACTTTTTTCTTTATCTTACTGCTACAATTCAATTTCTTCTTCAGATTCAAGTGTGGGAAATAAATCATCTTCCCACATTTAAAAATAAAAGTTCAGGTATTTAATAAAAAAGAAAATATGAAATTACCCTTCTTTCAGGCGCATCACACGGCTATCACTTGAAAGGTTCCTCTCTCTCAACCACCTAAGAAATTCAGGTGATATTTCCTTGTTGATAGTGTCCACTTCCACCACCACTGACTCATCGACATATGGTGTCACAGTTGCGCCATAACCTGTCTTGACCAGTGCTCTTAATCCAGACTGGAAATCAGAGATATAGAAGTCTACAACATGCCTCTGCCCAACATTTAAAAATAAATTATTGTTCTCTTGATTTACATCATACATACGTACGTACGTACATGCATGGGGGGGGGGGGGGGGAAGAGATGTGTCAACATGGTTCTCTCACTTTTTATCAGGGGGTCATTTCAGTCTCAGTCTATAAAATTGTCAATATAGACACTTTTATAAATATAGACACTCTTCATTCAAAATCACACATACATACATACATACATAGAGAGCGAGAGCGAGAGGTAGAAAGATGTCAACACGGTTCTCTCACTTTTTATTGGGAGTCATTTCAGTCTCAGTCTATACAAGTGTCAATATAGTCCCAAACTCTTTAAAAGGGGGCTAAATTAGTCATCCATAGGGATTAGTTCAGCCTATAATAAAAGAGTTTAGGGACTAATTTGACATTTTTATTAATTCTGTGACTAAAAAAATGACCCCATGTAAATAGTCATCAGACTATTTTAACATTATATCAATCTATCTATTCATCCATATATGCATACATATACAGGAATATATCTATAGATATGCATGTGCACACACGCGCATATATATATAGATAAACAATGTGTGTGTGTGTGTGTGTGTGTGTGTGTGTGTGTGTGTGGACCTTTTACGAATAAGACTAATCTTTATGGAAACATAACTAACCTCTCTGGATCGTAAACCCCAGGTAAAACGGCGATGCTGAGAATGAGCAGCCTTCGAATCCCAGCCTCTATATTCAAATAGACTTGTAGATGTGTATATGCATCTAGGAACCTTCTGAAATAATGACTCGAGAGGGACATTGCCACAAGTAACAACCTACAATAGTTTCGGTGCTCAAGAGATGAAAGCCATAAATAAGATTTGCTACCATGAAAGTAAAATTACCAAGCAAGGGCATCCTGAGAATATTTTACTTTAACTAGAAAAACTTTAATTTTGCTATACATTAAAGATAAAGCTCCTTTCGCAGGTCTATATTACTAACGTACCCCAGAGACCTTGACAAACTGACCATCTTTTGCCGTCCTAAGCTCTGCATCAGGATATTGAGCAATGAACCCTACGATGGCTCTCCTTCCCCAATAACGATTCCAAAAGAGAAGTGCCACCACAACAGTGAAGATAACCACAACAACAACGAGAAGAATGGCATTGTGAACAGCTCCAAGAATAAACCCACCAGCAATGAACCCCATCACAAATAGAAGAATCACCAATGCCAAAACGGCCTTGGGAAAACCTTTCTTGAATGGATAGTTGTCCTCCTGAACAAGCTTTGTTACAGCTTGGTTATTTGCCATGGATGTTCTCTGCAGCTTCGCTGCTACTGTGGGATCCAAAGGACCTGAGACTTTCCTGGGAGCACCGGAAGAATTCAGTGGCCCTGAGGATATAGGGCCAGATGTGATGAGCCCAGTTGTTGGAAGCACAGGGGGAAGTGGGCCAGAATTTTGGCGAGATGGAGGCGCGTGTCCTCCAGTTTGAGGTCCAGAGAACCTTTTCACGGACTCTCCCGGCCTGTTAAGAGGTCCAGAGTGTGAATTCTGCCTACCTGAACCTCCAGTAATTAATGAGGCTGTGGAGCCTGAAACTATAGCAAGAGAAACACAGCTATATCAAGCAGGGAAATCTAGCATTATTAAGTCATAAGAGGCATCAGAGAGATATGTTAGAACCTCCAAATGAACCAGTCCTTGAGGGAGCATTAGTGACAGGTCCAGATTTCCTGGATCTTGTGTTTTCAAAAGGGACTTCAAACATCTTTCCAAGTTCTCCAGATTTCTTGATATCTCCACCAGTGTATGGCATGGCTGCAGAAATCATGGTGGGAGCTTTCTCCTTTGGCTGCTCTGGCCGCCCCGAAACATAGAGGCCATTGCTGAGTTGATGTGAGGGAAACCTCGAGCCCCCCACCATGTTTCACTTCGAACAACTCGAATTAAAAATAGCAACCTGCATTCCCAATGTCACCAGTATTACACTGAAAAACACAACTGTTCTGCAGGAACATAATTCAATGGATCGTGCTATGGTTCAAATGAAGTTAATAACCAGCCACAATATTGTTTTTCAATAACAAAGTACTTCAGTGAATGAAGTCAAGAATAAAGAAAAAACAATAATCATTTTGAAAACTTAAAAATATTGCATAATACTTGCGAATCTCAAAGTCTATACTGAGAAAAAAAGAAAAAAGAAGTGTGTTAAGACAAACAACCCAAAAGGTGAACTTCTAATTTGATTATTTTTAGTTGTTTTGCATTATATTATTTAAATTTGAATAGGAATTGTGAATTTTGGAGAGATTTTGCATGTACAAGCTCACGATAAAATCATGTGATAAGAAAATTGATCCCCAAACTGATCCTCAAGCACTATAGCCTTATAGAATTCCTAAGATTTCTATGTTTGGTGGTTTTTAGTGACACTAAACATGTCCTTCCAATGGAGTTCACAGACGATCCCTTATCCCTACAATTGTAGGTTCCTATTAAGATTATCCACCTCCATCAAAATTTAATGGCCAACTATTATCGCCTTAAGCAGCATTCTATAATTCGAGGTTACTATTGAATAGCTAAATTTCGTCATCCGCTGTCAGAACTTATAGTGCTTATATGCAACAATTGTATGCAATTCTTTCATTACTTTGTGATCAATGAAAAAGGGAATTCTCAAGGACTTTGTCATTATATATGACCTCCAAAGCATGTAAAAAGGAAAACCGATGGATTTAATAAATTTTTTAATTAGAAGTGCAATTCCTTCTATTTCCTTCATTAAATTCCTTGATCAAGTGAGCAACTTTTTTACAATCACATTTTTAAATAAGCGCATGCATTCAAACTGTTTGAATGGATTTCAACTTTCATTGAAATTTATAGTATTTCCACCTTCATTGAAGAAAAGAAATAGCTGTTGAGTTTCTGACCTGCAAATTTTAGGTGCTTGTTGCATGACTTTCTCACATCACGTAATAAATATGCATTTAAGGCATCCTAAATCAAATGGTCTAGAAAAAACTAAAAACAAATGATATACAGTAAAGGAAATATGAGCAGAGTCTGTACAATAAAAGGAAAATGCAAAACAAGAAACACCTAAAGAAAATTACAAACATGTAAAACTATCTGTGCTTTTTATTTATATATATTTTTTTAATTTCGAGAAGTGCAATCGGAAAAAGAAAACTTCCTGCAATTTTTAAAACGTTTCTAAATAATACTACTCAGAATGATCAGGTTAGCCCAGCAAAATTAACCCGTGCCAATCCAATCCAATCATTCTTTGCACAATAAAACCTTGACAAAAGTAGAAATTAGTTCAATGACCAAATGAAGCTTAACTTATGAAAAGTGGAGGGTGGGTGCAGCAGTAAGTTCCAGATTAAGTGGCTGTTTGGTAGCCGGTTTTAAACAGGATTTATGCTTATTTAATAAACAAATTCCGTCCCTCCGCTACCCACCTCTTCCACCATCTCCTCCTCACTCCTCCCCTCTCAATTTCCTTTCCTTCTCACACCAAACTGTTGGGAGATGCTCAAACAAAGAAGATCCAAACAGCCACTTCCATGAATCTATTATATGTATTCTAAAAAAAAAGATCCAAACAATGCTCATCAAAAACATAAAGATCTAAGTATCGCAAGCTCACCTGGTGACAAAAACCGTTGGTTCGCAACGGATCCTCTCGCAGGATTAGATCAGACTACCAGATCTCCACACAAGAGATGAAGACCCTACGCCTCACCAAATGCCAAGACTGAAGGGTAATGAAAGCAATGGCGCCCGTAGAAACAACTAAGAAGAGCGATCAATAGATCCGCCACCGGTCCTCAGTTTCCCTCGGCGGCGCGACGGAGAGAGGCGGCTGAAGTTGAGGCAGCAGTGAGCGCGCTATTGGGGAACTGCTGAGTTCTGTAACGGCGGAGAGTGAAGTGGGTGGGATGGATAAAATCTGAACAAGAAGCTGCTCCTTAAATTAAAAATTAAAAGTTAAATAAAATATCAGTATTGCAAATAATAATAATAATAATAATATGAAAAATATTTTTTTCCGGTGAAATAGGTATCGTATATGATTTTAATGATCCGCAGAAAAAATATTGCATTCTGAGTTTACGGCGCAGTTACGTCCGAACAACGAACGCGTTGCAGGCGATGCTGTAAAGAAATAACAAATATCATCTGCACATCACGTCTGAGGAAAATTATTCCATACAGAGAACGTACGCAGCACTGCATATGGAATCCCCCGAATAACCACATGATAACTTCCACGATAGTGTATTTTAGGATTATCGAGAGGTTATTAGCAGGTTATTGCGGTATTATTCTGAATAATAAGTGAATATCCTCCTAATAACGCCTCAATAATCTCTGCGGTTTCATTTTATACTTTTTATCTATTATCTGGGGTATTATGAGGTTATTGGGAGATTATTGCTCAAATAACTCTGCAATAACTTCCTAATAACCCGTCAATAACCCGCATGCTTCATTTTAATATTATTCACGAGTTATCGGCTAGTTATTCGTAGTTATTTCGCGATTCATCAGAGTAGCTACGCATACATTATCCGTATGGAATAATTATTATTTAGACGTAGCTTACGTTCAAACTCCGAATGTAATATATAATCTGAAAGATATTTATTTTAATATTATTGTATTTGCTTCATTTATTCTTTCATGGTATCAATAAATATTCTAATTTCTAGAAATAATTTATTATAACCATCACCGTAGCCGTACCATTCGCTTTATTTAAAGAAAATCTTTACATTTTATTAATGCGTTTAGGTGGCTAGGGTTATTGCTACGTTAATTATTTGTTTATTATTTTATTAAATATTTATTTCAAAAAATTTAATTAAGTGAGCTTGATTGCAGGTAATTTAAGAAGGCTATATGATAATAGAAACACAACAAATTTAAATAATATAGCTAAAATAAACAACTCTTTGTTTTGAGAATCCTAGTCGTATTAAATTTATGTTATAAAATAGTTTTGTTAAATATTAATTAAATTGGGATTATTAAAGTAGAAAAATTATGATTCGTAATTTAATGCACTCCTGAGGGTAGTGAACTCGGCCCTTGCCACTCAGTTACTCGTATTTACCTAGAAATCGAACTCGATGACTTGACCATTTGATCAGGGAAAAAGTTGAACCCAACTCTCGCCACTTGGCCCAAGAGTGATGTGATCATGTGAAGTGCGTAGATGATAGAATACAAAATGCTGGGGTCAACAAAGGTAAATGGGCAATATGGTAGCACGAAAAGAACGAATTTCTTTCATTGGTAATACTCAGGAAACTCGCCCGATAAGAAAGAGTTAACTGTAATAAGGATGGGTTAGTAATCTATGAGACTATTATCTGAATGTGAGCTAAAATGCTCCCAAAATAGAATATTGTATTTCTAGCCAAAGTGCCCCTATGATGATTTCTTGTAGAGAGCTAAGAGCCTCAGGAAGATAAATAGTCGACACATAAAGAGTGATACACCACTCATTTTTACTTACATATTTTTTTAAATTCTATTTAGAAAGAAAAATACATCTAATAAATTCATTCTCAAGACCAAAGAAACATGCACATCTCATAAAGATGAACAATGTTAGTTGCATATTTATCTACCTCTTATTCTTTTCCCAGTTGGTTTTCAAAGAGATAAGAGCATGGAGGAACTAACATGTATAACAAAAATCATCCTTCGCGCTTTAAGGCAATGAGATTATCCTGAGAACCTGATAAACTCTACCCTCGCTACTTGACCCTCATCATTTGTCCTTTGCTACTCGACCACTCTTCACTTGTCCAAGAGTTTGACTTGACCTATTGGTTATTTAGTTAGAGAACCTACTAAACCGGACCCCCCCTTGTCATGTGGCCCTTATCACTTAGTTCAAAAGAGATATTGTAATACCCAAGACTTCTCATCTACAAGTCTATTATCAGTTCTGCCAAAGCAAATTCTACTCATTTTCTCTTTATGTCAGTTGTCAAGAGTACGTTTTGAGAGTTGGGAAGAGTTAATTCATCCTTTAAGGCCAATCAGAAAATCTAATGTGAATTTATATGAGAAGCACGCTATATTTGGTACTGGAGCCCAAGCTTCAGATATTCCATCTACTTCTGCTTCTAGGCCTTCTACCTCTAGTGATGCAGCTCCACCTCCTGCTACTTTGGATGAACTCCGTGATTGATATTAAGAGATACAGGATGATATATCATATGTTCAGAGTCAAGTACAAGATATTGATGACCATTTAGAACACTTTGACTCTTATCTAAAGTGGAAAAGTGATTATGAAGCAGGATTTCATACTTCTCTGGTGAGTTTTCTTAAAGGAGATGAGACTGTAGAATTTCCATCATATCCACATTATATGAGATTTGAACATCGAAATCATATCGATGAAGATGATGATGAGGAGTAGTCATTATGAGTTTGGGTGTACTTATTTTGCTTACATGTGTATGACTTTGTTATTGCACTTTTAGTTATTTTGGTTTTATTGAATTTTATGTTGTTTGTTACTACTGTTTTGTGAATTTTGTACTTTTTATTTCTATTGTACTACTGTTTTCTTTATGTTCTAGTTCATCTATATATATGTTTGCTTGTGTGTTAAAGTAATAATTTACTTAGCAAATCTTCATGTTATAAGTTGTTTAATTGAGGTTACTTTTTGCTACACGCCTATTCTTTATTATTTATACATATACACTTCATATTTAGAACCCTTAATAGAAAATATTTGATAAAATTTTCTTCCTACCAACATTTCGACATTAAATGTTTTAAAATATTTAAAATTTTAAGTTAGGGGGGAGGAGAAAAATTTTTAAAAACTAAACTTTATTTGTCATCAATAAGACTACATTTAAAAATTATTTTGAAATAACCTATGGTACGTGGTGTTATCTTTATAACACTATTTTTTGTTTTTATTACAAATGTTAAAGTAGACTTAAGTTAAAAGTTTTAGTAATAATGTTATTTTTAGAGTTAAGATATTTAGTATAAGAGAATAGGAATATGCTTTTACTATTTATAATAAGAAAATTTATTTTTTTAAACACTAAGTAATCTTAAATTTACACAGAATTGAGATTCTATGAAAAATTATTTTTATACTAATACACATTATCAAGTAAAGATATGTGAGAAGTTTTTAACTTTAGTAGGATGATAGTGAAGTTCAAAGTCATTAAAGGCTAATCCAGATATAGTAATTTTCACTTAGAAAATAAAGAAAAGTAAAAAGAAAGGATTAAAAACAATCCTAAAAAAATGGAAAGCAAGAAATAATCAAAATAAAAGAAAATAGAAAAAAATGAAAAGTGAGGAGAAGTTGATGTGATACCTAATTAAAAATTGGCTTCACTTGAATCATCTTAAGAGAAGGAACTTATTTTCACTTCTAATCTTATACTTAAAATGTATTAGTCAAATCTTTGCTAATAGAGTTCTCATAATTCTATCTTTTAATTCTTCTAGGATTCCTTAGTCTCACAAATTACAATTATTTTTGAAATGTAGAAATCAAAATTCTTAACTTGATTATTATATATTCTTATACCTTAGTTCTAACTTGAGTTATTGAAAATCTTTTCTAAAGTTGCACTATAACATTTATAGGGCAAAAGTATAGGAGTCTTTATTGAAACTCATTGCCATAAGTTAAAACATTTGTTTCATAAAAAATAAATGTTACTTGAGGACAAGTAACAGTGAAGTTTGAGGGATTTTGACATGTCTAGAAATGTGATATTTTTCTATATACATTTTATGCTTATTTTTAATGATATTGCACTTTAATGAAAAGTATTTGCATGTTTTTCATTATAGGTGTAAGAAATTGAGTTTTGAAGAATGAACAAAAACGGAGCAAAATGTAAATCGAGCAAAGGATCACAAAGTGAACTAGCGCCTACGAGCCATCCTCTAGCGTCTAAGCGTCAAGCCCTGTACGTGAAAACAAAAAACCTGGCGCCATGACACCAGGATTAGGCACCTAAGAGCTAGACAATTATGTTAAGCTTCTAGAAGAGTGGTGCCTAAGTGCCACAGTTGGGCGCCCAAGCACTAGAATTAGTTTTTGCCAATATGCATTGAATTTGAACAAATTTTGAAGGGAATTTTAGGTTACTCTTGGAGATTTTTAGAGAATTATTTTAAGAGAATTTCTAGGTGCCAAAAAGGTTGTTGTTAGGGGGGTCATTGAGAGAGGTTGGTGGTTTTGTAAGATTGTTGTTGGTGGGTTTGTCTAGGTGTGTGTGTGTGAAATTATAAGGAGAATTATTCAAAGGAACTTCAGAAGATTTACTTGGGAAGGAGTTTGAGATAAATATTTTGTATTTTTTTTTTATGTTTTGTTATGTTTAATTGTGTAAATCTGCTTTTATATATATATATCAATCATGTTTTGTTGTTTTGTCTCGATGAAATCTGAATAGTTTTATTTATCTTTCTCCTTATGATGAGAAGTAATCATGTGCAGGATTATACTTTTTTAGCATTTTTTTATTCATAATTGTGATGATTCATTACTTTGTACATAATTTATTTATGCAATCTGGACAACTTTTAAGTTAAAATTTGTTGTGAACCATAATGACCCGAGAGGGCTGTGGATTCCTCAACTAGTAAGAATCATATTTCATTATTGGGTGAAGGAAAAGTAGCTCATAGAGCAGTGCAAATAAATAGGGAGATAAGTTTTGATGGGTGTAAATTGGTGATTATAGGGTGATATACTAGAACCTTAACCAATTTAATCTAGTGTTTGGAACCTAAAGCTTGGTTAGCCAAATTGAGGGCTTACGTGGCTGCTATAAAGTGATAGACTAGAATCTACCCAACATAACCAAGGATATGAGAACATAACTCTAGATTAGTCAATATTCTTTATGCACTCGAAAGAGAATAAAGAATATGTATGCTCCTATTTGTCATAAAATTAAATTCAAATTTATAAACATTTAATTCTTACACTGATTATAAACTTATTGCAAGGAGAAGGATTCTTCCATATAATTTGAATTTTTCTATATATAACTAGTTTAGAAACATTCAGCATTTTCTTTAAGTTAAAAATAGAATTTGTAGGTATTAGTTACATATATTCACACATACAATTTCGACCTTAATTTATGGGTAATTTACCTGCAGTTTAATTAGAATTTACTAGGTACACAAAAAGATTTTATGCTTATTTGTGGGATCGATAATCGGGACTATATTATAGCTTTCTATTACTTGAACGATGTATCTACTTGGGTAGAATCCTCAGTGTGTAAAATTGAATTTTGGAGAAAAACAAAAATTATTTGTTAAATAGCACTCAGTCAAGAATTAAGGGTGCAAGCACATATGGGCAATGGCAGTCAAGTTTTTGGCAATGTTGTTTGAGATTGAAATTGAAGTAATTACACACTAAGCACACACATATTATGTGGGGGTAAATTTCCTATCTAAAGAGGAACTTATTTGGAAAGAGAATTATACGATGATAATGAACAAAGTTGGGGACTCCAAAGTTCCAAAAAAAAAAAACAAAAACAAATTGACAACTCCATTGAAGAATGATCTTTAAACATCAGAATAATCAATATATGTCTTGTATCAGAATTGATGCCTCTTAATAGCTAGTTTGCCTGAGTAGGGCCAAATTAACCATGGCCCGAGTTTCATGCCAAAAGCATGCAACAGAGGGCCCTCATTGATGTTTGGGACTATAGAAATCAATACATGGATCGAGCAAAGTTCCCTGGTGTTCAAAATGACATCCAATGCTCATGACATCAAAAATTGATGCCAACAAATAGCAGTTGAATTAAAAGATGATGGAGAATCAAACCAATCATTAGATAAGTATTAGTAAGGTATTTTAAGGGTATTTAAATTAAACCATTTACAAATTGAAATTGTGTTTAAATATTATTTTGAAATCATGTTACTTAACTTCAGGGGAGATGAAGAAAAATAATTAGATTTGAAAGGATCATTTCATAAGGGTGAAAAGCTCGAGGAGTATACTCTTACTATTAAACGATGGTAGTTTTTTTTAATTTCTTCTAAACTTAATTTGTTGATAGTTACTGAAAACTTGTTGGACTATTTTATTTTAATTTATATGTTGTTTTAATATTTGTCATATCATCGTGATGAATATATATCTTTTTAGAAATATTAATGTTACACATATAAAAAAGTAAAAATGAATAAAAAACATATAAATAATATAAGCAACACAGATTGCTTGTATGTGCATTCATGGCTATGATGGAGTTCACCCAATTATGGTACTAACGAAGGAATGTTAAGGTACCCGTGCATATAATTGGAAAAGAATATTGATATTGATGTACCTTCATTGATACAATTTTATATAATGTTTCTGTGACAATTATATAGATATAAAATGATAAAGACGTGTTGATATAGTGAAATGCATTAATATTATGAACTATCATGAACAATTATATCTAAAAAAGTAAGTTTTTTAATATTTTTATATTGATTTGTAGTATTATGACTAGCATGCATATCGTTCCCTTTTCGTTACTATATTATAGTTAGGAGTACAATATTCATTATTATTTTCTTTTTGCTCACTTTTATGTTAAACTAAAATTATAAGCTTAATCATTTGATAAAAAGATGAGCTATATAAGAGGAAATACATATAGAAGATGTGAACAACCTGAGCAAAGGAAAAAAAATTAATTTTATTAGTTTAATTTGCTTTCTTTGGTAACTCTTTCATTTTATTGAATTATAAATTATTAATAATTAAAAATGAATAATATAAAAGTATGATTATCACCATTTGATTGTCTCTTCATGCATTGATTAATTCTAAGTCCCAAGTCGGTTGGTTACATGGATGTTCACCCAACAGTTTAGTATAATTTTTGAAAACATCGCTCTCATCATCATTACGATAGAACTCTCTCAATTCATGCACTTATAGACATTTTTTATTCGGTCATGTTCACGTGTGAGCTCTCTCTCTCTCTCTCTCTCTCTCTCTCTCATACACATACACATACATACATACACAAACACACATACAAACATACATACATATAATGATTCAAAATTTGCATATATGTATGCAATTCTTATGTATTTATGAAAGTGATACATAAACTCTAATATCCATTTATTTAATACCCAAATCTTTAGCATCACAATAGAAATATTATAATTATTTTTAAAAAAAATTACATATATGCCACTCAATACTTATGTATTTACATACATCCATACTTCAATTTTATATACATATAACCTTATCTTTGCATGAAAATGTGTATTTCATTTTATATAAGTTCAAATGTTAGTAATTTTGATATAATATGAAAGTTATGGGCGGTATAAATGTAAAAAGTTGAAATCTAGGTGTTAGGTACTAGATAAGTAAATAAATAGGAATTGGGGGGTATTTATATAAATGACCCTTCTTTATTAAATAGGAACACGCCTTTTAATGCATATATTTTTAATTTAAGGAGCAGATTCTAGAGGTTCACTCATGTTTGGCAAGTGTTATAGTACTCTTTCTTTAATCTTATTAGTTTCCATATATAGACATACTTAATGGTGTAAAATAAGTAGTGGATCGATATGGTCCCTCTGTCATCCTACTAAATGTTGAGGTACTAGAAATAACATACAAAATAAAAGTGAGCTGGCTCTAATTCAATTTACATTTTTTTTTTCAATAGGTTCTGATTTCAAAAGAATGGAAGATGAAAATGAGGGAGTTGAAAGTGATGATAAAAAGCTAGGATCTGGATGTAGCATGAAAAATGTTGGATATAACAAGAGCAATTTTTAAGAAGAACACAAAAAATTCAATTGAGAAAGTAAATATATGTTCTGGTTTAGGAGAAGCCTCCATGAAAAGAAGTTATCAAATTTATTGCTTACTTGTGTATGCATTTGCACATAACAAACATTCATTTTAGTTTTGTCCATGTACAAATGATGTTGAGACCTCCTTGAATGACTGCAGAAAAGCTCTAGCCATTTAGGAACATTTAGTTGAACCAGATAACCGAAGGGTTATTGAACTATATCCTCTTAAAGCAAACTTAAAAAAAAAACTACTAATGGAAGTCTTTATGGCATAATTTTAGGAAACTACATGTGTTATATGTCCTTAATCAGTACTTGGAAGTCTGTGTAGTAGAACGAACCACAAAAACACATTTATCAGCTTTCTCTACGGACAACTCTGATGGGGACTTCGAACTGCAGAACACATCCCTAAAGAGGTACATATTAAGGACATATAATGCAAGAAGATTTCACAAAATTATTAAATAAAAGATTTTGATATATAAACATTGTTTTTTTAATTTCATATTAAGAGGATACAATTCAAAAACCCTTCGATTATCTGCTTCAACCAAATGTTCCAGAATGGCTAGAGCTTTGTTGTAGTCATTCAAATAGATCTCAACATCCCCTGAACATGGTAGAAGCTAAAATGAATGTTTGTTATGTGTAATTGCTTACACAAGCAAGCAATAAATTTGCTAACTTCTTTTCATGGAGACTTATCCTAAAGAAGAAATAAATTTACTTTCTCAATTGAATATTCTGGATTCTTCTCAAAAATTCAGGTTATCATTATTTTGTATGTCATCTCTAGTACCTCGTCGTATAGTAGGACAACAAAGAGAATATATCCATAAATTAATTTACACTATCAACTATGTTTATAGATGGAATTTAATCATATTTAGAAACATAATATTCTAAAACTTGCGAAATGGCAGAGAGTGAAGTAGGTGAGTTGGAAAAAATCTGAACAAGATACTGCCCTTAAATTAAAATAAAGAATACAACAACAACAACAACAAAAAACCATTATACCACTAAGTGGGGTCGGCTACATGAATCTGTTTTCTCCATTGCGTCATATTGAGTGTCATATTTTCATTCAATTTGCCAAGTCTTTTTAGGTCTACCTCTTCCTTTCTTAACATAAGTCCATTCTAAAACCTCTACTCTCCTAATTGGATCATCAGATTGTCAACGTTTAATTTGACTAAATCATCTAAGATGAGTCTCTCTAATTTTGTCTTCCACTAGAGCTACACCAACCCTATCTTGGATATATTCATTTTGCATTTTATCTCTAAGTGTAAAGCCACTCATCCACCTAAGCATTCTCATCTCGTCAACACTTACCTTAGTTTTATGCTTCTCTTTTAAAGGCCAACATTCAGTGACATAGAACATTGTTGGTCTCACTACCATCTTATAAAATTTTCCTTTCAGTCTAAGCAGTACTTTTATATCACACAATAGGCATGAAGCATTCCTCCAATTCAACCAACCAACTTGAATTTTACTAATAACATCCTCATCTATATCATCATCACTTTGAATAATAGAACTGAGATATTTAAGGCGTTTACACCTTTTAATAATTTGATCACCCATAGTTCAGTTCGATCACTAGAGCTACTGCTAATAATTCCATGTATTCAATTTTAGTTTTACTCAAATGAAGGCCTTTAGAATTCAGTGTATACCTCCATAATCCAAGTTTTTTTTCTTCTTCTTTCTTCCTAGTATTATCCACAAGATTGATATCATCAGTGAAAATCATACAGCAACATACAGCCTCCTATAAATGACCCGTAAGAGTATCCATAACTAAAGCAAAAAAGATATGGGCTTAAGGTTGATCCCTAATGTAATTTAATTGAAATAGGAAAATATTTGGTCAATCCTCCTTCTGTTCGAACACAAGTAACAATTATACTATACATATCTTTAAAGACTTAAATATAAGTCATATCAACACATCTTTTCTGAAGAACTCTCTAAAGGATATCTCTTAGAACCTTATCGTAAGCTTTTCTAAATCAATAAAATTCATATGTAGATCCTCGATATTCTCTCTAAACTTCTCCATCTAACATATCAATAAATGTATAGCTTCCATAGTAGATCTACCTAGCATAAATCCAAATTGATTATGAGAGATTTTTATAATGTGTCTTAACCAATATTTAATTACCCTCTCCAATAATTTTAAAGTATGACACATCAACTTAATTCCTTTATAATTTGCACACTCTTATGCATCTCCTTTATTCATAAAAATGGGGATCAAAATACTCTTCCTCCACTCCTCAGCCATCTTCTTTAGTTTTTAAAATAATATTAAATAGTTTAGTAAACCAAGAAACTTCCAAATCTCCTATATATTTCCACACTTCAATTGGGATATCATCATGTCATGCAGACTTTCCACCATTGGTTTTCTTTAAAGTCTCATCAACTTTTTTTTTACTTATGCGACGATAAAAATAAAATATTTTATTATTATTAATGATATTAAGATCACTAAGGTTGATTTTATTTTCAATGACTTCATTAAAAAGTATATCAAAATAACTCACTCACTTATGTTAAATATCTTTTTCTAAGAAAAGCAATTTTTAATTTTAATCATTAATACACTTTACTTGAGTTAAATCTTATATTTTCTTTTTTTTTTTTTTTGTTTGGCTAGTTTATACATATATTTTTCACCCTCTTTAGTATCTAATCTATTATAAAAATCATTAAAAGCATAATTTTTAGTGTCACATATTGTTCTCTTAGGGTCATTTGGCACAGCTTATTATCAACTTATGCATTTTCAAAAAACACGACTAAACTGTTTGTTTTCTCCATTCGTGCAACTTCTCGCTAAACACAAAATCTCATTTGTATTAAAAGTTTAGAGTTAAACCTTACCTCTCTACTCCTCAGCGCGCTTGTCGTCATCGTCGCCACTGCCCCGATTTGGGCAACAGAGAATGCAAGGAAAGCGGAGAGCAATGGGAGGTTCGAAGTTGAAGGTAATGGAGGGGATGGACCAGCCGTCGCCGACGATGAGGAAGAGATCTCTCGCATCGTCAGTTTCAATCCTCCAAGATCGGTGATTCTGGAGACCGCGTATGTCTCTCTCTCGCTCCCTCCCTTTGGCAATCGCTTCTTCTTGGATTAGGAATGAATTTTTCGCTTTCCATCGCCGCTTGCTGCCACCCCTTAAGCTAGTTTGGTGAAGAAGCCAATCAATCTTCGATCCATAGAAATGGTTGTCGCCGACAAAAGCGGGGTAATGCACCATAATTTGTAATGTTGCCAAATCTTTCCTGGTTCATATTATGCGGCCTTTTCTTTTCCTTTCTTTTGATTAGCTTCTACTTTACCCAGCATGATTTCACTAATTAAACATTTTACCTGATCAAATACATTTTACCTTCTAATGTATTTTTTATATTTTAATTACCATCACATAGAGCAAAATTTACAAGCCAAGTAGTACTAAATGCAAATGCTCAAGTATAGTGTAACATACTTGAAGCGGAAATGAACTTTGAAGTTTATTCTTTGTGCTACTGCTGTGAATATTTTT
Organism: Papilionanthe hookeriana x Papilionanthe teres; assembly: GCA_022702705.1. NCBI lineage: Eukaryota > Viridiplantae > Streptophyta > Magnoliopsida > Asparagales > Orchidaceae > Papilionanthe > Papilionanthe hookeriana x Papilionanthe teres. The sequence continues at coordinate 51,804,262 of CM040423.1, read as the reverse complement.
CATATTCTTATGGTTTTTAATAAGATCGGGTTTCACCAAAGATAACATTTGGATAGGTTATGCTGGATTTTGGTTAAACAATGGCAGAATGGTCATTTATCCAGAATCAGTTGTTTTCCAAACGCACAAACCAAACAACTAGACGGCTTATCTGAATCAGCTGTTTATCAACAGCTTATCAGGATAAGCTGAATAAGCTGCAGCTGCCCCAAACAGACCCTTAGATCACGTTTGGTTCGGCTTCCACGGGGTGCGGCGTGGTCGTTCGACGCTAATTCGCGTGAAAGAGGGGGACGAAGCGGAGGGATTCGCGGCTGATAGTCGCGAAGTAGCGGGAAAGCGGACCGCGGGATGAACCCCGCGACCCCGACTTCCACTCAGCTTTCAATATATTTTTTCTCTCCTTGCCCTCGCTGTGCCGCGTCCCCGAACTCCTTCACCTTATAGAGATTAGTCATCTTCCTCTTCCTCCGAAGCGCGTCGCGAGCTCTCATAAATTCCACGCTGCCTTGCAGACGAACTCCTCGTCCGATGCCAATATCGAGGGACGGAGAAACCCTCGCGGTAGAATTGCAATCGTCGTTTCGCCGGAGATTGGTCTCCGGTACAGCCACCGCGGCCGCTGCAGTTTTGACCGACGCTTCTGTTGAAATGACTCGTGTAAGCGCCAATAACTATTTGGCGGAGTCCATGGGCGGGGATACGAGCTCCGATGTAAATTTGACGTGTGTGGTTGGGAACAGAGAGGAGGAGAGGAAGGGGGAAGCCGTGATGAACGGTGGTGGGGAGCGTGGAGATGGGATGAGGATTGGAGAAGAAGAGAAGTTTGTGTTTCGGGCTTCGGCTCCGGCGCACAGGAGAGTTAAGGAGAGCCCTCTGAGTTCTGATGCCATATTTTTCTCAGTTTGGCGTTTTGCATGATTTCATAAATACTAAATATTTTATTTAGTAATAAAAATTAAATTTCAAAAATTTAATTTAAATAATTATATACACAAAATATTATTACTTCATATATTTTTAAAAGAATTTTAAAATTCTCTATAAAAAGAATATATAACAACAATTTAATTCATATTAATAATTAATATATAAAATTTATAAAAATTTTGTGTTTATTAACCTCATATTTACATAAATAAATCGAAAATTTAAAACAGTTTTAATAAACATGGGCAGTTTGGTCATTTTTATATGAAAAAGTTTACCCCATAGACAGCTTCACGCTAAATTAACCAAACAGATAACTCAACTTCCCATAGTAATTTATGCAAGTAAGCAATACATAGCAATGAAATTCTGAGACCATGAACTAAACCAAATGCACTTCGCATTACCTACGGGTCATTTTATATTTTTCTCAGTTCTCTAAAATTGTGCATTTAAACTAATTTTTATAACATAAATTCTTATATTTTATCTTTTCTTACACATTATTATTCCACCACCAACTATTTTTATTTATAGAAATTTTTTCTTTTGATTCTCCAAGTACAACTTTTTTCGCTTGTTTAATAGTGTTTGTTAATTTATCCCAAATAGAATTTACTTCTTCATAAATATCTCAAATCTCCAAATCTTGATGTTTACTCATAAATATAATTTTATTTGTGACTTTTAGGTACTCCTATCTAATTCTACAACAATGATTTCTAGTTCTCTTTATTTTACAACTCTTTATCTTAAAATCTAGAAATAATAATTGATATTGAGTACTTAAATCTTCACTTGGAATGATCTTACAATCTCTATATTCTCGATGATCTCTTCTTCTCATAAGAAAATAATTAATTTGTAATTTATTGAATCTTTTCTTATAAGTAATAATATGCTCATTTCTTTTCTTAAATAAAATATTAAAAATAACAAAATCATATGTTAAATCTAATATAACTATACATTCTTCATTAATCTCTCCAATACCGTAGCCACCATAAATATTTCTAAAATCTTCTATCACTCTACCAACAGTTCATTTAAATCTTATCCAATAAAAATTCTATTTTCAAGAGGTATCAGTTGCATTAAGTTTAATAAGTTATTCAAGAATTTATCTTTAGAACATATATCTAAATCTACTTGAGGAGCATAAGCACTTATAATATTAAAAATCTTAGCTAAAATTTTATCTCCAATTCTATTTATTTTTAAAACATTATCTTTCAAACTATTATCTATAATTACACCTACGCCATTTCGAATGTGACTCATACCCAAATACCAAAGTTTAAAACCTAAGTTATTAATCTTCTTAGCATTTTCTCCAACCCATTTAATTTTTTGAATACATAAGATATTTATCTTTCTACGAATCATAATATTAACTAATTTCATTAATATATCCGCGAGAGTGCCTATATTCCAAGATCATGTCCTAATATTAGTTTTATGAACTAACTTCTTTACCCACATTCATATGTAATATGAGAGCCCTTAATTATTTGACACTACACTTGGGCGTCGGTGTAGCGACCCTTGCACACTCGTAAATGTGTTCAGGTCATACAACGCATTGCTTCCAGTGGACGCCCTAGCATTTACACAATGCTCAAAATGATTCATTTCATGATTTTTTGACAAATTTTAAGCTAGTTGTCACCTAACCCAACCCTACACATTTCACATACGAGACTTGGGACCCGACAATGACAGTGTTAATTAAAAATAAATAAATAAATAATATTAGTATTGCAAAAAAAAATAATAATATGAAAAAATACTTTTTCAGTGAAATGGGATCTTATATGATCTTAATGATACTCAATATAAGATTTATTCTCTTATAAAATTAAATAAATATAGTAAAAGTTTTGGATATTCATGCATATGACGATTAATCGATTATTTTCCATGTGAGGTATGATACGTAGGTTTTGACCCCATACAACATATCTATTTTAATATTATTGTATTTACTTATTTAGGGGTATATATTATAAAATCAAATAAATATGTTCTCATTTTTGGAAATAATTTATTATCCGCATCACCGTACTATTTGCTTATTTAAGGGGTATATATTATTAATACGCTTAACTACCTTGAGTTATTATATCCTTCGTTAATTAAGCCCAACTAACAACTAGTTATATGTTCATTATTTTATTAAATATTTATATCAAAAACTTAATTAAGATAGGCTCAAGTAGGGGTGTAAATGAGCCGAACACGAGCTGAGCCTGGCTCGTTTATATTTCGAGCTCAAAAAGTGTATTCGTGTTCGACTCGTTTGCTTAGCGAGCTGAACAAGAGTTGTTCACGAACAAAGAGTTGTTTTGACAACTCTAATCACGTAGTCATAAGAAGTTAAGGGTTTGTGTAAGATTTAAAAATTATTATCTATATTAAAACATCATTTGAATATAATTTAATATTTTTTATTATATTTTATTAATTAATACTTTTAATTGATTATAAATTTTTGTATCCTTGTAGTCAATTAAATTTCATCAATTATATATATATATATATATATATATATATATATATATATATATATATATATATCTAATTTGTATTTTATTTTATTAATTAATACTTTTAATTGATTATAAATTTTTGTATCCTTGTAGTCAATTAAATTTTTTTAAAAATAGTACTCATCAATTATATATATATATATATATATATATATATATATATATATATATATATAATTGATGAGATTTCGAGCCAAATTGAACCGAACACGAACGAACAAATCTTTATTCGTGTCCGGCTCGTTAAGCTTAACGAACGAACTAAACACGAGCTTCTTAACAAGCTAAACACGAGTTGTTCGCGAACAACAAACCGTTTTGACAGCCCTAGCCTCAAGAGACTGAAAATCGGACCTGGCATTGAGTCTGATGAAGGAAATGTTCAACATTGAATGATTAAATCAGGGTTAATCGGATACTGAATTAAATGAAGTAATAAATATTAATATTTTAATATTATTATATTATATGCCCTACTTTTAAAATTATATAAGCTATGTCATATGTGATGTCACCTTTTTTAAATGTCAATTATTTCTTGAGACGTGCTTTAAATCCCTTTGATCCTTAGAACCGGGCTGTTGTGGCAACTCGTCAAATAGCTTTGAAGAATGGTGTAAATTTTGTAGCATCTATTCAAGGAGAAATTCTCCAATTAGATATATTATACTCTTTAGTTTAGGCAATTTAATTAGCCAAAAGGGTAAATATGTAGATTTTTTCGAAGTCATGTGGTATTTATAGAATTGGACGGCCACTAAACGGTTTAGTACAATTCTGAAAACCATATGAAACATGAGATTTGTGTGGTAAATATGTAAATGGTATTGTTATTATATTTTATTTATGTTTAAATATTATATCATTTTGACAAAAATCCTTTACTCTTTTAGATTACGTCATTCTATACAAACAAAATGTTTATGTGCTATACTTTATCCCTATTTTTTATTCTAAGTATATAAGCTGACAGATCTAACCTACGTATTACAAAGAAGTACAGTTTAAATTATACAGAGTCAATGAGGAATGGCTACATGCCGCACAATTGAAATGGATTTACGTATCTAACACCTAAATCTTGATATTTACAATCATAATACATATCTAACACATAAATATTGATATTTATCATAAATGTATGCATGAAACTAATGATTCTTTTATGTGATATGAAAAATGTGAATGATATAAATGAAAAAACGTAGGGTTCATTTCTTAGATATGTAAATACATAAAAATTGAGTGGTATGTAAATTCTGAATCCTAAACCTTAAATCTTAATATTCAATTTAAGGGATAATTACATATATGACACTCGCAATACTGTTATTTACAAATCATTTAGGGGAGGATGTTGTTAAGTTTGATGATGCCTTCATCAAAACTATCACATATAAAATTATATTTTTAATATTTGACTAAGTGACAGAATTAGTGAATTAAAACAAAACTATTTTGCCTCATAATTCTATTTGTTCAGAAATTTAATGAAAATTAGTTATAATAAACTTATAGAGTGAAAAGTTGATATTAAGTATTTTCATATAAATTTAATCTTTTTTTTATATAAATTGAATTTGATTTTTAAAACTTTAATATCCAGTTTTCAGTTCAATTTTAATTTTCATTTGACTGAATAATTATTTAAAATTTTTATTATATTTTAATTTCACGTCGAATAAACTAGTATTTTAAATATTGCCCTTCTAAATTTCTGATTTTCTTTTATAAACTGACGAAATGCTATGTTAAAAAAAAATTCTTGGAGAAATTGATATCTTTATGGGCTTAAAAGAATGATATTAGGTAGGTGGTAACTGCCATTAATAAATAAACTTTTTTATCCAATAGAACATAATTAACATATAGATCTAGGAATTCTAGATAGGGAGTAAGAGGCGTGGGGTAAGTGAGCCAAACCAGCTTGATCTAGACTCCTTGACTGGGCTTGTTGAGCTTAGAGTTCGAGGTCGAGCTTGTATATTATATGAGCCAGAGTTTGAGCTCGACCTGACTTGGCTTGGGAGCTAAAATAAAACGAAGGAAGCTATTTGTGAATAGTTCTACCAGACTCCATATCCCAATTAGCTGAAGGCGGCCTCCGGAACGAAGGTATTGCCTGCCTATGGAAACTGGAGGTTACGAATCACAACCAGTGATGGTTCCCCTCGGAGACGGCAATGCTATGATACACCGGCGAGTAGGCGACTTGCATCCCTAGTCTAACTCCCATGTCATACTCCTCTAGGCTCTAATCCTTCACTGGATGAATGATGTTCACAAATCACGCTCGACTGCAACTGTCTGCTTGCAAAGGTAAATCATTGAGTGTTTTTTGTCAGGTTTATGGTAACTGTGTGGTGAAATTTGGTAGAAGTGATGCAGGAGGATTATTCAATCTCCCAAGGAAGCAATTGCAGAAATGAAGCTCAATAATCGAGTCAAGCTCGAGTTTTTTAAATGAGATGAAGCTAAAGAGCCGAGCTCAAGCTCTTTTCTTTTGTAATCTGAGTCAGAGTTCGGGCTCAATAGAAGAGCTCGAGTAGAGCCCTAGCAAGCCAAGTATGAATTAAACAAGCTTAGCTCAATTAAGCAAAAACTCAACTCGGCTAGTTCATACCTCTGGTGCATAAGGTTCGATTAAAAAATTGTGGAGCTTGCAAGGATTAAAAAATTGTGGAGCTTGCAAGGCAACGAGGAGTGTGAGAACTGAAAAATCCAATAATATACAGAAGGAAAATAAAAATGCCAATAGCTGTTTTGAAGAAAAATGGTAACTATGAGGGCAGCCGTGGGCAATGGAGGAAAAATAAAAGCGTTGAGGGTTATCCCCATCATCTACTATTGATCAAGATACAGATGCACCACTTGAAAAGAATAAAGTTACAGCACTCTCTATGGAGAAAAATCAGAAAAACAGCCTCCCATCTTATAAATCAAACCAAAAGCTGAATAATAACAGGTGTAAACCAATTTTTTATACTATAGAATACAAATAAACCCTAATTCTAGTCAAGATAAGCAAATAAAGGACCCTAAAAGAGTAGCTTTCCTTCTTTTCCTGGACCAAGCTATGATTCAAAGAGTAAACATGCAAGGCACTAAAATCATCCGATCTTTAAGATGAAAATAAAAATAAAACAATAAATTATCAAGTGCATATCATTAGAAATTTCTAAAACATCATTGGTCTACATACGGTACCCAAAAAGAAAAATTACAAGCCGCCTAACAGAGGCCATTTAAACAAATTCAGCCTCGTTTACATTTCAACCATGAAGACTAAAAGTAGGAAGTGTTTACTTACTAGAAGCCTCAGAAGCCAGTGCATTAGAGCGAACCTCAGAAACACAGCTATCAGCTTTCTCTACGGACAACTCTGATGGAGACTTCTTGAGGGATGGTTCGGTACCAGTTGGGGTAACAGCAGCACGCTTAATACCCCGACCAACCACTCCCAGATGCGTAAAACCACCATTTGCCGCGGTGGAAATTGTGGGGGAATCAAAGCCGCCACCTTCAATGGCAGCCATTTGAGAAGAACTGATGGATGAAGATCTGGAAAAATCTCTAAGAGCGCTCTTCTCCCCAGAATTTAAAGTGGAATCATTTCTTTTCAGAAGATCGATTAATATAGACTTTGGATTTGACATTAGCTGCTGCAGATCTTCAAGCTGAGTTTCAAAAGTTATTAAGACAAATCAGTTGATACCGGAGTTAACCCAAACTATAATAAGAAAGCTAATATAATCACTCAAAGAAAATAAGCGATTACAATCACTCACAATTGAAAAGGGAATACAATAAGAAAGCTAATATTATTACTAAAAACAAATAGGCAATTACAATCTCCCTCACTTGAAAAGAGAATAAAAGAACAAACATAACACTAATATTAAGACAAATCAGTTGATACCGGAGTTAACCCAAACTATAATAAGAAAGCTAATATAATCACTCAAAGAAAATAAGCGATTACAATCACTCACAATTGAAAAGGGAATACAATAAGAAAGCTAATATTATTACTAAAAACAAATAGGCAATTACAATCTCCCTCACTTGAAAAGAGAATAAAAGAACAAACATAACACTAATATGATGAGGGTTCTATCCCAAAGGAATTGGTGGTGGGTTGGCGGTCAGAAGGCTGGTGGGAGTGGTTGTGGAGCAGCAGGTGCAGGGATAGGAGGTCTGGACCCCTGCACCTGCAGGTGGAGGTAAGGGGCCTGCTGTGAGACAGCATGTGGGAAGAACAGTGGACTGCAGGCTGGGTTAACAGGTGGTAGAAGAGAGTTCTAGGGTGCAGATGGGACGTAAGGCCGGAAGCAGAATGGGCCGGAGCGGGGGAGGTGGTTGGGGATGGTGGGGGTTGTGTGGTGAGAAAGAGAGTATGAAGCTGGCTGACGGCAGGACAGCAACAGGGAGAGAAGCTGGCCATCGGCCAGACAGCAACAGGGAAGCAGTGAGGGAGGCTGACAAGGTAGCAGCTGCTAAGGGGCAGCAGTTGAAAGGATGGCTGGAGGCTGGAAAGCAGTGAGGAAGGCTGGGGGGAGCAGGGAAAGATAGATAAACACCACTTCAGAACGCGTTACAGTCGGAGCATCTTCTCGCCTTTGAATACAACCATAGAAAGCTAAAACTGGATGTTGGTGGCTGTCCTGACAAAAACTGTAAGTGAAAACTGACCTAAAATTATATATATATATATATATATATATATATATATATATATATATATATATATATATATATATATATATATATATATACATACATACACACACACACACACACAAAAAAAAAAACATACATACACACGCATGCGTATATAAATACATACATACATACAGATCAGGTAACCCCACTCCAAATAGGAGGGATACACATGCTTAGAAGGATCTTAGTCCCTCCTCTGTCCAGATCGAACCAATCCTGAACAAATCAGAGGCAACTGATGTCTGTCTAGGGCAAAAGACGTCTCGCATTAGTCTCCTGATATTGGGGGAGCTTCGACCTCGTCTGTCGAAGCTTGTGTCCTCGTTGTACGCAATCAAATATGCCATGTTGGAGAAAGTTCAAATATTGTAATAGCTTAACAAATCTATCTTGTAAGTGTTATCATTCAACTTCTTAAAGATTCTAAAAGGTCCATCTGATTTGGGTATGAGCTTCTCGAATGATCTTAGAGGAAATCTCTCTTTCTTCAGTAAAATCCATGCTAGATCTCCCTCCTGGAAGGTCACCTTCTTTCTGGATTTATCATCTTACGTCTGGTACTTATGATTCAATTTGGCAATCTCTTTCTCAGCCTCTTTGTGCGGGCTCTGAATTTCCTATACTCTTGCCTCTGCATGCACATCAGCTTCCGTCATACTGAGAAATGGTACTAACTCAAGCGATGTGAGTGAATTGGGTTCATACACAATTCGAAAGGGTGTGTGTCCCGTAGTTTGGCTCACAAACATATTGTACGCAAATCCAGCCCAGGACCTACTGCTTGATGTTCTCTCCTTGAAGCACCTCGAAAGATTTCCCAGGCTCCTGTTCACCACTTCTGTCTGATCATCTGTCTATGGATGAGTTGTCAAGCTAAATTGAAGTTTAGTGCCAACCTATCCCCCATGGGATTCTAGAGAAATTACTCAGAAACTTGACGTCCCTATCAGATATAATGGTATGGGGCATTCGATGCAGCCTCGTGATCTCCCTAATATCCAAATAAACAACATGGGATGCGTCCAAAGTCCTGTTGCAAGGCATGAAACAAGCCATCTACGAGAAACGGTCAATCATGACCATTATTGAATCCTTGTTTAGCTGTGTCCTCAGAAGACCACCATGAAGTCCATACTAATGTCTGCCCCAAGGAGTCTTTGGTACTAGTAACATGTGTAGCCATAAATTTTGCCCTCGAGTCTTGGTCAAGTGGGAAACTCTACACTATCAGACCAACCACTCCACCTCTCTTCGCTTGGACTAGGAAAATTTTTCCTTTAATAGAGCAAGCATTTTATCTCTACCAAAATGAGCCGCTAGTACTCCAATTGTGACTCTCCTGAATGATGGATTTCTTCAATAAATATCTGAGAGCATAGCTTGTTCTGGTGAAACAAAAATCATCTCTGTGGTGCGATCCCGTGGGCCGCTCTTGGCATTATTCCCAAGTTTCACTTAAATCCTCATATGCCTCGTACAACTCCTTCACTACCTCAAATCTCACAATATAGATTGTAGGGAGGTAATTAGAAAATGACGGTAGCTCTGGGCATCTGCTACCCGATTCTTACTTTCGACCTTGTGCTTAAGCACGAACTAAAATGGCGTGAAGAACCCAATCCAAGAAGTATTCCTAACCTTCCACTTGCTCTGACTGTTCAAGAATCAGTGCCTCATGATAAGTGAATAAAGTGAATTTGCTTATCAGTAGGTAACGACTCTAGTGGTGGAGAGCTCTCACATAACATAGAACTCTTTCTCATACTGATGGTGCTTTGTTGATAGCTCGACTATTGAAGCACATCCTCCACAAGCCATCCTTGGGCACCATTAGCATTAGAACAGAGCACGAAATGGTACTCTCTCTCACCACTCCATTGTAATGAGATCCAGCACTTTCAGCTATAACTCATACTCTGGTGGGGACTAATTGAAATGCAAGCCTGTTTCGCAACATTGATCATGGGATAAAATCTATGACATGTTGGATATCCCTAAGCGGTGGTAAACCGTCTGGTAGGATGTAGATCATCACCTCCTCACACTCAGCTACCAGTGGATGGGCCCCCTTTGATGGATCCATCTTCTGCTTAGTTCCCTCTAAGACAATTAAGATCAGTGCCACTGTGGCTTCTCGAACTGACTGCAGAAACGTGTTGCATGGGACCTCAAGCTTCTCCTCTATAGGTGTAGCTGCTCCAGAATCCCCGAAGATAAGAGAACGAGATGTCTCCCTCCTTCGTGAATGTGCAAATGTTATTGAACCCATCAAGCTGTGTCTTGCGATCAAAGTGTCACAATCTCCCTTAAAGGATGTGGCAGCATCAATAGACACCGCGTCGCACCACACATGATCCTGTAGTTTGATCCCTAATGAAAAAACTACCAGGCACTACTAATCTGCTCATGTCTCATTTCCTTTCTTCAACCACGTCAAAGAATAGGGTTGGGAGTGTTTATGTGTAGCCAAGGCCACTATGAAAGCGGATATCACGTTCTCACAGCTTTCTCCATCAATAATGAGGCTGCAAACTTCCCCTGTCATTGTACACATGGTGCGGAAGATGCTCTATCTCAACCATGAGTGATCCCCATGCGGTTCCATATGCAAAACTCTTCATACAATTAGCATTTCTCCTTCATCTCTATCGAGTTGGTATTCCTCACCCTGATCCTCAGTTGCTTCTTCATCACTCAGTTCCTCTACGACACTCTACATCTCTGTAGAGTTGGTATTCCTCACCCTGATCCTCAGTTGCTTCTTCATCACTCACTTCCTCCACGGCACCCTACTCGATGAATGACACCACTCGGCTCATTGGGCAGCTAAAGGAGAAGTCACAATATATATGGCATTAGAAGCATTTTCAGGCAGAAACTATATCAGGTGTGTTTCTCTTCTCTAGCTTCTTCCCTCTCTGATCTGCCTTGTCAATTACATGTCAAGACATTCCCACCCCTCTAAGTGTGCTCCTATTAGAGCGTCCAAATGTAGGGGTCGTCTGAATTGAGGTGGGTACCTCTACTGCTTCTGAAGTCACTCCACTTTCAGCGTTAAGGATTGCATGTCCCTCCATGTCCAATAGGTTTACAGTTGGATCACATTTCTAATGGTGGGCTTCAAGCCTCCCAAATATCAGGCTATAGAATGCTCATGTGTCTCTTTTAGTTAACTGCTCAACTTAAGTTGCATGAATTATGTCGTTTATTCCTCCGTTGTCAGCTCCTAATGCAAATAGTGGAGTTCCATAAAAATATCATGGTGATAGCATGGAGGTAGGTACTTTCACTGCATCAACTTCTTCATCTTCTCCCAAAAAGTGCTTTATCATGTCCTTTCCTATGTCTATCCCTCTTCAGGCTCTCCCACCGCAATGAAGCATTATTCGTCAGCTTGACGCCGGTTAACTTCACTCTTTTGTCATCCTGCATGTCCTTGTATTCAAAGATTCATTCAACAGTCTACATCCACCGGAGAAAATCATCTGGATTCATCCTCCCATCGAAGTCTAGTAGATTCAATTTTACTCTTAGATCTTTGTGCCCTCCTGTAGGCACTTCTTCTATAGGCCTCCTCTGATGCTAAATTATGAATGTCCTATGAAAATTCTCCTAATCATTGAAGTCATCCCTACGAAAGGGGCTCAATTGTTCTAATGACTCTCCTCCACAAATCACACTATTATTGCCAACGGTGACCTCACCCATGGTCCTCTCCTCAATGGCCTCTAGCTGTTGTAGCAATTTGTGAAGCATGCGATGTATGTCGCCCATGGTAAATTCTTGATCAGGTTCCAACAATTACCTTCTCAGCAGCATGATTAGGTTTTAGGGGATGATGGGTTGGAGGAGGTGTGGGGCATGGGGAAAGAAATATTTTGGAATTGAGGGGGGGGGGTGTTGGATATGGAGGATGCTAAAAATCCTAGGATTGAACTATCATTAGGCTAGATTTGATACCAAATGGCACCGAAGTTAACCCAAATCACAGGAAAATGAATATTGTGATTCAAAGAAAATAGGCAATTATAATCTCCCACATTTGAAAAGAAAATACAATAACAAACACAAAACTAACACAACAAATGTTGAATCTCGAAGGAGTTGGTGGTGGGTTGGAGGCTAGAGCAGCGGGCGTAGGGAAAGTGGGGTCTGGACTGGAGGTAAGGTTGTTGTGGTGGGACTACAGGTAGTAAGAACAGTGGACTGCGGGTTGGGTTGCGGCTGCAGCAGAGAAATAGGGAGGAAGGCTTGAGGAAGCTTGGGGAAGCTTGGAAAGCTGGATAAGCAACCTTCATGATAAGTTACAGTTGGAGCACCTTCTAATCTTCGGATGCAGCCCTAAAAGAGTAAACATGAATTCGGCGGCTGCCCTTGCAGAAACTGTAAGTGAAAACTGGCCTAAAACCCAATAAATAACATAAATATAGATCTAGGGTAAAAAGGAGTAGACAATATTCCAATGAGGGAAACCCAGGCTTGAAAGAACCGGTCAGTCCCTCCTTTGCCTGGACCAAACCGGTCTAGGCAAATCAGCAACAATTGCTGCGCGTTTGGGGTAAAAGACGCCCCATGTCATCAGTAATTCAAAGATAATGAATATAACTGATGCTAGCTAATTTCAATTTATTAATGATCCGATAAAAACACTAACAATAGAAGGGAGACATCTACATGCTTTTATTAAAGCAAGCAAATGGATCACATATAAAATAAAATGATAATGCATGTTGAGCAGGCTGTAAAAAAGCTAAGTTATTGAAATGACTCAACCTAACTTCCGTAAGATTAGAAAAAATCTTCATTTATATGATAAAAATAATAATAAAAGCTAGAGTTATGCTAGAATAGCAGAAACTTTTGACCGAAATTCCAAGAAAATATGTGAAATTACCATTCTGACCTTGTGCTAATATCACAAAAATGGTGCTTTTAAAGTAATTTCGGGCATTTCCACTAAAATTCAATCAGATTTTTATTTTTTTTATTAAAGAAATTAATTAAAAATATATATGATGGGACCCAGAGTTTACCTTTTTATCCAGCTCAGTTAAGATGCCGCTAAGTTGATCGATTTCGCCATCCAAGTTTAATGATTCAGACAACTCTTTTCCACTTTCATCCAGTTCAGAAGCTGAAATTTTACTGGCTTCTGTAGTATCTTTTGACTTCATTGAAAGTTCCTTGAGCCGCTCTAGTCTTGACTTGCAGAGTGAAATAGCCTTTTCACAATAGGGTATAGCCTCTTCAACTTTCGAGCCCAGCTCTAACACCAAGCATATCCGAAAGTTTCTAAATGCTGATTAAGGACATGTAACGCTTGTAAATTTCCAAAAATTATTTAATAAAAGACTTCAATTTGCATTTTTTTTTTACATTATGAGGATACAATTCAATAACTCTACGATTATCTGCCTCAACCAAATGTTCCAGGATGGCTAGAGCTTTGGTGTAGTCGTTCAAAGAGGTTTCAACATCCTCTGCGCATTGTAGAAGCTAAATTGAATGTTTGATATGCGCAGATGCATAAGCATGCAGTAAACTTGCTAACCTCTTTCCATGGAGACTTCCCCTAACGCAGAAAATACATTTACTTTCTCAATTGAATTTTCTGGGTTTTTCTCAAAAATTGCTCTTGCTATATCCAGCATTTTCCATGCCAAATCCAGATCAGAATCATCTTCATCAGCTTCTCCTAATTCTTCATCATCCCCTTCAACTTCATCGTTTTCATCTTCTGCACTCTTGAAATCAGAACCTGAAAAAATAAAATGTAAACGAAATTAGAGCCATGTTACCATTGTTTTTTGTCATGTCTAGTATCTCAACATTTAGTAGGACAACAAGAAGAATATATCCATTATTTAATTCACACCATCAAATATGCTTATAAATGGAATTTAATAAGATTTAAGAGACAATATTTTAACACTTGCCAAACAGTATTTTAACAATAGTTTTATATTTGAAAGAAATATATCATTAAAGATTTGAGTAAGAGCAAAATAAAAAAGAAAATCAATCACTTTGATTTTAAAAATCATCACCACATCATAAAGACATCATTACTACCAAATATCCTATTATCATTCTGCATGTGCTACAAGAGGCATTTATGGACCATAATGAATAAAAATCAGACGAGAGTATGAGCGCACCAAAAAGGAATGACAAAGGAAAAATTATCAATTTACTAGAAGGAAAGAAATCAATGAAGTGTAAATGGTCAAATATCTTACAATACTAAACTAAGGGTCCTTTCTCAATAGAAACATACATAGCAAGGTTGGTTGTTAAAAGACAGACTCACATTTAAGGGATAAATTATTAACAGAACTTTGGCCCTATGGCAAAAAAAAAAAAAAACACTAAACAGGTCCGACAGCTTTTGCCATCCATGTTTAATTGGAATGTACAGGGTTTAACCTAAAAATTTTGTTTCTCACATGGAAACATATGAGAACAAGGAAGTACAAGATTTGATCAGAATTTCAATGGCAATAGAGAATGCAGGTAAAGGAATGCTATATATATATATATATATATATATATATATATATATATATATATGTATGTATGTATGTATGTATGTATGTATGTGTGTGTGTGTGTGTGTGTGTGTGTGTGTGTCGGCGTCGACAGCGGCCTCTGCTAGGATTTCGCCCGATGGCGATTCCCTGCGTTGAAAATCTCTGTTTCACTCCACAGTCTCCTTCTCCCAAGACGTTGTTTCACGTCTTTGGTTTCTTGACGACAACGCTCCTTCATTTTGCTTGCAGGCTCGCACGATGTCGTCTTCCCAGCTTAACGCGCCGTTGCAGTCGTCTCCTTCACAGTTTCGCGCGACTCGCGACGATATGTGGTACTCTAGCTTGACGCTTCCTTCTTCGAGTCGCAGGCCTCCTCTCTTGCAGGTCGCCTTCGCCTCTCTGCATGCAGTACCCTTTTCCTGTCGCATCCCCTGACAGTGGGGTGTGCGCACCTTGTTGTCTCTGATCGCGGCGGGTCTTTCATACGCCGCCTCCCTAACCGGTGATAACCCCGCCTGCGCCCCCTTCTTTCGAATATGTTCCCGCATCGATACCACGATGCTTTTGATCTTAGCGTTGAACCTAGATTTCTCAAAAAAATATCCCGTAAAAAACGACAAACCTGCAATCTTTCTCACAGAGGTCGAGATCTCCACCCTAGCTGTGCCTTGCCAACTTTTCTTAATAGGTAAGTTTCTTTATGGAAACCCTAAACTCGAGCTAATTCGAAAGGATTTTGAGCAGATGAAGCTGAAAGAGGGTTGAAAGATTGATAAATTGGATGGTCGGTATATTCTCATTCATTTATCAGATGATGAGGACTACGCCCAATTGTTTGCGAGAGTACTCCTTCGAAAAAGCAACCGGGTGATGAAGGTTTTAAAACGGACGGTGGATTTTGACCCTCGTACTGAACCTCCTACCATTCATGTCAGGTTGTGCTTCCCAGGTTTGAAGGTCCATCTTTATGATCAAGAGCTCATCTTTGCCTTAGCTATGGTATATAGTAAACCTCTCAAAATTGATACGCCTATAGTGAATCTGACTCGGCCTTCTTAAGCCAGAATTTTGATAGAACGGAAAATTACTTTGGTCTGATAATCAAAAAAACATCGCAGCTCCTCATCTTCGAGAAGCATCAGGTGTTGAGGAGACATGTTTACGACCTCTTCAGAATCAAGAGCAAGGGGCTCATCCTCTTCTACATGACGGATAATCTGTTGAACGCACTGATCAGATGAGATAGTCTTTGGATGAGGAATGACAGGTATACACATTTAGGAGGAAGAAGAATAATGGAGGCACACCCTAACTTAGGAACTTAATAGATGATACTTGAGTTACTTCAGGTAGTGACACGACACTCAGCAATTTGTTAGCTGACTCCGTTCCTAGAACCAAAGGCAAAGGCAGGACCAAGCTGGCTCACCCTAGCAACTTGTTCTCTGCGAGTTTTGAACTTTAGAGTTTTATCTGTCTTATTTTTTTGGGTGTAAGTGTTGTGTGTATCATATAGGTAGTGCGTCTTTATTGGGTCATCTCATACAACATTTATGTATCTTTTCAATTTTAATAAAATTAGCCTCTAGGCGTTTCCAAATATATTTATATTTTTTTATCAATTTTTTATTTTATTTTAAAAAAAAATTTGGTATTTAACTCTGATGGGTGTCAAATACCAATTCCCTTTATGCTAGGCACTATGATGGGTGTCTGTGTCATGGGCTATTATTCGAGGACCCGACCTTCCGGGATCGAACCCCGACCTAAAAGACTTACAATGAAGCCGAGACAACCAACGTACCAAGTCTTGCGCATCTGTATTATATATTTATATATATGTTTGGATATATATATATATATATATATATATATATATATATAAAGAAAGAGTCGTATGGCCGATTTCATTGAAATAAAAAGGGGTACAAAGCAAATATTATGAGAGTGTCCAACAAATTGAGCCCGACAAAAAAAAGAAAATAAGGCACGGACAGAGCGATACAAAGTTTGAACAAAAAAAAAACAAGCAACTAAAGAGGACAAGGTCGCCAGCGCTTCCTCTACCCCGGTTCTCGTAGCGCATCGATCAATCACACTCCGAAGAGCTTCTCCATTACTGGGGAGACCAAAATATCATCCATTAAGTTTCCAGAGGGGATAAGAACCTCGCACTTTCTTCTCCTCCGGAGAGATACACTCGTCATTCTTCTTCGATGAACTTGATGATCCGATCCGAAGTGGAAAGACTGTTGCTTCCTGTCCTACACAACGAGCCAGTCGACCAATCAAGCTACTGTTTGGCAGTAGTTCTTCCTCAGTAGTAGTCGGTACTTTTTCCGTCATCAAAATATTAGTATTTGTTTCTTCTCTATCTTCAGACATATGTGCCGATCTCCCTCTATAAGTAGTGGGCACCCGAGGCGAGTAGTGTAGATTGCTCCGGAAGAAGAAGGCAGAGAGATGACCTCATCCTGTCTATCAGCGGCAACTACCTGGTTCTCCTCTAATGGGACATCCTTCTCAATCTGTTCTGAAACAGTAGTGGGTATCACTGGCGGTATACCCATCGCAGGAATGTGTGGCCCAGTAGCATTTGCACGGGGAGGTTTAAGATTCGGATGTAGGTGGTAACACTGTTGGTGAGAGTGACCAAACATACTGACGATGGGTGCGATAAAGAGTACTCGTTCAAGTTACGTTGGTTGCAAAAACACTGATGTTGTGTACCAATCCATAGCTCTTTCGGGAAGGGTAACGTAATATCTCGTTCTATCAATATTCTAGCCTCAGAAGGTCTAGAAAGATGCTCTGTAGGCGGATCAGTGTGGAGTGGCGTTCCATAAATTTTTGCGAAAGTAAAGAGAAGCTCTTGATCATAAAGATGAACCTGCAAATCTGGGAAGCGTAGCCACACCGAAATGATGGGAGGTTCAGTACGATGGTCAAAATCCACCGTCCATTTCAGCACCTGCATCGCCCGATTGTCTATTCGAAGTATTCTTCTAGAGAACACTTGGCGTAATCTGCATCATCTCGTTAATCGAATGAGGACGTGCCGACCATCCGAGTCTTCCATCTTCCAACTTCCATTAAGCTTCATTTGCTCAAATTCCTTTCGGATCAGTTCAAGTTTAGGATTGCCGTAGAGGAACTTACCCACTAGAAATAGCCGGCAAAGTGCAGCTAGGATAGAGATCTCTTCCTCTGTGAGAAAGATATATATATATATGTGTGTGTGCGCGCGCGCAAGCCCCGGCTCATTGGTGGCGGCTTTGGCCTAAGACCCTCGGGTCGGGGGTTCGAATCTCAGCCTTACGATCAGATTTGAATTTGCACATGAACTGGAAAGGGGGTTTCGTCTCTCGTTTAGTTTTTTTTTAATGATGATAATAATAATAATAACACACACACACACACACACACACACACACACACACACACATATATATATAATCAACCTCCCATAGGATAGACTTGGGAGATTCACAAGAGCTATATGCTTCCAATGGGGTGCATGCAAAGTCAAATGGACTCTTTTTGAAATATTTAGGAATAGACGAAATAAGATCGATATTGGTAAATGTGAAAGATATTATTGAAATACAAAAGAATTAAATTGAAGGAGTTTGAACATAAGTGTCCAGAAAAGTTTAAGATTAAGGCTTCATTTGAAACAAAAGTTATGTCCGCCAAATTTCTTTTAAAAGTTATGTTCGTCGCTAGAGGAGACGAGTTGTGATTTGAAACGATGAAAATTTGCTGCTTCTGAAAGAACTTCATAAGACGTTTGTCTCCCGTTGTTTCACCAAACGAAAATTTTTGCAGTATTAAAGGTTCACTCCAAACTTCCTTGTTGTTTCAAACGAAGCATAAAGAACCTTGAAGGTTAAGGTACTTTGGGTATCAAAGTTGTATACTTTAAAGCAAGGGTGTTTGCTTCTCAACGAAAGCATGTGCTGCACTTCATGAAAAAATAATAATAACAGTAGGTTCAATAAAATTGGGACGCCTATTGAACCTATTCATAGTGTTGTGGTATGAATCGAAAGTTAAATCAGTAAACTGATTGTAAGAAATATGTGAGAAAATCCAAATTAGGGAGAATTTGATTAATCTTAAAAGCAAACAAATAAGATACAATTGGTGATCTATAATTCGAGAGGCATATCAACTCTCCACAAGTCATAGACGTAGATAGGAACAAGAAGATTAAAAAAAAAAACCGTACAAGAATAAAAACATGAAAGCAAACCCTAGATGATTATCTCTAATAAAACACCCCTAAAAACATTCAAACATTTCACTCAAAACCCCCCTTAGCTCCTCTTCTCACATACATCATTGGGAGCTTAACAGGCCCCACCCAAAGGTTAGAATTTTCCCAGATGAAAACAAAGATTTCCACTCCGTTAGGCTAGGCCAGACGGCTTGGTTGGGTCAGCTAGTTTGGTTGTGTCGGACCTATTCAGAAGGGACCTGCGTAAGAATACTCCCCTCCTAAAGAAGCACATTATCTTCAAGGTGAAAATTGATTCTAGATCACTTCATAAGAATCCCAAGTTGCTTCATAATCTGGGCAAATCTTTTCACTTAATCAACTTCTCCTTTGCCCCAGTCACACCCCTCAAGGCAACCATTCTATCTCTAAAGGTTCCAAAACCAACCACTTGTCTCAACCAACAACGGAGGTACTGAAGGTGAGGGTGTGTGGCCTTTGATAGCACGCCTCAAATGTGATAAATGAAATACTAGATACAATGATGATGATAGTGGCAACCTCAAACGATGCCCCAATGTGTGTCACAATCTCATAGGTCCACAATATCTTAGGGAAAGCATCTCTGTCATTCTGGCTATTGTCTTTTGTCGATAAGATCTCAACATCAAATAAACCACGACCTTATGATCAAATTGTAACTCCCTACAATGTCCATCATCCTTCCTCTTCATGATTTGTTGGGCCCTCCCAAGATGTCCCTTGAGCTCTGTCAATATCATGTCCCTCTCTTTCAAGTATTAGTCTACATTAGATATTGGCGTAGTGCTATGCCCATAGTGTATCAAGTAAAGTGAATCCCGCCCATACAAAATCTTAAAAGTGGTTTGTGCTGCAACATAGTATGAAGTGTTGCACCAATACTCAACTCAAGCAATCCACCTCGCCCAAATCATCGGTGTATCTGAGACAAAACCATGCAGGTACATCTCCATGCTCCTGCTGACCACCTCTGTCTAGTCATGTGCCTGGGGATGATACTCTTTAGAATTATCCTTGAAATTTGAACAATTCATTCCATATATGGTTGAGGAACATTTTATCTCTGTCTGATACAATAGATTCCATAACACAATGCAAACAAACCATTTCCCGTATGAACACAGTAGCAACTTAGCAGCAGTGTAAAAGTGTCACAATGGTGTGCAAACTTGCTCAAGTGATCCACTACCACCAATATCACAATAAATCTCTCTAATTGTGGCAGCTCCTCTATAAAATCAATTGTTGCATCCTCCCAAGGTTTCTCAAAAAAATAAGTAAATAAATAAATAAGGGTTGCAGTAACCTTCCTGATGTCATAGACAAATACTTATGTCGTTGGCCGCATCCTTATCACTATGTCCTCCACATCGCTACGCACCCCCCACCTAATATAGCTATATGAACAGCCGATTGCATGTCTTTTGTACCCCTGAATGCCCAACAGTCGCGTGAAACTCTAGCAACATTTGGAGATATACCCTGATGTCCTTGGTAACGCAAATTGTTCCTGATAAGTAGTTTTTATCCCCTCAAAGAATATCATGGGTGAATGTTCGGACCTTATAGCAACTCTACCCTAATCTTCCTCGACCCCTCATCATGTTCACTCTCCGGCCTAAATGATTCTCAATCTTAAAACCATGGGTGCTAATAAAGCTGTCAGTTGGGGCTCCTCCATCTTCCCCGATAGTGAATTTGCGGCATTGTCCTCCAGTGTTGGCCGATAATGTATCTCAAAATCATATCCAAGTTGGATAGCCACCTCTAATGTTTTTCAGTCAGTATCCTCTACTCCAACAAACATTTCAAGCTCCTATGATTTGTCCTACCTATAAAGTGTCGCCCTAACATATAGGGACTTCACTTCTGATTGCAAGGATAATAGACATCAACTCCCGCTCGTATACGGACTTGAGTCTCGCCCTGGCAGTGAACACCTAACTAAAATAGACAATAGCTAACCAATCTTGCATCCCCTAATCAAGATCCCGAAACCATCTCTACCACAAATGGCCTACTAAATTTTAGAAGTGCTAATCTGACACACTGGTCATGACCCTTTTCAATTGTTTGAAAGCTTGTGTCATTGCTTCCTCCCACTTGAAACCGTCTTTCTTCAGTTGTTCAGTCAGTGCCCATGCAATAGTGTCACACCTCGTCATGAATTTTCGGTAGTACCCAGTGATAACTAAGAACTCTCTCAGCTCCTTCAAGCTCTTAAGCAAAGGCCAATTCAACATAGCCTCAATCTTAGAATTCTCTAGTCACCACATGCCTTAGGTGCTCCACCTATGATTGTGCAAATGAGTATTTTTTCAGGTTGGCATACAACTGATGATTTCCCAAAGTCTTAAGTACTATCCTTAGGTGTCACATATGCCCTGCCTCCATACAACTGTAGATCATGATGTCATCAAAAAATACCATGGTGAACTTCTAGAAGTCTAAAAAATCTTGTTCATGATAGACTAAAATGTGGCCAGAGCGTTGGTAAGGCTGAATGCACCAAAAACTCATAATGTCCTTAATGAGTCGTGAAAGTTATCTTGTACACATCAATTGGCTTCAGCATGATCAGATGGTATCCCGACTTCAGATCAATTTTTAAGAAGATGACTGCTCCAAAAGCTCATCTAATAACTTATATCAATCACCATAATAGAAAACTTGGTCGGTACAAATTTCTCATTCAGAGCCAAATAATCCACAAAAAACCTTCAGCCACCATCCTTCTTCACCAGTAAGATTGAACTAAGAAAAGGGCTCACATTGAGCCTGATAATCCCTGCCTCGAGCATGTCCCTAATCAACCTCTCTATCTCATCTATTTGAACCTGGAGATAACTGTATGGTCCTACCCTGATAGAAGTAACCCCTTTCTTTAATGTAAGGGTATATTCGTGTTCCATCGGAGGCAATAATCTAGTAGATTGTTGAAAAATGTTAGAAAACTGCTGCAAAAAATGTTGAACACACTTGGAGAGCTCTACTTGAGTCTGAATCCCGAATCTCCTCTAGACACTGCAACTCGACCAAATAACCCAATCCTGATCCCCGTATCTTCTTGACCATGGTCATGAGTGAGACTATAGTTATGCACAAGCTAGCATCTCCTCCAGCACCACATTCCTCCCAAGTACCCTAATCTTCATAATTAGGTATTTACAATTCACCATCGTCTCGCTGATTGTCCATAGTCACTTCATCCCCATAATCAATGCTTCTCAGGTTCAAGGGAGGAAGTCGTCCACTACATGTATGCCATATAATGTGAAAACCAATTTCTTGCAAATTCTCAACTTTTCTCCACCTTTCATGTCCTCATCATAACCCCAAGACTTCCTCTATTTACCAACTTCAACCCCTACTGGTCCAAGACTCAATTTGAGATGAAATTATGAGTGGCCTCGCTATCCACCAACACCAGAAAAAATAGTTCGAATGAGCTATCTGATGCCTGTAGTAGGGAGGACGAATGGTGGCAACAGGGGAAGGTTACAGAGGACGAGAAAGTCAAGGATAATCACTACCTCGGAACGAGATACAGCCATAGCACCAAAACTTCCTCTATTTACCAACTTCAACCCCTACTGGTCCAAGACTCGATTTGAGATGAAGTTGTGAGTGGCCCCGCTATCCACCAACACCAGAAAAACAGTTTGGATGAGCTATCCGACGGCTATAGTAGGGAGGACGAATGGTGGCAACGGGGGCAAGGTTACAGAGGATGGGTAAGTTAAGGATAATCACCACCTCGGAAGAGATATAGACAAAGCACCAGTTGCCCTTGAATACAGCCCTAAAATGGAAAACTTGAAGATGTCGACGGCTATCCCGATAAAATACACGAAAGTCTAACAATAGAATAGCAGAAACATCAATATATAACAATAAAATGAAAAAGAGTGAGCTTGAGGGTCGGTCGACACTCCACAACACAAAAAAGGATAAACCGAACTAGTTCGGGGGAGCAGGTGCTCCACATGCTTTCGCGTGGGAAATCGGTGTTCCGCTCAATATGCTTTTGTGCGAGAAGCCAGCATCCCGCTCCCGAGTAGGAGACGCTTGCATCATTTCATTCCACCTCAACAACAACATAACTGACATGCCCAGTTTTCTTTACATACCACTTCAACCACCCTTAAAAACCAAATCTATAAAACTAAAGAAGTTATTTATTATGGCCCATATTTCTACAAACACAAAACACTAATCTACAATATTCATCAAGGAAAATAAAAACAAAGCTTCTTCAAGGAGAAAAAAAAACTGTCTTTGTAGCACATGCCTACTTTGTCAATGCAACCATCATCATTAGTGAGGACATTGTAGACATAACCTTCAAAGGCAACTTCTTCATCAATGTCAGTTCCAAGGAGCTCTTGCTAATCTTCTCTGACACTGTTCATGCTCATGTCATCATAAACATGGTTTGATATACAAAAGCAAATAGCCTTGATTATGCCAAGAAACGCCGCAAGAGCATGGTCTAAAGCTTTGTGGAGGAATGTATGAACATTGTAGATGTGTAGAGCACTGCAACAAGCGTAGAAAAGAAAATGTTGGGCATGCCGAAGATTTGTCAATGATAGAGGAAGTTTCCCTCTCTAGGAAGCAGGGCCTACCTAAAAATTCAACGATGCATATGACAAGGGAAATGAAATGCATGCTATTTCATGGCATTTACTTGACAAGGAAAAAAAAAGTATATGAAGAATTTCAAATATATCAAAAGTTTATCTTGTTTAGCTTCAAGTAACTACTAGGAAAAATAAAACATATCTACAATTGAAACATTTCAAAAACATTTTACTTGCAACTTACCAGTCCCTTAGAAAACTTGCTAAGCTTATTACCTTAATATTCTCCATAAATCTCTGAACTATAGAAAACAAATTGCAAGCTAAAACTAACCCCACAACACCTTCAAGTCTTTCTCCTTTGAATCAATGACGCAGGGGTCGGGAGAGAACCAGCCGTTCCTCAAGGGAGAAGGGCTGCCACCCCCTTCTTCCCCTTCTTCCTTTCCCTCCTTCCCTTTTCCCTTCCTTTCCCCTTTCCTTTTCCTCCTTCCTTCCTCACCTTTCCTTTCTCACCCCCCAACCTTTCCTTCCTAACGACTTTCTTATTTTAAATCCTTCCTAAAATCTGAAATCATAATTATATTTTATTCTATCTTCTTATTTTAAATCTTTTTTTTAAATCTGAAAACTTAATTATATTTTATTCTCATTCCTTATTTTCATTACCTAAAAAAAGTTTAGCCGCTATAAATATGGGATGATGTGCTTAGAGTTAAGGGTCTTATTCTTAATATCTGAATTCAGCCTTTAGCCTTGATATTTTCCCCTTCAAGAGTTGTAACCGAAGTTGAGGTGGCACTCCAACTATCCCTCGTTCGATATGGTGATCGTCTCAACGGGTCTGGGCGATGCTACAGTTGTAGCTCGACCCCGCCTAGATACTTATCTATCCTTCCACCCCTCCACTTGTTGTACACCCACCTCCTAGCCCTACATAAGGCCACTGCACCTCTCCCCTAGCAATCGTCGGCTGTTGTCCTGCATCCAACTGATCCAGCAGCCTCTTGGCTGGCCTCACTGTTGTTGTTCGCCGTCTCCTGCACATCCAACATTCCTTCCGGCTCTTCCCAGCATCCACAATACGCCTTCTGGGCATTCTCTTGGTCGACCTTCCTCGTCCCGCCGCAGCTCCTTGACTCTAGCATCCCAAAAAGCTCCAGAATCCACCTTGATCCCCAGCTTGTCGCTATCCAGCATCCTCCGTGCACCCAACCAGCTGCAGCCCAGCTCCTTCCTCCCTCCAACCTGCTGTCAGCCTTCTCATAATAAGGCCGCAGCTCTCCATAATCCACCCCAAATCTCAGCCACCCTTCCTGAACAACTGAATCTTGTTGTCCACATATCTAGAATTCCTCCCAGCATTCAGTCAGCTCGCTTCCAACAGTCTACCCTGTTGTCCATCCTCTGAAAGTGTTGAATCTTTCCCTTGTTCGTTGCTGCTCCACCTTCCCAGCTTGCTACCCCACCTTTCTACCAGCCTCCCGACCAATATACTTATATATCCTTCCAGCCCTCCCGCTGTTGTTCCCCATCTCCTGCACATCCAGCAGTCCCTCCAGCTTCTTCCAACATCTAGAATACTCATTCCCAGCATTCTCTTGGCCGACCTTCCTCTTCCCGCTGCTACTCCCTGATTCCAGCATCCCCAACATCTCCCAGACTCCACCCTGCACCCTTGCAGGCCGCTGTCCAGCCTCCTCCTTGCACCCAACCAACTGCAGCCCAGCTGCTTTCTCCCTCCAACCTGCTGCCAGCCTTCTCCTAGCAAGGCCGCAGCTGCCCATACTCCACCACAACACTCAGCGGCCATTCCTGTTCGGCCCGCTTCTAGCAGTCTACCTTGTTGTCCAGGCCTTCTCGTTGTTTTTAGCGCTTCCCCACTCATTATCCGCCCTCTGAAAGTGCTGATGAGCCTTCCTCGCTGCTACCCCGCCTTCCCAACTTGTTGCCCCGCCTTCTTGCCAACCTCCCAGTCGCCCAACAAACCTTCATGACACCTTAACATGCTGCCTCCTTCCTCCAGTTCACCTTCCATCCCCATCGCCGGCCCCTCTCCCGCATTCACCCTTGTTGTCCCCAATCCTTCAAATCCACTAGGCCAACCTCCACCGCCTTTAGGATACATTTTCGAGATGTTGGCTTATGTCTTTGTGTTTGTTTGTCGTTTAAGAGTCGTCGTAACCAATTTCAATTTAAATAATATTTATGTTTCTTTTGTTATTTGGTTTTCAATCAATCAATAATATACTTAACAATTCACATTATAAAAGAAAGCAAGCATTCATCACTTTGTACAACTACAATAAATCTACATGAAACTTCTATGAGCATTTCCATCTATCTTCTATAACTTCATCATCAAAGAACCGTTAATAATATTCATTCTTAATACACCTAATATGTTGAAGTTTAAAATATTATAGCATTTAATAAATCTTCTTTTTATCTTGTCGTAGTGACAGACATGCAATAAAAATCAGATCAGATAACATCTTACCTTTACCGTCTTTGTGAAATAATAAATTTGCAAATCTCTTACCATGCATTTTGTAGCATGCCTTGACAGCATAATTCTTCTCCTAAATTTTTATGTACTTCTTTACTCCACCACCACCAAGCCTACTTAAAAGTTTAATTCTCCTACTTGCTTTGAAATTCACCTTAGTGCAATTAACAATGCTTTCCATGACGCATTTAGTTAAAACTTAAATTTTTTAATTCACCGCATTTACAACCTACTCTTAAATTTCTATAGCTATTCAGATCCACAACCTTACCCTTGAACATTTATATCCTCTGACAGCTTTTTTGGTGAGGTTAAAGCATTCTGCAACTTATAATTTGTTTTAGCATGTTAAAAACTAAAAAGTGCATAGTTGACAAAAACAAAGAGAAATAACCAGGTGGATATCAAAATAATAGAAGATAAAAAATTGCAAGGTTAAAGACTGCCACATATTAGAGAGGATTAAAATTTTTCCTTTCCATACATAAAAATGTGTACAATCTTTTAGCTTGCTGCACCAATTTAGTAAGAAATGTAATGGCTTTTAGATCAAAGCGTTCAATAAGTACAGAACAATTGCAAAAAAATAATTTTATGGGAATGGGACTAATTTGCACGATAAAAATGGGCTAATACATTAACAGACATAGTAAATCATATACCAAAAAACTCAGGCTTTTTTCCATGTAAAAAAACTACCTACCTCCTCCGATTTCAGACTTATTAGAGGAATTTTGCGCTTTTGACTCAGAAGATCGCACTGAACCTTCACCTTCTTCCATGTTAGCAGCGGATTCATCCTTGGTGGAGTTTCTTTGAGTATTCTTAGGAACATCACCCAATGGATCTGCTTCCTCTTGAGCTTTGTACAAGAGCGCACAACCATATTTGTAGTAAGAGCTAGCACATTCAGGGGAAAGGTCACCATAATTTGCAACCCTGAACACATACAAAAGAATTTTTTTGAGACATAAATATCCTCACGAACAGTTTTAAATGATCATATAAAATCAAAAACTTTAAATAATAAATAACCTAAACGTTAATGAAGAAAGCTAACGGGCACAAGGCACAGCATGAGTTTATGGTGATGTCGTTTGACCTTGCGAACGCTCCAACCATATTTCAATCTCTCATGAACATGAATTTTCAACCTTACCTTTAGAAATTTGTCTTGATATTTTTTTATGATATTTTGATCTACAGTTGTACAGAAGCAAGGCATATGAGACGCCTAGAGACAATCTTGAAGATGTTGAGGGAGCACCAGTTATACGTCAAATAGAAGAAATGTTTCTTTGCACAAGCACAAGTGGAGTAACTAGGGCATGTGGTGACCAAGGCAAGGGTAGCAGTGGATCAATCCAAGATCGAGGCTATGTTGGATTGATCCTTGCAGATAAACTCAAAAGAGTCGAGAGGGAGCAACTATGATACGATAGCCCTCATCAGGTACTACCAAAAATTCATGAGAGAATATGACAAGAAAGCATAACCATTGATGGAGCAACTAAAGAAAGAATTTCAATTGAAGGAAGCAGCAACACAATCCTTCTAACATCTGAAGAGAACTATCCAATATTAGCACTTTCAGACTTTAGTAGACCATTTGTGGACGTCAAAATATGGATTGAGATTCATTCTCATGTTGAACAAGCAGCCTGTTGCATATTTCAATTAAGTGCTCACGACTAGAGTAAGGCTCAAGTCCATGTACAAGCAGGAGTTGATGAATGTTATCTTAGCCATCAAAAGTGGCGGCTCTACTTGTTGGGACGACACTTCATAGTCAGAACATATCAAAGGAGCTTGAATTAAATGTTAAGAGTATAGGATGATGACTGAGGAACATCAAAGATGGCTATCCAAATTACTTGGATATGATTTTGAGATTCGGTACTGGCTAAAATTGGAGAATAAAGTCGTGGATGCACTGTCAAAAAAGGTGGAAGAACCCCAATTGAAAATTTTATCGGTACCCATGATCCTCGATTGAGAAGCCTTAGAGAGGGAGAGCGAGCAAGATGATTGAGTGAGGAAGATAAGAACAGAGTTGCTACAGAATCCAAACAGTCATCTGGGATATGTATTGATGGCAACAGCTAATTTACCAAGGACGCTTTGTTTATCGAGGGCATCGGTGTACATGCCCAAATTGTTGCAGAAGTTTCACGGCAATGCTATTGAGGCGCATTCAAGGGTACAGAAAACATACAATTGACTATCGGCACAGCTATATTGAGTGAGAATACGCTGAGATGTAGAGGACATGATGGTAATTTGCGATGTGTCCCAACCACACAAGTATTTGACTATTGCAACAGGAAGGTTACTGCAACCTCTAACGTTACCTGAGAAGGTTTAGGAGGAAGTGATGATGGACTTTATAGATGGATTGCCACAATCATAGGGACTTACGGTGATATTAGTGCTAGTGGATCGTCTGAACAAGTGTGCACACTTCATTCCATTACGAAACTCTTACACTGTTGCCTTAGTAGCTATGGTGTTCATACGGGGTGAGGTTCACTAGCATTGGGTTCTGGAATCTATCGTCTCAAATGGAGACAAGGTGTTTCTCAACCACTTATGGAATGAACTGTTCAAGTTACAAAAGACCGTCCTAAAGAGAAGCACAGCATATCATCCTCAAACGGAAGGTCAGACGGAGTCAATAGGAGTTTGGAGACACATATGCATTGTTATGTATCAGACAAGGGAATATGCAAAAAAACAAAATAAGTCGCTGAAAAGCCAATAGAAGTTCAGCGTATCAAAGGCTATTAATTAATATAACAAATGAAAGCACTAAATTATCCACTATTCAACAAAACTGGATAAAAAATTATACTGATTTCTCTGCTGCCTCCTATCCCTTAAAATATCTGGGATTCCCTTTGATAAAAGGAATTAGAAAACAATCTCACTATGATGAAGTGGAGAAGAAAGTTACATCAAAAATTCAATGCTGGACAACTTCCTTTCTGTCAAATGGAGGTAGACTTACTCTTTTGAAATCAGTCCTCTTAACTTACCCCCTTTACATCCTACAAATGATAAAGTTAAAGAAGAGTACCCAAAGAATGTTGGAAGTCTCATTTAACAAGTTCCTATGGGCAGGGCAACACAAGCAGCATCACTGGACATCTTGGAATAAAATTTGCCAACCTCCAGTCAGTGGTGGGTTGGGTTTTAAAAACTTTTCACACGAGTTATATCTTCCATTGCAAACAATAGATCAGATTCAGACAACAAAACTCCTTATGGGCATGGTATATGAAAGGGAAATACTGTCTCCAGTCTCACCCATCCAATGTTCTGCCAAAGCAGGGTGACTCCAGAAATTGGAAAGCCCTCCTCCAGGTTAGGGATGCTGCTGAAGATTTGTTTGTATGGAATGTAGGAGAAGGCCAAATTAATTTCTGGTTAGATAACTGGCTTGGGAATCAAACCTTGAAAGACTATCAACCTCCCTACTCTAATGTAACCACAGTGGCTGATTGCTAGACAGATGGAAGCTGGGATCTCTCCAAGCTCAATGAAATCAACTCTCCTCCTCTTATCAGACGAATTCAAGCTCTCCCTATCAACCCTTCAATTTCTGATTGCCTAGTTACCAAAAACAGTACACAACTAAGCCTTTCCAAATTCATTTATCATTCACACTTCAAATGGCATTCAACAAGTTGGGGAACCTTTGTTTGGACAGGAAACATAACCCCCTCAATGTCCTTTTGCTGGAGCTTATTTAGAAAGCTCCTTCCTACTTATGACATTTTAAAGCTCAAAAGGCATTAGAGGGCCCTCTAGATGCCATCTCTGCCATTCAGCTGAGGAAAGCCTATCTCACCTTTTCTTGCATTGTGAAGTTTCCAGGCGAGTGTGGTCAGGAGTGTTGGCAGGTGAACAAATTCAGGGTTTTCAGGACAGCTGGCCTAACCTCAACACTTCTGGTTCACTTGGCAACCCCATCCCAAACAGCACATTCCCTTCATTATCTTTTGGTTTATTTGGGCTGCCCGGAATGCCTTCCTTCACCAAAATGTTGTGACCAGCTCTCACAGGATTGTCATCCATTGTCAGACTTTTATTCAGAAACTTACTACTTCTCTATCAAATCATTCGAGGAGGGCGGCCACCCCTTCTATCCAGCTGGTGCTTTGGAGGGCTCCTCCTAAGCCTTGGGTTAAGCTCAACACTAATAGAAGTTACTCCTCCAATAGTGTTGGAATTGGTGGACTACGCAGAAACTTCAGAGGTCACTGCTTATGGTATTTTGCTGCTCCCATTGCTGCCTTCAATGTATTAGAAGCTGAAACAGTGGTTGTTTTCTGGGACTAAAACTGGCATTAACTTAACACCTGACTAACATACATGTCAAATTGGATTGTTTGCAGCTAGTGCATCTCCTTCACCTCAAGGCCACCCCTCCGTGGCACCTTATTAACTGGATGAAGAAGATTTTCCACTTTTCATCAACAATCCAAGTCGTCTGGTCCCATATCCCTAGAGAGGGGAACAAACCTGCACACCACCTTGCCCAAGAGGCCTCCTCTTCACAGTTACTCATTTGTCATAATATACCCTCTTCCTTTTTGACTTTTTTGCTTATTGGGGATTGTTTGGATATTCCCCATCTATGATGTAATATTTTTTCTGATTAATGCATTTACTTTTGCCAATATATATATATATATATATATATATATATATATATATATATATATATATATATATATATATATATATATATCCTCATATTCAAACCTTGGTTGTCTCAGATATAGAACTTCATACCCAAGTTGTTGCCTTAGAACCTATTACTGATAATACATGTAGCAATATCTCTACTGATTCTCTACCACCTCAAGTCGACCGAGAGGTTAATCTTACTTAGGCACATTGGTTTTTTGATGTGCAACTGCCTACACATATCCAATCCACTGATCAGATTAGTCAATCCTCGGATGAGGAATGACAAGTTTAAACATCCAGAAGACAGAAGAAGAATGGAGACCTACTTCAACTCAGAAATCTGATGGATGATACTTTGGTGACTTGGGAAAATGGTTCACACCTCACCATCTGGCACACTTCTGAGAACTAGAGGCAAAGGCAGGACTGCACGTCCCTAAGTTTTTGCGCGTGTTGGTAGTTTCTGATCTTGTGTCTTTTCTTTTTTTGGGATATTGTGTTTGTTGTATCGTATGGGTTGGGCTTTCTTTTAGGCCCACTAAAACAACCTATCTATATATTTTCCTCTTTAATATATTAGTTTTTGGGCTTTTTCAATATATATATATATATATATATATATATATATTAAAAGCCCTAGGGCCAATTTTATTAAAATAAAAACGGTTACATGAGCTTGCGAAGGGGTCCAAAGCATGAAGCCCAACCCCTACGATAACTAACAAAAGGATCCAAAGATCAATACATAAATAACAATAACAAAGGCTAAGAATTAGATCGCGCTGCTCTCGCTCTGTTTCTAAGAGATCCATTGAGTAAGCTCTTAATTGCTGCTTCATAGCCATTAGTAGAGTATCCTCAAGCTTCTTCTTTCGTCAAGAAGTGTAAACATGTCAATCCTCTACATCTTCTTCTTCATCATCTTCTTCTACTTATTTTTCTTCAGCTTCTTCTTCATCTGTTGCCAGGGTTTGCTGAAACCTACCGGTGGGTGCAGTAATAGGTTGGAAGTTTCTTCTTTTTCTGCTAAATTTTTTAGTGAATCGGTCGAATCCGATAGTCATAGAACATCTCAGGCGGTTGCACTACAGTGAGAAGCGGCCAATTCTTCCAAATTTTTCAATGAACACGATGCTAGCCACCGGAGTAGCAATTATGCACTCGTCGATGAGTCTCCCGACAGCCTCGTCACCTCGAAGCTACCCTCGTTCCCTTTTAACCGAGCAAGACCAAGCACTTTATTGGTGAATCTCAACTGGCATTGAAGAAGGCCCAAAAGCCCTTTTCCTCGAGGAGGATGCAGAGATGTAACAAGTGAGCTGCGTAACAGAGTGTCTCAAATGTGCTCGAACATTTTGCAACGTCGTGCAAAAAGAGATCTATCCTCTCGCCACCACCTCCCGCCAAAACCATCGCACTATCCGTGATCCAAATTTGATCAACATCTGGGAATGTAAAATCCCTCTCCACCTAAACCCTGGCACCATCAGGCGAGACCATATCATAAGTAGGTGAATCAACTCTGAGAGGGGTACCAAGAGCTTGATTGATGTTATATAAAGCTTTCCGTTGGTACAAATGAAAGGGAGTCCCGAAGTCAGACCACATAGAACGACAGAGAGGCTCTTAGATGGTCAAAATCGATGTCATTTGATAAAGCCTTCATATGTGCATCCGCAACCAAAACAGATTGTTACGTAAAGATTATAGCATAATCTTCTTCCTTTTATATTCTAATAAGTAGATGTATGTTATCCAAAACTCTCAGCCTCCATCATCCAATGAGCTTCAGATCCTCAAAGAACTTTCTAACTAGATCCATCTTGGGATGACCAAATTGAAATTTCTCAATTAGTGTAAACTTCACATCCTTAGAGAGAGTCTTCATTTCCTGGGTAGTGAAGTGACTGCAGGCTTCCCATCCTTTACACCTCTCGACCTAATAAAAGTTACTTCTATTTTACCAAATTGCGCATCATGAAAGGATTATGGAAAGAAAAGATGATCGGAATTTTTATGGGACTTGTATCCCCGACTACAACTCATGCAAAGTAGATTTAGCTCGTTGTGCAGCTAACTCGCACATTAACCGGGCGAGAAGTCGCTGCCATGAAGGCGGCTCAGAAAAACCAAAGGCGGAGAAAGGCTTACTGTCAAGCTTGCGTCAGCGGCACTGTCAAGCTTGCGTCAGCGGCACTGTCAAGCTAGGGAATTCAAATGTATGTTTCCTTCTCAGTTTCGAAAGAAGCGGAGAAAAGCCCTGTAGCAACCGACCGAACCACTGTTGTAGGAACTGTCGCGAAGCACCTCGGCCAGCTTCGCTAAACGAAGAACCGCGAGCGAAGACCGCAGCTGGCCCGCGGAGGAAGAAGAAGAAGACACGGCGCACGGTGAGCAGCGACCCGGATGCGAGCTCCAGATGACGCACGGAGCTCGATCGGACGACGCGACGCTTGCGCACGAAGGGCAGTGACGAAAACGAGCCGAAAGAGACGCGATCCGGAGAAAATGCGTGGTCACTAGGGTTCTCCATGCGGTGAAACCCTAGCAGCGCCGAACGGGGACGACGACAGCGCCATATATATATATATATATATATATATATATATATGAAAATCCACAAAATAAGCGCTAGGATAAAGTTGAGTAATTTCAGAGATTAACAGTGTAGAGAAGGACATTATAGTATATCATGTGAACTATCAAAGAAAAAAAATTTGAGTAACATATCACATAAACCTTAAAAACAGTATCAATGTCCTTGCAAATTACCATATTAAGTATTTCATTTAACGGTAATGCAAGTCTTATAACACTTTTCTAATCTATTAAATCAAAAAAGTATGGACTAACCTAAGTTGTCAGATAATCATTATGACAATATTTGTGATTATGTTATATTCGCACAAAGGAAGCAAGAAAACACAACATTGCTTCATAACATCACCATCAAAGCACTTCAAAATGTGCGACATCCTTAATCTGATCCAAAAAAATCATACATCAATCATGAACAACAATCAAAATTGAACAATTTGAATCAGTCCACATTTGGGAATGAAACTATAAAGGCATCAAATAGATTAATTACCATTTACAGCAGTACAAATCTCGAAGCCTAAAGATCCATCCGCCAGTTCATTACCTCAAAAATTAAATGGTCCAATACCTCCTACAGAAAAGATAACTCTATTCTTAACCCTCTAATCAATGGAAAGACCAATATATCTTCAGCCAGAGAAATTTCCATCTAGCACATATGATACCATTTTAAGGCACCAAGAAGGTATTTAGAAATGAGATTTAGTGGGTATGTGGTTGTGGAATATCAAGAAAATGATAATATATGAGTTCAACTGTGTTTGGACGGGGATAAGCACCGTTTGGCGGCTGTCCACACTAAAAACAACAAGGAGAACTCTAAAACAACGTTGTGCAAGTGGCAAGGAGGTTTCACCGTCTGTTCTTGAGCAAGATACACACAACATTTACAAAGGGAAGAAGAAACAACACTCCTTAGGGTGAAAACAAATAATACAATCTCCAAATTATACAAAAACAAGCTAGTTGTCCCAAAATAGCAAAATATACGCATATATACTTAATTGGAAAATAGAGAAATAAAAATAAACTAAAATAGAAAGGAAAAAAAAAAGAAACTGCAAATAAAAAAAATTAAAAATGCCTCAAAAATAGATATTTGCGCAACTGTGGAACTCACAGATCATAGAATCATGTCGAAATCCCACATCGCGGGAAAGTCGTGCGCCCTGCGTCGCGGGAACCTCGACTCAAGAACCGCGAAAGCAAAAAAATCATGAAAATTTTGTATCTGCGGGAAAATCTGTGTCCCGCATCAACATATCTCACAAAAAAATCTTTACCTACCCTTTATCCTGTCTCCCCTCACCCGTATCTTTATAAATTACCACTTCAGTGAAGGTAACTTTGAGATTCTTTAAATCATTGCAATGTTTGGAATATTTGAAATACTTAGGTCTCGTATTGGCTTCTCAAGGAAACAAGATACACATTATATTGGTGTATGTGCATGGTAAGCAAGCAATGATTGTGAACATGCACTAAAGATCTCCAACAGCCTCCAACAATTTTCAGTGTATAATAATTAAGCATTTTAGCTTTGTATGTTGAAAGATCTCCAAGTCATATTGAATGAATGCAAATCTATGTCATTTTGAGCCATGGGACTCAACACTCCATATTAGAGTTCTAGTCAAAAAATGGCCAAGTAGCACAACATGATTAACAAGGAGTCTCACTCTCTCTCACCTCAAACAAAGACCATTCATTGATCTTAAGCAAAGAATTCAGGCATGAACACTTTCACATCTTACCAAGAAGATCGATGTGGCATGAAGGTGCATGTACCTCTTACCTCGAAGACAGTGGTGTGGCAAATAGAATAGGTGTAACCCAAAATCATATGCCTTTTGCCGAACAAAATTACCACATTCTAATGCCTAAGACAAGCATTTTCCAGTAACTTGAGGACATCGAGAAACGTCATCTAAAGAAAACCTGGAGGCAAAACCAATATTCAACCGCCTCCTCCATCTTATAACAAAGGTCATAATGTACCCAAACTATCAATTCAAAATATCCTCCCCAATTAATTAAATGATTACCAAGTCTCCAACAAGTTCCTGAGTGGCGAACAATACTGCAAGTGGAGTTAAATTCTTCAATTATTAAAAATAGTGGCTCTATTAAATAACAACAATGTTCTAAAAGGTTTCTACTACAAATTCTAAAATAGAGGCTATTAAAAAATCATAAATAATCTATCATAGAATCCTAAATTGATGCAACAACAAAATCTAACTGAGGTTTAAAAAATTTCAATGGCAATTGATCATTAAATTCTTCACTATATGAACCCATGTAATCCTTATTTGTAAAGCGCCTCGCAGTTATACTTGACCCAAAATAAGGAGAGCAGGAATATTTTCTAGTAGTAAGTAAAGATAAGAAGGAAAAGCATCATAAACGCCTTTTTCTCCACATTCAGCCATCTTCACAATGTATGGTTGTATTATTTCTCAATCATTAACAAAAAGTGATCTTTTTTTACAATAATATGAAATATAATCTCTATCGATGCAAATCTTTTGAAATTTAGCTCAACATTTAATTGATGTGATTTTGAACGTAGATGAATTTCACCAAACCACAGAAAATTGATATGATGTGTTTGAGATCTTTGATGCCTCTTCCCTCGTATTCATTCAATTTTCTTCAAATTTTTTTCACTAATCTAAAATAGAATGTACTTGATACTCCTGCCATGGAATGAAGCCATCTATGCAACATGATGGACAAATTGCAATGTTGCATTCCAAAAGAGTTTCGCCTAATAGATTGCAAAGATGAATCTATATAATTCGATGAAATAAGCCATAATCAACATTTTCTTAAAATAATTAGCTAAATTATCAAATTAATTTAGTATATCAACTGGATGTTCAACAAACTAATTAGTCTAAATGTAAGATATTAGAATCATTATCAACTTAATTATGCTTTAATAAATCAGAATAAAAAGGTCAACCTAAATAACTCTAACTTTAAGGTAAACAGTCATCTCAAAATTAATTCTATTATTATTATGTGATCTACCAAATAGTATCCCCTAATTCTTGGCCTAAAGGTTAATTCTAAGTAATAATTTCACCAACAAAGAAACGAGAAAAAGAAAGCAAGTGATGCATTTATTATAACCAAATAACACCTTTCAGATTATAGGTTGGATTAGCACAGTGTCATGACAGATGACACCAAAATAGAAGGAAACATTTAAAAAGGGAAAAGACAAAAAAGTGGTTAATTGTCATTGAAGTAAATATGCTTAAACTAGCCTATCACACCAATAATCTTCCACTTTTTCCAAATTTAGCCCACTCTTAGCACCAAATCCCTAACACTTTCCCAAAGAAATCCTTGGTCACGAAACTAAGGCGAGTCAAACAAACAAAACATTCAATCTCTCAAGAACTATTCCCAAGTTGTATGAATAGTTAATGTCATTACGCAATGAAGAAGAAACGGCTATGTGAAGGAGAAAAAATAAAAAGAAAAATACTTCTTTTGAAAATAGTGAGAATAGAAATAGTTTATGTTATTCTAATCAGTGGCCTTGCAGATACAATCATCTCCCTTAACCAATAAGCCATTAGGCAATTCACAATAAAAAGAAGGGGCAATTACAGCAGAGCACCTGAAAAATAGCTATTTACAAATCAAACATTCTATCTCATCTGTTTTTCAAATTCTCACTCAAATACCATAATTATGATAAAACTCTAACCCATATTTTTCATTATTATCAAATTCTCAATGGTTTGATTGTGGCACGTGTAAATGAATGGATTCGGTGGTTCAAACAATCCCAATGTCCCGGGTTTTATGTATGTAATTATCCCTAAAAAGAATAATAAATGTAGCCAGTCAAAATAGTGCATGCTCTATAACACTAACTAATGTGGGTCAAGCTTGATAATCTGAATCAGTTAACTCAAGTGGCAGAATAAATTAAGGAAAAATTAGGAAATGAAATAAATAATAATAATAATAATTTTTGCCAATCAATGCATACTCAATAACAAAAGATGCACTCATTACAGATGCAAAGCATGAAAATTAAATGTAGTTTCAACTAATACTTTTAAACCAGCATGGTAGGTGAAACTTAACCAGGTCCCTTACAACATCGTTAAATAGTTCAAAGCTAAACCTCAAAAAGCACCAACAATGTGAAATGCAAGCTATACTATTGAGAATAAGAGTGCTCCAAGAAACTTACAAACTAAAATAATATTTTCTGGCACAATAACTACAAAAAGGTGTTGTAATAAAAAATGAACCCACTCAAGATTTGTTTTAACAAAAAGAACATCAGTAATTCATTTCCTAAATCTCGCTAAATCAGCTGCCACATAGACCTAAATTGCACTGAAATTCCATACGCATACGTGCTATATCAATATTATACGAAGCGAAGTAAAAAATGGTAACTACAACGTCAATGACTACTGAGAAATTAGAGCAGTCATCCACACAGGAACTGGTTCTGCAAGTACAGATGCCAGTAGAGAGTTTCACAGTTTTGAAAAGCAGATAGCAATCTCAAGTGGACTAAATCGTGGAATATAACCCCAACCTGATTTCTAAGGCGCGGCTAAGGCAATCGACGGCCTCCGCGAAATCTCCAGCTTCAATGGCCTTCGACCCCTTATCGAACAACTCAGTAGCATGCTCTAGGCCACCCTCCTCGTCTCCTTCCTCTTCTTCGGGAGAGCAAGCATCTACATTTGCAGAATCACCATTGCTCTGAATACCAATGTCCTTTCCCTCTTCCGGAGCAGAAAGTAGGACTTTATCGTCCTCTAGGACTAGCGACCCCTCCACAGAAGGGTTATCCGCATTTATTTCGGCCGATGCGTAGGGAAGATCGTCCGAAGAAGCCATGGCGCACTTTAATTCGTTCCAAAACCCTAGAGAGGCCCGGCAAGAGGAAAATGGCGGATATGAAGCAAAAAAAAATACAGGGCTTTAAAATGCTCCCCCTCGCTTTTGTTGGCGGTCCGAGCCCGAAACAAGAATATCCAAATCGAAAAATTATTGAATCAGTAGTGTTATTCTATTTTTATATAAAAAAAATTTAATTAGAGTCTCCTACCAATATAAATAAGTTCATCAATATATTAAATTAAGGGTAATTGAGAATACATTTGTACAAGTGATAGGTTCTGATTATAATCCTGATACAAAATGATCGAAATATTAAATATAATATTTTAAAAATCACAAATGAAAATTTATATTT
Organism: Papilionanthe hookeriana x Papilionanthe teres; assembly: GCA_022702705.1. Lineage (NCBI taxonomy): Eukaryota > Viridiplantae > Streptophyta > Magnoliopsida > Asparagales > Orchidaceae > Papilionanthe > Papilionanthe hookeriana x Papilionanthe teres. The sequence continues at coordinate 51,765,640 of CM040423.1, read as the reverse complement.
TAATCACATAAAATTTTTAATTAGCGAGCAAAATGATTAATGAAAATGAAAAATTTTGAATATTTAAAATGTAATTTTTTAATTTGAGAGAACTAAATGTGATATTTAATATTTGGGATAATTGGCACCTAAAAAGCCCTAAAAATGGTTGAAAGTATGGGGATTTTATCTTTTTTTTAATCTAATTTTTGTTGTGACATTGTTTTATGACACTTATTAAATTTCTATTAATCAAAAGAAGTTGTAGGTTTTATAAGAAAAACTCAATTACAAAGAAATTGAAAAAAATATATATTTTTAAAATAATTGTTTATGTTTATATTTAGTAAAAGCATTTATTTGAATTATAGTCCTATGAGCTAATCAATTATTTATTTATTTGTTTGTTTATTTATAAAATGAATTAAATTATAATCTTGTAATAATTGTATGAAATTCTTAATATCATTGATAAATATCAAATTATGTTCATGCTATGATTTTTTCTTATCAAATAATCAAAAATCTTATAATATTTTTTCTTCGGGCAAAGTGAGCAATCTAACCCAATATTTAAAATTATTTTGTAACGATTAGTTATCAATTACTAAAAATTTTGGTGTAATTATTTGTTTTATGAATGTGATAGAAGTTAAGAAGAATATAATAATGTCAGATGATGATAAATAAATTATAGCCTGATTGGTGAGTTTTTACTTATCAGTATAATAAATTTTCAACTCAACTTATAAATTGTTAAATTATATACAATTAAATGGATGTTTTATACTTAAATAGATAATATATATATCATATAAATAACTAGCAAAGAAGAAGTCAAATATGATATAATCTAAGAACTTACGGGTAAACTTTAGATTTTGCCTATAACAACAAAGTGTTGTCTAAGAAAGCATCAAGACACCAAATATTTTAAAGCTAAATCACTAATTTTTAAATACACTTGAATATCTCTTCTTCGTTACTCTTCTTTCTGGTCATTGATGCATCTCTAGTTCTTTTCTAAACTCCTTTGTGGTCGCCTCCAGAGGATTATTTCTAGCGTTCGGGTTAGGGATTCCCTGTTTAGCAAGCAAGCTTTTATTCTACTGTAATGGGCAGTGTAAAGTTGATTTTGTTTTTTCTATTATTTATAAATTTTCCATGCAACATGTTTATATATTCCCATGTATTTTAAACTGACTAATATAATAAAATAAGGGTTCTAAGGAATTTGTTGCTTAGCCCTTCTTCAGTTTTTTCTCCAGTGCTTTTCCTCTTCTTCCTTTTCTCCTTTCTCTTTCACTCTCTCTGGTAACATTTCTTTATGGTATCAGTGCTACCATCTTTACAATATCATGGAATAAAGCTCTCTAACATCGATACAAGATCAATACCAGCAACAAGTTACATCATTTTAAAATAAAGGAGATTAGCATACATAATTACTTAAAGTTTTTTATGTCTCGCATCGAGAATGTGTTCATTGCTCCATTAACTCGAGAAAACTTTCTAGTATGGAAATTTCATTTCTATAAATTACTTGTTACTAATGATTTTGAATCATTTTTAGATAGACCCATCCCCCCCCCCCCACCCCCACCATAGATTCATTAAAGACCAGAAAATAAGTTCTATTGAAAACCAAGAATATCATCTTTAGCAATTTATCAAGCAAAACCTCGCTATTGTAATATTTTCCACCATCTCTCCTTCTATCTTTCCATATATTCATCATCTCAACCATACAGTAAAAACATGACACTGTCTAGAAAAAAAAATCAAGCCACAAATAAACCTACACTTATCAAACTTAAGAACAAACTACATAACATCACCATGAGAGCCAACAGAACGAGTCAACATCTCGCAATCATCAAGAACCTAGTGGATCGTATTATAGTCATCGACTCCAAAATCGATGAGGACATCATTCTTTACACCTTAAATGGTCTCCCCTCAAGCTATCGAGAATTTAAATTAGCCAGCATAATCCAATAGCAAGTGATTAGCCTTGAGGATGTTTATTCATTATTGCATAGTGAGGAGGGCAATCTAGCTGATGAATCTAACAAAAACAATCAGCAAACTACTAGTTACATATAAAAATAAAGATGGTTTCATAATTCAATTGCTTCAGCAAGAGCAACTCACACAACAAACATCAAAACAACAGAACTCGGCAAAACCCACACATCATATGTCAATTTTGCAAGAAAGACTCTCAATAAACAGCTGTTGGCACAAGACCAACCTTTACTATAAAGTAGCATCCACACCTCAACCCACTGCACTTAACAGCCAAATTCAACCTCAGCCTCAGGATTGGGTCCTAGACACGGGCGCAACAACTCATATTACTCCTCATTTAGATAATCTACATCAACCAACACCGGCTCAAAATAAGTGGTTGTAGGTAATGGACAAAATACTACAATTAGACATGTTGGAAATGATATTATTTCAACCCATAGCATTAAGATTAAAAGCTTCTCTTTATTTATAGCACCCTCGTCTTACTCACAATCTTATGTATGTTCACAACTCATTCAAGTCAATAATTTTCCAAGTTACTTTTTTGTGCTAGTAAGTTCTATATTGAAGATCTTAAAGCCAAGAAAATCTTACTCTCCAGAACTGTTGATCAAGACCAATACCTGATCACAACACTCACCAGTAGTACCAGTTCAAATAAAAACACCAAAGATTGGGCCATCTTCACAAAAAAATTCTCTCTGAGATCTCTCATTATTTTTTGCATCTTAAAATTCCTCTTTTTATTCATTCATGCATTTATTATAATCAAAAATAAAAATCACAATTTATCTTTCTTTGAGAGATATACTAGTTATTGTATTTTAGAAATGTTACATTTTGATAATTGGAATCTTTTTACCCAAACCTCAATAAAAGGATATAAATATTATATAACATTCATTGATTCATCTATAGATCATGTTGGTGAATTCCTCAAAAGAGTAAATCTGAAATATCAATCCATTTTATTAACATGCATAAGATAATCAGAACTACATCAATAAGAAGATAAAATTCTTTTGAACATATGGAGATGGAGAATATATGTCTCATCTCCTTAACAATTATTTACAAGATCAGGGTATTAAGCTTCAATATAGTTGCTCATACACCCCTGAACAAAATGGTCTTATTGAAAGAAAAATTAAACATTTAATAGAAACAACCATAATTTTTCTTAGCATTGCTAGTCTCCCAATTAGATTTTGAATGGATGTCATCCAAACCGCCAACTATCCAATAAATCGGCTCTACTTCTCTGCTACTCACAATAAATCACATTTTCAACTTTATAACAATTCATCTGAATATCAATATATTAAAACCTCTGGGTTTCTTTATTTTTCATGGCAACATCAGCGTACATCTCATAAATTTTTCCCAAAAGCCACCAAATGGATTTTCTTTGGATAAAATTCACACATAAATGGTATAAATGTTTTGATATTCAGACTAATAGATCACTCATCTCTAGGCATGTTGTTTTTATTGAGGACATATTTCAACATAAAACTTTTCCCTCTCAGTCTTTTCTGAACATAACCTCTAAGCCTATCATTATTCCTCTATATATTATTTTGCTTACTTCCATTGCTTCACAAACCTCTCCTTCCATCTTACCTCCCAACAACCATATACCATCTCACACACCCCTTTCTTCTCATGTTGACTCGTTTCATACCCACTCATCTCATATTATTGACTCCACTGTCTCTCTCAACAAATCCTTCTCTCAAACATCACTCATTTCTCATCTGTGACAACCCTCCTACCTGCACCAAAACAACACCAAATGGTAAAAAGAAAACAAATAGGTAACTTAAAACTAAAATAAATTTTAAATCTCCAATATGCTATCAATGCTACTAAAATGCCAAGCACTTAAAAACAAGTTGTTCAACATTCTCACTGGTGTCAAGCTATGTCGAAAGAACTTATGGCACTTCAACAAAAAGGCAAATTTTCTCTTATTCTTCATCCTACAAATCAAAAAAAATATTAACATGCAAATGGACTTTCAAAATTAAATATCATTCTGATGGATTCATTGTTTGTCACAAAGCCAGCTTAGTTGCTTAGAGCTTTAAACCACAACAAGGTATCGACAATAATGAAACTTTTAGTTATGTTACAAAATTTTCCACCATTATGATTCTCATTGCTCTAGCCACTTTCAAATAATGGGAAATTACGCAACTTGATGTTTTCAATGTGTTTTTTTTTCGCATAGTAAGATATATGGTACTATTTTCTTATGACTAAACCTCCTGGTTTCACAGATAATAATTATCCTCATTATGCATGTAAATTACAAAAAAAGTCATCTACAGGCTTATGCAAACTCCTCGTAAGTGTTATTTCATATTTCGCATGTTTTTATACAGTCATAAATTTATTTCAAGCAATGTTGATCTATCACTTATTATTTATAATCATATCAAATTTGTATTTATATTATTGTTTATGTGGATGATATATTAATCACAAGCAACTCCACTTCAGATATTTTTAATTTAAAAATGCTTCGAACATTAAAATTTATTTAAAACAACTATATTCTATTTCTCACTTACTTGAGTTACACATTCACAGAATCCCTCAAATATATTTTTTAAACCAAACTCAATAATTCACTGAACTTTTAAATAAAACTGACATGTCTCAAGCCAAACCAATCTTAGCTCGTCTTCCCACCAATCATCATAAATAATATTTCTACACCCATATTAGACTCGAGACAATATAGGAAAACTATTGGCTCCCTCTAATATGTTATTGTTACCTATCAAGTCAGAATCTTCATTGTCACTTATTTAAGTATGCACATGCATCAACTAATCTCATACATTATAAAAAATCAAAAAATTTTCTTCCCTATTTAAAAGAAACCAATTTAAGTGCTGATGCAGATGTCAATTGGGCTAGTAATACCATAGATCGATGATCTATTTTGAAATTTGCATATACAAAAGCTCGAAACACATATCATGGTCAGCAAAGAAGCAGCCCACAGTGGCTAGGTCCTCCACTGAAACCGAATACAGGGGTCTGACTAATGGAACCACAAAAATCAACTGGTAAAGAAGATTGTTAAAAGAGCTTACCAACACACTCATTTATGCTACTACTCTCAATAGCGACAGAACCTCGACCACTGTAGTCTTTTGTGCCTATACCAAACATATAGAAATATATTATCTGAGACCACCTTCAACTAAAAAATATATATTTGCAACATCTTATAGCTGAATATAAAGTTGCAGACATACTTACCAAAGCTCTTCAAATCAATCGCCATTAAATCCTTACCGGCTAGCTGACACTCTCAAAAATTGATTACACCTTGAAGGGGATGAAAGACTTGAATCTCTCTTCTTTAGTCCTCTCATCTGCAATCACTGATGCATCTTTGGTTCTGCTTAGGACTCCTCTATGGTCACCCTCGGAGGATTATTTTTGGTGCTCTAGTTAGGATTCCCTGTTTAGAAAGCAGGCTTTTATATTCATTGCCTTTATGTTGTAATGGGTTGTGTAAAGTTGCATATACTCTTTCTGTTAATTACAAGTTTCTCATGTAACATGCTTATATATTCTCATGTATTTTAAACTAACTAATATAATAAAAGAAGGGTTGTAAGAAATTTGTTATTTAGCTTTCTTCGAGCTTTTCTCTAGTGCTCTTCCTCTAATTCCTTTTCTCCTTTCTCTCTATCTTTCTCTCTAGAAAGATTTCTTTAATTTTCATATATATATATATATATATATATATATATATATATATATATATATATATATATATATATATATATATATATATATATATATATATTTATAGAAGCATCAGTGCTTAAGCATCTTTTTATAACACTGCAACATAATGTATTAGAGAAAATGATAATATTGCACAACATGAGTACATATATACTGAAATACTAATATCATAGCTTCACAACATGGATCTACTAAAGTTTGGAGTCTCTTCAAAATCATATGAGAGTTACTTGCTAAATTAGGAAGAATTAATCAACCTAAAATTTATGGCATTGTCTAAGACATCATTTTATCTAATATTGTACATATCTCTATAAAGTAAATTTTATAGAGATATGTACAATATAACATTTAAGATCATAAAATTTAATTATATAAGTCACTGACAAAGCGATTTAAACCCATTGAATAATTATATTTTGTATTCAAAATTAACAACTTGAATGTTTGGTCAGTCAATACTTTCATAAATGCTATCCACAATTGGTGCGACGTAATTTCATAAATGTCTACGGATATGTATATGATTGACTAAAATAGTTTACATAATGAGGCTTAAGGGTAAAAATAATGGGATTGAGAGAGGAAGCGTAGAGAGTGGAATAAAGTATAAGGGCATTTACATACATAAAACTTAATTCTTATGGATTTACCAATCTCACACCAAAGCTTCATATTTACAAGAACATATTAAAATAAGTACTCATTATCACCTTTTAATAGTCAAATCCATTTTTTCATCCATAAGTGTTATGTGAGAAAAAATGAAATTTTAGGTATGAGATAGGTAAATCTATGAGAGTTATGTTTTATATATGTAATTTTTCCTAAACTATATGAGTGGGGTTGTGAGGCTTACAAGTAAGGAGCGTGGAGAATGTTTGGTAGAAAATATAGGAGGGAGAGGAAGAGGGAAGACAAGTCCTTTACCTCCAATCATGAAACATTAATAAAAAAAAATTATTTTACATTAAAAAAAACTTATTTTGTTCTCTTTTTTCTCTATTTTCTTTGGTTTTATGATTTATTTTTATTATTACTATTATTTAGATATGTGTCGTGAGGAGTGAGCTTGATATTTATTTTTATGATATATATATGTGTGTGTGGCATTTAGTGTTCGTATGAGCTTTTACTTGGATTAGGGCTTTGGATTTAATGGGTTTTGTCATGAAAGTGGTTTCCTTACTTTTTGAAGTTTAAAAGGTCTTGAAGATTGTGGTTTATATTCGAATATTTGGCTTTGGATAACTTCAATGAAGCTTTGGATGACTTGGCATTTGCCTTTGATTTTTAGACATTTAGTGAGACATTGGATTGGCTTTTGGTATTTAGTAGTGATTTGAATGGCTTATGGCTTGCAAGACAAGTTTGGTGGCTTGGATGAGCCATGGATTGGGCTTATGTTTGGGTTGACAATTTAGGTTTGGAATGTGGGCTTGGTGGATGACATTTGGTTTAGGCTTTCTATGAAACATTAATGGGCCCTGGGTTTGAATTTTGTGTTTGGGCTTGGGTTTAGGATGATGGAAAATTAGCATGATATATGCTTAGTTTGATTTAGATGATTTTAAAAATAGAATGTAATTTTGAATATTAGATTTAAAAGTTGATGAGTTTAATTTTAACTTTTCTTATTTGGTTTTATTTAAACTCCATAATTTTATTAAATTATGGTGAATTCATGTATGTTTGATTTTAATTTGATTTGATATTTGAATTTATGATTTTAGTGAAATTTGATTTTATTTGTTTTAACAGTAGCATATTGAGTTCAATCATATTAATTTTTATCGATTTTTATTTTAAAGATTTTAAAAGGATTAAATTATATTATTTTTTATTACATTTGATTTTAATAAGTTCAAATTTATTGATTTTTATTAAATTTGATTTCAAAATGATTTAATTTTCTTGGATTTTACTTTCATGAGTTCAATTATATTGATTTTTGTTATATTTAATTTTAGGGTTTTAATTATATTTATTCTTATTAAATTTGATTTTAATAAGTTCAATTATATTATTTTTAAAAAAATTAATTTTAAGATAATTTAATTATATTATTTTAAAAAAAATTGATTTTAATGACTACAATTGTATTATTTTCTCTTTAATTTGATTTTAAATGTTTTAATTATATTAATTTTTTATGTTATAGTATATACACTCGACCTTGACCAAAAATAAACCTCATACCCAATGCACTTTTTATGAACAAAAAGAAAAGTCCATCAAGATTTTGGGAGAGAGAAGTGTAAAAAGACAAGTGAGAGATCAAATAAATACCTAAGTCTCTATGTTCACTGGGTATCTAGGTATTTTCAATCATATGGGGACTTAACTTAAGCTTCAACGACTTAATTCTTATCCTCTCAACCAAGGTTGATGATTTGAAGTCAAGCATATGAAACTTTAAAGAGTGAAGAGATGTTTTGAAGTTTTATTATGGTATTAGTTCCTCCACTATTCTTCTAGGAAAGCCACTAAAGGAAAACTTTAAGCCTATAGGGAGGAAAGGTAAGATGAACCTCATACAAAAATGACTTTAACAATTTTGTCACTTCCTTCAATTGAACCAATTGATTTAAATGCTGTAAGAAAACATGCAACTTTTTTTTTCATTCGTTTTCATGGTTGATCTAATGAGAAAGTTCTCAATCCAACAATAAAAGTCTATGAGACACAATGGTAAAAAATATTTTTTTTTTAATTCATATTAAGTCGAAAAATTTATGTTCTAATTATAAACTTGGGTTCTAATCAAATAATAATCATATTATTGAGAATCCTTTCCATTCATTTGACGCCAGTAAGCCAACGTCTTCAACCCAATACTTCAGTGCTAGAAGAGCAGCTGAAATTCAAGTCCAATAATTTGATGAAGGTTGTGAGATAATGTTCAATAAATCTACTGATTCTTTAGGTGAGGATAATTTGTATATGAATGTTGAAAATACAATAGACGATGGTGATCTTATGGTCGCCAAATAATACAGAATAAAATTTTTCAAAATCCAAGGAGGATGAACATAATGATCTCATTCTGTCACTTTCAAAAGTATTCAAGAGTATTAAACAACACAGAGGTGAAATAATTATGTCTCATTCAAAAAAGGATTTATCTTAGGTGATTTTGAGGGAGCATATGTTCTTCCTAAGCAAGCCACACTTCAGCTTGCTCTGAATGGATAGTCCATACAAAATAATATAGAGTACAAGATATTGGCCTCAAACAAGAGCCCATATACTATTATATGTGCACAACATGACCATTCCACATAGATCATGCCAATGACACTAGCATGCATATAGTTTAAAATGACTGGCTGGAGCATGTAACATTTCAAATATTTATGGGGAAGATATATGCACACATATGATCTTATTATGGGGGCATAAATAATGCACTTCAAGATTTATAAGTTACTTCATACTAGCTAGAATTTTATAATAATTTGACCTTAAACTAAAATAAATCATAGGCCTGGTGGAGGAGTGATTCAATGTGAGAATTTCGTGCATGAAGGCGTGAGAAGTAAGATTAAAAATCATCAAATCCGTAATTGGAAGTTCTGAAGGGTCTTTTAGACAATTATGCATATTAAAAGATCACCTGTTATGTTACGAGGAAAACTAAAACCAAATTTTTTAGGCATTCAAACTATCAATATTTAGTTGATTATAGTGCATACATATTCTAAGCTTAGATGTAACATTTCTGCTAAAAAACATAGAGGCACATTATTGATTGTAGTTGGAATAGATGTAAGAAATGGTTTATTCCCATTAGCTTTTGTTGTTGTGGAAGTCAAGTGTAATGAATCATGACTATGGTTTCTATTGTGATTGTACGACATAATTCAAACAATGCGTGATAGAACAACTTTATGCATAACATTATGGTTTGTTTAGGGGTTATAGAGAAATTTTTCCATGAGGAGCTCATCGTCACTATCTACAACATTTACGAGAAAATTGTAAATAAGCCATAAGAACTACGAGCGTCTTAAATTATGACTCCATCTGTAAGAAGATATACTGAGTTGAAAATACCAATGAGTTTCGTATGTTTAATAATTACTTGATGGACTTAAAAAATATTAAGCTGAAGACCCAAAAATGAATTATTGATAGAGATGTATCCAGATGGACTTTTTTGTGTGATGATATATTTGATCATATATGGAACAATGACTACTAATGCAATGAAATACTTCAACGAGGTACTTATACGAGCTAGAGGGCTTCCAATCCAAGCATCAATCTGTTCAATATACTATAATATAATAACATTATTAATGAAACAGTTAAACGTTATTGTTGAGTTTTCTTCTTTGAACAAATTCTCATTTACTCCAAGGACTTAACAAATGTTACAAAGATTGAACGCGAGGCAAGTAGACTTCTAGTGCTAGTTTGTAATAACATGCATGCATGAATTTGAAGTTTTTTGATACTGCACTTCATTCATATTGTGTGGACTTAGCTTCAAAAGTTAGTTTTTGCAACTATCATCAACATGAGATATATCATATGTCATGCACAAATATAATTGTTTGTGTTTATGCATGAATGTACTTGATTATGTTTATGAACAGTAAACTATCGAGAAGTACAAGCATATATGTAACAAAGAGTTTTATGTTATACCTGATATGGCTAACTAGCTTAATTATGATATGTCATTTGACATTTTTGAACTCATGCATCCAAGTTTCCGACGCGGAATAGGACAACCCTAAGTGCATCTTTAATTCGTTATAGAATTACTTTGGATGAGCCAACAATACTTTTAGAACGGTTCAGGCACAGAGCATTATGGGTTTGCCTCTTCGATGGCTCAGTTGGACATTTTATAGGTATTCTTACATAAATATGGAACTATGGAAGAGTCTGAGTTTACACGACATTTATGGCTTATATTGTATTCATGTTAGGGACTTTATTACTTCCCCATAACTCTAGGTTTGAGGTTCATTTATATAGTTTTTGCCCTTAATAGAGGAGATGATGCTTCTCGAAGTTGTCCATAGGTGGTGCAGTGCTATCTCATTTTGTACTATGAGTTGAAAGAGGCCACACGACTGAGTCAAGTTTATATGGCAGGATGCTTACACCTACACCAGGATTGCAATTGGGAGCATTTACATGTTGACATGCCTATGTTACATGTGCCATATACTACTCCAACCTTACTTTGGCAAAACTGATGATTCTACGCTTAGGTGTGTATCAAATGAGATTACAGAGCTATGTAGTGAAGTTTGTCAATGTTATGTCACTAATGCTATACCTAAAGATCATTATGCGTAGTATCAGACTACTACACCAGCCTCTCCACCCATAACTCAGAATCTTGGACCATCTACTTACCCAGTTCCTTCTTTTCCAGCCATGTCATCACAATGACCATCATTTGAGCCGATTCCCACACAGCCTCATACTTTGATCTTCTACTATCCTTATCTATCAATCGATATGATACTAAGCACCACTTTGTCACTACCACATTATACATGTTATTATTGTAACAACGATACCACAAACGCATCATGACACACCACCACACATGTTACTCAGACATATAGGTTGCATGAGGTGTTAAATGTCACTAGTATTGACATGGCGGAAGCTACAGCTAAGAAGGTTTTGTTGGACTATCAACTACAAGAACGTTTGCTTCGAGCTTCATATCAGTACACAATAGGGTTAGATGCCACACCGCATAGGTGGAAACATAGGTGAAGACATTAGTGTTTATATATTGCATTTCAGTGTTGTTTTCGTGTGAATTTCATTATTGATTTATGTGTATATTTTGATATATATTTATATCAAAATATGATGTATATCATGTGATATATATTTAAGGTCCAAATCACTGCACACATGTTTAACACCTAATCCAATCCGAATCCACACTAAAATATATTTTAAGTTGTTACATACTAAATAATATATATATATATATATATATATATATATATATATATATATATATATATATATATATATATATATATATATATACATATATATATATAAATGGAGGGCGTGCATAATATAATATAATAATAAGATACATGGACACTTGATCTCTCTTATTCATCAGCCGGCCAGTCATGGTGATGAGAAGGCGTCGTCGAGCCACCCATGGCTGGCATTCCGGCGATCTTTCTTCTCATCATTCGACGGTGTGCGGAGAAGAGAATCAAGAATACCTTGAAGCTGGTTTACACGTTTTTGGCGGCGAATGCGGCGAAGAATGATCTCCTTGTCAAGAGACGGCTGAGAGGCGGCGGCGGATGGCCGGAGGTATAGATGGCTTGTGACGGCGGGAGGGCTGTCGTCATCGTTAGAGAAAGAGTTGGTTGAGGAGTAGGAGGAGGAGGGGTTTGGGGGGATCACAAAAGCCATGAGTAGATGGGAGAGGGGAATTGAGAAGATGGGTGGTTAGTGAATGGATGGGGGGCTTATTATTAAGTGTTCTAATCCGTGTGTAATGTTGGAATACCTTGGGCTAAAGGACTGGTTTTATGAATTTTAAAAATTATTTTTTTTCGGTAATAATTGAAATATTAGTATAATGTTAGGGTGATGAACTTAAAAATTTTAATTGAGAAAATTAAAAATTTTAGAAAATAAATAAAACTTATAAATTGTATAAATTACATGTTAATTACGACACATTTGATACACAACAACAACAAATTTTTATCCCACTTAGTGAGGATGAGAAATTTTATATATGCCATATAACAGATAAATGGTCAGGAGTCCTGATTCAATTTTGCATCAGGATTTTAATCAGACATATACATGCAAACTCTTAATTTAATATATGAGTGGACTGGTTTGTATATGTAACAGACCTTGATTGGAGTACCGATGTAAAACTACATCAGAACTCCTGAGAACCGTAAAGATTTACATACACACCCCCTATTCCTCATGTATTACATATCTTATATTTAAATTTCGATTTTTACATATTTCATCAAAAATATATATTTCTCTTTTTAAGAGTTAAAATAGTAATGTTTTCGGTGTGACACAAAAGATTTGAATGGTATAAATGTAAAAAAAATGTTTATTTCATTAATGTAAATACATAGGAATTGAGGGGTACGAATGTAAATGCCCCAGAAAATATTTAAAAAAATAATAATTAGAAAAGGAACAGTGGGCGCCTGAGGAATTTCTGGAGGAGGTTTTGTGGAAGGGGGCAGTTAACGGTTCGTACAAAGAGATAATTACGTAATTTTGATCAGATTTATTTGAGTATAATATGTTTTAAATTAGAATTATATTATATAATTAAGAAAGTTAATGATGTGATAAGATTGCACCTAATATAATACTTTATAATTCAAAAAAAATCAGTGCTATGTTAGAAAAATTATTTTTTAAGGCTTAATTTAATTTGAAAAAATAAATTATAGTTAAAATACCGTATATTAGTTATGTTATAATCTAATTTAAGAGACCAAGTCTTTTAATATAGCTTACTGTTTGTCCTATTTACGTCTATTTTAAATATGATTTATTTTTTTTAACAAATTAACTTTAGATTAACTACTTATAATTTTATTATCCTACAAAAATAATAATTAATTTCGGTTTATCAAGATAAATTTGATGAGTTATTTTGATAAGAATTAAATAAGTAATAATTAATGTTAAATAAAAATGAATTACTTTCTGTACGTAAACATGTGTCAGTATTGATCTTAAAGAGATGCACTAGTCTAGAAGAGAAGGGTATAACGAAGGTTGACCTACTGTCAGGGGATTGGAAGCCATACGGACCAAACTAATAAGACCAAAATCAATGATATCATAAGGAGATCCATGCATGGAAGTTTCTCGAAAACGAGAAAAAAGAGTATAAAAACAAATCACTATAAGGAAGCCAACCCAATATGATAGCCTACCCTCCAATAAAACTAATCAAAGGAAAGATTCAGCTCCACAATATCTTCAATAATCCCATGGATGCTCCATAGGCCAATCGAAGTCAATGATTGACAGCTAGGCTAAATCAGCCAATCGACCACCTGTGTCAGTATTGATCTTAAAGAGATGCACTAGTATAGAAGAGAAGAGTATAACGAAGGTTGGCCTACTGTCAGGGTATTGTGAGGTCAACTTGATTGATAGAGCGAAGCCATACGGACCAAACTAATAAGACCAAAATCGATGATATCATAAGGCGATCCATGCATGGAAGTTTCTCGAAAACGAGAAAAAAGAGTATAAAAACCAATCACTATAAGGAAGCCAACCCAATACGATAGCCTACCCTCCAATAAAACTAATCAAAGGAAAGATTCAGTTCCACAATATCTTTAATAATCCCATGGATGCTCCATAGGCCAATCGAAGTCACTGATTGACAGCTAGGCTAAATCAGCCAATCGACCACATTTGTCAGTATTGATCTTAAAGAGATGCACTAGTCTAGAAGAGAAGAGTATAACGAAGGTTGGCTACCGTCGTGGGATTGTGAGGTCAACTTGATTGACGGAGCGAAGCCATACGGACCAAACTAATAAGACCAAAATCGATGATATCATAAGGCGATCCATGCATGGAAGTTTCTCGAAAACGAGAAAAAGAGTATAAAAACCAATCACTATAAGGAAGCCAACCCAATATGATAGCCTAACCTCCAATAAAACTAATCAAAGGAAAGATTCAGTTCCACAATATCTTCAATAGTCCCATGGATGCTCCATAGGCCAATCGAAGTCAATGATTGACAGCAAGGCTAAATCAGCAAATCGACCACATGTGTCAGTATTGATCTTAAAGAGATGCACTATTCTAGAAGAGAAGAGTATAACGAAGGTTAGCCTACTGTCAGGGTATTGTGAGGTCAACTTGATTGACAGAGCGAAGCCATACAGACCAAACTAATAAGACCAAAATCGATGATATCATAAGGCGATCCATGCATGGAAGTTTCTCGAAAACGAGAAAAAAGAGTATAAAAACCAATCACTATAAGGAAGCCAACCCAATATGATAGCCTACCCTCCAATAAAACTAATCAAAGGAAAGATTCAGTTCCACAATATCTTCAATAATCCCATGGATGCTCCATAGGCCAATCGAAGTCAGTGATTGACAGCTAGGCTAAATCAGCCAATCGACCCATGCTGACCAAGTTCAATTAAAAGAGTTGGACCTATTAACCTGTAGTCAACTAAGTTTAGTCGTACGAGTCGGAAATAGCTGGACAATAAGTCCATACAGGTAAAATACTATAAACACCCTAGTACAAATCTCTTCCAAAGAAGGTTAAAAATGTACAATCATTATTTTGTCATCTCGTCTATAAATAAAGGAAATATTTTATGAATAAAACATGACCCCTGTTCTATCTCCTTATTTACACTCAATTCCTTAAGTGCGATTGATAGACAAATCAGAATTCAACTCTTCTAATTTTACTTTTCATTCTCAAAGTGTTTTTATTTACAATTTATTTTTTTCTACCAAGAAACATTTAACAATTATTTTTTATTTCAAAAAAAAAAAAAAAAAAAAAAAAAAAAAAAAAAAAAAAACATTCTAGGTGCTAATATAGTTGTTATGTTTGAATGTTTTTTGTTTTATTTATTTGTTATGTCTGAAGGTTTATAAAATTCACCTTTTAGCACTGTTAACATTAAAAAAAAAAAGGAACATTCTAGATGCTGATATAGTTGTTACATTTAGGGTGGTATTTCTGGTGCGATTGCAGTGTAAGAGTTGGGACACAACATCCTAACTAGTGTAGGAGAATTTTACAATGATTTTCATTATTTTTTTATTTTGATCTATTTTAGGATTGTCATGTTTCTCAAAAAGCGTTACACAATCATGCCAAGGTAAGGTGGTAGCTTTGTTAAAATTGAAACTTAGGTGTTACATATGTAAATTCATAGGAATTGAGTGACATGTATGCAATTCTTTCTTCCTGTAACTAGGGGCAATCACATATATTATAAATCAACCACCCTCTTTCATTTATTTCTCAAATTCACACAAATTGCAAAATTGAAAGTAAAACCCCAATCCATGTTTCTCATTTTTATCAAATTCTCAATAGTTAAATCGGGTTCGATAGTTAAAAAAAATCAATTGAACGGTTAATTTGTAAATATCAAAGTTTCAAGTTGTCTATATGTAATTACCCCTTTTGTTGTTTTTTACTAAAAAAGAGTTCCCTAGATTTCAGTTATATAAAAAAAGAAACAAATAAATATTAAAAAATATATATATATATACAAAACAAACATCTTATTGCAGAGTATAATAACTCACGGCCAGACTAGTACTACATCATTGGCAGAGGCAAGAATTTTAATCGGCAGGATCGCAGAGATTAATTTTTGGAAGATTTACATACATACCACTTAATTCTTATGTATTACATATCTAACACTAAAACTTCAACTCTTAACATATATGCCACCCTACGTATACATTAAAAAAAAAGAGGAACTCCACTTTTTAAAAGTTATAATAGCGGTTTTTCCATGTGAAAAAACGTTTGGGTGGTAAAAATATAAAAAAGCAATGTTCAGATTCTAGCTAAGTAAATACATAGGAATTGGGTGGTACGTATGTAAATGCCCCTTATTATTAAAATCATTAAATAATATATATACATATATATTACAACCTAAATAACACCGCTAAAAATTAAATCTATTGTACATTGAGAGTAAGGCAATCACCGTAGAAGAGTAGTTTTAAGTTAACAAATTCACTGCCCATCATTTCTATCAAGAAAACTGAGCATGAATCCGCTCACAATTCGTCTTGCTAATGGATTGGGTATGTGGCGACACAACCTCCCATCGATATAAGCAATCATGCCAGAGAGGAAGAACCTACCAACAGCCCATGTCCTACCAGTCATTAGCTCTTTACCATCTGAGGGTATTTCACCTTCAGTTTTGGCCTCTTTTTCGCCTTTCCATTTGATGCCAGCTATGAACTTGTTGGCTTGATTCCGCAGCATGCGAATGGCGAAACTAACGAAGAGATGCTCGCCGAGCGTCAGCACTGTCGGAACCAGCTTCCAATCCTGCAGAAGTTGGGTGAAAGAGGTGTAATGATGCAAATTTTCAGGTAAAACAAGAGTTTAAGGAAGGTCAAATTTGCAAGTATTGAATGATAAGTTTTTTTATAAGATGTTACTGATGGAAAGTCCACTTCTGAGATTTATCTTATAGTAATCGTAGATTTGCTTTTTGTGCAAGTATTGTTCATCATATGGATTCATGAATACATTTATCATTATCTTGATTTTCATGAGTTTTTTTTTCTTAGTAAAGTACCAAAATAGTCTCCTGACAATTTACATGAGGTCATTTTAGTACCACAGTTTATAGAAGTGTCAAATTAGTCTTCAAACTCTTTTAATATAGGTTGAAATAATCCTATGTGGGAATTATTTCAACCTACATTAAAAGAATCTGAAGACTAAATTGCTGTTTTTTATAAATTGTGGGGCTAAATGGCTTTTTGTAAAGATTCAGGAGGTCATTTTAACACTTATTTACATGAACGCTATTCAAGTTTAACAAAGTTGAGACAGTTCTTGTTGCCAGTCCTATCTTTCTTTTCATAGCAAAATGTTCGGAGATGACTCACGTTTTCACTTCGCAGATGGCGCAAAGGGCTAGAAAATGCCGAGGCGCTCCCCTTCAACAAAGCCTTGCTAACCAGAAAGCCCTTTACATTTTCCATAATTTCATTCATGACAGAACTATTTGGTGGTAAGTTTTTCAGCAGAACCTGCAAGGAACATGAGAAAGTAAAAAACATGCAAACTACAAATGACCAACCTTTCTCACAACTATTTTTCAATATCAAATTAAATACACACACACACAAAAGACTTCTGAAGCAATTATTGCACTTTATATCGCTTTAGTCTAGACCTTAAACTCTCTAGAGAAAATATTTTTTGCAGATTTCCACTTTAGGGTTGAGTTTTTATGGGAACTTCTATGGTTAATACATTTTATTAAGCGCCTCATGCATGGTCGAGAAAGCTAGCTGAGATGGAAAATTCTTTTGACTTTGCTTTTCTCTGGAGAGTATTGCTTGCAAGTACTTAAAATACAATTGTAGTCCAAATGCAATATCAATCAATGCTCGGAGCTGTGTTCTAAACTATATTTAAGAAATTATTTTTGTAGCTCACAAGTAAATAAATCTAGACCGTCACATTATGATATTAAGTATTTATTTTATATTTTTATTAATAAAACCCCTTAATATATTAGGGCTGCAAGGATGGTTACGGGTGAATGATGAATTTGGAATTCACACAATTCAAGAGAATTCTAAATTCATAAAAAAAAAGAGCATAGGTATTCTAAATTCCTCAGTACAAATACTTGGATTTATTTTACTTGATATCAAAATCATGAAAGTTCAGAATCAATGTATTCAAAATGTGGACCACACACATAACTTCACAACAAATAACTCCTTCAATGAAAAGTTAAGAGGTCCATATATTCAAGTGTATCATAAAAACGGGGAAAAAAATCGAGTGGAAGTAGTACGAACCGGACTAAACAAAATACAAATTGAATTTCTTTAGTATAAAGCTGAAATTGAATACAAAACCGACTTTCAGAAATTACATACCTCAATTTATTAGGAAATAAAAAAAAATTTGGTTTGTGGACAAGGATATAAGTTCATGTTAATTAAAACCAGACAATAAATCACAAACGAAACATAAGCATTTCTATGGACAATTGCAAGTGAAAAAATAGGTAAAATCATTTGAAAAAAATTTATGTACATACCACATAATTTCTATGTATTTACATATCTAAGACCTAGACTTCAATTTTTACACACATGCCAAGTCATCTTTGACAAAAAGTGTATTTCACCTCTTAAAATTAAAATGTTATTTTTGAAGTGATATGAAAGACTTGGGCGGTATAGATGCAAAAGGTAAAGCTTAGGTGATAGATATGTAAATATATAGGAATTGGATGGTTTCTATGTAAATGACCCAAATAATTTCTGCAGTATTGCATGCTTACTCAACAGCTACATTGCTTTATTCATCATATCCACAAGATTTTTAAATGTTGGCAGTTATATAGTGTATATCTGCTTCTAAAAAGTTCAACTAGGCTTATGAGGGCAGTGGTGGAGGGACGTCTGCCAATTAATCTTTTCAACATACATCGACTAAAATAAGAGAAACATGCAGAGGGTGACAAGGTTGTGAACACTGGTCCTGATATCGTACTGGAAGAATAAAATGTTTAATGTTTCAACCAGGGTTAAATCAGAGGTTGAACCACATGATGAAATAAATATTTAAATTATTGTAATACGGATTAAATAATAGTATAATGATATATTAATATAACTTCTAAAAGTTCAAGAAATAATATTTTTAATTTAAAACCACTCTAAATAAAAAAATTAAGGCATTATATTTTCTAAAATTTTAATATAAATATAATATTTCTGGCCATCCAATCAAAATCAAAAGTCTAAAATTGGACAATATTTGAACAAATGAGTTCTTTAAAAATCAGACTATTCATGTATTTGCCCATTCAACCCCGGTTTTGACCGATTCAATCTAGATTCTATTTAAAAACAATTTCAAGTTTGGACCAAACCGGTTGAATAACCGAGTCATGGTTGAACCAGTCAAACCGGTCAGTCCGGTCTGATATTCAAAAGAAGATAGGAATATTTACATACATATCATTCAATTCTTATGTACGTATATATCTGACACCTAAACTTCAATTGTTGCATACATACCACCTTACCTATGCATGAAAAGTTGCATCTCGTTTTTTAAAAATTAAAATGATGCTAATTTTTATGTGAAATAAAAGATTTGTGTAGTATAGATGTAAAAATCAAAGTTTAGGTGTTAGGTATGTAAATACATAGGAATTGAGTGAAATGTACGTAAATGCCCCAAGAAGATAACGTTCTCAGCAGTCAGTAACAGCATACTGAATTAGATTTTGAGTGAAGTTATGATAATAACACGCTTTAATTTATCAACATACCTCATTATCAATAACCCTCACACGAAGGTATTCTAGTTTATACATCACATCCAACATAGCCTGCAGATACCCTTCGACATATAGCTGCAAAAATTAGGAGAAAAAAAAAAAGAAAAAAGAAAAAATTATGATCTCCAAGCAAAAGATAGAGACCGTAACTAAAGGCGTGCAATTTTGACCAAAACTTTTAGCCTGAAGACAAATGAGCCGTTAGGCATGAAATGATGATTTACTATTTGACATGCAGTTATCACGGTAAAAAAAAATGTCAATTCAAGTCAGCCAAATCATTCAATTATGGTTTCTGGGCAGAAATTTGAGCCAATAAGTACGTTCCAAATACTTTAGATAGTGATTTATCACTCTAATGGTTTTTCCCTAAGTCAGATAGATCATGTTTATGCTTATAAGCTAGTAAGTAAGAAAGACTAAGCCAAGTGCATTAATAGATGCTTTGTATTTGATATTGTTTAAAATATGCGCGGTTCGCGAGTGTTTGTGTGCAGAAACTGTCAAAAATGCTCGAGATTAATGCAAAATCTTGCAACTATCACTACGAAAATGCAGATTGAACAGAAAAGGAATACAACGGCCAATCGGATTTATAGTTAACACAAAAGATCGATAACCATTTATATGCAAAATTACCTCATCAACACCAGGACTACGATCAAGTTTGATTCTCCTATCTGGACCACCTTCCATAACAGCTGCTCCCAACAAGGAAGGCTCCATTGCTAGTCTAAGAATTCCTTGGTGGAAACCAGAAACCTAGCAAATGTATAAACTTTGAAATAAGACCAGAGACAAACTTCTTGGAAAAGACCAAAAATTAAAAAAAAAAAAAACCTATAAAAAATGCACTTGATAGTTCCTACTTCCAACAGATAACATATTTTACCAAACCCTTGAAGCCATTCGTTTCAGCACCTCTGAGAACATTGTCTGATATTTCGGTGACTGTAGCAAAAAGAACATTTGAACCTGCAGTTTTCATCTGCCAAAAATTCCATGAGGAAAATCTTCAGAAACTATGTACAACAATTCACGAATTATAGAAATGGAGCTTACTGTTTTTCCAAGATCCCCAATATATCGTTTTGTCCCATGAAATCCCTTGGCACTGACACATTTGTGAATAATCTTAAACATGCCTAAACCATACAGTTGAAAACATAGATTAGAGTTCAAAATGAGACAACATAATGCATCAAATATGAGGCTATAGTACCATAAAACAAAAGAATTAAATATATGTTACAAAATATTAATGCAGGAAGGAGGTAAGAGCCAACAAACATTCACAGGTATTCTAATTAGCTACTCCATAAATGAATCTCTCCTCTCTAGTGGCGATATATCCAAAAATCTAAGAAATAAGAGAAATCCTCAGTTTTACCTCAAGTTTTTTCCCACAAGAGATGCGATAAATCCTCGATTAGTAACATAACGAATTACAAGGAACCTTGCATGACAACATTACATGCAACACTGAATCATTAATGTTCTTAAATATTTATTATTAGTTTCATGTGATTTTTTTTAAAAGCATGTGTCAATGGCATTCAGAAAAATGTCATTGGGGACTAATCCATATCCCCAGCAAGCAAAATCTAATAACTATTTTTAAATACATGACAATAATTGAAAACATAAATGTGTAACGGTAGATAAGTTCAAAAAAAAAAAAAAAGAAAAAAAAAAAAAACTTGAATCAACTTTTATTGGACATCATAAAATTTGTGAATGCAATGGAGAAAAAGATTCATGTAGCCGACCCCATTTAGTGGGATAAAGGCTTCTTCTTGTTTTTATTGTCATCGCTGTTGTTGCTGTTGACATTTGTGAATACAGTTTTGTTAACATTGAAAAATATAACAGCACTAAATTTTTTCAAAACATAAGAATCAAACTTTTTTAAAAAATTCCAGTTATATCCAAAGCTCAAAACTTAAAACTTTATAGGAACTCAAGTATTTTTATTTTTATTTTTACCTTTACGCCCGTGTAAAAGTTCGCTAAGTTGGGAGTTTATTATAGCGTTGTTGACCTCATTTTTGGTGATGTATTTTCGTTTCTCTCCTTTAAGCCTAGGATCTAACCTTATAAATTTTCTATTGACTATTCTAAAGGATTAGTAGTAGAACCCACCTTACGAACTTCAAACCACTTCTTGACTCATTTTTGTGAAAACCTCAAGAGTGGTCCCAAGCACTCAACTCATAGTTGCAAGGGCTAAGGACCAATATGTGGACGGCCCAAATATGAGTTCCCACAGGATTTAAGGGCCTTAAGGAAGCCTTTATGGCTTGGCCACGCGCACATTCACACACTTCACACTACATACACATACAATTCTGTGGTCCAACATGTAACTGCTTTCATATACGTCCATCGATTAATCTGAAAATTCATTATTCTCATTGGAAACATTGTGTTTGGTTGCCCCTTTTTACTAATTCGTCCTTCGCATCACCATAGCCACAGTTGGCTAGTACCCTTTTAGGACTAGTTTATTTCTAGCTCATTTTCTAGGTTTTGTAGTGCGGCTCATTGCCTCGGTTTTGAAATATATGCATGCATGTATGGGTTATCTTATCTCAGGCTTCTCTGTTTATATCTTCTAAAACTTTCCCATGTCAAATTTTTTTAGGAAAATTTACATACATGCTACTCATTGCCTGTCTATTTACATATCCAACACTTAAATACTTCAATTTTTATACACACATTATATTGTCAAAAAATGTTTTATTTTGTGATGTAAAATAGTTAGGTGGTGTAAATGTAAAGGAAAATCCTTGAATGTTAGATATACAAGTATAAAGGAATTGAGTGATGTATATGCAAATCTTTCAAATAATAATAATAAAAAAAAAAACTCAAGGAACATGATGTATACGAAAGGCTACTACTGGTTTGCTTTAATCGCACGACCTTTTCATACCCTTATCTGGTTCTTTTGTTAGTCAACCTTTTACTAATTATGGTGTTAGAAGGGTAGCCTTATACCAGTTGAAGGCTGAATTAGGGTTGATAACTCGTGAGCCTGAACTTGGGGGTGAAATTCTGCCTATATAAAACAAAGTTTGGAGAGAAATGGAGGATAATTTCTTATGGTTTGATAAAGAAATTTGTTATGTTCGATCAGATGCTTTTCTCTTCTTATCCTTTAATGGTGAATTTACATATGCAACATACAATTTCTTGGGTATTTACACATCTAACACTATGAGCTTTAATCTCTTTGTGAATGTCACTTTACCTATGATTGAAGGGCTATAATGGTGATCTTTTTTTGGTATGCCATAGAAGATTTGGATGCTATAACGTGAGGTTTGGGTGTTAGATGTGTAAATATATAGGAATAATTGAATGGTAGGTATAAACGTTGGTTTTTGGCCATACATAATGGCTGATTTGGAGAAGTTTACCTGTTTTGGAGCATTTTTATTGGCTGATTTGGAGTAGTTTGCCCACTATTTTGGGGCGTTTTTGTTGGTTGATTCGGAGTAGTTTGCCTACTGCTTCGGGGCATTTTTATTGACTAATTTGAAGTAGTTTATGCACTGTTTTAGAGCGTTTTGTTGGCTGATTTGGAGTAATTTGTCTACTATTTTGTGGTGTTTTTGTTGGTTGATTTGAAGCAGTTTGTGCACTGTTTTGGAGTGTTTTGTTGGCTAATTTGGAGTATTTTGTCTACTATTTTTGGGTGTTTTTGTTGGCTAATTTGAAACAGTTTGGACACTGTTTTGGGGCGTTTTTATTGGCTGGTTTGGAGTACTTTGTCTACTTTTTTGAAGTGTTTTGTTGGCTGATTTAAAGCAGTTCGAGCATTGTTTTTGAGTCATATAGGATGCCGATTTGGCTCAATTTATTCGCTGTGTTGGAAACGACTTGGGCGTTGTTTGGGTGTTGTTTTGGGGCGGTCTGGGTGCTGTTTTTTGAGTCATTTTGGGTGCCGATTTGGACCAATTTATTCACTGTGTTGGAAACAACTTGGGCATTGTCTGAGCACTGTTTGGTTGTTGT
Source organism: Papilionanthe hookeriana x Papilionanthe teres (assembly GCA_022702705.1). Classification (NCBI taxonomy): domain Eukaryota; kingdom Viridiplantae; phylum Streptophyta; class Magnoliopsida; order Asparagales; family Orchidaceae; genus Papilionanthe; species Papilionanthe hookeriana x Papilionanthe teres. Next base: position 51,741,752 of record CM040423.1, on the reverse strand, counting down.
TCGGGTGCTGACCAGATGTTTCTTTCGAGCCATTTTTTGTTGCCGGTTTGGGCCAATTTGTTCACTGCTTTAAGGTACCTCTCAGGCACTGTTTTAGCCCAGTTTTCCCCGCTATTTCGAGCTGATATAATTGATCAAGCCGCGCTCAGCCAGAGTCGTCTGTTGCGGTTGTTCGCGTCGACTGGCGGAAGATCAGTTGCACCAGGTACTTCTCCTACAGTGTGTGACTCATGCTAATGGCTTTAGGGCTTTCCTACGCCGCCACCCTCGCCGCTGAACTCCGCCAAACCATCCAATACTGCAGTGGCTCATAAACACAACTCCCCTTTCCACCTCATCGACAGTCCGATGTTCACCCAGTCGTACTATGATTCTGTTGCATGACATGGTGATTGCAATCTCATTAAAAGAGCAGGGAAAAAGGCGGGCAAACCAGCGTTATTCTTCTCTGATGTTGAAATCTCATCTCTTGCAGTAAAACACAAATTTACACTAGTTTGCAAGTTCCAATTAGATCGCCCTAAGATGGAGAATATCAGGAAGGTTTTCGAAGATTTCAAGCTAGTTGGAGATTGACAGGTGGGCTTTCTCGACGGAAGACACGTTTTGATTCAGCCGTGCATAGAAGAAGACTAGACAAGGATTTTCTCGAAGAAATTCATCAAAATTGAGGACAAACCTATGAAGTTGCTCAAATGGACTGCTGATTTTGGTCTCAGTCAAGAACTCCCTCTGCGCCTATCTGGTTTACATTACTTGAACTCAAACTTCAATTCTTTGACTATCCTACCATATATGCAATTAGAAATTTCCTTGAAAAACCTATGCAGGTAGACACACCTACAGTTCATTGCTCAAGGTCTTCCACTGCAAGGATTTTGATTGAAAGGGATATCACACTACTATATATAAAAGAAATCGTCTTGACTCTGCTCACAATGGTTATTAACAAAAAATCATAATGAACCAAAAACCTCACTATTGCCAGCACTGCAAAATGTTCGGACACCCGCAGGATAAATATTTTAGATTGCACCCACAGTTGAGAACTTATAGTCAAAAGCAGTACCCCACTGCTTTGGACACATTGACTCTATCAGAGGAGGGACTCACCACAAGACAGACTTGGTATCTGATGTAATTTAGACACTCCACACTGCTCTGGACACATTGGCTCCAGGGACTCACTACAAGACCGGAGTTGGTATCTGAAGCAATTGCCCCTACTTCTGATCTTACTGCAAGAGATAATGTTTGGATTGCAAATCAGGATAGTCTTGTAGCTCCTCTTCAGAAAGCACCAGGTACAGATGTGACATTACACACTGAACCTCCCGCTGTTGCAACGGTTGGCTTTCCTTCTTCTGCGGTTCTACCATCTAATCAGACCGAAGATCGCATGAGCCAATCTTCAGATGAAAAATGACAGGTTTACACTTCTCGGTGGAATAAGAAGGTTGGGGGCACACTCCAGCTTGGAAACTTAATGGATGACACTTCGGTTACTCCTAGCAATGACACGACAATTCAAAGTTTGATATCCGGCTCTGTCACTAAAACTAGAGGAAGAGGCTGGACAAAAATGGCTCGTCCCTGGCTACTTTTTTGTTTTGTATGTTTTAGAATTTTTTTGAGTCTGTATTCCTTTATATTGGGATATTCTTGTATGTTGTTATCTTATGGGTAAGGTGCCTCATTTGGGTTCTCTCATACACCCTTGATGCATCATTTCTTTTTCAATAAAATTAGCCCTTTAGGCTATTCTCAAAAAAAAAAAAAAAAAAAAAAAAAAATATATATATATATATATATATATAAATCAAAATCATTTTCAATGAAGACGATTTTTCATGGCCCACAGGTGTATAGGAGAATTGAACCCAAGGCCTTGACAATAATTTCCAAAAAAATTATTAAACATTCAACTGGCATCCCAGCTTTTAGTTGAGTATATCATTGCTGCATCTCGAAGAAATTTCTTAACATTCGGGCCAAATTTAGGCCAGGGGATTAGGGAAAGTTGCTCTCATATCTTACAAGTAAAAGTATAGTAAAGAAAGATATAAATGATCTAGTTGAGAAGGTCAACCAACCCTCTACATATAAAAAGAAAGATTAAACCTAATAATATAGAATAAATAAAATCAACATAAATAGTTTAGCAACGTTCTTTCCCCATAGTGTCTTGTTAAGGTATGCAAGAATGCAACATGATTTAAGCTAAAAACATGCTTGGAAGAAACTAGATTGATATGGTGGATTATACCTACGGTAAGCCCAGGTAAACTAATTGAACCATCTGAAGGGTCAAAAAATACATCAAGAGAAGAAGCTGCTGTGTCATCAAAGATCGAAGCAAATGCTGGAGGAAGTAAAGAGCTTCCTTTTGTGATATATATTGCTCTTATAAGGTACCTGAAAAACATAATTTTTGAGGGGGTTCAGTTAAGTTAATGGATCGATTAAGTAGTAAATATAGTGATTTTTTAGTACATTAATCAGCAAGCCTACCACGAATAATGTTGTGCACATTTAATGAGAAGTTCACGAGAAGTTACAAGGGCATGAGTAAGTAAAACTCCATTTAGCTCCAAAACAACATTTTTAATCGAAGGCACCTGAAACAAAATGAAAGCACCTTGGATTAGTTTAAACAGTAAACTTTTGCTATTGTTTTCCTGATATCCAAACTGTAAAAATCACAAAAGAATGGGTAGATGCTTCGGAAACACCTTTAGAATAGTATGCAAAAATGACCTCAACGTTTCTTCAGATGAGCTATAGCTAGGATATTGATTCCCAGGAAGAAAGGATGCTGTTATCTACAGGAATAAGCATCAACAGCACAAATTAAAATTTAGTTCCTACTCTAAATTAAACAAAAAAAGCTAAGGTAGTACACTAGTAGCAAGGGGATGCAGAAAATAAGGAGAGGGATTGGCTGTAGAACAAACCTTAACCGGATGAATCTCAAAGTGCTTAAAGTAAAACTGCCGACTCGGCACTTCAGAGCTACTATTTGAGGATCTCCAAAATGGAACAAGCTTCATTAGTGTCTCCTCATCAATTTTCACATCAATTGGCTGTAGAATGTATCTCTTAGCCATATAATATATATTATCCATACTTTTTAACGAATATTCAGATTCATCGACAATAATATGAATACATCATTTCTTCATGCAAGGAATAAAGTTCTATAAAAGCAGTATTAAATCAACTTTTACCTGAATAATGATAGAAAAATATTTAACTTGCTTAACTCTGGAATTGGTCAACTGTAGAATGAATTTTATCTGAAGAATGTTCATATTCATCCCAGAATCATGTAGTTGGCTTCTCCGCACCATTGATGCAAATGGGGCTCCATTCCATTTCTCATCCACAGAAAATGACTGCAATGATTGAGAAGTAATTTGAATCAAAGTTTATGTGTATGCACATAGCCCTGCACAAACGGAGGAGATAGGCTCCATGCCATTTCTCATCCATAGAAAATGACTGCAACAGTTGAAAAAGAATTTAAATAAAAGTTTACGTGCATGCAAATACCCCTGCACAAACGCAGGAGATGGGAGAGACCATGAAGGGGTTTTGGTCTGCGGGGGAGGTGCTCAGAGAGGGGGGTGGTGGTGTGTTGGCGGTGTTGGGCGGCAAATATTAATGCATTATAGTCTTATTATACTACCAGAGATCATTTAATGGTGAAATACCTGAACTTTCAAATAATTATATTTGCAATGATTGATAGTCAGTGAATCGACTGCAACATTTCCAAACCTAGCCACAATAATGGTTGCATAATTTAGAAGATCATTTGAGCCAGCATCTTCCCTCTGATAAGATCAAGGAAAAAGACAAAATAATTGTTAAGCATAAAAAACGAATTAAGAAAATAACATGATGAAATGTTTTTTCTTTCCAAGTTTTATATAATTTTCTAGTGCCTAACAATTTGCCTCTAACCAACAAAATTTGCATGGGTTTTCTTGAGCTAAATCATATGCCCTAGAACAAGGTTTTACTTGAAACCCTGACTCCGTGAAAATTAGAGAAAGAAAAAAGGAGGGCAAAAAAAAAAAAAACAAATCTGGAAACAAGTTTTTATTCTAGAATTCAAAATTAACTACAAAAATAAAAATAGAAACTAGTTGGATTGAAATAAATCAAAATTTGTTTCCTTCAAATTGTTAGATTGCTGTATATAAAAATTTGTTCCTAGATTGCTAAATGGATGAAAAGATACTGGCCACAAATCTATGACTATTTAAACAATCCCCAGCTCAAACTGAAAAGTATATGTTTCCTTGTTACGCGTGAAAAAAATGATAAGAAAATTTACGTAAATTTGTAGACAAAATGTATATAGGGGAGAAAAAAAAAAATCTGGAAAGAAGTTTTTAATTCTACAATTCAATAATACTACACAAAAAAATAGAAACTAGTTGGATTGAAATGAATCAAAAGTTGTTTTCCACAATTTGTCAGATTGCAGTATCTAAAAAGTTATTGATTGCTAAATGGATGAGAAAAAAACTGGACACAAATCTATGACTTTTTATTCATCATACCTAGCTTGTTATATTATTAAAACTCATTCTGGGTAAAACTTAGTAAACATGTTTGCAATTTGAGAATTTGTTGGAACATAATTTAATTGGATTAGCCGAATTTCAATTTTACTAAGACGATTGTTGCCGGTCCCAAGCCCGGATGTGAAAAGTGGAGGGTTGCGTTAGGTAGTCGACAGCCAGCGTAAAACTTGTCAAAAAAAAAAAATCATGACATGAATCATTTTGATCATTGTGTAAGTGTTAGGGCATCCCACAGAGCTGACGCGACTGTATGACTCCGAATACGATGGAAAGTGTACGGTGCTGCTACACCTGGCGCCGGGTGTAAGTGTCAAGTAAGCAGCGGTTCCACATTACGGACGGATGCGGGTAAAGAAGTTAGTCCACGATACTAAGTATTAGGATAGGATCCCGGAATATAGAGTACTCTCAATGGTAAACTAATGGAATTGGTTGATATTATGATCTATAGAAAGATAAATATCCTATGTATTCAAGAAACTAAATGGGTTGGAGAAAAGCTAAGGAGATTGATAACTTGGGTTTTAAACTATGGTATTCTGTAAGAGTCGTACTTAGAAATGCATGTAGGTGTAATTATAGATAAGAGTTTGAAGGATAATGTTCAAAATTAATAGAGTTGGAGATAGAATTATAAAGACTTAAGATTATTATCGATACTCAAGATTTTTAATATTATAAGTCATTATGCTCCTCAAGTTGGTTTAGATATAGAGTTCTAAAGATAAATTCTGAATGATTTAGAAGACTTAATACACTTGATATACGCTTGAAGAAAAAATTTTTATCGGAGAAGATTTAAATGGACGTATCGAGTAGAGTGGTAGAAGATTTCGAAATATTCATGGGTAAATTACTGATTATGGAGCGATTAATGAAGAATGTAGAGCCATTTTAGATTTTGTTTTAGCGTATGATATGATTATTACTAATACTTTATTCAATAAAAGAGATGAGCATCTTATTACTTATAAGAATTGGATCTAATAAAACACAAATCGATTATTTTCTTATGAGAAGAAGAGATCGTCGAGATTGTAAGGATTGTAAGGTTATTCCAAGTGAGCGATTAAGCACCTAACATCGATTATTAGTTAGATTTTAAGATGAAGAGTTGTAAAATAAAGAATACTAGGATTCAACATCGTAAAATAAGATGGGGGAACCTAAAAGACAAATAAAATTATTTTTATGAGTAAAATTCAAGATTTAAATATTTGAGATGTTCATGAAGACGCGAATGTTATGAGCGAAAAATTAACTAATACTATTAAACAAGTGGCTAAAGATGTACTTGGAGAATCAAAAGAAAACGTTTCTACAAATAAAAATAGTTGGTGGTGGAATAATACTGTGCAAGAAAAGATAAAATATAAGAAGTTATGTTATAAAAATTGGGTTAAATATAAAAACGTAGAGAACCTGGGAAAAATATAAAACGACCGCTAGGGAGTGTAAAAGAATAATCCGTGACGCAAAAAATCGCTTTTAATGATCTTTATAACATGTTAGATACTTAAGGAAGGTGAAAAATATATGTATAAACTAGCTAAACAAAGAGAAAAGAAAAGTAAAGATTTAACTAAGTAAAGTGTATTAAAGATGAAAATCAAAAAGTGCTTTTCTTAAAAAAAGATATTCAACATAGGTGGGTGAGTTATTTTGATAAACTTTTTAATGATGATGCTGAAAGTACAATTGACCTTAGTGATCTTAATATCGTTAATAATAATAAAAATTTTCATTTTTACAGTCGCATTAGTAAAAAAGAAGTTGATGAGGCTTTAAAGAAAACCAAGGGGGAAAGTACGTAGGACTCGATGATATCCCAATTGAAGTGTGGAAATGTTTAGGTGATTTGGGGGTTTCCGGCTTACTAAACTTTTTAATATTATCTTAAAAACTAAAAGGATGCTCGAGGAGTGGAGAAAGAGCATTTTGGTCCCCATTTTTAAGAATAAAGGAGATGCACAAGAGTGTGCAAATTATAGAGGAATTAAATTGATGTGTCATACTTTAAAATTATGGGAGAGGGTAATTGAACATAGGTTAAGACGTATAACGAAGATTTCTCATAATCAATTTGGATTTATGTCGAGCAGGTCTACCATGGAAGCTATACATTTATTGAGGTTTGATGGAGAAGTACAGAGATAATAAGGAGGATCTACATTTGATTTTTATTGATTTAGAGAAAGCTTACGATAAGGTTCCTAGAGATGTTTTTTGGAGAGTCCTTGAGAAGAAAGGTGTTGATATGACTTATATTCAAGTCATTAAAGATATGTATGCTAGAGTCGTTACATGTGTTCGAACTTAAGGAGGATTGACCAAGTATTTTACTATTTACGTTGGTTTACATCAAGGATCGGCTTTAAGCCCATATCTTTTCGCTTTATTTATGGATGGTCTTACTTGGGCATTTACAAGAGGATGTACCTCGATGTATGTTTTTTGTCGATGATATCCTCCTTGTGGATAAGACAAGAGAAAAAGTACGGGAAAAACTTGAATTATGGAGGTCTACATTGGAGTCTAAAGGTCTTCGTTTGAGTAGAACTAAAACTCGAATACATGAAATGTAATTTTAGTAATAAGTAGGTCTCAGTGACGACGAGTGTAACTTTGGGTGATCAAATTATTAGAAGGTGTGAACGATTTAGATATCTCGGGTCCATTGTTCAAAGCGATGGTGATATAGATGGAGATGTTAATAGTAGAATTCAGGTTGGTTGGTTGAAGGGGAGGAATGCGTCTGGACTATCGTGTGATAGAGAAGTACTGCTTAGACTGAAAGGAAAATTTTATAAGATGGTGGTGAGACCTTCAATGCTCTATGGCGCCGAATGTCGGCCTTTAAAAGAGAAGCATAATGTTAAGTTAAGTGTTGCCGAGATGAGAATGATTAGGTGGATGAGTGGCTTTACACTTAGAGACAAAATGCGAAATGAATATATCCGTAAAAGAGTTGGAGTTGCACCAGTGATGGATAAAATTAGAGAGAGTCGCCTTAGATGGTTTGGTCACATTAAACGTCGACCATCTGAAGATCCGATTAGGAGAGTAGATGTTTTAAATACAACTTATGTTAAGAAAGGCAGAGGCAGACCTAGAAAAACTTGGGCTTATTGCATAAAAAAATGATCTTAATTTATTAGAATTAAACGAAAATTTGACATTAAATAGGACGCAATGGAGAAAAAGGATTCATGTAGCCGACCCCACTTAGTGGGATTAAGGCTTTGTTGTTGTTGTTGATTGTAGTCTACCTCAATATATTTAGAACTATCAAGTCATAGTGGTATTTTGGGATGATTATGATAGCCTGGTTGTCACAATATAGCTTTAATGCTTTTTTAATTCATATTTTAGTCTTTTATTAGTCTTTTTAATCATGTCTTTGCCCATACCAAGTGTCATTACCTTGTATTTAGCTTCACCATTACTTCTTGATATCACAAATTATTTATTCTCAATTCAATATTACTACACAAAAAATGGAAACTAATTCGATTGAAATGAATTAAAAGTTCTTTTCCACAATTTGTCAGATTGAAGTATCTAAAAAGTTATTCCAAGATTGCTAAATGGATGAAAAGAAACTGGTCACAAATCTATGATTGTTTATTTTCATCATACCTAGCTTGTTGATTATATTATTAAAACTCATTCCGGGTAAAAATTGGTAAAGATGTTTGCAATTTGAGAATTTGTTGGAACATAATTTAATTGAGTTAGCCGAATTTCAATTTTACTAAGACGATTGTAGTCCTCAATATATTTAGAACTATCAAGTCATGGTGGTATTTTGAGATGATTATGATAGCCTGGTTGTTACAATATAGCTTTAATGCTTTTTTAATTCATATTTTAGTCTTTTATTAGTCTTTTTAATCATATTTTTTTGCACATACCAAGTGTCATTACCTTGTATATAGCTTCACCATTACTTCATGAGATCACAAATTATTTATTCTCCCTAAGGCTAGGTTTCCATATAGGCAAGTACAACCAAGAGATAGATCTTCAATCTAAAGCATATACAGCCCAGTCATAAACTAGAAAATACACAAACAAGGAAACACATAAACTAAGAAATATCCAGAAAGGAAAAATAAACATTAATAACTTCTAGTACTCCACCACAAGTTCAAGCATAAATGCCAATTATGTTCAAATTGGATTTGAAGTTGTCAAATAATGGGGGAAGATTCTTTGTGACAATATCAGTCTGTTGTCCAGCAGATGAAACAAATGGAACACAGATCTCCCCAGAATCAAGTTTCACCTTGATAAAGTGACGATCAATCTCCACATGCTCGCTACAATCATGTTGGACTGGATTATGCGTAATGCTAAGGGCAGCTTTATTGTCACAAAACAACTGCAGAAGACCAGTAACTGACTTATATAACTCAGTGAGCATAATGCGCAACCAGGGGTCTTCATAAACCCCCAAGCCATAGAGCGTAACTTGGCTTGAACACTATTACAGTAACCACAGACTGTTTTTTACTTTTATAAGTGACAAGATTCCCCCATATGAAGAAGCAATAACTTGAGGTAGATCGTCTATCATGAACGGACCCAGCCCAATCTGCATCCGTATAAACTGTAACAGAGCAGGAGTTGTGGCGAGTAAACAACAAACCTGAGCCCAATGTTCCTTTTAAGTAGTGGAGGATCCGATGAACTGCAGTGAGACGGTGGTCTTAGGGGTCATGCATAACATGACTGACAATAGCCACGACGTGACAGATGTCCAGACAATTATAGGTGAGATAGATGAGCTTACCCACGAGGCGTTTGTAGTAGGTTTTGTTCGCTAGAACGACATTGGGAATATCCAATAATTTCTCATTTGGGTCCATTGAGACGACAAACAATTTGCAAAGGAGAAGGTTGGTCTTAGTCACTAGGTCCATCACATATTTGCACTGGGAAAGGCAAATGCCCCGAGAGGACCGGGCTACTTCCATGTCTAAGAAATACGTGAGAGACCCCAAATATTTAATTTCGAAAGATGTGGTGAGGATACCTCAATATACAATTAAAGTATTCACAACCATTGTACATCCGAAGGACTTGAATATTTATTTAGAATTAAGTTAAAATGAAGGAGTGAAAATTTTTAAAAATAGATGCAACTTCAGATTTATCTTGTAAAATATAAACTGAAGACATCCGAGTGTGGTCATCAATTAGAATACGAAACCACTTTTTATTGATTTAGCTCGCAGTTCGAGAGAGTCCCCATAAATCACTATGAATATGTGAAAAAAAGAGAGGAAAGAGTGTAAGCATGAGGTGGATATAACAATCATTGATGTTTAGCTAATTAACAAATTTCACATTTAAAAGAAAGAGTTTTTATCAGTAAGCATTAACAGGTACAAATATTTTAAATAATGAAAACCAGGAAGACCTAAACGATGATGTAAAAGTATAATAGGACATGCAATAGAAAGAGAAAAACTACAACTATGAGACTGAGTGTCGGTATCATCTATGCCATTTTCTTACCAAAAAAAAAGAGCATGGCTACCTGCTTAGCTGTTCCAATTACCTCCCCGAACGGCGATCCCGAAAGACACAAATAATAGGAAAAAAATAAGCAATGCAATCAAGATCACATGTTAACTTACTGGCCAACAAGCGATTACACTTCAGTAAAGGAATGTCTAACATGGATTCTAAAGTTAGCTCGGCTCCAAGTACAACTAAACATTTATCCATAATGGAAATACAAAAGCCGTCGACAATTTTAATTGTGTCTCGCTCAGAGCAAGCATAATCCATCGAGAAGAAATGAGAACCCTTGTTCATGTGGTCCGTGACACTCGAATCAATAATCCATAGGCTAGAAGAAGCAAAACCAGCGAGTGCCATAGAGATGCTTCCTTGGCGAACATGAGAGGTTGATGTGCCGGAGGGAGATGACTAGACCCAAGTAGTTTAATCAAATGTTCCATTTGACTCTTTATGGAGTTTGTTGATTTGAGGTGGTTCGAGCAAGGGCCTGCTGAACTGTTGTGGATTCTGAGGTCGTAATGAGACCTATAAGAGCGTTAAAATTGGCCGAAGGCTTATTTGTTTGTTTCCTATGGAGCATTCATAGAATTAATCAGTCATGACATGACCATGAAGTTCTCCACTTTCAATGCTGCAATGCTGGGTGAGTGTTTGGAGGTTCACGAATCATATTTTTGAGATGGCCAAATTTACCTCGATCATTGACGAACAATGATACAGCTTGAGACTATCAGAGAAAATTAAATCAGTTGAGTTTATGGGTGGTAATCAGGAAATTCATATAGTTTTCAGGTTCTCCGGTTTGCGGAGGGATTGAGATAGGCGCCAATCCTCCAATGGATTCAAGAACTGTGTCAGACAGAAGCTCGACCATGACCCCCATCGAGCCAAAGGAGAGGTTAGGATGCCGAGACATGGAAGGAGAGGATTTCTTGCAAGGATATTAACAAACTACGACTGCAGATAAGAAATTCCAGCAAAAAAAAAGAGAGAGATCTGGATTGGCAAGATGTTGGTCAAGTTGTAGAAAAAGGATTCCAACTGGCAAAAAAGGAGGCCCTACTGTTAGCTCGGGAAGACCTATAGTGAGACTTGTGGCAGCAGGAAAAGGTGTTGGTTGTAGATAGGCAACGGGGAGTCTAGGTGCAGGAAGAGCTTCTGATGGCTGGAGAAGGTGAGGACCAGTAGCTATAGGCCAGCAGGTGACAATTCCAATGGCTGGAGAAGAATCCTGATAGCTAGGGTAAGATCCATTGACTCTAATACCATGTAGGAATTTAGCAGGATAATTTTATTGATATCAAAAAGGGTATAAGTACATGATACAAGAGCTATAAAATAAGAAAGACATAACATCCAAATCTGTAGGATTAAATTAATTTCTAATAACTACCTAGAGATAAAAGAAAAATTATAAACTAGGAGATACATAAACAAATAAATACATAAACAAGAAAATATCCGAAAAGGAAAGAAATAAAAACCAATAACTTCTAACAGTATTTAATAGCTCCCATGTTGATCTTTAGTAGGATTGTTCATATATTGCGGTACAACACTAGTTGAAAACCCAATAATAGGATGGATGGAGATAGTAAGTTTACCTAAAAAACAATAACATCAACCTTTATAAGTGTACTGTTAGCGGTGGTCCTAATTTTCTTTATTTACATCAAAGCATTTGCGTTTCTTGAAGATTAATACTTCCTTTGGGAAATAAGGATAACTATTTTGATTGTCACTTTCATACAAAAAAAAAAAATCAAAATTTTCTAAGTCATTTATCCCAAATTCTCTTACCAAAACCCATTTAAATTGGTTAGCGCTTCCTTAAAGTCACATGCCAATATAAGATCTACATACAAAATTAGAATAGACTTTTTTTCTATTAGATGGGCAATTGAAATAGAGAGTGGTGAGCTTGGCACCGAGTGCACTCATACCTTTCAATGCATTTAATGAATATGGCAAACCAGCAAACGAGAATTGTTTGAGGCCATATATAATTTTTCTAAGTCTTCATGCATACCTTAGAGGTGTTTCCTTGATTTTTCAATCTTAGTAGTATCTTTAAGTGTACTTCCTCTTCAATGTCCCTCACGCGGGACGCAATACATGCCATGATATCACAATTCTCTGTTTGTGGATCATCATGAGAGAACGTGACCGAGAAAGCTTTTTTTTAATGCTATTCCTATTTTCCGCAAGTTTTCCTTACAATTTTATTTTCTTTCTGATTTTCTTCCTATTTCTCTATATCTAGCTAGGTTATTTGATATTAGGGAATTATTTATATGCCATTAATTTTCTGGTTTTGTTCAAGTATCTTGGAGATTGTAATCTTTAGCTTCTAAATATAGAGTTGTATCATATTCTTTTTGCAAGTGATATGCAAACAGTTTGTTCAGGAATTAGTGGCAAACCTACTCAACATTCATAACATGTTGTTTTGTCCTCTACCTCCTTACTTTCAACTAGACCAACAAATTTCACCTCGTATCTCCGCCAAATACCGTCACCATTACATATTTTCATTCCCTCGCTACTGCACAACCAAAATCACCTCGTATGCATGTAGTTTCTTCAGGTATTAGCGGCAAACCTACTCAACATTCATAACGTGTTGTTTTGTCCTCTACCTCCTTACTTTCAGCTAGGCCAACAAATTTCACCTCGTAACTCTGCCAAATACCGTCACCATTACATATTTTCATTCCCTCGCCACTGCACAACCAAAATCACACCCCCCCTCTTCTCTCAAAACTCTCTCTGAACACATTCTAAGAACCCTAAAACGGTATCATATGGAATGAGAGCCGGACAAACCCTAAATTTTTAGGGATTTATATTTCTTGTCCCAAATTAAAAATTCTAGAAAAAATCACCATGCCCAAATCATTCAAACCGCAAAGCCTAGTCCTAACCTAATTTTCAAAATTCAACCTTTCTACCTTCACCAAAAATCCGCCCCAACACCTGCCACCAAAACCCTAAACTTCAACCAACCTTTTATCTATAACTGATGCAAAAGCTACTGTAAAAAAAAATACCGCAATATTGTAGCTGCTACAATACCACGAGAATATCTATCGTGGGAGACAGGCCGAAATAATCCCCCGTTTTCCTTTCTTATGATTTATTTCCTATTATCCTTCATTACTGTTTAGTCATTTCCTATATATGTGTTGTTGTAGAGTTTGAAAATCAATTTTTTGTGTATTTTGTTTAGGATAGTTGTAGGCGTCTGTTCTTCTTCCTTCGAGGGTTGTATCCAAGGGATTGGGTGGTGCTCCTGCTGTATCTCTTTCCCGAGGTGATGATCTTCCCGGTTCCTTTTTGCATCGTCCCCGCATCGCTTCCGGCCGCCCTCAAATGCGGCTATTATATCCTCGAATGGCCGCACGCTACTGTTTCCCTGCAGTTTTCCCATCTTCCAACCGCTGCCATACACGTTTCGGCTTGCTGCCACCATCCCGGACAACGGGGAGTTGCTCTCCTTACATGTTCCAGCTTGCTATTGCCGTAACCCGCTGTCCCAACCATTCCTACCAGCTTTCAACCCTCAGAATCATCCCAAAACCCCTCAACCTTGCTGCTGCCACCCAACAATAAGATGCCAGCAAATGTCTTGTTGTCCTCTTGCTGTTTTCACTCTTTCTCGTGCGCTATAGTTAGGAAAGCTAGCGGCCATTGTTGTGTCATTATTTCCCCACAGTCCCGCTCCTCCTCTACCTTGCCGCCACCTTTTCAAACCCCCGTAGATTACCACCACAACCCTAAGATCCCACCCTAGTTTAATTATTTGTTGCGTGTCCGTCACTATGTCAAATATTTGAGTGTCGTGTTATTGCATTTTCCCTTTCAAGTGTGTCGGTTATAACTGTTTATTTGCATTTTAGTAATATTATTTGTTTTCCTATTGGGGTTTGGGTTTCTAGCATCCACTATCACTTTATCTCCATTTAAAATTTTTCTCTCTCCCTACATCACCATAACACACCTCCTTCCTCCTACCCACACCCAAAATCTAGCCATGCTATATATGAGAAATTCACAATGAGGTGTCCCGGAGACTTCAAAGGAGGATAAGCAGTGGGAAATCAACCAACTACAACAAAGCCCACCTTCAAGAGGAAGAAATCCGGATGGGTCATCCGCAACCACAACAATGACTTGCTAGATTGAAAGGATGGAGCGCACCTCTTCTATCATGTGGATTCTAGGGTTGAAGAACCTCTACCTCATATAGATATGACCTGAAATATTTGATAAGTCAAAATTTTGAAGTAGGGTGGATTATCAAGTGATTCTGAACTTTGTAATGTGTCTTGAAGCATCATGATGTCCCATTGGACGAAATGATGAAGCTAGGCACTATCAAACTGAAGCAGAGTGCATTTTTTAAGTGGAAAAATCTGAAGTACCTACACCAACAAGAAGAAAAATATAAAATTACTACCTGGTCCAAGATGAAGCAGGAGATGCAGCTCACTACAAACTGGATGTTCAGACCCTATCTTCAAGTGGGAGACCAAATTACCGGGCGACCACCATAACTTACAGGCATGGTTCAGCCCCATAATCTTACAGTCATAGCACATCCATGGGAATATCCAAGTCGGATAGGATCTGGTCAAGTTAACCCAAACCCAACAAATATGCGAATTGATTGTCCATATTATGGACTGAATTCAGCTAAATCTTAGACTAAACATCTTGAACAAGAAACTCTACCACAAAACTGATTGTAAAGACAGATCCAACAATTGATTTGAACTATTTTGGTTTATCAAAACACAAAAAAAAAAAAACATTACAATTTCAACTTCAAGAGTCAGAAATAAGCACGTATCGTCTAAAAATTGGCTATCGCTACTGTCATCCTCTCTATTAGAATTAAGAAAAAATAAAAAAAACCAAACAAGTATAAGAATATAAAAATATGTATAAACAACTAAGCTAAAAGCCATTGCTTCGAATACACATATAAGAAAATTTAAGCAATTGAGACCATTCAGAATATTATAGAAGGAAACCTGTTTATTATTTGTAAGAAAGTGTACTGCGAAGGATGAAAGCCTAAGTTGAAAATTTGCAGAAGGCTGAGCAACAATTTGTTCCACTCCTTCAGTGGACTCGCAAAAACGTAAAACCCGGGTGGAACCATCTGCATAAACTTCAAAGCCCAATTTGAAGATATCTACTCCATATGGCTCCTTATTATTTCCCTTATCATTTTCTGATTGTTCATTCAGTGGCAAACGCAGTAGCAACCTTTTATGTTGCCTCGTCTTAAAGAATGACTTCCATTTACAAACCTTGTCGATGTTGATTTCACGCATTAAATTAAAATCTGCATAAATAAATCAATAATGGTAACATATGAAACTAATTATAATAGTTTACTCGGTACATAAATAATTAATAAGTAATAACAATGTTAACTATCTAAAACTAATCAGACACAATTCACAGAAATAAATCCTTATCGGTGTCAATCAATCCATCTTTCTTGTTGGCCATTTAAACTGCAATCTTCAAAAAACAACGTAAATCCCTCAAACATACATCAACCCAATTTTAAAGTTTTGCTCGGATTTACGAATTTGACATCCAAACAATATAGAGGATTTAATAAATCCAAATCTTTGGATTAACTAGATCCTACTTGCATACGTATGGTCCCTAATACAGTCAACTCAAGTTTTCTCTTGTTAGACTCCAGCTACCCTACTAAAGCCAATATATAGAGATTCGCAATACAGCATTTCAAGAACTAAAATATTAGTTAAAATCACATAGAATTAGCTCATACAAAAGTAGTACCACGTTTCCATGTTGCAAACGAAAAACTTTATCAAAAAGGAAAAAATTGCTCTTTTTATCAATCTACAAATTCGGCTCTAGGAAATCATACAAGATTTCAATAAACTTGGCTTGGACTTCATTACTTGAACTTCTACATGGACTGCAATCATTGTTCTTCGAATGAGGCAAATGCAACTGGTTCTTGAAGTTGTAAAGGAATAGAAGTATTTCAGCTAAAAAAACCTCAAATTGTGCAGCCGTGTAAATATTTGATGGTTGTAATATATACATGATAATATTATGATCAAAATGTATGTAATGTCAAAAGCACAAAAACATCATCATCTGAGGACTCTTATCAATTACGAAGATGATGTTTTTGAGTAAGAAGATGGTATAAATCTTCCTCTGATTAATAAGCAACAAAGAAATTGAAATCATACATACCAGAAATTTCAACAATTAGCTTATGGGGTAAACTCAAATCATCCCAAGCATATTCTGCAGAGGCTCCAGATGGTAAGATCTCTGCTTCAGCCAAATCCTGTAAAGGTTCAACAAGAAACAATAAATTTCATGAAATCTTTCACAATAGTGTTTATATCTCTTTCCTTGTCTAACTTTATATGAAATGAGCAAATGGAACCTTTTGATAATACTTTATAGATGCCCCTTGCAAAAGATTATCGATCCGGTATGGTAGTGGTATATCTGGTGGCATATAGAAGTACAAGATTAAACTAGAACCTTCTTCTACAATATTGGCCACAGCATACTTTGTTGACTTGTTTTCCCGACAATTAATTAGATTTGTTGAACTATTATAATTCGCAGAACGCCCCTTGAACTTCAAGAAGAATCGACCAAGTGAAGCAATGCAAATAGGTCCTGACCAGCTATGACTAAAACATCCAACATCTTTTATGCAGAATTGGACAAAGATTTGGTTATTCTCATTCCTATCAGCGTGTTTTGAAAACATGGAATCAAAAAGACTATTTTCCCTTCTTTTGCTTGCATTGTTCCTTAAATGCAGTGACACTCTCTGTCTAGTTTCCACAACTGTATCTCCAGTGGATTCATCCTAATCAGAATGAACAGTTAAAACACAACAATTTAAGTATTATATGTGTTGTAATAGAAATTTGCTTAAAATAATGTTTATAAGAACAGGGACCTGTATATAGCATTGTCGAACCACAATAGACTCCTTTGATTCATTTGCTATTATAAATCTTGATACAAAGGAAACCAGTTGAGCAGGGACAGAAACTTTATGGACACACGGCTGGAGTGAAACCCCCAACTTAGCAACTTTACAACCAACACTCTCGGCAACTTCCAGTGAAAGCTCTGTCAAGCCAGTCAAAATATCTAGATCAAGCAATTTCACTTTTGTAGTTGTTTTCTCTTCCAACCATTTAATATAAATCTTGTTTGACCTATTTACAGCATGGAAAATGAAATTAGATTTGCGATAGCAATAGAATCGTGATGAGGACTACAATCTTTTGGACAAATAAAGAAAACAATCACCGAAGCATCAAAATTCTGCTGAGTCTGACAAATTTATCTGCAAAATACTTACTTCAAAAACCATGATTTGATCGACTTAGGGGGTAAAAGACAGCCAGATTCAGGAGAAATGTCAGACGAGTGTATTTCAGTTTCACTTTGTACCCTGCAAGGGTTTACTAATGCCACTTGAGAACCAAAAGAACCATCTGCATGCAAAAACGTAATCAACTTTACCTTGGACTAAGTTTCTGGCTTGAAGTAGAGCAAAACAAAGTAAGCTCGGAACTATTTTGAAGTGTGTATGTTGTAAAAATAGTTGCCTGCAAAAAGAAAAGAGTTGAAAAGGAAATCAACAAGCTTGAATCAGAAGTAGCGATTTTCATACTAAAACAAAGCATAGGAGAACCTTTAAAGCGAGACATTGAAAAGATATATAATAAAAAGATAGCAAATCAAATATTGCTGTCCTATATATCGTTGTTTTGTCTTCAAACTACCTCCAACAGTCCCGTATCTGAACATGACAATCGTAAGACTGCAAAATATGCACCACCAGAAAAATCTAAATCTATGTCGATAAAGTGGACATCATTCCGTCGATTTTCCAACTTCTTAACCCAGGCACCACTATTAACCGGCTTGCATGTAGAGCTATATGCATTTAAGGTGATTCTGAAATATATATTAGCTGGATTTGCATAGAAATATGCACTCGACTGACATGGTATGGTAGCCTGCCTACCAATATTGTCAAACTTCTCCAAAATAGACATATCTGCAAATGGATTGAATTTCAAAAAATAAATAAATAAATAAATAAAACATAAATGCAGCTCCAGATTTAGCGTTTCACCTGGATAATCATCGGATAAAAGGACAGATATCTCCGACTGCAAGAAATTATAGACTTGAACTGTGGGATATATGAAAATTTCATTTTGCACATGCCTAGCAACTGGTGAAGAACGAGCCTCATTTTGATCTCCAAGATTTTGAGGCTGCATTAATGGCACATCTCTTCCAATAGTACGTATTAGAAAATGCAGATCGGAAATGTGCCGGTCTTCCATGGTAATAGGACAAGATAATGTACTAAAGAAAGATTTTGACGATCTAGCACCTAAAGCTTTTCTGAATCTATAATTTAACTTATCAAATATTCCAGAGATACGCAATGCTCTTCCTCCTTTAATTTCTTCAGACCAGAGCAAAGAAATGTTTTCTTCATTATTTTCAGTGCAATCAGTGATTTGAGGTCTCAAAGAAAGTAGGAAATTCCCTGGAAATTCAAAAACCAAATTAAAAAAAATGATAACAAGACGGGTAAATCCAAAATTATGAGAATTTTCCAGAATCAACAAACTGCCCAACTTGTTTACAATGGGTGTGCCATGCTATCGATAAATATGCATGCATATTAAAAGAATAGATGCTAAGTCGACTTGCAGCTGTTAAAAAAATATATATACCAAAATTCTCTTTAGTGAAGCAAAAAAGTGGAAGATATCTGAAGAGTGAGATTAAGGACCAGTAATATCCAAGGGCCCCAATGCTAAAAATACAAAAAATGACCAAAATTCAAATATTAAGTTTTCAATACATCCCAACACAACGTTAACCAGCAATATTTTTAAATCCTAAAAAAAGATCAACCAAGGGTTGAGTTGTGACAAAAGACTAATTTTCAAATATACGATAATTATTCAATGGTATTGATACCAAAGTTAACCTAAACCACAACAACAACAACAACAACAAAGCCTTAATCCCACTTAGTGGGGTCGGCTACATGAATCCTTTCTCTCCATTGCGTCCTATGTAGTGTCATATTTTCATTTAATTCTAATAAATTAAGATCATTTTTTATACAATAAGCACAAGTCTTCCTAGGTCTGCCTCTGCCTTTCTTAATATAAGTCGAATCTAAAACATCTACTCTCCTAATCAGATCATCAGTCGGTCGAAGTTTAATGTGACTAATACCATCTAAGGCGACTCTCTAATTTTGGCCGTCACTGGAGCAACACCAGCCCTATCACAGATATATTCATTTCACATTTTGTCTCTAAGTGTAAAGCCACCCATCCACCTAATCATTCTCATCTCAGCAACACTTCACTTAGTATTATACTTCTTTTTTAAAGGTCAACATTCAGCACAATAGAGCATTGCAAGTCTCAGCACCATCTTATAAAATTTTCCTTTCATCTAAGCGATACTTTTCTATCACAAAATAGGCCCGAAACATACCTCCACTTCAACCAACCAACTTGAATTCTACGATTAACATCCCCATCTATACTACCGTCGCTTTGAACAATAGACCCGAGATATCTAAATCGTTCACACCTTTTAATAATTTGATCACCCAAAGTTATATTGCTGTCACTAGAGCTACTATTACTAAAATTACATTCCATGTATTCAGTTTCAGTTCTACTCAAACAAAAGCCTTTACACTCCGATGTAGACCTCCGTAATTCAAATTTTTCGTGAGCTTTTTCTCTCGTTTTATCCACAAGAAGGATATCATCAGCAAAAAGCATACATTAAGGTACATCCTCCTGTAAATCTCCAGTAAGACCACCCATAACTAAAGCATAAGGATATGGGTTTAAAGCAGATCCCTGATGTAATCCAACAGAAATAGGAAAATATTTAGTCAATCCTCCTTTATTTCGAACATGAGTAACAACTCTAGTATACATATCTCTAAATCACAAAAAAAAAAAAAAAAAAAAACCTAATGAAAACAAATAGACGGTTACAATCAAACATATTTAAATAGGAAATTACAACTCACACTAGGGGGCTCGATCCATGGGTGGGGGAGGTCAGCTAGCTAATCGGGGATCAGAGGTAGATTGCTGTAATGGGTTGGGGATGGTTAAGACATCAGAAGGAGGGACTGAAATCATGTTGGTAACAAAGCGGAGGGATGGGTAAGTGAGAGCAGCGAGTGTATGACAAGAGCAGTAACAAGGCACAGTGGGAAAGGCGGGAAGGCAGTGGGACAACATTCCAGGTGAAGGCAAAGAAGAGGTAAGGTAGGGGACTGTCGGATAGCAAGGAGCAGCTATCTGAGACGGTGGTAATGAGAAAGAACCGTTGGAATGGAAAATTACAGTGAAAAATAGCAAATGAGTGTCGTTTGGGACGACTGCAGCGATGTAGGATGGTCAGTAGCATCATAAGGAAGATGCAAAAAGTGATCAAGAAGATAATCAATACCTTGGGAGAGAGACATAGCTGGAGCACCACTCAATCCCTTGGATACAAATATCGTTGAGACAATAATGAGTATCGGTGCCTGTCCTAAAAAAACACACGAAATTGAAAATCTATACACCTGAATCAAATATATAAGTCCTGGGTAACTAGGATTGGACCCACTGTTGAAAGAAAGTGCCTAATCCACATAAGGTTGGATGTTCCAAAGAAATCCCAGGTTGCTAAGAGGGTTCCGTATTCGGTCCAGTTAATGGAGTGGTCATTTGACAGTAGCATATGTTGTGCAAACAAGAACACGGGTACTCCCGTGTCAGTCCCCAAAAGTTGAGGAAGCTTCGACCTCATACAATAAAAGAAAAAAAAATGATAAAATAATTAAATAAACAAAAAGGTGTGGGCGGTTAAAAGAGTCGCAACCCTTAGAGAATCATAACATAAGATTTTCCACAATTACTCTATTCGACGAACGAGCGAGTGAGAGATAGTGGGAGAGATCGAAAGAGAAGAAGTTGTCGGCCCCTAGCCGAAAAAGAAAAAAGACGCACAAATAAGCGCGACCACTGTGCAATGTCGGTAGTGCGAAGGAGAAGAAATTTTGGTATTGTGCGAGACCAAAGGCACAGGAAGGAGAGGAGGCGGTGGCATCAAAGGCTTACTTAGATCGAGTCACGATCGAGGAGAAAACTACGATTTCTTACGCTAGTGTAGTGCGAAGGAAAAGAAGCTGAAGAAGAGGAGGAAGAAGGAGATCTTCAACTTTGGCAAAAGGGTAAGGAGAGTCGACGTTCCTTACGTGTGGTTCTGGATCGCACAGAAACCAAAGGAGAACAAGGAAAAGCTCCCTATTGCTGAGCTCATGTGAGTTAGAGCAGGCCGAAAGTTTATAAGTTATGATTGAGATTTTTAAATAATTTATTTATTTATATTGTTATATGATTATGTGTTATAATATCTGGGTGTGTTTAATAATATTATTGACAAGTTTTATTGAAACCAGGATTAACAATTAGTGATTTCAGATTCGAAGGTGAAGTTAGAGGAGCGTGCGAGTGAGAGGACCGATCTGAACAATTTATAAGGTAAATTTTCATGCATATATGTATTATTAAAATAAAGTTTACTTGAATTAGGAATAAAATACTTCGTAAATTCTTGGGATTTGAGAAAAGGGTGAATTAAGACATTCAACGAAGGATAAGGTAAAGATTTATAAGTTATATGTGTTAATTATGTAAATTTGGTTTAATTAAATTTGGTGTTAATTGCATATAAACAATTTTCATGAATTAATTTTAGTAATTTAAATTTGACAAACAAATGAATTAAAGGACGATAGAGATATAGGGAAAGTACTGTGACGAGATAAATACTTCAGATGTCACTTAAGGCTAAGATGAGTGATTATTTTCTATTATGCATTAAATTAATGTTTGCTATTTAATAATTGCTTTATGAAATGGTTTAAAAGAAGTTTTTTTTTTCGTTATACCTTGCATTATACAGTGCATATTGAAAGTATGAAATGATATAATGGATGAGGAAAACAACAGATTGATGAATGCATAATTTAAATGATTTTAAATTCATATGAAATGAAAGGTAAAAGCTTAAGTCATGTATGACTACCATTAGACAAACAGATCCGGTTAAGAAGCTAGCTAAATTATATATGGATCAAATTATGAAGTTGCATGGGATGCCAAAGTCTATTATCTTTGATAGAGATGACATGCTTACCTCTAGATTGTGGAAAAAGTTCATGAAGCTTTGGGCACCCTCGACTGACTTTCAATACAACATTTCACCCTCAGACAGATGGTCAATCGGAGAGATTTATTTAGACCTTGGAGGATCTACTAAGGTCATGTGTTCTTAACTTTGGTGGAGTTTAAGAATCACTTATAAATTTAGTAGAATTTGCTTACAATAACAGTTATCAGACTAACATTGGGATGGCTCCATATGATGCCTTGTATGGAAGGAAGAGCAAAACACCTCTATGTTGGGTTGATACAGGTGAGAAAAAGATCATTAAAGCTGATTTGGATGATGATGCTATTGAGAAGATTGGTCTGCTTAGAGATAGACTGAAGGCGGTGCAGGATAGACAGAAAATATTATGATGCCAAACACATACCTGTTGAGTTTGAAGTTAGAGAGTTTGTTTTTACTAATGTCAGTTCATTAAATGGTGTGCAATGTTTTAGGAAGGCAGGAAAATTGAGCCCCATATTTGTCGGTCCATTTGAGATTATGGAGAGGATCGGGAAGGTGGCTTACAGATTGACCTTATCAGCTCACATGCAGGGTGTGCATAATATTTTCCGTATTTATTCACTGAGAAAGTATATTACCAATGAAGTCAGTAGGGTGATAGCAGACTGAGTTGATATTTTGATTTGACTTATGTTGAAGAGTTTGAAAGGATTTTGGATTATGATGTAAAAAAGCCACGAAATAGAGAGATTCCATTCGTGAAAATTTTATAGATGCATGGATCTGAGAAGGATGCTTCTTGGGAGAAGGTTACTGAGATGCAAGAAATATATCCACAACTTTCTATTAAGGTATGTTTGTTGTTGTATTTAAATATTTTCAAATTTTGAGGATAAAATTTTTATGAGCGGAGATTGTAATAAAAAAAATAATAAAATAATAAAATAAACTTAATAAAAAAAGGTGCAACCATTTAGAGAGACACATCTCCTCGGATGAACATAATTTTCTCCTTCGACCGTCTATTCAATCAAACCAACGAAGAGAATGAGCGAGAGATAATGAGAGATATTGAGAGGAGAAACTACAGCTCCCTGGACGAAGAAAAAAGTTGTGGGAACAAGCAAGTGTGGCCACTATGCGATGTCAGGCCATACGAAGAAGAAGAGGAATGAGAGGGAGGCGGCGATATCGAAGGTTTACCTGGACTGAGTCGTGATCGAGGAGGAGCTACCGTTTCTTACTCTGGTGCTGTGCGTAGGAGAAAAGATGGAGAAGAGGAGGAAGAAGGAGACCGCGGGTGCTATCTCCATCAAAGCAGACAATCTATGTGTGCGGCTAGTGCAGAGGAAGGATGTCCTGCGCTTGGTTTGTAGGGACGAGTCGAGACCGAAGGAAAAGAGGAAGGTAATTTGAACTTCCTAAGAGGATGAGGAAACATTTTAAATGATTTGTCTGATCAGTTTTAAGAGACCTCTGTATTTTTAAAAATTGATCTGAGGTTAGCCTATCACCAGTTGAGGATTAAAAACGAAAACGTAACGAAGATTGCTTTCAGGACTAAATATGGGCACTATGAATTGGTTGTGATGCCATTTGGACCTACAAATGCTTCAACAGTTTTCATTGACCCGATGAATAGAGCCTTCAGACGGTATTTGGACACATTTGTGACCGTCTATATAGATTATATTCTACTGTATTCAAGGGATGAATTCTGTAGTACATGTCATTTGCATGCTGTGCTGCATGTTTTGAAGGAGAATACACTTTATGTAAATTTTCTAAATGTGAATTTTGGCTTAAAAGAGTAGCTATTCTTGGGCACATTATCAGTAGAGGCGACATCTGTCGATCAGAATAAGGTGAAAGCGATTGCAAATTGGTCAAGACCTTATACTGTTACTGAGATCAGGAGTTCTAGGTCTGGCAGGTTATTACAGGAAGTTTGTTAAGGTGGTTTCATAGATTGTTATGTCGTTATCAAGGTTGACTCAGAAGACAGTAAAGTTTGTCTGATTCGATCATTGTGAGGAGGCTTTTCAAAAGCTAAAGACTTGCTTAAGGTTTGCTCTAGTTTTAGCCATTCCGTTGGGTTTTGACGGGTTTAAAATTTTCAATGATGCATTTTTGAGAGGTTTGGGCTGTGTTCTTATGCAGCATGGTAAGGTTATCGCATATGCATCATGAAAACTAAAAAATCATGAAAGCAACTATCCTACGCATGACTTGGAGTTTGCTGCAGATGTATTTGCACTCAAGATATGAAGACATTACCTGTATGGAGTTAGATGTTAAGTTTTTACTAACAACCAGAGTTTGAAATATAGCTTCACCTAGAAAGAGTTGAACTTGAGGCAGAGTAGATGGGTGTAATTAATTAAAGATTATTTTTTTGATATTCAAAATCATCCTGCAAAGCCAAATGTGGCGGCAGATGAAGGGTGTGCACATTTTAAGAAGGCAGAAAAATTGAGACATATGTTAGTCGGTCCATTTGAGATTGTGGAGATGATTGGGAAGGTAGCTTACATATTGGCTTTACTAGCTCATATGCAGGGAATGCATAATATTTTTCACATTTCTTCACTAAGAAAGCATATTACAGATGAAGCTAGTATGGTGATAGCAGACTCAGTTGATATTCAGTTGGATCTGACTTATGTTGAGAAGCCTGAAATGATTCTAGATTATGATTTTTAAGAGGAAACTACAACTTCTTACGTCGGTGCAGTGTGAAGGAAAAGAAGTTGAAGAAGAGGAAGGAGATCTTCGGCTCTGCCAAAAGGAAAGGAGACCTAACGATCCTAATGTGTGGTTCTCGATCTCACAGAGACCGAAGGAAAGGAAGAAGGGAAAGTTCCCTGCAGTTGAGGTCGCATAGGTTAGGGCAAGCCAAATGTTTATAAGGTATGATTGGAGCTTGGGTTGTTTTATATGATATTTGGTGATGCTTTCTTGCACCATTTGGTTGGCTAAAACCCATGCTTGAAATGCTTAATGTCTTGTTGATTTACTTTGAAGTTTTGGAAAATTTCTTGCATTCATTTGGAAGGGTAAAATCCATGCTTAACATGCTCAAGTTTGAAGCTATTCCATGTAACAATTAGGTGTTTTCTTGCTCTTGTGGAGAGGCAAAAGAAAATTCATGCTTAACATGCTTCAAGTTCAAAAATTGTTCCATGAGATATCTAAGTATTCTTTTTGCACCTTTGGTTGGTTGAAGAAGACTCATGTTGGGAGGCCCTTCGGCTCCTCTTTATGTTGGCTAAAGATGCATGCTAGTAGTTTGGTGATTTACATATTTCATGTGATACTTAGGAGGCCCTTTGGCTCCTCTTTATGTTGACTAAAGATGCATGCTAGTAGCTTGGTGATTTACATATTTCATGTGATATTTGGGGCCCCTTTTGCTCCTCTTTATGTTGGCTAATAGTACATGTTGGTAGGCCTAGTGATTTACATGTTTTATGTGATACTTGGGAGCCAATTTGCTCTCTGTCATGTTGGCCAAAAATGCTTGTTTTAACACTTTATTGGATAGGTTTGGAGCATTCCTATGCCACCGTTAAGTAAAAATCTAGATGTTTTAACTTGTGTGGGATTGATCTAAATCGTCCCTACGCTGCCCCTAAGTGAAAA
The DNA here is from genome assembly GCA_022702705.1 of Papilionanthe hookeriana x Papilionanthe teres. Taxonomy (NCBI): domain Eukaryota; kingdom Viridiplantae; phylum Streptophyta; class Magnoliopsida; order Asparagales; family Orchidaceae; genus Papilionanthe; species Papilionanthe hookeriana x Papilionanthe teres. The sequence goes on along the minus strand of CM040423.1, from coordinate 51,715,710 downwards.
TCTGCATGTTTTAACTTGTTTGGGATTGATTTAGATCATGCATATGCCACCATTAAGTGAAAATCTGCTTGTCTTAACTTGTTTGGGATTGATCTAGATCATCCCTACGCTGCCCCTAAGTAAAAATCTGCATCGTTTAATATGTTTGGGATTGATTTGAATCATTTTCATGCCGCCCCTATGTAAGAATTACATTATTTGGCATATCTCAAGTTGGTTTAAATTATTTTCTTGCTGCCCCCATTTAAAATTTACATTGAGGAGGATTATTTGTGTTGTCTTCAGGTGAGAAAAAGAGAGGAGGGGAGGTGGCATGCTTACCATTTCAAAGAGAGAGTTTTGAGATGTGATTCATGTTTGATTTGTTTTAATTCTGCACGCCAGTATTGGGAGATATTTCACTTGCACACTTGCCCATTACACTATCTCAATACATCTTCTACTTGTCATGACACATTATTTCAAAGCACCTAGTTGTTTAACTCCTTGGCATGGCATGTATAAAAGAATTTGCGTTATTTAGGAGACATGAAAAATATGGAAGAAATGTTGTTGTTGAGAAGAACACCTCATGTTGCGAATTGAACTTTTGTGTTTCGTTGGCTCTATGCTTTATAGCTACCCCTTTGCACCATCTTGGGGGTGTTTGTTTTCCCTTTAATTCACATGCTTTATATCTACCCCTTGCACCATGTTAGAGGAGTTCGTTGTCCTTACCTCACGTGCTTTACCTCTACCCCTTGCACCATGTTGGAAAGGCTCGACTTACATGTTTTAGTCGCTCCGTGGCTGCCCCTTTTGCACCACATATGGAGTTTGCTTTTCCCCTTTTACACCGGTTCATGTCTATTACTTTGTGCGGTTTTGAGAGTCGACCCACCCTTTTTACGATGTTGTTCTGGGTGGATCGTCATCTCCTCTCTCTTCCTTACCCCCTTGTCCTTTGTTTCTTCTTACTCTTGGCCTAAATCTCGTGTTTATGTAGGACACATAAGAGCGCATGTATAGCCTTCTGCTATATGTGGGCAATCAAGTAAGGCTGTAAGTAGGATGGTTGGGGGAGGATGACGATGACATTGCAGTAAAATAGGGATACGAGAGATTTATAGAATAGTATCTCCTGACTCAGAGACCCTGGAGAGAGTAAACGAAAGAATTTACGGTACTATTCGCCCATCCTTAGAGATTTCTGCCGTTGTCACTCTTAGGTTGCTAGTAGTCCTAATTCGATTATGATTGGCAACCTGTGGATCACAATACTTTTATAAAATATACCTATACTTTTAATATATATATATATATATATATATATATATATATATATATATATATATATATATGTATGTATATATATATAATTACAAAATTACCTTCACAACAAAATAGTCTCCCCACCTATAAGTTTTCACATGCATGCAATCCAAATTGAAATGTATGAAAAATTTACAAAGGTCAACGGTTGACTATTCAGGTCGAGTTAGAATTGTCTTCCGTATGGTGTCGGTTTGGTAGTTCTCACTTAAGGTTGGGATATATACAGCACAGCTCTGAGTCCTCCGCGTCATCGTGCTTACGATCCTCCCGGACTTTTAGTCCGATTTCGTGGTTTCCCTACGAATCTTCCTACAGATTTTCTACGGATTCCCTACGAGTTTCTCCACGGATTTGTTTTTTTGGATTTCCTACGAGTTTCCTACGGATCTTTCTACAGATTTTCTATGGATTTCCTATGAGACGTTTTTCTTCGACCATTTCGCTTTCTTTTATATTTCGCTTGGTTTGTTACATAAGTCTCACACTTTGCATTTCCTGCATACACTCCAGCACTCATATATACATGCTTAGTTCAGTTTACTAGCTTTGCTTTCACAGCATATACTACTGTTTAGCATAGCTTTCTCGCTTTACTTTCCTACATATTTTAAATTGTGAAAAATGATTGAACCCCACTTGTTTAAACAACTCAAAATTTAACCACCAATCAAAATAAAATCGCAATTTTAATTAAATTAAAACGACTCTTGGATGACCGGGAATCCCTCGGAGGAGGTAACCTACGTGTTGCTAACAGGGTTCCCACGGTCTAACTGAAAGTTTGAAACTCATTCAGTTGAATTTAGCAAATTCATTTGGACTAAGTGAATCCGATGAAAATGGAGAAACTGGAATGAGGGAACCGTGGGATCCTAACCGGTGTCGTCATAATCAATTTAAACATTTGTTTTAATTAAAACACTAAGCCGCCTCAATTTTCAAACCTTTCTAAAACACGATACTTCTCGCACCTCTTCAATTGTCACTTTTGAAACTAAACATGTTACGACGAGAAACGTGGAATATGCGTTGTGGGCAGCACGACCATCTTCAACAAGAAACTTCAACTACATCAACAAAACCATTCCCTAGTAATTAAACAACAATCCATAGGATTTCGAGGTTGTTCGCCTAGTGCGACATAAATTCTCAACTTCTCTTTAGGCCTTTCGTATAGCTCTGCTGTATAATATAAGCCCTAACTCGTCTTAGGATTCTGAGGTTGTCGTTCGTTACGACTTAAATCCTCACATCTTCCAGGTTATTCGTGTGATCGTTTCACACAAATATGAGTCCTAAATAAAATTGATAGGATAAAATCTTTAAATAATTTCTCCTCTAAATCGAAGCAAAACCATAGGATAGTTTGGGAAGTCACTGAGGTTCTCCTCAAAATCTATGACATCCCCTAGTTCTTCCTCCTTTGGATTTATAATAAATGTTCCAAATTTGAGTCAATCCCCCTTCACACCTTTTCGTCCGATTTCGTTGAAAATTCCTATCCTTTTGACCTCTTTGAAAATAATATTCTTTGATTTTTATCGAGAGTTTTCTTAAATAACCTTGGTTATTTAAGATATAATTAACTATAGGGGTTTACCCTTATAGGAAGTTTTTCTGAACCCAGCTTAATATAAATCATATTTAAATTTTCGCATTAAAAAGGGGAACTTGTCGGCAAATTAAATGGTTTCGCAGACCAAACGGATGTCATATATTTCTTAGTTTATTTGATCGAGTCTCACTCTCAAGTCTTGTGTTTATCTTTCGGGATAGATACAGGTTTTGAGGTATAATGCTCTTTCATTTAAACTATGAAAAATATGGGGTCAGTTTGATTTCATATTTTTCTAAACTTATATATATATATGTAAATTAAAACGTCCTTCCGAAGCGAGCGACAGGATTCCGATTTCGGTGACCGACAACTTCCAACGGGCAACTCCTCACCCAAAATAGTGCTGACAAGTATCCTATCGAGTGTCATATTTTTATTTAACTCTAATAGATAGACATCACCCTTTTATACAGCATGCCCATGTCTTTTTAGGTCTACCTCTACCATACGTCACATCTAAAACATCTACTCTCCTAACATAATCATCAGATAACCAACGTTTAATGTGACCAAACTATCTAAGACAACTCTCTGGAGCCACACCAACCCTTGCACGGATATAATCGTTTCCCATTTTGTCTCTAAGTGTAAAGCAACCCATCTACCTAAGCATTCTCATCTCAAGCACTCCTAACTTAGTTTAATGCTTCTCTTTTATAGACCAACATTCTGCACTATAAAACATTGCAGGTCTAACTACCATCTTATAAAATTTTCCTTTTAAGTCAAGCGGTATATTTCTATCACATAATAGGCACGATGCATTCCTCCAACCAACTAGCTTGGATTCTACTAATAAATACTCATCTATATCATCATCACTTAGAATAGACCCGAGATATCTTTTAATGAGTTGATCACCCATCGTTACAATCCTATCACTAGATCTACTACTAAAATTACATTCCATATATTTACTTTTAGATCAATGAAAATGTTTAGACTCTAAAGTTGGTCTCCACAATTCAAAATTTTCTTGACAAAAAGTATATCATAAGGAAAAAAACATAAACCAGGGTACACCATCCTGTAAATGTACAGTAATAGCATCCATAACTAAAACAATAGGATATGGACTTAAAGTCGTTCCCTAACAAAATTCAACTAAAATAGGAAAAAACTTGGTCAATGTTCATTCTGTTCAAATACAACTCTAGTATAAATATCCTTAATGACTTGAATATAAGTTATATCACCACCATTATTTTCTAAGACTCTCCAAAGTACTATTCTTGGTACCTGACGTGGGACTGGGATGCGAGCCAGGCACGGGATGTGGGAGGTGAGTGGGACACGAATGAGTAAGACTCCCAAGCGACAGGAACAATTAACCAGCCCGACTGGTCCAATTGAGGGTCTGGGGTAGGATTTTGACGGGTTGGGACTGACGCCTGCCCCTCTCCTCTAATTTCCGCTTTTTCTTCATTTGAAAGTATTTTAATTGCTAATTTCTGATTATTTCTTGCCACCACACCCCTTGCTTTTGTGGGATTTTTCTTCCTTATTTATTTCCTTTCTTCTTCATGTAAAAGTCTATCTATTTGTTGTTTTCAGAGTTTAAGGGAGGTTTTTGCTATGTGTTAATTTCAAATTGTTATATCAATGGAGCTGGTGGTGCCACGGCTGTATCATACTCCAAGGTGGCGTGTATCTTCCTCCTCCCGTTTAGTTATCTACCCGAACCTCCTCCTCTACCCGCAAAGCAGCCGGTCACTCCTACTCCCCTTCACCAACCTCTGCTGCTCCATCTTTTGCATTTAACATGCTGTCCAATACCTTACAGCCAACCCTATGCTTGTCGTCGGTCCCCTACGACCCTCCATACTTGTTGTCCCTACAATTCTACACCCCTCCTCGCTGCATCGACATTCCTTGGCTGCCACCACCGTTGCCAACCATCCCAATCCACATAGCCGACATCCACCGCCTTGGAATAAACCTTAGCGATATTACTTGTGTATGTTCGTGTTGTTATTTTTTATTGAGTTGTGTTGTAAACATATCCTTAGTAATAAAAGAGAGTTTTTTTTGTTTCTACTGTTTCCCTACTGGTTCTAGTATCAGTACCTTATCATAAGTTTATTCTAAATCAATAAAAATCATATATAGATCCTCCATACTCTTTCTGTACTTCTCCGTCAAAACTCTCAATAAATATATAGCTTCTATAGTAGAATTGCTCAGTGTAAATCCAAACAAATTTTCAGAAATCTTTGTCAGGTCTTAACATATGTTCAATTACTTTCTCCCATAATTTTAATATATGACACATTAACTAAATTCCACCATAATTTGCACACTCCTGTGTATCCCTTTGTTCTTAAAAATAGAGACTAAATCACTATTCCTATACTCAGACCGTTTCGATTTTTAAAATTATATTAAAAAATTTAGTAAACCAAAATATTCCTGAAGCTCCTAAACATTTCCATACTTCTATTGGAATACCATCATATCCTATTGATTTTCCACACTTCATTTTCTTTAAAGCCTCATTAACTTCTAGTTTACAAATGTGACAATAAAAATAAAGTCTTATTATTATTAACTATATTAAGATCACTACATTATATTATATTTTAAAAATCTTCCATGAGAAGTTTATCAAAATATCTCACCCACCCATGTTAAATATTCTCATCTAAGAAAAAATAGCTTTTAATTTTTATCTTTAATACACTTGAACTAAATCTTTACTTTTCTTATATCTTTGTTTGGATAGTTTATATATATATATATATATATCATCTTTTTTAATATCTAAAATATTATCAAGATCATTAAAAATATAATTCTTAACATCACAAATTATTCTTTAGACTCCCTACGGGCCACTTTATATTTTTCCTAAATCTTTAAGTTTTTACATTTAAATTAATTTTTATAAAAAAGGTTCTTATATTTCATCTTTGAGTAAAAGCCCAAAATAGTCTCCCAAAAATTAAGAAATGTCCAATTAAATACCAAAATTTTAAAATGCTCTAATATAGTCTCAATCTATTAAAAGTTGCTCCAAATTGGTCATAAATCATATCTTTCATTAAATTTAACAGGGGTTGCATGAATTGAAGGTATTTTTATTTTTTTTGTAATTAATCAAAATTTATGTGGTTTGTATATAATTCTCTTTTTTATTTGCTGTTAAAAAATTATAATTTTTACTTTACATTAATAAATCTCTTCACACCATTCATCACCTTTTTTTAAATGAAAATTTTTTAAATAATAATAAATTATGCAATAAGAGCAAACTCAAACTAAAATTATATGAATTACTCAATTTTAATTGAATTTTTAATTTTAATATTATTTATGTGTTTTAAAATAGTTAAATTTATCTTGAAAAACTAATAAATGAATTTATTTTACGTTTAAAACTTTATGTATGTAAATGTTGAAATTATGTGATTGATGACAAACTACTTATGTTAAATCTCAAGCCGCCAACTTCCCCATCCAACCGCTAGCCTCCCTCAGGCTGCCTGTTTCCCCATCTAGCCGCAGGCTTGTGGCAACCTGCTCCCCTTCCGCCCTCTTCTAATCGGTTGCCAACTCTCATTCCCCTTCAACTGCTAGTCCCCAACCACCCTGTCCCTTCTTTCTCCCCACCTACAACCTCTCTACCTGCACCTCTTATGTTTGTCATCCACAACCCCCTAGCCACATCACTGTTATGCCATAGGCTATCCTGTTTTGCCTTAGCGGGATATTTGTGTTGTATTGTGTACTCTTTTTGTTTCGTGATTATGATTGTAACTTTTTTTTATTACAGTAAAATCCGTTCCCCTATTAAATTTTTGGGTTAACTCCGATATCATTGAACCTCACTACTTAGAAGCAATCCTAATCATTTTCTCTATCGTGATTAGAAAAAAATAAGATCACAGTTGACAGGTGTTTTATAAGTTTTCTATGTATGACGAGCTACGGTTTAGTATGATGTCGTGTCTATGGATGTGTGTTACAATCCTTTGGGTTGACTGTCACAGTACGATAGAGGTACACTCCATGGTGGCCACAAATATACATACACTTTTAAAAAAGATGGGAAACATATTATATTTCTACCATTAAAAGAGTCAACAGTGATGAGTACTAAGAGGGAGGAGCCATTGTACCTCGTGCTACATTTTTACAGATTACGAGAGAGGCGTCGATGAAACTAGCCTTGGTGACACTATAAGCCAGTGTCATGGAACCTGAGGCGGCGCAACCCTTACTAGAGGAGTTTCAAAATTCTTTGACATTCATCCCACGCCCAACCCTCCTGGGTTGTCACTACTAAGAGCGACCCAACGTGTCATCATTTCAGATAGAGATGTGAATATTTTGAATCATTTCTAGAATACTTTATGGAGTAAGTTGAGTACTATTTCCTAAGTCAATTGGCAGGTGCTTTGTGGAGTTTTTTTATGGGAGAGTAGCTGCACGATCAAATTTGGTATGATGTCATGCCTATTAATGTGTGTCCTATTCTTTTGGGTCGTGGTAGTAAGATAGAGGTGCACTCAGACAGAGCGAGAAGTCAACGTACCTCGTGCTACATTTTTACAGACTACGAAAGAGATGCCAATGAAACTGGAATTGGTGATGCTAGAAGCCAGTGTCATGGAACCTGGGGTTGTGTGACCCTCACTATGAGAGGTTTTAGGATGTCGTGACAATCAGACTACCACTTGCATTGCCCCTATTGAGAGCAACTCAGTGTGTCATCGTTTTCAATAGAGATGAAAATGTTTTAACATATATCTGGAAGGCTTTATGTAGTACGTTGGGTACTGAGCCTTAAGTTAGTTCAACAGTGTCATTACAAACAAGTGGTTAGATAAGAATGTTGAACCACTACTTCGAAAATATGTACAAGTGTTTTATGGAAAAGAACACCAAACAATGAGGCCTAGATGTTTCGGAAGATAAGGGCAAAGTCTCTCATACCCAAGGAAAGTAAAGCAAGACGCCGAAGTTCTGGCGATACCAGGGTTTCTGTGACTCGCAGCTTCCGCGAGCGCGGGAATTACAGCAAAAGCTACCTTATTTATTTATGTTATTTCCAACAATTCCCTCCTTTTGTTTATTTCCTTTCTAATTCTTTTCTAATTTTCTACTTTCTAAATAGGCTATATACTATTACGAGACTTATATATATATGTTTATTAAGCTAATTGGATTTTTAGTTTTTTTGATTTTATGAATTTGAGAGACGTTCCTCTAAACTTTTCTATTCAGAGTGTTGTATGTATCATCTTCCTTTTGCAAGTGATGTATATGTATCTTGCTTAGAAATAGATGGTGGAACGTCCTCGCCGTCCGAACGTCATCAATTCAGAGTATTCTCCACTGTTTGTAGCCAGGACAGCCGCCTCCGACGTCGAACCTTCTGACGAATAACAACTTTATCCCAGCTATCCCTTCTAAACATATTAAACCCCATATAATAGCTTTCCTCGCTGTTCCAAAACCACCCTTAAGCAAAATTCACTTCCCAAATGCCTAGAAGTATTAGAACATTATCAAATAATAATATTAAAATTCATGGTAAATACAAAATTTGCAATGTGAAAGCACCCTACTTAGCTTCCTCTAGTTTGAGCCATTGAGCCATTCAATTTAGTTTTATACGGTTTTATGTTCAAGTTTATTCCATTTTCAATAGTCCGCATTTTTAGGGTCGGGTGTTTAAATTATGAAGTTAAAAAGACAAAGGTACAGCCGTCTTTCAAAATATATGCAGTACAATGTGCGTCACAAGTCACAATAAAGCATTAGTCTATCAATTTTGTCATAGTTTCTATTTAAAACAGTTTCTAACTTTCATAATAAAAATGTTTAGAGAAATTAGCTTAGCCATTGGAGTCAAGCTAACGTTCATAGATTGAACTCAGCTCCTTACAAGATACCAACTAAACAATAGCAAGGACGAGCACTTACCAAGACATAAAGACATTAATGTCCTCTTAGAACCACCATAACAATCCAATGCATCAAACGCAGCCCTAGAAGCATCAATTGAATTCCCATCCTCAAGCACAATAGAAGCAGATTCTGTGTTGGCTTCTTCTGGTCGATGGAAACGCAATTCCATACGAAATTTGCTTTCATTGTGTAGTCGAAGCAATGGGGAAATAATTATCAGCAAACCTTCCTACAAAATTCCAAATTAAAATACTTAGAATATAAAATAAGATAACATTAATATATATTCTAGATTAGCATGTATAGTCACAAAAGAAAAAGAAAAAAAAAATTACCTCATTATTTGGTGAAACCTCAACCACAACAAAGGGTCCAGGAAATATTCTTGAATCTGCTTGAGACAATGAAAAACACTAATAAAAACTAAAATCATAACTTCAAAATTTAACAGGAAGCATGTTTGAAATGCAAGCAGTTAAGGTGGTTAAAAGGAATGATAGATTGACGTAGATGGATCATATCACCAACTGCCTTTAACCTGCCTTCTTGAACTATTTATATGGGCCTGGTTGCTACAAGGATCGAGGAAACACCAACTAGTCTTGCTGTCCTCGACATATGAGTGCTACCCATCTTGGCTTGGACACTCAAAACAATAGATGGCCATATATTTCATAGGGCGAAAAAATATATATGAAGTGCCATATTTATAAGGAAGGGAAATCCTGGCCAAGTTGCTAAGGTTGTTCCCTTCTGTAGGTCTCTTAGCTAGCTTTCATAGAAAACTTTGCTGAAGTTGCATCTTTAATTTGGTCGGATTGATTTTGTTTTGAAATTTAAGATCAGTTGCCAGCTCTCCCGTATTAAAAGGAATGTTTGTTAAAGGAAACTATTCCAACTCGTCTCTCTTAAAAATATATAATAAAGATTAAGAACTTATCCTGCAAATTCCACCATAGTATCTTAAACTAATTATTTAATTACACTTGCCTCCCCTATGTTTTCTGATATTACACTTACCTGTCCTCTGTCCTATTAATGTTATATTACATGTAAACCAATTCATTTTTTTTAAATTACATTTGCTTACCTGATTTTTAGATATTATGTTATCTGTTAACCCTAATTATTTAACTGAGAACTTCAGAAATGGGATCAAAGAAGTATATGTAATATTGACTAAATAAAAAAAGGAGTATAATTAACATTATTCATTTTGCTTATTTTCTTTATACTCCAAAAAAACTAGAATTCTTGTTTTGCAGTCAAATTTTCTCATGAAATTAGTCTGCAGTCTGTACAAAATAATATTTATTTCCTCCCAAGCACAGAAATGAGTATTTTTAATTCGATGGCCAAAATTTTGAAATTAGCTAAACATACTACTTTTTTTCTTAAAACATATGTTTTCTATTACAAAATATCATATGCTACCACTAAATTAAGTCGAGTTTGTCTTTCTATCTCCTAATTCACATGCAACATAGATCCTCTAATAGCCGTAACTATAGTTTAAATGCTCATTTGTGTTACTCCAATGATCATACACTTTTCCTTTTACCTATGTTGTAACAACCCATCCCACTCATCCCAAAATTAGTTTTTCATACAAGCTTCTAAATCAATTTGAAGAGCATAAATAGTAACCACTATATAACATAGAGAATAATTAAATTCATAACAATCAATGCATCATTAACCTTATCCAGCATGCTAACATTATGTTCACCTCTTTATCCACAAGTAATCCTATTTGTAATCTAATGTTAACTAATTCCAAAATACTATAGCTTATAACCCACATAGATATGCCTAGATTTTTGACCATCGATAACATTCTTTATTCTTGTAAACATGTGACATTGATTCATCTTCTAACATTATAGAATGAGTTGAAGAAAATAAAGAAAAAATTTTTGAAGGAAATAATTAAAAGAGAAAACATAACAAGCAAAAAGATCTTAATACATCGGATTGTTTAATCTTTACGAGAACAAACTAGAAATCCGAAATAAGGGTTTCACGAATACCTTAATGAATTCATCATAATTTCAATAATCACATAAATATTAAAAATGTATAAATAAAGTCATATATATAAGGGATATCAAACCCCAAATACGGATAAAGTTATTATTATCCTTACCACATTAAAAGTAATCCAAAATAATTAAAATGAATGAAGAAAATTTGTTTATAAATGACAAAGGCCCCTGAAAAACATGAGAATAAATCAAACTCGGCAAAATATATAGTTTACTCCATGGATTGGTCCATGAGAAATCAAATTTGTCTTAATTGAATTGACAGAATGTCAAAACATACTGATTATATTGCATCAAAAATGTCCCCGAGCCTTTTACCCCATGCTTTCACATTCACAATATATGATTCATAAACACACTTCAAAATAATTCCTACTATGTAAAAAATATCCTCTTTACTCTCACATATCATAACAAAATGCTCATCCCCAATCATGTACTAAATCAAAATGCTTAGCTTTTGCCAACCTAAAATTAGATAAAGTTAAGACTTTTGGTATCCCTGCAGTTAAAAATCACCTTGAATTCTCATGGAACTATTAAATTTTGATATCATAATGATCGTATCTTACCAAAAAAATTTAGGATTAGACTAACAAGGATGGAAGAATAAATACGTGAAACCATCGAATATAACCTTTACAGGTACTAAAGCAAAAATGCCTCCCATGATTCTCCCAACTAAATTAGAGAATTTTTAAATCTTCTTTCAAGCCAGCTTTAGTCCCTTCTAATATAATAGGCAAATTCTTTTATTTACGACCCTAAAAAATTACAAAGTTCTAAACCTTAAACTTGATAATTTATATTGCCCTTTTTTACCTTAATTATTGCTCAGGATAAACCATATCCTACCTTGAAGTCTTATCAGTGTGAGGAGAGAAAATCAAGAATAATTTTAATTCATATAGATTAGTTCATTTTAATCTATTTCTCTAGATTTTTAGCCAAGGATTTATTTAGATCATAAGTTCATACATTTTATGGACAGAAACTCTCATAGTTGATTGTCTCTATTGCTCACGAAAAAGCACCTAGGCTCAATTTTAGTCTTATATAGTATTTAGTTCAAAGTTAATTAATGGAGAATGGTTATGGGGATGGAGGTAAACCCAATCAAGATTTAGGATTCCAACATTCCAAAAATACTGGATGAACCTAATCAAAATTTAGGATTCCAACATCCCAAGTCGTGGACCTAATTTACCAAAGTTTTGAGTGTTTTTAAGTTATAACGTCTAAGGTAAGAGCTTAAAAGTATTAACTCTTAAATTAAGAAACAATAATACTGAAATAAATATTTAATAAAAAATTTTAAAAAAAAATTTTAGATTCACTCAAGGCACATAAACCAAACAATTTAAATCCATGTCTAAAATAAATGGCTAACTATAATTTATCTAGAAGATATATTAGTGAAAGAAAATTTAATGGCAAACTATTTAATTAAATAATAACAAAAATGAAAAAAATGAAATGTATAAACTACATTGCATGGTAAGAATTGAGCTGTGTTGTTTAACAAATTAATAAAGTGGAGTGAGAAGAGAAAGATAACAAGCAAACGACAAGAAAAAGAGACTGGGTGGATCGTAGCTAGTTCTAGAATAGGAGGGAGAAAAAAAGAGAGTAGGTGAAAGAAAGAGAGTACAAAACCAGATGAGAAAGCAAAGATGATGAGGGTAAGCATGAACGGAGCAAGCTTCGCGTGATGTGCAAGGTGTACGTGGAGTGGTGCAATTTATTTCAAATTAGGAGGGAGAAAAAAAATAGAAACACTTTTTATTCTTCCTATTTCTCCCGAACAAAAGTATTACGTAATCCAGATTTCTTTTTTCTCTTTTTCCTCCACGAAAGAAATTTAATTTTGAAATCCTAGATCTAATCCCTTCCACAAGAAGATGATTCACTAAGAAAATACTAGGATATTGAAGCTTGAACATAGAAAAAAAAAAATGAAATGTTGTTATATACAATTCAAGAGGTATGCTCGAAAGAACAAGAGAGAACTAAAATATAATTAATATAAAAAAATAAAATTCTGAAATATTATTTTATTTTGGCATAGAATGTTGGCCTTTAAAAAAGAAGCATTAAACAAAAGTTAAGTGTTGTTGAGATGAGGATGCTAAGGTGGATGAGTGGCTTGGCACTAAAGAGATAAAATGCCAAATGAATATATCCGTGATAGGGCTGGGGTAGCTCCAATGGTGGATAAAATTAGAAAGGGCCGTCTTAGATGGTTTGGTCGCATTAATCGTCGACCATCTGATGATACAGTTAGGAGAGTAGATGTTTTATATTCGATTTAAGTTAAGAAAGGGAGAGGTAGACATAAAAAGACTTGGGCATATTTTATAAAAAATATAAAAAATGATCTTAATATATTAGAATTAAATAAAAATATGACACTCAATTGGACGCAATGGAGAAAAAAGATTCATGTAGCCGACCCCACTTAATGGGATAAAGGCTTGTTGTGGTAATTTGAAATAATTATTTGCGTAAAATCACAATTAAATTAAATAAAATAGAATAAATAATGCCGAACTAGCAAAACTTGAATGTAGAGAGTTTGCTTGATAGTTTCAAGAAAATAGTTGATGTCTACATTGACATAAATTTATTAAGAGCAATTAGAATAATTCTAGTGAACTAAAATTTGATTAATACAAAAAGATAAATATGAAAATTATGAGACCAGGTAAGATTTAGCTTTAATTAAATTTTCATGTATTATGCTCTGAAGTTAAATGTAAAATATTAAGGTACAGTCCTATAAAAAATCAACAACAAATAAAAGAAACTAAATAAGAAATGTCAAGTTATAAGGATGTCTAAAATGATAAGTTGCACAAGCTTAAATAAATTAAAAATTCCAAGAATTTACTAAGTATGATTCATATATTAAAATACAGGTAAAATATTATCAAATAATGAGAGTAAATCATAATAAAAAAGAATAAATGATTAAAGAAACGATAAATAAACTACCCAATATTAATGCCTTAAAATGCATTGTCGTATGATTCAATGTATTAAAATAAAGGAGACCTTAAAGGATTAAAAGGTGAATCTAATCATCAAAGGCTGAGGTCGGCACTAATATTCTAATTTATAGTAATAATGTTAACCTTCTAAACTTTAGTACTTTTTTTTCTAAGATTTTGAATTAGGTGTAATTAGGCATGAATGATAATGTTTTTTTAAACATGAGAAATTGATTTTAAAAAATATAAGCAAACACATAAAATAATTATAACATAAACTATTAACAAAAAATAGTGAAAAATGATAGTTAATTTTATTAAAAAATTCCTTATGATAAAAAAAAAATGGAAAGTATTGAAGTTGAAATTTAAATAACATACTCAAAATATTATAATAAAGAAAATTTTAAAACATTAGAAATAATAATAGTTAAATTAAGACAATATATCAAACGTTCAATTAAAAATTTGAAAATTTTAATAGTAATATATATATATATATATATATATATATATATATATATATATATATATATATGGAGAAAAGTCCAAAGGGCTGATTTTATTGAAAAAGAAAAGATACATAAATGGAGTATGAGTGGACCCAAAAGAGGCACCCTATCCATACGATAACAACATACAATAAAACCCCAACATAAAAGGACATAGACTCAAAAAAATCTAAAACATACAAAACAAAACGAGTAGCTAGGGACAAGCAATTTTTGTCTTGCCTATTCCTCTAGTTTTAAGGACGGAGCCAGATAAAAAACTTTGAAGTGTCTGTTGGCCGCTGAAAGCTTAAATTTGAGATTTAATTTTATTTATGTATGTATATTGATTTTTGAAAATAAAACTTTAAATTTTAAAATATGGGAATGAGGATAAACGGATCTCATTCGAGCGTAATATCGCAAGTAACGCATCTATTCCAAAGAATAGACACCCTATTTGACGATATCGCTCGATCAAATAAACTACATAAATCATGACAACCGTTCTTGTTTGCGAACCTTTATGTGGACCGAAAATTCCCCTATTTAATACAAAAAGAATTAAATAGGGTTTATATTATCTCGTGTCTTTAAAACTCTCTATAGAGGCAAGCCCCTATAGTCAATTACCCCTCAAATGACCGAAATCACTTGAGAGAACTCTCGATTTAGATCAGGGGTTTCCATCTTCATGAATTCAAAGGGTAGAGTTTTCAACGAAGTATGGTAATAGGAAATCTAACAGGGGAAACAAACAATGTGAAACAATTATTTCCAGAATTAAAAAAAGAGAGGTAGGGGACGTCACGGATCTCGAAGAGAACCTCGATGACTTCCCAGACTATCTTAATGTTGGGCTTTAAATTTTGGAAATGAATTTATTTAAGTTTCAATCCTGCCAATTAATTATAGGAATTACATTTACATAATCACCTGATTATGCAAATAACCTGAAAGATAGGAGGATTTACGTCGTATCGGATGACAACCTCAGAATCCTAAGCGAAATAGAGCTTATATTGCACAACAAGGCTGTGCAAAGGCCTAAAAGAACAGGTGAGGACTTATGTCGCACTAGGCGGACTACCTCGAAGTCCTATGGCTTATTATTCAGACTAAGGAATAGTTTTGCTGAGGTCGACACAGGTTTTGCTGTTGAAGATGGTCGTGCTGCCCACCGTGCTCCAAGCTCCACGTCGTAGCAAGATCACAGTTTAGATTTAAAGTTTAGGTTAAAATGAACATGCAAATTACTTTATTTTGTTCATTATTATTATTATCATTACCATTGCAAACCTTGAGTGTGTGTTGCAGTGACAGGAGCAGTACTAAAAGAAAACAAGAAAATAGAAAACAAGAAAATAGGTACACATGAACATGCTATAGTGAATAACAAGAAGCAGGCATCACAAGCAAGTTATGCTAAGTATGCTGCGGTAAACATGCTACGCTAAGCAATAAACATGCTACACTAAACAGGAGTACATGTTACAGAAAATAAAACATACTACGCTAGCAGGAATATGCACTGTAACAAATAAAACATCCTGTACTAACGAAGCGAGTGCTTAGAAAGTAAAGCATGTAACGCAGTAAAGGAAAGAAGTAAAAAAAATGCTGCAAGTGTACCGTAGGCGCTGATTACCCGCGGTGTATTGTTACCTGTTTATTATTGTCATCTTATTGTTTTCCTGCAGAAAAGGCGTCAGCACAAGAAAAGAACAAGAGTGAACGTAGTAAGGAAAACCTGACTAAGTAGGGGCATTACCGTACGTGCAGGAAAAGCGAGGTGTGAAATCTGGGAACAAACCCAAAAGAGAGACGACAGGAAAACAAAGAAAATCGAGAAAGAAAAAAAGAACTTCCGTGGAAAAACCTCGAAGAAAATCACGAACAAGCGCGAAAAAGTCGTAGTGAAAACCACGAAAACACTTAAAGAAGAAACTCACAGAAGTCCCGCTAAACTCACGGGGAACAATAAGAAAGCCATGGGGCACCTGAAAAGGACCGTAAGCATGGTGATGGGGAGGACTCGAGCTGACGCGTGTCTTCCCGATCTTGGACAAGAGCTACCGGACCGACACCTCTACAGAGGCGATCCTAACCTCGACTCGAGTAATTAACCGTGGACCTTTGCTAATTTTTATTCATTTCAATTTGCATGCATATAAAATTTTATAAGTAATTTCGTCGTAGAGAAAGTTTTGTTGCAAAAGTATTTTTTTTTTTTTATAAAATAAGATACGATCACGTCTAACTACCACTAATCGAGCTGGAGACTACTAACAACTTAAGGATACTGGTGACAACAGTCTTACCAAGAATTGGCGAATAGTATCGTCGATCCCGAGCCTCGACTCCAATGGAGATTTTACGCACTGGCAAGGGGATACTATTCTAAAACCCTCTTTTTTAAGCACACATAAGCATTATCGTCGTTGTCCTAACCCCAACCACCCTACTTACAGCCTTGCTTGATAGCCCCACATATAGCATAAAGGGGCTATATGTGCACATCCACATGTCCCCTATAGGTGCGGACATTGAACCAAGAAGCAAGGAGAAAATCAAGGGACGGGAGAACAAGGCAAGGAAAGAGGAGAAAGCAATCCACCTAACGCAATTCTTGTAAAAGAGGTGAACTGAATTCCAACATCAGTCAAAACAAGTCAATCACCCTGGACTTCCGACCGTCCTTACACGACCTACAAAGACCTAAAGAAACGTCGGCACTCTCGGAGAGGATGAGGACTAGACCACTAGGGAAAACACTCCATTTTCCCAAGTAACGACAGTAAAGAACGAAAACGGACATAAAGTCATCGACAAAGCCCCCATACTCTAGATCACTGCTAAAGAAAGCTAGCCTCAACCAGAGAAAATAACTCTGTAAAGCCAACACAAAATTTCGATACAAATGCTAAAACTGCGTTCCCAAATGCCACAGGTATAAGTCCAATAAGTGTTATAATTTAAGCCCCTCAAATACTAAAATACAAGTCCAGCAAAAATCAAAACGCAAGTCCAACCTAAAGGGGACTCGAGCCCACTAAAAGGGCCAAACTGAGAACACCAAAAGGGGTAAAACCAGTCCATTCAAAGGGCAGAAAAATGGCCCAGCTAGGGGCAAAACCGAGAAACAGCAGGAGGCAAATCAGCCCAGCAAGGGGCAAAACCGAGAGACAGCAGGGGGGCAAACCAGCCCAACAACAGGGGCAAAACCGAGCAGCTCAAAGGGCAGAAAAATGGCCCAGCTAGGGGCAAAACCAAGCAGCTCAAAGGGCAGAAAAATGGCCCAGCTAAGGGCAAAACCGAGCATCTCAAGCACAAGACCATGACCTCAATTCCTTCACATATGCATTAGTCAAAAGAGGTGCTTTCCAGAAAAGTTTTCAATGCTCAAGCCTTCAAATAGATGAATCTAATGATATATGTAAATCCCTCATAAGCCACAAATCTCAACTTGCATAGATAGTATTTAAACCAAGTTACCACATTCAATGCTTGCATAAAGAAAGGAGAATATCTAAAACATGTTTCCTTTTGTTTTATCCTCCCAAAATAACCAATCAAAATAGAACTAATAATATGAATCGGAGAGAGAATACACCACTCCAAACATCACAAAAGAAAATACCCCGCCTTCATGTATTAAAAAGAAATATCTCATTTCATCCCCAAGCACTTAAAGGCCTCCAAGTCTCATAAAAGTCATCCCCATCTTTAAATTTTTGAAAAGAAAAACCCCTTATTTTTATGCTAAACATAGCCACAAATTTATAGGACTTGCAAGACTAGCTAGAATAACCAACCATATAACAGAAGAAGTTCACAATAGCTCTCAAACATGCTATCCACAAGAAATAACATGCATAAGCCCTCAAAAATGGAGCACAATATTATGTAGGAGTAAAATGAGAAGTGTAAAGCATGCTATTTCAAACTACGAAGTGTAAAGCACGCTGTCTTCAACTATAAATCCATGTCCAATACAAAAGCAAAGCATATGTGATACTATTGTATAAACACCTTTCTTTTTCTTCTTTTTTTTAAGAAAGGAAAAGACAAGAGATTAGAGAAATTTGCAAGATAAAGCATTAGTTAAGCACATTTTCCCTCCTTCCCCTCTCCATTCAAACAAGAAAAGAACTATCATGCCACTAAGGAGGAGGGGAGGATCCTTTTTTTCATATTAAAAAGAAAGACAAGCATGCTAACAGTAAATGAAAGAACGGCTAGCCGAACCAACCAACAGGAAGCACCGAGCCAAACAGGGCAAGCTACAAGTCACGGCAAGCACAACCGAGCAAGACGGGAAGGGGAGAGGGGTTACCAGTTAGGTTGAACAGCACAAGGAGAAAGAGGTCGGGCAAGCCGACAAGCAAACCGAACCAAATGCCGAGCAGCTCAAGGCTCGAGCACACCAACGGAGCATAAAAAAAGGAAAATGCAGCACCTCTTCTTCCTTCTTAGCTAGGGCTAAGCTTTCCTCAAGCCCAGAACACACACTCACACAAGAAGAGCAAGGCAAGAGGAGAGAAATGGCAGCACCCCCTCAAAGAGAAAATCAGCCAACCCCAACCCTAACCTTAAGAGAGGCTTATATAGCCAGCTCAAAGAAGGAAAGGCTACGCATACTTACCTGGAGAGGTCGGCTGGAGTGGAAGGAGGCGGGAGAAGTGGAGACAAATGCCGCAGAAAAGAGTGGCGACAGGAAGCGGGAGTGGCGGCAGGGAATGCCGAAAAGGACCTGCTGCGAGCAGAGCCAGGGGAAGTGGCGAGGCACAGTGGGGACCTGGATCGAAGTCGCGCAAGGAGCCGCGGGAGCCAGGGCAAACGGGTGTTCGATCGGACCGAGAGGGGGGAGTGAAATTGGAGGCTCGGGCGTGTGCGCGAGTTAGGGAATTAGGTTTTAAGGATTTAAAATAAAAGAAAATTTATTTTATTAAATCGTATCGAATCTCGTGTTGTTTACTCGCGCTCGGAAACGTAGCAAATTATACGTCCTTCCCTAGCAAATTCGACATTCCGGACGCATCGGCGCAGTCCGTTTCGCGATCCGAGGTCGTTCGGACAACTTCGTCGTCGGTCGGGTCGAAAGTGCGTCAAATCCGATCTTCTCTGAAATTCTGACTCGACGTCGCTCGTCCCGGCGTTCTGACTTCGGTTTTGATCCGCTGCGGAGTACTGAAAGCGTCGAGGTCGCGAATCGAGGAATTTGTGCGCGGTGGTGTAAGAAACATGTACGAGGCTGTCCTAATGTTTGGTGGTCCTATGGGGACTCAATTTGGATTCATAACGTCAATTCCAACCTGCTATGAGCTAGAGGTACGAAATTTAGTCTGAGATACCAAAAAAGTGACGAAGCGGCTTCGAACGTTCTAAAACGAGGTGGGCCCATTGCTAGGAATCTAAGATCGTCGGAGAAGCTCCTAAAGCTAGAACCCTAAATCCTAAGAAGAAAACTAAACCTCGACAAAAGTGAGGTCAACAGTGTCGTGCCATTGTCAGGAGTAACCAAAGTGTCATCCATTAAGTTTCCAAGTTGGAGTGTGCCCCCAGCCTTCTTCTTCCGCCGAGAACTATAAACTTGTCATTCTTCATCTGAAGCTAGACTCATGCGATCCTCGGTCTGATTACATGGTAGACCCGCAGTAGAAGAAAAGTCAGTTGTTGCAACAGTGGTAGATTCAGTGTGTACTGTCACCTATGCACCTGGTGCTTCCTAAAGAGAAGCTGCAGAACTATCCTGATTTACAATCCGAACATTATCTCTTGCAGAATGGTCAGAGGAAGGGGCAATTGCTTCAGATACCAACTCCGGTCTTGTGGTGAGTCCCTCCTCAAGTGGAGCCAATGAGTCCAGAGCTGTGGGGAGTTCTTGAATTGCATCAGATACCAACTCGTTTTGTGGTGAGTACCTCCTCTGGTGGAGCCAATGTGTCCAGAGCAGTGGGGTCCTGCTTTTGACTAGAGGTTCTCAACTGTGGGTGCAATCTGAAACATTTCTCTTGTGGGTGTCCGAACATCTTGCAGTACTTGCAGTAGTGAGGTTTTTGTTCTATAATGATTTTTAGCCAATAGCCATTGTGAGCAGAGCCAAGCCAGATTTCATCTACATCGGGTAGTGCAATATCCCTTTCAATCAAAATCTTTGCAGTATAAGGCCTTGAGAAATGAACTGTAGATGTGTTTACCTGCATAGGTTTTTCAAGGAAATTCTCAATCGCATATATGGTAGGATAGTCAAAGAATTGAAGCTTAAGTTCAAGTAATGAAAACCAGATAAACGCAAATGAGGGTTCTTGACTGGGATCAAACTCAAAAGTCCATTCGAGCAACCTTATAGATTTGCCCTCAATAGTGATGAAGTTCTTTGAGAAAATCCTTGTGTAGTCTTCTTCTATGCACAGCTGAATCATAACATGTCTTCCGTCGAGAAGGCCCGCCTACCAATCCCCAACTAGCTTGAAATCTTCGAAAACCTTCCTGATAATCTTCATCTTAAGGCGACCTAATTGGAACTTGTCAACTAGTGTAAATTTGTGTTTTTCTGCAAGAGATGAGATTTCAGCATCAGAGAATAATAATGTTGGTTTGCCCGTCTTTTTCCCTACACTTTTAATGAGGTTGCAATCTCCATGTCCCGCAAAAGAATCATGGTACGACTGGGCAAATATCGGACTGTCCGCGAGGTGGAAAGGAGAGTTGTGTTTGTGAGGCACTGTAGTATTGGAGAGTTTGGCAGAGTTGTCACCGGTAAGGGTGGCGGTGTAGGAAAGCCCTGAAGCCACATACTCCAGGAGAAGTACCTGGCGCAACTGACCTGTCGCCAGTCGAAGTCTGCACAGCCGCAGCAGATGACGCGAGCAGTCTGGCAGGGCGCGGCTTGACTACAAGACAGACGCGCATGCGGATGAGCAGCGACGTAGGAGAAGACGCGGGAAACAACAAGCTCTTCCACAGACGCCGCAACGGACGAGTCAAACAAGACCGCGAGCTTACGCCAGTGACGAAGACAAAGAGCAGTGAAGTCGTCGATAGGCACGGCGAATACGAAGGGAAGTGAAGAACGACGCCAGGGAAAGACGCGGGAAACAAATGCGATGCGATAAATGTTGTATGAGTCGCTAGGGGTTCCTCCATGAGGCGAAGCCCTAGCAGAGCCGAGCGTGGGAGACGACATAAGGGAGAAGATATACATCATATATATATATATATATATATATATATATATATATATATATATATATATATATATAGATAAACGAATGAGCATTATACGGCACCATAATATTCATAAAAAAAGAAGTTACAAAAGGGAGTGTGAAGATGGATTCCCACTGCACATCTAAAACACAAAAAAAATATATCACGCACTCGTAGAGGTTCCACCTTCAGCAAAAAGTAGAAAAAGACAGTGAAGGATAACAGCAAAAAGAAAAAGAAAGTGAATGAGAGAAAATGTAGTCCAAATGTGAAATTCAGCCAAAGAAAAAACTAAGGTAACTCCAACAACAATATATTTCGCAGTCGAGATCCAATACATGTGTAGCAGTAGCATCCATGTCAGCTCCTGTACCTGTAAGACGCCAAAAATAGAAGGACCCGCTTCTATATATACCCAAAAAACCAAGGCAGCCAAATACACTCAAAATTAGGTAGCTAGAGATGATCTAATTTTGCCCTGCCTCTGCCTCTAGTTCAAGGAAGGGAGCCAGCTAACAGATTATTAAATTTGTTTCCATTGCCTGAAATAACCAGTGCATCATCCATTAAATTCTTGAGTTACAGTTGGCCTTCATTCTTTTTTTTCCTCCTGGATGTGTAAACCTGTCATTCCTCATCTGAGGACTGACTCGTCTGATCAGTAGGTTGGTCAACAGATTGTCGGGCACGTACATCATGAGCCCTTAGCGTCTGAGTAACGGTAACAACTTGCTTGGTAGTTGCCTTAGCATAAACCAAATGTGGTGAGAGTTGTGGTTCTCTCAAAGGAGGGGCATCATTAAAACAACGAACATCTTGAGATTGATCAATATTAGTAGTATGGGGAGCTGTGTCATGAGACTCCAAAGTACCATGCTCCAATCCAACAGTTGGAGTAGAGTGTTCAAGAACAGGAGCATCCAGGGATAGAACGGCTTGGGTATGGGGTTCTTCATCTGAGAGAACCAAGGTTTGAATAAGAGGATCATCAGAAAATTTCCCATCAGGAAAAGCGTTAGGCAGATAAGCAGAGGTAAGTGCGGTGTTGGAAAGCAGGTCGGGTTGCACCTCCTCAGCAGAGATGGTAGTCGGCAAGATGTCCACCACCAATTCAGCA
Source organism: Papilionanthe hookeriana x Papilionanthe teres (assembly GCA_022702705.1). Taxonomy (NCBI): domain Eukaryota; kingdom Viridiplantae; phylum Streptophyta; class Magnoliopsida; order Asparagales; family Orchidaceae; genus Papilionanthe; species Papilionanthe hookeriana x Papilionanthe teres. The sequence goes on along the minus strand of CM040423.1, from coordinate 51,693,010 downwards.
TGATAGGTCTTTGAACAGATTGCTGAACTTTAGCAATATCTGAACTTAAGTGGGGATGCAAGTGATAGCAAGTAGGAACGTTGTGGCCAAACATACTACAATGAGAGCAAAAAGGAGGGTGTGGTTATATTTCAACCTTTTGTCAATACTCTTCGTGATTGGGTCCAATCCATACCTCATCCGGAGCTGGTTGGGTGATATCTCTCTTAACTAACACACAAGCCACAGAGGGTCTGGTGACAACAAGCGTGGGACAATCAACCTTAAGAAACTTACCGTAAGCAATTGCTAAGGAGTAAAGAAGTTCATAATTGAAGAGTTGTAGTTTTAAACTCGAGAATTTTATCCAAACAGGAATGATGGGGGACTCCGCTTTTGGATCAAAATCAACAGTCCACTCCAGAATTTTCATAAAACAACTATCGATATTGATTACCTTTCGAGAAAAAATATGAGTGCAATTCGCATCGTTATATAACAGAATAAGTATATGTAGGTCGTCAAGTACGCCAATTTTCCAACTACCCGATAACTTCATAGCATCAAAATCTTTCCGAATGATCTCAAACTTAGGGTGACAATAAAGAAATTTTCTCACTAGAGCAAAACGACAAGAAGACGCAAGAATACCGGTTTCAACTTCAGAGAGAAAAGAGTAGGTTTCCCTTTTTTTTTGGTCAAGCTTTTAATGAAAGTGTAGTCACCACCATCAACTTCAAGGGCCTCGTGGAAAGATTGTGGAAAAATGCAGGTCTTACCGATACCAAAACCAGGCTCCAAACCTACAGACATAGCAGCGGCATAACTTTGCTCCATCTGAGGGCCAGAGAAGGGCAACAAGGATCGGAGTAGAGGAACGCTCGACGGAAGGGACGGTGTCGAGCAGAGAAGAAAGATCCGACGTCAAAGCACAGTCGACGTGAGGAAGGACGAAGTGCGAGAAGCCGCACCGCAAGAACGAGGAGAAGCATGCAGTCGAGGCACGGGCGAACGAAGTCGAAGCAATTATGAAGTCAAGCGAACGAATTCGAAATAGACTAAGTCACAAAATCGGAGCAGATGAAATAACGAAGTCGTATCAGTGCGAGAGCCTTACTGCGACAGTGAGAGGATGAAGACAACGAAACCTAAGGAGCCCTTCGTCATCGGGTTGGAATGAAACCGAAGAAATCAAGGCTGGGGCGAAACCCCAACATAGCTACCCGCCATCATTACCTTAATGTGTGTGAGTGTGATGTTAAATATTAGAAATAAATAACTTATATAATTATGAAAATTTTTAATGGTGTCATTTACAAATTAGTAATTCAATAAAAAGACTATGTTGAGAAATAAAAAAAAGAATTAAAGGGACAATGAAGGTTTTTATAGTTAAATAAGAATAAAGATTAATTAAGCTAAATAACGCATCAAATTATAGTCATGAAAAGTTAAAAGTTTAACGATAGTGATATTTTAAACACTAAGATAAGGACTTCAAGAACTAAATTGCTAAGCATGATTTATATAGTTGAATGAAAGTAATTATTGAAAAATAATAAAGAGATATAAAGCCTAAGAATTTTCTTTTTGAATTAAATTTATGTAAATTTATTTGGGTAATGATATAAAGTTAAGGAAGCTGAAATTTAAGGATCAGGTGACGAGCAAATCTTTTAAGTGCACTTAATGATGTTATTACTTCAATTTTACAATTAGAAAATGTCTAAAGTGAATATCTATCACTTTTTTACGAAGAATATCATCATATTGTTGAGAGTGTTAATCAGAATTTATCCTTTTTCAACTGCCAATGATTATATCATGAAAGATCATGTAAGAGTAATAACTGTATGATGAGTTGAGTATAAAATATAGGATAACTATGAGTATATGCACGGTTATATAAAAACATGGAGTTCAACTGATATTGGAGTAAACCCAAACAACAAAAATGAAACAAAATATTATTGTTGAATTCAAATAAGAGATACAACAGGAAATAGCAATAGACATGACACGCAAACTCAACTAGGGTTCGATCCAGGAGTGATGGAGGTCAGCTAGATAAGCTGAAAATGGTGGTAGGCTGCCGGAATGGGTAGGATGGGGTGTTGGAGGGTGGTGGTTTCAGCATGTAAAGTTTCTGGGAGGTGGCAGTGGTCATGGGTGGCTGAAACAGTGGGGCAGCAGCAATAGAAGACGGTAGGGACGGCTGGGAAGGTTGGAACAGACAAGAATATCACAGCTTTGCTGTCTGTGTGGCAGCAGCAGGCTGGGAAAGTGGTTGGGATCAACGAGAAGGCAGCGACAAGCAGCAGTAGTAGGCTGTTTGGGGTGGCAGCAAGGTGGCGCACAAGCTTTGGAAGACAACAACAAAGGAAACGTGTGGCTGGGATGCAGCAGCAGCAAGGTGAAACGCAAATCTGGAAGGACGCCGCAGGCAGCGGTAGGTTGGAAGACTGGTTATGGAAAGTGGCACTGCAGAAAAACATCCGGAAGGTCATTGTAAGGGGCAATGCAGCTGCAAAGGGAGACGAGGAATGATGGAAGGATGGAGAGAAGGATAATCACTACCTTGGGAGAGAGATACAGCCGAAATACCACTCAAATCATGAATATCCCTAGAAGGTAAAATAGAGACGTTGGGGACTGTCTCGAACAAAACATACAAAAGCACCAACCCTAAAACATCAAAAAATCAAATATATAATAATACGATAACTAGGAGTATCCCAAGTAGACCGGCCGACTCCACAACAATCAAAAAGACCTAGACCGCTTTGGACATCCTAATGGTGAAATTTCGAGAACCATGAGACAATCACAGCATGCTCATGGATTTCAACTCTAAATGACAAGATTCAGCAATTTTTTTGACTGATTGGCTAGTTTTCTAGGACAACTCCCGCCTTCTTGCTGAATTCTCCAACCGGTTAGCTGCAACTGTGACTGATGAGGAGACCTGTAGGTCTATTCAGGACATGAGACCCAATCGGACCCCAATAATTGATGACATCACTAAGTCCTTCAACAAACAGTTATGACCCATCATAAATAAGGATGCGTTAGAGACGGTTCATGCCTTCTTTACTTCCAGTAGCATGCATACTAGTTCGAAGGAATATCTAGCTGTCCTCCCGAAATAAGAACACGCTGATTTGCCTCGTATGTACAGGTCGATTAGTCTTTGCACTACTGTTTACAAGGTGTCAGCCAAGCTGTTGGTCAACCTGCTCAAAGGAATGCTGTCTTCCTTGATCTCGGCCGAGTAGGGTGCTTTCATCCCTCAAAGATTGATCTCCAACCATTGCTTAATTGCCCAGGAAAAGGTTAATAAGCTCAATAATTCTTCGACTAAAACAAGGCTCATTTGTATTAAAATTGACATGTTACAAGCTTATGATAAGATGAGTTGGAATACACTCCGAATAGTGTTGGAAGGGTGGGGCTGCCCTAGAACCATCTCCAGTTGGGTTTTTGGTTGTGTCGAGCATCCTAAATTCACTTTGTTGATCAACGGTAAACTTTCACCTCGGATCTAGGTTAATTGCGGATTCCGACAAGGCTGATCTTTTATCCCCATACCTCTTCATCCTATGTTCTGAACTCCTTTCCATAGCCTTAGAACAACATGTGCATCATATTGGCATTAAATTGGCAAGCAAATCTCCCTGTATCTCTCACCTTTTGTATGTAGATGGTATCATATTGTTTTCCTTAGCTTCTATGACGGCGGAGAAGCAACTCATGAAGATTCTAGGGGATTATTGCAATTGAACGGAACAAAAGAACAACACTGTGTTATGAGTGGAGATTGATTTTGGTGAGCAACGGGAAAGAGCACCCAGCACCTATGTGTCGGGTTGTGGGCGTTTAAGTGCCCATTTGGGAGCTGCTCAGACAGAAAAGCCAGCGCCCATGTGCCAACTTTGGGCGCGTATGTGCCCATATATGCACAAGCACGGTCTGTTGGCGCCTAGGCGCCAACTACTGGGCGCCTATGTGACCAATATTAGGTGCCCCGATGTTTGCTTCCTGAGAGTTTGGTGCTTAGACACTAAGTTTGCGCGCCTAAGCGCCAGGAGTGGTTGGTGTCGGATTTCGGTTTTTAAGTCCGATTTCGAGCAGGTTTCTGTAGATTTGATATTTCTTCCTTCGGTATTCTTCGAGAAGCATCCCAGTGAAGGTGAAGAATGTCAAAGAGGTAGATTTCGGTGATTCGGCGTGATTTTTTTGCATCGGATTGCAGAGGGAAGATTGTGAAGCGAGTCCTGTAAGTTTTATTTGTATGTTGAGAGAAAACTTGTGAGTTCTTTTTAAAACCTTCTGAGTTTCATAGTAGAAATTTTTTGTGGTGTAGCTCCGTGATTTTTTCTTGTTCTCAGATTTTCCTAAGTATATTCTCGTTTCTTTGATTGTGCTTCTGTTTCAATTTTTATTCTAATTTTTTGTCAAATTGGTGCGATCATGTTAGTCTGCGGTATGGTTTAGTTTCCAATTGATTATAAGCCCCGGTAAAGTAGGAGATGTCCTATCAACTGATGTCAGAGCGGAGTTCGAATTGAGTAGAAGCAATGACCGAATAAACAAGGTTCAAAGTGGAGAAGTTCAATGGAATGAACTTCATTTTCTGTAAGATGCGGGTGAAATATTTACTGTATCAGAAAAAAATTATACTTGCCACTGCAAAAGATCACAAAGAAGCCTGAATCTATACCTATGGAGGAATGGGAAGTGTTGGATCGAATGACACCGGATTTAATCAAGTTGACATTTTCCTCATTTGTTGTGTTCAACATTATGAATGAGAAAACTATAATGGATCTTATGGCGGCACTGGCCAAGATAAACAAAAAACCTACTGCTTCCAATAAATTTTCCTGATGAATAAGTTATTCAACATGAAGATGGCGGAAGACAGTTCAGTGGCAAAACATCTCAATAGCTTTAACACTGTGATAAGTCAGTTGTGTTCTGTAGGGATCAAGTTTGATGAGGAGGTCAGAGCACTGGTGATACTATATTCATTATCGGAAAGCTGGGAAGGCTTGGTAACGACGATGAGTAAATTGGTGCGATCTCGTTATTCTGCGGTGTGGTTTAGTTTCTAATTGATCCTAAGCCCCAGTAAAATTGGAGATTTCCTATCACACTGCAAAATCTGTTGTTATCTTTAGTAAGGCCACATCGGAGTCAAAGAAATAGGTGTGTAAGTGAGTCAAGCCGACTCGAGCTCGGCTCGATAAGTGTCTCATGAACCAAGCTCAATGAACTAACAAGCCAAACTCAAGCTAGTCTCGATTCAACTCATTAGCTCATGAGCCGACTCATTCAAATAAATTTTAATATTAAACATACTTAAAATATATCATATTTGATGATTTTATCTTTAAAGTACTAAAAAATTTTTAAAAATATATTTTGTATTTATATGAAATGATTTTTTATTTTTTCTATATTAATTGCTCATTCTATTAGTCATTTTATTACAACACTAACATAAATAATTATTATTTTATCTTTTTTATAATAAACAAACCAACTTGTGGGCTCAATCTTGGAGCTTAAGCTCGAGCTCGAGCTCGAACTAGATAAAATTAATCAAACTCAAGCTCGAAGCGATGGTCACTTGAGTTCAACTTAACTTGTTTACACCCCTAGGAAGAAATGACGTATAACATGATTTTTAAAATTCACGAAAGTTACGGAGTTCGAATACCTCGATATTCATCTTGCTTTAAGGAAACTCAACAAAGTTGATTCCAAGTATCATTCAAAAGGCCGCCACTAAAACAAATGCGTGGAGCACTAAGCAGCTCTCTCTCGCTGGTCAGGTACTCTAATCAAAGCTTCACTACTAACCATGCCTATACATATCCTCACACACGTTGATGTACCAAGTAGCATTATTGGAGGTGGTTAAGAAAAAAGATGTAAACAATTCTTATGGAGGAAAAATGCAATTCAACCCGCTATGCATTACGTTGCATGGGACATTTTGCCAACCGACCCAGGCCGATGGCCTACGTTTTCATGCTTCAAAAAACTATAATGGACCCTTGAGGTCCATAATTGCTTGTATGTTCTTTAATGAAAAAAATTCATTGCTCTGTAAATGGTTGGTTGCACGGTATTGCTCGAATGTTTGGAACCCCGTCAGCAAACACAACACTTCAGTTACATGGAAAATTATTTGTGATGAGGCCAAAGCTTTACAACCTATAAGGTGGGAAATCCCCAATGGACATAGCATTGCTCCTCTCGAACATACTTGGATTAATAACATTCCAATTGCAAAATGACCATGCCTCGTCAACATCCATTCCATCGAAAATATGAATGTTTCCAGTCTTCTCACGTGTGGTAACTAGAACAGTGCAGCCCTATGCAACAACTTTTGGAGAAGAAATGGTAAATAGAATTCTACAAATTAAAATCCAAAGTGATTGCAACATTGAGTGATTGGAACTCGGCTATATGTATGTGGGCAAAACTCTATTTGCACTTATGAGGCAAGGTTTATGCTCCATATGGACAACCAGAACTAGATCAACAAATTAAAGCTTCACCACCATAAGAGCTTTTTTTTTTTTTTTGTGGAGGATTCTGCATACGCCATCCGTACCCATACTTCAGTCATGGACACCACCCTTGGATCAAACCTGAAAAAATAACCCATATTATGAGTAATTGTTTATTTTTTTACAGGGTACAAGATACCTTGTGGAGGTAGGTAATTTCTACGCCCCATTTTCACAGTTTTGAAGACACTGCCCAAAAACCTAGCAGGACATTGAAGAATGTTGCGACCCATTGTTTTGCAACATGGTCCACCGTTGTTGGAGATCCCGGAACGTCATGTGTCACAACCGCCCTCACGGAATACTGTCAACTATTGTTCTTGAAGCGTTAACTAAGACTCGCCTTTAACCATTCCCAAGCCAATGGGATGCTAGCCAACCTTCCAGGTAGGTTCATTCCCTTTCAGGCATCTCCCTCTTGGACGATTAAAGTCAATATAGACGGGGACTTCCTATCCTCAGGAGTGGTCGGAATTGGTGATATCATTCGTGACGAGACGTCGCAACTAAACTGTATTTATGGGACAAATTTCTGCATTGCGACAACGCGCAAGTGGAAATGCTTGCAGTTTTATCTCTCCACGAGATCAATGAAGATTGAATGACTGAAGGCAAGAGCATAATAATAGAGGGGATAATTCCAACATTATTATCATCTTTGGGAGCACCATGGACAAGAAGATGTGGCAACACAAAGCACATGAAAATCTAAATATTAGTTTTTTGCTACAGTTAAAGGAAGTTTTGTTTCAACACACCTATAGAAAAAGCAATGTAGCATACCATACTAGGGCAAGATAATGATTTTCTTTTGAATCATGTAAATGTCCATGATCCTCTCTTTTTGCTTTTACATAAGGATAGTGCCCGTTTTATAAATGTCCTGGAGGCATAGTCTTTTTCGTTTCATGGGACAGTTTCTTTTTAGTAACTTTTTTGCTTCTTTAATGCAACGTTTAATATTTCAAAAAAAAATCATGCACCGGTTCTGTCCAGGCACGAAAGCGAGAAAACGGGAGTCCCGCTTTCCATTTCCGTGGTGGGAAAGCCTTGCAATGCGCCCCACATCAAACTCCCACGATTGAGGAAGTTTCGGCCTCATTTGTCTAAGCTTCTATCACCTCATAGTATGAAATCAGGTAGGCCAAGTTGAAGGTGGCGGGAATGTTGTCATCTCCCAAGGTTGGAGGGTTTTCGCTGCATCTCTAAAGACTCCTGGATCCTCTTGTTGGATGCCATATCCCTCAAAACACCTGAGACAGTTCTAGAACTGTTAGTAACCATCGAAACTCTATGCCAAATGTAAGAGTATTCAAAAGGTAGACTAAGGTTGGCTCATCCGTCTCCAAAGTGACGCAGCAGTGACAGCTCTAGAGGCAAGCTTTCAGTCAGGAGACCCTAGAACTCTCCTAGTGGTTGCCCTGTATCTGGAATCAGTTTTTCTATCTTGTTGTCCTCTATCATCACAAAAACTGATCCCTCTAGCGCTTCTTCGCTGACACGACCGCCTCTGACGTCGAACTTTGCAAAAGGTGGGAGAACCGCGCGTTTTCCATCCTTTGTGAAAAAGTAAGCATTCTTGAATCCATCATGTTGAATCCGATGATCAAATAGTTACGGCCTCCCCACCAGGAGGTGCATGCATTCATGGGCACCACTTCACATCACACTTCATCCAGAAACTAGTTCCCAATAAAAAACTCCATGTAAAATCTCCTGTCAATATTGACCATGTTTGCCTTCTTCAACCATATCAGAGAATACAACTGAAAATGTCTTTGGATCTTGAGGCTCAACTTGTCTATCATATGTGTAGACATCATATTCTTACTACTACCTCCATCAATGATTAGTCTGCATATAACTTCTTTGACAATGCAACGGGTGTAGAATATGTTTAGGCGAAGCCATTGTTGCTCTCTGGTAACCTAGTCTAAAAGCTAGCTGAATCACAAGCATCTCGCTCTCGTGCACTGGAAGCTGGTACTCACACCAATTCAGCTGCATCCTCCTCGCTCGCCTCCTCCACTACACCATGCTTGTCGGGCAATTGGAAATGATGTGTCCATATCTGTGTCACCTGAAGTATTTTATGTCTGGAACTGCGCTGAGGTCTCTACTCCTCTCAGACTTCCTCTCACTTTAGGAAACTCTATCATTCTCCTAGCAAATCTTCTCAACTCGTTTAGGCATGCTCATGCTAATGTCCCCAAGTGTGGGTCGTTTTCTAAATGGAGATGGGTGCCTGCTTAGCTTCTGCTTTCTCTTCACCCTCAATGCCAAGGTCTAAACATCATCCAAAGACCAGTATGGCCGTAACTAGACCACATTGTCGATGGGGTTTTATACCTCCTAAATATTTGGCTATAGTGTGCTCCCCTGGCTCTGTCAGCTCACATTTCAGCTTAAGATGATCAAAATTCGTTGTGAACTCCTCCATTAACAAAGCCTCTGATATAAGTGAAGCCTCAAGAACATATCCTGACAGTAGTGTGAGGAAAAATACTTCTTCTGCATCCCTTTCTTTATCTTCTCCAAAGTGAAAATCTTGCTCCGACCTTCTCTCTGTCTCTCTCTATTCAATTTCTCCCACCACAAAGATGCACTCTTCTTCAACTTGACTGCAGCGAACTTCACTTTGTTGCTAGCTGTCACTTCCTTGTATTCAAAGATCCTCTTGACTGCCTACAACCAGTCAATGAAGTTATCCAAAATAATTCCCTCAAAATCTGGTAGGTGTTTCACTCCCAAGTACCAACAGACATTTTATCCCTCTGCCTCCTCGAATACTAATCCAAAAGTGTCATAGCCTGCCTTCTTCACTAGAATCATCACTACATAAGGGTTTACGGTGTTCCTCCCTCTCTCCTCTTCGAATCTCGCTGACAAGATGGATGGTAACTTCTCCCTGACAAACCTTTGTTGAAATAGGCAGAATTCCCGCTGCACCACTTTCACAGTAAGCTCCACATTAGCTTCTGACACTTGGCTCCTCAGTGTATGTTTTGGGTTTTGGTTTGAGAGGGTGGGTGTTGGGCAGGAAAGAAAAATTTTTGGGTTATGCAGTAGGGGATTTAGGTAACCGAAAGATAGAACTACGATTAGGCAAGCTCTAGTATCAAATGATATTGACGTTAGCCCAAACAACAATAGGAAAACTAAATATTATAACTGAATTCAAATAAGAGATTATAACCACACAAACGGAAATAGGAAATAGCAATAGACACGACACGTAAACTCAAATAGGAGTCGATCTAGGGTGTTGACGTCAGCTAGATGGGCTGGAAGTGGTGGTAGGTGGACGAAATGAGCAAGATGGAGTGCTGGAGGGTTGTGGTTTCAGCAGGTAAGGTTTATGGTAAGTGGATGTGCGGTTGGACAATGTGACAGTAGCAATAGAAGATGGTAGGGATGACTAGGAAGATGGAACATGCAAGGATAGCACGACTTTGCTAGCAGGGTGGTAGCATCAAGTCGGGAAGGGGCGTCAGCAATTAGCTGTTTGCAGTGGCAGCAAGGTGGCGCACAAGCTTTGGAAGGTAGCAACAAAGAAACGTGGATCTAGGAAGCAGAAGCAAGGTGGGTGCAAGTCTAGAAGGCAACGACAAGTGAAAGCTGGTTTGGAAGGTAATGAACGGGTGGTGGAAGACTTTTTGGAAAGTGGCAGCAAAGTGGAACTGCAGAAAAACAGTCGGAAGGTGGTTGTTCGGAGCGCCAGTAGCAAAGAAGAACGACGGGGAACGACGGGGAACGACGGGGAACGACGGGGAGTGACGTGAAAGGATGGAGAGAATGATAATTACCATCTCGTGAGCGAGATACAGCCGAAGCATCACTAGACCAGTGGATACAACCATAGAAGGGAAACTGGAGACACTGACGGCTATCTCGAACAAAAAACACGAAATCACTGACCCTAAAACATTAGAAAATCAAATAAACAATAATATGATAACAATGAGTGATCCAAGAGGACCAGCAGATTCGACAACAACGAAAAGACCTGGACCATTTCAGTCCAAGCACAAAAGACGGAAAGCCCGCACGGTACACCCCGCGTCACATCCCTATGTAATAATAGCTGGAAAAGCTTACACAAGGGCATATTATTGGGCGATTACATACAATTTACCCAAAACATTATTACTTACAAATCTAGCACACTCTTTCATCCACTTTTCAAATTCTCACCAAATATCAAAATTCATGATAAAACCCCAACTCATATTTTCTTTTTATTAAACTCTCAAAGGTTTGATTGTGTTACGCGTAAATACATTGATTTGATAATTTAAAAATATAATATGGGTGCTAGATTTTGTAAATAGCAATGTTGCAGGTTCTATGTACGTAAATATCCATGAAATTATTGCTAGTCCTCATTTTATTGTTAGGATAGGTCAAGAAAGGGTTATTGAGATATATGCGGCTTTAATAGTACAAAAATACATTGTGCTCCTAAGATGGGTGTTTTATAATTAAAAATAAGCCATATATTTCATCATAATAAGAGCTATTATAGAATGTCTATTTGTTCCACCAATAACCAAGTTACAAGTGTATTTACAACATATTATTTCTTGAAAGAGTAATATGATCTAAATTGAATGCAATGAGCTGCATGCATATTATCTTCTAATTATTTAAATTACTATACTTTGAAATATAACCAATTAGATGTTTAAATAATCTTATTAGTTGATAATTATTTTTAGAAAAATCACCATTGATTTTAAAAGGGTGAAACAAGAGAGTAGAAGTAGGCTAAAAATAAGAAAGAGGTATTATCAATAAAGAATATTATATTATTTTGTACTTTGTAAATTTATGGTTGTCGAAAAAAATTGCAATTCTTATAAAATATTTATAAATAATTTTTTTTTTAGTGGCTCTTTCGAGATTGGATGATCATAAGTTTGTAGAATTTTATTAATATTTCTAAAATATATATAATATAGATTGAAAGTATTTAGTTAATGCGTGACCGTTTGTTCCAAACTTAGAATTAAGTTTTCAGAACAGGTCATTACAAGACTAATGGTGTTTTGATCGTTGCTACTATTCTAAAGAAGAGATACTTTTGCCCATTACGCCATGCATCTGCATTTCATAACCATTTTCTCTTGGCCATCCACAAATTACAACGAATTACTAGAATAATTTTATGAGAAATCATCTAAAGATTTCCTCAAACAGCAATATTGATTTAAATTCAATCATCCATAACCTCATCTCCTTTTTAACCTCCTCCATCCTATTGAAACCTTATTTTCCTCATCATTTTTCACACCTGATATAAAAACTAATGGCTTATTTGTGAGTGGTCCTGCAACCATCAAATATTATAAGATTTATTTTTCATTTCTCAAGCAAAAGAAACAATCTGATAGTGGTTTATCAAATAAAATATTAACAAATCAGATGTCCTTCTTTTTTGTCAAAAAAATGAGGTGTTTTTTTAGCTAAGAGGACACCTAACTTGGATCATAGTACTTTAATATTTATTTTAATGGAAAACTCGAAAATAAAAATTTTTAGACCAAACTATAATATGTTTACTATTATTTTTTATATGATCACTAAAATAATGAAGTTAATTACCATTATTTTAAATTTACTTACTAAAGTAATAAATCTGGTTATTCCATGTCAGAGTGTGAAAACTACCTCATAATTTGGCAACAACTGTAACCAAATTTATAAATTGGACTCTAAAAAGTAGTAACAAACTCAGAAAATAATTCGTGGTCTTTAATAAAACCTTAACGCAATTCATCCTTCATTTAATCTCTAGCAACCCATACCAGCTCATTTATTTTAGTGCAGTGAAGGATAATTATCACCTGCATACTTAACCATGATAATCCTTTTAAACGCTATTCTTCTCTCATTTATCCACGAGAGAAACTACCACAAAAAAGGCATAATTCAGAAAGACAACACCAAATAGACGGAATAATACTGAGGAAGATGATATCAACCACTTTAATACTATCACGCCAATTGCATTATTGACCCCTTATATATAAAGACTAGCAGCCTTCTACCAATTTTTAACTTGTCAGTTGTTTTCTTCAGAACGTGCTTGGATCTTTCTTTTACTTTACCAATTATAACTTCTACTTATTCAGTATTTCTAGTCCAAATCTTCATAGTCTCGACTGAAAATATAATCAGAAGCTGCATAACAATATCACAAATCAAATAATTCTCACGGATGTAAAACGTTTAACTTAAACATGCATGCTGCATGAGAAGAGAAAAGCATAGTGCATAAAACACTGAACTTAAACATATATGAGGTATAAGTAAATAGTATGGCTTCGGTGCAACAACACACTCATCAAGACCAGCAAACTTAAAAAGGAAAAGAAAAACAACAGAAAGGTACCTTTAGATGAAAGTATGCGTGTTCTTGATGCAAAAAGGCAAGCATTTGAAAACGAAATAGAGATTGGTGAAGTTGAAAATCCATCATTATCAGAAAGAGAAATAGATACAGAACGTTCATTTAAAGGGAGCACCTCAGGCAACGATGCAAACCTTACAAAATAGTTAAAAGCATAAAATGGTATTAATGCATGAATGAAAAGTAAGAAATTAGACTAGAACTCGAAAAAATAGAGAAAAGCAAGCATGATAAACAAAAAGTACAAATAAAGAACTAAGCACTGTATGCATTTAATTGGATAAATATATATCAACGATATACAAGTTAGCCAATAGGTTCTAAGGGAGATTTTGGGTAGACAGCGAGATTTGTATGGATTCTACTACTACAACAAGAACAAGCCTTTATCCCACTAAGTGGAGTCGGACGGATTGTACTACAAAAAGGTCAAATTCTTTTAACAATTCATTATTATATTGTTATTAGAAAAACTATCTAACACCCAGGATGGAAGCATGTGGATGAATTAAGTTTTAAAATTGATTCTCCAACTAACATAATGAGAAATCTATTTAAATCTTTTCCTTTCATCCCCTTCTATCTCCATTTTTCTTTCCACTTTTTTCTCCTACACTACGAACTTGGAGAAATCTCATCATTAGAAGCACTGTGCTTCATTACATGATTTAATAACTCCCAAGCACTTACTGGAATCAGAAAATTAGAAAATGATGTATGCACGACATATGAGGATTTTGGTTTCACAAATGCAAACCTAGAATTGAGCTGAGAAAAAGAAAATGTGCAAGAAAATCAAATTATCATTTTTCAACTTTAAGTATAGGAATTCGTCTCTCTTGACTCAAAATTAGAAATTACTTGATCAACATCGACTGAAAATAAAAATGTAGCCAAAATCTAAAATTTAAAATTCCACAATGATTGAGATTCACAATATAAAAAAATAATTAAACTAAAGACTAACAAGCAAAAAACTTGACCAAATCTCAATCACAGATACCAAACAATCATAAAACATCATAGAAGTCCCTAAAAGTTTTCTGCCCCATGCTGGTACAAGAAACATCACTCAAATTTTGTCAATAAGATATGCCAAATGCTTGAAGAATTCACATTCAACAACACAAAAGCATTGATAGGAATGCAAAAGGTTTATTTAATCATAGATGTAACTTTACATATCTAGGGAACACCTACTTGTGATAAAATAACCCAAAAATAGTAACTTCTCAAAATCCTCCAAACCCTAGCCTAAAGCGATGCGTTCATTAAAAAATTCAGAACCATTTTCTTATGTGTATAAACCACAGCAATGTCTTCCAAATTTTAGGTACAACATTACTCCGCAGATAGAATGGATAGCAAAATTTATAAGGGCAAACCACAATAAGCAATAAATAGTAAGTAGTCATAAAAGCTAGTAAAACACCTGAATAAATCGCAAGCCAAAAATGGTCATATTAGTTTCTAAAATCAATTTGTAGTAAGCAATAAAAGAGCATTTGAAGCCCAAACATGCAGTCTAAGTTACAATAGGAGTCGATCAACAGTTGTAGTCATCTTTAAGAATAGGTCTTCTGCTTTGAATTGTCGCTATTTGCTCGTCAGTTGTAGTATTTAGATGTCCATTTTTTACTTCTGGTTACCATAATTCAGATTGATCTCGAAGTTCTTCCAAGAGATCCAGCGAGTTTCGCAAGCTCTCATCGTTAAGCCCTCTCCACTCATTTAATTCTCACTTCTTAAAGCTGAAGGCAGTTGGACCTGTTGAGTATATATGTCATATTCTATTAGAATTACTGCTTCAGCTCAATATGACAGGATAAAAGAAGCATGTCCAGTAACAGTGAAGGGCGTAGTGCGCAACGCCCATAACGCAGACGGCAAGATTTTCAGCCCATTGTCATTTTGCTCCTTTTACTTTTTTTTAGCAGAATAAGGATAAGTTTTCTGCCAGCTTCTACAATATAATTCATTTTTGGATCACATACCAAGTGTGTTTGAGTTGTATTCATTGATAGCTGCATAAATTCTTAACTTTTTTGTCAGGAAATTGAGTGTTGTTATCTATGATGATCATAAGGAATGGTCCGTATCGACATATGATATTAGCCCACAAAAAATTGTAAACCACTTCAACAATGATTCTTACCAGTGGTTTAGCTTCAATCAATTTGGATAAGTAGTCGATCATTACAAGAACAAACTTTCATTATCCCTTGTCCAGAAGAAAAGGATCAATAAAATCCATCCCCCATATTGTGAAAAGATAGGAACTTTATAATTGATTGAAGTTTATGAGAGCATTGCAGTCGCATAGGAGTGAACCTCTGACACTGCTCATATCTTTCCGCAAACGTTTATGAATCCTTTCCAGGGTTGGGCAATAGTAACCCACTCTTAGGATTCGATTGTCAAGATTCCTTCCTCCCAATCTATAAGTGGTCGATCTAGGGATAAAGCCTAAAGCAAGTTGAACGTCTCCAAGTGGTAATAGTCCCTCGGGTAAGCTATCAATAATCACATCCTGAAAGTCAGCTAGTAGTGGTTATGACATCTCTGATAACTTAGTCTCCTTCTCAGTCCCCTCTAGGATAACTAAGGTCACAGCCACTAGAGCCTTCCGCACTAATTGTAAAAAGGTGGCACGTGGAACCACAATCTCCTCTTCAACATGTGTGTCAGCTCCTATAGACTCCTTGATGGGCAAAAGAACTGTGTGCTCCCCCACCTTCATGAATGAGTATGTGGTCTTGAACCAATCAAGTTGAGCCTTGTGACCAAACCATCACAATCTCCCCAACATAATGTGAAAGGCTTCCATGGGCACTACATCACACCATGCATGATCCTGCAATTGATCCCCGATAGAAAACTCTACCAAACTTTGGTGATCCAAGCATATCCCATTCCCCTTCTTCATCTGAATAGAGTTGAGAATGATTATGACTTGTCAAGTCCAGCTTCTTTACCATAAGAGTATAGGTCATATTTTCACAACTCTCTCCATCAATAATAAGGTTGCATATATTCCCAGTTACAATAAACCTAGTGTGAAAGATGCAACGTCTCGAACAAGAGTGATACCCCATTGGTTCAGTCTGCAGAGTCCTCACTATTAACATCTAAACCCTCATCTCCATGGAGCTGCTACTCCTCAACCCCACTCTTATTCTAACTCCTCACCTACTTCCTCCACTGGACCATGTTTAGTAAAGTAAACATGTCTGCTAGTAGGGCAACCGGAGGTGATGCGTTCAAATCTATGACCAATAAGGTGTGCTACTCTTCTCAGGCTTCTCACTCTGATCAGCCCTAACTTCCATCTGACCAGCCTTCACACCTCCCCCAGGTGTTCTTCTGTTGATATCTCCAGCTGAGGGTGATTGGTTGTCTAAATGGAGGTGGGTGTCTGTTTTGCCTCTGTTGTCTCTCTACCTTTAGTGCAAAGTATGAACATCAATGACCAATAAGGTTGTAGTTGGACAACACTATTGATGGTTGGTTTTAGATCTCCCAAATAAATGATTATAGTGTGCTCCCTTGCCTCTGTCAGCTCATATTTCAGCACGAGTTGCTCAAACTCTATTGTGAACTCCACTGACAACTCTCTCTGCTATAAGAGATGGAGCTTTAATAACACATTCTGATAGTAGTGTAGGGGTAGGTACTTTCTCTACATCTCCTTCATTTTTTCCCATATGGAGATCTTGCTCCTACCTTCTCTCTGTAGCACCCTCTTCGGATTCTCTAACAAAAGAAATGTATTCTTCTTCATTTTTATGACAGTAAGTTTCACTCTTCTATCAGTTGGCAACTACTTAAACTCAAAAAACATCTTAACAGTTTACAACCATTCAATGAAGTCATCTGATTTCATTTTTCCCTCAAAACCAAGTAAGTATACCTTTACTCTCATACCTCTCGAGTCCAAAAGATGCTCCATTCCTCGGCCTCCTCTAATATTGGATCCCAAAGCACTGTGGCTTGTCCTCCTCTTCACTAGAATCATCCTATGAAAGGGATTCAGATTATCCCACCTCTCTCCTCTGTGACCAACACTATTATGATGAATGGTGGCAATGGCGATATCACCACTGGTGCCATCCTCAAACTCAGCGAGTCTTTAATTAAGTAGGTGAATTTTCTGTGGTATCTCTTCCATGCTAAGGTTCCTATCGGTATCCAGTACCTCTCTCCTCGATGGCATGGTTAAGGTGGAAAAAAAAGTTAGAAAAACTAATTTTTCAAGAAGAGAAAAGGGTTTTGGGTGGAGCTTGGGTTAGGCATTTGGCGAATTTCAGTAACCTTAGGATGGAGCTAGGGTTAGAATACCTCTGATATCAAATGATACTGAAATCACTATGAAAATAAGGTGAGGAGAAACACAACACAACCAAGTAATTTTATAGAAGATATAAATTGAAAATTCAACTAAGATGAAAGTAAATAATAATGGAAAATATTAGGGCATAGGGTGTAAGTGGTGTCGGTCAGGGTTTGGACTTCTAAAATGGTGGCAAGGAGGCGACTAGCAAGCTGGAATGGGAGGACAACAAGACATTCGCTGCCCTGGGCGGCGACAGCAGGTTGGACGCAGAAAAAACATGTTTCCTATTTTCTCTGTTGCGGAAGCAAGCAAATAATGAAGGGGATGGGGGAGTGATGCGGGAAACGAATGGGGAAAGGTACGGGAAGAATAAACACCACCTGGAGATCAAGATAAAGCATGAGCACAAATTAAAAACAAGCTATAACCCGTAAAGGGAGAGAGACGTCGACGGTTGTCTAGAAACAAATCACAGATATAAATTAAACCCTAAGCACTATCAAAACCAAATATATATTCCTAGATAACTAGAAGTGGGACCCCTCTTACCTCGTAAAAAGAGGTGTCGGTCCCAACACAAGAGGCTCGGCCGGCCCTCAATAACCCCTTAGTCCAGGTAAATAAGATGCCCCGGATCAAAAGATCTACTAATTATACATAAAATCATACACTGATTGATCATCTTTACATCCTTTACTCATATGTAAATGTCCAAATGGAAACAGCCATCTCACCCCTTAGAAATAGTAGAACTACAAATAAGGATGACAATAAAAAAACATAACACATAATAAAATGATAAAATAGTGTGCCGCAAAAATAAATACAATTATGGTTGAGACATGAAATGATAAGGTAAGTACGGTAGATGGATAACCACTCGGACTAGTTATTGACGACAGAAGTAGATACTCAAACGCATCAATCCCTTTTCTATAGAGACTATATTCAAAGAGAGTTAGAATGCAATTGGCACAAGAACAAGAGTAAGAGATGAAAATCTTTATTATCCTACAGCACAACAACTGGATAACCATCCCAAAAAAGAGATACAAATGCAAAATCTCTCTCAACTAGAGATAATGGATGATACATTTGTCCAAACAAGATGAGCAAAACAAAAGAATAGCACCAACAGTAAGAAATAATGATTAAAAACTCTCATCATTATCCTCCGGAATATTGTCACAAACTCTATAAAGATTTTCAATTATAACGGTAGACTCTTTTGATACTCTTATTCTGTAGATGAGACTAAATCAAAAAAAGGTTAATTGCTCATTTGCGCTCATGGTTGGATTAGGCCGGTCCAGAGCTTGGGATAGCTTGGTTATCCTCCTAATAAAGTTGGGTTTGGTTTGAAAGGTCAAGAAGCGTTTTGAAAAGTAGGTTAGATTGATAGGATAACTTGAAATGGTTTCTTGAAAGTTAGAAGAAAGGATGAGGTAGTTATTCCAAGAACAGAATGGGAGAATGGGATACGGAGGTTATAAAGAGAAAAATAGAATGGTCAACCTATTTTACATTTTTTTTTTAAAAAAAAAAGGGCGCCATTTCTATTTCTATTAACCCTAAGATATAGTTAAGCATGCATACATAAATAATGAAGCGCTGACAAGTGCATGTTGGATAGTGTGCACACACACAATATTGTACTGATACATATGTTGAATAGCACAAAACTGCATGTCCTTTCACCTGTAACATATCCATGACAGTCTACTAGTTTACCCAAATGATGGAAAGCAACTTGGCAATTCTCTCAAGTTCAGAAGAAAAAAGGGTAAACAAAATGTAATGGTCAAGAAACTTTAAAAAGCACGGATTACATAAAGCGTGTATGTTTTTTCCAAGATGGCTTCAATCTAACAGGTGCACTTTCATTAAGCCCTACAAACGTATTGGCCAATAAGCTGATAGGATATGCATATTTCCAACGAGTAATTCTAAAAAAACGGTACTTTTCTTTTTAGAAATCAAATGAATCATTGGTACTTGCATATGTTAACACCAGAAAATTTCATGAAATTGGAAAGGTTTAAGCAGCAGTAGTAATGTATCAACCATTATGACAATTGTCAAAATCATAGCTTGAATTTCATTAAATTTCAGCCAAAGAAGGCCTTAGACTTCCATAATACGTGCTTATCCCATTTAAGCAAGCTCAACACTTTGTTTTCTGGAGATATAGCTCAATGGCACTTCTCATGTAAATCGTATGATCAATATACAGCAGAATCAATTTAAGAGAAAATTACCTCAATAAAAAAGAAGATAATTGCCCTGGAGAAAGAACCACAGTTTGGTTTTTAGGAAACTGACAAGTAACATTAAGATCCGTACAATTTTTTAGCTGCAGTAAAAGCAAAACACAGTCCTCAAATTAATTAGTTATAAATATTGCATTATGGACAAACATCCATATATATGTGCAAACTTGAACACCACAATTTTCCAAGCACCATCAGCACAACGGATAAGTGAGTACAGAATTGAGTGCAAGGACTGGAACTTCTGTTGTACGTAATTGAGATCGTATAATTAAATACCAGAACTACTTGTCTTAACTCAGACTGTGAGAGGGCGAGTAAAGTAGAGGTAGGGATGGGAAACCTGTGCTCAATAATGACCAGACTGGGGTATTACAAGAAAGTTACACTTTATAACGAATTCAAAGAACAATCTAATCATCAGAATGTGTGAATGAGTATGTAGACCTATGCATGGGCTAGGGACCCACCAGTCAACGAACCCTAACCTGAAACAGGAAAAGGATCTAAACCAGTTCAACACATTGGCCTAAAGTGATCTGGCCAGATATAGCTTGTGAGCAAGGATTTGGGCATGAAGAATCTTGTGAGCCTGACAAAAATTGAATAAAACATCTATACGTATTTGATTCACCAACTCAACCCCAAAGAATAACAAATGTGGATAAAAGCATGAGGTCCAATAAAAGGCCAAGTAGGGCATGGAAAATAGAAGTACAGATAGCCCAATTTGCATCCTGCCCAAACCCAATATAACCCATCTACAGCCCAGTTCTATATGCGTTTGATGCCAAAAAAATGGAAAAAAAAAAGAGCCAAATTTTTGAATGTTTCTGTAAATGTAATTTTCAATAGTGTCTTTGTCTAGACCAAAGAAGAGAAATGACCTTGCAGCTGTTTGGAAATATTACCAACCGTCGTACAGCATAAGGACCAGCTAAATCAAATTCACCAACTAAATATAGAAGTGCATCTAATGAAACCTCCGTTAATGATACATCCAACTGAAAAAAAAAAAAATAGAAAGAAGAAAATCACTGTTGGCCCAAACCAGCAACCATTTAAAAACAAATGAATCAATATTTACAACAACCGTCACCTGACTCATTCTTAAAAAGAAATGGACAGGAATGCCATGATATCTGATAAATGATTCTGCCTGTGTAAATCTTGAACGATAAAATAAACAAAATTCCGTAGGAGCAATAAATTCCCTCCTGCAGATCCAATAACTCAAAAATGTAAATATTACTTAAAATGTTGATTTCAACAGCAAATGTAGAAATAAAAAATGAAACAACCAAGTTAATGAAGATGGAAATGATAGTACGATCCAACACACCAGATATTAGTTCTAGCATCAAATTGGTGAAGAACAGCGCTTAATGAACTTAGAATCCTTAGCTTAGTTGCCAAAATTTGTCCTAGGAAAACTATATTATCAAGTCGACACCGGAATAGAGGAAGTTGGTCATCCATATCAGAAACTTCATGAAAGATGGTCAAAGTTGCATCATCAATTCTAATGTTTACATGTGACAGATTAGTGTGAAATCCAGATCTCTCTCCACTTGAGTTGGATGACTTGCAATACTCATCACGAGCATTGTCAGAGAAGGGTTGGGGAAGGTGCCCAGCAATGCCTTTTTCTAGAGCATAACCATCAAAAAGCTTCAGTTTGAGTTGATTCCCAGGCTTCTTAACAAATTCTGGCATTTCATCAACAAAGGCAACAGCGCAGTTGCTTTTCAGATTCACCATATGAAATGCCTTGCGGGCATTTGCATATGTTTTCACATTATCATCCTCTTCGAAATGGCCAAATTCACATTGGAAGGTTTTCCAAAGGGAAGATACATTTCCATCACTTCCAGAAATTCCAACAAATCCAGATCCACGGTTAAAGTTCAAGCATAATGGTTCACCTTTGTTGTTCTTTGCATATAGTGATACAAAGGAAATAAACGGTATCCTTGACCCCCATCTATTATGATACCTCACCTTAACAGAAGCAAAGCTAGAACACTTGTTAGAATGAATGTACAAAGCAATTATTTGTTTAAATTATTTCCATTTAAAAGCAAAAAGAAATTAATTAAAAAAGCAGCTAAATCCAACAATAACAACAACAATAACAAGCCTTTATCCCACTAAATGGGGTCAGAAAAATGCAGATAAATCCACTAAAAAAACTAACGAAATGTTTAATAATAATGGTCAAACAATCATTTATGTTATGGATCAGAATAGTTAGAAGAGAACGAAATTAGAATGACATACTAGACTGGCCAAATTTTTTTACTTCAAAATGAAATAGGTTTTTTGGTCAAATAATCTGTACTTCAATGTGATTTCATCCATTTTGACTGGGATTCAGTCTGACATTTTGGCATAGGTAGCATATCTGAATTATACTGCAACATATAATTTAAAGTTTCTTTCTTTCTTCCATATTTTCTAGTGAATTAAGTTGAGAAAATTTCTACTAATAATTTAAACTTTACATAAAACAATTGTAATAAAAAAATGGCAGTTAATAGAGTAGATAGCAAACGATAATATCAAAGATATTAAGACTGGATTTCTCTTGGTTTAGTTTCCTGAGAGGTGAGAAAAGCTATTTTTATTGTAAGAAACAACTTTTCAAAAGAAATTATTTATTGTGAGTTCCTTGTCAAAATGGGCATTAGATAAGTGGCTTTTCGTAGCATAGTTTGTCCCTAGGTTGCTTCTTCTGTAATGTCAGCACCGCTGGGATACTAGCTCCCAAACGAAAGGATAATGGCTGCAGGCTCCCTAGTTCCAAGGCATTTATTCCCAAGTTACAATCAGTAGTACTGCTCTATCCTTGTCATCTAAACGTGCAAGGTGAAGTCCAAATTTAAACTGCATAGGAAACCCTAAATAATAACAGTAACATGTGAAAGTCTAATTCATCTTGTGGCATATTCCAAGATTGCCTAAGCTGATTGAGACCTAGCCGAATAAGCCTAATCAAACAACGAGAAGCAAAAATAAGAACGGGCTTTGAAGAGGAATGGGTACAAATCGCAGCATATGCAGCTTATTCACGTTATTCATTCATGGGCAGCACAACTGCATGTATGATCCGAGACCAGGTTTGAAATTGAATAGGCCAACCCCTCCACCAAACCGTCAGCTGAATCAACTTTAATAGCAATATTTCAAGACACAGAAACACATAATCATCTAAATAGCTACGGAGTAAGTATGCTTAAACTAACGATAAACTTCTCTCCTAAGTTGGGTTTTAAATTTCGAAAAAGAGCATAACATTCACAATCATAATACCAAAATAATGACAGCAGAAGGATAAAAAGTGTCACTTATACTTTGAGCAAAACATGTGATCCTAGAGTAAACCCAAACAATAATAGGGAAAGCAAATATTATTACTCAAAAATAAATAGGATCACAATAAAAAGACACTTTGAACAAAAAAATGACAAAGCATGACTCCATTAGGGCTGAGAGCGAAGACAAGGAGCTGCATTTGAGGAGAAGTGGAGTTAAAAATGGGTTAGAGGCGGCTGGAAGGAGGGCAGCAGGTGGCCGGAAAGGCGGCAGCAAGTACGAGGGGTAGCTGGACTGGTCGGCAGTGATCAGGAGACGGTTTGGAAGGTTGAAAGTGAGATGGGAGTGGCTGAAAAAGGGGCGGCAGCAATTGGAGGGGGTAGCTGTTGTGGTCAGCAGCGAACACGGGTAGTTTGGAAGGCTGGCAGTGAAGCGCTGTTCAGCTGCAGGGAAACAGCCGATAAGCGATTTTCTGAGCTATGGCAACGGCAGCAGCCGAGGAGAAGCTGTGGGAAGCAGGGAGCGGTGTATACATGCCACCTCGGGATAAGTTGTAGCCAGACACCTTCTCGTCTTAGGATACAGTCCTAGAAGGGAAAACTCGACTAGCGACTATCCTAACAAAAATATGAAACCAAAACTACCCTAAGACACAACCAATAACATATATATAGACCTAGGATATAGAGGAGTGAGCCCACTCCGAATAAGAGGGAACTCCATGCTTGGAAGGACCAGCCAGTCCCTCCTTTACACGTATCAAACTGATGTTGTGCGACTTTTGTTGCATCAAGTAACGCCTAGGGTGGAATGCGCCCCACTTCAATCTCCCGGGATTGGGAGAGCTTTGTCCTAATCTGTCAAAAATTTTGCTTCCATGTAATATAGATTCAAGTCTACCACGTTGAAGGTAATTGAGCTGTTATATTCCCCCCGAAAAAACAATCTCGTAAGCATATTCACCTTCTTGAGCATTACTAATGATTCATCTGCTCTAGGCTTGAATTTCTCAAACGATCCTAGGGGAAATCTCTCGTTCTTCAGCCTGATCTACACTAGATCTCCCACTTGGAAGGTCAACTTCTTACTAGATTCATTAGCTTGCATCATGTACTTGTAACTTTTTTGGCGAACTCCTTCCCAACCTCTTCATGCAGCCTCTGAATTTCTTGTACTCTTGACTCTGCATCCTCACTAGTCTCCGTTGTAGGGAGAGTTGGTACTACTTAAAGCGGCGAGAGCGGATTGCGTCCATATATTTTCAAGGAAAGGTTCTCAATAGGGTGTCTTCTACTCACCCGGCTAAAAATGAACGTCGATGGTGCACTCTTACCATCTAGGACAGCGGGCACCGGAGTGATCATTCATGATGAACGCCGCGGTATCATTGCTATGGGACAACACTTTGTTCATTGGGACACCATACAAATGGAGCTTATGGAAGTCCAATCTCTCCAACACATTTGCCAACCATGGATGTTCAACTAATAGGCATTATTGTTGAGGGAGACAACACTAATGTGACGCAACTTTTGAGCTCTTCTATGAAGAAGAATGTTTGGCAACTCCAACCGCACCTTGCACTCGACTTTGTCTTTCTTTTCAAGTTCAAATAAGTTCTTTTTGTGCATACTTCTAAAGATTGTAATATGGCTGCCTAATTTTGTGCTAAGTGCGCCCATAGTGGTACTATTGTTTTGATGCATGAAGATTACAGTAGGGAATTTTCTACTATACTTATAGATGACGGGCTCTTTTATGTACACCATAGATACACACATAGTTTTTGTACTTTTTTGATATTTTAATGCAAATTGCAATATTCACGGAAAGGCATCCAAGAGGTTGTCTTGTACTCATCATTGGTGTGCCCTGGATGGATGAGAGTCAACGTGAACAGAGCTCTGTTGCCCTCAGGCCATGCTAGTATTGGAGTGATCTTTCGTGATGAAACTGGCAAATGTTTGATGGGGGTTGGACGCAATATGTTGCATTGGGAAAACTCACTAGTGGAGCTAGAAGAGAACAAATTCATCGCCGCTTTGGTGAAACCATGGATGTATGGAATGCATGGGATTGTTATTGAAGGAGATAATAGCGATGGTATACTTGCTTTGAGGCATTCGATAGAAACAGCTTCATGGCAACAGTCAGAGAAGTTGGATCTAGATCTAACGTTCCTTATCAACTTTCGACAATTTCTTTCTTACATACTTCTAGAAACCATAATTTTGTAGCCCATCTTTGTGTGGGGCTTGCCTCACAGGATAGCTTTTTTATAAATAGTTTTTATTATAGCCAACCTTTGTTCTTTTTTGTTGAGAGGAAAAGAAACATTTGTGAGGGCACGACTTAGCGGCCTGCTGCATTTGTAACTTTTGCTTATTTTAATGCAAAATGTACACCTTTCACAAAAGGGTGTGCGCCCCGTAGTCTGGCTCACAAACAGGTTGCAGGCAAATTCTGCCTGAACTAGGAGCAGGTCTCGCTGCCTTATGTTCTTTCCCATGAAGCACCTCAAGGGATTTCCCAGGCTTATGTTACCACTTTCATCTGACCATGTGTCTGTGGACTAGCTGTTGAGTTAAATTGGAGTTTAGTGTTAAGCTTTCCCCACAATACTCTCCAGAAGTAACTCAGAAACTTGATATTCCTATTAGATATAATGGTTCGGAGTATTTCATGCAACTTCGTGATTTCCCTGAAGTGCAAATCAGTGACATCGAACGAGCCAAACATCTTATGGCGCGACAAGAAATGAGCCATCTTTGAGCATCGGTCAACCACGACCATCATTGAATCATTGTTCCGCTACGTCCTAGGAAGATCCATCATAAAATCCATAATGATATCCACATAAGGGGCCTCTGTTACCTGTAACATCGTGAACGAACCTATATTTTGTCTTCGTGTCTTGGCCGAGTGGAAAATTTTATACTATCGGACATATCGCTCCACATCTCTCATCAGTCAGAGCCAAAAAAAGCATTCCTTCACTAGCGAGAGTGTCTTGTCTCTGTCGAAATGACCTGATATTCCCTGTTTGTGACTCTCCTGAACGATGCCTTCTCTCAACCAACATCTGGGCACACACAAATTGCTATGGTAGAATTAATAACCATCTTCTCTGTGGTATGGATCTGTGAGCCTCTCCTGCCAATGTTCTCAAATTTTCTTGAAATCCTCATCTTCCACGCACAACTCCACGACCTCAATTCCCACCACCTCAAGCTGTAGGGAGGTAATCAGCAAATGGCTGTGGCTTGAGGCATCAGCTACTCGATTCTGACTCACGGTCTTGTGCTTGAGCATGAACCGAAATGATGCCAAGAACACAACCCATGAAGCATGCCTGCCCTTCACCTTGCTCTAACTGTTCTAGAACCTCAGCTCCTCGTGATCTGTGAATAAAGTGAACTTGCTCGTCAGCTGGCAATGACTCCAATTGTAGAGGGCTCTCGCAATAGCATAGAACTCCTGGTCATATGTCAAGTACTTGTACTCATTCAACATCTCGCTTAAGAAGGCAATAGGGTGTCATCACCAGCTTAACATTGTTTCGATCCTCACATTAGAGGCGTCACAATCCTCCTCAAACTAGTTGAAATCTACTGATGCTAACAATGGGGTCTGCATCACCATCTACTACAAGGTATCAAAATTGGACTGTCCCTATCTCTGTCCACTAAAACTTCTATCTCTTCAAAAGCTTTATCAGAGAATTGTAATGGTGTTGAAGATCTTGATGAACCGCCAATAAAATGATGTTAGCTCCAAAAATTGCCTCAGCTCAGTAAATGACTGTAGGGGTGTACAACTCACGATTGCCTCCATCTTTGTAGGATCCATTTGAATGCCAACATCGGATACAACGCAACCCAAAAAACATATGTGCGTCATCGGGAAGTGACACTTCCTAGGATGGACATATAGCTTCTCTAGCCCATAACCTCGAAAACTTGCCTCAAAAGGATGCAAGTGCTTCCCCTCGAAACTGTATAGAGAAGGATGTTGAAGTAAACAACCACGAACTTTCCGATGTAGGCTCAAAGCACCTGATCCATCAGTCTCATAGAGGTGCTAAGTGCATTGGACAGTCCAAATGGCAAGATGGCCCGCTCATACAAACCAACTTTGGTCTTGAGGCAATCTTCCATTCATCCCACGATCTTATTTTGATCTGACGATATCTGCGGTGCAAATCAATCTTGGAAAAGACTATGGCTCCAATTAACCGATCTAGTAGGTCGTTCATACAAGAAATAGAGAACTGGTATTTGATGGTGATCTTGTGATAGCTCGATTATCGATGCATCATCCACCATAATTTGTCCTTCTAAGGCACCATCAGCACGGGGATAATGCACGGGCCAATGCTCTCTCTCATCAATCCCAGAGTAATACGATCCTAAACTTGCCTCTGTAACTCCTCATACTAAGCCAACCTAAATCTGTATGCAAGCCTGTTTGTTAAGTGATTGTGAGATAAAATCTATGACATGTTGGATATCCCTAAGCAATGACAGACCCTCCAGCAAGTTGTCGATCATCACCTCCAGGAATTCGGCTAACAATTGTTGGACCATCTCCGGTGGATCTGTCTCCTCCTTGGTTACCTCTAAGACGACTTTGGGACTTCTCAAACTGAACACAGAAAACTAGAATGTGGGACCTCAGTAATATCCCCAACAGGTGCAGCTGCTCCTCCAAAGTTCTTGAGGGGAAAGAGAACAATGTTTTTCCCCTCCTTCATGAACTTGTAAGTGTTCTTGAATCCGTCATTTTGCGTCCTGTGACCAAATTTACAGGGCCTCCCTAACAGGATGTGGCAGACGTCCATGGGCAACACATCATACCACACTTGGTCTTGTAGTTGATCCTCAATGGAAAACTCTACCAGGCACTGCTGATCCACTCGCATATCATTTACTTTCTTCAACCATGTAAGAGAATATGGTTGTTAGTGTTTCTGTGTAGCCAGATCCAACTTCTTCACCATGAAAGGAAAGAACGCGTTCTCACATCTTCCCACATCAATAATGAGACTGCAAACTTTCTCTCTCATCGTACACTTGGTGCGTAATATGTTGTGTCTCAACCACGAGGATCCCTCCGTTGTTTCGTGTGTAGAACTCTCATACAAGTAGCATTTTCCGTTCATTACCTCGGAGTTGGTATTCCTCACGCTGATCCTCGGCTACTTCATCACTCACTTCCTCCATGGTAACATGTTCAGTGAATGACAACACTCGGCTTGTCGGATAACTGGAGGCAATGTGGTCATATCCGTAGCATCGGAAGCATTTCTAGGCTAGAACTATACCGTTCAAGCTACTATTCTCAGGCATCTTCCCACTATGATCTGCATTGTCAGTTCCCTGTCCAGTCCTTCCCACTTCTTCAGGCATGCTCTTGTTGGGACCTCCAACTGTAGGGGATTACCTAAATTGAGGCGGGTACCTCTACTGCTTCTGTTGTCATTTCACCTTCAACATTAAGGTTTGCACCTCCGTCAATGTCAAGTACGTTTGCAGTTGAACCACATTATTGATGGTGGGCTTCAAGCCTCCTAAATATCAGGCAATGGAATGCTTATTAATCTCTTTCATTTCACATTTCAACTTGAGATGCATGAATTTTGTCGTATATTCCTCCATTGATAACTCCTACTTCAGGTAGTAGACTTTCATGAAAATATTCTTTCGGTAGTGCGGGGGAAGGCATCGTCGCTGCAGCACCTTCTTCATTTTTGCCAAGAAGTGATTTTGTCATACCCTTCCCTCTTTCTCTCTCTCTCTCTTCAACTTCTCCCACCACAAAGAAGCATTCTTCGTAGGTTTGACCGTGGCTAGTTTTATTCTTCTACATTGGGTACGACTTTGTACTCGAAGATCTGTTCAACTGTTTGCACCCACTCGAGGAAATCATCGGGATTCATCCTCCCAAAGAAGTCTGATATGTCCACCCTAACTCTCAGATCTCTATACACCCCAACAGGCACGTCCTCTCTCACTCTCATCTGAAACTAAATTCGGAAATGCCCCAGTTGATTCTCCTCTCCATTGAAGTCAAGCTTACAAAAGGGTTTCATTTGTTCTCCTAGCACTCCTCCATGGATCTCAGTTACAGTCAGTGACCTCGCCCATGGTCCTTTCCTCAAGGGCCTAGCGCCTTTGTAACACTTGGCATAGTATCCATTGTAAGTCACCCATGGTAATATCCTGCTCAGGTTCCGACAATTGTCGTTAACATGAATAGGGTTAAAGGTGTGGCTAAAGAAAATATTTTTTGGGGGGTGGAGGTGGGGGTGGAGATGGGTCTAGGAATGGTAGGATGTTAGAAACCCTAAGATAGAAATAGGGGTTTGGCTTGCTCTGATAACAAATCATACCAAAATGACAACAGCAATCATGGCGACATTAGTAGCGGACGAGAGGTTGTAGGAAACAGGGAGCGATGGATACAAACCGTAGCACCTTATCGCCTTTAGATACAATCCTATGAGGAAAAATTAGATGTAGGTGGCTGTCCTGACAGAAATCTGATAACAAAGCTGCCTAGAACACAACAAATCATATATATAGACTTATGGTAAAAAGGAGTGGGCCTCATTCCGAATAGGAGGGAACTCCATGTTGGAAGGACAGGTCGGTCCTTCCTTAGCCCAGAGGGAACCGATCCTGCACAACTTTTGTTGCATCCACGACTTAGTGGCGTTTGGGGCAAAAGGGGCCCAACATCGGCATGACTGACTATGAAACATAGATTTGTAAATTAAAGGTAATAATTAGCCTTCAAAAATGATATATCCTCATACCATATGCAAATAGAGCCAAACAAACAGCCAGCATTGCCAATTAAACACAGGTAGAATAAGAAGCACTAGATAAGCTAACCAAAACTCAATTCCTTCGCGCCCTTCGCGTTCAAGTCAGATATTTTGAAAGTTGCTTGATTTTGAGCTGGGAGATTTTCTTTATATTATTATGTTTTAATATGCTTATACATATATCATACATGCATCACAAGCTAACTTGTCCAATTCAAGCTTAGCTCAACAATGGTCAGGAAAAAAGTCCAATAAAAAATGGTTCAACATAGGATCAGTGTTCCCATCTAAACCTGATCCAATTACAAAAACTGATATTTTTTTGATAGTTCATTGTTGTTGCATCCAAATTCAGAAACCTTCATAAAACCCATAAAACTCATCAGTACGATCCAAATCATAAATGCAAAAGCACTATCCATACCTTAAAGAGAGCTCTTTCTCCAACAAGAAAATAATGAGGAGTGCCCACCATATGGAACTTACTATCAGCTTGTTCAACAGCAAAGTACATGTTTTGCTGAAGATCCTGAATTGCAACAATAGCACCTACACAATAAAAAGCATTAACTCTCACTTATTTCATATCAAAATAAGTTTGTTGTTCAACAACAAAGCATGCCATCACAAATACCATCTGGAATTTTATAATCTGAATCTGCAATCCATCCAGAGTTCCTCAAGGAAACACTCTGCTCCATGCCGTCATTAACATCCACCGGGAAAATCTCAGAAATGAGAGCATACAAAGTTAAAAACATCTGTGTCCAAAATATGAGTTAGATTAAGTAAAAGATAAATTTACTCCGTTCAAGACAGACAAAGTGCAGAAATTGTAAATTTACTTATTAACATCAAACAAAAACAGCAAATGTTGTTGAATGGCCAAGCTGCAAATTTTGACTGACATGACTTTTTCATTCACCGTTTAACATAAACCTGAGCATACGTCTTCTAATACATGAAATTTTCAGTATAATTCAACACAAAACGCTTCTAAAAAATATTTTGTTTGCAACACATTATTACAGTTTATCAATGAAGGGTTTGAAGGATTGGCAAGCTTTTGCACTTCAGTTGGATGAGTATATAAGCAGCTGAAGGTATACATACATACATTTTTTTTTAATGAAATATATAACTTCATAAATTCGTAGCTACCAGCATACCTAACCGTCTGCTAAAAGAAATCTGTACAAATTCAAAACCAGTTTCCTTCTTAGTTAGTTTTTTTTTTCTTTTTTTTTTTTTTTGTAATTTTTAAAACAGTTAAAAAATTTTGCAAAAAACTCTTTTTTTCTTATAATAAACTGATTAAAAATATACCCCCATCCCCATTATAGCACTTGCTGCCAAAAAATAAAAGAAGAAGAAAAAATTCTCCAGATCCGCCAAAAACAAAATTAATGCACCTCCATTAGCTTCCCATTAAAATCCCCATATGTTGTTGTTTCGGCTAGAATGAACCTCTCATACTGGTGTGTTAGAAGAATTCCCTCCAATCCAACGTTATGAAACTGTGTTGACAGCACATCATAATTAACGGCCGGTGTGGGGAGAATGTGAACCAGAAGAACCCAAGTCATTGCCTTTTATTCATCACCCATGTCAACCAATCATTCCGTCTTCTTATTTTGTCACCCAGAACTGCCACGACACTAGAGGAACGTAATGTATCGACAATATATTGTACGCAATGTATCCAGAATATATTGTACGTTTGGCTTGACTCTATTGAACTCGGCTATCATGAATATTATGTCTTTACATTAGTTTACATACATGCATGCATGCATGCATACACACATACATACATGCATACACATCCATCCATACATATGCATACAAACATCCATCCATCCATCCATCCATCCATCCATACATAAATGCATCCATCCATACATACATGCATGCATGCATCCATATATCCATACATGCATGCATGCATGCATGCATACATATATTTTATAAAAGGAAAATTCATTGATGTAAATGGGAAGATACAAAGGTTTTAGTGAGTTGGTACTAAAAAGCCCACTCACAGGGAATACAACTCACTCAAAAAGAGACTTTAAACAACTCGTATACCCCAAAAAAATGAAACACTCCTAATTGTGGTGGGTGGATTTACCACTTCCCTTTCCCTGGATCTAGGGAGAGAGTCCAGCAACAAACTGTGATGTGGTCTTCCGCCCGAAACTATCAAACAGTCATCCTGAAAATTTCTGAGTTCTAGCATTCCTTTTTTCTTCTTCCAAAGTTTATAAACTTGTTATTCATCTTCCAGTGGTTGTCCCATCTAATCAATTGGTGGATCTTCGATGGAGAGCTCACCCTGGGGGGTAAGTTGATCCGTAAATTGTTGAGCAGTCTCAGCCTGCAGCACACCTTGATCATGGCGCTCCGCCAGGACTTGAGTACCCTCGTCTCTCGCAATAAGTGTTTCCAAAATACTTCGGCTAGCATCTGCTACAACCAACTTCTTAGTATTTATGATCTGAGGAGGAACTGCCTCAACAATAGTATCAGTTTCTACTATATTTTCCTCCACTTGGATGATGTTGTTAGGAACTCCAGAATCCAAGTGCACGGGAAGGTTGGATCTCAATTGTGGATGAAGCTTGAAACATTTGGCAGAGGTGTGCCCAAAGAATTTACAGTGATTACAGTAGTAGGGTCTTTGTTCTGCGACAACTAGCTGCCAATACCCATTGTGGGTAGTACCAAGCCATATTTCATCCACATCAGGGAGGGTGATATCTATTTCGACAAGAATCCTTGCAACCGAAGGCCTGGATAGGTTGAACGTAGGTATGGCCAATTTCATTTGTTTCCCTAGTGTAGCTCCAATAGACTAGAGGAGTTGATAATTAAAGTAGTGCAACTTTAGGCCATGTAGTTTATACCAGATTGGAACTATAGAGGTTTCTTAGCTATGATCAAATTCAGGAAACCACTTGAGCAATTTCATATATTTCCCATCAATTGTCATAAACTTCTTGGAAAAAATTTTGGCATAGTCCTCTACTTTAGATAATTGTATCATCACATGTCTCCCATCAAAGATACCAACATTCCAACGTCCTAATAGTTTGAGATCTTCAAAGCATTTCAAACGATTCCATTTTAAAATGTCCCGATTGGAACTTCCCAATGAGGATAAATTTGCACTTATCAACCAGGTTGGAAACTTTAACATCAGAGAAAGTTTTCCACTCTTCCTACTCGTCTTCTCCATGAGGTTACAGTCCCCCTGGCCTTCAAATCATTCATGATAAACCTGAGGAAAAACCTGATCTGATCCCACAGAGCCAACCATATCAACATAAGAAACCTTCTCAAGGTTCAAAACTGAAATAGTTGGTGATTGAGGAGGAACAGAAGCCATAGAACTAGGAGTTGAACAGCGGCAAACTAATGGGATTGAGACGGGAGTGCGACAGGAGCTCTCGTACGTGCAAACCGAGAGAAGAGCAGGAGAACACGAGTGCAAACGCTCAATCCTGAGCAGCCGAGTTGAAGGAGAGGGAGTCGAAGCCGAGGCCTCATGCAAATAGGGCTCCGCGGCATCGATGATAAATCACGTGAAATCCACGGACGAATCAAAGTGTCAAAGCTGACGAATCCGCATAAGGCAGCCGAAGAGGTCGGCCTAAGTAGACGAATTCGACGATGAAGCCGACCGAGGTGGATGAATCAAAGAAGAAGACGAAGGAAATCGCCATCTGGTGAAACCTTAGTAAAGCCTCCCGCCAATTAGAGGGTCATATATATATACATACATATATACAGCATAATAAGAATAAAAAAAGAATAAAGTTGAAATGGAAACTCCTTCCAATAACTCCCACAGATTGAACATGAAGGCCTAAAAGGGCCTGCAGTCTGGACCACCTAGCGGGAACAGAATTCTACAATTAGTTCAAATGTCATCCTAAGGACAACAAAGTACAAAGATTCATTGATATGAAAAGTTATCATCCCTTCCTTGTTCAAGTTCATGTCAAGACAATACTCGAGTTGTCCCAAATCTTTAATATCAAATTCTCTTGCCAGAATGTTCTTTAAGTTGGTTCTTTCTCCTTCAACATTTCAATAAAAATAATATTATATGTATAAATAATTGGTATGGCTATTTTGTAATTCATGCATATTATACTAACAAAAAGTGATCCTTTTTGTGATCAGTTTGGCATTGAAGAATCAATGCACCTTATATAATTAGCCAAATCATGCACAGTGATTGTTTAAGAATGGGTTCAATAAAATATAGAAGATCAACAATTGGATATTATGCTTCTTAGTGGAAACTTTAGTGACTTAAGAAAATAAGGAACAAATAGTTGTAGCCAAAAAAACGCTAAAATAAATTTAAAGCTCCAGCTCATGTAATATGTGTGAGTTGCTTTGGTTAAAAATATTGTTAAGTGAGCTGAATTTTATGAGAAAAAATCCTATGAAGATGCATTTTGCAAACAAAGCTGGTATAGCAATTTCTCAAAATCTTGTACAACATGATAGAACAGAAAAAGTATAAGTTGGCCATCACTTTAAAAAGTTATTACAACAACAACAAAACCTTTATCCACTAAGTGGGGTCAGCTACATGAATCTTTTTTCTCCATTGCGCCCTATTTAGTATCATATTTTTATTTAATTCTAATAAAGAAAGATCATTGTTTATACAATATGCCCACGTCATAGGTCTACCTCTGCCTTTCTTAACATAAGTCGAATCTAAAACATCTACTCTCCGAATCGGATCATCAGATGGTCGACGTTTGATGTGACCAACCTATCTAAGATGTCTCTATCTAATTTTGTACGTCCCTCGAGCTACACCAACCCTATCACGGATATATTCATTTTGCATTTTGTCTCCAAGTGTAAAGCAACTCATCCACCTAATCATTTTCATCTCGGCAACACTTAACTTAGTTTGTGCTTCTCTTCTAAAGGCCAACATTTAGCACCATTGAGCATTGCAGGTCTCACCGCCATCTTATAAAATTTTCCTTTCAAGTCTCAGCGGTACTTTTCAATCACATAATAGGTCTGAAGCATTCCTCCACTTCAAACAACCAACATAAATTTTACTAATAACATACCCATCTATATCACCATCACTTTGAACAATAGACCCAAGATATCTAAATCGTTCACACCTTTTAATAATTTGATAACCCAAATTTACACTTCTGTTACTAGAGGTACTACTACTAAAATTACATTCCATGCAATTAGTTTTAGTTCTACTCAAACGAAGGCCTTTAGGCTCCAATGTAGACCTTCATAATTTAAGTTTTTTCTTGAGCTTCTCTCTCGTTTTATCCACGAGAAGAATATCATCAGCATAAAGCATACACCAAGATACATCCTCCTGTAAATGTCCAATAAGACCATACATAACTAAAGCAAAAAGATATGAGCTTAATGTTGATCCCTGACGTAATCAAAGAGAAATAGGAAAATATTTGGTCAATCCTCCTTCTGTTCGAACACAAGAAACATCTCTATTATACATATCTTTAATGACTTGAATATAAGTTATATCAATACATTTCTTCTCAAGAACTCTCCAAAGGATATCTCCTGGAACCTTATTGTAAGCTTTTTCTAAATCAATAAAAATCATATGTAGATCCTCCTTATCATCTGTGAACTTCTCCATCAAACCTCTCAATAAATGTATAGCTTCTATAGTAGACCTGCCCAGCATAAATTCAAATTGATTATGAGAAATCTTTGTAATACATCTTAACCTATGTTCAATTACCCTCTCCCATAATTTTAAAGTACGACTCATCAACTTAATTCCTCTATAATTTGCACACTCTTATGCATCCCCTTTATTTTTAAAAATGGAGACCAAAATACTCTTCCTCCACTCCTCGAGCATTTTTTTTAGTTTGTAAAATAATATTAAAAATTTTACTAAGCCAAGAAACTTACAAATCTCCTAAATATTTCCACACTTCAATTGGGATATCATCAGGTCCTACAGACTTTCCACCCTTAATTTTCTTTAAAGTCTCCTCAACTTCTTTACTAATGCGGCGATAAAAATGAAACATTTTATAATTATTAGCGATATTAAAATCACTAAAGACGATCGTAATTTCAGAAACTTTATTAAAATGTTTATCAAAATAACTGACCCATCTATGTTGAATATCTTTTCTAAGAAAAACACTTTTTTATTTTCATCTTTAATATATTTTACTTGAGTTAAATCTTTACTTTTTTTTCTCATTGTTTGGTTAATTTATACATATATTTTTCACCATCTTTAATATCTAATCTATTATAAAGAACACTAAAAGCAGAATTTTTAGCATCACAAATCTCCTAAATATTTAGCAAGCCAAGAAACTCATAAATCTCCTAAATATTTCCAGACTTCAATTAGGATATCATCAGGTCCTACAGACTTTCCACCCTTGATTTTCTTTAAAGTCTACTCAACTTCTTTACTAATGTGACGGTAAAAATAAAATATTTTATAATTATTAGCGATATTAAAATAACTAAAGACGATCGTATTTTCAGAAACTTTATTAAAAAATTTATCAAAATAACTGACCCATCTATGTTGAATATTTTTCTAAGGAAAACACTTTTATTTTCATCTTTAATACATTTTACTTCAGTTAAATCTTTACTTTTTTTCTCATTGTTTGGCTAATTTATACATATATTTTTCACCATCCTTAATATCTAATCTATTATAAAGAACACTAAAAGTAGAATTTCTAGCATCACAGATAGTTCTTTTAAAGTCACTGAGGGTCGTTTGATATTTTTCTCAGTTCTCTAAGCTTTTACATTTAAACCAATTTTTATAGCATAAATTTTTATATTGTCTTTTCTTGAACATTATTATTCCACCACCAACTATTTTTGTTTATAGAAATTTTTTTTTAATTCTCTAAGTATATCTTTTGTCATTTTTTTAATAGTGTTTGCTACTTTATCCCACATAACATTTGCTTCTTCATGGACATTCTAACTTTTAAAATCTAAAATTTTACTCATAAAAATAATTTTATTTGTTTTTTAAGTATCTCCATCTAATTCTACGATGATGAATCCTAGTATTTTTTATTTTACAACAACTCATCTTAAAATCTAGAACTAATATTCGATATTTAGTACTTAAATCCTCAC
Source organism: Papilionanthe hookeriana x Papilionanthe teres (assembly GCA_022702705.1). NCBI lineage: Eukaryota > Viridiplantae > Streptophyta > Magnoliopsida > Asparagales > Orchidaceae > Papilionanthe > Papilionanthe hookeriana x Papilionanthe teres. The sequence continues at coordinate 51,656,121 of CM040423.1, read as the reverse complement.
ATGAAATGACATTATAATTTTTACATTCTCAACGATCTCTTCTCATCATAAAAAAATAATCAATCTGTGTTTTACTAGATCCATTCTTATAAGTAATAATATGTTTATCTCTTTTTTTAATAAAGAATTAGTTATAACAAAATCACACGCTAAAGCAAAATTTAATATAGCTCAACCTTCTACATTAATCACTCCAAAATCGTAGCCACTGTGAATATATCTAAAATCTTCTACCACTATACCGGCATGTTCATTTAAATCTCCTCCAATAAAAATTCTTTCTTCAAGATGTATCATTTATATTAAGTCTTCAAAATCATTCCAGAATTTATCTTTAAAACTATATCTAAACCTACTTGAGGAGCACAAGCATTTATAATATTAAAAATCTTAATATCAACAATAATTTTAAGGGCTATAATTCTATCTCCAACTCTATTAATTTTTACAACATTATCTTTTAAACTCTTAGCTACAATTAGACCTACACCATTTCTAGTGCGACTCTTACCAGAATACCAGTTTAAAATCCGAGTTATCAATCTCATTAATATTTTCTCAAATCCATTTAGTTTCTTGAATACATAAGATATTTATCTTTCTGTGAATCATAACATTAACTAATTCCATTAATTTGCCAATGATAGTACATATATTCCGAGATTCTATCTTAATATTAGCTTCATTGACTAACTTCTTTATCCGCATCCATTCGTAATGTGGAAACCCTTGCTTATTTGACACTACACCCGGTCATGTTTAAGAAAAAAAAAAACTGAAGGAAGCATATATGTTGCATGTTATACCTCATCTCAACAAGTTGCTGGCCTATTAACTAAGAGTTTTTAAAATTTAGAAGCAAAGTAGTCTGGCTTAAGGGAGAGTATTGCGAGAATCGGATTCAAATGCTGCAATTGTTCAAATCCAGGATAACCAGGAAATCAGATTTCATTTACATATGTGTTTCCTAATGAAAAATTGGTTAAAATTCAATATATAGACTAAAACAATAATCTATGAATTGGCAACTAGCTGAAATTAATTTATTCCTCATGATTTCTTCTTTTATCCTGCCGGAATTACCTTTCAGGAATAATGTAATGACGAACCTAATACAACTTAATACTACGTGAACATCAATGTGATAGCTTTCTCTATTTTCTCCTATTCCCTAGTTACTGCCATGAAAGTCATCTCCTGCTCGTGGCTGATTTCACATCTATCATATTGCATTTCATATCAGACCAATACTTCATAGATTGCACCGCTTCAGCAAGGACAATCAATAAATCCACGCAACATTTTGACTGGAGATCCCAAAGGTCCAAATTTTCATGATTGATTTTCCAATCACCTGGTGACAAACTGGTTCAAGGAGAAAAATACAGTTTACTCCACCAAGATTCAAGCCGATGTGATCCAATAAAATTGATTGTGGCTTAAGAACAGAAGGAGGGAAATATAAGTAGCTCAAGGGCAGCATATCAATTTATCCAGTGTTCAAAGGGCAACCAAAATGAGTACGGATATAAACACAGAAAATAAATTCACAAAGCAAAGACAAACTTCTTACACTTGGTGAATGTTACAAGAAAAAGTGATCTGACTAAAAAATGTTATCATCAAAAAAGATTAGAACTAGAAGCAGATTGCTTTTCTCCAAATATACTAAGATGTGACAAATAAGAAAGAATTTAGCCAAAAATGTTATTATGACAATTTCACTGGAATACCTAAGGAAACATTATTATCATTTCAAACATACCAAGATATAATAATTCAATTGGGCACAAGTATGTAAGAAAACAACGCAAATAGCTAACCTTCATTTCAGATAATTTTATCATCAAATTCAAACCAGATATAGAACCCTTTCCAGCCCAGTTACTACTGAATTCCAAAATAAGCCCATCATCTTCCAAATCAACTTTCTCAACTATAGCAGAACCAACCAGATGCTTTAAGATGAAATGTCTATGATAAAAGGAATGAGATTTGTCATTGTTTGCTTCGTTATCATAAGATGAATGGGGCATAGAGGGACCAGAAGAAACACGGTCAGAACCTTGGGATATATTTTTTCCAGATGAAGTTTGAGTAGCTGAATCAATAGAAGTTTTGGAGTAGAAATGCTGCATCTGCATCTCTTCATTTTCATTCAGCATGGATTTATGCAGGTGCTGTGTGGAAAGTGTTAAGCGCCGCAGATCCACTACAATCTTTCTTCCAAAACCCACAAGCCTTACAAGCACATCAACTTCAACAACGAGTTCTTCGGTTTTACCTTTAAAAGAAAGAAATATAGTACATAAACATTCTGAATAGGATGAATGAAGAAAACATTAGACATAAAAGCTACACACCAGAACACCCTGTGACAGCAAGGATGAGTGAAAACTTGGTTAGATTTATGGTAAGAGCATCAACACTACACTGGATAGCCTTTCGTGCTTCTAAAGATGAAGTTGATGATACAGCCCTTATAACTTGCTCATTACTAGATGATGAGCCTGGTGATACCAAATCAACTCCAGAAACCCTAGAGATTGATGGTTCTCTTGAAGCTTTAACCACTTTTGATGGAAAGCTTGCAATCAACAGTGAATATACTCGAAAAAAGCGGAGAAATTTGGTTAAAGCTAATGCTTCGAAAAAAATATAGCCGCCCTGAAATATGTGACAATGAATCACATTAGTTAGCAGCTAACAAACTCTTCGAGTGTGAACCAAATAAAAAATGGTGTTCTCAAGTTGAGTAAGTCATAAAATTAATGATAATGATAATATTTTTACAATTTCCGTACCCACAATAGTGTAAGGAAATTACACGATTTAAACCAAAAGTGAAAATTAGAGGAAATATGTTGATGCCATCAGATTGAGACAACATAAATTGAGCTAGACTTTATACAATGAGTGGAAAAGACATAATGTTAACAAATTTAACAATAAAACTGTAGCACCTTTATCTTGCAAACAATTTTATGAAGGCCTTCACCAAACAAAATCAACATTTCTGACTTAGATGGTTCATCGTCTCTCTTAAACAGGACTTTGTCATGATATTCTGACACAACTATATCACTAAGTTCAGCGACAATTATAAATGAGGAACCAGAAGCTAGCTCAGAGGTATTTGTAGCATGCAAATTACCAAGTTCATATTTAAGATCTGTATTTTTCAGGCTGCTTAGCATTCCATCCATGCAACGAGATTCTTCGATTTCATATGAAGTTTGACGATTTGCTGAATCAAGCAATTGCATTGCATTGCTAGGATTGGAGTAACCTATAATACCACAACGAAAACTAGCATCTAACTTTAACCGACAATGAGCAAGGAGAAACCAATAGCTCAGTTTTGATGAAAGGATTTCCCTCATCTGACACATGTTATTAGATATTATCATCAAATAATGAAGATCAAGTATAGCTGTCCGAAGTCCAGATATATCAAGTAACACTTCAAAAGTATCTTCTTCCAACGAAAGGTTTATGCAAGAGTTTTGAATGGAGAATCCAAGCCCAAAATCAAGTAAATTACGAACATCCAAACCAGGTGTCTCTTTCTTATTTAGATCTAACAGCAAATAGGGCCTGTTACAATGAGAAAGATCATCAACTTTTGAAGTCCCTGTATCTTGGGCTTTCCTTGATTCACCTAGAACAATGTCCACCGATTTTAACTCAAAAGTTCCACTAAATAGAAGCGCCCTATTGTAGAGGTTCGTTCCATAATCAGTTGTTACCAAGTAAAAATCATCCCTTGATTTTTGGATAACTTCCTCGGGACTCCCAAGACCAGAAGAAATATTATTATATGAAACAGCCGTCTCCAAAAGCAAGCCTTCAATAAGCTGAAACAAATAAAGTTAACAAAAGAAAGAAGTATATAAGTTACTGCAATCCAACTGCGCTTGAGAAAATTGCCCAAAATTATCATTAAGGAATTTAAGAAACAAAGTGCATAGAATATTTATTATTTAAATTAAAAGTAATAGGCTATATTGAATAAATAGAAAGCAGGTAATCGAAATAAATAACAAAAATGGTCCCTAGAGTATATAGAGTTCATTTAGATGTCAGACCATTTGTATTCTGCCTTAGTCCTTAAGCTAATAAAAACTTGAATCTTTTGGTCTTTCAAAAAGGCAATACTGTAAGTTTAGGGACCAAACAAGAGAATGAAAAAAGTTCATGGTCAACATTAACACCCCTTAAAAGGTTTGGGAGTTAATTTGGCCACTTATTCATACAATTGTATATCTAAACCACATTATTTATCAAATCTTACATAAATAGAATTTTTTTAAAAAAAAATGAAGCATTGCCTAGCTACAAAAATTTAGAAAAAAAAAAAAGATATCAAGAAATACATGCATCTACACAAATTCTCCGATCAATTGTTTACATCCGGAAAAGTTTGAGTTTTCAAATTACAGATGACAGATACTAAAAATTAAAAAAATATAACATTTACAAAAAAATAAAATAAAAAGTGATAGAAATCAAACAAGGACTCAAATAGTAACTTAGGAGTTGTTTGAGATCAATTATTGTTTTTTGTTTTTTTTTGTTTTTTGTTTTTGAAAACAAAAATAGGAAACAAACAAAAAAAAACTGTGTTTATTTATCTGTTTTTTGTTCTTTTTTTTTTATTTTTTTTAGAGGAAAACTTCTGCTTTTAAAATATTCAAAAAAGAAAAAAATATGCTTTTGTCTGTTTAAAACACCAAAAAAGAGTCACGCCGCCTCCCCGCACCCCCCTTCCCCACCACCACATCAACAATCCACCGCTTGCATTTCGCTCGCTGCCCGCCCCCACAGGTAATGCTTCGTGTTGGGTGAAACAAAGAAGACGTGTCCGCCATGAGCGGTAGTCAATACTGAAGCACGCGCGGACCCAACAGTTTTATAAGAATTATGGTTTTACTTTAAGAAAAATCAAAAATATCCAACAAAACATGTTTTTATATTTTTTGTCTTTAAAAACATATAAAACATAACAGTACCATATGCATTTTTATAAAAAAATGGAAAAAACAAAACAAGACAAAAATAAAACAAACTAGAAACAAAAATAAAAATAGAAAACAGAAAATGGTCCCAAACAAGCCCTTAGGTAAAAGAGTTATCACCCCTAAAAGTGTCCTTGTTAAAAAAGGGAAGTCGGGAAAAAAATGCCATCCCAAATATATTAAACTTCAACAGGTACATGAGCTCAGATATGAAAGAAGTGCTATATTTATTTCATAACTAACTTACCAATTAACTATGAAAAGAGCATCACAGCGCAGATCTCATTTAGCTAAAAACAAAACTGGAAAAATAGCAAATCAGAATGAGAATGTAAAAAGGCTTAAACTGAGAGTAACCGAAAGCCCTCACCTGAAATAAATTTATGAGCTCATCCATGTAAAATAATATACCAGCACTGGATGTTATTAAGGAAAGAGCCACAGAAACAGCATCAGTTGTCGCATAGAAGCTATGTTGATAGTCTCTGAAAAATACTAAAAGATATTAGTACAAACAGATGCAATTAAAAAAATAATGAAATAGTTAATTTTCATATTAGAATTAGTTTGGGCTATTTGACAACATGCAAATATGCTCATTTAATCATGCATTTACCTCATTACAAATTCAAAAACAAGAAGAAAATAAGTTTAGAATGCAGGGCAAGTTTTGCACCGTACTTATTAATACCTCCAAGTATAGATATTTGTGATGTATATATGAGCATCTCATTGAGGGCATGACATCAAAAAACACTGATTACATCATTTGAACTAGTAGAGTTTAAAAAGTGAGTTCAAATTTATTATCAATAAATTAAATTCAAATTTTTAACATAGAAATTGTTATTTAAAAAAATTTCAAAACATACAAATAATATCAATCAAATAAATATAATTTGAAAATGCGACTTTTATTCTTATTTTTATAATATTTTAAATTCATATAAAATTAGAAATGCATCTAAATAACAATGTTTCTCTATATGCCTTCCTATGGTTTGAATACGCAAAAAATATGCTTTCATAAGATCTAGTATCAGACTGAGTCAAGCTTTCTTTCCCATTATTCAATATGAAATACAAGAAAGTGAGACGCATTGGGATTTATTCTTTCCCAAATCTAATAAGGTGTCTTCTTAATAATAGACCAATCACTCTATTGATTACATAACATGCTGAAAATACAAATTCAGCTCAAAAACGCTTAGGCAATTGATACTTGTTAAGCATTATCCAAGCCATTTCTAGTAATTCCATATTCTTCCTTTCTACTACGCCATCTATTGTGGTGTGGATCTAACATTCTACATGAGCATATCATGCTGACATCAAAAACAGGGTAAATTAGTTTTTCCATACCACTTCAATCCAGCAATTCATCCTTCCAACATGGATATTCAAAGAGCCAACAAAATCCATGGAATCAAAAAAAACAAGCTCAAAATTAACCAAAGAAAGCACATATTAGGTGAAGATCTATACCAAACAAAGTCAATTTGTTTAGGAGTAGTATTTTTAAAAGTAATTGCAACTAAGTTCTAGTATATGTTTTGTACAAAATAAATGAATGAAGGCTCTTAACATCCAATTCATCTTTGTAAAGACGATGTGAGAAGTTCTTTTATGATGGCATGGAAATTACCATTATTTATGCTTTTCTCCATAAAGCAATAACAAAGTAACATCAAATCAAAAGAAGTTAAGTTACCATCATAACAGTAATTCAATAATATAAAATTGATGGGATGATACACAGAAACTCACTAAAATGCAAACAAACATGAAATATAAGTTTACAAGTTTCATGCAAAGCAAAAAGCAACTCTGAAATTCACTCCAAATAAACTAACTTCCATAATTCAACTCCAGCCAGTTCTCACATCAAAATCAACACAATATAACCAAAATTTACAACATCAAAGACATGGTGATGATATTTCACCCAATTTATTTTTTCCCTCGTTCTATCTACTAAAGCTTCTTTCAAAGTACCTACCTCCAAAGAGATCATGAAATTTTTCATAGAAAGGGCCACAAAATATTTACATGAAAATTACCGCATTAAAGCACAGATATTTTAGGGGACAACTAAATTTTACTTACAAAAATTATTTTCAAAAACTTGATAATATACAGGTCCCTCATGACAAAGCAAGGATAACCTCTACTTACCTCTTATGAAAAAAATGTTACCGCCCTTAAAACACATATAATGCCACCAATGAACTGTAAATTGTGGGCCATAGGCTCCAAGCTGATTGCAGTCAGGCATTCCAACCTGAGAAAATGGCTAAAAAACAAATGATCAAGCTAGCACTCATTATAGATCAAAACACACTATAGAAGAATCCGCATCCACCATTGCAGGCGCAAATTGTCAATGTTCTGCCCATATTCTGGTTGGATGACCATTTACAGTGTTTTATATTATGACAGTCAATTATGTATGCATTTTCTAGACATTTCCATAGTATTATCACAACACCCTTCCGATTCTGATTAGAACTTTCAGGGTGCTGACTCTCTAGTGGATAAGAAATTTCATATTCTTATACTAAAAGTGGCAAGAATCAATAGAAAATCTATCAGCGTTCTCCAAATTTTAATAGCTTCAAACTAATCAACCCAATTGAAAATTTGTAATCGTTATTGTCGTGTCGTTCTTTTTTTTTTTTTTTTTTTTTGCCCAAACATTTCTTAATAAATGCCAATGATGACTTCTTCATGATATTGGCTTCTAAAAACAAAACTATAATTTGAACATATAACAGGAAATTAACAAACATTTTAACTATTTATATTAGACCAAAATTAGCAAATATTAATCAAAATGGACAATGTAAGTTAAGACAGTTAAAAATTTATATCAACGATTAGAATGGTCGGCCACAAACCTAGCAAAACAATTTCACAGGAAAATAGAACATTGAAGTGAAAAAACTAGCATTAGAGCTCCTTTAACCCAAGAAATTGTTCCTTGATCATATATTGCATTATTCTCTGCTCAAATTTTGCTCTTCAAAGAAACCTAATAATTCACAAACAGCATCACATTAGCTCAACGGTTTATACCCAAGCTTCCAGCTATGGAATAATTGGTTGGATCCCTGCTCCACACACAATTGCTAATTTTCTGCAAGAAAATCAAGTGTACATTTTCATTTAGCTCTTATATCAGAAGAGTATCCCTCCAATAACTTTTCTTAAAGTCTCATAACTGGCCTTGTGATAGAGTAATATTTTTTATTTAAAAAACTAACCCCAAATTTTAATAAATTTGCAAGCAGAATGAGCAAGCCATTTCTTATAGCATGTATAACCAACAGTTAGGCAATATTTATCACGGTTTAAAAGACTGGACCAAACTGGCCGGTTCGACCGCGAACCAACCGGTTCGACCGCGAACCAACCGGTTCGACCGTGAACCGGCCGGTGGTCCGGTTCTGGGCAGGCTTAAAACAGTTTCTACATCAATCTGGCTGGAATCGGATCGGCAGTTCAACCAGAGAACCATCGAACCGGGTGAGGTTCAATTGAACCGCTTATTTCTTCTTCTTCTTTTTAATGGGAAATCCATAAATATTTATATTACAAATTCCAGTTAGCAAGAATCTGGAAGGTTGAGATATGCAGAATTTTTTTTGGGAAATTCATGAAAAGCTATCTTCATTTTATAGAGACATGCAAAATTTCTAAAGGCAAAATTACAGATGTGGGATAGGAGAACTTTTCCTTATATGCACCGGATTCTATGTGAATCTTTAGGAATATTTATATGAATACCACTCAAATCTAATCTATTTTACATATCTAAAACCTAAACTTGTATTTTTTTTATATTTTATATTTTTAGGAATATATACATGCATACCATCCAAATCGTATTTATTTACATATCTAAAACCTAAACTTGTATTTTTTATATTTTTGGGACTATTTACATGCAATACCACTCAAATCTTAATTATTTACATATCAAACAGCAAATCTTTTATTTTTTTTATTTTTAGGAATACTTACATGCACACCACTCAAATCTTATTTATTTACATATCTAACAACTAAACTTGTATTTTTTATAAATATGCCACTTAAATAATTTATAAAAATAAAAAATATTAGCATTTGTTTAATTTGTTTAATACATATAAAAATTAATATAAAATATGTAAATAAATATTATTATTTAATTTTTTAATTATTTTGAGCCAAACAAGCTGAACACGAACAAACAAATATTTATTTGAATTCTGCTCGTTTATAAATCGAGCCCAAAAATATTTGCATTATTAATTTATTATATTATTAGTGCATTATTTTAGGTCATATTTAATTAATTTTTATATTTATTATGTCATTCGGTTCAACCTCAGTTGAACCAATAAACCTTGAACATTTCATTCTTCCAGTTTGACGTCCAATCCGGTTTTCGCAACATTGTTATTTATATTCTTCTAACATTAATATAAGAATATTATAAAATTATGCATCTAAACATTTACAATGCATTTCATGTCTTCCCTAAGCAATTCTAACAAAGCAGGATCACAATTTGTAGGACTCCAAGTAAAGAAATCAAACAAAGCATGCCTAGCATAAAAATGGGCTGCTTAGTTGTAACCCCTAGTGACAAAGCAAAAAAAAACTTGTGAAAACGATGAGAGAAGCTAAACCAAGTCCATTGTTGGGCCGACTAATCCTACTAGCCGACTTCATGGTCTGGCAAAGGAAGTGGGTGTAACCTCATTTACTTAAATTGATTATTATATATTGAAATTGTGAAAAGTATGTGTAGTTTTATTTATTATTTTCAGCTATCATTAGTTCATGATTGGGATATTGAGATATATGTATATATAATTATGGCTCTTTCATCCGTTAGGGTTTCGCCCGATGGAGAAACCGAGCAACCCTACTGATTTTCTCCTCCGTCAATCGATTCGTCGTGCTCGAAGAAGAAGAAGGGCGCACCTCATCCGGAGCTCGCGTCCTCTGCTCCGTTTGATACGAGGTCGTCGCATCTAATGCAGTTTGATTTCGTCGTCATCTGGAGCTTGCGTCGTCATCTGGACTCGCGTCGCGTCACCTAGAGTTCACGTCTTTGATATGAGTTGCGGCCTTAGCTTCGCTCATTTCATCATCTGCGTCTGCCGCTGCCGCTGCCGCTTCTTGTTTTTGCGGGCTTTGTTGAAGATCTCGCGATCTTGCAGGTCGACCCAACTCTGGCTTTCTCTGCAGTCCGGCTTCATTCAGCGATCCTGCAGCGACAGATCTGCAAGACAGCTGCAGTGTTGTTCTCGGCAAGCTGCACCAGCTGTTTCAGCTCCTGTAGTATCCTGTGTGAAGCACGCTATGGCCTCAGGGCTTTCTTACGCCGCCGCCCTCGTCGGTGATAACCTTACCAAACCCTCCAATGCTACAGTGGTTCACATACGCAGTTCCCCTTTCCACCTCGCAGATAGTTTGATATTCTCGCAGATGTGCCATGACTCTGTTGCAGGACGCGGATATTGCAATCTCATCAAAAAAGTAGGGAAAAGGCGGGTAAATCAGCACTATTTTTCTCTGACACTGAAATTTCATCTCTTGCAGAGAAATACAAATTTACACTAGTTGACAAGTTCCAATTAGGTCGCCCTAAGATGGATATTATCATGAAGATTTTGAAGGCTTCCAACTAGTTGGGGATTGGTAGATGGGTCTTCTCGATGGAAGACATGCTATGGTACAGTTGTGCATAGAAGTAGACTACACAAGGATTTTCTCAAAGAAATTCATCACAATTGAGAGCAAACCTATGAAATTTCTCAAACGGACTCCTGATTTTGATCCCAGTCAAGAACCCCTCATTGCGCACATCTGGTTCTCATTACCTGAACTCAAGCTTTAATTCTTTGACCAACCTACCTTACATGCAAGTGGGACTATCCTTGGAAAACCTATGCAGGTAGACACACCTACAGTTCATTTCTCAAAGCCTTCTACTGCAATGATTTTGATTAAAAGAGATATTACACTACTAGATTTAGAAGAAGTCTAGCTTGGCTCTGCTCACAATGATTATTAACAAAAGATCATTATGGAACAAAAACCTCACTAAGCATTGCAAGATATTTGGACACTCGCAGAAGAAATGTTTCAGATTGCACCAGCAAGTTGAGAACCAATAGTGAAAAGCAGGAACTACCCACTGCTCTGGACACAGTGGCTCCACCTGAGGAGGGACTCACCACAAGACAGGAGTTGGTATCTGATGTAATTGCCCCTTCCCCTGACCATACTACAAGAGATAATGTTCAGATTGCAAATCAGGATAGCCCTGCAGCTCCTCTTAAGGAAACATCAGGTGCATATGTGACATTATAAACTGGATTTATCGTTGTTGCAACGGCTGACTTTCCTTCTACTGCTATTCTACTATCTAATCTGACCGAGGATCGCATGAGTCAATCTTCTGATGAAGAATGACAGATTTACACTTTCGGAGGAAGAAGACTGGGGGCACACTCCAGCTTGGAAACTTAATGGTTGACACTTTGGTTACTCCTGGCAATGGCACGACGCTTAAAAGTTTGTTATCTGGCTCTGCTCCTAAAACTGAGGAAGAGGCGGGACAAAACTGTCTCGGCCCTAGCTACTTGTTTTCTGCATGTTTTAAAATTTTTCGAGTTTATCTGTATCATAATCTGTTTGGGTATTATTATACGTTTGAATCGTATGGGTAAGGAGTCTCTATTGGGCCCTCTCATACACCTTTTTAATTATCCTTTCTATTTCAATAAAATCAGCTCTTTGGGCTTTTCTCAAATATATATATATATATATATATATATTTGAAAAACCCAATGGGGAGTATATTATAACCAAAAAAGGATTACAGATAGGTTGGGTGAAAGCGCCAAAGTTGGTCGCTAACCACCAGGCATACATGGAAATTCATAGAAATCTAAAACATAGGTAGATACTACGACAAAAAAAACAGGCAGCACTCAAATAATCAAGTAACTTGAGAGTGTATCAATTTAGCTTTCCCTCTGCCTAATATGAATATTACATTAGGTTATATATATGAATATTATGTGTGTGTGTGTGAGTCATTTTCTTATGTTAATCAAATGAATATTACATTAGGTTTCACCCCATTCTCTTAGTTCTCTAGCCCATTTCAATCAGAGTTTAGTATTTTTTTTTTTTTTAACAAGAAGCCCTAGGGTCATTTTCATTAAGATAAAAGAGTGATACAAAACGAAGTAGAAGAGAGAGCCCCATCGATGTTTCGCCAACTCAAAGTGAAACAAAAAGAACTAAAATAAAAGTATGTAAAAGAGAAGTACTAAAATAAACTCGCAACTAAAAGCTTTTTCGATGCGACGGTGCCGAGCGTCTTCTCATCTTCCATGGCTTATAGCCGCATTCAATAAATGGTCTTTGGAGCTGAGCCCCATCGTCGGAGAGAGGCCAAGGTGTCATCCATAAGATTTGCAGAATGAATGTACTCCCGCCTTCTTTCGCCTAGAGAGATACACTCGCTACTCGATCCTCCGAAGTGTGAGCCGGTCCGAGCTGCAGATGGGAGAGGCAGCCGCAATGCTTGCGGTTCCATAACCACCTGGCGGATTGTATCTACGGAGGAAGGACCACCCTTTCCACTTGTTCAAGTAATACTACCTGCAGGGTACCGAAGAATTGGTGCATCCCGTCGAGGCTCCAAACCACACAGGCGGTTTGCACCACAAGTGGGAGAGGCTGTCTGCAGTGACAACCTGATCGAGCTGGCCGCCTGCGACCTTATCGATCGAGCTTTAACCGTTATCAAGATCGACGCTACCCCAATCTCCCCGGCGGCGGCAGCATCGACTCTTCGTCGGGAAATCCCAACGACAGCGAGAAGACCCATGTGCGTCATTTTCACCTAGAGCAGGCTCGACTATGACAGTTGTCCCCGACGTGCCCGAACATTTTACGACGCCGAGCAAAAGAGGAGCGATGTTCTCCACCTCGGCCTCCCCGCCGAAATCCATCCCGACCATCGCGCTAATCCAAAACGATCCACATCCTGGAAGAATGAAATTCCTCTCCACCCGAACCCCGACACCATCTGGCCGAGACCTATCAAAGTAGGTGAATCAACTCTCGAGAGATGTACCGAGAGCTTCGGCTAACGTTGTACAAAGCATGTGGGTTAGTACGAATGAAACGGGAGTCCGGAAATTCGAACCACATAGGAACGATAGTGAGTTTTGCACTATGGGTCAAAATCAGAGAATTCATTTAATGCTCTTCATGTGGGTGCGGGAATCGAAACGGATTGTTGAGCGAACGATTCTAACGATAATCTTCTTCCTCCGAATTCTAGCAAGTAAGTGTGCGTCATCCAAAACACTCAACTTCCAACCTCCAATGAGACTTCGATTCTCGAAAATTTTCCTAACTAAATCCATTTTTAGAAGTGACCGAATCGAAATTTCCCAACTAAAGTGAACTTAACATCATCGGATAGAATCTTCATTTCATAGGCAGTAAAGATAACGAGCAGTGTTTCCATCTTTAACAACACATAAGCTGATAAAAGCATCTTGTCTTTTTCCATGCATGATGTCATGAAATTCTTGTGAGAAAAGAGACGATCTAAGTTCTTCGTTGGAGTCGCTGCCGCATGCTCCAACGATAAGATGACTTGTAATACATGAAAACGAACACGTGTCGCAGATCGAGTGACCCTGCGAAGAAATTTCCAAGAGCAAGCACAGAGCGGCCTTCGCATAATAGAGCCGCTGTAGCCCTCTTCACGCACGAGAGCTCGGAATCACGAAGCCGCAACCACGGATCCGCGTGACAGGAGACGCTAGTGCGATAGAACGACCGAACCCGGTCGTTACGTCGGCCGAACGGGCCGGAACGGCACGCGGACCGCCGGTAAATCAATCTGCGGCACGGAAGCGGCCCTGCAGTAACAGTAGCCATTGTAGCCCTCTTCACGCAAAGAGCTCGGAATCACGAGCGCGCGAGCACGCGATCCCGCGTATCGAGACGTCGTGCGAGAACAGCGAACTCGTCATTCCGTCGAAGCAAAGAACGGAACGCACCGCAGACGACGAAATCGATCGCAGCGCACGCAGCCGCCTCACTCGGCCTCCGAGCCCACGACTCGGACACTCGGACGGCGATCGCTACGCCGAAGGCTCGGTCGAGCCGTGGCACGGTCGGCGGGGACGACAGCTGCAGCAGACGACTCCGGCGTGGACTACGGCGAAGAAACAAGTCGTCGAGGTCGAAGAGGGACGAGCTCGACGACGAAGACAGAGAAGTCGATCGACGCTGGAGGCCGATCGATGGACGAAGACGACCACTCGTGCTCGAATCACCGGAATCGCCATGGCGAAACCCCGCAGCCTCGGACGCCAGTCATCCCGTATTATATATATATATATATATATATATATATATATATATATATATATATATATATATATATATATATATATATATATATATATATATATGAATCATGTGTGTGTGTGTGTGTGTGCAAGTTCTTTTCTTATGCTAATCAAATGAATATTACATTAGGTTTCACCCCCTTCACTTAGTTCTCCAGCCCACTTCATTCATGGTAGTAGAGTCAAACCGTCCTTGAAACAAGGAGGAATGGCACTTTCATATCGAAGCAAAAGATGAGCACTACATACGAGATAGCAATGACAATTAAAGGAAAGGCATTGGTTCTCTCTTCTTAAATGCAAATCCATGTGGGCTTTACCTCATTGACACCTTTTCCACGCATCAACATTGACACTGCCTTTCCAGCAAGATATTGCACTCATCTGACACTTATCACTTCCAAACAACATCAAATGTGACTTCCTCATGAGTGGATTCGCCATATTTAGCCTCTTATTCATATGCTACACCACCACTTGCATTCTCTCTTCACAAGTGGCATCTCTTCCTTCAATTTTTTCCATGTTCATGGGCTTATTCTCCACCGCTCCTTCTATCTCCTTCCGAACAATAGAATTTGTTTTCACCCATTTTCAAATCACACAATCTGCAGTTGTAACGACCAGATTTCCCATCTCAAAACCACTATCACAATGTCTTTTTTAGCTAATGTTGTCCTTGTTCCCCTTTTCTTCACTGCTTTCTTCACTAAAATAGCGAGAACTTCTCAAGGATGCCTTCCTTTCAAGACAACATAAAAAAGTTTGGAGGATGTTATTGCTTCATCTAAATCTGATATTTATGCCTCTATAAACACTTACTCTCCCACTATCATAACTAAAATTGACTGACACCAGTTATCTATATGGGTTTGCTTCTATTGAGTTGTGGTTTATGTAAAAAAATTATGAGAGTCATTTAACTACGGGGTAAGATAGTATCTATAACTATGATAAACCATGTTGAAAGAAAACTATAGCTCAATTCAATTATTTACTATGGATCAAGATAGATGTCAAACAACCACTAAAGTCAAAAGGTTGTAAGACATGTCATTGATATGCAAAAAATGGTTGACGTGTTCAATGCCAATCATATCCAACAATTCTACATCTTTTTCTATGATAAGTTGATGACACGGGAGCGCTGCGTATTCAGGATTGGAATCCAGAGAGGATTCCATACTATGAGAAATGAAGCAAAAAGTTCACCCGCTAGTTGTTGGACCACTAGTCTTGTGGGTCCTTGCTTACCTTATTTTAATTTATGATTAGGATTTAATTAGTAATTTAGCATAAGTAAGTTGCATGAATCCCTGTTTGATACTTTGGCTTTTGATTTATGTAATAGAAATTCTGATGTGGGAGCTACTATAACTGTTGCAGTATCGCGATCCAGTCGAGGGGAGTTACCGCTTCTTCTACCCTTCCTTTTTTGCTATTTGATTCATTGTCTTGTCTAGCCCTTCTTTTTCTAACGCTTTCCTTGTCTACCTCCTTCCATGTCCATCACATTTATATTTCTATCCCTACCTATTATATCTAATATTCTTCATTACATATAAGAGTTGTTTGCTTTAGTTGGGATCAATTTTTATTTTCCAGATTTCAGATTTATGTAAAAGTCAGTCGTCGGGGATTGTTTTCCCTTCTATGGCTGTATCCAAAGGCGAGGAGGTGCTCCAGTTGTAACTCATCCGAGTCAGTGGCTTCCTCCAAAGGTTCGAGGTATGCTCCGACTATAACTCAATCCCGTAGGTATACTTACCTTTCTCAAATCCACCCCGCAGTCCTTCTTTACCCGGCTTTCCCTACTGCTAGTTATTCTCCCCACCTCTTTGTTGCCATTCTACCAACCATTCTACCAACCATTCTAGTAATGATGCGAGAGCTGTCCTAATTATATGGGATTCCGCAGAATCTTGTGGAACTGGGGTAGCTCCCACGTCGGCCCTCGAATAGAATCACTTGTCACAAAACCACATATTATATTATAGTCATGATCAAAGCCTAAAAATTCTCTTGCGTCTAAGCTCGCTTGAGTTGTAAATCATTGATAAAGTGCACAATCTTCTATTAGTTAAAGTTGACATGAAATTTACCCCTTGATAAACATCCACCATATATCTACAAAATCTACTTGGAAGTTGTTGGGAATGATGATTTATTCAAGTTAGGTAACTTACCTCCTTTGACTAAAAAGACCATGATTCAAGACAACTCGAAACTACGAAATAATAGGATTTTGATCAAGTTTGTCATCATTCTGCACGCCATCAGTCATTAAGCTAAGGATGGTAAATTTTCACAATCTAAAATTAAATTGTGACAAAATACGAAACTTAGTGTTTAATGATCATCCATAATCAAAACCTCTCATATTTGAAGGGGGTAACAAAACGAAAGCTTACACCTACAAAAATACTCAATTTAGATCATAAAATCCAAGCAAAATGAGAATTAAATCTTTATATAGCGACTTATCATAAAAAATCAAATCTTGCTTTCAAAAATTGAAAATGGAAACACAATATAAACTTTTTCAGAACTGTCAAGCATAAATTTTCAAAACAAACTGGCCCAAATAAGAGAAAGGCTCAATATGTTCGAAGAGAGAATTAGGAGAACCAAAGACCAAGAAAACCCTACTCAGAAGGACTAGGGAGGCAATAGAAAGAATCAATTCAACAACTAGCTCACATTAAGCACATGATAGATGTTATATGGCAAACTATTCATTGCCAAAAGGAAACGGAGTATGAGTTAGCATGAAAGGTAGATGAGCTCTCGCAAAAAATTGTAGATAAGTTGTCACCGTAAATACTAAATTACTAGCAAAAGTTCGCATATGTTACACATAATACTGAACAAAAAAACCACCTTCATTCCATTGATGATGGGCTTATCTAAAGCCTTACAAGTTACAACATTTACAAATAAATTCCTAGACTTCATCTATTTACAAATAGGATATTATATTAGATACAAATCTCAACACTCCCCCTAAAGATGGGTAAAAGATATTTAATAAACTCATCTTGTCACATAACCTAGCAAATCTAATGAGCTAAGTCCTTTGGTGAGGCATTTAGCCACTTGCTCTCCAGTGGCTACATGACATAGCTCCATTAGTCTGTCATTAAGCTTTTTCCTTGAAGAAGAACCTATCAATCTCCACATGTTAGGTTTATCATGTTGCATGGGTTGTTAACAATGTTGATTGCCGACTTGTACATTTGAGTTGACTGATCTACTTTGAGTTCAACCATCATGGCTTTTGTCTCAGCAACTCCTAATGTCATGGGCCTGTAATCTACCTATGTTCTTGATCTTGCTACAACAAATTGTTCTTGCTCTTCCACGAGAACAATTTGTCACCTACAAACATGCAATATCATGATGTGGATCGTCTATCATCAACACAACTTGCCCATTCAAAATCACAAAAGCCCTTAATATTTGCATGTCCATTCTTCCCGAATATCAACTTTTTCCCGAGTTCACTTCAAATACCTCAAAATCTGATACACTGCATCCATATGGTCATTCCTTGGATCATGCATGTAGCGGCTCACCACACTTATTGCAAAGAAATAGCGGGTCGAGTGTGGCACAAATAATCAAACGGCCCACCAGCATCTGATACCTCTCACGATCAACTAGTTCACCTGCCTATGTACTGAGCTTGACTTTCCGAGCAATAAGAGAGACTACAGATGCACCCCCGTGATCCAGTACATACTTTCTCTGGGATATCACAAACCCTTCAGGTACATGGGCCGCTTCAATCTCAAGAAAGTATTTGAGACTTTACCTCAAATTGCTTCCCCAATCATCTATTAAGTTAAGCAATCTCTGCCTCATCATCACCAGTGATAATCATGTCATCCACACAAACAGCAAGTGTTGTAGTATGACTTTCATGTTGTCGAAAGAACACCGAGTGATCTGCATTTATCTGTTGATATCTCATGCTAACAATTGTTATTCTAAACTTGTCAAACCAAACTCGAGAAGACTGTTTCAGGCCATACAATGACTTTTTGAACCTACAAGTCTTGCCCTCTATCTAAAACATATTGAATCTTAGTGGTACCCCATATATATCTCCTCCAGTAGCTCCCTATGAAGAAAAGCATTTCTCACATCCAGTTGGTGGAGTTTCCATCCACCATTCATTGTCAGAGAAGTCGGTGTCCTCACCGTGCTCATCTTTGAGATTAGTACAAAGGTTTCATCATATTCAATGTCATACAACTTACTGTATCCTTTTGCCAATAGTCGTACTTTATACCTCTACACATTCCCTTCTGGAGATTGTTTTATCGTGAAGATCCACTTGCATTCAAATGTCTTCTTCCCTGCTGGTAGTGGTACAATCTCTCGTGTTCTGTTATTATCAAGAGCTCCAAGCTCATCATGCATCGTTGCTATCCACTTAGGATCCTCTTCAGCACCTGCCAATATTTTGGTATAGAGACAGAGTCTAATGATGCAATGAATGCTCCATGCAAATGTGAGATGTTAGAATAATTAAAAAAATTTCAATGTCAAGTTCTCACCCAAAACAATTAGGAGGATGTCCTGCATTGCTACGGGAGATCCTCCTTAACGTTGTGAGGGTAGGAGTAGACGGAGGAGAAATAATATCACCTATAAGTTGAATAAAAGGTGAATGGTGTAGGCGAAGAACGGGACAAGGGACTTCTTAGCATTTTAGACTCTATTCCAACAGTTTGTTTCTTCCTCCGTGTATACACCCTTAACTCACCTTCAGCCTGAATCCAACAATCTCTAGGTTCAATCTCCTCGGTTGATTCATCCCACATCATAGGACATGACATTGCTCCCACTTATACCACTTCATCACCACTATTACTCGCTCTCTCTTGCCTCATATCTCTAGTGTTTGTTGCAAATATTGAATTCACCTTTAGAGTGTAGTATGGCTCAAACTCTCTAAATGACACATCCATACTCACAAAGAGTGCCTTCTCGATTGGCCCCAGCAAACAAACTTTCTGAGTAGCAAAATAACCAACGAACACACATTTCATAGCTCTTGGATCCAACTTCCTTGCATATGGTTTGTACATCTCACTGTATCCTTACTAACTACAAGTTGTGTTGTACTATCAACAGTTTATATACTCCCTGGTACTGTTGGATGAGTATACAGAGAGAACTCTATAGTAGTACTTGTCACGTAATGAAAAGCACCAAAATTTATGTCCATTCTAATGATTCTGTGGTAGAAATAGAGACAAGAGCAAGTGTGTCGCCAATACCTTTGTTGAAGCGAGTATAAGTGGCAATATTACCCCCTGATAATGATGGATTTGAGACATCCTCAGCTCCATCTCGTGTTGCTCTCTACTTCCACATCAACACTGCAGACACCAATGATCCTCATTAGTAAAGATCACACATTTCTCTCCCTCCTCCTCTGTTACCATCAGATTTGCCTGATAGACCCCTTCTACATTTCCAACGTCCACCACATCCATGTCCATATGTTTCTGATAGGTGCTGCTTAGATGGCCAACTTCACCATAGTTGTAGCACTTGCGAGTCTCGTCCTGGACAGCTAGTATATCTGGGCTCGCAACAGCCAATGTTGATCATGAACCCAAAAAATCACTCAACTTAGAGTGTAACTTCATGCGAATTGTAATAACCAACAGATAAAATTTTGACGGCATAAATGCACCTCAATTTTTTGCACCTCAGGGATTTCAATCAAAATAATTTTATAAAATTCAACACGAAAAATGGATTAATTATATATAAAATGTTGTATTTAAATTATGAATGTTTTGAGAGATATAAATTGTTGAAGTTATAAGTTTAATTAATTTAATTAACCTTAATTATTTCCCTAATCCTCAGCACTATAGCCCACCGACTTATGCTTCTTTTATTTATAACTCTCGAAATCTCCTCCCCTCTCCCAATACCACTTTTCCCTTCTTGGTTTCACTTGCACACTCTCCCTCTCAGTTCCATAGAGCTCGGCAGAAACTCTTGTGAGGGGCTTCAATTGTAGCTCATCCCGCAGACGCGATCAGGAAGAGACGAGCAGCAACCTAGTTAGCTGCGATCCACTCCCCATTTCCAATTTCCTCTCCCGACCCTTCCCCCTTGCCGATACCCCTCCCTTTTCCTTGCACAGCAGAAGCAGCGAGGGAGCTGCAACCCTTTCTATAGTGCAAGGGCTGCGGGTAGCAAACGGGCGAGTAGCATAAAGGAAGCTGCAGAATGCGGTTTAAGGCTCAGGGGTAACTTTTGTAAGTGCAAATCTCTTTCACAACATTTGAGGCAATTACTTTGTTCATTGCACTTTAATTTTGAATTTTGCCTTGTTTTCCATGCATTTTTCCTTTTCGATAGCTGTCAGAGGCGTCGATTGTGTGTCGGAAGCGTCGAAAGTTTTTTGCAAAATTCCATAAGGTTTCTAGCATGATATCAGCATAAGGGAAGTGTGGTTGGAGTTGATAGAAAGTAAATTTGGTGACTTTGGAGATGGATTAGCCGCCGAGAAAGTCGTTTAAAGTATGTTTTTGCAAATCATTTATATTTTCGATTAAATTACTTTATCACCCAAGATATCTTTAAATCTGAAGTTAACTGTGGATTCTAGTTTGTTTAGCGAGGGTAGCAGACTCGAGGTGAGAGTATGGACTTTCATTGTAAAGCGACCCCATAAATTCAGGTAAAGTAATATTATGGTAATTTAAGGATTAATTAAATTAACATAAATTGTTCAAATCTTAAAGTTTAATATTTTGTTTTATAGGTCATTGAACTCAATATAAAAGTCACCGCAAAATTTAGCTAACTATTGAAGATTAAGGCTCTATTTGACGTATGCGATATTACATTGCTGCTAAGAAGTTCGTTGTGAGGAAGTTGATGTATCGTTTGTTGCAGTATGTGAAAACGAATGCAGGGCGATTGTTTCGGAAAAATAATCGTTACGCACTTGTTCAGTATTAGTTTGTAACAGAACTGTCAAGGTTTTGGTAACCTATTATAAAGTTTGATTGTTTATAAATTAATCATGGTTTTTCATTAGAATAAGCATTAAAACAGTCAAAGTTATCTATCTGATTTGACTGAATGAGTTCAACACAAAATTCCGTTAATTAATAGGAAGAACTGAACATAAACCCAAAAATTAGTAATGGCTCAACTTTCACATCCATATGTTTATTTTTGAATGATAGCCATATATATATAGTTTATAAACATCCTTAAAGTTCAAAATGAAGTAGTGCAAGATAGCCAAATATATATAATTTTGTTTACTTCCTAATTGGTGGAGACGGGAACAAGTTTAATGCTTAGCAAAAAAGCAGTGTTAGACCAAACATGGAGTAAATAACATAAAAAAACAATTTCCAATTCCAGGTTGCCAAAATTAAGAAATGTCGAAGACCAGCATCAATTTTCCCAGCTACAACATCAGTGAATGTAGAAGGAACCCTTAGTAAGTGCTTCTTTCAATGCAATCAATTTACCAGAAAGCACAAGAATATGTTGCAAGGCCACAAGTGAACATTTCAACAGCACTCAAGTCTCCTCAAAGCTTGACACGGGTTACAAATATTCCAGTATCAAAGAAAAGAATAAAAAGATGTGAGGGTTAAGGATCTGGACTTAAGTAATCCAATTTTCAAAGTATTTAATCCTCACATAAATGAAGTATGAGGAGACTATAAATATAGTAATATAAGATGCCAGAGCAAATGTAAAATTAAACATACTCCTTGCATCCATTGGCTAGAAAATAAGAAATCCATTCATAGTTTATGCTAATTAGAGCAAATATTCAGAGGGTAAAAATAAATTTCTTCTTAATGAAGTCAAGAACAAAGGTACAATGCAGTGGTAGGATGATTCAGGTATTATGTTAATCTTAACAATATCCAGCAGCTTATCCCATATTCCAAACTCTCCTTTCCTGGTATACAAATTTAAAAAAAAAAGTTTTAAAGCTACTGTCGGCCGCTTAAGAGAGCTGTGATGCGTCTCTTTTTTTTTTTAGATTTAATTTAATGGATATATGTATATTAGTTTTGAAAATAAGATTTTTAAATTTTAAAATATTAGAATGAGAAAGGACGGATCTCATTCGTTAAGTAGTTTAGATGAACGAGCGTAATATCGCGAGTAAAGTATCTATTCCGAAGAATAGACACCCTACTCGACAATATCGCTCGATCAAATAAACCACAAAATTCATGACATCCAGTTACGTGCTACGAAGCTTTATGTGGGCCAAATAGTCTCCTATTTAATACGAAAGATTAAACGAGGTTTATATTATCCGAGTCTTTAAAACTCACTATAGAGCGAGCCACATAGTTAATTACGCAAGTACGTCGGCGAGAAGCTTCTCGATTTAGATCGCGGGTTTCTATCTTCACGAATCGAAAGGTAGGGTTTTCGACGAAATTGGGTAGTAGGAAATCCGATAGGTGAAAGGCGCAAGGAGGAACGGTTATTTACGGAGTCGAAAGGAAGAAGGGTAGGGGATGTCACGGATCTCGAAGAGGCCTCGAGGACGTCCCGGACTATCACATGGTTGAGGCTTTAAATTTTGGAAAGGATTTATTTTAATTTCAATCTTGCAAATTAATTATAGGAATTACGTTTGCGTAATGTCACGATTATGCGAACTACACCGAAAGACAGGAGAGCTCATGTCGGACGACGACCTCGGAAAGCTCAGCGAGTTAGGGCTTATATCGCACGGGAGGGCGTGCAAAGCTTACAAAGAACAGGTGAGGATTTATGTCATGCTGGCGAAGCCTACTCGAAGTCACTAGAGGCTATTATTTAAACTAAAGAATGGTTTTGCGATGTCGACACGGAGTTTCTTTGAAGAAGATGGCCGTCTTTGCCACCGTGCTCAAGCTTCACGTCGTAGCGAGGATCGCGGTTAGGTTTAAAGTCTTAAGTTAAAGTGAGCGTACGTAGTCGTTTATTTCATTTTTATTACAAGTGAGTGTGTGCAATGATGTGACAGAGTAGCAAAAGCAGTAGGAAAACAAGTAGGCAGGAATATGTTATAATGAGCTAAACGGAGAGCAAGTATATACAAGCGGGTTATCTTGAAGCGAGGAGAAAGTATGAGAATGTAAAACGTCTTAAGCAGAGTATATGTCTTGAAAGTAAATGACTTATGCACAAGAGAGTATGTCTTGAAAAGTAAAATATGCTGAAGCAGATATAACGAGTAAGGAGAGTAAAGACATCACGTGAGTATCAGTATGTTTACTTATCCTCATATATGTGTTAATCGCTTGTTTATTGTTATTTTATTTTTTTCTTTATATTTTTACTTATTTCATGACTGATTCATTAGTACTAAAAGAGCGGGGAGTAAAAGTAGTAAGTGAAAACGACCAGGCAAACATGCTAGATGTATAGTGTGTAAAGTACGAAAACTCAACGATAAAACGAAGGAAAACGACGAGAAAACGAGGAAAATCACGAAGAAAACTACGAAGTCGGGAAAGAAAGAAAAGAAACGTCCGTAGAAAGCTCGAGAAAAGCACAAACGGAACAATAACAAACCGTGAAACGCATAACAGCGTAGAAACCACGAACGACCGCTAAACTCATGGCGAACCATAAGAAAGCCATGGGTCTCGGAAAGAAAGACCGTAAGCACGGTGGTGTTTCGGACTCGAAGCTGTGCTAATGTCCGGACTTGAGTGCCGACTACTTAGGCCAGACTTTACGCGAAGGCGATCTAATCCGACTCGAATAGACAACCGTGGACGCTTTATAAATCTTCACACATTTCATTTTTGTTTCCATGCAGTAAAAAAAACAATACGTAGGTAAGTAGGTTGTGTAGTAGTGGAGGTAATTTTGTATTTTTCGAACATATGTATTTTTTTGTTTTAAAACATTTCAGATCCACTGGCGATTAGTAGCTCTACGAACGTTAGGTCGCATCGGCGATAGAAACCGCAAGACGGTCGAACGGTTCGATGATTCCTGCCTACTGTCTACGAGTGCCGAATCGGGCGGCCCCGTTCTATGATTCTCGTAATTTTTCTCGTTTTGCGGTCTCATCGATGTCCACATCGCACTTACGATGCTTACTGATGGCCATATATAACCCAAGGAGGTTATATATGCACACCTACACGTCTCAGTAGGTGTGTGCTTTGAGCCAGAAACAAGGTGAAGCTAGGACGAGAGGTCGAGGAAAGGAGGACGGAGAGCGGCTCGGCTAACACAATTTCGAAAGAAGTGAGTCGATTTCCGATAATCGAGAAAACACGTAAGTCGCTCGGACTCCCGACCGACCTCGCATGTCCCGCGAAAAGGACTCAAAGGCACCTCGACATTCTCGGAGAGGATGAGGACTAGATCCCAGGAACGCACTCCGCTTCTCCCAAACAACTTGTAAAATCATGAACAAAAGATATTGACCGATTCCTGACTGCGGACCACTCGCTCGGGATTCCTCCAAACTCCAAGTACCCACATTGATTTTCGATTCTCGACTCACACTTCCCCGTACGTTCTCCCGCGGGCTCGGGACTCAAGTCATAGCGATAGGAGAATCGATAAACTTTCGATACGTAAGAAAGAGAATGAATGACCATAAGCCGCCAAGCTAGCATCGATTTCACCGAATAAGTCCTCCAAGAAGTATTCCGGATATCGTGCTCGATTTATTTCCATGAAGTAGTAGGAAGCTCTTCCAATTTCGTTAAATCAATTACATGTAGACAAGTGAAGCGAAAGCAAAGCCACCATCACAACAATCACCCCAATAAGGCTCTCGGCCGGGCTAAAAACGGAACAAAGGCTCGCGGCCTAAGCTACAATAAAGGGGCGACAAGGGGTAAGGCCCCGACAATCCGAATCATCACAATGAGGCTCACGGCCGAGCCCCGACAAACCACCCATACTAATTCGAATTCACTACGGATGCATAGGAATGAATCCGAAGGGCAACCAAGCGATCCGGCCCACCTACGGCCTAAAAAGCACAAACCCGAGCCTGGAGGACCCAAACCCGAGCCATTCAAAGGCCGCTGCCGGGAGGTCGCAGGAACGATGAGGGACCAAGACCGAACCCCAACATCAAGTACGAGGAGCGGTACCGCAAGAGCGCAAGAACGAAAACCGAGCCCCCGAATCGAGTGCAAAGGAGCACGCAAGAGCAGCAAAACAGAAAACCGAGCCCCCAAATCAAGAACAAAGGGGCTAGCTGCAAGAGCAGCAAAGCAGGAGACCGAGCCCCCAAATCAAGAACAAAGGGGCTAGCTGCAAGAGCAGCAAAACAGAAAAACCGAGCCCCCAAATCAAGAACAAAGGGGCTAGCTGCAAGAGCAGCAAAACAGAAAACTGATCCCCTCATGTGCAATGGGGCTAGCCACAGGCAACAAAACACAAAAACCGAGCAGCGAGAGGCTTGAAACTGACCTCGAAACCGAGAGAAAAACAAGGCTCAAAATACCCGGAATCGAGAGAACCACATAGGTCAAAACGGAAAACAAAGCCAACAAAAACGGCTCCCAAAACTCTTTTAACATGAAACAGAATTTACTTTCAATCAGAGCTCACTCATGAGTCAAAGTAAGACTTAGAATATAGCTAAACATGAAGCTTAAACAAGCATTTCCATTCATCCAACATATCAAAGTGTAGAGCATAGGTATACCTCGAACAAAAGTAAGCATAAAGCTCTATTGGATCAGCTCAAACTTTCCTTAGCATGCTCCTAATAAAGAAGAATCAAAAGGAGCAAAAGACAAGCTCCACATGCATATGAAAGAAACAAAAGGCTCCTCTATGTTTCATAAAAAAAAAGTAAAGAGCCCTATTCGAAACACTTGCAAGAGGAGCCAATAATTTGCCATCAAAACCAAACCTACTACATGCTCATATTTCCATTTTTTAACATGCTTGAGTAGTAAAATGTCCCCCGACTCTTAATACCACAATCATACTAGCATGCCACTAGAAACGGGGAGCAAGAAACCATCATTTAAGCAAATAGATAACACATTCCATGGCATACGAAATGCTCGGCCGAAACAACAAGCGGGGAGAACCCACCAAGCGGCAGTAAAACCGCAAGCCACCTCGAACGAACAGAGAAGGAGGGAAGGGAGGGAGGCATACCGGGTAGTGTAGAGCACACGAGAAAAAGCAAAGACAACCAAGCTCCACTCCAGCACCAATTTCTCGAGAAGCGAAGCGACCAAAACAGTCCAACCAACCAACCCTCAATCCATCCAAGAACGGGGCCTTTTTAGGCGAAAGAAGGGAAAGGAAGGGCCGCCCCTTACCTGCGGAGCCGGGCGCAAGTGGGGAAGAGTCGGGAAGAAGGCGACAAAATGCCGCGAGTAAGAGCCGAGGCTCGGCGAGCGAGGGCAAGAGTCGAGCGGGAGACGGAGCGCGCGCGGGAGATCACGCGAGGTGACCCTCGCACGGGATAACACTCGAGCAGGTATGGGGAGAACCACGCGAGGCTCGAGAGAGCAACGGCTACAAGGAAGAGGCGCGCTCGAGCGCGGGAGAAGCAGGGAACGGGAGCCCCATCGAACGAGCGAGAGAGAGAGCCAGCCGATCGAACGGGTAAGGGTTAGGGCTTAGGATAGAAAAATAGGTTTTAAAATATATATATACATAATTAATTTTATTAAAATAAGCCAAAAATCGCAATTTCCGCTCCGGCGGGGATCGTCGCAAATTAAATATCGATTTTAGGCGGAACGACGTTCCGAACGCAACGGCGACGATCCGTTTCGTCATCCGAGGTCGTTCGGGCAACCTCGTCGGCGGTCGCGTCGAAAGCGCGTCAAATCCGACATTTTACGAAGCTCGACTCGACGTCGATCGTCCGGCGTTCGGCACAATCTTGACCCGTTGCGAGGCGGTTGAAAGCGTCGAGGCCGTGGCTCGAGGAATTTGTGCTTCAGTAGTGCGGAAAATGTGCACGAGGCTATCACAGGGTCAGGTGGTCCCATAGGAACTCGATTCGAGTCCCGACGCTAATTCGACCTCTCACATTGTGAGCTCAGAGTCGAGAACTCCGTCCGGGACTCTAAAAGAGTGTCGAAGTGGTTTCGAGCATTCTAAAAAACGAGGTGGGCCCATTGCTAAGAATCTAAGACCATCGGGGAAGCTCCTAAAGCTAGAACCCTAAATCCTAGGAGGAAAACTAAACCTCAACAAAAATGAGGTCAACAGCTACCCAATAACTCAAAACTTCATTACTCTTAATGCAGTTGACATTCAGACCTTTGGAAGCCTAAGCCAGGCAAATAATGAAAATCCTTAACTCTTATTCCAATTAATCAAAGAAAATTTGAAATGAACGGCACATCCATGAAAAGCAAGAACACAATATTTAATATTTCAAGAATCTCATATGTTAGTTTTAACTGTGAAGCAAATTGCAATTTCATCAATGATAATAAAGGATCCAACCACAAAGATGTCCAAGAAACAAATTATTAGCAACCACCAAATCAGAAATATGCACATATTTATCAAGTTATTTTATACAAGAAATGAGAATTGCAATTCGAAGGAACCTCAAATGCTTCACGAGGAAATAGAATTAGCTTAGGAAGAATCGGATGAATTAAATTATATAGAAAATTTACTAAAAGCAAAAAGGAATTTACAGATCTCATCATCAGATTAAAGACAGTAAAGGAACAAAGAAATTTATAAATCCATTAGGTAGCAACCAAAATATCCATCCATAATTCTTGATAATAAAAGCAGAGTATTAAGTGAAATAAATTCCTTACCGTAGGATTAAGAACACCCCACTCAAAAGAAAATTCTCCATAGATCAACCAAAGTAAAAAAGAAAAAGAAAAAAAACTTACCTTCAAATGATCAAAGAAGAGAACAAAAATCAAATCGAAGAGAAACTTGAGCGAGAGTCGAGTAAGTTTGATAGAGTGAAAAAAAAGCTCCCTAGGCATTGCGAGCTGCCATATCCATATGTTGAAAGCCGGGTTGGGATCTATGATCTGTGGTCGGCTGTAAGCAGAGACGACAGCTTGGATCTTGGGGTGGTTCTCTCGCAGCCTTTCGAGCTCATCTTTCATGTCAGTCTGCCATCTGAAGTACTGATCTTGCAGGTAATCAGAGCAAGTGTTGATGAGCTTATCCATGACTGGACCAGCAAACCAGTATGCCATGGCACAGAACAAGATTAAGAATAGAGAATACGGTGGAAGAGAGGAAGAGAAGAGAGTCGAGAGGAAGGATTACTACAATGGATTTGAGGCGGTGGTAATGGATTTCCACCGCCCTCTCCGTTGCCTCCCCCTCCATCGCCCTCACCAACGCCCCCATCGCTCCCTCCACTCCCACCACGGTTTCCCTCCCCCCTTCCACTCTACATAACAGCTCCACCGTCGCCAGCCCTGTTCTCGCGGGGGGTTAATATATAATAATAGCGGCGTGAACGGGCGGCGGGGTCTAACCCGCGACCCTCTTTTTCGTCAAAATGCAGAAACTTTCGCCTCAATTCTTTTCGGTCATCGCTCCAAACGATGCAAATTCGAGTCAGCCTGCCACGCTGCTCCTGCATAGCTACCCCAAAAGGGGCCCAAAGACTTTAGCATGCTAACTGAAATGAGTAATTACATTCCTAAATTTCAGTAATCATCTTTATTACAAAATATATGTTGATTAATATGTATGTTTTATTTCAGTTATGTTTATATTGCAGTAAATTCTTCATACTGTTAGAAAAATTATGTATGACTAAAAGTTATAAAAGATGTGCATGCATGAAAGATATGCATGAGATGAATGATATTTAGAAAGACATTATATATAAGATAGACATGTAAGATTGACATGTAAAAAAGTTAAGTATGATATAAGTAAGAGATATGCATGAGATGGATATATAAATGATATAAAAGATATACATGATGAATAATTGCACAACAGAGAAGTATGCATAGTAGTAAATTGCATAGAAATGTTTCAGAATAAGATACATTATAAAGAATGAAATAGATTATATATGAATGTTTATATGTGCATGTTCAGATGATGATTTCACCCCCTAATGGTACAGGTAGAGGACGTCAGTATACCCGCGTGTGCGGATTTTTACCACCACACCAAACAATTGTGATGATTAGTTCATTAACTGTTATGCCGACGAAATAATATCGGTTCGAAGCAAGCAAACCAGAGCTTACCCACTCATCCAATTTCATGTTTACATTATTAACCACCGCACCGAAGGAATAATATCGGTCAAGAGCAAGTAAGGGTATTTCCACCCTAGACAATTATGATGTGTAGATCGCTAACTGTTGTGCTGATGGGAGCCGACAGAGCAATATCATAAAGGGTGTGTTGTGTTTCATTGACGGTGATCCTCACAATACATATGTGTATGTATAAAGTAAAAGTAAAGTTAAAGTAAATGTCTATAGAAAATTGAGTATTTTCATTTATAAAATATCAACGATGCATACATTAGCATATATCAGATTACTCATAAACATATATTTGTCTGCTCATAAATATATATCAAATTGCTTATTAGTATATATTAGATTGCTTATAAGAAAATATAAAATATTAATATATTATAAGATTTTTTATAGCTATATAAAAGACCAACAAGCATATTGAATTCTTTTATGTGAATTGTTGCAGCAGTTTAGAACTGTGATTACTCCTATGTTAAATTATGATAACTCATTATGTTGCTTTCATATTATTTTTAGGTTTAAACATTTTAACTAAATGAATAAAAGATGAGCAAATGTGTATAGAAGACAAGAACAACGGAAAGATATAAATTATCACTTGTTAATTTTAATTGCTTTTTTTAGTGGCTCTTTTATATATTACTTGAATATTAAATTATTTGTGATAGAGTCAGAGTAGCAGTGAAATAATTTTCATCGTTCGTTCCCGTCATAGTTAACTCTAAGCCCTGGGCCTAGTCGTGACAATGACTCTTTTTCTGTATCATCACAGCAATGGTGTGATCTAGTGTATAGTCGCCAGAGCTAGGAGAATTAGTCTCCTCTGATCAAGGTCGGGTTTGTGCAAAGTTCTCTCCCTTTTTGCACTCCGGATCACCAAAGCTCGACATAGGTGAGAAGTGATCAAGATCTTACCATAGCCGCTCCAAGTTTTTAGAGTACTAAATCGATTTTTCACCTTGAACCACTGCCTCTATCTCATGTTGAATCTGAAACACCTCATGTGATTCTCAGCTCCAGCACCGATCTTCAGCTTCGCCCAAATGTCCCATACCTTTCGAATGTCATCCACTGATGAGACAATCGATGGAACCATCGAGTTCAATAGCCAGGTGTAAAGCAAGGCATGAGTGGTCCTCCACTCATCCCTCTCAGCATTGTCACTCTTTGGCCTAACTCTCGTCAGGTATCCTTCTAGTTTCTTCCCAACTAGAGCAGCTTCAATACGACGCGACTAACTCAGATATGTGGCCGATCCATTAAGCTTCAGATCCACGGGAAGGAGATCAAGCTTCACCGGAGTCGGAGTAAGTGTCAAGGTAGTGGCTCAAACCGAGATATTATCTCCCTGTATGAGCCCAACCAAAACCTTCAAAAGTTCAGGATCTATCTTTCTCAGAAGCTCCAAATTTTGACTTCCGTACAATCTCCGCCTCCTGACATTCTCAATCACAAGGATCCAAATCTAAATCACACGCAACTTCTTCTGTCTAACTTCACCTTGATATATCTTATTATCATGGATCAAACTCAATTCAACTATTCATTACTTTATATGTCTGATCCAAAGCCCTTACCATATTCTATTCCACGAGAAGCAGCTTGGACCTCCTTCCTACGCATGCAGAAATTGGCACTTCTCTGCTTCATAGCAAACAAAATGAATCGACCTTCGAAGCTCCCCGTTGTTGTGATTTGGGCTCGCTCGAAAGCAAAGACTGAATGGCCAGTTTCCCATCTGCGCTTTGGGAGCTCTTGCTCCGCTCGGAATGAACGGGACGTGCGAAACCTCTGAACTCCCCTTTCTACTTCTTCTACCCTTGGGAGAGCAGATGATGAGAAATACGAGAGCTTTGTGGCCCTTCTGTGATTGCTTCATTGCTTCCCTCGTGTGAGCCGCGACCCTTATTCGATTGTGTGATCCCGTCGCTGCTTCCCTTGTGCGATTTGATGAAATCCCGCGATCCCGTCGCTGCTTCCCTTGCACGAGCCGCGGTCCTTCTGTGATCCCGTCGTTGCGGTGCTCTGCTCAATCCTCCTGCTCGAGCAACCACGGTAGTGCTCAAGAATTTTGAAACTTGGGCAAGGGTTTGGCTCTGAGAGCAAATAGAAATTAATGCTCAAACAACCACCTTCACTTCATTGATGGCGGGCTTATATAGAACCTTACAAGTTATAACATTTACAAATAAAACCCAAGACTTCGTCAATTTACAAATAGGATCCTACATTAAATACGAATCTCAACACACATTGAAATCCAAAAACAAAATTAAAATCATAAAATTTATTTTATAATTCCAATTATATCAGCCAAACTTACATGAAGTAAAATAAAATTAGTAACTAAACAATTTAACAATTTGAGCTATTCAAAAAATACACTATAATGAAAAAAAAGCACTTCAGTGGAAATAATTTAATCTATATGAAAATGACTTATTAAGAATGACCAACGCCTATATGATTCCAATGTTGGGATACAATTACAACAACTGTAGTTAATTACAAAGATGACAAGAAAAGATTTGTTGCAAGGTTTTTAGCAAATTAAAATGGGTATCAATCTTCTTGCTGCAAATATCCTATACAACAGATTTATCTGAGGTAATTGAAGTAAAAACATTAAAGATATTTATAAGTTAAATTTGAGTTCGCAATCTATCTGAGTTTGAAGAAATTATTTCCAATGAAAGGTTTAATCTGGCCATTTAAAAATAAAAAACAAAATCCAAAAAGATGCCTTGCGCATGTTGTAGTGTAGATTCCGAACAATGTCTGATCATTTCAGAAGCAAGCTTATCTTCCAAATAAAATACTACAGCATAAAATGAATGAAAAAGAATGCATAGACTTATACCTAAAAATTGAGGCCTTGGTTGTAACCGAAATTGGATCAACAATATGCAAGTGCCTAATCGATTCAGAACCAGATGAAATATTGACCAAGTTCGACCTCAGGCAAGCATTCAATGTCATGCGCCCATGTGAAAAAAATCTATCCTCCGCAATTTCTTCCTGATTAGTATAAAAAATTTGTGGCTCCTTCAACCAAAGATACTCCAAAGGTACTTCTTCAAAAATGGATTCAGCAGTAATTGCAGATAATACAGCTGTAGAAGCAGGCCCGGCAACAAATTCTGTATTCCCAATATCAATTTGAAGCCAATTGCGGCTATTCCCTTGGGAAATTACAGGAATAATATCCTTCTCAATGTAGCTTAAAGCCCACTCTTCAAGTGATACTCGAATACCAAGGCCTGCAATGACTGCCCCAACATGAATGTTCTTGTCTGGAATCATGTTAAGAATAGCACCAACCATTTTTTTTGCAAACAATCCTACCGCATTTTCTTCACTGGTTCCAGGTTTATCTACAAGGATGTTTGGAGTGCGAGGAATGGTTGGTTTCATCCCAGCTCTAGTTGTCCATTGAGAGTAATCCTCCAGTTGTCTAAACATTAGGACAGCAGATAGAATGGATGAGTAATCCAAATCAAGGCTCATTTTCTCGATATTAAGGCTGTATTTCCAAAGTCCGCAAGCTCTATGATCTGCAAGGAAGTACTTTAGTTCACACAATAGAAATGCCCCTCCATCATGCGGGGCATTTGCTTCATGTTTCACTCTAATTTTATCCCAGGTTGACCACAAGCCTCTAATATCATTCTCCAAAATAATACCAAAGGGCTTCAAAGAATCATCATTACATATTACCTGAGGACAATGATATAATGAAGCAGGCTCACCCCAAAATATGACCTTCAACTCATCAATTTCCTCAGGATGAACTGCTTTAGAAGGATGGTTTCTCTTAATTATCAAATTATGATCCAGTGGAATTTGCAAAGATGCATCCAGGCAAAGTTTAATTCCCTGGAGTGCCGCAAAAAAAGATAATTTAGTCCCATCTGTTTTGTAGATTAAGTACAGCTGTCTTAAAGATAGGTAAAATGAAGGTAAGTTCATCTTGTCTTCCCTTTTAGCTGCTTTAGTTATAGGGAAATGGACACAAGTTGAAGGAGACAACGTGATAAAGACTTCTCCAAAGCTGAAGCAAAAAGAACGGGCACCTCTAAGTTTAGTTGAGCCATCCATAGTGCGAGGCAACACTGCCAGGAAAATGAAGCAGATCACTCCCCAGAGAAGCCAAAGGGGTGCCAGAATCTTCCTTAGTAATTTAGTGAAAAATCCCATGGGCTCTTTGAGATCGGTTGAGATGCGAAATCTTTTATAACGTGCTATTCTGCGTGCTTGAACCACCATGTGCGCAGGCAATTTTTCTTCAAGATGAAAAATTAAACCCAACTGATGTTTAGCCCGAATAATCAATTTTCTATGAATAGAAGGCTTGCCTACATTTTCTCTTATAGATGCATCATGTAAACTTCCAACCAAATCTAGTAAAGAGCCATAGGCATAAAAATAGCGCGACCATAAGACCACCATCTCAATAACATTTTGCAAAGGATGCCTCACCCCTAATGTTGAATGACTAATTCTATTTGCAGCAATCTTCCAAAGCTCCTTCCCAGTTCTAACAACACCATGTCCTTTAGAAGAAAATGCATCCAGTATCAACAGGATCTGAGGAATAACTTCTGGTGAAAGTTTGATTGCTGTTGTTGGAATATGTATGCAGTTGCCCGAAGGATGAAAACCAATTAGTTTGACATGGAAAGATGTGCCCATCAAAGATGCTATCCACTTTTTCTGTCCGCTCTCCTTCAAACCAAATTTTATACTGCTGCAGCTTATAGATAATTCACTGCTTTTTCCACGCACAAAAAATGAATCAAAAAATTTTTTTAACAAAGAAGTGCTGTAAAGACACTGAGAGTCAGAGGAAATTTCGTCTATCTCCAATAAGCATGCATGTGAATTTTCCGGTAGTTGAAGTTCGAGACAAATATCCTGGAACTTTAACTGATAAGAGCTAGCAATAATATCTGCCCATGAGGTTATAGGTCGATCACCTGAGATATCTCGAGCTAAAAGTCTTTCAATGGCATCATGCAGAGAAGCTCCCTGAAATTAGTAAGATAAACCATCTTCGATTTTCTGCACTAAATGATTAATCAAGAAGCTAAAAGTAAAAACTTTCTAGCTAAAGAATATGTGAGAATTAGATGTAAGATAAAAGTACTCTTCTATTGCCTGGATCAACATAATGTACCTTTAGGCTGGAATAGACGCTTTCCAACCAATCAATAAGTCGGGAATGCAACAAATGTTTTGCAATTTGCTATTTCTAAGAACAGTGCTCGTAGAAACTAAAAAGTCAATAAAACTAAATATTTGTCTAAAACAGTAAAATATATGTTACAACAATATGACATTGAACAGAAAAAAAAAACAACAATTATTAAAACAAATTCAAGATTTTTTTTTCAGCTTTACTTTTAAATAGAACAAAGAGTGAGTATAATATGTTGTAAATTTTACATAAGCCAAACTTGTTGGAAAATTAAGTGATGCCCAAGTATAATAGGTTCAAGCATATAGGATCAATTATACAAAAGAATGTGATATTTGATGATGACAAAACTTATGTTTTAGATTTAAAGTTGGATGATTGAATTGTAGAAATATCCTGAGAATGCCATACTATATGATAAAATAATATTATGGATTTGGGGATGAATATTTATAAACCAGAAATTAACTTAGTTATGCTTTATAAATATGTATGTTGAACAATAAAAAGGTCATTGTGCAAGCCACTTTGGCCTAGTGATTGAGAAATGTGTTTGTAACCAAGAGGTTATGGGTTCAAGGTCTTGTTTACGTGGGGTGAGTGTGTTTACGTGGGGTGAGTGTGTTTTCGTGCATGTGTGTGCGCGTGCGTGCAGAATAAAATGTCATTGATAGCCAAGGTTATACATGGCATAGCTGAGCTAAAAAGGATAGAGTGAAAAACAAACATGGCAGAGAAATGATGAGAATAAAATATTAAAGACAAAATGGAAAAAAATAGTCTTAAGTGGTTTACGGAGGCAAGTTCAAGATAGAACATGCACAAATAAAATAAGTAGATAAATAAAGGTGAAGAGATTTTTTTTAAAAAAAAGTATAAAAAAGATAAGATATTGTCGAGTGTGAATTAAAATTTCTATAAAACAAAGCTAACAATTCATGTAGACATGTAGACACGTGACACTCAACATAAACAATTAAAGGATACAAAAGCACAACACAAATACTTCGAATAAAGCTACTCATTTTCTCAACAAAAGGTTTGCTTACCTTCTACTTCAGCCACATAAACATATTAAACAAAAACATAGGGATTCTTTTTTGAATTTGACTATTTTGATATATAGATAGAATTAGGTCATACCTTTATCATCACTTTAAAATGAAACTAACTTGGACCTGACTAAAATAACCATAACCCGGGGATAAAAGGGAGAAAACTTTGGTTTGTTAAAAGGTAAACTTGCAATGAGTTTGATAATTTTCAAAATAGACTTTATGAGAGCAAATACAAGTTTGAGTTAGCATACCATAACAACTTCCAAAAAGTATGGGAAATGACCTTCAGAATTCCTTCACGACTAAAAACAAAAAAAAAGGTAAAATTCTAGTGAAATGTGAAGAACTCTGATCTCACTTCAACTTTCTTGTTATGACCGCCTCATTCATACATCAATTTACATTTGATAAGTTCTGTTGTAATACCTTGATGCCCTTATAAGAACATTATATTTCAAATACTGATGTAATGGATGCATGAACAACACAAAATTAGACGGTGCATGCAGCAAATACATAACTCATAAAACAATTAACTAGTTAAAATATCCACCCATGGAGATAGATGAGTTCGAGATTATAGGTTCGTGAAACTTGAAAAGGTTTTGCATTCCATGAGAAAATTGTTATAGATGAGAGTTTGCCACCTTAGTATTGCTCCAATCATTCAATGGAAGTTGCAATATATCATTGGAAGGTACAATACACTATAGTGGTAAAAGAATAAATTTTGCGGAGTGTCACATGCATGTATATGCTAAAACAGTACGATATGCCAGTGGAGAAGAGCATTGACTGATTAACCCTTCCCTTCATATAATTTTACATTAAATGATATTGAGAATCATGATCCAATTAATGGGTTTCCCATTTCGATAATTAGTTAAGTGGCAACTTCCTATGAAGATTAAAAAAGTGGTACAGATCAGTCACCCATATTGAGATGATTCTAATGTGATTAAAGACACTCCAATAACTGGAGTGCACAGGGGATCAACTACAATGGTAAAAGAGTTCATGAAAATAACAAATTTGTCATTATATTTCCTTCTTGCCGTATGGAATTCATGCATGAATACAAATGTTGCTATCACAATATATCAATGCTGTGATGAGTAGAAGCTCTTTTCCAATAATTCTATTGATGATGCACATCATTACTTCAACCATTGATGATATTGTGTACACTTAAGTTTTGTTAACTATCATGTC
Organism: Papilionanthe hookeriana x Papilionanthe teres; assembly: GCA_022702705.1. Classification (NCBI taxonomy): domain Eukaryota; kingdom Viridiplantae; phylum Streptophyta; class Magnoliopsida; order Asparagales; family Orchidaceae; genus Papilionanthe; species Papilionanthe hookeriana x Papilionanthe teres. The sequence goes on along the minus strand of CM040423.1, from coordinate 51,618,957 downwards.
ATTTGCACAGTTGTCTTCATGATCGTCCCAATCAATTGTGAGAATGTTCACGTATAAATTTATTTTTTTATAGACATGAACTATAAGGATTTGTTGGTCTTTGATGTGTCTCCACAAAAGGGCAGAAGCCTGATTTCGAGAAATCTTTAAAGTTGTTTTTAGCTATTCGTTCTTTGTTTCACTATGTGTACAGAATTATCATTTAGATATCGCAGAGCTATTGCGAGACCCATATTAAAGTGTAAACAAAATGAAGGCTCCATGATAAACATCCTGTGAGTTTGACATTAATCATTACTTTCACTTCAGATATGGATACAAGTAAATCTAAGGGCATTGAAACCTTTCACAGGCTACCACCCAAAGGCTCATTCCAAAGGTCGAAATATGTCGTTCAATTGATGCGCCAAAATGAATATGTTCTCTGACTTTTTTTGTTAATTAAAGTGACCTCTACCAAAATATAAATTCCTAATTTTAAATTGACTGACTTATAAAACTCATTGGTACGATATAGCTTACAGTGAAAAAGCACCTTTCTTGCAGAAATAACATAGTTAATGGAAACAGATCGTGTGTTCTTATTTCAGAACGATACTGTGGTAGGAATGTAATGACATATAGCACGAAGAGGCTCGGATACCTCGGTATCAAGAGAGGCGATCATCTCTTTCTTCTTTCTTGCTGCTAAGTCTCTGTGGACGTCTTGCAGCTTAGTTGTTTCCCTTGATATTGGATGAAAAATATAACATAAGTTTTCGTCATCTCAGAATCCTAACCCTAACTGCATCAGACAAAATAAAGAGTTGGGGCATGTGGAGGAAGACGAAACAGACCTATGAGTTAGACTTGCATGAAGCCCCCGAACTTCCACTATGATGGAGGGGCTGAACCAGGGACTAACTCGCACAAGGAGTTCCCCGACTTCTACACGCTTGAACTCCAAGCCAGTAGAATCCTCAAGGAGGTTGTTCAGGGCCGAGGGATCGAACGCAAGGTTCTTCGCACAGCCGCGCGAAGCAAGAAAGCCCAGCTCTAGCTCCAGGTCTGGTTCTTCGACCAGCCATGGCCTGAGGCGTGAAACAAGTTTGGACCGAACGAAGTTGGAGATAAACATACTGCAGGTTGCAGATTGCAGTTCAAGTTATCCAAAGATCGAGCAAACTGATCGAACCTCCTCTTGCCATTAACCGTGTAGAAGAGCAAGAGGCGCAGGAGAGAACACCGCTTCTAGGATTTTTGGCATTTTGCTTTTAAGTTTTAATATATACATTGCCAAGTTAAAAATGTCGTGCTGCGAGCTAACGTGGCAGGCGGATATTTTTTCTATTAAGCAAATTTTTAGTTAGATTTGTAATTTTTTAATTTTAAAATGAAAGGATAAAGTTTTTTTTTTATATATAAATTAGCACTGTAGGCTCAATTTTATTATTCTAAATAAAAATTATAAAATCGGGAAAAATGTCTCAACTCACACACCCTATAAAAACCTAAAAAAAATAAAAAAGACTGGGGCATTTTTAAAAAAAAAATAAAAATATACAACTCACCCGACACGACCACACACAAAACACATTAATTATCTAAATCAAGAACAGAATTTAAGAAGACAGGAACAAAGTTAAAAACTATAACACTTTGTAGATGAGTTCTAAGCTTAGCAATCCAATCAGCCACCAAGTTCATTTCACGTCTTGTATGAGTCCAGACAACATTAATACCAGCAGATAGAGTTTTGATCTTTCTAATCTGTAACACTAGACTCCAATGGCAAGCATAATTTAAAGCACAAATATTTCATAAACAAAAAGAATCAGTTTCTAAATAAATATTGAGCCAACCCTTATGTTTAGTAATAAGCAGTGCTAATATTAAAGCCTCAGCTTCAGCAATTAAAGGAGACAAAGTACAAATAGGAGCAGCAAACCAGGTAAGAGGTATGCCATTCCAATCTCGACGAATGCCTCCAATACCAGCCTTCGAATTGTTCAAAGATCCATCTGTATTTATCTTAATAAAAGGAGCAGGAGGTTTGCACCAATGAACTTTGCCAACAGATTTTAATGTAAAGCTTAAATGAAGATTAAGATTATAAGCTAAAGCAATAATATATTTATTGCTAATAAACTTAAGGTCATAAACAGATAAGCATTTATGAATATAAGAAGAAATTTGACCAATCATCTGAATTGAGTTGATAACAATACCATTAAACTTAGTAGTATTACGAGTCATCCAAATAAACCAAATAATAATAGAGAGAATACTACTAATAAAGGGATGATCTTTATTATTCCAGTCTTTAAACATATCAAAAATAGAATTATAATTATGAAAATTGTCCAGACGGCCACACAAATGTACATAAAAAAAACTACAAGTTAATTTTTTTTGCTTTGTAGACCTAGCAGTGGTGATTGAAAAAATTTGCTTTTATTTTTTTTTAGGAAGTATATATGAGAGTTGCTCCAAGAGCAATACATTCATGGGATATTTACACCCTTCTTATATATGAAGGCTAATATATCTTCTTTCATAATTTTATTTTCTTCATTGCTATCATCCTTGAAGAGTACTAGAAAATTTGCAACAGTCGAGTAGCAGTTTATCGTCTTAACTTGATGCAAAAATTCAGCACACAATCAGAAATGAGAAATCAACTAATAATGATATTAGAAGTTTTAAGTGGAAAACCTTGAAAAAGAACAACCATTGGATTTAGCCCAACTAAATAATCTCACTATAAAAAGATGATTTTAGTTACAACCACTTGTCCCACAGGCGGGAAAGAGTTACTAGGTTTCTTAAGTTACAGCATTGACAAGTGGCGACCGATAGTGATTAGCGACGTCTGGTCGGTGGTGGTTGGCAACGGTTGATGATGGTTAACGGTGGTCGGCGACGATCAACAGAGATTGATGGTGGTTGACGGCGGTCGGCGGCTGGAGTGTATAATGGCAGTCAATGATTATCGACGGCGGTTAAGGGTGGTTGACGAAAGTCGATAATGGTCAGCAATGGTTGACGAAGATCGATGGTGTTCGTCGGCAATTGGCGGTGGTGGCATTGAACTCTAACTCCTTCTCAGAGCTTTGAGCTCTTCCTCAAGACTGAAGATCTCATCTTCCACTTGTGAGAGGGTGCAGCTCTATTTATAGAGTTCTTGGCATAATTATTGCAGGAATATGAATTACTTTAATTACACAACTCAGATTGCTTCCCTCGATCTGGTAACATTTGATGAATATTTAAGTGTACTAATGTTGACCTCACTTTTGTTGAGGTATAATCTTTCTTACAATCCTGGGATCTAGTCGTAGCACTTTCCTGTTGACTATCCTAGATGACAAGTGATGGAACCATACCCCATTAGAAATTGTAAACACATCGTTACTCTTCTTGGAGTTCTTCATGTTTGGTTATAACCTCTAACACTTAGTAGGTGGGAGCCAAATATGAGGGAACTAAAAAGAGATTTTCATATGATTATTTGGCCTTAGGGTTAATCCCATATGGTGTGGCTTTGATTAGTTATGCACACACACACACACAACTTAAACCCTAAATCGATCACCCTTATCCTGGTTCCCTACTTTTTTGAAATTCATGTCGGTGGTTCACCAAATCTTAGCCCTAGGCTAGGGTTTGACTAAGACCAGTACATGGAGGATCAAAAATGGAATTTCCTTTGGCCTATGGCTCAAATAGGGAGACATCATGATTAACATTCTCGATTGATCCCAATTTTACCAAACTTCCCAAATTTGGCCTCCTGACACCAAACTTTCATCAATTACCAAAATACCAATAACCCTAAATTTTCCCAAAATTCTCAAAATAGTTCAAATTCTCAAATGTTCTTAAAAAATCATTTCAAATAACTCAATTTGCCTAAAATACCTCAAATTTGTCAAAACTCCCAAAATGCCCCCAAATTACACAAAATTACCAAAATGCCCTTCATGCTAAAAAAATAAAAAAATTCCCAAAATATTCAAAATCACTTTAAATATCCCCAAAATAAATTAAAACCACTCCATTGAGTACAATTTCACCAAATTGACCCATTTTGACCAAAATCCCCAAATTGCCCTTAAAGGCACAAAATCCTAAAATTATCCCAAATTTCCACCAAATTGACTTTAATCACACCCAATTTCAATTTCAAATCAAAATTCATCATATTCAATCTCAATTGAAACCAAAATCAAGCTCAATTGAGTGAATTGCAAAACCAAATTTCAAGCTCAACTTAAAATCCCCAATTTGACCATATACCCTTAAATATCATCAAATTAAACCTCATAACTCCAAAATTTTCTCCCAATTGATATCCAAAATTCTTCCATTACCCCCACTATCTGAAGCCAATTTCATCACTCAAAAATCACCTAGAAACAAGACACATCACCAAACCCCACCAAAACTTCAAATTAGCTTGCTCATCACCTTCACCAGAGCAAGAGAGGAAGTTACCAACCAAAAGCCCCATCTCCGGAGCCCTCTACATTATACTTCCTCCTTAGCCTTTCCACCTGTAGGAGGAAGTCTTACACAGACCCTTCACCATATCCTAGTGACACTTCCAACAGGTTTGTCAGGTCCCAACGAAGCTTCTGCTAGCATCTGATTGAGGCCTCACCTCTCAAACCAAGCTATAAGTCACTTTCCCCCAAATTGAGATTTGTTTGGGTCTTTATGAAGTAAATCTGTATTTCATGCTCGATTAACCCTATAGATAGGTTTGTATTGAGTAGATGAAGGTGTAGAAACAAACCCCATGCGATTTCATTAAGTATTGAGGAGATCATAGGATTATAATGTGAACGGTTCTCGGTTTAGAATAGATGGGGACGATGCACAGATGTCTTCCATTTGCGTGTGTATCTAATCAACGGACCACATGGCGCCGGACGAGCTAAAAATGCAAAAAGCACTTGTTGACTGGGTGGCTACGTGGATGGTGAGGTCAAATGACGGAGCGCCGTGTGAGAGTTCATAGCGCAGCAGGATCTAGTCAGCGCTGACTATGTTAAGTAGGAATTTTCAAGGATTTTTTATTTATTTTAATTCAAGAACTTAGAAAATTCATAACTTTGTGTAGATAAATTCTTAAAATAAAAGAAAAATACATTGTTGCTCGGTGAACATAGTAGAATAATATGGAACAAAAATCAAACTTATTCATCATGTATTTTATTTTTAATTAATTAAATACTAAAAAATTTAATTAAATCATAAATTAATAAATATAAATCACCTCGGTTTGAAATTTTGAGGGCTTGTTTCCTCTATTATTAGTAGTGCTTTCTCATATTTCCATAATCAGAGAACATCCCTAACACAAAAGCCCTAATTTTCAAGTTAATTACCTCTATTTTAATTACAAAATTCTAATAATTAAAAATACAAAACTTATTATGGTAGGTTCACTGTGGTGAGAGAACGATAGGAAAAATATAAATGAAATTTAAATAATTAATAATGGCATTAATTGTAATTATCTTCTTAAAAACCTTAAAAATTTAAAAAACTAAAATAAAAAAGATAAATCAAAAAAATAAACCCAAACTGTAAATAACAATCATATTAACTTATTGTAAAACTTTGAAACCCATTTGAATTAATTTAATCACCAAATTTGATTTTCTAAGTAAAAATGGCTTTTATGGCATTAAAATAACTATAATATTTAAAATATAAATAAGAAAATTATAAAAAAATTGGGAGTTCCTTGTGACGAGAGGAACTTAAAAAAAAAGAGAATTGATGTTAAAATAAATACTTCATTTTTAGGTAATTTTTAATTCAAAAATAATTATAAATAGTTAAAAATCACAAAAATCACTAAAATACAAAAGTGCACAAGAATGTTCTAAATTATTTTATGATCACTTGGGAGCAATTGAAATATTCTTCCTAATTTTTTAAAAATAGCTATGAATTTTTAAAGGCAAAAAATAAATTTTATTTATTTTTTACTAAAATAATTATAATAATTAAAATAAAAATCATAAAAAATATGAAATTTATTTCTCTGGGTTCCTTGAACTTATAGAGATTTAAGAAAAATATGAAAAGTAATTTTAAAAGTGAAATAATATTTTATATTTAATTAATACTCAAAACAAATAAATAATCATAATAATTAAAATAAAATTCAAAATATCATGAAAATTGGTCCGAGTGGTCCTCTGACTTAGGTAAAACTCCAATAATTTTCCTAAGCACAAATGATATGATTTTGACAAGTTAATGAATTATCTTGAAAAATATGTACTTTTGCATTAAAAATAATTCTAAAAATAAAATAAACATGAGAGAATTACATTTTCCCCCTGATATTTTAATTGATCTATGAGCTGGGTAACATAAAAAATTCAATGTAATTTGAGTTATATTCAAAGAATTATGAAGTGATAAGCTCTAAAAAGCAAAAATGGTAATTATGTAATTTAAGCCTTAATTAATATTCAAGCTAAATCAAATGTTAGATGGGTATTGAATGATCATAATTGACTTTTCTAAGTAGTTGAAACACAGGGAATTAAGAGGTAGAATCCAACTTTTCACTCCCCCACAGGAAGGGTATAATTGTGATTTTTTCTTAATTGTTGTAGTTTAGAAAATAATTAAATTAAATGATCCTAGAGTGGGGTTTGATTTTGGAAGGTTATAATTCATTAATTCAAAGCCCCAAATTAATGGTTTGATTATCATACCATCTTTAATCAGAATTAAGTTCACCTAATTTGATATTCCTATAATTACAAGTCTACCCATCTTAAGGGCTTAGTAGTGAACTAGGTTTAATCCATTTTTGTTAATGAGACTTAAAAAAGATAATGTAACTAATCACAAATACTTTGAAAACACTACCAGCTCAACTCTAAAGTTCAAATGGGCTAAGTATTTTTAGCAAATCAATTTACCCTTAAGGGCATCCACTCTCATAATTCATAAACGAAACATCAAGTGATAATTATCTCACTCATATGAATGATTAAAACATTAAGGTTCATTGAGCAATAGGTTAAATCATATCTATTAAATCTTAAATGATGGATGAATGATTCAGCAACATAATAAGTTCAGAAGAGCTCGAGACATTCCGAAGGATCTTAAAAGAGGTATAGGGTTCATTCCATCATTCTTTTATAGTCTTTTGAATATCTTGGAGGACAACTGAACCCACTATGTTTTTGCTCAAGAAAATCATCCTCAAAATCCAAATAAATAGGAACCCACCAAGTTATGACTAAGAACCGATAGGATCACCCAAACCTTCTCGCTATTTATTCAAATTCTCTTTATATATATATATATATATATATATATATATATATATATATATATATATATATATTATAATAGCTAAAATTTCAGCATATACATGAGAAGATGACAGATACGCATTTTCATTTTTTTCATTGCAATTTCCTTTCATTTTATTTTACTACATTTTCTTACCCACACTTGCTTACTTTACCTGGAAAGCTCAAAATGAACCTGCATGCAAAACCAAAACTGAAATTAACATTTAAAACAAAACTTCTCTTTAAAAGTAAACGACATTTTCAAAACAAAACAAAAATGAACTAAATTTAATATACACTCTTTGGATGATTGGGAATCCCTCGGAGGAGGCAACCTACGGCTACTAACGAGACTTCCCCGGTCTGGATGAATTTAATAATTCATTTGAACTATGTGATTTCAAAGAAAGTAGTGGTGTCAGAATAAGAGAATTGTGGGATCCTAACCGATATCACTTAATAAACTTAAATTCTCCTCATAAGACATCTAGAACAACGATTATAACCATAAAATCTGACATGTACTCCTTAAACCTCTTGAAACTTCTTTAAACCTCTTGAACCTTAACTTCTAAAGTTAAAACCCTCTACAAGGAGTAGCTTTGAGCATGCACCATGGGCAGCACAACGAGGACATACCTAATAGCACCTTCGAGAGAGCAAACAAGTCTACAATAGTAAAACATATTTACAACAACAAATCCTTCTTTAGAAATAAGCAATGAACCATAGGATTTCGAGGTTGTTTGGCTAGTGCAACATAAATCCTCAATGGATCTTTTACGCCTTTGCACAGTCATGTTGTGCAATCTATGCCCTAACTCGTCTTAGGATTCTGAGGTTGTCATTCGATATGACGCAAATCCTCCTATATTACAGTCTATTTGTTGATTGGGATCATATAGATGTAAGTCCTAAATAATAAAATTGACAGGATGAAACATTAAATAATATCACTTTAAAATTGAAGCCAAACCATAACATAGTTTAGGAAGTTACCAGGTTTTGCCTTAGGATCTGTGACATCCCCTAGCTTTTATTCATTTGGATTTCACAATAACTATTCACATTTGAACCTTTTCCATTTGATATTTCCTATGTCCGACCTTGAAAATCCTAAACCTTTTGAGTTCATGAAGACAATATTTTCTGATCATCATCTAGAGTTATCTTAAGTAACTTCAATCATTTGAGAGGTAATTAACTGTATGGGCTTGCCCTTATATAAAGTTTTAAGAACCCAGGTAATATAAACTCTATATAATTCTTTTATATTAGATAAAAGAACTTGTCGGTCAACATAAACGGTTTGCAGACCAAACAGATGTCATAAATCTTTTGGATTATTTAATCGAGCCATATTATTAAGCAATGGGTATATTCTTCAGGGTAGGTACATGACTTGCAATGTAATGCTCTTTTATTTAAACTATTGCATATATGAGATTGGCTTGATTTCATATTTTCAATTTAAAATGTTACTTTCCAAAATTACATATATATATTAAATTAAATATATTTTAAAGTGGGCAACGCGATTCTTATTCCGGAGATCGACAATTTCAAATTTGGCTACCGACAAATAATGATGTCAAAATTGAGTAATCTTGGGCTCTTTGGATTCATCTTATCAAGACGCTTGATTTTGTTGTAGACTCGTCAAAATTAACATGCACTTTACCCCTCTAATGTGTCCATAAAACATTTAAAAGTAGTTTAATGGCTTGATCTAGGATTGACTTGTTCGAATTGGATCAATTTTAGTAACATCGGGTTATTCTTGTAAAGCCAACCAATTTAATTGTAAGTTTATTGAAATCAAATTTTTTGATGATGTTTTATAAGTTTTGAGTATTTATTACTCAAAAAGTCGCCTTGATACATGTAGCGTGCCTCGAGATTAATGTCGAATGATGATGATTTTTCTGGAGGTGTGTTAGTTGTCCCCTATTTTTAGGCGAAGCCAACCTCGTTGCCTAAAAATATCAAGATCCGGAGCACTTTACTTTTTTATCATGCATATATGTTATCGCCGTTTAACATTAGTGCAAGAATAAAATACTTACATATTTAGGGCCCAATTGGGGCCGGCCTTTTTTGCGCGGTGTGTTTTGAACACACGCACCCGACCATTTGTAAACAACGATGCGACAACGTTCATAAATAATTCAAGTAAAAACACGACCGTGAGTTCTACCACGCAACCCACGTTTCTTCACATGCATTTTACCCTACGGCCCTCTCTCACATTTCTTCTGTCTCTTTCAACCTCATGGTTCCCTCTCTAGTGTTTCGCCCTAGCTACCTCTCTCGATCACTCTCACGAAGTTTTTACTCCAAAGTTTTTATCTCTTAAGTTTCTCTCTCACACCTCTCTCGTACGTTTCAAAGCGACTCTCTTCTGTGGCAACTTCATTTCTCATCTCTCTTTTCCCTTTGATATATGTTTATTGGGCACAATATGTAAATACTATGCTCATTTCTGATGGAATGGCTTTGTCTTTGTAATTTGTGACTTTCTCATTTGCAGTATGTAGAGTTTTGTAAGAGCTTTATGGAATCGATCTCATTTCCAAACAGAGCTTTCTCATTTTGTGGCATTTTTATTTTTCTCTGGTTTTTGTGAAAATTTGTGGATTTTGTGAGTTCTGCAATTTTTATGATTTTGTGTATGGTTCTATGATTTGTTTGGTGCCTTGTGTGTTGATAACACTATTTCAAATGTGCTATGTGTAGATAACAGTGTTTCGAGTGCTGACACTCCATTGAAAATGAATTAAAGGAGCTTGATTTGTTGATATCACTGTTTTGGTGCCTTATATGTCACTGCGTCAATTGAAAAATATGGATTTATAGAACTGTTTCGGGTTCCCTGTATGTAATTGCCTCAAATGAAAGAGAGTGCTTGATTTGTTGATAGCAATGTTTCGAGGATTGTATGTAGTTGCCTCAAATAAAAAATATAGGATGAGATTCTACTATTATCTTCGTTGTTTGTGTGAGGATTCAAAAAATAGAAGAAAGAGGGTGTTGATTTTTGTTGTAGGTTGTGAGGAGGTGGTGGTGTGTCGTGAGATAAGGTAATGTGGAGATGGTGGAGACATGTGGTGTTCTATTGATGTTGGTGGTTGGTATGTGGTTTGGAGAAGATGGTGTAGTTTGTTGTTGGTTATGAGGTAAAGTGATGGTGGTTGATGTGTGGAGGTGTTGGTATCTGTGTGGAGGTATGTGGACGTGTGTGGTGGTATCTGCATGGAGGTGTTGGTGTGTGATTGTGGATGTGGTGATTAGTGTGTGGTTGTGTTTGTGTGGAGTTGTTGGTGTGTGGAGGTGGTTGTAGTGATGTGGTGGATGTATTTGTGTCTTGATGTATTGGTGTGTGGAGGTGTTGGTGTGAAAGTGGTGTCTGATGGAGGTGTTGGTGTTTGTGTGGTGTTTGGTGAAGGTCTCAGTGTTTGTATGGTGTGTGTGTGGTGGTGTGTGGAGGTGGTGGTATTTGTTTGGAGGTGTTGGAGTGTTGTTGTAGAGGTGGTGGTTAGTGTGGAGGTGATGGTGATAGTGTGTTGGATTTGTTGGTGTCTCGATGTACTGGTGTGTGAAGTTGTTGGCGTGGACATGGTGGTGTTTGGTAGAGGTGTTGGTCTCTATGTGGTGTTTGTGTAGTGTATGGCGGTGTTAGTGTAGTGATGTGTGGGGGTGGTAGCGTCTGTGTGTGGTTGTAGAGGTCGTGGTAAGTGTGTAGTTGTGTTTATCTGCAGGTGTTGGTGTATGGAGGTGGTGATAGTGGTGTAGTGGATGTGTTGGTGTTTTGGTGTGCTATTGTGTGGAGGTGTTGGTGTGGAGGTGATCGTGATGATATCGTGACATTCTTATTTTTCTTTGATTTGTTATATTGTTGCATTTTTATCATGTTAATTGGTTTTTTTCCTCATGTTAGTAATGCAATGTTTAAGAAAAAAGAGGTTGGTTCATCTGCAATGTGAGATAAAGAAACAAAATTATTATTTGGCGGCCTTTGCCTCAAGGAGGTCGATCTAGAAGATAGGTCGAAAACCTATTTCAACAAGAAATACTGACAAAATATTATTAGAAAATTCAAAGAAAGTACAGGCTCAAAGTATGATTTGATGTAATTAAAAATAAGTGAGATCAATTAAAGACTGATTGAGAAATTTGGAACCAATTGAAGTGAGGATCAACGGGCTTAGGGTGGGATCCGATAAAGCGAATGATTGATGGTTCTGAGGAGTGGTTAACTGAGAGACTTGCACGAACATTTTTGAAATGTCACCTATTTTTGTCAATTTTTAATTTGTTTTAAATTCAACTACATGTTATATGAATTTGTATGTGGAGTTTGTTGCAAACATATTTAAATACAGTGAAATTGATCCTGAGTTTGAGGAGAATTTGAATCGTATGTTTGGGAGTGTCGTGTCAACATGCAACTTTCATGTGCCTCAAATGAGACAGGGTTAGGTGGCATCCTCAAAATTTTGGGAGTTAACCAAACAGGTGATTCCGTTAAAGGCCCCAGCCGGGACCTCCAAGAAGTTCAGTCCACGAGCCGGTCTAAGCGTCCCTGTGTTGAAAATAAAAAGAAATCAAAATTTACTTTCCTTAGAAGTAAGATCTCACTGTTCGTGACTTCATACACCAACAACCTCCTTAAATCACATGCAACTTCTTTCTGATAGATTATGCAGATTTTTGATGAAACTCCAAAAATTTTAGAGAGCATGCCATCGTAGTAGTTCTCTATAAAGTTGCTTGAAGATTCAATCCAGAAAAAGTTATTCATAGTGATGCCCGCTGACCTTAGGGTGGCTTACCTACGTTAATTTTAGTCGAGCAGTGACGTTTGAGGGACATTTTTTTAATTAGGTTCTCGTTGGACATTTATATTTGTTTATAGTTTTTCATGGTGCTTTGAATATTTAAACTACTTTAGACATTCCACTCTACTTAAGTATTTTCCACTCCTCGTAAGGTTTTATATTTACTTTTGTGATGTTATTTGCTTATGTTGGTTTTGTTTGTAATCTTATACGATTGTAGCTACTTCATTGATGTTTATGTGTTAGTCAGTTCAACACTAAATACATGGATGAAACTAGAAAGTCGTAAAAAAATTGCAACTATCATATGCTTGATGTACGAATATTTTAACTCATACATAGTGCGCTCCGCTTGCATGACATTCTCATATGTTGACGACAAATAGTTTGGGGAGTTGCTTACAGGCCGCCCAATGAGATTTAACAATATCTTTCACGTGACACGGCTATATTCACTGACCTGTTAGAGGAGCTACACTGAAATCATGAAATCTATGGCTTATCTATAACAACTTCGTGAGAGGTGTTGGCAATAAACCCTATATATATTGCATAATGAATCAATGTGAGGAGCTATAGAGAGATTTTAACACTCCCCCAAAACAATTTACAGATATTTTCTCAGTATGCTCGAATGCACTTACAAATTTTTATTCACAAGTGATAAAACCAACAAATCCTACATTTAAACTGACCCCCACAGAGATTTCACATGACGTGCGATATATGTCATAATTTAAGGTAATTTATCATATTTATTACGTTCAATATTCATATAGATATCGTAGTTACATAACCATTCATTACCTATCAAGAATTGTATTGAAGCAATGAAGAATGCATTGATGCACGTGTTTTGAATAATAAGAATATCGTATTCATCGGTCGTTGTGAGTCTCATACGCAAATTCATGACAGTATGCGACTTTAACTAATGTTTCACTTTTGACATGCCCGATTGGGATGAAAATACAAATGACAGTCAATTTTTCAAGTTTGTAACGTAGAATAACAAATACAACTTCTCATATCCAACCATAAGTTTGCTCGAGACAAAGCTACTCTCATAATTCTTTTTTCCTTCAACATTATTCATTCAATTCACATCACATAAATTATATTTGATGGATGCTTGATATATGTTGCAGCGAGGTTATCTCAAGTCATATCCTGATATGAGATATTATATGCTTGATTTAGAGCGAGTTAATACAGTTGCGTGGGGCATGAAATAAATGTTCAAAAAATACATTCATCCTTACACAGTCTTATTGAGATGACTTGGTGTTTAGTAGAAGAAATAAGTTATACTTCACGATATGTCATCTTATCTATTTCCCAAATAGGTGAGTTGTGATTATCGCGATTACTCTCCATAATTGTATTCGACGACATCCTTCTCGTAACGACATCAACTTCTATCGGGTAGATGAGGATCATGAACAATTCCCTGCTGAGAGTATGAGTACCATCTTGGACAGTTTTTTTCACGTACCTAAAATGATGTTCCCGAGACCTGTACTAAAGACGGGGAAGGTGCAAGTGAGTTGGTAGAGTTGATTGAATGAATTATAAATGTGATAGTTATAGGGTGATTAGAGGTTTTATCATATTATTAATTGTAATGGTTGTTGAAGAGAAACATTTTTAATTGTATCAGTATTATATATAATTCATGTTTATTTACGTTCATTATGTATTTGATATTGTTTGTTTTAGTTTTTTTGTTTTTTATAAGTGTTTTTTCTTTTTGCATTTTTTTCTTTTTTTAGATGATTTTTTGAGGTCTAATAACGGATGTTTGATCTTATGGTTTCTTCTAGATTGTTTGTTTATCATTATTGGTTGGTGTCACATGTTAAATCTTAATGAAGGCAGCCAAATTCCTCTTTTTTTGTTGCAGTTTTTGAGGTTCTTCTGGAAGACCTTGTTTGGTGATATGCATATGCGACACGCACGAGCTTGGTATTACATGACTTAAAGACAAAAAAAACTTTTTTTATAATGTTTGTTATCTTATTGTAGTAACATATTCATTGGTTTATATATTGAGTCCTCTGAGATGTCACAACTGCATAAAACTATAACTAATTACTTATATTATCAATTTTTTACTTTTGTTATGTCTAATGATATGTTTTTAAAAACATTTAGGAAAGATGAGCTCGAGGACTTTTAGTTAAGGGTGTAAACGAACCGAACACGAACGAAAAAGGCTAGTGTTTGTGTTCAAAATGTCTGTTCGTGTTTGGTTCATTTAACAAACCGAACGAAAAAAAAAATTGTTCGTGTTCATCTCTTGTGCTTATCGAACGAATCGAATACGAACATTCTCGCGAGCCGAACACGAATGTTCCCGAACAAGTTTTTTGGATAACATACTTCCTCAGAATGAAGCAAATTGATTGGGTATTTCGTACACATCATGTAATCCATACTTTCTCAAAATGAAGCAAACTTATAATTTATAGAAGTTTAATTATTTAAAATATGATAAATTTTTATAATATATAATTATTTTTAATATAAATATATATATATAATTATTTTAAATTATTTTATATTTTGAACAATAACGAACCAAACACGAACGAACACATCATTGTTCGTGTTTGGTTCGTTTAACAAACCAAACAAAAAAAATTGTTTGTGTGCGTCTCATTTGCTTATCGAACGAATCGAACACGAACTTCTTGAAGAACCAAACACGAACTGTTCGCGAACAACGAGCTTTTTTGACAACCCTACTTTTAGTGCATATCTAAAGTTGCATTAATACTATAGACTTTAATGTTCTCTGTTAACTTCACGTCAACCACATATTTGCAAGAGACAATTTTACAGGTGCTCTATTTTTAGTGGGCAGATAGGCTGGAAGATTCCACCGTCGAGAGTGAACGGGCATGGAGAGTATCCCTGGAGGACGACATAACCTGTGACATACGTTGTTAGTAATTACAAAATAATATTATCATATTATTAATTTTTAATAATCATACTACTCATTGTTAATTCAGACATGAATCTTTCTTTCTTAATATTATGCACTAGATTTTTTATTTTAAAGTATAAAATGTAATATTATAAATAGTTTTGTTGCAATCAACATAATTATACAGGGCCATAATAGCCAATTGTCTAGAAATAGCAGCAGCACGGTTGTTTTCTAACTACTAAAAACAAAAAAAGTAATCAACTTATTCGCAACAACTCATTATTAAGCAGCAGCTGCCTCAAACATACTCTTAATCGGAGAACTTAGCTCAGCTTAGTTGGTGCCCACTCTTTGCTCCCTGCATAGGATCTGGGGTTCGAATCCTATGCTAAGCAGGAATAATATTATTTTTGTCCGGCCACTATGCGAGCCAATGGGCAGGCCGCGAAAATGCGTGTTCTGCAGTGCCAAAAAACTGTCCCATTTTTAGGAAGGCCCATATAATGTCATTTTCATGATCAAGCTTGAATTCTTCAAGGTTAATGATTCATAGGAGAAAACCCTACTTCGTACTGGGAATGCAAAGAAACTTCACAAGTGTTACCAGTGACACTTCATTCATGCAGTACATGTTTATTATTGTATATTATTACATTGTATATTGCATACAGTGTCAATGTATCTCTAATTTATTAAATGAATATCATTCACTTCCTTTTCTATATATGGATGATACTCTAGAAAGTGTAACACTTAATTCACCAATGACTTCATGCTCTCAACCCGAGAAATACACAACTTCAGTTACACCTTAAGCAGAGCATAATTAATCCTAGGGGGATTCGATCTAACCTCTTTCATATGGATCATCATCGTTGAGTTCATGTTCCTATAAAAAACACTAGATATGTTAAAATTCCTAGGAAGACTAAACATGATCCCTTCCACACAAGTTCGTAAGCGAACATTTATCCAACAAACAACATCAAATGGGTTAAAAAAGTCCCCGGTAGACTTCCATTCGTTTCTTCCATACGGGTTAACATCATTGAGTAATACATTGATGTGCAGCCTCAAGCAAGTCAAAGGCCATTGGAGATTTATCCCCGCAACAACCTTCACACATACTAGAACTTCTAAATGACATATGGTATCCACTACAACATGAAAAAAAAACATGCTTCCGAATTACAACAACATTATCATAAAAAAAAACTAAGGGAATAAATAACCAACAAAATCAAATAACTAAATAAGATGGTCAACAAACATACTTTTATCACTCATACAAAATTATTTTGACAAAAGTTTAAAATAAATAACTACATCTGTATGGTTTGTACAACATGGCAAAAGTAAATACTCTAAAAGCATACAAGGAAGAGTATAACATTAATCGATGTCAATGTTCTCCTCCGCGCCCCTCGTCCTCGCTGGACAACACCTTCTTCAATTCACTTTGGATGTCCTCGCCGTAAGAATCTGAGAGAGGATCCTCTGAAGCTTGGTTGGGAGTGAGCCACTACACGATAATTGACCCACTTTTTATATGTATGCAATTTATGTTTATAGCAACGGTACCAAAAACTTGATCCCGCTTTAAATATAGTTATATGATTTAATGTATAATGTGGATTCAACGCAAGTATACGTATCGTATCAAGTAATACAGGGCTCTAGTGGAGTCCTGGTTATCGATCCCATAGGGAAGTTTTTAACAGATTTGTTATCGACTAAATTTAAAGGAATTACTTACTAATATAGTAAACGGAATTTAAAAAGTAACTATTACAACTAAAGTAAACTAATGCTTGAAATAAGTTGATTTAAATAATTCGAGAAAAATATCATTCTCCTTGTTTTTAGAAAATTAAGTGAATGATGAATTTAAATAAATTTTTATATTGTATTGTGACAAATAGGAGCATTCCTATTCTTTACCCTTTGGTCGAGTGCAAAGAACATTGACTAATCCTATGTTTGATTACTCGAATCTGCGGCTAAGTGGGAGGTTACTGGCTGCCACTTCGAGCTCCCACGTTCCCCTCATCGAGGGCTAACATCTACACTTCGACTCTCAAACGAGTAGGACCGAATTTGAGTATTTTAGTCTGTCACACTAAAATATCCAATTCTACGCCCGATAATTAATATTTCCCTATTTATTTGCACTCGCCTTCCAAAGCTTTTGATTTCCCTGAATATTATATGTAATTTTTACTATAGTTGATAATTCGACATATTTTAACTACTCAATTGGCCAGATTGAAAGTAAGTTAAGTTTTAAGTAAAAATTATCACAATTTATTTTAATATTATATTATGTGCTTCTATTAAATTTCGTCAATCCAATAATTTTTATAAACAAGGAGAAAGACTAAGAAAACTACTGAGAATGCATGAGAATAAAACAAAGCATGTATTTCATTTAAAGTTAACAACAATAAACAAAGATACTTATCTTAATTTCCTCCCCAAGCAGACTCCTTGAAGTTCATTTGACTTTTCCTTCTAGTACAGCAAACTATATAACACTCAACTAATGAACTCACTAAACACACACATAAAAGATTCTAGAAAAACTTTTTAAGACTCAAAAGACACACACAGAAGACTCCAGAGACACACTAAGACATTAGAATTCGGCCTTGTTGACCTCATTTTTGATGAGGTCTTCCTTTCTTCTTTTTAGTGCTTAGGATCTAGCCTTAGGCTTTTCCTTTGACTATCTTAGAGGACTAGAATTGGGACCCGCCTTTTAGAAATTCAAACCACTTCTAAACTCCCTGCAAACTCCACAAACTTGACTATAGACCCCTAATCACCTAGAGGGTTGAAATCAAATGTGGAAGTTTAAAGGATGAGTTCCTATAGGACTCTTTGGCCTTAGGACTACCCTAGGTGGTCTGGTCTGATGAAGGGGCTGACTTACATTACACTTACACACTACATTTCCACACACTTCCTAAAACCACACCCATACCCAACTTAACCTCCTGACTCATGTAGGTGATTCACATGGATGGTCCTTAACCCCTAAGCCCTGGCTAAGAGGGTTAGGAGCAACATAGTGAATGCCTCAAATGAGTCCTCTCATGGCTCATATGGGCTTGAAATGGCTTCATGGCTCAACTAAAATGATTTCACCCCACCCAAATTCACCCGATCTTCAATTTCCCAAATTTTCAATTTTTGACCCAGGGACCCTACACCTACTTAAACCTACCCAAAACCTTGAATTACCCAAATTTTTGCAAAATCTCCAAATTACCTAAAATCTTCCAAAATCAATCCCAAACACCTCCACATCACTCAAATTGATCATCCATACCCAAAAATACCAAAAATTCCAAGAAAACCCCCCAATACCCTCAAATACCCAAAATACCCTTCTTGGCCTAAAAATCCAAAAATTCAGAAAATTCCCAGAAAATTCCAGAAAATCCCAAATATTCCCAATTTCATTTTGTCCAACTACACCATGGGCCAATTTTGTCAATTTACCCTACTTTTGTCAAAACCCCCAAATTGACCCATTTTAACCCAAAGTGGACCCGATGTCAAACCAAACATACCCAATTGACCCCAATTTTGGTCCAATTCAATTCTAAACTTCAATTCAACATTCCCAATACCAATTTAGACCAAATCCAAGTCCAATTTGATTGACATTTGGATCCAATTTCACTTTGGGCCTTAAAGCCCGAATTTGGACCCATGACCCAAACTCAGCCCAAACTAACCCAATTCAACTCCAATTAACCCCAAATCTTTTCTAAACCTTCCTTAACATCCTCATAAACAAAACACTAACATGATTTGCCCAAGATTTTGACCCAAACCCCACTCAAATTCAACCCAAAATCAAAAAGCCCAATTTTGACCTAAACCCAAATCTAACCCAAATAGGCCCAAACCTCAAAATTAAAACCCAACCAAAGCCAAAACCTCTTTGAAACACTCCCATAAACATTTCTTAATATTTATTTTACATCAATTTCAACCCTAGCCCAACATTGGCCCAAGTTAGCCCAATTTGACCTACATTGGCCCATTCACCAAAAGAATTCAAATCCAACCCAATTCAAGTCCAAACTAGCCCAAATTTGCTTCAAGTCACTCATGACACATCCATGAGCTAAACCCAATAATTATTTGGCCCAACCTCTTTACAAAATTTCATCCCAAAATCCATTTTAAAATTCGAGAGCCCACTTTCTAATCCATCTTAAAAGCCATGCTAAAACCCTTTCAAAAAAGCCCAAAATTCTTCCAAGGCCCATATGACATTTCCCCTCATCATACTTTCAATTAAAATCATCCCTAAGTCCTAAATTCATCATCAAATAATTCCAAATCAAGCCTCATGCCAAATCACCCCTAAATACCAAAATTTTCCTTAAATCCATTTCCATGAAATTGACTTTACTTTTCCCAAGCCAAATGGAGCCATGGAGCCATGCATAAGCCATATGCAAGCCATAAGAGCCTCTTTACATGTCACCATGCCATTTTGGGCAAAAGGAGGAGGCTCTTTCCTTAATTCCTAAAGGTGATTAACCACTTACATGATTCCACTAAACCATGCTTAAGCACTAATTGTGCTTGGATGGTGACTTGACCCTACCGATTATGCTGAGCCAAATCACTTTTCCCTCGGCCAAAACCAGGCCTTGGGTGGTGCACCTAGCCCAAATGGGTGGGTTGACCCATTTAGGTTCAAATCTAGCCATGCCCCATTCCACTTTGGATCGAAAGCCTTTACACATGTCCATGGCCGATTGATTGCACAAACCTCGACCCCGACCCACCTGACCTTGAGGGTGACCCATGCCTGGCCGGCCGGCCACCGAGGCCGCCGGGAAAACACCATGGCCGAAAGTTCACATGTGAGCCAACATTGAAATTCTCACTGTCGTAGTCGCCCATCCCAGGTGGCTACCATGGTGATCTTCTCCTCACAGGAGCAGGTCGATCCCAAGCCCTAACTCCCCACAGGAGGCCTTCCACCCTCTCCTATTTAAACCCCTCACCCTCTCGGCCAAAGGGGAGCCAAGCACAAACCTTGCCGAAACTGCGCCAAAATTGTTTCAAACCCTTCACCATCCCGAGAGCGGTTGATCCCAGGTGTCGATTTGCCCTAATCCCCACCGACGAGCCCGATTTCTCGGCTGAAATTCCACCGAAACCGGGACACTTTGCCACGGTGAGCCAATCCTCGAATTGATTGGTCCTACACCTTCACTGGACCAAGAGGAGAAGTTTCCCAGCTGAAAGCCCCATCTCCGGAGCCACCCGGTTGCTCCGACCTCCGAAGCTTTGTGATCGAGCGTGGTCACTTTCATAGCTGAGCGATTCACTGAGACCGGGAGACTTCATCCGGAGCTTACGGGACCCGATCGAAGGTGCGACAAGCTCTCGGATTGAAGCCACACTTCTGCGAGCTAAGGTATGAGTTAACTATTCATCCCGAGCTTACGGAGATTCTCCATTTCAAATGCCTTAGTTTCGATGCATGTTAGCCGTATAGATGTGTTCGTCTCTTCGAGACGAATCCGTAGAGCATAAGAACATGAAAATCCATTGAGAATCGAGTGAGATCTTAGGGATTTAGTGTGGACGGCTCTCGGGTGAGAACACTTGGGGACGATGAACGGATGCGCGTCCATTCGATACACGCGCGCACGGACGGCCGGGATTGCGTCGGACCGGGGAGACGGTACGAGAACCGCGGGGCCCGGGCTGGCGACTCGGATGGCGGCGTCGAATGGGAGCGCGACACGCGGCGTTTCGGAGGCTGCTGAGGTTGACGCGGCGCCGCGTGGATAAATAGAAAATTAGGGTATTTTCTTATTTATTTAATTCCACTAAACTTCAAAAATCCATATCTTTGTGTAGAAAAATCACAAAAATAAAATAAAAATACCTCTTGCTCGAGTGAACGAGAGGAGAATAATGTGGAAAAGAAATCATTTAATTTCATTAAGTATTTTATTTTTTATAATTTATTTACTCTCTGCATACATTTAATTCTCCATGCATGTATACAATTCACTATGGCATGAGACCATAGGGCTTTTGAAGCCTGCGAACTTGGGAACATTCCCTGAATTTTCCGAGGTCGAGCCATCTCTATGAAAAGTTATTTATTTTTCAAATGCATGTTGCTTGTTTTGAGTATTTTAATTCCAAAAATTAGCATGTTGTGAAATAAATTCTAGAAATATTTGGTGATGTTCCTTATGACCGGAGAACTCTAGGAAAAATAGGACTTGAGTTAATTCACTCGGATTAACCACTAATTGGCTTAAACACCTAAAATAGGTCTTTAATTAATTAGAGTTAACCAGGCATCAAATTGACTTGAAATCAATTCTCCACTGACCTTTAGGATCAGAGGAATCCACCATAAAAATTTGAAGTCAATTGGACTTGGTTAGCCCCACTAATTGGGTTGATTAAGCCAGCTTAGCCATTTTAAACTTTAAAAATTCATAACTTTTAAAATATTTTTTTAAAATTCACCAAATTGGTTTTGGAGCCTCTCGATATCGGGGAACCCAAGAAAATTAAAATTTCAATTTTCTAAAAAGTTGATTTTTAATAATATTTTAATATTTTTAATAATTAAAAAATAATAAAAATCACAAAAATAATAAAATTCACCAAAATGTCACATTTTGAATTTTAATCACTTAGGAACAAATCCCACATTTTTCCTAAGTCTATTTAGTGAGATATTAAATTTTAAAGCCCTAGGGCAATTTTAAAATTAAAAAAAATGTATTTTCTAGCATTTTCACTAAAATAATTATTATAAATCATAGAAAAATCAGAAAATTGCAAAATTTGTTTCTCTGGTTTCCTTAATATCAGAGAGATTTTTGAAAAATATAAAATCCATTTTTCAACATTTATCTTATTTTTAAATTAATTAACACTCCAAAACTCAAAATAATTATAATAAATAATAATATAATTCAAAAAATCACCAAAATTGGTCCAAGTGCTTCTCTGGTCATTAGGAATGTCCCCTAATTTTCTTAAGGACAGAAACTTTTCCCTTGGTCATGTTATCAAATTTTCCTTGAAAATCTCTATTTTTCACCAAAAATAATTATATAAATAAATTAAATACAGAAAAATCACATTTTCTCCTCTCATGTCTTTATTGACATATGAGTAAAGTCACATAAAAATTTCAAGTTCATTTGAGTTCAATTTAGTGAGTTATGAAATTATTAAGCTTAAAGGGTAAAATGGTAATTAAAATCTTTAATCCTTAATTAAAACTTTAGGTTTAATAAAAAATCAACAAGTAAAATATTTGATCCTAATCTGATTTGGATGATTGAAATTTAAATAATTAAAGGGTAGAAACCCATTAAATAATTTTAAAATGATTAAACTTTAATTAAATAATAGATTAAATTTGGAAGAATAATAAAATTGGAATTATTAAAATAAGGGATCTTTATTAGGAAGAGATTTATTCTTTAATTTAAAAAATCCCTAAATTAATTATATCAACTAATACTCAATTTTTAATTAAAATGATAAC
The DNA here is from genome assembly GCA_022702705.1 of Papilionanthe hookeriana x Papilionanthe teres. NCBI lineage: Eukaryota > Viridiplantae > Streptophyta > Magnoliopsida > Asparagales > Orchidaceae > Papilionanthe > Papilionanthe hookeriana x Papilionanthe teres. Next base: position 51,596,307 of record CM040423.1, on the reverse strand, counting down.
TCAAATTTAAAATATTAAAAGACTTAATTTCGATTAAAATTAAAAATAAAGTAAATTAAAGATAAATTAAATTAAGATTAAATTTAAAAATTAAATTAAATTAAATTTAATAATTAAATTAAATTAAATTAAACAATTAAATTAAGTTAATTAAAATTAAATTAAATTAAATAATTAAATTAAATTAAATAATTAAACAATTAAATTAAATTAATTAAAATTAAATTAAATTAAATCAAACAATTAAATTAAATTAAATTAAAATTAAATTAAATTAAATTAAACAATTAAATTAAATTAAATTAAATAATTAAAATTAAATTAAATTAAATTAAATAATTAAATTAAAGTTAAATCAAATCAAATTAATTAAACACTAAGTCAAATTAAATTGAACTATGTTAAACTAAATTAAAACTCGATTAAATTAAGTTAAATTAAATATAACATCACCTAAGACATAAAAGAAATTAAATATAAAACAACTTGAACAACTATTCAAATTTAAACTCTTTAACTTAAACCAAATCATTTGAATACTAACTTGCCGTCGAAAGCTTTAGTTATTATAACTCACTAAATGAAACATTAAATGGAGTGTTACTTCACTCATAGGATATTCGAATGTCCTAGTTCAGCTGAGCAAGTTAACAAGACTTGAAAACCTCGGACGATCGATTCATTTATATAATTAAATTCATTTGGACTTAAAACAATCACTAGAAATATTGAAAAGATGTTTAAGATCCTTCTTAAGCACTTTCTCGATATGATAGGATATTTATAAGAACAATTGAATTTGATTATTCTTTGATGAAGAAAATCGTCCTTAAACAAAACACAAAGAACCTAGACGTCATAGGAGTTGACTAGGTATAGGATTAGGAATTTGGTAGAAAACCATAACCTTTCCCTTAGCTTTACTAGGAACTTGCTTAAATATGCTAATTGTGTTTTAAGTGCGGCTTGGGATGACGGGAAGACCCTCAGGGTACGCATTTGTATTATTGCAATTTACTTTCCTGCAATTTATTTTCCGACGATTTACATTATTGCGATTTACTTTATTACGAATGCGGTTTACTTTTCTTGCATGATAAAACAAGCATTTGCATGAAAACCCACACCTTTAGGATAGTCCACTAAAACTAAAACCAAAACTAAGTTAAAAGTCATTGCGAGATAAAATTCACCGCCACAACATTTCGAAAAGATAAAACAACTCGAAATTTAATCACGAAACGAACACAAAACTACGATTGCAACTAAATTAAAACGTCTTGTTGGATGATCGGGAATACCTCGGATGATGTAACCTACGTGTTGCTAACGGGATTTCCACGGTCTAAATGAAAGTGTGGAACTCATTCGGTTGAGTTTAGCGAATTCATACGGGTAAGTGAATCCGATAAAAATAACGATGCGGAAGGATGGAGCCAGTGGGATCTTAGCCGTGTCGTTATAATCGACTTTAAGATTTGTTTTAATTAAAACACAAAAAAACACTTGGAAATTAAGATTTTCTCTAAGCCAAAACACTTCTCTCATCCCTCGATTTATGATTTCTAAAACTAAACCTCTGCAACAACAAGGAGCTCGGAGCATGGTGGGCGGCATGACCATCGTCATCGGCAAAACACGAGTCTACATCGACTAAACATTTCTTAGAATTAAATAACTAAACCATAGGACTTCGAGGTAGTTTGCACTAGTGCGACATAAATCCTCGACCTTTTGTTAGGCATTTGCATTGCAAATTAAGCCTAGCAGGTCTTAGGATTCAGAGGTAGTCGTCGATACGACATAAACCCTCACATCTTCGAAATTTATTTGTTTGATTTTATCATACAAATATAAGCCCTAATTAATTAAAATTGACGAGATTGAAATATTAAATAAACATTAGGACTTTCCTAAATTCGAAGCGAACGATAGGATAGTCGGGAAATTATCGAAGTTCACTTCGAATCGGTGATTTCTCCTACCTTTCTTCCTTTGGATTCATAAAACAAAATGTTCCAAAAATTTGATCCATTCCTATTGAAACTTCAAAATTCGATCTTTGAAAACCTTAAACTTTGAAATTCTTGAGAGCGAGAATCATTGATTATTATCGAGAGTTTTCTTAGGTGATTCCGTCACTTAAGATGTAATTAACTATAGGGGCTTGCCCTTATAGGGAATTTTAAAGAACCAGAGTAATATAAACCACTGTTTAATGTTTTCATATTAAGCGAGGAAACTTGTCGGCTTATAAAATTGGTTCGCGGACCGAACGGATGTCACTAAATCTTCTAGTTTATTTAATCGAGCCCCACCAGTCAAGCGGTGTGTACATCCTTAGGGATAGATACACGGTTTGTGGTGTGGTATTCGTTTATATAAACTATTTGGGATGTGAGATCGGTTTGATTTCATATCTTAAAATTTTTTCGAACTTAAAATTATTTTCAAAATCAAATACTACTTTTCAAATTATTTATTTTAATTAAATTAAAAATTCGCCGACGATTTACGTTAGGCGACCCCTCTTCAAAATAAAACACGACCTAAAAATATGCCGAACGGGATTTACGGCGACTCCGTGAGGAGAATTCCTCTCTCCATTATAATCGAATAGTTCGCTTTCAAAAATCGGTAGTGTATCCATGTCCCTAATGGATCGAACTACCCTTCTTTCCGTTGGAATACTATGTTCATTTCTATCTTGAACGAGTATAGCCGACATTCTCTCGGATTTAGGAGCCACTTGTTTAGACACCCCTAAACGAGAGGTTCGAGATCCTTTACCTCATTTACGAGGTGGGGTGGACCCGATAGGTGTTAGTTTAGGAGTGATCCTTCGAGTCGGGAAGTCTTGCTTAAGACTTTCTTTTCCTTTACGAATCGGATTCCTTACCTTCTCTACACCTTTGAACATTCCGTTCTAAATAAACAAACCCTCTAATAAGTGATTCTTTTAACAAATAATTCCTTCTTATAAATACATGAACAAAGAATGCGTTCGGACTCTTTTCGATTCCTTTTCGTCCTAAAGAAAAGAAGCATAACTGAGGCCGACAACGCGAATCTACCTGCAGAAATGGAAGCCCCGAAGCTGATTTTCTCCTTCACCAACGGATTTGGACTTCGTCATGCATAAGGATGAAGCGCCGACAATGGGGTCATCCGATTTGGACGGGGGTTTGAAGACTACGAACGTCGAGGTCACCGACGTCTCCCTCTTTGCAGCGACAAACAAGGTATCCGAAGCGAGGAACCCTTGCGCGAGTTCGACCTTAGGTCGACCCGAGAGTTTCCTCCCCTACGAAGGGTCCCGACTAGGAGAAGTCTTGCTTGTCCGCGGGAGGAGCTGTTCTCACTACCCCACTGGTCTAGTTGTTTCGCACCTACCCCGAGCACGCCGAATCGAAGGGAAAGGAATCCGAAGCTATGATAAACCTGTTACCAGTGGAGGGTACGGATCTTCTGTAAGACCTTCGTCTTCGAAATCGGGTCCGGTTCGAAGATTCCTTCGCTGACGAAGACCCGAAGAAGAAATAGAAATAGAAGGATCGCCGGGGAAGCGGAGAGCTGTCGAGATTGCTTTCTGGAGGAAATCCCGAATTGCTGAATATACACGTCCGCCCGACTACATACCACTTTTGGGAGGAAGCGAGGTTCCATCCCCTCTCCGCCGCGAGAGGATGAAGAGAATGTTCGAAAGATTGCTTGCCACATTACCACGGCCCGCATACTACGGCGATAACCGCGAAAAGAACTAGAACTACGCCGTTTGCTCGATTGCGAACTTTGGTAGAAAAGTTAGCAAGGAAGGAAAAGCTGCCAGTGTCGGAAATTCTACGAAGGATAGGGCGGGTGCCGGTCGAATCCCGTCTTGGGCCTCGAGTAGAACCCGCCGTCATGATAGAAAAGCCAAGCGAGAGAATGAAGGCTAGCCGCTGTCGTAGTATCGGGGTTACGGATTAGGGAGGACACCACCTTCCGGCATTTGGCAGATAGACCATGTCGGTCATAGACCTGCCTGCTGCTAGAAGGATGGTGTGGCGTCCCACTACGGGGCGATTGAGGCCGAAACGACGGCCGAGAGAGAAAGTCTCGCCGGGAGGTTGGAATGCGAAGAAAGTCTTCTTGCGATGAAGGGGACTCGTGAAAAAGGACCGGCAACCATCGCATGACAACCACAGAGATACACGAAAGCTCCGCTAGAAGATGCCATGGAAAAGTTGAGAACCGACATCCAGACGGTTGGCGAAAGAAAGAGAAGAAAAGTTCGGAGATGAGATCGACTCATCGGAATTCATGGACAACGAATATGCGAGAAATCAACATGGTTGAGACACGAGCTTCATCATCTTCTCGAGGTGCTCCTGCGGCCGCGAAGAGAGGAGCCGGAGCGATGAAGAGACGGCTTCGGGAAAAGGACGACACGATCGCTCGAATGGCGAGAGGATGGAAGAGATGGCCGTAGCTCAGCCGCTCTCCGAAGTCGAGTACGACCACATAGAGAGACACCCCGGAAGTCATTCACATCGTAGACGGAGGAAGGAAATTACATCCGTCGATGGGGATGACCAGGTGAAAAAGGATACAACACGAAGTATGATCCCTGAAAAGGATATCAAGAACTTGGTAGAACGGCGAGTGCGAGAAGCCACAGCACGATCGAAGAACGGGACATCTATTCGGACGGGTAGACCTTACCGGAAGAATTCGACATTGTCCAATACCCGAAAGGGCTTCGTACCACCTCCGTTTAAGACCTTCGACGGAACGGGAACCCCGACGGCATGTTGCACACTTTCGTGCCGGTTGTTGCAATGCGGCGGGAGCGATGCGCTACTCTTCCGACGGTTCGTTAGCGATGCATCGGGAATCGCCTTCGGCGGTATGCGGAGTGCCGACGGATGCGTAAAGACATTCTCGAGCTAGAGAGCCTCTTCATTAAGCGATTTGCGGAGCTCGGCACCACATCACTATAGGTGATTTAGTGGTAGAGAAACAGAGGCCGAATGAAACTTTGGTGGATTACATACTTCGATGGAGAAACTTAAGCATGAAGTGTGAACCACAACTGCGAGAACAACATGCGATCGGCATCTTGCTTAAAAGCATTCACGGCCGATAGCACTTCTCCTCGAGGGATTCAGCTATTAAGACTTTTGAGAAGTTGTTAAGCAAGGCGGAAGCTTGCGAAGAGGCGAAGCAATTAAGTTTTGCCGACAAGACGGACGAGCGAAGCGGTGAAGACTTTCGAAAAGAAATGCGGGGTCGTTGCGGCGGTTGACGAAGGCAAACAGTCGATGCAAATACCACCGAACGGCGCGAGCAACCACAACAAAATTACCGGCAACCTCGGTCCGGCTATCGGTCGTCTCCGCGGTATGAACAACCGTCTCGTCCGCGACGTACATTGAGGGAGCTTCGAGCGAGAGAATATCCGTTCAAAAATGAAGCGATGCAAAGATGTTCCGTAGCTTAATGAAAACTCCAGATTTCCAGTGCCGAGACCGAAGACCGGAGGAAGTCGACAAGAAAGGTGATCCCGACTTTTGCCCCTACCATCGGATGCTTGGGCACGAGATAGAAGACTGCATTACCTTCAAAAGTTGGCTCGACGACAACCTTCGGAAAGGAAATATAACAATCCCGAAGGAGTACATGAAGGAACCCCGGAAAGGAGGTTCCGTCGATGTTATCTCAGCCGATCCCGTCATTCCGATAGATCCACTATGCAGGCGACGATGGATGGACTACCGCTCGGACGAGATCTTCGAAGAAGATTTTAGACAACATCCGAACCGCTTCGGTGCGAGCTTCGATTCGAGTTCGAGACACAGTTAAGCCGGTCTTATCACTTGCGATGGAGGAACCACCTCGACAGGAGAAAATCGAAGAGAAGAAGAAAATTGACGAAGAAGAGGGGACCGAGATTCCTAAGGCTAGACTAGGGGCTGCTTATCCTAGGATAGTTGTTTCCGATTCGGGGGAGAAATCCCTCGAACCTCCGATTTTGTATGATTATCTGCTCACTTCGGTGGGATCATATAATGATAAGGGTGATGGCGTTGGCTACGTTTTGATCGTTTCTAACGATTACGTAACTAGCGACAATCCGGGCGTCGATTTCGATACCAACAACAATTCTCGAATCATACAAGATCTCGACGATCAAAATGACGAAGAAGACATCCATCGAGGAGGCTACGAGAGTTCAACGAAGCAACGGATCTATCTGCGAGTTTCGAGGAGCTCCGGTTACGATAGAGTTAGAGCCTTGATTTGGAAGATAATCCGGAAGAGGCCGGTCATTCCGATTCGGGGAAGAGACAGCGACAAGCTCGACACTAGATTCGGAAGAAATTACGGAAGTCGACCTAAGAAGTGGAAAAGTTCTACCTCCGAGAATGGGTCCAAAAGACAAAGGAAAGCGGTGGTTGTTCAAGAAGAACCAACCCCGGCGGAAGACATACCCATTCGAGAAGAAGCGAGACACGGGAGAACAAAGTGGACTACGACGTGCTTAGCCCGTCTTAGAGAAGCTACCGGCCAAGGCGAGCATCTACGATGCTCTCATCTTATCGAAGGAGATGAGAGAAGCTCGATCGAGGCCTTACTTGATCCGGAAATTTGCTTAGCTCGAATGGCCGGAGATTCCTTGGATGAGGTTTGCTCGTTAAAGGAACGAGCGAGGTGTTACCTTCACGGACGATGACCTACTACTTGGGACGACGAGATCACGACCGACAGTTGTACATTTCGATTCTGATTGGGAAGTTTACGCTCTCCGGAGTATTGGTGGATCCGGGAGCATCGATCGATATAATGAGTCTTCGAACACTAGCATACTTGGAAATTGATGCTCGTGAGCTCGAGGCCGAACAAAATGTTATTAAGAGGATTCGACCGGAAAGGAGAAAGAGCCCTCGGGTCGATAACGCTACTGATGAAGACCGGTGATTTAGCAAAGACAACCGCAAAATTTCATATAATCGATTCGAAACGTCGTTCAACGCTCTCTTGGGCCGACCATGGATACATGAAAACGGGATGGTACCATCATCTACGCATCGGTGCATCGAATATTACGATGGAGGGGAACGGTGCATCAAAGGAGACTTACGACCATTCTCCGTACATGAAATTGGAATCCATGAAGATGCGGCTTATTATGCACCGCCAAGAAAACAATCTTCTCCGGAGACACCGTAACAAATAAAGCGAGAAGTTCGGGACAACGAAGAACCTGAAGTTCTAGTCCAACAGTCACTCACCACTCCCTTCGGCGAGATGGTGAAGGTTTCTCCACGACTCGCATCCGAGGTCGAGGCGGGGACGAGGCGCGTGGTAGAGACACTAGGACAATTGGACGGAAGAAACCGGCCATCAATGTTGATTGGGAAGATAGTTACGAAGAGGAAAAAGAAATCGAGCAAGAAGCGGCAACGATAAGTCGAAAGAAGCCGCAATACGAAGATCTCCCTCGAAGATGAAAAGAACGAAGATTACAAATCAATGTACGAGAAGATTAACCACTACGTACATACTATGACCCTAACTCCGATCCATTCTAATAAGATCGAGGGTATGGAGGTCGAAGAGGTACGTAGTGACGGTCGCGAGCCGATCAGAATTCTACCGTGGTGCTTCTTCCTCCAAGCTGAAAATAATGTACAATTCGAAGATGTCACTTCATCGGAATTAATGGAATTACCTTTTGGGTGGTACTCTCCCTGTGTTGAAAATTTAATTCAACGTGGTTTCTTACCTCGACAATGGACAAGAGCCGATCACAACATTTTGAAAAGTTATGGAATAACTCGGTCGTCCTCCCGATTCAAGTATGGACTCGGATTCGGCACGGTAGGGTCGGTTGACGATGCTGAATTTTGCTTGGTTGTCACTTGCAAGTCCGATGAAAGCTGCATGGAAACTACGGACGAACTCGAAGATTCATGAATGGAGACGCTCCACGGAGTCGAAGAAGAAATCAAATCTACGATAGATGAGTTAATGGAAGTTAACTTGGGTACTAGCGAAGAGCCTAGACCTACCTTTGTTAGCTCCTTACTCGATAAAGAAGACTCAGAAGAAATAATCGAGTTATTAATGGAATTTAAAAGCTGTTTTGCTTGGAACTACGATGAAATGCCGGGATTAGCCCCAGAGGTTGCGATCATAAGTTAGGAGTGGATCTACTGCATTCCGGTCGGACGAGGTCCCGAAGAATGCGTCCGGAAATCGAACAACAAGTCGTAGCCGAAGTTAAAAAGCTAATAGACGCTAAATTTGTCAGTGAAGAACAATACCGACACTGGTTAGCCGATGTGGTGCCGGTCGGAAAGAAGAATGGTCGGATCGGAATTTGTGTGGACTTCGGAGATTTAAACAGAGGCATGTCCAAAAGATGAATTCCCTCTACCGATTCCGGAAGCGATGATCGATATTGCTTCGACACATGAAATGTTCTCGTTCATGGATGGATCTTCGGGATACAACCGGATAAAAATGGCTCCGAGAAGATGAAAAGCTTACGGCATTCGAACGCCGATCGGAGTATTTTGCTACACGGTGATGCCATTCGGAGTGAAGAAAGCGGGAGCGACTTACCAAAGAGCAATGACGAGAATTTTTGATGATCTCATCCACAATCGAGTCGAATGGTTACGTGGACGATGTCGTCATCAAAAGCAAAGTAAAGGAAAACCACCTGTATGATTTGAGAATTGTTTTCGAACGATTAAGACAATTTAACCTTAAGATGAATCCCTTAAAATGCGCCTTCGGCGTCACCTCCGGGAAATTCTTAGGATTCGTTGTCAGACATCGTGGAATTGAAATCGACCGGAGAAGATTAAAGCCATCTTAGAAATGCCGCCTCCCAAAACCTTAAAACAACTACGATCTTTTCAAGGAAGGCTGGCATATCTTCGACGCTTTATCTCGAGCACTGTCGAGTAGGTGTCGGCCTTTCTCGGCACTTAGTTAAAAAGGACGCCAAATTTATTTGGGAAGAGAAATGCCGAGAAGGCCTTCGAAGACATTAAACAATATTTAATGACACCTCCTGTCTTAGCGACCCCGGTCTCGGGTAGACCGTGATACTTTACACCGCGGCTTTAGACGACTCTCTCGGAGCCTGTTGGCACGAGTCGATGATGAGGGTAAAGAAAATGCTCTTTACTTACTTAAGCCGTCGTTTACTCCCGACGGAAGTAAGGTATCCCGCAATTGAAAAGCATTGTTTGGCCACGATCTTCGCCGCTCGAAAGCTCGGGCACTACATGCTTTCTCATAAGGTCGACTTGATTTCGAAATTTAATCCATTGCGATACTTGATGACTCGTCCAACACTTTCGAGCGGACTTGCCGGATGGTCGATGATATTATTGCAATTCGATATAACTTTCGTGCCTCGCGTCGTGCGTAAAGGGACAAGTCTTAGCGGACTTCCTCGCGGCACACCCTTTGCGGGCGAATCTCCTCTCGATGACGATCCGCCGGATGAACGAATAATGAGCCTAGAAGACCACGATGATCGACGTTGGGAATTGTATTTCGACGGAGCATCTTCGGCACACAAAGACGAAGAATCGCAAGTGATAGTGCCGGTAAGGCGGGAATCGGGCTAATCTTTATAACACGGAGCGGGGGATGTTAAGATACTCCTACCACTTGACGGAACCGTGTACGAACAACGAAGCGGAATACGAAAGCCCTCATAACGGGATCTGGAATTAACCATTCGAATGGGGATAACGAGACATCGACATCTACGGGGATTCACGGTTAATCATTCGACGGATCGCCGGACAATACGGAATTTTTAAACCAAGACTCGAACAATACTTCCGGTATGCCATACATGTTGTTGGAACAGATTCCGAATGTGACGATCTACGAAATTCCTAGAAAAGAGAATGCTTTAGCGGATGCTTTAGCCGTCTCGCAAAAGAATTTGACTGTTTGCAAGATGAATCGGTGGAAGTGTCGGTTCACGGACGTCGGGTCCTATCACGGCTTGACATAGACATGATACACAAATCGGAAAAGAAAAAGAATCGAGTTGCGGCGGTGACGGAAAACACGAGAAGATTGGCGACGGCCATTGATGAACTACCTGCAAACGGGAAAGCTACCGGACGATAGGTCGCTAGCCATCGGATCGAAAAGAACTCGTCCTACGCATTAATAAACAACACATTGTACGGAAGGTCTTTTGATCGAATGTGGCTAAGGTGCCTAGCGGGTCCGAGGCCGTGAAATTGTTAAGAAGTGCATTCGGGACTGCGTGGCGCTCACCGGTCGGGTCCAAAAATGAAGATGAAAATTAAAAGACTAGAGTGCTACGGCCCTCGATGATGACCGGCTGCATGAAAATCGCCGAGAGCGTCACCGATGCCGAGTGCACGGAGTGGTTCTACACCGACCTCCAAATGTGCTACACCCGACAATTGCGTCGTGGCCGTTTGAATGTTGGGGCACGGATATAGTGGGTCAGATAGAACCACCATCTTCAAAAGGACATCGTTTCATTCTTGCGGCTACGGATTACTTTTCCAAGTGGGCGAAGCGGTTCCACTTAGAAGTGAAAGCACACCACGTGCTTACGGTTTTCGAGAACCAAGTTGTCTACCGTTTCGGAGTGCCGCGCGGGATCATCTCGGATAATGGGTCGGCATTCGAAGCACACAAATCAACAATTTTGTCGGGAGACACGGAATCGGCTGGCGATACTCGACAATTTACTACCCGAAGAGCAAACGGCCTCGGCGAGGCTTTTAATAAAACTCTCGTTCGAATCTTAAAGAAAACCTTGGACGATAATAAGAGAAATTGGCACGAGAAATTGTTAGAAGCCTTATGGGCCTACCGGACGACCTTCGAACCCCTACTCGAAGCTACACCTTACGCTGCGGTGTATGGGTCGAGGCGGTGTTACCTTTAGAGGTTCGGCTTCCTTCACTCGAATTGCAATTGCAAATAAGATCACGACGAAGAAAACGCCGGATTACGACTCGAAGAATTAGAAAGCTTGGAAGGGAAAAGACTTGCGGCGCAACGAATTTAGAACTATATCGAAGCTAAGATGGTTCGAACCCATGACAAGGCGGGTCGCCGAGAACCTTGAAAGTTGGTGACTTAGTTCTCGTTCTCAAGAGACCTATTCTTGCACACCGCAAGATAGGAGGAAAATTTGAACCCACTTGGGAAGGACCGTTTGTGGTTGAAGCAGTATACTCAGGAGGTTCCTACCAGTTAGTGAATTGCCAGGGAGAACGACATATGCTTCCAATCAACGGACGATACTTGAAAAAAATATTACGCTACCTAATGTTTCGAAGGAATGAATTCTTCATCCCTAAGAAACACGGGTGAAGTAATTACTTGTGATTGGGTCCGAACCCAAAAATAATAAAATGTCTTAAGATAAATAAAATCATGATAATTAAGTTTTCCTTGTTTCCTTTTTCGAATCGAGGTCCCTTTTACGATCTTATCCTACTTCATTCTGTTAAATTCGAAAATATAAAAAAAATCTGAAAAATGACAAACACTAAGTTCACATGAACATTAAATAAACAACAAAATAAAATTTGAACCATTAAAAGATAAACAAAATCAACACAAATCTCAAATTCCATCCTTCCAAATTCCAAATCAAATTTCATCTTTACAAATTCCAAATCGAATCCTCGATCAAATTCCAAATCCAATCTCGATCAAGTTTCGAACTTGATCTTTCAAATTTCAAATCAAATCTTAAATCAAATTTCAATCGAGTTCAAACTCATCCCTCCAAATTCAAATTCAATCTTTCCAGTTCTAAATCTCTATCAAATCTCAAATCCGATCTTCTAGATCTCAAATCAAATCTCATTCAAAAAATTCGAATTCAAACTCTTTTGAGTCGAGGATTTTACATCCAAGTCTGCATTGCTTTAGGATCCTTTTCCTATTGCTTTGAAATACACCAAAATTCAAGACTTTTGGGTCGAGGATTTTACATCCAAGACTGCCTTTGCTTTAGGATTCTCTTCTATTGCCTTTGAAATACATCAAAATTCAAAACTTTTGGGTCGAGGATTTTACATCCAAGCTGCCATTGCTTTAGGATCCTTTTCTGTTGCACCTTGAAATACATCGAAACTCAAAACTTTTGGGTCGAGGATTTTACATCCAAGACTGCATTGCTTTAGGATCCTTTTCTATTGCCTTTGAAATACATCAAATTCAAATTCAACTCTTTTGGGTCGAGGATTCTACATCCAAGCTGCACTTCTTTAGGATCCTTTTCTGTTGCCTTTGAAATACATCGAAATTCGAACTTTTGGGTCGAGGATTTTACATCCAAGACTGCCTTGCTTTAGGATTCTCTTCTATTGCCTTTGAAATACATCAAAATTCAAACTTTTGGGTCGAGGATTTTACATCAAAGTACCTTTGCTTTAGGATTCTCTTCTATTGCCTTTGAAATACATCAAAATTCAAAACTTTTGGGTCGAGGATTTTACATCCAAGCTGCCTGCTTGCTAGGATTCTCTTCCTATTGCACTGAAATACATCGAAATTCAAAACTTTTGGGTCGAGGATTTTACATCCAGCTGCATTGCTTTAGGATTCTCTTCTGTTGCATTTGAAATACATCAAAATTCAAAACTTTTGAGTCGAGGATTTTACATCAAGAGCGCATTGCTAGGATTCTCTTCTATTGCACTTGAAATACATCGAAATTCAAAACTTTTGGGTCGAGGATTTTACATCGAAGCTGCATTGCTTTAGGATTCTCTTCTATTGCCTTTGAAATACATCAAAATTCAAAACTTTTGGGTCGAGGATTTTACATCCAAGTACTGCATTGCTTTAGGATTCTCTTCTATTGCCTCTGAAATACATCGAAATTCAAAACTTTTGGGTCGAGGATTTTACATCCAAGACTGCATTGCTTAGGATTCTCTTCTGTTGCCTTTGAAATACATCAAAATTCAAACTCTTGAGGTCGAGGATTTTACATCCGAAGTCTGCCTTGCTTTAGGATTCTCTTCTATTGCCTTTGAAATACATCAAAATTCAAACTTTTGAGTCGAGGATTTTACATCGAAGCTGCATTGCTTTAGGATTCTCTTCTGTTGCCTTTGAAATACATCAAAATTCAAGCTTTTGAGTCGAGGATTTTACATCCAAGTACTGCTTGCTTTAGGATTCTTTCCCTATTGCACTAAAATACATCAAAATTTAACCTTTGGGTCGAGGATTTTACATCCAAGACTGCATTGCTTTAGGATCATTTCCCTATCGCAATGAAATACATCACATCAAAATCAAACTCTTGAGGTTGAGGATTTTACATCCAACACCACTTTGCTACGAGATATCTTCTCGTTGCAACGATTCAATCTAATCGATTCGATTTTCTTTCGAGGTTGGAGATGTTACATCTAAAACCTCGAAATTCCAATTTTCATTTCAAATCGAATCCCTCGAATTAATTTTGACAAAACTTGATCTAAATTGAAACTCCGAACTAAAATTTAAACTCACACATCAAAACATAAATTGAAACAAAATAAAATCTAAGTCGAAATTCCCCGGGTCATGTGATTTGGGATTTACCTCCTCTTCCTTTCCCGGCGAGAGTTCGAGAATCTCCGGTTCCGGAGATATACTTGACACTCCCCGGCGAAGCTCTTCACTTCGTCCTAAGTTCGTCGCTTGGACATCCGTGTTGGTTTGTTGATCGCTTCGGTCAACACCGATACGCGCGGTGTGCTCCGTCGGCTCACCACACCTATTGGGAGTCCATTTGTTGACCTCATTTTTGATGAGGTCTTCCTTTTCTTCTTTTTAGTGCTTAGGATGCTAGCCTTAGGCTTTTCCTTTGACTATCTTAGAGGACTAGAATTGGGACCCGCCTTTTAGAAATTCAAACCACTTCTAAACTCCTGCAAACTCCATGAACTTGACTATAGACCCCTAATCACCTAGAGGGTTGAAATCGAATGTGGAAGTTTAAAGGATGAGTTCCTATAGGACTCTTTGGCCTTAGGACTACCCTAGGTGGTCTGGTCTGATGAAGGGGCTGACTTACATTACACTTACACACTACATTTCCACACACTTCCTAAAACCACACCCATACCCAACTTAACCTCCTGACTCATGTAGGTGATTCACATGGATGGTCCTTAACCCCTAAGCCCTTGGTAAGAGGGTTAGGAACAACATAGTGAATGCCTCGAAATGAGTCCTCTCATGGCTCATATGGGCTTGAAATGGCTTCATGGCTCAACTAAAATGATTTCACCCCACCCAAATTCACCCGATCTTCGATTTCCCAAATTTTCGATTTTTGACCCAGGGACCCTACACCTACTTAACCTACTCAAAACCATGAATTACCCAAATTTTTGCAAAATCTCCAAATTACCTAAAATCTTCCAAAATCAATCCCAAACACCTCCACATCACTCAAATTGATCATCCATACCCAAAAATACCAAAAATTCCAAGAAAACCCCCCAATACCCTCCAAATACCCAAAATACCCTTCTTGGCCTAAAAATCCAAAAATTCAGAAAATTCCCAGAAAATTCCAGAAAATCCCAAATATTCCCAATTTCATTTTGTCCAACTACACCATGGGCCAATTTTGTCAATTTACCCTACTTTTGTCAAAACCCCAAATTGACTCATTTTAACCCAAAGTGGACCCGATGTCAAACCAAACATACCCAATTGACCCCAATTTTGGTCCAATTCAATTCTAAACTTCAATTCAACATTCCCAATACCAATTTAGACCAAATCCAAGTCCAATTTGATTGACATTTGGATCCGATTTCACTTTGGGCCTTAAAGCCCAAATTTGGACCCATGACCCAAACTCAGCCCAAACTAACCCAATTCAACTCCAATTAACCCCAAATCTTTTCTAAACCTTCCTTAACATCCTCATAAACAAAACACTAACATGATTTGCCCAAGATTTTGACCCAAACCCCACTCAAATTCAACCCAAAATCAAAAAGCCCGATTTTGACCTAAACCCAGAATCTAACCCAAATAGGCCCAAACCTCAAAATTAAAACCCAACCAAAGCCAAAACCTCTTTGAAACACTCCCATAAACATTTCTTAATATTTATTTTACATCAATTTCAACCCTAGCCCAACATTGGCCCAAGTTAGCCCAATTTGACCTACATTGGCCCATTCACAAAAGAATTCAGAATCCAACCCAATTCAAGTCCAAACTAGCCCAAATTTGCTTCAAGTCACTCATGACACATCCATGAGCTAAACCCAATAATTATTTGGCCCAACCTCTTTACAAAATTTCATCCCAAAATCCATTTTAAAATTCGAGAGCCCACTTTCCTAATCCATCTTAAAAGCCATCTAAAACCCTTTCAAAAAAAGCCCAAAATTCTTCCAAGGCCCATATGACATTTCCCCTCATCATACTTTCAATTAAAATCATCCCTAAGTCCTAAATTCATCATCAAATAATTCCAAATCAAGCCTCATGCCAAATCACCCCTAAATACCAAAATTTTCCTTAAATCCATTTCCATGAAATTGACTTTACTTTTCCCAAAGCCAAATGGAGCCATGGAGCCATGCATAAGCCATATGCAAGCCATAAGAGCCTCTTTACATGTCACCATGCCATTTTGGGCAAAAGGAGGAGGCTCTTTCCTTAATTCTAAAGGTGATTAACCACTTCCATGTTTCCACTAAACCATGCTTAAGCTTTAATTGTGCTTGGATGGTGACTTGACCCTACTGATTATGTCGAGCCAAATCACTTTTCCCTCGGCGAAAACCGGGCCTTGGGTGGTGCACCTAGCCCGAATGGGTGGGTTGACCCATTTAGGTTCAAATCTAGCCATGCCCCATTCCACTTTGGATCAAAGCCTTTACACATGTCCATGGCCGATTGATTGCACAAACCTCGAACCCGACCCACCTGACCTTGAGGGTGACCCATGCTGGCCGGCCGGCCACCGAGCCGCCGGAAAACACCATGGCCGAAAGTTCACATGTGAGCCGACATTGAAATTCTCACTTCTTGAGGCTGCCCCATCCCGGTGGCTACCATGGCTGATCTTCTCCTCACGCAGGAAGCGGCGATCCCGAGCCCTAACTCCCCGCAGGAGGCCTTCCGCCCCTCTCTGATTTAAACCCCTCACCCTCTCGGCCAAGGGGAGCCAAGCACAAACCTTGCCGAAACTGCGCCAAAATTGTTTCGAACCCTTCACCATCCTGAGAGCGAGTTGATCCCGGTGTCGATTTGCCACAATCCCCACCAGCGAGCCCGATTTCTCGGCTGAAATTCCACCGAAACCGGGACACTTTGCCGCGGTGAGCCAATCCTCAGAATTGGTCGGTCCTACACCTTCATTGGACCAAGAGGAGAAGTTTCCCACCGAAAGCCCCATCTCCGGGCCACCCGGTTGCTCCGGCCTCCGAAGCTTTGTGATCGGGCGTGGTCACTTTCATAGCTAGAGCGATTCACGGGACCGGGAGACTTCATCCGGAGCTTCGTCGGGACCCGATCGAAGGTGCGACAACTCTCGGATTGAAGCCACACTTCTGCGAGCTAAGGTATGAGTTAACTATTCATCCCGAGCTTACGGAGATTCTCCATTTCAAATGCCTTAGTTTCGATGCATGTTAGCGGTATAGATGTGTTCGTCTCTTGAGACGAATCCATAGAGCATAAGAACATGAAAATCCATTGAGAATCGAGTGAGATCTTAGGGATTTAGTGTGGACGGCTCTCGGGTGAGAACACTTGGGGACGATGAACGGATGCGCGTCCATTCGATACACGCGCGCACGGACGGCCGAGGATTGCGTCGGACCGGGGAGACGGTACGAGAACCGCGGGGCCGGGCTGGCCGACTCGGATGGCGGCGTCGAATGGGAGCGCGACACGCGGCGTTTCGGAGGCTGCCGAGGTTGACGCGGCGCCGCGTGGATAAATAGAAAATTAGGGTATTTTCTTATTTATTTAATTCCACTAAACTTCGAAAATCCATATCTTTGTGTAGAAAAATCACAAAAATAAAATAAAAATACCCTCTTGCTCGGTGAACGAGAGGAGAATAATGTGGAAAAGAAATCATTTAATTTCATTAAGTATTTTATTTTTTATAATTTATTTACTCTCTGCATACATTTAATTCTCCATGCATGTATACAATTCACCATGGCATGAGACCATAGGAGCTTTTGAAGCCTCGAACTTGGGAACATTCACTGAATTTTCCGAGTCGGAGGCCATCTCTGTGAAAAGTTATTTATTTTTCAAATGCATGTTGCTTGTTTTGAGTATTTTAATTCAAAAATTAGCATGTTGTGAAATAAATTCTAGAAATATTTGGTGATGTTCCTTATGACCGAGAGAACTCAGGAAAAATAGGACTTGAGTTAATTCGCTCGGATTAACCCTAATTGGCTTAAACACCCAAAATAGGTCTTTAATTAATTAGAGTTAACCAGGCATCAAATTGACTTGAAATCAATTCTCCACTGACCTTTAGGATCAGAGGAATCCACCATAAAAATTTGAAGTCGATTGGACTTGGTTAGCCCCACTAATTGGGTTGATTAAGCCGACTTAGCCATTTTAAACTTTAAAAATTCATAACTTTTAAAATATTTTTTTAAAATTCACCAAATTGGTTTTGGAGCCTCTCTGATATCAGGGGAACCCAAGAAAATTAAAATTTCAATTTTCTAAAAAAGTTGATTTTTAATAATATTTTAATATTTTTAATAATTAAAAAATAATAAAAATCACAAAAATAATAAAATTCACCAAAATGTCACATTTTGAATTTTAATCACTTAGGAACAAATCCCACATTTTTCCTAAGTCTATTTAGTGAGATATTAAATTTTAAAGCCCTAGGGCAATTTTAAAATTAAAAAAAATGTATTTTCTAGCATTTTCACTAAAATAATTATTATAAATCATAGAAAAATCAGAAAATTACAAAATTTGTTTCTCTGGTTTCCTTAATATCAGAGAGATTTTTGAAAAATATAAAATCCATTTTTCAACATTTATCTTATTTTTAAATTAATTAACACTCCAAAACTCAAAATAATTATAATAAATAATAATATAATTCAAAAAATCACCAAAATTGGTCCAAGTGCTTCTCTGGTCATTAGGAATGTCCCTAATTTTCTTAAGGACAGAAACTTTTCCCTTGGTCATGTTATCAAATTTTCCTTGAAAATCTCTATTTTTCACCAAAAATAATTATATAAATAAATTAAATACAGAAAAATCACATTTTCTCCTCTCATGTCTTTATTGACATATGAGTAAAGTCACATAAAAATTTCAAGTTCATTTGAGTTCAATTTAGTGAGTTATGAAATTATTAAGCTTAAAGGGTAAAATGGTAATTAAAATCTTTAATCCTTAATTAAAACTTTAGGTTTAATAAAAAATCAACAAGTAAAATATTTGATCCTAATCTGATTTGGATGATTGAAATTTAAATAATTAAAGGGTAGAAACCCATTAAATAATTTTAAAATGATTAAACTTTAATTAAATAATAGATTAAATTTGGAAGAATAATAAAATTGGAATTATTAAAATAAGGGATCTTTATTAGGAAGAGATTTATTCTTTAATTTAAAAAATCCCTAAATTAATTATATCAACTAATACTCAATTTTTAATTAAAATGATAACTCAAATTTAAAATATTAAAAGACTTAATTTCAATTAAAATTAAAAATAAAGTAAATTAAAGATAAATTAAATTAAGATTAAATTTAAAAATTAAATTAAATTAAATTTAATAATTAAATTAAATTAAATTAAACAATTAAATTAAGTTAATTAAAATTAAATTAAATTAAATAATTAAATTAAATTAAATAATTAAACAATTAAATTAAATTAATTAAAATTAAATTAAATTAAATCAAACAATTAAATTAAATTAAATTAAAATTAAATTAAATTAAATTAAACAATTAAATTAAATTAAATTAAATAATTAAAATTAAATTAAATTAAATTAAATAATTAAATTAAAGTTAAATCAAATCAAATTAATTAAACACCAAGTCAAATTAAATTGAACTATGTTAAACTAAATTAAAACTCGAATTAAATTAAGTTAAATTAAATATAACATCACCTAAGACATAAAAGAAATTAAATATAAAACAACTTGAACAACTATTCCAAATTTAAACTCTTTAACTTAAACCAAATCATTTGAATACTAACTTGCACTTGAAAGCTTTAGTTATTATAACTCATAAATGAAACATTAAATGGAGTGTTACTTCACTCATAGGATATTCAAATGTCCTAGTTCAGCTGACGAGTTAACAAGACTTGAAAACCTCGGACGACTGATTCATTTATATAATTAAATTCATTTGGACTTAAAACAATCCTAGAAATATTGAAAAGATGTTTAAGATCCTTCTTAAGCACTTTCTCGATATGATAGGATATTTATAAGAACAATTGAATTTGATTATTCTTTGATGAAGAAAATCGTCCTTAAACCAAAACACAAAGAACACTAGACGTCATAGGAGTTGACTATGTATAGGATTAGGAATTTGGTAGAAAACCATAACCTTTCCCTTAGCTTTACCTAGGAACTTGCTTAAATATGCTTAATTGTGTTTTAAGTGCGGCTTGGGATGACGGGAAGACCCTCAGGGTACGCATTTGTATTATTGCGATTTACTTTCCTGCAATTTATTTTCCAATGATTTACATTATTGCGATTTACTTTATTGCGAAATGCGAGTTTACTTTTCTTGCATGATAAAACAAGCTATTGCATGAAAACCCACACCTTTAGGATAGTCCACTAAAACTAAAACCAAAACTAAGTTAAAAGTCATTGCGAGATAAAATTCACCGCCACAACATTTGAAAAGATAAAACAACTCAAAATTTAATCACAAACAGAACACAAAACTACGATTGCAACTAAATTAAAACGTCACTGTTGGATGATCGGGAATACCTCGGATGATGTAACCTACGTGTTGCTAACGGGATTTCCGCGGTGCTAAATGAAAGTGTGGAACTCATTCGGTTGAGTTTAGCGAAATTCATACGGACTAAGTGAATCCGATAAAAATAACGATGCGGAAGGATGGAACAGTGGGATCTTAACACGGTGTCGTTATAATCGACTTTAAGATTTGTTTTAATTAAAACACAAAAAACACTTGGAAATTAAGATTTTCTCTAAGCAAAACACTTCTCTCATCCCACGATTTATGATTTCTAAAACTAAACCTCTGCAACAACAAGGAGCTCGGAGCATGGTGGGCGGCATGACCATCGTCATCGGCAAAACCGAGTCTACATCGGCTAAACATTTCTTAGAATTAAATAACTAAACCATAGGACTTCGAGGTAGTTTGCCTAGTGCGACATAAATCCTCGACCTTTTGTTAGGCATTTGCATTGCAAATTAAGCCACTAACGGTCTTAGGATTCCGAGGTAGTCGTCCGATACGACATAAACCCTCACATCTTCGAAGTTTATTTGTTTGATTTTATCATACAAATATAAGCCCTAATTAATTAAAATTGACAAGATTGAAATACTAAATAAACATTAGGACTTTCCTAAATTCGAAGCCAAACGATAGGATAGTCGGGAAATTATCGAAGTTCACTTCGAATCGGTGATTTCTCCTACCTTTCTTCCTTTGGATTCATAAAACAAAATGTTCCAAAAATTTGATCCATTCCCTATTGAAACTTGAAATTCAATCTTTGAAAACCTTAAACTTTGAAATTCTTGAGAGCGGAATCATTGATTATTATCGAGAGTTTTCTTAGGTGATTCCCGTCACTTAAGATGTAATTAGCTATAGGGGCTTGCCCTTATAGGGAATTTTAAAGAACCCGAGTAATATAAACCACTGTTTAATGTTTTCATATTAAGCGGGGGAAACTTGTCGGCTTATAAAATTGGTTCGCGGACGAACGGATGTCACAAATCTTCAGTTTATTTAATCGAGCCCCACCATCGAGCGGTGTGTCATCCTTAGGGATAGATACACGGTTTGTGGTGTGGTATTCGTTTATATAAACTATTTGGGATGTGAGATCGGTTTGATTTCATATCTTAAAATTTTTTCAAACTTAAAATTATTTTCAAAATCAAATACTACTTTTCAAATTATTTATTTTAATTAAATTAAAAATTCGCCGACAGATTTCTGTTAGGCGACCCCTCTTCAAAATAAAACACGACCTAAAAATATGCCGACAGGCCTCTATTTATAGAGTTAAGCAAATGTTCAAGGGGTTCTTAAACACCTCTTCAAAAAGTGTCCAGGTTCAATGTATAAGCATTTTGAACTAGCTCGCCGTCGGCGAGAAACGACCTCACCGTCAGCGGGGCTTCTGAAGGTCTTCGAGCTGCGCGATCTCGCTGTCGGCGGGCTCGGGCTCGCTGTCGGTGAGGTAGTTATAATTCCTTCAGAAAATTCTCCTCACGATCTCGCCGTCGGAGAAGTAGTTATATTTGCATGAATTTCCTCTTTTTTGATCCAAATTTGCTCCATTTCATGCTTTTTGCTTCCATCACTTATAAATCTTCATTCCTGCAATAAAATAAAGAAAATATCTTTCTTTAAAGTGCAATTTCATCAAAAATATATATGAATTTCTTAATGAATTTTTATGTGATCAATAATCCCAATTTAACATTGCGTAGCTCGACTCCTTTTCAAGAAACCCTGGATGAATCCTTCCTCGACGAAGCACTTTTGTTGTTCCTTTGCCTTAACTTCGAGTACTTGATCACAAGCCTTCTAGAAATGATCTCGAATGATAGTCTTGATCTCAGGAAAGTTCTTGAAGTCTTCAACTGTTTTATGCTTAACATCTGCAATATCGACATCCTCCATAAACCTCAAAGGTTGGATCTCTTCCTCATAGGAGGACACCATCGAATTAAGGGCTTCCACACTCCTATTACGTTCACTGAGATCAGCTCATGCCTCCACCAACATTTCTGAAGTTCACTCCAGATCCTGAAGCTGCAACGAGAAGGAAGTCACAATTTTTTAGAGTTATGTCCTTCACTCCATAAAATGTGATTCCATAGTCGTGACATCTTCAACTCTGAATTCATATCGACGCTTATACTCGCCTTGGAGATATTTGATCTTAAAAAACTTAGAGTTCTAATTTCTCAAATCCAGACCTAACGCTATATGAATTTTGTCCATTTAATCTATATGGAATAAATGAGTTGAGAATAGACAAATAAAATGATTATGCAGTATTATAAGATAAAATAAACCTACAAAGCCCTTAGCCTCCAAGAGCCTAGTACATTCATGAGACAATATATTCTAAAAAATATGAATAGTTGAAGGACTGGGTAGGAACTTCCTCAATTCTTTGAACCTCTTATGTTATTTCTGAGGGAGTACTTCACATTTGTTGTTCGTTGAGAGCCGCTGTGAAGATACAACAGGGGGGGCTGGCTTGAAAGTCCCGATCTTAGATTTATTTAAAGTTACAACCGTTGACCTCTTGGGTGGAATGAAAGTTTGGCCTTGAACAATGAGTCCTTAACCACAAATTCATGAATATATTGCATCTCGAACAACATCTCCTTGAAGCCACGAAATCATAACATCTCTAGTGTTCCCTCCTCAGTAGTCTGAAGATAGACATACAACTGCAAGAAGCTTCCTCGACTCACACAGAGCTCCAAATCGTTCTTCCCAAAGAATAATCTCATGATTCATTGCCTTATCAGTTTCTTATGGCGAAAATCCAATGTTATTTTCTTAAATATTACACGATCATGCATGTCACTAAAGAACCAATACATCTTGGCTAAATTTACTAACATTAACTTCAACCCACAACTATAAAAAAATAGTCAACTAAATAATGATTGTCTACACCCGGCAAGACAGCTGAGCAGCGCAAACTCCGAACGCCTTTATGATTTTGATAAACTTAGGTGTCAGAGAAAATCGAAGTTCGGCTCTCAAGGCTGCCACATGAACAACAATATAACAAGAACGAGAAGAATATGCTCAGTCTGCTGAAGTTTGCAATTTCACCACCATGTCATTCAGGATGTACTTATTTTGAAACAAAATCAATTTGCTCTTCGGCGAAATTGACTTCGCATCCTTTCACTTCAGAACTTTATTCTAGTTCTCAGCAGAATGAGGTTCTACAGTTGTTGTATTTTTGCAACACGAAAGAAGATAATGTTGTATGGCTGCTACATGTGACAGGGACAACTTTCTCTTCTTTGCAACACAAAAGAAGATATTGTTGCTCGTCTGTTACGTAAGACGGGAACAATTTTTCTCTTGGTCGCAATATGAAAGAATATCTCATGCTCGCTTGCTACGTAGGACGAGAATAACTTTTCTCATAGTCACACCACAAAAGAAGATCTCGTTGCTCGCCTGATACATAGGATGAGGATAATTTTTCTTTTGACCGCAACACAAAAGAAGATATAGTTGTTATGATATGCAAAACGAGGAAGACTTTATTCTTTTGAAAGATCCAACAAATAGAAGACTTCAATCTCCTTTCCTCACACACACACACACACACACACACATATATATATATACATATACATATGGTATCAATATGTATATATATACATATGTATCTATATATACATACATATGTATATATATACATATGTATCTATATATATACATATGTATCTATATATACATATATAGATGTATGTATCATACATACATACATACATACATGTATGTATGTATGTATGTATGTATGCATATAGATACATACATGTATGTATGCATATATAGATATTACATGTATGTATGTATATATAGATACGTACACACACACACACACACACACATACTTCAGAACAAAAGTTTTGATTCAAAAAGCTACACACACACACACACACACACGTGTGTATATATATTTATACGTATGTCTCTATATATACATATATATACAAATGTATCTATATATACACATACAATGTACACACACACACACACACACATACATACATGCATGCATATCTATGTACATACATACATGCATGCATATCTATATACATATGTATGTATATACATACATACATATATGTATGTATGTATGTATAGATACATACATATATATATATTTATATATAGATACATACATATATATCTACATCCATATGTATATATGTATACATACGTACATGTATGTATGTATACACATACATACATACGTGTATGTATGTATACATACACACATACGTATATATATACATACATACGTACGTACGTATATACATACATACGTATATAAGTATGTTTATACATACATACATATATGTGCATGTGTGTCTATATATATATATATATATATATATATATATATATATATATATATATATATATATATATGCCGCATTCTCTATCCAGTTGGTGGAGGGGTCATTGTAAGTCTCATCTGGCGAGGGTTTGACCCCCCGTGACGCGTGGGGGTTGGAATTAATAGGCACATGGCGTCATACCTCGTCATGGGCCGCAGTGCATGAAAACCAATATTAGTAGGGGTGTAAACAAACCAAACACGAACAAACAGAACTAGTATTCGTGTTCGATTTGTTTGAAAATTAAGTTGTTTGTGTTCGGTTCGCGTTCGAAATTGTTCGTGAATGTTCTGTTCGTGTTCGGTTCGATTTGTTCGAAATTAGTTCGAATTGTTCGAGTTGTTCGAAATGTTTGAATCGTTCGAAATGTTCGAGTTGTTCAAAAGGTTCGAATAGTTTGAATTGTTCGAATCGTTCGAATTGTTTGAATTTGTTTGAATTTGTTCGAAATTGTTTATACTATTTATGAATTTTTTTTTATTGTGCTTATATTTTAATAGATATTTCTTTAAATGGGCTAAAAATGTATTACTTTTTCAAAGAAAAAGTAAATAGTTATAATAAATTGATTGACACATTAATACAATTGAAAAAATATTAATTGATCTAAATCATTATTACACATAATCATATAAATAAAAATGGAGAAAAATGAAATTTGCAAAAAGAAGGAAATCTGTATTTAATTAAATTTACTAAAGGAACACAAAATTACAAAAATATGTAGGATAAAGGGATGCTATGAAAATAATTATAGATCAAATCTATAATTTCATATCAGTCATCTGTTTAACCAATATATAAGACCAACCAACACAGATTCACTAATTACATAACATCTCTTGCTCAAATTCCATTTCTAGAAAGTCTAAAAACTCGACAAAACTCTTAAAACTCTACAAACTCTAAAAATTGTTAATTGACATGTACTCATAGATGAGCATTTTCTCTCTTTGAATGCATCAACCATGTAATTTAACAAGATTGATGTAATGAACCCCTTGACAGTCTCTTCACAACTATTTCCTGACTATCTTCAAGCTTTCCCTGGTTAATCAAAATAGATAAATCTACTTTTGGATAGTTGAATTCAACAAACAAGATTTACCACCACGAATGCATAAATGATATCTAATTCTAATGTAATTAGCTATCTAGCACCAAAACTTTTTCTAACTGCTCAATCATATCTAATTTTTATCCTATTAAATATCAAACACCAAACTTCATTTTTTGTAAGCTACAGGTGCATCAATATGTAAAACATAGAGATTGTGTGGTATGCTGATTTGTGTAGTATAAATATATAAAGTATAGTTTAACAAGCCTGCAAATTATATGTAGAGTACCTCAAAGCCAAGCACAATGCATGAGAAGCAACAATTGAGACATAACTACAAAGTAGATTTTGCCGCAACATTAGCATTCATATGGATATATTATATATATACTAGCATTCCTACCCACTCCAGTGAAACTTGGAGATACCGCATCCACCAGAAAAATTAAAGCGTTCACTAATATAAGAAAGAAATGTCCCAATTTTCCATCACCGTTAAAAATAATGAAGTTTGACGAACATAACCACTGAAAAGTATGTTAATGCAAAGGCTTGGATATGCTGTACTATCACCATTGAAAAAAATGTAAAACAAAAAGCTAGGAAATACCACAACATCACTATGCCAAAGCTTTCCACACAATATTTATGCATTTACACAGTTCATATCTGAACCAAAACCATACATTTCTTACGCATTTACAGCTCGTGATGCAACTATCCAACATCTTGTATGATGTTTCACAACTATAAATTAAAAGATGTAGCATTTATTCTTTCTCAATTGTTCTGAAATTCTGAATCGATCAACCTTATATAAAGAAGAGCCAAAAAGTAAAATCAAGACATAGAAGGTTGAAAAGATCAATCAGATCAAATGCTAAAAAGTAAAATCAATCTAAAAAATAACAAAATTTAATTTGATTTCCAGTAAATTCTTCCAACCTAAGTAGGAAATCGGTTTGGATCCTTTCCTATCAATTAAAGCTCATCCCTATATATTTTATAAAAAAGTGGGAAATGAAAATGGACATAGCATCGCTTTCATTCAAACAATAGGCTGATCAACCACAAGCTCTCAATCAGTGATAATGGAAGTAGCGGTTGCCCACAACATATGCACAAGCCATCCAAGCTACTCCATTGTCACTAGCTGATAATAAAATACAACACTGACTCAACATCTAATGAAAAGAGGAATAAATATGTTCTCTTTAATAAATGATGTGTGATGCTTTAAATAAGATAGACATATTTGCTATTACAAAAAAAAAAAAAAAAAAAAAAACAGATCTACAATCAATAAAAAGATAAACATATTTGGATTTCACTCACTGAAACTTAAAAACTTAGGCTTCACTCAAAAAAATTAAATAAATCTAATTTTTTTTTTTGAAATTTTAAACTAAGAGCCATACCTGAAGGTAATGTGAAATATTACAGAAAATATGCTCAAAGAAGACGACTCGGTAACCAAGCAAGATTATCGAGCAACCAAGTACCGAAACAGGAATACCGAGAGTGGTCGGTCCCACAGAAAGCTTTTCAAAGACAAATAGAAGTAGAGAATAGAGAACGAACACAAGAAATTAACCCTAGGCTCTCACCGACAAAAAGTTTTTTGTGATTTTGAGACAAGAAGAATGAGGGTTATAGCCGAGAGAAGATTTTCACGATTTTGAGAGAAGAATGAGGGTTCTCACAGTCACCGAGAGGAAGCTTTTCACGATTTTGAGAGAAAAGCAACAGTCGAAAGTTCGAGAGGAGATAAAGATGAGAAAGCGGCGTATTTCACTTTCGAGATGGGAGAAAGAGCGTACATGTAAGGTAAGGCGTAACTGCGTAAGGGTAGGGTTACAAATCATAAGTAAATTTGTTTGAAATATTAAAATTTATAAATTAAATATAAAATATATTATATTAATTATATACTTTATATTATATAAATATAAAATTTTTATTTTAATAGTATATAAAATTATTATTATTACTAATTTATTTTACATTATAACTTAGAAGATTTAATATTTAAAGTATGATACATTTTTTTAGTATATAATTATTTTTAAAATATCATAAATTTTTTATATATAATTTTTGAAATTATTTTATATTTCGAACAACAACGAACTGAACACGAACAAATGCATCACTGTTCGTATTTAGTTCGTTTAACAAACCGAACAAAAAAAATTGTTCGTGTTCATCTCGTTTGCTTATCGAATGAATCGAACACGAACACTCTGGCGAATCGAACACGAACTGTTCGCGAACAACGAACTTTTTTGACAGCGCTAGATATGAGGAAAAAAATAAATTTTTCTTGGAGTTCCGAATTCACGGCGGCCTGCATTCCACTTTTTAGCCATTCGAATTCACACATTATAAATTAATAAAAAGGGGTAATCGTCAATAAAATAAAAATTGAGAAAAATATGCTCAGATTTCACATATTTTTTGCTAAAATTTACTGAATTTTTCTTTTTTTTTTCTTGTCTAAATGCAGCAACTGGTCCACGCCCTGCGGGTCCAGCTCTACGCTGGTTCAAATCTCTTTGGTTCAGCCTCTAGAATGTCCAAATCCCATAGCCCACATTTCAAATTCCTTGCGATGTTCCAATTACTATCTATCTGCCTTCCAAACGAGCGGAGCCCACACTCCAATATGTCTTACTTTAGGGAGATGAGTAGTATTCAAACACCAGATATAGAGTTTTTAGATGCTCCGTCCACGTAAAATGTCCACTGAGGTGACCATAATAGAAAAAAAGACAGTTCATCAGAAGCAGACATTGTACATTCTACCACAAACTTGACCAACACTTGTGATTTGACTTTTGATCATTGTAGATAATGAATGTCAATATCTTCCAATTATACTAACCATTTAACTAATCTTCGCGATGCTTATGATTTTTGCAGGATAATCTTCAAAGAGAGTTATGTGTAGACGCCAATAGTATGGGTCTGAAAGTATAGACGGAGTCTCCTTGCTGAGAATACAAGGGCCAGCGCAGTCTTGTCCTACATCAGATAACTACTTTCTGTATATACTAAAATCTTGCTTATGTATTAAAGCTTTTCAACTTAACATTCCACCCAATTAGGATATAACTTAACACATGACGTGAAATATCAAATAAATATATAAATGTCTACCCTTGGACGGGCTTTGGGTGGAGGGAGGAGAAGCCATATATGGCTTAAGTTGCTCGAAAGCGATCTGATAATCGTTTGTTCACTAAAAACTGGTGTTTTCAAGCACCTCTATGTATCTCAAAGAATGAAATATCCTGTCCTCAGAACGAGTAAAGCAGCGGATAAAGCAGCTATACAACCATTCAAATGTTGCACCTTCTTGATGTTCCTTGGAGTCAATATGTCTTTTAGCGCCCTGATTTTTCCTGGGTTTGCCTCAATTATATGATGAGAAAATATGAATCCCATAAAATTTGTTGATGCGACTTTGAAAGCATATTTAGTTGAGTTAAGGCGCATGTCATTCTGACGAAGAAGTCGAAAACACTCCTTTAGCTGAGAAATGTGTTGGGACGCTTCCAAGCTTTTCGCCAACCTATCATCAACATATACGTCCATCATACGCCTAAGAATATTTTTTTAAGATATTGTTTATGAGACATTGATAAATTGCACTGGCGTTTTTCAACTCAAATGACATAACCTGATGGCACTATAAACCCTTATCTGTTTGGAAAGATGTGGCTTCCTCGTCTATCGGGTTTATCTATATTTGATTGTACAATGAGTATGAATCCATAAAGTTGAGCATATGGCGTTCGGAAATGGCATCGAGGAGTTGTTCTATGTGCGGGAGAAAAAAACAATATTTCAAACAAGTTTTTTTGAGGTTGGTATAGTCGACACACATCCTCCATGCACCACTAGCTTTTTTTGACCATGAAGACATTAACTAGTTATGCGAGGTGGTGCACTTATCATATGAACTTTACTTCTAAAATCTTGTTGATTTCATACTTGATAGCTTGTAAGTGATCTAAGGCGAAATTGTGCTTCTATTGAATGACCGGTTTAAAGGTTGAATCTACCTTTAAAGAGTGTATGATTATTCCATGGTCGACTCTACGCATGTCGGACGAGATCCATGCAAAAATGTCTCTGTTCATTTGGAGAAGATCTACATATTCCGACATTTGCTTATCATAGCATAGGGAATCAAGCTGCACTATTCTCGATGGGCGTTCATCGGAGAGCGGGGAAAGCCCACTGAGATACATCTTTTATCTTGAAGGCATGTATGTTAAACATTTTTATTACAAGACATGTATGTTAGAGCATATACTAATGAACAAAATAAAATCTTCAAGGTCTGGTGTAATATCAATATATAGAAAGCACTTCTTGCAGATGTATTATACCTTTTAACTTTGTTTGAATATCTAGCTGATCATTTTGAACCAATATTTATGCATATTATATTACGTGTTATGATTTATTTGCCATTAACATATCTGAACTCATTATTTTCCACATACGAGTGCATGATAAACTAGGGAATGTATGTGAATGAAAAGAAAAGTCATATGATTGCTCAAATAAATAATAGTGGCAAAAATAGCGGGTCAGAGTGTTTTCATATGAGTCTTATTCAAATGGATTGTCCATGGTAGGCCATTTTCTTTGCGAGTTCTCAAGTACGCGTGGATGATATATAGTGGCAGCGAAATCGTATTTATTAATAAAATAATATTTAAATTATGATGAATATCCTTTAGTCTATTTTTTTATTGCATGAGTACATTATTTGTTAAGTAACTTGTTAATTTGTTTTTTATTTTATTTTCATTTTCTAAGATGCATTGTGTGTTAATTGAGAGATCTCTATAGTCCAGTTGGCTGGCAACTTGGATGACTCAATTATGCTATGTGAATCTGGACGGGCATATGTGATTGAATTTTGTTAGGGACCAAGTGATAACCTATGTCAAGATCAAATGTTTAATTTTGACCTATATTTTATACCTACAATTTTATTAAAAGTCTGATTGGGGCAGCGGTGCGGTGGTGGTGCAGCATCGACCAAAGTATTATCTGTCTGGCTAAACTAAGTTTTACAATTTTTTAAAAAAAGCAGCCGCATAAATCTGTGTTTTTCCACCGGTTTTGGCTAGGTGAGGTGACAGCTTTGCAGTTACGGTCTCACTTTTTTAAGGAAAAAAAAATTATAATTTCCATCGCAGCTTTTGAACATCAGATTATTTTTCAACAGCTTCATAACAATTTTTGATAAATTGTATCTTTACTAAAGAGATGATAAGTGTGATAATAAGTTGATTCTAAGTTGATTCATAATACATGAAAACTCTAAATGAGCTCATGATGTAAATTACATTGTTCCTAGTCAATTCACTTAAATTTATTAATTGGCTGAATCTAAATTTAACTTATTTATAGTAAAAAAAAGTATATTAATAATATTTATATTCATTCATAAATATAGATAAATGCATTTCTTCTTAAAAAAATGCATAACGTTTATATTATTGAGGCTTATATGTCATCTAAAAAAATTAGCTATTGGTATCACTTATTTTTCCCAGATTTAAACATGATCCTAAAGATTAATGCAATGTTCAATCTAAATTCTTTAAAATACAATACAATATATAATGCATTTTTTTACTATAAAAAATATATATTTTATTTAATATAAAATTGTCTTTCTAATATGAAATAATACGTTATATCTAATATTAGATTTTATAAATAGGAATATTTTCAGATTAATAACCTAAAAGTATTAAATAAGAAAACATCAACTAATTCAATTAATAAATATACTAGAAAGTATTATTATAAAAATTAAAATTCACAATATGTATATATATATATGCAATTTACGAGAGATTAAGCTCTCGGCTCTGTACTGTTGCCGCCGCCGCTCCTCCGGTAGACCGGGCTCTACCAGTTGCCGGTGTCTCAAAGCGTGGTAATCTGGAGGGGAAGAGCTTGGTGGAAATGCTAAATTGAGAGGACGATTAACCCTTATTAGGGCTTATGGGAGTTCAGAGCATTTAGATGGAGAGCACCGAATGTATCGGAGTGTTCTCGATGCTTTCAACACGGAGTTAGCATCGAAGAACAATATAAGAAAACATTTCCTTCGCCCTTGCTGTTGCAGCCGCTCCACAGAGCCGTCCCAGCCTAATTTACCAAGGCTTAGCGAGACAGTGGAAAGGTAGTCATCGCCGCCACCGTGCTGCCGCATCATCCCCGCTTTCATCGTCGTCGTTGAAGATGAAGGCCAGCTCCTCTGCCCTTGAAGAGGACCCGTCGCAGTCAAAACTTGTCGCCGATCGCTATCTCAAACGGGAGTTGCTCGGCGAAGGCACGTATGGTGTCGTCTTCAAGGCCATCGATACACAGGTCTTATTTCTATTCGGTTATTCCACCTCTAAGTTATTTCTGTTTTGATTATTATTAGGGTTTCTAGACTCTATTTGAACGAATTGATTGTGCGATCTAATGGTTTTGTTGCTTTCAACACGTATATTTCTATCGTTCAAATGTATAATTGGGCAAATGAAACTGCGCATGAAGCCAGGGCATTAATTTACAATGCTGCCATTTGCCTGTTTGTGGATGTTTTTTGGATGGTCTTATTTTAGGGAATTTAAAATTTAAATCTATATCCATTGCAGACAAAGAAAGTAACACCATATTCTGCATAGAAATTGATGTTTTCGTCTAAATATGTGGCTTCTGAAACAGTAAGGCTGGATTTAAGGCAGAAATCAATGTATAAATTTAATTTAGCTATTGCAAGACTGCTGTCTTTTGAGGGTTCAGATTCTCTCCAATTACAACGACAGTAGGAGAGGGGAAGTTAAGCAATTCTAACTGTTCAGTGAACTCTAGATAGCTTGTATCAAATCTACCAAGGTGCATTGCTTTTGTGGCAAATTGAGAGATTTAATCCTAGCCCCCAAAAGTATACCATGCATTTGAGATTTCTGAAATACACCCATGTAGTGGCCATTGCAACAAGAGATGATTCAAGCCCTTTCTTGGAGGAGTTATTGCTTTGGATTGGTTAATCTTTTATCTTGTTATAGGCACATTATGCTGGGCCTTTAGGATCACAGAGCATCTTCTTTTCAAAGCGCACCTTAGCATTGCCATCATCATAAGTATTATAGCAATTTTTTAAGAGTTGGGTGTTCAATTCCATCAATGCCTTTCATGTGATTTTGCGAAGTAGCCTTATCTCCACTAAGCATTGAAAATAACTAAATTAATGGCCAATGAACTGTCAATCTAGATTAGAATGCAAAGTCTTCTTGAAATATTACCATCCTGTCACAATCATTGAAATGATTGGCATCATTGCTACTTGTAGTAGAAGTGATGATGTTGAACCATTAAAGGTTGATACACGTCACAATATTTTTTAAAAGGAAAGCCCAAAACAAAATTTGAGCTTTTTGAAGGGATTATAGAC
This sequence comes from Papilionanthe hookeriana x Papilionanthe teres, assembly GCA_022702705.1. Classification (NCBI taxonomy): domain Eukaryota; kingdom Viridiplantae; phylum Streptophyta; class Magnoliopsida; order Asparagales; family Orchidaceae; genus Papilionanthe; species Papilionanthe hookeriana x Papilionanthe teres. The sequence continues at coordinate 51,563,349 of CM040423.1, read as the reverse complement.
TATTTTAAATGTAACTACAATCATAGATAATATCACGACCAATGATAAAATTATAAAGAGATTTAAAGAAGATCCTGAAGAGAAATGTCTTTGGATATGTTTGGAATTCACATCAATACTAGCAAGAAGAGAATGGATATGCTTTACATCATTAAGCAAAGGTATGTGTTTTTATGCTATGCTATGTATGGACTGATATGATAGTTGTTTTGAGAGAAAATAATGAAGTTGAATTACCCAAAAAGTTGAAAGAGACCACAAAATTTAACTGCTAAGAAGATTTAAGAACCATTTGGCTTTAAAAAAATTGCACAATGCTTTCTAATAAGTATTTTTAGAATTTGGAAGAGTGGTTTTCATAACATTTCTAGTGAAATGGGAGCAAGAGAAAGATTTTTGTACCAACATTTAAAAAAATTCGTCCCTTTAGGATATTTAACTTGAATACTAGGATTGATTGTCCTTTTGCATGGTCTTTCAAATCCATAGTTGAAGAGAAAAATTGATATTCTTAAGTTTGAGAATATAGTTTGAGAATATGAAGAGCGCTGAATTATTTTGCCCTATTGATAAACTATAAAGCACGTACATAACACAACATGAGCACGGATATATGACATAAATGTAACAATTAGATACAATATGTCATTTACACAATCTTATTTAATAAATTATTAGACAGAGAGAACTTCAAATTTTACAGAAAACTTTAAGCTGCTGCAAAACAAAATGCAAATGACATTTTGAGAAAAAGCTTCTCATTTGATCTTACAAAACTTGTTGATCCTTGAAAATATTTGCCATAAACACTTGAGAGTTCAAATTGATAAGAATTGTAGGGTAATGCAGCCAAGGCGCTTATGAATAAATTTAAATATCTTATAAAAAGAAAGGATTTTACATTGAAAGGATAAGAAACTTTGCATATTTTTGGTTTCTTCCTTATTGGGATTTGCAATGAAGAATTTCTTCCTCACTCCCAAATTTTGTAGGAGAAATGGATTTGGAGAAAAAACATGCATCATGCAAGCGAGGGAAAAAGAAAAAATAACAAGTTTTGCTTAGGCTTGCGAAACACGTTGGGGTTGCTAGGGGCATTGAAGAGACTTCCTTGCTCGTTGTGCTGTATTTTGGTCGAAGAAGAGGTTTTGATGATACACATGATCATTGAGATTGTCATAGAATAAGAGTCGGAGACTGTCAGGGATGTGCATGGAATGTGAGGTTGCGTAGAGTGAATAGAAGAAGAGGCAAAGATGCATAGACTATATGGCGCATGATACACACTACCACAACATGAAAATTGATATGCATGAAAACATATTGCACATGGGATATGCATTTGATTTTTAATTATTTTGGCATTTTTGATTTTTATTTCTCTTGTTTTGCATGGTTGGCGTGCCATGGAGTGTTTTAGTCTTATGTCATGCGTCTTCATGTCACACTCGGCTTGTGTTTGAATTAGTTTTCACACTGAATGACCTAGACACAATTTTGAATGTTTAGACTTATGGCAGAGTGCGTTATTGTCGTGTTAATGTCTTTCTCATGTCCGACACGGACAAGTAAGGCTTTTAGAAGTGTGGTTCATAGCAGATAGATTTCCATCTTATCAAGTGCATTACCATGCCACCGTTGGTATCCTTATCGAGGAAATTTATTTTTCATATTATCAAATCTTTTGATCATTTACCTTGGACTTCAAAATATAGAGATACAATACAAAAATAGTAGATACACTATAGTTGATAAGAGTGATTTTCCCACTTTTGTCAATGATAAGAGTGATTTTCCCACTTTTGTCTAAAGTCTGCCTTTCCTACCAGCGAGCTTATTTTAAATTCTGTCGATTGCCGGTGCTCCATAGGGAATTTTGAATCTTTTTAGAACCTATAGTGATGTTATTAGTAGAATTCAAGCTTGAGTAGATCTAGTATAGGTCTTTAGAGTCCAAAGGCCTTCGTTTGGGTAAATCTAAAACTGAATACATGGAATGTAATTTTAGTAGTACTAGATCTAGTGGCAAATGGGTGATCAAATCATTAAAAGGAGTGACGTTTTAGTTATCTCGGGTATATTGTTCAAAATGATGGTGATATAGATGGAGATGTTATTAGTAAAATTCAAGTTGGATGGTTGAAGTGGAGGAATGCTTCGAGCCTATTGTGTGATAGAAAAGTGCCACTTAGACTTAAAGGATAACTTTATAAGATGGTGGTGAGGCCTATAATTTTTTATGGCGCAGATTATTGACCTATAAAAGAGGAGCATAAAACTAAGTTGTGTTGTTGAGATGAGAATGCTTAGGTCGATGAGTGACTTGACACTTAAGAGTCAACACGCAAAACAAATGAATCTATGAAAGGGTTGTTGTAGCTCTAGTGGCAAAAAAAGGTTAAAGAGTCATCTTAGATGGTTTGTTCACACAAACTTTGACCATCTCATGATCCAGTCAGGAAAGTATATGTTTTAGATTCAACTTATGCTAAGGAAGGTAAAGGTAGACATAAAAAGACTTTGGTATGTTGTATAAAAAATGATCTTAATTTTTTATAATTAAATAAAAATACGACAGACATTCAATAAAACACAATGGAGAAAAAGAATTCATGTAGCCGACCCTACTTAGTGAGATAAAGGCTTGTTGTTGTTAGAACCTATAGGGACATCATTTGATTGTAATTGACTTGACATCTGATTGGAACATCAGTGGGCTTCATGTGGGAGCAAATTGAGTTGACTCAATTGTTATGAATGGCCTCATTAGAATCTCTAATGTTGCCAAGGGGATCCTAAGCTGGGAGTAGTACTGCTAAGGAGAATGCAAGCCATGGTTAAGCTCAAAAAGGATCTAATGAGATTGTTCAGGGATCAAATGCCGAGCACCTAGTTACCCAAGCTACAGAGAGGTACACCTAAAGAAGACACTCAAGGTATGGGACACTTTGAAGTGGTGAAGGAGGTGTATCGTGCAATAATGATTTAAACCAAACAACACATGTTGAAAATTCTTTGCCGTAACTTTCTGTATTTTCCAAAAATAGAGTCATGATTTTCATTTCATGTAAGGTGCCAAAATCAGTGCCATACCTAATAATCATCCCATCAATAACAACAGATTCTCCCTTTGTCTGTAAAGAGAAGTTGGATGGAAGCCCTTAACTGTGTTTCCACTGTGTCTTCAATGACACGGGCGTCTCCCACTATAGGGCGGCAAGTGTAGGGGCATCTCCAGCTACTGTGCAGGACATAGGACTCTTGCGACCATGCAGGTTTCAGTTTTCACGCCGAGATAGATTTGTCTTGGTTTTTTCACTGTTGTGGAGTCCATCGGTCCTCTTGAGCTACTCCTCGTTATCCTATTATATATATATATATATGTATATATATATATATTTTTATATATATATATGTATATATATATATATGTATATATATATATATATGTTATTATAGGTTTAATTTTGTGTGTATTTTATATCAGAACAGTCGCCGACGTCTCTTCTCTTAGGGCTGTATCCTAGGGCTCCTGGTGGTGCAAAGTTTTATCAAGGTCTCCAGGTGGTGTTTATCTTCTCTATATCTTTTCACATCCCTCTTGCTTTGTTGCTACGCCTCCCTCCTCGCCGCAGGCTGCCAAGACAACAACTCTTTTGTTGTTTTCCTGCAGATTTCCTTTGTCTAAACCTTCCTCCTTCTGATTCCACCTTTGCTGCCACTACTATCTAGCCTTTTCCTTTTTGTTGCCGCCACCATTTCAGCTCTCCATCCTTGTTGTGATCACCCTCGACAGTCCTCCCACATCGCTCCCTGTTGCTTTCTTGTTGTCTAGCACTGGGGAAACAACTTTCTTATTGTTTTTCTGCCAGTCAATCGCCTTTTTGGCCCATATCACTTTTTAATCTATCGCCAAACACACCCACCACCGCCAACCATGGATCTATCCTCTAGCTTGAGTTTGTGTTGTCAGTTATTGCAATTTCAGATTCATATGTTGGTTGTAATTTCCTATTTAATTTTCGTAATAAAATATGATTTTTCTATTATTTTATGCTTAAGTTCAGTATCATTTGACGTCAGATTTTACCTAACCCTACTCTTATCCTCGGGTTTCTAGCATCCACCAATAGCCAACCCTTCCATTGACTGATTATCCAAATCAACCCCCAAAAGATTTATTTCTAAACAGACATCACCCTCATACACCTTCATTCAATTCCCAAAACCCAAACCATAGTGACGCCTTCGAGCAAAATAATTGTTGGAAACCTGATTAGGAGGAATGAACTTGATGTCACTTTTGAGAAGGCCACAAAAAGGTGTCCGAGAGATTTTTAGGGAGAAATGCAAAGAAAATTCTCTCAGTTGTAATAGAGGCTCCTCACGTTTGAGAGGAGACCGTCCATAGGGGTCACAAAAATTCCATTCAATACTCAAGATAAAAACCACTGCCTCAAAAATTTGGCATGTAGTATTAGAGAAATCAAGATTTTGAAGTAAATGTGAATTTTCCATATTTTGATGGCCGCATGGATACAGATAAGTTCATTGAGTGGCTCTAGATACTGGAATGTGTCTTTGATTGCTAGGACTTCTCACCAGATGTAATGGTGAAAATAGCCGCCACCAATTTAATAAAAAAAAAAGGCATCTTAGTGGTGGGCGAACTTGAAAATTCTTCGACAAGAAGAAGGGAAGAGTAAAATTATTAGCTAGTTTAAAGATGAAATGAGAAATACAACGTCAATATCTACCAGTTCATTACATACATGATATTCAGTCCTTAGTTTCAAAAGTGTAAAGATAACTTCACTATTGGACTGCCATATCTTACAAGAAGAGTTCAACCTCGGGTTCAAGCAACGACAATACACCTAGCAGAACATGCAAGATGAATTCGCCTAACAAGACACTAACCTAGAATGGAGAATTGGTGGAACCAATCCACATTCCTAAATTCATCGAAGTTAAGAAGTGTTTTAAGCGCGACAAAGTTGGACATATTGAATTAAATCGCACAACCAGGGTAATAATCTATTTCACCAAACAGAGAGCTGTTGAAGAGATGGATAGTGACACCAGAAAGGATAAAGATGTTAGAAATGAGATGAACCTTAACTTCAAGCCGACTAGGAAGAGACGTTAGTGATTCAAGATGAGCCCACTAGTGAAACTTCAATTGAATTAGTTAAGGCTGTTCTAGAAGATTGTGAATCCAGGGTAATGGGCGTTAATGCAAAGTATGAGGTTGTGTTGCCACGAACGGTCTTTTTCTAGGTGTTGAGAGGAGCATCAGTAAGGCTGACATTTAGGAGGGATGTGCATTATTTGATCAAAATAAAAAAATCTGATTGAACCGATTACGTTTGGTTGATTTGGTTCGGTTTCAAAAATGCGTTTCGATTTTTTGGTTTTAAAAATCTTAATGTTCGGTTTATAATTTTTAGTTGAGTTTTAAATTTTATTTAACTGAACAAATTGAATAACCAAAATTTAATTAAAATTTCTTATTTTAGTTTAATTTCATGTTGAATAAATTAAAAAATCTAAAGTTTTCATTAAACACTATAAGTGATTGAAATAAATAGAGAATTCATGAAATTAAATCAATATTACACATGTAAGATATATACTTCAGATGTTTTTTCAAAAGCAAACTCAAATAAAAAATTAAAATTTGGTTTGTTCATGACTAAATGGTTTAAATCAAATTAAATTTGAGTTCAGTTGGTTTTGTTTTATCAAAATTTTGTTTGATTCGCTTTTTAAGATTGCGGATTTCAATTACAATCTTTTTGACAAAACTAAAATTTGAGCCATCCAAACCGATCGATTGCTAACCTCTAATGACGTTGGATGCCCATAAGGCCTATGAGCCTGAGGAGCCGATATCGGACACAGATAAGAGGATTTCAAAACATTCAGATCTATACCTCTTGAGTTGCCCTTAGAGGTCCAACATGTCAGCTATGAGAAGCTTTTTGAGCTATTTATGGAAGGCCATATGGAGTCATTTAGATACTAAGTTCAGTTTAACAATGCACCCACCAATAGATGGTCCAATCGGAGGGACGAACCACAATGTTAAAAATTATCTTATAGTTTTGTGGTTAAGAAAGTCTTATAATGGGATCTAGGTTCTACCTGAGAAGACGAAGATGTCTCTCCTGAATGGTTATATTTCAGTGTGGTCCAACCTGTCATAGATTTCTTTTCAGAGTTGATTCCTTCTTGCATTCAACTGAGTATGAGAAGCGAGAGAAGAAGGTTACAGACTTAAGTTTCGAGAATTTTTTGCAAGAATTTTCAACTATATGCAGCTTCAGTTTAGGTTATGTCAAAAGTGGATGAATACTCATTTCATTAAGATTTACTTTAGAATGACATCTACAAGATTGACTACCGAAAGTTATAGTAGCTCCACCACCTTCAACGTGGCAGACCTGACACTATATCAAGAGAAGTCAGACGACAGATGAAGTCAAAGCTCTCTAACCTCGGGAGACTGAGCTCCTGCTACGGGGAGGGAAGTGTGAGTGTGGGGGTGTCTTCCGCTACTATGTGTGACGCGGGACTCCCGCGACCACACGGGCTTCCGTTTTCGTACCTGAACCGAACTGTTCCAGATTTTTTCATTATTATGGAGTCCACCAACCCTATTGGCTAGCTTTTTACAATCCTATTATTATATATTTGTGTTCCTGATGTTTCGTGTTTAGTTTTTTATGTGTTTTATATCGGGACAACCGCCGTCTTTTCTTCTTCCCTTCGAGGGTTGTATCCTAGAGGTCTAGGCGGTATTTCGACTGTATCATGGTCTTTAGGTGGTGTGTATCTTCCATATAGCCTTTCATGTCCCTCCTGCTTCGCTATCACGCCTCCCTCCTTGCTGAAGACAACCCCAATAACAACTCTTTTGTTATTTTCTTGCAGATTTCCTCTGTTCACTGCTTTCTCCTCATTGCCATTGCTCTTCTAGCCCTTCACCTTCGCCGTCGTTGCTGTCCAAATCTTTCTCTTTGCTGCCGCCACCATTTCAACCCTCCATCTTTGTTTCCATCACCACATACAACCCTACACATGACTTCCTACTGTTTGCTTGTTGTTCGACACTGGGAAAACAACCACTAACATGGGGCTCAGGTGGAGGACTGGCCTGGGCTCGGTCCAGCCTGGCTGGATCGGCCGGTCCTCATGGGAGGAGGGCTGTCGCCCCTTCATTTCTCTTCCTTCCTTTCTTATTTCCCACATTTCTTTTCCTTTTTTTCACTTTCGTACATAGGCCATTTCTAATTTAAATATGAAACCATTCTCTTTATTTTAAAACTCTTTCCTAAAATAAAAAATTCTATTTTTTTCTCTTTTCTTATTTTAAGTGTTTCATAAAATAGGCCAAGCCTCTTTGTAAATAGGAGGTAATGTGCTTAGAATTAGGGGTCTTATTTTACATCAGAATTCAAGTTTTATCCTAGAGTTTTCGCTTAAGGGCTGTATTCGACGAAGAGAGAGGTGCTCTGATCGTAAACCCGTCCGATTATCTCTACCGTTTCGACTTCATCTTGCTCCTCGATTGACTGCTTTCGTTCCTGCATTCTCTCAGCTCGCACAGGGTCCTTTTCTACCAACAAGAGTCCACCACACCTCCTCCTTCCTCTCATGCAAGCAGCAAGCCAGACCGACTTTCACAGCCTCCTCGAGCACTCACGACAGCTCACCTGCTCTCTAGCTCGACTGCCCCTTCTCTTGTCAACAACCCCCTTTCCTGCAGCTCCTTTGCAGGCCGTCCCTCCAGCTGCTTTGTCTGGCTCCCTCCTGCACCTTCTCTACAAACTGCAGCCACAAAGTCTTTTGCACCTTCCCCAAAAGCCGCATCGTCCGCTGCTCCTTCTAACTCCTCTCTGCAGCCCCATCCTGTAAATTGCGGGTCCCAACTAGGGGTGTAAACGAATCGAACACGAACGAACAGAGCTAGTGTTCGTGTTTGAATTGTTCGAACACATCACTGTTCGTGTAACAAACCGAACGAAAAAAAATTCTTCGTGTTCGTCTCATTTGCTTATCGAACGAATCGAACACGAACTTCCTGACGAACCGAACATGAACTGTTCACGAACAACGAGCTTTTTTGACAGCCCTAGCTTTGATAACATACTTCTTCGAAATGAAGCAAATTGATCAGGTATTCCGTACACATCAGATAATCCATACTTCCTCAAAATGAAGCAAACTGAATAAAACGTTTAGGATTTTGATTAGGATTTTATTTTAATATATAGTATAATATATTAATTATAATATTATAATATGTATATTAATATAATTAATCCTATAATATTATTATTGTTATTAATAATTTATAAAAATTTAATTATTTAAAATATGATAAATTTTTATAATATATAATTATTTTTAAAATATCATAAATTTTTTATATATAATTATTTTAAATTATTTTATATTTCGAACAATAACGAACCAAACACTAACGAACACATCACTGTTCGTGTTTGGTTTGTTTAACAAACCGAACGAAAAAAATTGTTTGTGTTTATCTCGTTTGCTTATCGAACGAATCAAACACGAACTTCTTGGCGAACCGAACACGAACTGTTCACGAACAACGAGCTTTTTTGACAGCCCTAGTCCCAACTACTTCTCCAGCTCTTCCCAACGGTTCCCCGCAGGTCGCAGCCTACTTCCGAGCCTCGGCGCCAGTCGCCATCCTTGCCCCTTGACTCCTGCCCCCGCAGGAATCGTGCCCTCGCAGGCCAAATTCTTTTCTCCCTGCCCATGCAGGGCATTGTGTCGCCATCCTGCACCAGCATGCCACTTCTCCCTTGCCTCCGCAGGCCTCTTCTCCCTTGCCCCCGGAGGCATGGTGCCACCACCCTGCTCCAGCAGACCACCTCTCTTCCCTGCCTCCTATAGGCCGCCATCCACTGCCTCTTCGGTTCCAGCCTTTAACGATGTTTTTTGCTTCTCCTAATTGTGGTTTGACGCATTGACGATCGCTGACTTGCTATCCTACTTCTTCCACAGTCTCGTGACACCTCTCAGGCCTTCACTACGGCCACCAATCTAGCACCATCTCTCCGGACCCCCCTCTTTGTCAAGCTCCTTGAGTCTTCATTTGTAATGATTTTTTTTCACGCTTTTCTTTGTGCGTTGTCTTTATTTCTTTTGAGCCTTCATTGCAACCTTGATAAGATTAAGAGTTTGTTTGAGCAACCACAACTTAGTAATATGCTTCGCGCGACTATTATGTGAGAAGTTGCGTGATGATAGGTCGACCGACTATTTATTTTTGTAGTTTGAAAACAATTGTCTATAATCGTTTCTGAATAAATGATTGATTCATCATTTGTATAATAATGTTGTTTGCAATGTGAAGCTATGTATGCTAATATATTTTGTACTTTATGAACAAATAATACAATGCAAAATAGTACAAAAAATAAGATACACACTTCACTTAACAAAGAGTATCATGATTAGTAAAATTAAATAGAATACTATTAAAATAATATTTAATAATATGATAATATTATTCTTAAAATGCACGCAACTTATGTCACGAGCTAAGCTGTTTTCCAGGGATACTGTCAATGCCCGATCACTTTTGGTGGTAGAATCTTCCAAAATATTTGCCCATCGAAATAAGTTAGTTCTTCGTGTTTCTCTATGGGCACCGGTAGAACCGTCTCCTGTAAATGTGCCTGATGTGAAGTTAACGGAGAACTCTGAAGTCTACAATGACATTGCAATCCTTAGGAGGTACTAGAAATCATCGAGCTTATATTTCCTGAATGCTTTAAAAGACATCCCATTAGACATAGCACAAGTATAAATTGATAAAAGAAGTAATTAGTTACAGTTTTATGTAAATGTGAGGTCTCAAAGAACTCAGTATATCAACCAACGAATTTGCCTCGACAGGGACATGCTCATGATTCTCGTCCGCCCTACGGAGGTCGATGTTGTCTCGAAAAAAATGCTGCCAAATGTAATTGTGGAGGGTCATCGTGACAATCACAATCTGCACTTGCTTGTGAAACAAGTAAGATGATATCGCGAGTATTACCAATTTCTTCTTCCAAATACCGAATGTCATTTTAATGCACCTCTTAAGAGAGGTAGCAAAATATGAGTGGTTTCATTATCCGACATAGCTGATGAACTGATTTCTTGTCTTAACCATTGTGTTACTAGCATAAAAAAATTGAACATAAATATTTGACAAAAGAAATAATTAGCACAAATCACAACCAAACACCAACACCTCCACACCAACACTTTTACACAAACACAACCACACACCAACATGTCTAAACCTCTACACAACACACAACCACAAACAATCACACCTCCACACATCCACAACACCACCTCAACACACAAACTCAACCACGCACCAAGACATCATGACATCAACACATCCACAACACCGCACTCCACACACCAAGACATCAAGAACACCATCTCCACACACAAACACCTCCACACACCAAGATGTCATGACATCAACACATCCACAACACCACAACAAACACCTCCACACCACGAAATCAAGGCATCAACACATCTACAACACCATCACCACCTCCGCACACCAAGATATCAAGAGATCAACACATCCACAACGCCATCACCACCACCTCCACACACCAGACGTCAAGACAACATTGCAATCACCATATCTGAGGCTGTTTGGTTGATGCAGTGAGGTTGCATTTGGAAAAAAAAACCAATTTCGATACATAATAACACCACTATCATCACCATACAAAACCAAAATTTTTCATCACTAACACCACCATCATAGCAACTGCCAACATCACAACACAACCATATTCGATCAACATCACTGTACAACATTTCTAACATATCAGGAAGCATCAGAATTTCAGGTAACATCACTGTAACAAACACCACCAACCAAAAAAAATTGGACATCACAGTGACAACCACCACCACCCTAAGATTTTCGGGCAACATCACAGTGACCACCACCACCACCACCAAGATATTAAGAGATCAACACATCCACAACACCATCACCAGCATCTCCACACATCAAACATCAAGACAACACTGTAATAACCATATCTGAGGCTGTTTGGTTGATGCCGCGAGGTTGCGTTTGGGAAAAACAAGTTTCGATACATAATAACACCACTATCATCACCATACAAAACCAAAATTGTTCATCACTATCACCACCATCACAACAACCGCCAATGTCACAACACAACCATATTCGACCAACATCACTGTACAACATCACTAACATATAAGGCAACATCAGAATTTCAGGTAACATCACTGTAACCACCACCACCCCCCAAAAAATTTTGGGCACATCACAGTGACCACAACCACCACCCTAAGATTTTCGAGCAAAATCACAGTGACATCCGCCACAACTCAAAAAATTTCAGGCAAGATTACAATAATCACCACCACCACCAAAAAATTTCAGGCAAGATCACAATAACCATCACCACTACCCGAAACATTTCAGACAACATTACAGTTACCACCACCACCGCTCAAAACATTTAGCAAACCGAATAGAGCACAAAAAGCCCAATATCACAGAGAGCCCAATAGAACAAAAAATTGCAAAATCAAACCGAATTGAACACATAAAAGAGAAACAATCAAATCAAATAGAACACAGAGTGACCAATATCACAGAACAATCTATCACAACACTAAAGAAAATCACAAAATCCAAATCACAGAACTTGCAAAATCAAACACCAATGCACAACCGCCCAAAAATCAACCGAAAAGAGCTCAGAGAAGCTAAATTACCATAAAATCAAAATGTCAGAATAAATAATGGTAGAGAATACTGTGGGCTGATAGAGAGCAAATGAACTAAACGAAGCCTAAGAATGGAGGGGATAGGGAGAGGAGAAGAAAGACAAACCATTGCTACCAGAGCCATGGATCGAAAAGGAGAGACGATGTCACCTTTAGGGCAGGATCGCGTGAGAGGGGAGAGCGGGACACGAGAAGAGCCTGAGGTAGGGCAAGAACGCCGAAAATAAATGTAAGACGAAACACAGGCCACAGAGTCGAACCTGCGACACGTTTATTATGTATTGCAATCGAATTTTCCAAAATGCATACTAAACGTAATATCCAAACACTGCTGCGGGCGTTTTCAAAAAGTGCCTCGCCGAAAAGCTGCCCCAAACGGTCTCTAAGTCATTAGTAAAATTGTGTCTTGCGTTGTGGTTTGGGTTAACTCCGGTATCGACCACCTTGCTATTTCTGCTTGCCCACCATTTTTTTACCTCCACACCACCTTTCAAACCATCGCTGACCACCACCACCCCCCCATTGCATTTACTCCCTATCTCGAGTTTGTGCTGTTAGCTGTTGCATTTTCAGATTCCCATATGTTTGTTGTAATTTTCCATTTGATTTCCGTAATAAAATTCGATTTGTAGTTTTTTTTTTGATTCATAGGATTTGAGAGAGATTTGTGGAGTCAAAGAGCTATAGTGAAAGGACATTCAAAGAAGAATAGTCTTTCTTGTATCGTTGTTTATTTTTTTTATTAATGAAATTGGTATCGGAGTTAACTCAAATCACAACAGGAAAACAATATTATTACTCGAAGCAAATAAACAATTGCAAGATCACAAACTTAAAGGAAATATAATAACGATCACAGCACACACGACAAGGGTTGTATTCCGAAGGGGGGTGGTGGGCTTACGGTTGGTAGGGTGGTGAGAGGGGGAGGTGGAGCATAAAACACGAGGGACATGTCGAGGGATGGCGGGATGGGGGAACAAGTGGCAGACTAGATGGTGGAACAGGGAGCATGTTAGTGGCTGGATGGTGGAAAGAGGTGGATGACTCGGTGGGGAAAACATGCTACTGGCTGGGGAGGTAGGTGTTCGACTGGATGAGGAAAAGAGGGAGCAGATTGGCGGCTGAATGGGGCACGAGTGTCCGACTAGGTGGGGAAAACAAGTAGTTGACTAGTGAAGAAAGTGGTCGGTCGGATGGGGTAGCTTGGAGCATGATGGCGGCTTGATGGGGGGAAGTAGGGTGCAGGTTGGCCGATGGATGGGGGAAATAGGTGGCTAGTTGGGTGGGGAAACATTTTGCTGGTTGGAGAAGTACGTGGTTGGCTGGATGGGGGAAACAGGGAGCAGGTTGGGATAGATAAACAGCACATCGGGATGAATTACAACCGAAACATCTTTTCACCTTTGGATACAACCCTTTAAGGGAAAGCCTGGATGTCAGTGGTTTTTCCGATGGAAAACTGAAAGAAGAATTGACCTAAAAAACAACAAAAACATATATGTGTTATGTAAATATGGGGGACCACTTTTTTTTGGGTAGCAACCCCTTAGGCCTAAAGGATGGCCAATGCCCACCTGGGCCTCCTGCTGAACTTTGCCAACTACCTTAGCCTTCACGGTTTCAGTTCAGGCAGTAGGGCGTTCGCGTCTTTGAGGTTGGGGGAGCTTCGATCTTATTTAATGAAGCTTATGTGTCATCATTGTATGAAGTCAAATCTTCCATGTTGAAGGCAACAAAAATATTGTATTCTCTCTGTAAATTAATATTGTAGGTGACGTCACTCAACTGCTTGAGGATTCTGAAAGGATCGTTTGTTATGGGCTTTAGTTTTTCGAACAATCCTAGGGGAAATCTCTCATTCTTCAGTTTGATCCACATTAGATCTCATCATATGAAATGTCCTTTCTTCTTGAATTTATTAACTTGCGCCTGACACTTATGATTATGTTTGGCGGTCTTTTTCCTAACCTTCTCGTACAACCACTAAATTTCATGTACTCTCGCCTCTGCATCCGCACTAGTCTTCGACATCGGGAGAACTGGTACAAACTCAAGCGGATTGTGTTTGTACATAATCTGAAAAGATGCGTCTCCAATAGTCCGACTCATCAACTTGTTGTAGGCAAATTCAGCCCGGGCTCGGAGCAGGTCCACTGCTTGATGTTCTTTTCTATGAAGCACGTTAGGAGGTTTCATAGGCTCTTGCTCACCACTTTCGTTTGAATATTTTTCTGTGGATGAGCTGCCGAGCTGAATTGGAGTTTAGTGCTTTGCTGTACCCATAAGGTTCTCCAGAAGTGATATAGAAACCCGACGTTCCTATTAGATATAATGGTCCGGGGTATTCCATGTGGCCTCAACATCTCCCTGAAGTACAAATCAATGACATGGGATGCTACCAACATCCTGTGGCACGATACAAAATGAGCCATCTTCGAGAATCGATCAACCACGACCATCATTGAATCCTTGTTCCGTTGTGTCCTCGGAAGTTCCACCACAAAATCCATACTAATGTCTACCCAATTGGCCTATAACAGAAGTTATGACATGTATAGCCTTGTATTTTGCTCTCAGGTCTTGACCAGATGGCACACTCTGCACCATCAGACGTATCGCTCTACATCTCTCGTCAGTTGTGGCCAAAAAAGTGTTCCTTCACCAACCCGGGTCTTGTCTCTGCCAAAATTACTTACTAGTCCCTCTCTGTGACTCTCCTGAATGATAGTTTCCCTCAACGAACATTTGATAACACATAACTTGCTCTGGTGGAACATATAACCACCCCCTCTGTGGATGGTCCTGTGGGCCGCTTTCGACATTATTCCAAATTTCTCTAAAATCCTCATATGCCCCGTACAACTCCTTCACTGCCTCAAATCCCACATCTCTAGAGTGTAGTGAGGTAATTAACAAATGGGGAAGGCTCAAGATCTATTTCTAGATTCCGACTCTGGCCTTGTGCTTGAGCACGAACTTGAATGATGATAAGAACTCAAGCTATGAAGCATGTTTACTTTTCAGCTTGCTCTGACTGTTCAGGAATCTCAACGTCGTAATTAGTGAATAAAGTGAATTCGTTCGTCAGCAGGTAGTGACTCTAGTGGCGGATAGCTTTCACAATGACATAAAACTCCTTGTGGCATGTCAAATACTTATGAAATCATTCAACTTTTCCATGAAGAAGACTATAGGGCGTCCTTCCTGGCTTAACACAGCTCCGATCCTCACATTAGAGGCATCACACTCTACCTTAAACTGGCTAAAATCTCAGAAAGTTATCATTGTGGCCCGCATCACCTGTTTCTTTAGGGTGTCAAAATTGGATTGGGTTGTCTCTTTCCACTGAAACCTCTATCTTCAAAAATTTTGTTAGGGGAGCTGTAATAGTACTGAACTCCCTTGATGTATTGTTTGTAAAATGATGATAACCCTAAAAGTTGCCTCAACACAATAAAGAACTATGGCGGTGTCCAACATACTATAGCCTCTATCTTCGTAGGGTCCATTTGAATGTCTGCACACGATACAATATAGCCTAAATATGAAGTGATATTTCTTCATGCGGGCATATAACTTCTTTGACCGCAGAACCTCGAAAGCCCGTTTTAGATACTGCAAGAGCTCCTCAGAACTGTTGTAGATAAGGATGTCATCGAAGTAAACAACTATAAATTTTTTTATGTAAACCTGAAACACTTGATTCATCGGCCTCCTAAGTGTGTTAGGTGCATTGGACAATCCAAATGACATTACGGTCCACTCGTACATCATGTCTGGTTTTGAAAGTTTTCAACTCATCCTTCGGCCTCATTCTGATCTGATGATATCCACATGTCAGATTAATCTTGGACAAGACTATGGGTTTGTTTGAGACAACTGCAGCTTATTAAAAGCAGTTGTGAAGCTACTGAAAAGTAACCTAATGTTTAAAAAAACCGCTATTACAATTACAATTTTTTATCTTTTTTTTTGAAAGAGTCATTCCGCAGCTAGAAAGCTGCCATCGCACCTAGTCAGGACCGGTGGGAAAATACAGATTTCAGTGACATTTTTTAGAAAAAACTGCTAAAACATAATTTACCCAAATAGACAAAACTATGGCACGCTGCTATCGACCGTTAAATGTATAATTTGAAAAGTATGAAATGTAGTTTTATAAAATATAGTTTTGATTTAATTTAATATATTGATATATATATATTAGTTTTGAAAATATTATTATAAATTTTGAAAAAATGAAAATGGACGAATATCACATTTCTTAGTTTAAATAATCGAGCACAATATTGCAACAAATGTAACTATCCCGAGGAATATACACTACTTGAAAATATATCTCAATTAAATAAACTACAGAATTTATGACATCTGTTCTAGTCTGCGAACTTTTTATTTTGACCGACAAATTCCCCTACCTAACATTGAAAATTAGATAGAGTTTATATTACCTGGGTTCTTAAAGCTCTCTATCGAGGCAAACCCCTATATTTAATTACCTCTCAAATGACCGAAGTCACTTAAAAGAACTTTTGATGATGATCAGAGGTATCTATCTTCATGAATTCAAAGATTAGGGTTTGAAGGTAGTGTGTAGGAAAGTCCAGTGGGAGAGGACCAAATAGGAACAATTATTTCTGGAATCAAAGGAAAGAAGAGTAGGGGATGTCACGGATACCGAGGAGAACTTCGGAGATTTTCCAAACTATCCTATTGTTGGGCTTTAAATTTTGGAAATGAATTTATTTAAATTTCATTCCTGTCAATTATTAATTATAGGAATTACACTTGCATAATATCTGATTATGCAAATAACCTAAGAAATAAGATGATCTACGTTGTATCGAACGAAGACTTGGAATCCTAAAACGAGTTAGGACTTAGATTGCGCAACATGGTTGTACAATGGCCTAAAAGATGAAGTGAGGATTTATGTCGCACTAAGCAGACTTCCTCGAAGTCCTATGAATCGTTATTTAAACTAAGGAAAGGTTTAGCTGGAGTAGACTTGTTTTGCTATTATAGATTGTCCTCCTCAGTCCGCTGCATCCTCGTCGTGCTGCCCTTGAAGTTTTGCTCTGTGCTCCATGTTGTATTAGTATTGAGCTTAAAGTTTAAAGTTTAAGGTGGACATGCAATTGTTAAGTCGGTGATTTATTTCTGGACACCTCCTATAAAACTATTACTGACCTCCTAATCTAAAAGGTATGGTGCACATAAATAAAAAAAATGCAATAAAAGAAAGCAGTGTATAATGCAGTAAGAAAAAACAGTAGTAACTTGTAGTAATGAAAAAAGAAGCAGTAAATTGCAGTAAAGAAAATAAATGCAGTAAGGTGTTGTAAATATACTGTAAATTTTGAGTGCATGGATTTTCTGTTATTTACTATTATTCTTGTAAATGAGTTTAGTGTCATAGTGCATGGATTTTCTATTATTTACTATTATTCCTGTAAACAAGTTTAGTGCCATAGGCAAAAAGAGCAGCTATGGTAAGAAATTTAGCTAGCCGGACAATCATGTGCTTACGTATATATAAGGTTAAAAGACAAAGATCGTACGAAAAACTCGAGAAAAAGAAACTGAAAACGACCTACGAAAAACTCAAAAAAAAATCGTAGAGAATACTTGGAAGGTCCGAAGAGGACCGTAAGCATGATGATGGGGATGACTCAGAATCAGGACCCCGGGTCCAATCAATTCTCCAGGGACCTAACAAATCACCATGCATTTGTGATCCAACACTAAGTAAAAGTTCCCAATCTAACATCTACAGAAGGAGGAAACTCCTAACATAGTTCATACGACTGAACCGTGAATTTTTCTTTCAATAAAAATGTTTAGAAAAGATTTAATTTTTTTAAAAAGAAATTTTGATTTATTGTTCATTTAAAAGATTTTTTTTATCATATGCATTCTTTTTATTTAAAGAAATTTTTATACTTTGAAAGTGAATGGATCGGTCATATTAGCATGCGAGAACTTCCAACTATCTGTAGAAGCGAGGGATAACCCTTTACTAAGCATTGGAGATGCGGTACTACCGATCCCTTATTCTCGTAAGGTCACTGAGTCAGGATCGTGTTAGGACCTCTCACACATACCTAGGTAGTTCTTTCATCAACACCCTAAACCCCGAACCATCCTACTTACAACCTTGCTTGATGGTTCACATATAGCAAAAGACTACACGTGCGCACTTATGCTTCATACATAAGTGCATAAATCCAACCAAGAAGGAAAAAAAGAAAAAAAAAGGGAGGGGGAAACGACCCACCTAAAAGGACGGAGAAGAGAAGGTAGATCGATCCTCAAAACCACGTAAAACGAACGATCCCGAGCTCCTGACGACTCGAACTCGACAAACTCAGCTAAAACCTCTCGAGTCTCGACTAAGATGCCTCGACAACCCTCAGAAAGGCTAAGACCTAAGGGCTCCACATCCTCTCAGAAAGACATGTTGAACCTCCTAGAAGAAACATTTTCTCTTCCCAAAGTGACACACCAAAGCTCCCCAGGATATCCCGAAACCACGGCTGAAGTGACTACACATGACTCAACAGGAAACTCCAATGTGTAATAGATCAGACCGTATCGGAAAACTCCAAAAAGTACGACTAAGAACCTCCAACTTCAACAATCCAAAGCTGCCCAGCATCCAAAGCCAAGACACAAGAGCCCAAAACCAAACCACTAACATGCTACGACCGAGTCACACAAAGCCCAAAACCGAGCCCAATCATGTCACAAGAGCGAGCCACACATAGCCCAAAACCGAGCCCAATCAAGTCATAAGACCGAGCCACACAGCCCAAAACCAAGCCTAATCAAGTCACAAGACCGAGTGACATAAAGCCCAAAATCGAGCCACACATTAAGCTGAAACAGGGCCATGTCAAGGCACAAAACCGAGTGCGATCAGATGCTAAAACAGGGCCACCACATGATAAAACCGAGCCTCATGTCATGCTAGAAACAGGGCCATATCAATGCCGAAAAGAGTCACATATGCTCAAAACAGGACCCAGCCAAGCCAAAAAAAATCGAGTAACCTTTAGTCTAAAGACCGAGTCACGATGAGGCAAAACCGAGCCCAATTAATAGGCCAAAACCAAGCCACCACAAGGCAAAAAGGGACCCCAAGCTATGTTAAACTCTCCCAATACCTCTCTACTTTTGCATATATTTCCAACAAGTGCAAGCTCTTCACATATGCCATGATACAACAATGAAATAAAATAAACATGTGTTACAATAGGTGATTCTCAAATAAGCATTCAAACACAAAGCCTCATTAACCAATGTCCCCCTAATATTACAAATACCGTGGCCTAAGTGGAGAGCCAAGAGCCTCACATTCCAAGCCTACAGAAGAGCCTCTCAGCCCTCCTGAACCGACAATATTTAGTTCAAATAGCCACGTTTGAGACTGCAAAATCGTGCTCAAAATTTACTAAAACAACTAGCAAGTATAGGGTCCTCTAAGTAGGCACTCCATTCCAAAGAAAATACAACTAACATGGGTAAAAGAGAAGCATCAATATTTATAAAGCATGAATGTGAGATTTAGCCCCTCCAAACTACCATATTGTTTTTTCCTCCACATGCCATGATACCATTGTGAATATGAAGTATTAAAAGGATAAACATCAAAACTTAGAAATTAAGTAAATGCGTGCAAGGTTATAAGTCCTATCAAACTTCTCCATATCAAGGCTAGCCGAAACATCCCCTAACCTTTCTTACCTTCCTTTTCTCTCTCTTTTTTTTTTGAAAACAAAATAAGCCAACTTAATGTTCCAAGCCAAGCACCACCTCATAAGAATACAAGTCCCCAAATTTCCCAAGTGAAGCACATTAAGCCCAAAGAAGCATCTGTAAGGAAAGTATAGCATGCCATTCAAAACCTTCCCCTAACCTCTAATACCAAACCATATGCATTTGATGCCATTTCCAAACAAACAAGAAATTATAGAGTTTGTAACAAGAAGCGGAAATGAGATGCTAACACGCTAGTTAATTAAACTTTACCACAAAAAGAACTTCCAACAAACAAGAATGTCCAGCCATGGAGCAAAGGGGTTTATACCTCAGTGGTCAAACAAACAACCAAGCAAATGTGTCGAGTAAACCAGGGAGCTTCGAGCAAACCAAAAATCCAACAACACCTCACTTCAGGAATTTCGGCCAACCCAAAACCCTACCCCAAGTGGGGATTTTATAGTACAAGGAGAGGGGAAGAGCTCACCTAAACTCACCCAGGGGTGAACTAAATGCAAGAAACGGGGTCAAGGGTTGCAGCAAGGAGCGACAGAGAAGAAGAAGGCTCGAGAAGAGAATCTAAGGCATTGGGAAGGAGAGAGCCTTTCCCCATTCGTGTCACAGGAGACAAGCTTGACAGGGGCGTAAGACCAAAAGGGAAAGCTCGCGTCCTGGCCGAACACGCCAGAATGGGGTTGGGAAGTCAACCTCCCCCTCGTCACATGAGGGGATGACTCGAGGGGAAGGCGCGGATGGAACGAATTCATCCTCCAGGGTTTCGGGTTCGACTGTGGGAGAGGAGAGGGGGTCCGGCTGCTCGTGGGAGAGGAGCTAGGGCACAGGCCTATCTCCTGAAAGGGAAAGAAAAAGGGGGACCGACGCGTGAGTTTAGGGATTTAAGGGGGTTTAATAAAATGAAAACTTAATTTATTATTTATTTCACTTAAAGTACGTCAAATTTCGTGCGATTTATTCGTGCGCGAAACCCTATTAAAGTGCTTGTCCTTCCTAAGTAAATTCGACGTTCCGGACGTCCCAACGCAGTCCGTTTCGCCATTCGGGGTTGTTCAGACAACCTCATCGACGATTGGGCAAAGAAAATGCCGAATTCGATTCTTTTAAAATTCAAGCTCGCTGTCGATCATTCTGGAGAATTGACTTCAGTTTCGATCAGTTGTAGAATATTTAAAGGCGTCAATGCCGCAAATTGTGGAATTTGTACGTGTGGTGGTGCAAAATGTGCGCGAGACAATTTTATGACTCGATGGTTCTATGGGAACTCCCTTTGAGTTCCTCACGTTAGTTCCAACCTCCTACGTGCTAGAGGTACAAAATTACATGTGACACTCCAAAAAGAGTAACAAAGTGGTTTCAAAATTTCTAAAACGAGACGGGTCCCATTGCTAAGGTTCTAAGATAGTCAAAGGAAATACCCTAAGGCTAGAACCTATTCTAAGAGGAAACTAGACCTCGACAAAAGTAAGGTCAACAACCGCCGCACTGCCTTCCTAAAAGGAACCTTACAGCTCAATGTAATTTCAATAGGTCATATAGATGAGCGATAAGGAACCAATATTTGAAATTCACATCCTTCACAAGCCATCCTTGATTATCATCAGTGTGGGGTCATTGCACTGGCCGGTGCTCTCTCTCACCAATCCTATAGTAATGCGATTTTACACTTGCCGCTATAACTCCTTGCACTCTACTGGCCTCAATTCCGGGATAAGATTTATGTCATGCTGGATATCCCTAAGCGGCGGTAAACCTCTTAGTTGGTTGTTCGTCATCACCTCCTGGAACTTGGAAAACATTGGTTGGACCATCTCCGGTGGTTCTGTCTCCTCTTCAGTTCCTTCAAAGATGACTAAGGCCAGTGCCACTGGGCTTCTCGAACTGATTACAGAAACGTGGCGCTTGGGATTTCAGGCTTATCTCCTATTCTGTCATCAGACATCTTTATATTTGCAGTTATGCTCAACAATCTGCATTCATTTGAGGAAATCATCGTGATTCTTCCTTCTGTAGAATGTCGATAGGTCCACTTTAACTCCGAAATTTCTGTGCCCTCCAACATGCACTTCTTTTCTTGGCTTCCTCTGATAACCGGTCAATTCTCCTCTTCATTAAAGTTATCCCTACGGAAGGGGTTCATCTGTTTTTCTGGCTCTCCTCCACGGATCTCACTATTACGACCAGTGACCTTACCCATGGTCCTTTCCTCCACTGTATGTAGCCCATGGTAAAGTCTTGCTTAGGTTATGGCAATTGTCTTTTTGTCGACATGGTTATGGTTTAGGGGTGGATAAGTGGGAAGAGGTGTGTAGGGTAAGGAAAGAAAATTATATTGGGGGTGGAGATAGGTTTGGGTATGGCGGATGCTATATACTTTAGGATGAGATTCGGGTTTGACTAGCTCTAATATCAAATGATACCGAAGTTAACCCAAACCACAACGAGAAAACAAATATTATTTCCCGAAGCAAATAAGGGGTTACAAGATCACACAAAGGAAATACAATCACAATCACAACACAAAAGCGACGTGGGTTGTATTCTAAAGGATTGGCGATAGGTTGGTGGCTTGAAGGGTGGTGAGAGGGGGCGGTGGAGCAGTAGACGCTGTATATCGAGGTTGGATTTCAAGTGGAGGGACGATGGGACAAATAATGACCATCTTGGGACGAGTTACAACTAGAGCACCTTCTTGCCTCGGATACAACCCGTTGAGGGGAAAACTTGGATGCCAGCGGTTGTCTTTACATACAACTGAAAGAACAATTGACCTAAGACACACCATATTAACATATAATATATATATATATATATATATATATATATATATATATAATGTATAAGGTGAAGAATGTACATATGAATGGGGTTTCCTCTGGTCGGGTCTCCATGGAGATTCAGGCAGCCTTTGTTATCTATGTGCCGGAACTAGAAAGAAGTAGCTGTTTGTGGCCTTGTCTTGCTCGAAGAAGAAGGGAGAGAGACTGCGTCACACCTGAAGCATGTTCATCGCCTCGTCGAGCCCCAACCTCTCGCTTGCTATCTACACGAAGACGTCCTCATCACCGCCTTTGACTAGGTGAAATCCCTAGCATCATTTGTTGCGGCTTTTATGGTGTGGACTTTGATGGGGCTTCAGACTTCAGCCTCTTCCAGATCTCTCTGTCTACATCGTTCGTTCCTCTGAATCACTCAATTGCTTCAACTGAACGTCCAGTTAGCTCATCTGATTCATCTCAGGTGAAGTTCGACTCCCTCTAAATCTTGCAACAACCCTCAACTGCCGACCCACCTACCATCCTTCGTCGACCTTCTCTTGTTGTTCTTACGTCATTTGTGGTTTTTTTGATTAGACCGTTTTCATGGCAGCTCTCTCAACTTCGACCGAACCTTCTCCGAATGTGGGCAAACCCTCATACACTGCAGTGGTTGACAACGACATTGCTCTTTTCCATCTCGGGGATAGTTTAATTTGTTGGACATAGAAATTGTAACTTCATAAAAAAGGCAGGAAAAATGGGGGGCAAATCAACATTAATTTTTTCTGACATTGAAATTTCAACAATTGCTGAAAATCATAAATTTACACTGATTTTAAAGTTCCAATTGGGTCCCCCTAAGGTGGATACTATCAGGAAAGTGTTTGAAGATTTTAAGTTAGTTAAGGACTAGAAGGTGGGCCCTTTTTATGGAAGACAGTTATGATACAACCGAGTAGGAAGACTATGCAAGAATATGCTCGAAGAAATACATCTTAATTGAGAGCAAACATATGAAACTGCTTAAATAGTCCATTGACTTTGATCTAAGTCAAGAACCTCCCATTGTGCTTATGTGGTTTAAATTACATGGACTCGAGCTTTACTTCTTCAACCATCAAGTACTATATGCTATCATTGTATCCAATGAATCTGTTAATGCCTTTTGCTGCTAAGATTTTAATAGAGATAAATATTACACTTCCAGATGTAGAAGAAATCTGGCTTTATATTGCTCACAATGCTTTCTGACAACAAATCATTATGGAACAAAGATCTTACTATTGCAATCATTGTAAGATGTTTGGCCACACATGAAAAATGTTTCAGATTACACCCAAAGTTGAAACCTAATATTTCAATATAGCTGGATATAGATAATCATATGGATGAATAATATGCAAAGGAACCATCTTTTCCTAAACATGATATTTCCGACAATGCAGTTTTAAAGCAAAATTCAAAGGAATCATTGATCCCTCAACATGTGAATTCTGCGAGTACTACCAAAGAGGTCACTTTAAATCCTGCAATTTCATTGGAACCTGCTAGTACAAATGTTAACCAGAAAGATGAGCTGCTTTCTATCCCCATTCCTCACTATGGAAGCATTCCTACATAGCCTGATATCGCTTCCAGTGAACCTGATGAGAACCCACGTTTATGCAAGGCAACTGAGACCTCTAATTACTCTCATTTGGTTGTATTAGTTCACCCCAATGAGTTGACACCACCTATTGCTGTTTGGCAGGTAGTCATGCATTAGAGGAATACCAAGATCAAGGTGAGCTCTCCACTGAAATTTCAATAAACGATCAGCTGGATCAACAAGTGGCAGATGAATGACAGGTTTATAAATCCAAGAAGAAGAAAAAAGAATGCCTCACCTCATAATCTATAGGATGACAGTTTGATCATCTTGGGTGAAAGAAAGCTCACTCCATAGTTTGTTGTTGGGCTCCATTCTTGGAACCAGGGAAAGGGAGAGAGGCAAATCCTCCCATCATGATTGACTTCCTCTACTTTTGGTTGAATCTAAGTGTATGCGTGACGTTATCCTGGCCTTAGGAGTTTTTCTGGGTTTTTGCTGGTAGTTTTGCTTTGCTTTTGGGAAATTTGTCTAGGTTTTTTTTTTTGTATATTTTTACATTTTGGTTATACCTTTTTCGAGTCTTATATGACTTGTAAGTGGGTTCCTAGCACTTGCTCACTAAAATTTTTGTATATTTTTTTTTCTTCAATGAAAGTTTTATTTTGGCACAAAAAAAGAAGAAAAAAAAAGAAATTATATATAATGGATACGATGCCGTCGTCGTCGTCCCGCTCCGCTAGGGTTTTCGCCTGATGGCGAAACCCGCGGCGATTTTTCCACTGCGTCGATCTCGTCGATCGTCGGTCTCCGTGCGTCGCCCTCAGCTTCGTCGTCCCGCGAAGGAGCTTGCGGGGTCTCGGGAGCTCGCGTCGTCTCCTGGAGCTCGCGTCCATCTACGCTTCTTCGTCTGTCTTCCTCAGCAGGCGGGTCGGGGAGCTCGCGTCGCCTGGAACGTCTTCGTCTGTGCAGTCGCGGTCCCTGCGGTGCTTTGCTGCGACTGGGGGCTCGTCCGTGGCCGGTCGAACGACGCACTCTCCTCGACGGCCGGGTCCTCTTGGCCGAGCCCCTCCTGTCGCCTGCTCGCGGCATCGCGCGACTGGTTCTCGAGACGCCTTCATGGCGGCGAAAATCGACTTTTGCGGGAGTGGTAGGCGGGAATATCTCCTCCCACAAAAAAGTTCCCGATCATCCGTTTTTTCCACAATCCTTCACGATGCGGCGGCGAGTAAAGATCGAACAACATTTTATTAGGCCGCTCAGGGTAAAGGATGGGAAGCCTGCGGTTATCTTCACTCGCGTGGAAATGAAGGTTCACTGCGAGGAAGTGAAGTTCACGCTAATTGGGAAATTCCAATTTGGTCATCGCAAAATGGATTTGGTCAGAAAGTTCTTTGAGGATCTGAATTTCATTGGAGGTTGAAGATTAGGAGTTTTGGATGGTAGATATCTACTTATCAGAATTCAAAAGGAAGAAGATTATGCGAGATTTTTGCTCAACAATCGGCTACGGTTGCTTGATACCTATATGAAGATTATTAAATGGGCTCGCGATTTTGACTCATCTAAGGAACCTCCTGTTGTTCACTATGTGGTTCGAAGCTTCGGGACTCCACTTTCATTTGTCTCAACATAAAGCTTTATATAACATCGGTCGAGCGCTTGGTACTCCTCCGAGAGTGGATTCGGACACTTATGATATGGTATCGCTCGATGGTGCGAGGGTTCGGGTTGAGAGAGATTTTACCCTCCAGGATGTGGATCGAATTTGGATCACGAACGACAAAGATGGGTTTTGGCGGAAGGTGGTGGTAGAGGATAAACCTCTTTTTGCCAAGCGTTGCAAAATGTTTGGGCGACACTAGGGGCACTTCTACTAGTGCAGCACCCCTCGAGGAAAAGGACCTCTGGCGCCTTTTAGCTGCTTGTTGAGATTCTTCAACAAAGCGCCGATGCTACTCCCGGTTGAAAAGGGAACACGGTACAATCCGAGCTCGACATGGTCATCGGGGTGACTCTTCATCCTACTCTAGTTGCCTCCCCGGTGATTAGCACTGTGCTTGCTGAACAAGCTGGTATGGAGACCCCCTCTCCTGAACAAGCTGGTAAGTGTTCGCAGATTCAGACATCAGAAGACGAAGCATCTGAAGAAGAAGAAGATGAAGAAGAAGAGGTCGCGAATTGGCGGGTTTACACTCTCGACGGAAGAAGAGCGCAGCGATCCTCTTTTGTTGATGATACTTTGATCACTCGTGGCAGATGCGTGCAGTGATAAGAGTTTCTTTATGGATCTTCAGGAACGGAGCGAGAGCAGCACGTTCTCTTTCGTAGACATGACTGTTTTGTAATTTTTTGTTATGACCTTAAGTTTCATTTTGTTTAGCGCTGTATCGTATGGGTTGGGCTTCAGGCTTCGGGCCCATCCACAAGTTCTTGTATCTGTTTTATCTTAATGAAATTGGCCCTTGAGGCCTTTAAAATATATATATATATATATATATATATATATATATATATATATATATATATATATATAGTGCTAGGTAGATAAGGGGTGGGGAACCCCTTCTATTTTTCGGAAATCCCTAGGCCCAAAGGAGGCCAATTGACTCACTTGGGCCCCTTTCTGAACGAATCCAAGCTACCCTATCCTTCACGGTTCCTGTTCAGGCCTTGCTTCTTTAGTATTTTGCTCTGCATCGAGTCTAGTTTACCAACCTCATCATTTTACATGGCTTTTTTTAGACAGCTGCTTGTGGGCAATCTTACTTTCGGTGATAGAAGCTATGTGTTGGTAGAAAGTTGGGTGTAATGAAATTAGACATAAAACCTTATGCGTTTGTATTTGGACAGGTTGTATTAAAAGTTGAATGTATTTTAACTTCTAATACATTCAATGTATTTTAACTTCTAATTTTATGTCCCATTTCCTTTATTTTAAATTAACATAGATTTGGAAGTCTACAAATTTTTTTTCTTTTATTTTTTAATTTTGAACTATGGTATGACGAATATATGGCTCATCATATTGTTTACTTTTGTTGCTTGTGAAAACTAAAACTGTGACTATTAACATTTTGTGGAATGAGTTATCGTACGTCTTTCTTGTGATAATGATTTTCTATATCCTAGAATTGTTTGATTGTAGTCGTTTTTGACTATGCTTTACCTAGAATTGGATTGATCTTGAGCAGTTGTGTATTTGATATTGTACAGTCTGGAAAAACAGTGGCAATCAAGAGGATTCGATTGGGAAAACACAAGGAAGGTGTAAATTTTACTGCGCTTAGGGAGATCAAACTTCTCAAAGAACTCAAAGATCCAAATATAATTGAGTTAATTGATGCTTTTCCTTACAAGGGTAACTTGCATCTTGTATTCGAGTTCATGGAGAGTGACTTGGAAGCTGTTATTCGTGATCGGAATATTGTTCTCTCTCCCAGTGACATAAAGTCATATCTTCAAATGACCCTGAAAGGGCTGGCATTCTGCCATAAAAAGTGGGTCTTACACAGGTAATTAGTTATCTTTTCTTTATTTATCATTCATTTACATTATTAGCAGATAGATTTTTGATAAATTAATTTCCAACAATTTGTTTGGCAGAGATATGAAGCCAAATAATTTATTAATTGCTGCAGATGGACAGCTTAAGCTTGCCGACTTTGGTTTGGCTCGTATTTTTGGTAGTCCAGACCGCAGGTTCACTCACCAGGTATTAATTGCTTATTTCCCCCACGAAATATTTACATGGTTACTTTTGTTGTTAATTTCTCACTCTCATTTTCTATGTCGGCAGATTTTGGTTGCTTATTTGGGATATTAAATGTTTACAGGGTTTGTTTAGTCGTTTGTTTCATTACTTCTATTTGGTTTCACTTCCGCAATTATACCATAGAAAGGAAGAAATTATATTTAATTCTCTGTTGACACGCTGGAAAAAAAATCTGGTAGCTTTCAAAGCTGTATGTCAAGTATATCCATGATCATCAACACGTCAGGGTCATTGCGACTATTGAACTTGGACTCGTGATTTTTTTTTTTCGCTTTCATATTCTGTTAGTAGATGTTTCTGCTGCTGATTTTTATTTTGCTTAGTCCTAAATGGCTTTCCAGCCTTGCTAGTTCTAAACTAGCCTTTTAATATTAATTACCTTTACGATTCTTAAACTTTTTTGGTGCTAATTCCTTTCCTGGTTCTTACTAATTTTACTCTTTTTAATTTGTTTTCTAATTAATCTTTAATAATTGCCACTCCTGACACGGTGTTTTGCAGCTTATTTTAGTTGTATTGTATTCCTGTACTATTGTCTTATTGCAGCCTCTTGGCTAACTTCCAGGTATTTGTCATTGACATATTTGTCCAAAAGCTATATATATTGTTGAACTTCAGAATAATACGAAATAATATTATTGATATGAAAGGGGATATAAATAATCCTTAAATGAATCATAGAATAGTAAAAACAATAAAAAGTAAATAACAAGGAAGGAAGATATAATACCTATATCTTCAATTAATCAATTCATATTAATTACTTGGGGATAAAGAAAACAACATAAGCATAAAATGTGAAAGGAAATAATTTCAATTCAATGAAATAAATTTAATTTTCATAACTTCTAACATGAATAAATTATAACTTCCAACATGAGTAAATTATTTCCTAATATAACTTCTAATACTTTCTCTCAAGTTGAAACATGTTCGAAAATCTTGTTCAACTTGGATTTGAAAAGTATCAAACACTGGACGAGGAAATTCTATATAAGGTAGAATTTGAATTCTTCATCCCGTACTTGGTAATCAACCTCAAGTGTATTTAGTTGACTGTGGTTGTCTTTGACTGCAGTCTCTGCAGTGTCTGTATGTAGGTGGAAGACTTCTACAAGTGATGTTGCAGGGAAGTACACAATCAACAAGAAATATTATAAGGTATGGCGTGCAGAAAAAAAGAAAAGTTCATGAGGTTAGCCTTGTTGTAGGAAAAAGCTTCGGAGGAGGGCCTATTGCAGGAAGAATTCCGGTGGAGGACTTGTTGCAGGAAAAACTTCGGAGGACCTGATACAGGAAAAAGTTTTGGAGGACGACCTGATGAAGGGAAAGGCTCCGGTGGAGGATCTGCTGCAGAGAAAGCTCGAAAGACGGGCCTGATACAGGAAAAAGTTCCAAAGGGCTTGATGCAAGAAAAGGCTATGGACGAGGGCCTGTTGCAGGAAGAATTCCCGAGGAGGGCTTGCTGCAAGAAAAGTTGCGGAGGAGGGCCTGATATAAGAAAAATTTACGGAGGAGGGCCTAATGTAGGGAAAGGCTTCGGAGGAGGGTCTGCTACAGGAATAATTTCAGTGGTGGGTCTGCTATAGGAAAAGCTTCGGAGGAGGGCCTAATGCTGGAAAATGCTTTGGAGGAGGGCTTATTGTAGGAAACGGCTCCAGACGAAGACCTGTTGCAGGAAGAATTTTGATGGAGGACCTGTTGTAGCAAAAGCTCGGGAGGAGGGCCTGATATGGGAAAAAGCTCCAGAGAAGGGCCTGATGCAGGAAGAATTTTGGCGGTGGACTTGCTTTAGGAAGAATTCTGACGGAGGACCTGCTACATGACAAGCTCCGGAGGATGGCATGATACAAAGAAAAGCTCGGGAGGAGGGTCTGTTGCAAGAAAAAGCTTTGGAGGAAGGCGCGCTGCAGGAAAGGCTTCGAAGGAGGGTTTATAGCGAGGACTTGCAACAAGATACTTCTGGGTGCAGGAAGAGTTCTGGTGGCAAAGGAAATAATTGAGGACCTACGTAAAGTTTTTTGGCAGTAGGGAAAAACCCGATGGAGAAGGGCACGTAGGCTGGTTGTTGGGATTTCATTCAAGGATACATTCTGTCTCGCCTCATTAAAAACCTTCCTTAAGTCTTTTTGAAAGCAAACCAATGATGAACTTCTCTGTAATAAGCTTCCCATTGTTTCCACAATCCTTGCATGTGAAATGGCAGAGGATGCCACAGAGGTGGCTGCTAAAATTTGCCGCTTGTAGGAAGGTGTTGGTAAGGTCTGCAGAGAAGTTTGCCAGCCGGCAGAGTTGATTTCTGGCAGTTAGGGACCTGCAGGGAGAGATCCGACAGTCTGGGGAGGAGGTTTAGTCTACAAGAGTAGGTCTGACTACCGGTAGGTGTGCAGGGAAGGGGTCCAGTTGCCGGAAATCTGTAGGAAAAAATCTGCAGAGGTAGTTTTGGCAGTGGGAAAGATTGCAAGAGGGAGTGCCGACGGTGGGAAAGGCTGTAGGTAGGTGCCCTTGCAGTCTTGGAAGGGGATTAGGCGGGAGGTCCGACGGCTGGAAAATCTTGCAGGAAGGATTAGCAGGAAAACAAAGACAAGAGAAGCAATAGGGAAGCGAACAACGAAGAAGACAACCGGGAAGTCCTCCTTTCTTTATTTCCGCTGTAAAGAGGAATAAATCCGACAGGAAACCGGGATTTCCAGAGAGCGAAAGTCACTCCAGAGGAGGTTAGGATTTCCATTAAAGAGAGAAACTCCCACTTGAGAATTGGAATTTCCCCTGGAAATGAAAAAATCCAGTTATCTAGAGGCTGACAAAGGCGCAGCTCCCGGCTCGACAGACTTGAGAAGGGAGAAAATCATGCG
The DNA here is from genome assembly GCA_022702705.1 of Papilionanthe hookeriana x Papilionanthe teres. Classification (NCBI taxonomy): domain Eukaryota; kingdom Viridiplantae; phylum Streptophyta; class Magnoliopsida; order Asparagales; family Orchidaceae; genus Papilionanthe; species Papilionanthe hookeriana x Papilionanthe teres. The sequence continues at coordinate 51,532,761 of CM040423.1, read as the reverse complement.
GGATCACAGGAAAAAGGAGGTAATGCTTCAGAGGGGCTGCAGGGGATTCTACTTTGGCGGCGAGGGCCTGCGGACAGCTTTTAGGAAGAGAGAGAGCCCCTCCCTTGCAAGGAGGATGACACCGTCTGGCGACTAGTGGCTTTGATACTGTGTTGAAATTTAAAATAACGCAGAATAATATTATTGATATGAAACGGAGGTTTAAATAATCCGTACATGAATCATAAAATAGGAAAAACGATAAAAAAGAAATAACAGGAAATGAATATATAATATCTATATTTCCGATTAATCAATTCATATTAATTATTTGGAGATAAAAAAATAACATAAAACATAAAATAGAAAAGGAAATAATTCTAATCGAAGAAAATAAATTTAATTCTCATAACTTCAAACGGAATAAATTATTCTATATAACTTCTAACATATATATATATATATATATATATATATATATATATATATATATATATATATAACTCCTACTTTTGATAGGGTCTCTCAAGGTGGTGTCAGGGTTCAAGTGACTTTCGCTGGAGTGACTTTCGCTCTCTGGAAATCCTAACCTCCTACTTAATTATTCTATATAACTTCTACTTTTGATGGGGTCTCTCAAGGTGGTGCTAGGGTTCAAGTGGAGAGGGATTTCACTCTCCCTAATGTGGATCATTTTTGGATCACTGATGGTGCGGATGGATTTTGGCAGGAGGCTGTGGTGGAGAGCAGGCCTCTTTTTTGTCAGCATTGCAGAATATTCAGGCACATTAGAGACAGTGCTATGAGATCGCATCCTCCCTCGAGGAAAAGGGCTGCTAGAGCTTCTCGTTGTTGTTGGAAATTCCCGACATAGAGTTGACGCTACCCCGGCTCGGGAGAATAGGGTAGCATCGATGCTCGATAAAAGTTTAAACTCAGGTCGACATGGTTGTCTGGGAGAAGTCTCGGCTAGGTTATATAAATTCTCTACTCCGGAGACTACGGTGGTTCTTCGAGCAAGTTTGGAAGTGCGACAACTTCTTCCTGTGATGCAGGCCGTCCAGGGGCTACTTCGATCGTCCGCTCCGACGAGATACATCCGAACTTTCGATGAGAAAAGAAGAATTCTCCTACCAATTGTCTAACCCACCGGCAAGAATCAGCAGGACTCTACGGAAGAGGAAGAAGTGGAAGAAGAATATGATGGAGAAGACTGGCATGTTTATCATTCTCGAGGGAAGAAGCTCGGGGTTACACTCCTATTTGATGATACCACGGTGACTCAGGGCAATGGAGTAGCATTAAAGAGATTACTCCATGAATCTCCAAGAAACAGAGCGAGAGTATCACGTTCTCACTCTTGACTTTATTCTGTAATTTTTGAATATTTTGGATCTTTTTTGATAGCATTGTATCGCAGGGGAAGGGCTCCATGGGCCCTCTCCTCAAGCCTCTTTAACCGCTTTTAAATCAATATTGGCCTTAAGACTTCTTTTGCTAAAATATATATATATATATATATATATATATATATATATATAAAATAACTTACGCCATTTCATGTGTCGGCGGAGTTCGGTCTGCCTGTCTCTGCTATTGGTAAATCTTTCATCTTTCCACAATCCTTCTACAAGGCTCTTGAAGTTGGTGGTGGTGACTACAATTTCATCAAATAGCTTAGTAAAATAATGGGAAACCTGCTCTTTTTTTCTTTGAGGCTGAAACCAGTATTCTTGCGTCTGCTTATCGTTTTGTTATAGTGGGGAAATTCCTTTATGGTCACTCTTAACTTGAGATTATTCAGAAAGATTTTGAAGCTATGAAGCTATTGAGTAGTTTGAAAAATTTGTTTACTTGCCCTACGCATACTCATTCAGCTATCTAGCGATGCGGTTACGCTCATATCTTCTCTCGAAAGGTACTCAAGATTGATAACCGTTTTATGAAAATTTTGAAGTGGACTATTTATTTCGAATCAAAATCAAAGTCTCCTATCATTCCTGTTTGGATAAAGTTCCCGGGATTAAAAGTACAACATTTCAACTATGAAATTCTCTACTCCTTAGCAACTGATTACGGTAAGCCTGTCAAGGTTGATAATCCCACACTTGCTATCACCAAACCCTCTATGGCTTGTGTGTTAGTTGAAAGAGATATCACCCAATCTGCTACAGATGATGTATGGATTGGATCCAATCACAACGGGTATTGGCAAAAAGTTGAAACAGATTCACATCCTACTTTTTGCTCTTATTGTAGTATGTTTGGCCACACTTCTACTGCTTGCTATCGATTGCATCCTCATTTAAGGCTCGATATTGCTAAATTTCAACAACCTCCTTAGAAATCTACTTATAATGAATTGGGGGTGGACATCTTGTCGCTTACCATCACTGCTGAGGAGGTGCAACCCGATTCTATTTCCAACGCCGCACATATCTCTGTTCATTTGTCTGACGCTTCTCCATATGGGAACATTTGTGATGATCTTCCTACTCAAATCTTGGTTGTCTCAAATGAAGAATTCATACCCAAACTGTTGTCCGAGAATCTAGTACTGATGTTACAGGTGACAATATTTGTAATGTTTCTCTGCCGCCTTTAGTCGAGCAAGAGGTTAATGTTACTTAGGCACATGGTGATCTGGAGGTGAAACAGCTTACACCTGTCTAGCCACTTTTGGACCAGTATACTTATCAGTTAAGTCAATCTTCGGATGAAGAATGACAAGTCTACACATTCAGGAGAAAAAAAAAACGAATGGTGACTTACTTCTGCTCAGGAATCTGATGAATGATAATTTGGTCACTTCGGGTAATGGTTCGCACCTCACCGATTTGTTAGCCAGCTCTTGACATAGAACTAGAGGCAGAGACAGGACTGTACGTCCCTAGCGTTATGCGCGTTTTGGTCGTTTTGTCTTTTTAATGTTATATGTGTCTTTTTCTTTTTGGGATTTTGTGTGTTATATCGTGTGAGTTGGACTTTCTTTTAAGTTCACTCATATAACCTATCTATATCTTTTTTTCTCTAAAGAGAGAGAGAGAGAGAGAGAGAGAGAGAGAGAGAGAGAGGGAGGGAGGGAGGGAGGGAGGGAGGGAGGGAGATATTTTATGTTTTAACAATGAATTCGATCAAATGTCACAATAGTGAAATATGGATGCAATCTCATGAAAATCGGCTCAGAACATCCCATTTATATGAGAGTACCTCTTAATGGTCCTCATTTTGCCACAATAAAGTAAAATAATCTCTTGATGAGTCTGCAATATTGAAAAAATCAACAAAGTATCTGTTTGATGCACGGGAGTGTGCACACGCACATTCACGCAAACACACACTATATATAAGTGTGTGTGTGCGCGCGCGCACGCAACCGATGGTCTTTTGGGTGGCAGCTTCGGCATAAGTCCCCTCTATCCCGGGTTCGAATCCGTCTGAGTCAAATTAGCACATATGGGGTGGACATGCACATGTTGTGAGGTGCAGAAATTTTCGGTCATTAAAAAGGATTGGATTTAATATATATATGGTTAGAAAATATCATTTAAATTTGAAAAAATGAAATCAAATCGATCTTATATATGCAATAGCTTAAATAAAAGAGCACAACATTACAAGCTATTCATCTATCCCGAAGAATAGACACGTTTTTTATGCTGAAGCTCATTTAAATAAACTAAGGAATCTATGACATCCGTTTAGTCTGCGAATTATTTATGTTGACCAACAAGTTCCTCTATTTAATATGAAAAATTAAATAGGGTTTATATTATCTGTGTTCTTAAAGTTTTCTATAAGGGTAAACCCATATAGTTAATTACATCTTAATAACCGAAATCACCTAAGAAAACTCTCGATATATATCAAGAAATATTGTCTAATGGATAGGATTTTTCAAGGTCGGACAATAGAAAATTCAAATGGGAAATGTGCAAATTTGGAATAGTTATTTTCGAAATACAAAGGAAGAAAACTAGGAGATACCACGGATCCTGAGGAGAACCTCGGTGGCTTCCCAGACTACCTTATGGTTTGACTGTAATTTAGAAGAGATATTATATAATGTTTCATCCTGTAAATTTTATTATTTATAGGGCTTATGTATGATACCGATCATGCAGATAGCCTGGAAGATTGAAGGATTTGTCGTACCGAACGACAACCTCGGAGTCTTAAGACGAGTTAGGGCTTATATTGCACTGTGTGCAAAAACCTAGAAGATAAAGTGAGGGTTTTATGTCGTACTAGACAAACTACTTCGAAGTCCTATGACTTGTTATTTATTTTTAAGAGGGTTTGCTGTTGTAGACTTGTTTACTCTCTCAAAGTTGTTCTTCTGCATGCCTCATCGTGCTGCCCACGGTGTTTGCTCCAAGTATCTCGTTGCAGCAGGTTCCAGTTTAGAAGTGTCAAATGAGGAAGTTGAGAGAAGTATCAAGTTTACAGTTCAAGTCTTGGTGTAGTTGTCAAGTTTGATGTTGTAGCCATAATTATTTGTCTTATTAAGGTGGGAGTTTAAGTTGATTAGAGCGACCCTGGTTAGGATCCCACAGTTTCCTCATTCCGACACCACTATTTTCTTCGGATTGACTTAGTCTAAATGAATTTTCTAAACTCAAATAAATGAATTCAATAAATTCATCCAGACTAGGAAATTTCGTTATGAACCAATGGGATTCTATCATCAGAGGATTCTCGATCGTCAAAGAGACGTATTAATTTTGTTGCAATTATCTTTGTTTTGAAAATGTTGTTTAATTTGAAAAGAAGTTCTGTTTTGCATTGAGTTTTGATTTCGTTTTGATTTTGCATGCAGGTTTGTTTTGAGTTTTGTAGGTAAGCAAGTGCAGTAAAGTAAATGCAGGTAAGTAAACGTGGTAAAGTAGAGTGAAATTAAATCACAATGTAATAATGTAAAGGCGTACCTGTTATATTCTTGCACTCCATCTGAAAGATTAGCTTTTACATTTTTGCAGGAATTTAAATAAATTGCAGTAAAAGAAAGCAAAATACTCCTGTGCACAAAAGTAGCAAGAATAGTCGTAGAAAAATACGAACATGCAAAGAAAAATCCGTAGTCACATATGAAAAATCAAAACTAAACATAAAATATCAGTAAATGCGTGAACTCAGAGCTGGACTGTGTGTATCACAACATTGGATAGTAGCTACCAACCCGACAATTTACGGACGGCAGTCCTAACCTCGATCCAAGTAATTAGCCGTGGACCTTTACAAATTTTCATTACTTTGTCAATTTGGTTTTCATATATATAATGCTCAAAGATCGTCGTCTTCGCTCTGTTAGGGTTTTGCCTTATGGCGAACCTTAGCGTATGCTATGATACGCATCGTAATTTGATTTCCTTTGTTCCGTCTTCGTCGTCGGGTTCGCCTTTTTGAAGAGCTCGCGTCGTCTGCTTCGTTCGTAGAGGTTTCGTCGTCATCTGGAGCTCGCGGTCTTCTGGAGCTCGCGTCTCTGATACGAGTCACGTCCTCAGCTTTTGCGTGCTGCTATGGTGCTTCTGCTTCCGTTCAAAGCTTTTTTCTGACGTCGAATCCTGCTCTGCTCGAAACGTCACCTGTTCAACGATCCATTCTGTCCTCAACGTCTACAACTGTAAGCTCTAAATCGACGCTCGACAGTGGCTCTGACGTCGCATCCTTCTCCTATGCTCGAACCAATACCTATTCACTGAGCTGCCTTGTGTTGGTTTCCTTGGTCACTCTTCGCACTCTTCACTGTATGGCTTCGGACAGAACATATGTTGCTGCCCTTGCGGGTGTACACGCCTCATGTACTCCTAAATCGTGTTTCTTCCTACCTTTCCTTTGCGCTGGTAGAGGGTGTCGAATTCTGCTACATCAAGAAACCTTGTAGGAAGAATGAGAAACCAGTCATTCTTATTATAGAAGTATATATTCATCAATTTGCTTGTCGTCTGAATCTGATCGGGAAATTCTTTTATGACCATCCCAAAATGGAGTTTATTCGTATGGAATTTGAGCTATGCACCTTTTTGGAGAGTGGAAAGTTGGCCTTTTAGATGGAAGACACATACTTTTTCAGCTTAAAAATGAAGAGGATTACACACGCTTATTTTCTAGAAGATTAATCTGGATTGATAACAGAGCCATGAATATTTTGAAATGGTCGGTGGATTTTGATTCCCAGACGGAACCGCCAACCATTTCGGTTTGGATTGGTCTTCCTGGCCTGAAAATTCAGCATCTTACTCAAGAAATCTTATACTCTATTGCCTCAACCTACATTAATCCTTTCAAAATGGACACTCCTACTCTTAATCTTTCCTGTCCCTTTGAAGCCAGTGTACTTGTTGAAAGGGACATCACTTCAATCGCTCATGAGGAAATTTGGATAGGCTCACAACATCAAGGATATTGGCAAAAAGAGATGAAGAATAATAGAAGCCTGCTACCAAACCTGAGGGATGATATATTGGTTGATTCGAGTAATTACAGCAAACTTAATAATTTGTTAGCTGCCTCCCGTCCTAGAACCAGAGGGAGAGACAAGATTAAATTGAATTTTGCAAGCTAACTGATTCTGCGAATGTTAGCAGACTTTTGGTGTACAATTTTTGTCTACTTTTTAATCTTGGTTCTTTGGGTATATATGTATGCTATGTATGTGGCGTATATCGGATGGTTATGATCTTTTTGTGCCCTTTCTTTGTAACATATCTGTATCTTTCCTCTTATTATATATTGGCCTCACTTTTATCAGCATGGATCAACTGGAAAAACAATGGTCTAATGCTTGAAGCTCCATGAATACTTCTGTCTTATCATTTTTTAAAATTGCAATGGTACTGTATTATATATTTTATTTATGTTATTTGTTACCTTCAAGTTATTTTTCATTACATAATTTTATGTCGAAATGTCATGCGTATGTTGACCTCCGTACGTTTTCTAATAACCAATTTGGTTGAATGAGATGACACTGTGGAAGCTAGACACAAATCTGTGAAACATCTTTGGAATATTTACACACATGCCTCATAATTCCTATTTATTTACATACCTACACCTAATGTTTTATGTTTATATTTATTACACTTTGATGCCAGAAACTTACGCATGAAAAATGTATGTTTCTAATATTTTTGATGTGATGTTAAAGATTTGAATGGTATGCATTTAAATGTAAAAGTTAAGTTGTTAGATACGTAAATACATAAGAATTGCTTGGTGTGTTCCGTAAATGCCATGGAATCACTTGCATGAAATGTGGCCTTAATCATTGTTCATTTCTAAAAATATGACCACATCATTGAGTTTGATGTTTGTTGAAATTGACCAATCCCTAGTGCTCGAGTTTTTACATGTGGGAAAGTAAAAATTTCTATTTATTTACATACCTACACCTAATGTTTTATGTTTATATTTATAACACTTTGATGCCAGAAACTTATGCATGAAAAAGGTATATTTATAATATTTTTGATGTGATGTTAAAGATTTGAATGATATGCATTTAAATGTGAAAGTTAAGGTGTTAGATACGTAAATACATAAGATTTGCTTGGTATTCGTAAATGCCCTGGAATCACTTGCTTGAAATGTGGCCTTAATCATTGTTCATTTCTAAAAATATGACCACACCAATGCGTTTTATGTTGGTTGAAATTGACCAATCACTCGTGCTCGTGTTTTTACGTGTGGGAAAGTAAAGAAAATTAAAATGTTTGAAAGAAGGTAAATTAATGAATGTATTTTTGATACCACTTTGACTTGGGCGGAGCTTGGGCTTCTTGGAAGCCTAAACATCTAAATAAGAAAAAAGACTTTTTCTTTTATACAATCCATCCCAAGATTAATATAATAAGTTCCCCTATTTTTAGGTCAACTCTTCTGCCTTCTACGGTTAAAAATGAAAAATATTGGAAGGAAAAATAAAGATAAAGAAGCTTATTTAAGAAAAAACTCTTATTATTTCCCTCATGTTATGTCAATCCCCTCCACTTAAATAAATAATACTTGCCCGATAGTTTTGTGCTGCAAATATTATCCATTTGAAGGGAAATATTTGAAGATAACAGTGATAATTGTAAGTGTTTAAATGTTTGTGTTAGTAGGAAGATCAATCTGGCAGGTATTCAGCCAACCTTGTTAGATTTGAGTTTGCTATGTTTGCCACATGATTATTCTTATTTAAAAAATGCTATTTAAAGAAAACGTTAGTTAGAAAGGCTGGACTAGAGCTGCACGACTAGATGATTTCGTTTGAGAATGAAATAAAGCAAGGTAGTAGATATATGCCACGTCCTCAGAATTGCCAGGGCGCAAACTGGTTACAAAAGGACAATATGGTAACCTCTAAATTTTACAGATGTTAATTCAAACGTTCTATTTGATATTAATGATGCGAATTTAGAAATCAATGGAGCAAGTTTTACTCATTCTTATGCATGAAATATATTTAATCCTCGGAAAGTTCTTAATAGGAAACATATAAAAATTGGCATAAAAAACTGCAAAATACTTGCATTAGGAAAGTTGTAATGCCGAAATCAACCTATTTGTGCATATTTCTTGTGAAGGGAAAGCAACGCCTGCATTTTTAACTCTTGTACAACCATGCTTGATGGATTTATAGCAAGCCTTTTGAATTTATTAGACAGCAATGATAAAGTCCCTAATGTGTGGATTCCTCGGATCTTTGAGAGAAACATCTTTTGTGCTCAAACTCCTCTTAAGAAAATGAATAGATGTCATCGATTTTAAGCTTGTCATTTACCATGCAGTTCAATCACCTCAAATTTATAAGATTCATCCTTGCAAAGACTTCCAGGTTAGCAGAGACACCTTACCATTTGAAAAAGAGCGCCCTACTATAGAAATACTTCCACTATCCATCTATGCATTTCTTAGGGTGTTTTCCATTCATTTATGCATTTCTTAGGGTGCTCTCCTTTTATTTAGTCTCTTAAGTCATACCATCGACAGTGCTGCACACATTTGAAGATTTTAGTATGGATTGCCTGGACTACGTCATTGGGTAATATGCACTTTCTAACGTGATTAATCTGTTTCTATTACTTGAAATATTGCAATTTGTGTTAAACTTAAAAAGAAATTACAAAACGAAATAAAACATGCCTTTAGGCATGGTCAAAAAAAGCCATATCATTTCAAAAAGGCTTCGAAGATTCAAACACCGAAGTAAAATGAGAACTATGTTAGAGAGTCCTTTGAGCACAAAAATGGATTGCTCTATCGAGCTTCTGAGGAACGACATGAAAAATAAGTACTAAAATGTGTAAGAAAAGTAAAAGTGCGGCATTTCTCTGGTCTATCTTTTGAAGTCTTTTGAGTCACTGTATCCCTCATCTAGTTGATGATCTTAGCGTTGCTCTTAGGCATGGTCAACAAAAGCCATATCATCTCAAAAAGGCTTCCGAGATTCAAACACCTTTAAGCACAAAAATGGGTAGCTCTATTGAGCTCCTGAGGAACAATATGAAAAATAACTTCTAAAATGCGTAAGAAAAGCAAACGTGTGGCATTTCTCTGGTCTGCCTTTCCAAGTCTTTTGAGTCACTGTATCCCTCATCTAGTTGATGATATTAGCGTTGCTGCCTTCCACAATGAGGCCTTCGGCCTCCAACATCCAAGGTTGGAACATATGCTGATGGAGAGGATAGCTTGGAGTTCCACAGATCCGCCGTCCCAATGTCGCATTTGTTGTCCCATAGAGCAAATCAATTTTCCGGTTTCATCCTAATGGACCACCTCCGAGCCGACCTGATGATTGAGAAGAAGTGCACCATCCATGTTCATCTTGAGCTGACCTGTAGGAGCGGTTTTGGAGGGAGGGGGGGGGGGGAGTATGATAATGACAGCCTTTGAGACTCGCTAGTGCCCTAGTGCTTTGGGATGGGAAAAGGATGATTCTTGGCCTTCTTTCCATTCCTTGCTCTCCAACACTGGTGGACGACATGGCAGTAGATTTGGGCTAGTGGGATATGGGTTTTGCTGAGGGTAGTAAGATCTCGTGTCACCTCGAGGAAAGAGGAGAATATCAACATCCGAAAGGGCCATTTCCGGAGTACCTGCAGGACCTTTCTCAAAACTTTGCTCTGCAGAGTGATATGCTCCTTGTCCTTTTTGGGGCAGCCCCATGGGCATCTTGGATCTACTCCAAGCCCCTTGGTCTCCAATCAGTCATTTGTGGGGATGGCATCGATAAAAAGTCATCACAAAAAAAAATCCCTTTCCCTCAGATGGAGACAATTCTGCCAGCCATCTAAAGATCTCGTTGAGAGATGGAAATAGGGTAATGACAGTCTTTGAGACTGGCTAGTGCCCTAGTGCTCTGGGATGTGAAAAGGATGATTCTTGGTGAGTGCCTTGCTGCCAGATTGATAGGTGTAGCAAATGGTCGCCCATGCTTCTTTGCCTTCTTTCCATTCCTTGCTCTCCAACACTGGTGGACGACATGACAGTAGATTTGGGCGTGGGATATGGGTTTTGCTGAGGGTAGTAAGATCTCGTGTCACCTCAAGGAAAGAGTAGAATATCGGCATCCGAAAGGCCCATTTCCGGAGTACCTGCAGGATGTCTCTCAAAATTTTGCTCTACAAAGTGATATGCTCTCTGTCCTTTTTGGGGCAGCCCCATGAGCATCTTGGATCTACCCCAAGCCACTCGGTCTCCAATCAGTCATTTGTGGGGATGGCATCGATAAAAAGTCGTCACCAAAAAAAACCTTTCCCTCAGATGGAGACAATTCTGCCAGCCATCTGAAGCTCTCGTCGAGAGATGGAAAGTGAGCCGCATAGGAAAGGGAGTATGGTTTTACCAGAGAAGTTCTGGCGAGCTCAGGCCAATCCTCCAACAGCCCACGCCTAGTCTCCAATTCCAAAACCTGATCCAATAGAGGCTGACGAAAGCACTCCTGTAGCTTTTGCACGTCCCACGCATCTCCCTCTCTCAAATCAGCCACCCTAAGGTTCTCAGCCGCATCTGTGTTGATGAACGCGGGCTACCGAATCAGCGCCCAATAATGGATCCACAAATGTTGAAGAACGGATAGTTTCATACCATCGACAATTCTCTACCTGCCAATCGGTTGGAGGCCTTTAGCACCCACCCTCACATACAATATGCCATGAAATGGAGGACACACATTGCTTACTGTTGTTCCAAGCATTATCCCCATAGATGGCTCTAAATTTTGGTTGAGCAGACTGTTGGGTTCAGTGAAAAAAGCCCAGGAAATCCTAGCCCATAAAGGCCTCTTCCACCTGGCAAAGATTTTCCCAGCTCACATAATGCAACCCTTTACTTCGGTTCAATCCGCTCCATAAAAATTCCTGTACTTAACTTCAATTTTCTCCAAAACTGCCACCAGAACCTCTGTATGCGTTATTACATACATGGAAATGGATAGAAGGCAAGTCTTAATGAGTAGTCCGACTCGCAAGCGACACGTGTCGATTACCCCATGCATTAACCTTACCTAAATCTTTACGGAGTAACCTGGAAAAGTCACTCGTGACCAGCCTTCACATCGCCAAGGTGATTTCCACATGGGCATTTTTCATCCATGATGAACTACATGACTCGTTATAAGAGGTTGTTTCTTATTACCATCCCCATTTAGTAAAGGGTACTTATAAAGGAGAGGACCCATGCTTGCTACTTAATCTCACTAAGACGATATAGCCATGTAATTTTGATATTGTTGACCATTCATTCCTCTTAACTTTCCGAGAGTTGAAAACTTCCTTCCAAAGCATAGTTTTTCTTTTTAAAACCGTATTTTTAGCTTTTGGGTGGAATGTAATCAGTTATGAAGGTTTTCGCCAATGAAAACCTCAATTCTTGAGAAGCAAAACAAACCCTTGTCAGTTTCATGAGTTAGGAAGTGGAAGTCATGCCTTTGAAATCTAACGCTACTTTAAAAATCCCAAAAATCATGGAAACCTTGTAAGATTGAGTGTGCGAGTTCTTCAAAGCCTACAACTATAGGCTACTACTATTCTTGTATGTGGAGTGATACGTTTTTACTCAATTTTATTTTTCCTTGTTTTTTAATCGCGCTTCCATTTGACAATTCTGACAATTGACCATGAATTTTCTATAAAAGTTAGTATGATGCCAAATTTCATGAAATTCTGATATATTTTGATCATGCTTCAATCTTACAAAAGTGATGCCCTAATAAATTGTCTATACAATATGATTAATGATTCGGTGATTCCTTAAGGTGCAGGAGTGCTCAAATGTATTAAAAGTGATCAAATTAAATCAATGAGTTATTCTTAGGTTTATGATCGACATCAATAATCTTGAATCTTGTTTAGCAGTAACTTCGGAAGCTATATGCGCCGAGAATAAACTTTTTTGATTTAAGGGTAGTGACTATTGCTTACATTTGGCTTAACCCGTCCAATTAATCTATTATTTCATGTTTGCTTAGAAAATATTTTTCCTAGTTCTAAAGTTTTTTTCACATTTCTGGTTGAATTTTTGACGCTTTTAAGCTGAGATCCATTGATGACAGTATCAATCAGAACACCCATTTTCATTTCTTTGTGTTTTGCTTTGATCCTCTGGAATTTTAATTATAATACAACGATTAAAATATTTTCTTTAGGTTTTTGCTCGGTGGTATAGAGCACCTGAACTTTTGTTTGGCACCAAGCAATATGGCTCTGCTGTGGACGTGTGGGCTGCGGGATGTATATTTGCTGAACTTCTGTTGAGACGACCATTTTTGCAGGTCTGATTTAGAATTTCTGTCAGTTGTCTTTTGATTGTTTACATTCCTAGCGGGCAGGTGTTGTTGCAAAAATATTATCATCCAAGAAAGTTATACCGCATAAGTTTATTGAACTGGGTGATTTTCAGTGTTTATTGCTCTTTAGGTCCCCCTTTATGCTGCATAGTTTAGTATTCTTATGCTTTTTGTGTCAAGTGACTTCTTAAGTTGTAAATTAAAGCTAAAATTTGTTAGTATTTTTTTTCTATATCAAACTTCCATTTGTTCAAGCATGGTTCTTATGCAGCTTAATGCAAGGATATCTTTATCTCCTATCATGAAGATTGCTGTTAATTTTGACTATGACGACCGGCAGCAATCCTTCTGTTTATTGTCCCGACCAATCACAGTTTATGCTTGTAATATGATCCTATTCTGATTTGAAAATTTCCCCTAATTTGTCCGTCTTGTTTGACTACACGGAATTACTAATTTCGACTGTGCCTTTTCAGTCTCCTGCAGAAGTTATTTCTACAAACTACTGGATTCTGCTGCAGTTATTTCCTATTTTTTAAGGCATAATTGGTACTGATTTACAGTGGATGTGGGGGCATCCAACTTCTATTATTCGTGTCCCAAATTGTTTCTCTTTATTTTTATGTTCATTAAAATTTAATCCATAAACTGCCTCATGTTTCACCAAAAAAGGCGTTGCATTATTTATGATTTGTATCAATAGATTTTTTTTGTTTAGGTGTATTTGATGTTTTTCTTCTTTTGCTGTTTTTCTCCTGCACTATATATATGTATGTATTAGCTCTTTGATGATTTAAGCAATGAAGAATTGTTCTTTCTTCTCTTTCTTTATGTCTGAGTTTTTCTTCTTGGACTATGTTCCTTCTCTTTCTTCTTGTACTTGGTACAAGGGAAAGTTCTTCTTACCTAGACTTTTAACCTTTCATATGACCCAATGTGGACTATCATTTTGAGGGCAAATCCTCTTCGTCTGAAGCCACCTTTGGTCCATATTTTATCATCCCTCGGCCCTCTAATTGAGCTGATAATAACTTAATCCCTTGCACGGTCACAAGTCGAATAGCCACATCTATGTTCAATGACACAATCTGTGATTAGGCATGTATTGACAATCTTCAACAAAATGGAGCAGCTAAAAGAAAAAAAAAAGTTATATATTGGAAGTTGCCAAGTACCTCTTTCTTGGCACCCATGCTCTCAGTTATTTTTTATAATAACTGAAATAAAAGAGAAATAAAAGTAATATTAATTGATAAATAAATATATTAATTCAGCATGTGGGCTAATCGTCGTTATGATTAGACTTAAGAGTCGAGAGCATCATTTCAAAAACGAAGGGAGGGAGAGAGTAAAGAATGCGAGAGAAAAAGAAACCGTAGGAGAAGTGGAGTAAATTTCGGGGCAGAGAAGAAGAGAGTAGAAATGACTGATTTCATGCGTAAGACGATATCTTGTCCTTGACGAAGAAAGGAGAAGTTGTGTCGCAGCTTGTTTTGAGTCGCTTTGCCGAAGTCGAAACAGAGTTTGTGCTTGCGGTGCTACATTGTGCCGCGAATCAAAGGCAAAGAAGAAGAAGAAGAAGAAGAAGAATGAGAAAGAGAAGTCGAAGGAAGAGGAAACCGTCGACGTCGAGTCTTAGCTCTATTTGTAGAGGAAAGAGGAAGTTGTAAGAAGAAGCTAGCACTGCGTATAGGTGAATCACGACCTAAGGTTAAAAGGATGGTGATTCGACGTACTGCTCTATGTCAAATCTCCATCGATAGGAGGGGGAACCCTCTGCGTGAGTTTGAGTAGGGCAGACAGCCGAGTAAGGCAAGTTTTATAAGTTATTTAAGTAATTATGTTATTTAATTAATTATATATATGTATGTATGTATGTATGTATGTATGTATGTATGTTATTTAAAGTTTAAGCTTAATTGTATGTGATAGCTGGATTGAAATTAATAAATCAAGAAAATTGAGGCAAAGTTGTGACATGAATTTCATGTGAGGAAAGGGGAAAACTTGCAGGCAATCAAATGATTTTATGGTGTGTTAGTTTTTTTATTAAACTATTCAATGAATTTGTAGGTGTGTGTGAGTGGTTAAATGCAATGTCAAATTTAATCAGGACTTTAATACAATAATTTTGGCTTTGAAGGAGAGAAAGTTCTGTGAAGCGAGCGGGTAATCGAGAAGATCAACCTGAAATTCTACAAGGTAAATGTTAAACCTTATGTTATTTAAGGGAATAATGACATAATTAGTTAAATTAATTAATACTATTAAAATATATTTAGATTGGGAAGTGTGAAGAATCCGATAAATCCTTGATATTTGAAGAAGGAAAAGAATCTTAAAGTTAAAAGCGGTTAGCATTTTAGTGATTTTTCTATATTTAAATAAGGCTTTCTTTAGGATGTAATTCTTGGAGTCATATGCATTTTTAATTGATTTAGGTGTTAGCTAAATGAAGTGAAGTGAACGGATAAAGTATTTCCGAAGTTTCTTGTAAGCAAAGGTGAGTGATTTTATTTTTTTATGTATTAAATTACTATTTTATTAAATCGAAAATTGCTTTGTTAAATGGTTTAGATTAAAAAAGATTTCATTACTGTATGCATTCTGAAAGTCGAAAATGGTATTACAAATGTGAGGAAAGTAACAAGCATATAAATGTATATTTTAAAGAGCTTTAAATTGATATGAAATGAAATATAATTATTAAGCATACATGACTACTCCCAAATAGTACTCACAGGGGATGCGATGTACCCATACACGTTCAAGGAAATGGTAAATGTGTACCTTCAAGTACAATTTGAGGGGACATTTATGTAGATGTTTTATAATACTTACGAGTACATTGTGAGGGGCTTTCGGATACATTTTTGACGATACATTCGGGAATGACGATAATTTTGTTATGACTATTAAAGATGTTAAAATGGTAAATACTTAAAGTGAAACGAGAATAGATAAAATTAAAGTAAAAGTTGAAGGTTTTATAAAATAATGAGCTGCATTTTATTTTGGTCATTCATGCATAACGTACGTATCATAATTTAATGCATATAAAAATTATAATTACTCGTTAAGTCAAACTTATAGTTGAAATTAATATTTTTTCAGGAAAAGAAACATTTTAAATTGATATATTTGGTAGGAGAGATTTTGTTTATAGGAGAATGACTGCAGTTGATAAGTACTAATTATGTTGTGTTTTTCCTTCAGATTTGATATACTATTCAATACTAGTTTGAGATGTGGTTTTCATATTATGTTTTTGTTTCTGATATTTAATTTTATTGCAATTTGTGAATCAGTGGCTCTTTTATATATTGAACGTTTTTTAAAAATTGTGAAAAGTAAAATGAAATGTTAACACCGTTCTATCGCAGTTCCCAACTTAGTTAATTCTAAGCACTGGGCTGGCTCGTAATATTTTTGGGATGAGAATGTATTGACTGCAGCCTACCACCTCTCTTTTATTCTCAACTTCAAAACCTCCATTTCTGGAGACTTATCTCCACTTTTCTTTGTAAATCATTAATTCTTGGTCTTATGGCTGCATTCATCATTACCATCTGAGCATGCTAGATCCCAGAGCTATCAGAAGTATTTCTTGGATAATAATACAATTGAAATTGCTATAAATGCTGCTTTGGCACCACTAAACGTTTCATAAATTCATGGATATAACCTTCCTTGAACAACAACCATTCTTTCTCAAACATGATATTCAAAGGAGATCTTATCTATTGATTATTATTTTTTTTGATCTTATTCTTGAATTTCTATTGCTAATCCTAGTCAAGATTTACGCGATGCCACTGGAAATCCTGCCATCAATTTGTTTTCCCTTCTTGCCTCTCTCTTAAAAAAAATGATTTAATACTCTAAAAGAAATTTTGTCACAAGTTGATCTTGCTTACACAAAATAATACCAAAGTTTGTAACATAATCCCAGCTCGATTGGAAAACCACAAGATAACAAGGATATAGAACTCTTCAATAGTGTTATGTTCTATGATGTCTTTGAAAAATATATTATCCTTTAACTTTGTGCCTTCCCTAGTTGTTGATAATTTATTTGATGTTAGGATCATCCTACTTTTCATCTTTGGTGCCTCATAAATAGATGAGACTTTTTTGCGTTGCTAAGAGCAATTTATGGGAGAATTGTATGCTAGCCTATTGATGGTGCCACTTCTACTTCTGTAGAAATGAGAAGTTCAGCTCGTGTCCTGGTGAGCCGGTTGATTGCTTCACAAAATCATGAAAATATTTAATTGGGGATATCTTTAAAAGCACTTTTCTTAGTTTTTTTTTACTTTTATATTTTATGTTTCTTTATTGTTTTATTTCAGAATTATTTTCTTTTCTAGTTTAGACTAGAGTAAGTTTGTAAATGAGGAGGGATTTGTTTGTCTATATATATGTACCCTATATGTAAATAATCGAATGAAGTAGTTTTCCTCCTAGAGTTTTTCTTTTTCTACATTGTATCAGAGTCTCATTCAATGAGTTTGGGTCGGCTTCATCGTTAGGGCGACTATCATCCGCTTTGAATGACAATTCTTTGTTTTGAATGTTCACTGTTTCGTCTGCTTCAATCGTCCGCTGCTTTGTCTGATTCAAATGACATAGAACCATCAACTTTGAAAGATACACGATATGAGTTGACCTTGTCCAGGATGATCTGGGACTGCTTTGAGTGAAATCTTCTTTCTGCGATGACATCTTCATATGGGATGTTTGAATGAATCAACCTCAACGTCTAATCCATAAAACAAACCTAACTTCCTCTTGCTGCCCAACCTCCTCCTTGCAGTTGGAAATCCTTCTTGTCTTATTGCAGGCCCTCACCCCTCTTTCTTATTGCAGGCCCTTCCCTGTTCTCCTTTGTCTTTGGAGCTCTCCTTGCACCTGAAATCTTCTTGTTGTAAGGCCCTTTGTTGAAATCTCTTCAGTCAATATACATGCCCTCAACCAGAGCCCCTCCTCTTCTTCCTAGCATCATAATTCTCCCGTTAGGATCTTATTTGTTCAATTTTTGTCGTTGGAATCTTCCCAACAACTAATCCTTCTCCATTGATTCCTCTTTGTGGGAACCTTCTTTATTGGAATCCTCTTGTCCCGCAACAACAAAAACAACAATAACAACAATAACGATAGCAAGCATAAGCAATAACAACATCATGAGTCAATTTTTCTCCTTTCCTATACTTGTCGTTCCTCTACTTGCAGAAATTATAGTCAACTCTCTGCAATTAGCAACTGACCAAGTATGGGATGATGATGCAAGTTCTACTCCATAGGTTATTTTTGAACACACAAACCTATTGACACACCTCATTAAGATATACTTCTCTCATCTTGTCAGTAATGAGAGATTTTAAACTTGGATCATAGATTCAAGAGCCTTTGATCATATGACCAGATAGATCAATTCTCTAGTCAACTATGAAGAGGCTTCTACATCTATATCGATCACACTCACAGATGAATCATATTAAAAATTGCTGGAAAAGGAGATGTGCAACTTTCTCGGGATATTACTATTTACGTTTATTTTGTATGTCTGTACTAAAATTTGATTTCAATCAGTAAGTTTACTCATGCGATGAAATGTATAACTAAATTTCTTGTAAACTCTTATGAATTTCAGGTGGTAGAGTCGGGGAAGGTGATTGATAGTGTTGAAATGCACCAAGACTTATACCCACTCAAGGAGAATCTCTTTCTAAACACAAATGATCCCACCTCCATTTTATCTCCATTTTCTGAGTCTGTTGAATTTGTCTGTCAAAAAATAGGTCATTTTATGGCATTGTTGCTTAAGTTATCCTTATCCTCATTTATTTATGAATAAAATATCTAGTTCTTATTAATGTGAAATTTATCAATTTGCCAAACACTAGAAATAGTTATCTTATGACCAGAAACCCTCACTTTTTTCATTATCCACAGAGATATTTGAGACATTTAAAGGTGAAAATTCTAAATGAGACTAGATGATTTGTCTTATTTATTGACGATCACACTAGAACTATTTGAGTATTCCTAATGAACGAGAAATTTGAAACAACTCAATTCTTCCCAACTTTTCATGATGATTTAAACTCAATTTCAATGCAAAATTCATATTCTCAAAATTGATAATGCGAAGGAATATTTCAATTCCATAATTGAGTCGTATCTTTCAAAAAATGGAATAATCCATGTGAGTTTATCTATTAATTCCCCTTAACAAAAATGTGATAACTGAGAAAAAAGAACATAGATCTCATTAAGGTATCCTCCAAACCTTATGCCTTCAAAATTGATATTCATTTGCCCTCTCCCCATGAACCTCATATTTGGGATAGGATTGATTCTAAAAAAATGGGACATAAATGAAATTGTAGTATTTTCTAGTAACAATGGAGTAAATCATAAACCCATTTTTGTTGGCTGCATACCTAAGAAAAATACACTAGATATTTGAGGTCAAGTTTTGTGGGATTTTGGAATAGATGTGAACAAACGATATGCACACAAAGACTTTAAGTGTATGCCTGAAGCGAGCTTTGACGCGATGGTAGCTAACCATCAAAGCATGATGCAGAATTTTGAAGTTAAGTACCTGACTAACCATTCTATTGATAAAGTTTGTTTCAGTAAGAACTACCTCTCCCAAAATTATTTTTGAAACTTGATGAGAAATCATAATTGAATAGGATACCTCAAGGAGATCTATGTTCTTTTTTTCCAGTTATCACATTTTTGTTAAGGGGTATCAATACATAAATGGATTATTCCATTTTTTTAAAGATACGACTCAATGATGGAATTGAAATATTCCTTTGCATTATCAATTTTGAGAATATGAATTTTCCATTGGAATTGAATTTAAATCATCATGAAAAGTTGGGAATATTTGAGTTGTTTCAAATTTCTCGTTCATTAGGAATACTTAAGTAGTTTTAGTGTGATCGTCAATAAATGAGACAAACCATCTAGCCTCATTTAGAATTTTCACCTTTAAATCTCCCCAAATATCTCTGTGGATAATGAGAAAAGTGAGGGTTTTTGGTAATAGGATAACTATTTCTAGTGTTTGGCAAGTTAACAAATCTCACATTGATAAGAGCTAGCATTTTTATTCATAAATAAATGTGGATAAGGATAACTTAAGCAACAAAGTTATAACATGACCTATTTTTTGACAGACAAAGTCAAAAGACTCAGAAAATGGAGATAAAATGGAGGTGTGATCATTTGTGTTTGGAAAGAGATTCTCCTTGAGTAGGTTAAGTCTTGGTGCATTTCAACATTATCAATCACATTCCCTGACTCTACCACCTGAAATTCACAAGAGTTTACAAGGAATTTAGTTTTACATTTCATCTCACGAGTAAACTTACTAATTGAAATCAAATTGCAGTACAACTGTTGATCATACAAACAAAGGGAAATCGTAATATCCTAAGAAAGTTGTACATCTCTTTTTTCAGCAATTTTTTAATATGATCCATTTGCAAGTGTGACCGATCTAGATGTAGAAGCATCTTCATAGTTGACTAGAGAATTGATGTATCTGGTCATATGATCAAAGGCTCTTGAATCTATGATCCAAGTTTAAAATCTCTCATTACTGACAAAATGAGAGTAGTATATATTATGTGTTGTGTCATCAGGTTTGTGTGCTGTTCAAAAATAACCTATGGAGTAGATTTTGACATCATCATCCCATACTTGGTCAGTTGCTAGTTGCAGAGAGTTGACTGTTGTTTCTGCAGGTAGAGGAACGAATTATAGGAAAGGACAAAAATTGACTCAAGATGTTGCTTTTTTTTATGCTTGTTATCATTATTGTTGTTGTTGTTTTTGTTGTTGCGGAACATGAGGATTCCAATGAAGAAGGTTTCCGCAAAGATGAATCAATGGAGAAGGATCTATTGTTGGGAAGATTCCAACGATAGAAATTGAACAAATAAGATCCTGATTGGAGAATTATGATGCGTAGGCTAAAAGAACCTCCTCCAACTCGTCACAAAGGAGTGGTGGGAGATAGTTGAAGTTTAGTTGAATGGTCTCGTTCTGGTGATCTTTCTGATTCTTCTTTATTTGTCGTAACTTCTCTTGAAAAGACCGTCTTCTTCGAGAGAGCGTAGTAGGCGGCGTCTTCGTGAATTCTCACTTCATGTATTTAGAACGGTTGTAAGTGTCCTTTAATGCAATGTTCTTGTACATCTTTGTAATACTTGATGTATTGTTAAAGCGAAGACGGGACCATATTGTATTTGTGAAGTCACGGTCGACCAAGCAGAGTGTTGAATGAAGTATCTGCATCGATGATATGGAATTTTGCAATTGTTACTAGATCTCCAATTTTCATTTGCATTGTTATATATCTGAGGGCTCTTTCTCCTTTCTGATTGAATCCTCTTAGCATCATCTTATCTGTGGAGAGCTCTCGCGAGTCGATGTCCAAGTAAGCTAACCTCCGTAGACTCAACATGTTAAGCGGCGCTCCAGGATCTACTAACACCCTGTAAAGCACGAACCTGTCGATGTTGATGGAAATGTAGAGCGGGCGGTTGTGGTCGGCAATACCGAGTAGCAAATCTTCGTCGGTGAAGGTTACGTCGGGCTGTTCCTTCAAAGTATAAACTCCATCTGAGGACGAGCTAGCCAATTGAGCTAAGCAAATTTCTGGATCAAGTAGAGCCTTGACTAGATTTTCTCTCATCTCGTTTGACAGGATTAGAGCATCGTAAATACTTAGTTTGACTAGCAACTTCCTGAGATGAGTTAGTACATTGTAATCAACTTTATTTAAATGTCTAATCTCGTTTCAAATTTGTACTTCTTTCGTTGCTGGAGGCAGTTCTTCTTGAGTAATTATCTGTTTTCCTTTCTCCACTGAAGCTGTTCTTGGAGGTAGCATTTTTCCACTTCTTAAATATACTTATATTATTTCTTCCTCCTTCGGATCCGAAGGTTCTCCTATAGCTCTAGATGACTCTTTTGGTACTGTTTCCATATCTGAAATGTCCAAGTTGATTGCAAGTGGAGTTCCTTTGCACTCGAGAACTGGCTCCTCGTTTCTTGAACTGTCGTAACTGGTGTTGTCGATATCTTTGTCAACGTTTTCAACTGAAACTAATATGATTTAAGGATCATTTTGGGAATCAAAATCGGGGTTAGATAGATTATGATTAGTTATGTTATCACCAGAGACAGTAAGAATGTAGCCAAAGTCACTCTTTTAATTATACGACTCCGGAGGAGAGAAAAAGAAATTATACAGAGTAAACGGTTCGAGGGATTTCTCCCCCAAATCCGAGACAACCAATCTAACGGAGGTAGTCCCTATCTGGCCTTCATGCTATCGATCTTTGTCTCGTCGAAGACGTCTTTTTTCTTGATCTTCAGCTGCGGAAGTCTCTCTGGTGTGATCTCCATCTTCGGCTTAGGATGTAGCAGACTCCAAACAACGGCTTGTTCCGAAGCATTCTGTATCTGATCCAATATCTTTTTGGAAGACTTGGTCCAAACTGTGCTCCATTCGTCTCTGTCGGCATACAGATCTATCAAATAGAATGGCTTGGCCGAAATTATATTTACAGAACATCTTTCAAGTTCTTTTAAATATTCTTCGGTATGGTTATATTTCTTTCTTTGAAACTTCTCTTTAGTCAATCCTTAAAGCTGAAGCAATTCTCTATGGTATGTCCAAGCAACCTGTGCTACGGGCAGCAGTTGGGCTGATCCTTCAAGTTGGCTTTTTCTAATTTCTTCGGCTCGGGCAATTTGAACTCTGGTTCTTTATCAAATTCTAGAACATCTTTGCCACATCATCTTTGAAGGAGTAATTCTTAAGTAGTTGTTCTGACACCGACGAACCCTATCTTTTGTCTGTCATGTACAGCCTCTGTTGCTGACCAGACTGATTGTGCTGCTGACTGTAGTGTTGAAAACGAGGCTAGCCGTACTGCTGAGACTGACTGCACTGAGGCGGTTGGGGGTGTTGTGGTGACTGCTGCTCTGCTTGAAACCTCATCGGCTGTTTGCGCTTGTCGACCGTTGCCACTACGCCAGATCTCTTCTCATATGCCGTCGTTGACCTAGGCTTTTCCGTCTTTTATGCAGGCTCCAGATTGCTTGATTTTCTCTTGTAAACTGCTGGTCTTACTGAGTAACTTCCCGAAGAACTTAATAGTAAGACCCTTAAGCATGAAAGCCACTGGACTGTAGGTACTCTTAAGTAGCATCTCGATCGCATGTTGTTATTATAACTGCGGTTCACACTTCATGCTTAAGTTCCTCCTTCTCAGAATGTAATCGACCAGGGTCTCGTCGGGCTTCTGCCGTTCCATTACAAGATCTCTTATAGTGACGTGGTGTTGCGCGCCGGCGAATCTTTTCGCGAACATGTTTTTCATCTCCTTCAAGTTCTTCATTGGTCCATTGGGCAGCTCAGCATACCAATCAAACGCTATCTCTGACAAACTGCTGACGAACTATCAGAATAACAATGCTTCACTTCCTCCTGCATTGCAACAACTGGCTTTGAAGTGTGTTATATGCTGACGAGGATTTCCTGTTCCATCGAACGTCTTGAAAGTAGGGGACACAACCTTTGGGGTATGACACGACATCGAATTTCTTTGGGTAGGGTATACCCTTTGAAACTGATGCCTCGCCTTTGGACTAAACCAAGGCACTCCGAACTTGTTGTTCAACCGTCTATTTGATATCTTTCTCTGGTAGACTCCGAGCTGAATCCTTCTTTGGCGACTCGTTTTCGTTAGCAGAATCTGATATGTATAATTTCAAGCTGATTAACTTCCAGAGATGCTGTTGGTCGTGACTGTGACTGTCTGTGTATTGTGGCCATGACAGTCATGGCAGCAACCATCTTTTCCATCTTTTTTTCTATTCGACTTATCTGCTCATCTCTTAACAAAATGGCCCTCTGGAATTCCTCCGCAGCGTTCTCCTCAGATGAAGGAGCATCACGCGCAGATGACATGACCCTTATTTCAACGACATTGATCTTCATGAATTCTTCCTCCATATAGTCTGACAGGTAGTATTCTCGTCATCTATTCGGAGCTTTCAGACTTTATCTTCAACCATTTTTCGTTTCATTAACTTGAGGTCTGTAGGACTTTCTCGACTGTCACTCCTCTCTGCAACTGACTCTGAGACAACGACAGTAGTGGCAACAAGAACACCAGACTCACAATCCAATTTAAACTTTTCAGAATGTACTGGTACAACAACCTTCGGTATCCACACCCTCCTCACGAAAGTCAGCGCCTTGAGACGGAGTGGCTCGGCGGGGACATAAGAATGTCTAGGAGAGGTGTGCTCCCTAAGATGTAGATCATGTACAGAGGAAGGTAATCCTCTCCTACTCTTTCTCTTCGAGAATTCCTTATAATCATCGGCAGATGGTACTCACGGACCTAGCCGAGTCTTGACCGATCTGTGCTCTGCGGACGTCAGAGTGGCAGTAGTTGCATCTGTAGTGGTGGCATCAACACGCTTCCCCAAACGGCCTCTAAGGGTCCGTTTGGGAAAGCTTTTAAGTGCGGCGGCGTTTTTAAAAACGCCGCCTCACTGTTTGGTTAGCACTTATTTGTGCTTAACCGAAAACCCGGTTTTTACTTTTACGGTACCGGCGATACGCGCCTCCGTGGGCGCGTTCGCGTTATTTTCTCGCGGATCCGGTGAAAATTTACCCTTCGCCCCGTGACCCCGCGTGAAGCCCCTCGATCTCGCTCGGTAAACCTAGCTCCGCCCCTCTCCGATCTCGCTCGATCCCGCTCGATCTCGCTTCCCTCCTCTCAGATCTCGCTTCTCTCCTCTCCGATCTCGGTCGATCTCGCTCGATCTCGGTCGATCTCGGTCGATCTCGGTCGATCTCGCTCGATCTCTCTTGGTAACCCTAAACTCGATGTCTTAGGGTTTGCGTTATGAATTTTTTTTTTGTTGCTACTGGTTCCAAAAAGTGAAGATTGACTTCATTGTAGCAATTTTATTTATAAGCTCTTTTTTCACATTTCAAAGCATGAATTTTTGATGAAAGGGATGGATGGTTTGAAAATAATCTGGTTCTGCAAGCACAATAAAGAAATGCAACAAGAAGGAAGATAATAGTATCTTAACCAAGTGATTTCTAGAAATATTAGTATCTCCCCTCTCTGAGAGGGTTATTTCTTCCACAAGTTAGATCAATCTTCATATTGCTAACAAGAACATCTTCTTCTCTCAATTGCGGTCCAGATTGTTTTCTACAAAGTGCCAATAGCTCAATTAAGGAAAAAAATGGGAGTAGAAAAAAATTTCCAAAGAAATATGTATAAGCATAAAACAACGATAAGTAGAACTCTGGAGCGTACAATATCCCGTGATGTGATGTCTTTAAAATAGTCAAGCTTGTTTTGGGAACGACGTATTCATTGCAAACTCGCTAATAGATAAAAATATAAATTGAAACATTTTACATTATAAATTAATAACTCGTGCTAATCGATGGCATGATCTCTTTTTTCATAGCTGATTATAATGAACACTTGATTGAAGGAATGCAAGTCTAGGGGCGTACCATCACCTTGTATAATTCCCGTCTCTCAATTCGCAGGATAAGTTCTCTAGATTCCTTCAGTTCTGGATCAGGCGATATTTCAATAGTTTTAAGTATGTCATCACAAAGCTGAAAAAATATGATGATATAAGTTCTGACATGTTATGCATTTGATGAGATATTTTGAAAAATGAGCGGAATTTTGATCTATATTGATACGAAATTGCTCGGTTTTATGTTATTTTCTTACTTCTACTACTTAAATCGAGGCACGGCGAAGTAAACCAAAGCAAAGAATCTAATGGCTTCTTGTTATTTTCAAAACATTATTAATAGAAATGATGGAAGTGCAAATGATCACAAATGAAATACAATTTTTTGTATGTTCTTCAAAGTTATGCTTAGCTTCATATGTTGTTCTTCGGCTTGCAATTGCCAAATGAAAGACACCTTATCAATACAGAAGTTATGTACATGATGTACATGATGTAGGCGGCCGTAGATGACGATACACATGATATCCCGCCTGAAGCATTTGAGTATCACTTGGGCCGTACAATTCCACATGAGCAAAATGAGTCACGTAGTGCATGCAATCGAGATGGTGAAGGTGCTTCGCAGATGGCAGACTTTAAGAGAAGAAATAGCCAATGTCATCAGCCAATCATGAATGAACCTTTGTTGTTACTCCTACGAGCATTATATATTGTGTTATATGTTTTTAATATGGATTGAATGTTAGAGGATGTTTTATTATCTTGCAAGAATGGCTAAAATATTCGAAAATGAATTCCAATGAAGCTCTTAGTATTGAAATAAATATTAGATACATTCTATTAATCTTATCAGTCGAGATTAGATCGACGGGTGTTTCAAAAATATATGAGCTTTGTTTAAAGCTAAAAGGCAAAAGAAAAGTTGTGGTTAGATTTGAATGCAGCTTTCTTGTTTAATCCGTCACAATCTCTTGTTTAATTTATGCTCGTCTCTATTTTTTGGGTTGGTTTCATAATTTGGAGGGCACTCGCTCCGAACATGTTAAATGCCCGGCTCGGTCTTGCATGTATTTCATTCTTGTTTGACTATAAATCATGCATGATTTGATGAAAATCACATAACTCATAAGATTTTCAAGCTAAGGTTATAGCTGCTCCTTTTGCATCATTTGGGGGATCGGTTCTCATAATTTTTATATGATGAAAATCACATAACTCATATAAATCATCCATGTTGTTATAGCTCGCTCCCTTTGCATCATTTGGGGAGCTTTGTTTCTCCGTTTTAAGTGCCTCTATGGCTGGTCCCTTTGCACCTACTTTTGGGGGCTCAGTTCTCCATAGGCATAGAACTTTCCATATAGCTTCCAGGATGTCTTCTTTTTTTTTTGTCTTTGTAATAGTTGCAGCAGAGAATGTAGTTGAAAAAAGATTTTATCCTTTTGGAGAATGTTCTAACACAAAAAGTTTTTGTTAAGATGCAGATGTTGTTATGATATCACAGTGGTTTGGAATTGCACGCATACATATAAAAGTTTTTGTTACAATAAATGTATATCACTATTTTTGGGACCCTTTGCACCTGTGATGGGGATTGGTTTCGTGTTTTTGCTGCCTCGCAACTGCCCTCTTTGCGGTTATATGGGGCTCGGTTTTGTGTTCTATTTGTTGTCTTGCAGCCTATCCTCTTTGCAACTATGGGGGCTCGATTTTGTGTTCCGTTTACTCGCATTGCATACCCCTCTTTGCCTCTATGGGGGCTCGGTTCGTGTTCTATTTGTTGCATTGTAGCTCCCTTAATAGTGGTGATGATGATGATAATCGAATACTTTTAACAATTGCTTTTTTACTTCTCGAAATCTCACCACAACTGGAGCTATGTGCAAGCCTTATTAATTTCCGATCTCTATGCCGACAAGCCATTGTAGGAGAATGACTCATTGCTTAATTAAATGCTCTTTTACTTGCCGAAAATCTCACCACAAACTGGAGCTATGACTCATTTCTATTTATTCTGCGTCATGATCTCTGATAGGGAAAAACTGTGCTCTGTTAAATAACTTGGTTCTGAATTCAGTCTGCTTCATGATTCTAACAACAAGGATCAGATCATCCTTCATGAAAAAGAAGAAGTGAGCAGCAATCTCTCTTGCTGGTCCCCTCCACCATTAATGAATACATGGAGAAGTTGTTGGCCATCTCTTCTTCTTATTCACGCAATAGCATGAATAGTTAATGTGATATGATAACAGCTTGGATGGCCCTACTCTTGTAGGGCAACCGCTGGTTGTGATAAGTACCGCATTGGTGTTTTTGAAATGAGAGAGCTTTCATATTATTGTCTTTATAATAATTGAAATATCCATTAGATTCTTTACTCTTGAGTATGAAAGTTCTTTCTATATTTGTGTAATGCTGATGGAAACTTGATTTTTTATGTATTTAGACAATAGTGATAATGCCAATCAATTTCTTTCCCTTTTTAGCTGACCTTTTTTACTATTAATACTGGATTACAGCTTGGATGACCCTACTCCTGTAGGGCAACCGCCGGTTGTGATAAGTACTTGCACTCGTGTTTTTTTGCTAGAAAGATCAAATTGAAATGTGTTTTCATATTTGAGCTAAGATGGAAAGTTCTCATCTTGCGAAGCACCTCACTCGCTCGACTTGAAATCTCTTTACCTCCACCTTCCATTGTGAATTAAAAACCAGCAGTTTCTCTTCAAGTTGGCTCCTTTCTTCCCTCCTTGCCTCCCTCTCCCTCTTATCACTCTTTCCAATGGCTCAATCATACTTCCCTCTTCGTTGGGAGAGCACTGGTGACCAGTGGTGGTACGCTTCCCCAATCGACTGGGCATCAGGCAACAGCCACTAAAAGCATCCCCCACTGCTGCAGGTTTTTATGTTTTTTTATCTTTTTTCGGTATCCAGAATTTTAGCTTTGCTTGCTTGGAGAATTTGTATGGTTGGTATCCGGAATTTTAGCATTGTCGTAGGCATTTCTTGTTTAATGTGTTTAATTGAAAGTTAGCTATGGAAGTTAGGAGCGATTATTTGAATTCTATACTTGAGGGATATTTTATTATGTTTAAGGATATACTTGAGCGAGTTATTTTGAGCGGTTTTATTATGTAGGAGAATGACTCATTGCTTAATTAAATGCTCTTTTACTTGTCGTAAATCTAACCACAATCGAAGCTACGTGCAAGCCTTATTAACTTCGATTCATGATTTTAATAACAAGGATCGGATCATCCTTCATGAAAAACAAGAAGTGAGCAACAATCTCTCGTTGCTGTTCCCGTCCACCATTAATGAATACATGGAGAAGTTGTTGGCCATCTCTTCTTCTTATTCACGCATAGCATGAATAGTTAATGGGATATGACCATTGCTCTTTGTTTCCACTGAGAAGAATGAATTACAATTCATAATTATTTACATTTCGAGATCTAACTTTTGTGTTTTCAATTTACAATTCATAAGTATTTACATTCCCGAATGAACCTTTGCTCTCAGTAGTGTTGTTTATATATATATATATATATATATGTATATTTGTCGTTTGCTTGGATAACTCGAGAAGTGCAGTATACATGGTTTGCTACATGGTTTCACTTGTTTGGTGCTCGCTGCTGATCGGGGATGCTTTCAGTGGTCGTTGCTGTCATTGGAAAATTTTATCGTATGCCGCTCTTCTGTAAACGGTTTTATTGGGAAGCTCGGAAATAATTGTAACTTAAGGGTGTTTAGGTGTTGTGATTTGTAACGGCAATGTGCTAGAAATTCATGTAAATAAGTAGGTTCCAGAGGTTCATGTAAATCATTTTGTATTGGAGTAATAAAAAATTTCTATCGCTCTTTTCCCAGTGGATGTAGGTCACTTCGACCGAACCACGTAATTTGTTCATGTCCATTTTCTAGTTATTTGTTTTTATTTATTGATTGGTGAAACATTTTACATTTCTACTTTCTCGTGCAATGGCGTTAAGCGGATTGGACACCCCGTGCATATGAGTGCAAATCCGAGGATAATCGTTCTTAACTTTGTAATGTTGATAATCGTAAGCATAAATTCATCGAGATAAATTTTATATGGCCAAAACTCTTGATATGCTATGCAAATTTTCCATTACTCTATTATCCAAATGATTGTAAAACATATTAAATATTTGCGGTGAAGATGAAGCTACTGTGTCTCAGAATGAAGTCCGAGCAAGTATTATGCCGAGTGCGGATTGCCTTCCTCAGTACTAACGTCACGTAAGCGAACATACGACTGAGCGACAGGTTCTATGGATGCTCTCGGTGGGGACAAGGACCATAGGATCTGCAAGTTCGTGTCAGGTTGAAAGTGACGTCCGTCACTACATTATCTCAGCCTAACACCGTTCTTGGGATCCATGGGATCACAAGATCGGGACATTGCTTCTAATTCGGTCGCTTCCCATTCGAACAAGTTTGCTCCCACTATCGTTCCGTCGAAATGTACAACGATAATGCGTGACGTGCTTCTTACATTATAAAATGAATGTTGTCATTGTTCTCCTTATAATTTTATCACGTTATTTCTTCTTTTATTTAGTGTTTCATGAAACCTACTATTGTAGTGTGATTTAGTATGTTTTTCGTATTTAGGTTTCATGGTTTAGTTATTTTGTTTCGGATTAGTACTTAGTATTTTAAATGTATCGTTATATTTTGAAATATTTTTTAATATATATTTTTGTCCTGTTTTAAATTAGGAAATGATCAGGTGACGTATATGTGAATAATTTTTAAAGAAATAAAATAAATAAATTTATAATATGTTTGAAAATAAGATATAATTTTTTTAAATAAGATTTTATATTTAAAAGAAAATTTTAATATTTTAAATTAATTTTATTTATATTTTAATTAAAATTTTATATCTTAATAAGCATATTATTAATAAAGTAAGACCCTAAATATGTAATTTTTATACAAACAAATTGAATATAAACCGTTTTCAAACCGCACAAACCAAACAACTAAACAACTTATTCATTTCGGTGCGTAATGATCATTTATCCACAAACGGACTGAAATCACTGTTTCAGTATACGCTCAAACCAAACGTACAAACAAATTTATCCAAATCACTGACGTATCGACGATTATCCGGATAGTTCGCTTATCAGCAGTGTTCTGGATAGTTCGCAGCTCTCCCAAACAGACCCTAAAAGGCGTGCTGATGTGGTGTCCGAAAATTTCTGTATCGGACGGACGGGTCTTTCCTTTCTCAGAATCTCGTTTTTCATTCTTAGGGATATTGCACATCCCATTCGCTTAAGGAGCTTGGCAACGAAACGTCCTTCTTTATCGGCCAACTTCTGGAAAACTGTGCGGACTCGGGTGACGGGTGTGGGCCTCTCTCTCACCTCGTCGCAACCATGTGGTGACAATAAAGCAGCAACAATCTTATGGAGGCTTTCATCTCCAGTAGTATCAACCAATGAGGCGAACCGACTCCCTCGAAGGAGCGGAGTGGTCTCCGGTAAACCTAGTTCCTCCTAGTGAGTAATCTCATCAATCACTGAAAGTCTTTCAACTTGTGTCCTGACGGCCTTGAGAATCTTGCGGTGGCGGTTCCTCCTTTGAGCCCTAGTCGGTGGGGTACTCTAGAGC
Source organism: Papilionanthe hookeriana x Papilionanthe teres (assembly GCA_022702705.1). Lineage (NCBI taxonomy): Eukaryota > Viridiplantae > Streptophyta > Magnoliopsida > Asparagales > Orchidaceae > Papilionanthe > Papilionanthe hookeriana x Papilionanthe teres. Next base: position 51,501,797 of record CM040423.1, on the reverse strand, counting down.
TGGAATCAATCTCAAATAGAGACGGCGCGGCAAGAAAAGCATTGGAATCTCCTTCAAACAAAATTTCCTTCCCTTTGGTTGACGGGAAGGTAGGTGCGGTAGGGTTAACGACTCTCTTGGGCATGGAGACGACTGACTTGACGGGGGCGGGAGCAACCTTCACCTTCTTAGCAGAAGGGAAGTCATGGTGGTAGTTCAGGCCGAACTCGGCAGATGGTTCTTGAATTTCGGGGGCAGCAACTTTCACGAAGATGAACAGGGCTTTTTCAAGCACAACTTTGAAATCACTGAAGTTTAGGAGGTAGATATGCAAATACATTAGTATTGGGTAATGAGTGGCATGTCAATGCTCCTTGTGTGTGTGTGTGTGTTCTCATTTGTGCCAGAGGCTGCATGTTGGAGCTAAGCTCTTTTGGTGGCGTGGTTGAGCCAATCTCCTACTGATGTCACTCTAAATTAGGGCAAGGGAAATTTAATCCAAATAGTTTACTTTTTCCTCTTACATTACGAATGTTAAGCTGGTCTTTATCTGGGTGTTGGCAAAGGTAGCATTATAGATTTATATCAACAGGCCAGTAGATCATTTTTCTCGTTTAGTTAACTTCAGCTTTCAAATTTTCTTTGAAAAGTTGATTGATGCAGTCCATAAAGTATATGTATATTTCTACTGATCGGCTGTTACTGCTATCATGAAGATCAAGCTGCCAAAGCTATTTTATTTGTGCGTCACTTATGAGCTTGTTTTCGTGTTATCATGCATTTGTTTATTATCAGTTAATCTGTTATTGGCATTTATGATATTAGTTTCGAGTCATTTATTTGTTAGTAAGGAACATTTGAGTAACTGTATTCCTGAAGGAGCCTTCTACTTAAAATATTCTTTAGGTTAATCTAGTTTTATATTTTGAATAATGAATTTTTCTTGTTGATAGTCATGAAAATTTCAGCCTTCTCTTCTTCTTCAATTGACACAGCCTGTAATAATCTAGATGCGTTGATGATTCTATGCATTGAGAATTCTTGGCGAATCTTCTCGAGATTCATTATTTATCTTCTTCTTTATCCACATTCTCCCTCTCCTCCGACTCTCCAACTGATCCATCAATCATCACCTTCGTACATCACCAGTGCTTGATGAAATGAGTTTTATGTTCTATCATATATTCTCATGTATTTCAAATATGTTTGGCAGGGTTCCAGTGATATTGATCAGCTAGGTAAAATATTTGCAGCTTTTGGAACTCCAAAACCCTTCCAGTGGCCCGATATGGTGTACCTTCCAGACTATGTTGAATACCAAAATGTTACATCACCTCCACTCCGTTCACTGTTTCCCATGGCAAGTGATGATGCTTTAGATCTCTTATCAAAGATGTTCACTTATGATCCAAATGCGAGAATATCTACTCAGCAGGCCCTAGAACACAGGTGCACCTTGTTTCTTTGCCCGGTCGTCTTTGTTACTTGTCAGCCAGGGCAGAACCAGCATTATTTTTTAGTGGGCAAAATTACCAAATATTTAATTTTTTGTTTAAGTATTGGGAAAAAATATATCGAGAAGGGACAAAATTACTAAATTGCCTAAACTATATATAAAAAAATTATTAAATTATACTAAAATAGTGAGATCTCAATTTCCAGGGCGTGCAATTGCTCACCCTGGATATAACCTGACTCCGCCCCTAGTCTCGGCTACTTTACTTTCTTCTTGTCTTTGAAATGCATTTTGGATTTATCACAATGGATCTTAGTTTCTTTCGATCAGATACTTCTCATCCATGCCAGCACCGACTAAACCTGCTTTACTTCCAAGACCGCCTCCAAAAGGCGAATCTCTGAATGAAAGACCACTGGACTTGAATGTGGAGTGTGGTCCAGTTGTGCTTTCTCCGCCTAGAAAGTCAAGAAGGGTGACGGTTAAACCTGTCGGTTTAGAAGGGCCTGCACATAATAATAACACTGTAAGAGTCGATGAGAATGACAAGGCGTCAAGAGGAGTGGGTGAATCTGGCCTTAGTGGGCACATTCCAATGTCTATAGATTTGGAAGCTATGTTTGGTTATACAACAGCTCCAAGGCCAAAACTCAATAGGTTTGCCCCCTATCCTTTTTTGCGTGTGGCACGCACACATATCTAACGCCTAATTTTTACCTTTTTTACATTTATTCCACCCAAATCTTTCATACCACATAAAAAATACCACTATTTTAATTTGTAAAAGTAAAATACAACTTTTCATGCATAGGTAGGATGATATGTGTGTAAAAAATAAAGCTTAGGTGCTATACATGTAAATACATTGGAATTGAGTGGTATGTATGTAAATCTTCCCATCTTTTTAGGGCCATTTACATACATAGCTCCCCTAAACATTCATATTTACATACCACTCGAGTCTTTAATATCACATTAAAAGTACCACCATCACTATCATTTACAAAAAATACATTTTTTATACATAGGTTTATGACACCAAGCTGTTATGAATATAATTATCAAGCTTTGAATGTTAGCTAGCTAAATACGAAAGAATTGTGTGGTATTTATTTAAATTTCCCTTTTGTTATAGTTAACCGTTATGGCTGATGAAATTTCTTGGCATGCTTCTCTCGGTTGCAGCGTTGATAGGTCTCACTTGAAAAGAAAACTTGACTTGGATCCTGAGTTTGAATAAAGCTCCTTTCCCTTACTAATGGCAGAGCCTCAATTTTCAGCTAATGCTTGGAACTTTCAAGCGACGATACCATTCAAAGATAAGGTGAGTGTGCGTTCGCTGGAACTGGTCATTTTATATTATTTATTGGCTGTAGTTTGGTCCACCTGATTCAGCTTACAAGAAATCCAAGGGCTATTATATTCCCCCCACTAAAAAAAAAGAAAGTAAAAACCCTGAGATGGCAGAATTACGTTCTATAGAAAGATTTCTCATTCAAGTATTTGATTTAATATGTATTAAAAAGTTTTTAGTCTATATGTTCCTTTGATTTTTATTTGATGTTGGTGTGGAAATTTTGCATGGCTGCTGATGTTAATTACAGGCGTAAAGTGTTATAAGAGGTTATTGCAGGGAGAGAACTTTAAAATGGCATGTCCATGCTTCAGAAGAGTTGTTTTCTGGGCTGATGCTAACATTTTGTCTTTGGACGGTATAATCTAGGCAGTTAAATTTGTTCATGTAATGGAGCATGATCTATATCACACAGCTCATCCTTGGGTCGTGGATGTGAGATGTTTTGTGCATATAGTGTTCGCGGGTATTAGGGGTGTAAGTGAGTCAAGCTCGGCTCCATAAGTGACTCGTAAACCGAGCTCGATGAGCTAATAGGTCGAGCTTAAATCAATTTCGACTCCACTCTGTAGCTTCGTGAGCCTATTCGTTTACAAAAATATTAAAAATATACTAAATTTTATTATTTTATTTTTTGAGTTATTAAAAATATTTTAAAAAATAATATTTTTTATTATATATTTCATGATTTTTTTTGTTATTAATTTCATAGTTATTCATTATATTTATCATTTTAGTACTAAAATTGGCTTGAATTAGGATCGCTTTTTCACTTTTATAACCAAACTCAAATTTAAGCTTCAGCTCTAACTCGGTAAAATTTTTCGACCTCAAGCTGACGGCTTGAGCTCAACTTGTTTACACCCTAGCTTGGATTTATGATTAAATTTTTTATTTAGGAACAATTACATCCTGACCAACCAAAACTTCCTATTTACAAATTAACCGGCAAGTTCCATACATTTTTCAATTTCTCCCTTAAATATTGAAATTTGTGGTAAAACAAGCCGCAATAATTTTTAATTTTATCAGAATCTCAATAATTTGATCATGACAAATGGAAATACATCAGTGTGATAGTTAAAATATAAACAAGTGTGGCTAATTTGAAAATATCAATGTTTCGGTTGGTATGTATGTAATTATCCCTTATATTTACACCTATAATATTTTGACATCATAAACCTATACTTGAGAAATTGCATTTCATTTGTAATATATATATATATATATATATATATATATATATATATATATATATATATATATATATATATATATATATATATATATATGGGTTTTTCTTTATTTGGTATTAAAGATCTGTGTGGTATGCATGTAAACATGAATGTTCAGGTATCAGCTATGTAAATACATAAGAATTGCATGGTATATATGTAAATGTCTTAGAACATCATGAATTGATTGGTTTGAGAGGGAGAGACGGAGGGGGAAAGGACTCTCTTCTCTCACAGCATTTATTCGAGCCATATGTTCTATAATTTACTACTTATAATTGCAAAAAATAAGAGGCTCATCAAGTTTAGAGGGGAGAAAATGGTGAAAGAAAATGACGGTGAGAAAGAGGCCTAAATTATTAATTAAAAAAAGGAATTGTTTTTTTTTTTAAATTATCATTCATCAAAGTTTCTTGGTTTTTTTATTCATCAATTATTTAGAAAAAAAAAAGGGGGATTTTCAATGACCTCTTAAATATTGGGCATACATACCAAATAATTTTTTTTTAATTTTTATTTTTAACTTATTTACATTCCTAAATGTCTAGATTTAGATATTTATTGATATGGCACAAAAATCTTTGAATCAACTAAAATATATAATGAAAAAGGGTGTAATTGAGCGAAGCTGGTTTGTGTGCTTGCTTGGGCTCGGCCCAATGAGTGGCTCATGAACGAAGCTCGTTGAGTTAGCAAGTCAAGTTCAACCCAACCCCAAATCTACTCGTTAGCAAATGAGCCAACTCATTTAAGAAAATAAGTAGCATGAAATGTGGTCAATTATATATTCAAAATATAGAATTTATCTTAAAATTATTAAAAATATTTTAAAAAATACAATTTTATTTTTTATATCAAATTTCTTTTTCATTCATCTCTTAATTACTCATTCTATTTGCTATTTATTACAATACTACGTTGAACTAATATTATTTTCTCTTGTTCATAATGAATAAGTCCACTTGTGTATCGGCTTGGACAATTAGAATTTAGCTCAAGCTCGAACTTGAACTCGCTTAAATAATCAAGTACAAGTCCAAACCGATCGTGACTAGAACTTGACTAATTTTTTAATGAAATATAACTTTAAATACACATGATATAATTCAGATATTAAAATATTAAATAAATAAATATTAATATTTTGTAAATATATGTTCATTATGTGCTTATTATATTTTTTTTCAGTCACAAAAAATCTCCAAAATTGTAGCTTATTATATGTTTATATTTTGTAAATATATGTTCATTATAAACTACAAACTTGTAGTAAAAAATTAATTTAAACAATTCAAAATATTATCATTTAGTATATAGATATAAATCTTTAATTTGATCTCTTATTAGTTGCATTAATGTAAATTACTTTTAATTAAGCTCTCTTTTCCATCAAACTCAATTAATTCAAGCTCAAGCATCTTAAATATTAATGCTATTAAATTATTTACTTCATATTATCCAATGTTTTATCTCAATTATCTTACACAATACTAAAAAAAACGAGATCCCTCTTTATTTATGTGTTTTGCTAAAATGATGACAATTTTTTAACTTATCACATTTCAAGCCAATGTAACTGAGAATATTTTTATCTCATATGTTGAATCTATCCAAAATTTATTATTTAAAGTATGGGTTTAAAAATTAGATCGGGTCGATTGGTTCGACCGGTTCTATCATGAAATAGTCATTCAAACAGTTTGATCCAAGCTTAGAACTGTTTCTATATAGAATCAGGTTTTAATCGTAGAATCTGTGAATCGGTCTGATTTTTAAGGAACCGATTGGTTCAAATATTACTTAGCTTTAGTCAATTGATTTTGATTGGATGGTTATAAATATGATATTTAAATAAAAAAATAAATATTATTTTTATAATTTTATTTTAGAATTATACAAAATATTCAAAAATATCATCTTAAATTAAAATATTATTTGTTAAATCAATAAAAATAATATTAATATACTATTATTCTAGTATTTAAATTATAACAAAATAATGTAATTGTTTATTAATTCATCTGGTTTAAACCTTTGAGCATTGAACTTTTACTATTTTGATTCGATATTCGATTTGATTTTCACTTTTAGGCTCCAAAAATTCACGTCCGCCCATTAAGAAAACTCTTTGCATTATTCTTTATTTTGAAAGAGAGCTTAGGAGGGTTGAATTTTTAGAAGGCGGATTGGATTGTAGATAAGACACTATTCAGAGATTTTGCCCTCATTTTTTTAAGACTTTTTGATCTGGGGTTCGATGTTTCCCATAGGCGTAAGCTCTTTTGTTTAATTACCACTCTCGATAATGGGGGAGCACTTTCGATTGTGGTTAGTCATTAAGATTTGACAATTGAACATATAAGACTAGCATATATACAATTTGAATTGTATAATTTATCACTTGAAGCTTATAGTGGATGGTAGGGGAATGAAGACAAAACCTAATCAAGATCTCATTGTTCTGCCATCGGGTCATCATGGTCCCTGATCTACTTAGTCAAAGGAGGTAGTCGACCCAATCTGATAGAATGATTTTTGTCAACAGTCATAGCTTGTCGTCTAAGAGATCCTCGTAGATATGGGGTTGATGTTTGTCTAAGGGGACAAATTTAAGTTGGCATTAACTAACAGAAGACGTTGTGTCAATCATTTGTACCCCTGTGATTCACAACTCAAAAGGTAGAAGGTCATTTAGAAACATACAGTTGTGACCGTGGTCATTTGACGGTAACACCTGGTCAGAGAGCTTTATAGTAACTGATATTTTGTGGTGCCATTTGGAGGCATAACTACGCGGACAGAGGACTCAGGTCATGTCCTTACTGGCATGTAATCACTTTGATTGTAAATATATCGATACATTTGATATGACATTTCCTCTTTGTGAGCTGAAGTGAATTAGAAGTTTGTCAGCCTTGACAAACTGTTGCGGAGGGTGGATGAAATTTGGTTTTAACTTTTAAGTGATTGAATTATAGCTTGAATATTTGGTTGGTTACTTTAAAAATCATAATTTAAAAAATTAACCTCTCCAGTTGAAATCTTCGATCAATACGGTCATCATCAGGGAATTAAACATTAAAAACTTGTATATATGAAGAGGAACAATTAATTATATATTTTTAGAGTATAAGTCCTATCAACTACTGCTATGAAAAAGAGAATCAGACTAGGTGATTTGGACTTGTAAATTATTATCTTTAGGATTTAAATTTTTATTTTAAAATTACTAGACTCGTCAAGACAGGAGATCGCATGGGATTCAAACGGCTAGGAGTAATCCGGTGAGGGGATCAAGTGGCTTGGGTGAAGAAGACCGTATAGGCTTCGACGGTGTGGTGAGGGGGAATGCGAACAGTGAAGAAGAAATGCTGAGAAAATAGGTAAAGGATTTATCTTTCTAACGGTGCGGCTTTCGAACATGAGGTGAAGAAGCAGAGGGAAAGGAAATACGAAAAAGAACAAGTGAGGGATATACCTTGCCATCGCGCCACTTTTGCTTTTAATATTAATTAAGTTTAATTAACCTAATTATTAAATATCAGGTTTGTTTAATTAACCTAATTAACAATATTAATCATATTTAATACTTTTATTTCCTTTTAAACGTCAACATCAAAACCTTGATATTTATAGGATGTCGTGCTTGTCTCGGGTGGCTTGTTTACACGGAAAAAATATTACGTCCGAACTTCAGATGCACGTCTTAGATCAATCCCAAATGGACAGTAGAATGTCGGATCATCCTACGTAATATAAGAAAATTAATAATTTTTACCACGCGATCAGGCCTGAAGCCAACCTAAAGTTAATTAAACATAATATATATATATATATATATATATATAATGAGCCAAACATAATATAATTATCTAATACCTAAATTTTATATTTTACAATTTATACCTTCAGAAACTTTCCGATCTTAACAAAAATAACTATAATGGGGTGGGACCCACTCTCTCTCTCTCTCTCCCTCTCGCTTCTCTCCTCCTATTTGCGGACTCCAGCTGCGCCGTCTTAACCTAATATTTTTTCGTGAAATATTCTTAAATACATACCAATCGAGTGGCATGTATGTAAATAAATCTCTCTCTCCCTCTATAACTCCAAACCCCACCGCTTGCAGTCGACACGAACCGCTCGATACTTGCCGCCCCTAACCGAGCTCTCTTCCATTCCATGGCGGCCCACCGCCATTAAAAAGTCGTCGCCTTTCATGCTCGCCTCGCCGTATTAAACCACTCCTCTTATAATTCCTTCTCTCCACCGCCATGAGAACCTCCTCCTCCTCCTCCTCCTCTTATACTCCTTATATTCTATTACTCTTCATCCTTCTTCCTCTTCTCCTTCTCCTTCTTCTCGCCGCAACTCACAGCTCCAAACAATATTCATCCTCATGGTCTTCTCCTCCGTCCTCTTCCAACTCCGCTGCCATCTCCGCTGTCTTAAACGCCGAAGCTGACGGCGTTGGTCTCACAGCAGCACCGGAAAGCTCCGTTTCAAATTATTCTTCCTCTCCTTCTTCCATCAAGGCTGATGACCACATTGCCAAGGAACCAGTAAGCATCTTCTGATTTCTAATTAGATTTCAATTTTATTAAACTGCATTTTTCCTAATAAAATTTTATTCCATATATTTAATATCTTTTTTTTTTCTTCTTTTTTAAGGCCAAATTATTAAGGAAATAAGTTTTAATCAAATAAGAATTAGTATCTATCATTAATTTCCAAATTTGAGAATTTAATAAATTTCTATTTACAAGATTCTGATTGCAGATAAGGACCCCTTATTACTATGATCAACACACAGCTAATTAATTAATTAATTTTTTTTTTTTTTTTGAAATATTCATTGAGAAATTGTCAAAGCCATGATTTCAACATATGCCCTCCAAATCTTAATTTAATTTGTTATTTATATTGACCGAATGCTAAAATTTGAATAAGCAAATATATATATATATATTTATATTTATATATATATAATTTTTTTGTCTTAGAGTTCATGTGGCTGCGTCTTCCCTTTGTTCTACTTATTGTCTTTACTGAGCTTTTATATTTTGTTTATTATTTAGTTTCTCATTTTTATTATGGGGTTCTTTAGGAATGCATTTATTTATCGTATTTCTCTATTTTAAATACTATCAGGGGGCATTTAATTAAGGTCTTAATTCATTGAAAGAGTCCAATGTTCTGATGATTCATCAAATCAGTGGAAATTAAGAGATTTCCCAAATCATTACCGCCTATTAATTTAGTAAATATTATTAGGGGATTTACATTTATACCATCTAATTTTTGTTTATTTTTACATTCCTGACACCTAAATTTTACCTTCTGCATTTATACCAGCTATATCTTTTATATGTAATATATAATTTCTCAATTAATAACTCTTAAATGGCAATTTTCTAATTACCAATTATGCAATTAATTATTTTGCTATTATTAATGGAATTATATAATTTTGAATAATGTACTCGTGGAGTGCTAGGCTAGTTAAAAGGTTTATATGTAATTATTTTTCTTGTTAATATCTTATTATTAATTAAAGATTAATGGGTTACAAAGAGAGTATGGGTATTATTTAATCCCTTGATTAGTGTTTTATTGTTCTATTTCATCCTTTACGAATAAATGAGCTTTTAACATTAATAAAATGAAATCTTAAATCCTTACAGTATTATTAGAATCGTTATTTAGAATGCGTTTCGGAGAGCTTATTTGCAGCGGTGGCGTTTTACCACCGGTCGTTTGGAAAAAACATTTAGGAGCATTTCCAAATAAGTCGTTCTCGATTTTACAAATAGACGTGAATCGCGGGTAAGACCCCGCTATCCGCGTTCGATTCGAGCGAAAGACAACTCTCGCCCTCGTCTTCTCATATGCCTCTTCTCGCACGGATCTCTCATCTTCTCCTCTGCCTCGATTCGCACGGATCTTCACGCAACAGCCGAACCAGAGGTAGAAGCAGAGGAAAAAGAGAAGGGCGAGGTTTGAGGTGGCGGAAGCGGCGGCCACACCAGCGACACCAAGTCGTAGGTAAGTTACTAGGATGAGACTCGCCGGTAGGTTGACGGCGCAGCTATGGCGGACGAAAGTGAGAGGGCGTGTGATGCCCTGCGAACGGAGGAAGATGCGGATCGGGTGGATGAGGGAGAAGGAGAAGAGGTTGGGGAGAGAGAATAGGATGTAACTCTACGCCAAAGCAATGATTTCCTGGTCCTGGCCAAGGAAAACAAGGATTTTTGATATATTTATCTAGAGAAACGAAATTGGTATAGAGGAGCAGAGCAAAAGGAGAATGGAGCGGTATAGTGTTAGGCGAAGAAGCTTATGTCGGTTGGCTCTGAACGCTTGGCAATAGAGCGGCTCCATCCCAAGAGACTGGAGGAACAGCTTAACAAATTATTCAGAACAAGGGCAGAATTTTCATTTATCCACAAACAGATGTGAATCAGCTGTTTTCCAAACGCTCAAATCAAACAGACAGACAGATTATCCGGATCAGCTGTTGATCAACAGATTATCCTGATAGTCTGTTTATCTTGATAATCTGGATAATCTGCAGCTGTGCCAAACAGACCCTTACATACATTTCAACCAATTCCTTTGTATTTTTTACATTATACGGCTTAAATCCACTACAGGAATTTAGGTTTTTTCTAGCGAGCACATTTTGTATGTTATAAGAAGAAAAATCGTAGTTTTTAAAGTTACCGACGGTTTATCGACAGTTTTAAGATCTTAGGTAAAATGTGTGTCAGTAATTCCAAAACCGACTGATATTTCTACGGTATAAAAGTATTGACGATTATTCAATAATTTAATGTAGTACTTTTTTTAGAAGATTTGAATCATCGGTAAACATTGGTTCGTCCGTCAGTAATAACAACGACATACACATCAAAAAAGTGTTGCACCCATCGGTTTTTTTAGGCTGATAAAATTGTCTGTTATGCATCATTTTTCATTACCGACGGGTTAATTCTCGGAAAAGTGTTACACCCGCTGGTTTTCTAACTCAGATAAAACCATCAGTTAAGCGTCATTTTTTATAACTGACTGGTTAACTATCAGAAAAGTGTTGTGCCCGTCGTTTTTTTGTGACGCAATTTATTTCGTTGGTTATGTGTAGGTTAAGCGTTCGTAAAATGTTCACCGGCTACCTTTCGATTTTTCCTACATATAAGATTTGAACCGTTGCAGAACAGCGTAAGGAAAAAAGAATTGATTCTTTTTTTCATGCTTACATTACCATCACAGCATTTAATATACAATTTCAACTATCTAATGAAATAATATATTTGTCAAACAACAAATTATTCAATTAAATAATGAAATAAATAATATGCATGTACTCTAAAATATATTTGTTTAGTAGTTAAAGGTCTTTATTTTAACTTAAGTTTCATGTGCTAGTCAAATTTAAAATCAATTTTTTAAGTGATTACTCTTTTTCGAACTAAATCTTATTCTAGATTTGGCACATATCACAGGATTTGATAATTCCGGATTCGCAATATTTATTAAAACTCATTCAAACTAAAACATGATTTCAACAGAACAACCCCTTAATCTAAAGGCCAACATTCTGCCCCATAGAGCATTGCATGTGTCACCACCATCTTATAAAATTTTCCTTTATTATAAAATTTTCCTTTAAGTTTAAGCAGTATTTTCTATTACAAAATAGGCCGAGTGCATTTCTCCACTTCAACCAACCAACTTTAAATTTACTAATCACATCCTCATATATAGCATCTAAACTTTGAATGAGATATCCGATATATATAAAATATTCACACATTTTAATGATTTGATCACCCGTAGTTACAACTCAGCCGCTACAGCTGCTACTACTAAAATTACATTTCATGTACTTTGTTCTGGATCTGCTCAAACGAAGGCCTTTAGACTCCAATGTCGACCTCCATAATTTAAGTTTTGGGGCGATTACATACAGGGCACTCAAAACATTTCTATTTACATATCAAGCATCCTCTTTCATCCATTTCTCAAATTCTCAATCAAATATCAAAGATCATGAAAAAACCCCACTAGATGACAGTTTATACATCTGTTAAAATCCATCAGTTATTAATATATTTACTGACGGTCATTTCGGTCGCTTATTATAAAAATGTGTTGGTAATACCCAATCATATAACGTTATGGCGTCGGTAATAAATAAAAAATTTTGGAAAAAATATTGCTTTTAATAAGCGACGGAAATTCTGTAGTTATGCCGTCGTAAATGACCCAAACATAAACCATTGGAATACACAGTCGCTTATTAAAAAACACGTCGATTAGCACATCGCCAAATGGCGGGTTCGTGGGTAACCGATGCAATATGACCGCCGTCAATATTTTCTTATAAGTGACAATATAAGGAGTTAGTTATGATTAAAACCATAAAAAAAAAAATTCTCTTATTAATCGACGGCATTTACTGTTGTTAAGCCATCACAAATAATCCAAATCATAAACCGTCGCTATACCATTGGAAAATGGAACATTTTTTTCGACTCAAACGTAGACCGTCATTTTTAGCACTTTTTGTCGTAGTGATCTTTCATATCACATCAAAAATATCACTATTTTATCTTTTAAAAAGTAAAATAAATCTTTGTAAGTGGCATAAATGTAAAACAAAAGTGGTATAAATAGAAAAACCTTTCAGCATATCTAAGGATTAAGAATAAGTCGTCGTAGACCTAAAGGCAGCTTGCTCTTTAGAATTCGTTATTCAATATAATTTATTAAAATAAACTTGATAAATGTTAATTATTGTTCATAAAACTAATTTCAAAATAATAAGACTAAGTTTAATGATAATACTTTTTATTTATTAATGTAAAATAATTTGACATAAAAATATTATTATAATAATTGCATGTAATTTTATAATTATCTTAAAGAATATTATACTTTGCTTGGGCTGCCACGTTGTCATATATTTATTTATTTTTTATTTTATTTATTTCGTATTTATTGTATTTTTAAAACTGACTTAATACTTATCTTAGGCTTTATTTTTGGGATATTCTTTAAATAGCATATCTAGTTGGGTCAATCCCAAGCGTAGGACAAATTCTAAACGTCATCCTCAGTCTTCAATCCTGTACGCTATTTATCGTTAGAGCTTATTATTTTAATGCAGGGGAAATTACATACGAACCCCTTAAAACTTGGTATTTACAAATCTACCTTTCTCTTTAATTCATTTTTCAAATTATCACTCAAATATAAAATTCATGATAAAATCTCAACTCATATTTTTCATTTTTATCAAATTCTCTATAGTTTAGTAGTTCATGAGATTAAATTATATATATTAATTTTTCGGCTGATCTATGTTTATTTATTGAAGAAAGTATATAGTTATCCGCATATTCTTAATTCTTATCGTAAGATAGATATCCATCTATTTTTTTGGAGGTATTTACATAAAGTACCCCCTCAATTTTTATATATTTACATATTTAACAGAAAATTTCATATTTGCATGTATGGTACTAAAAACCTTTTAACATTGTTAAACACGTGGCTTATATACAAGTAGTTGGAGTTTTCTTGTTGAAGACGTGTGTTTTTTTATATTTAGTGGGTTAGGGGAAGCGAGGATAAGTTAATAATTTATCCATGAGTTTTATTTATAAATTGGCGTGTAATCTTATGGGTATGTTTGGACCGAACTTTGTAACTTCTCCGAAATAGTGAAATCCGTAGCTCTGCTCCCGAGGATGTAGGCATCTTTGTCGAATCTCGTTAAATCTCCGTATTCTTCTTCGTGATTTGCGTTTTATTCGCCCTGAATTTGCATAACAAATATTACATACAAAATTTTAATATTATGTACTTTTCGAAAATGAGATGCATTTTTTCTTTCATACGTTATGAAAACAATTTATTATAATTAAAAAGTCAGAAAATTTCTACCAGAAATAATGAAACAATAAGTGCAAAAGTTCTAAATTCTTTGAAGAACAACTAAATTATTTAATAATGTGTCCTATTTTGTTCTCTCAAACTGCTTAGAGACTTCATTTTCCACCAAAATACAAGGGAGAAAATGTCTAGAAAAATTTATAAGCTATTATATGTAGAATTCATTAATATCGTATATTATACTAATCAGGAGTAAATAGAATGGGGCAGAACTAAGAGTTTCCTTCTTAGAGTTGCCGCATTAAAAGTTCGTTTGGGGCAGTTTATTTGGTACGGTCGCACCTGTCCTCTTTAGGTAAACCGCGTTTTGGCAGCTTATGCGTTTTCAAAACACTGAAAGCAGCGTTTTCACACCGCATCGCCCTAAATGCGGTGGGAGCTTTTTGTCTTCGATCTGACTTTTCCAAAAAAATAAAAATTTATAATAGCTACTGCTTATGGCTTATCAGCAGATTATTTTTAATCAGTTTATCAGCAGATTATTCGATAAGCTGCAGCTGACTCAAACAGACTTTAAATTTCTTATTTTAATTGCAAAGATTCATTTTTTTTGCTGAATATTTAAATTAGCAGTATCTATTATCAAGCTATCTAAAATAAATTGTAAAGACTACTGCTTATTAAAAAGAAGAAAAAGAAAAGAGGCATTCAGTCTATTTATTCAGAACATTGACATATTAAATCTGCATGCATACTGACTCATTCATGGAACAAATTAAGCAAAATACTTGTTAGCAAATCTCTTAAATCAATCTTATAGAAGTCCAATTTGCTGGTTTTATGCACATTTTTTTTCATAATTGATATTTATTTGGTTGAAAATTGTCAGGCTTCAGCCTCATCTAATGAACTGAAACAAATAGTGGAGGCTCCTCCAACGCTGCAGAGAGTGAAGAGAAGAGATGCTAATTTAGAAAGATTAGAATTTAACCTTGCAAGAGCTCGAGCTGCCATCAAATTTGCAGCACAAAATCCAAATAAAACGTCTGCAGAAGATAAAGATTATGTCCCAACAGGCCCAGTTTACAGGAATCCCAATGCATTTCACAGGTCTTGTTTTCCTTAGTTTTTTTTCATCGTATCACTTTGATTTCTGCGAGAATATTTCATCAGATTAATGCATGAAAGTTTTTAGCTCATAAATGATGATAAAATTAAGCGTGTAAACGAGTCGAGTCGAGTCGAGTCGAGTCGAGTCGAGTCGAGCTAGAGTCACTCTTTATTTGAGCTTGATTAATTTAATAGAGTTAGAGCTGGCTCAAGAGCCAACAACCTGTTTAGCATGTAGGATAAAAAAAAGTATTAATTCAAGCTAATGTTATTGCAAAATCACAAAAATAATTAGCATTTCATGTAAAATGTAAAATATTAATTTTTAAACCTTTTCAATCATTTAAAAAAAATTATTGTTATTAATTTTCTTTCAAGCGGGCTGGCTAACGGGTTGAGTTGGGGCTAGCTTGAACTTAGCTTGTTGGTTTATCGAGCTCACTACATGAGCCATTTATCAAGTCGAGCTCGAGCAAGCTCACGAGTCAGCTTGGCTCACTTACACCCCTAAATAAAACCATAAAAACAAACAACAAATCCGAGCTATCCGCCGGCTTCTCTTCAACTTCTACTGAAAACACTGCATGCAGGAGCTATCTTGAAATGGAGAGGCTGTTTAAGGTGTACGTGTATGAAGAAGGCGAACCGCCATTATTCCATGATGGTCCATGCAGAAGCATATATTCCACGGAAGGAAGGTTCATATATAACATGGAGATGGAAAACAGATTCAGAACCAGAAATCCTGAACTTGCTCACGTTCATTTCCTTCCTTTCAGCGTCGTCAAGATGGTGAGGTTCATCTACCAGCCCAAGACCTTTGATATAAGCCCCATTGAAAGAACAATTGCGGATTATATAAACGTTATATCTTCGAGATATCCCTACTGGAATCGAAGCCTCGGCGCTGATCATTTCATGCTCTCTTGTCATGATTGGGTAAGTATGCTTCCATTTTCTTTGGGAAATTTGCGTACCTAGCACACAATTCTTATGTATTTACATATATATCTCATATCAAAATTTTGTATTTGCATGCATAATATTTTGTTGTTTTAAATCTATATATATTTCATTTTTAAAAGATGATAATAATACTATTTTTGATGTGATATTATGGATTCGAGTGTTATATGATAATCTATGAAAATTTAGGTGAGCTATGCTTGTGGCCATTTCTTTGCAAAAGTATGATTTTGTTATTATAATTAAAATTTGATTTTGATGCATTTTGCACCCATTAAACTTTGATGTGATATGAGTTCTATATAAATTTTGATCGAGTAATCATGCAGTGCACTTATTTTAAAGCATATTTAATGTGTATAAAATCATATAAATGTCATTTTGTTCATGCATGATATACTAATACGTTCATCTCCTTAACGTCCGTGATTTATTGGACATAATATTTTTTCCAATCAAAGATCCATTAAACTACTTTGTCTTGCTCTCAATCAAACCTAATTTTACATCTTTTTAAAGGGAAATTATTATATGCAGAAGCCACGCATTTGAACGACTATATTGATTGGTAGTCGTGGCCGCCATGTGATCCAACGTGATAATATCCAAACTGCTGTCCGGACATTGTACGTGTTACGTAGCCCGCTACTGACGTATACAACGAAGTGATGCCTATTGATTAGCCATCTCAACATGCAGTATCCAAACATAATATTTTCTTTTAAATGCGAAACACTTCTAAATCCCACATTCTTTACACACCCTTTAAATAATCCTCACTCTCATATGCATTTAAAACTGAAAATCCACTGCTACTAATAAATATAAATCAATAAATATTCCCAGGGGCCAAAAGCTTCCCACGCTCTCCCTCACCTCTACTCCAACTCCATCCGAGTCCTCTGCAACGCCAACACCTCCGAAGGCTTCCACCCCCACAAAGACGTCTCCCTCCCCGAAATCAATCTCAAAACCGGCGGCACCGACGGCTTCATCGGCGGCATATCACCCTCCCGCCGCACCACCCTCGCCTTCTTCGCCGGCGGCATGCACGGCCCCATCCGTCCCATCCTCCTCAAACACTGGAAAGACAAACACGACGATGACATGCAGATCCACGAGTACTTACCTCAAGGCGTGGACTACTACTCCATGATGAAGAGCAGTAGGTTCTGTATCTGCCCGAGCGGCTATGAGGTAGCCAGTCCGAGAATCGTGGAGGCGATATATCTGGAATGCGTGCCGGTTATTATATCGGATCACTACGTGTTGCCGTTCAGTGATGTGTTGAATTGGAAGGCGTTTTCGGTTCAGGTGTCGGTGAGTGAGATACCGGAGTTGAAGGAGATATTGGGGAGGATAACGAGGGGGCAGTATATAAGGATGTGGAGGAGGGTGAAGTTGGTGCAGAAGCATTTTGTGGTGAGTACGCCGCCGCAGAGGTTTGATGTTTTTCATATGATTTTGCATTCTGTTTGGTTGAGGAGGTTGAATTTTCGTGTTGGGGGTTTGGAATTGGATTGATTTGACAAAGATAATCTTTTTTTATTTATTTTTTTATTTTTTAATTGTTGAGTTTGATAAATTAATAAAATAATGAATTGTTGAATGATTATTGTAACATTGAGTTTGATAAATTAATAAAATAGTGAATTGTTGAATGATTATATGGAAGGTAAGTTAACTGCTTGAAATAGTCTATAGAGAGAAAGTTTGTAAGAGAAGATAATGGTAAGGAGGAAAAGCAATTAAATTTGATCAGCACTATTATTATTATTATTATTATTATTATTATTTTTGGATACAAATTCAGACATGATACCCTTATTTATACTAGTAACATTATTTGTGCCAACACATTTTAATTGTGTGATTACTTTTGTTGACTCTCCTGAATAATCTTTTATCTTCGGGAGAATATTAGGTGTGGAATTTGCATGCTTGGGGACTCTAGTACAACTTTGTTGTTTACAGTTGTTTTCATGATTATAGCAATGAGTACATTCGTGCACAACATGATTGTACTAGTCCACATGCATGAGACCTCCACACCTAATATTTTGTCTATATCTTATGTTATAAGAATCATTAAATATATTCTATATTTTTCTAAACACTATTTTTAATATATTTTTTATAGAATCCTCTAAAGAAAAAGGCTATTGCTCATGAATAGCTCATATTCGAGTCTGTTAAGTATTTATTTATTTAATTTATTTATTAAACATGTTTGATGAACATAATACTATTATTTAGTTCGATTTATAAAAGTGTCAGCCACTATTTTGTTCGTGTTTAGCTAATTCTGTATCAAAATAAATAAATAAATAGTATTTGTTTAAGAAAAACATATATTTTTTTCACATTGTGTTTTAAAAAAATTAAAAAATATGAATGGTGGCTTATCGGCGACCAAAACCTATGAAATAACTGAGTTGACTCATACAGTTCACTCTATGTTTCCAAAGCCTAACCAAGCCATAAGGGAAGAGGGTGAATCACCGTATGTGAAATGTGCGGTAACATATCCACAAGCGAGGCCTACGAGTCGACGTAGATGAAACGTCAAAGGGAACAACAGGGCTCAAGTTGGTGACGAAGGAAGGGAAGTGTATTCCTAATTGGGTAGAGATAAATGGGTCAAGATATCACAAATCCTTCATCCCAAGATATTAGGACCCCAAGTTTACTTAGTCATGATGGTAGTCGACCCAACGCAACTTGAGATCCCTTCATTAGCAATTTGTGTATTTCATCGTTCAAGGGAACCTTGGTAGCCCTAAGGTCAAGATAATGAAACTCTAATCCTATGACCTTATGCAGGTAGCAAGAGCAGAAGTGGGACTTATACCTGCTAAAGTGGTGAGGATGTCGCTGGAGTGGAAAGAAACGAGAGGTACAACTAACGAAGCCAGAATGCTCACAAAAAAGGACTTACTTACCGCCTGGGTCGGAGAAGCCTCTAACACCTTAAACACGCTAGACAACCAACTAAGTATAAAACTTGACCTATATGAAAATAAGGTTAGTAGAAAAATTTATATAACTGCAGCACATATGAGCTTGCTTGTAGGTAGAGCTTAGTAACACTTGGAGAAAAGAGTTAGTCATAATCATTACTTGCTCCTCCATGTTACACGTGTGTGTATATTTAGGTATAACTCCCTGCAAGAAGACCAACCTAATATAGTACTGCATATATCTCAAAATCGGTAAACATGCAAGCACACCAAAAGTACAAAAGGTGATGTCTGGCTAGGGCAACCAAATCAGTAGAGAATTATAACCAAGATATCTAAAAGGACTACCTAACATCCTAGTCCTTAGCCTAACAAGCTATCTAATGTAGTGTTCTAAAACACCATCTAAGTGAGTGCATAGTTATGTTAGAAGGCCGAGATATGTTTTGATGAGGTCGCCGTCCTCAGCCCCATCCTAAGATCCAAGGATTATAAGAGGTGTCACTAAATATAAGTTTTATGAAAAAGTTGAGATTTAAGAGTTTGACCTCGCATATGGTGTCTAATGATGAATGCGTCGAATGTGCGGAGCAGTACATGCAAATGCAACACAAGTGGTGGTAGTGGTGGTGGTGGTGGTGGTTGGGGGGGGGGGGGGGAGTGTGTCGAGGAGTCAGTGAATAAGGGTTAAGTGTGCCATGGAGCCAGTGACTAGAGGTGAGTGTGTCAAGGAGGTAGTGACTCGGGGGTAAGTGTGTCGATGAGGCAGTGAATTGGGAGTGAATACCTACAAAAATCTGAAGCACTGCCATAAGAGGAGAAGTGATGCAATTCTTGTTTGGGGAGAATCACACCATGGGTTGGCTTGGTGTGCGAGTCGTCCCCGAGGAGGACTCGAGAGTGTCAAAAGATGAGTGTGCAAGAGTTGTGACTCAAGTGAAAACCATAAACATATGAAATGAAAACATACAATATGTTATGCAGGCAAAAAAGTAAGGGTGCACAAGTGCAAGTGCAAACAAGCAAATGCATAGCGCACAGTGACACGAAAGTGTTGGAAGAGCTAGACTCAAAATGATGTGTCGCGGATGGGCAAAACCATCCACCACAAGCATATAGGGGCATATTTTCATTAATGCACATCTGGGTGTGTGGTGTGAATGTGTTCAAGAAAACTCTATGAAACAAACATGCAAGAATGTGACATTCACGAAGAGTTGGTTGAAATAATCAGATCGGTGGAGGTCGATCGGTTGAGCCAACTAGAAGGGCCCATCAAATTGATTAGGTTGGTCTAATCGACAGAAAAGGGTCAATCGAACTGGTGTAGGCAGTCAATCGACGAGAGATGGTTGATTGGATCGGGGCGGTCGACCGACAAAAACAATCAGCCAAGTCAATCGAGCCGATGGTGATCAATCAGACGATTTGACAAGAAGGTACGATCGAACCGATCAGGCCAGTGACGGCCGATCTATTTATCTGAAGGACAATGATCGATCGAACCGGCGTGGCGACCGATCGATGAAATACATTTAGTCAGGACTGGGCAGCCGATCAACGAAAACGATTAAAACTTTCGGGCCAGTGGCAGCTGATTGGTCGAACCAACAGAAAAGGGTCGAACCAACCTACATAGGCGGTCAATCGATGAAGGACGGTCCATCGGGCCGAGGCAGACGACCGATGAAAAAATGTATTTTGAGCCGATCGAACCAGTGGCAGTCGATTAAACAAGTTGACAAGAAGGGTCCATCGAACTGATCGGGCTGGTGGCGGTCGATTGGTCGAATCGACGAAGACATGCACAAAATAAATTTTCTAATGTGCATTTTAGAGTACTTGTCAAACACGCCAATGAGAATGCAAATACAACCATAAAATGAAAATTTAATCGATTGGACTAAAGAATCAAGCTCAACCTAACGATCTCAAGGGATCCTGGGAAAGACAAGTGATGAAGAGGTGTACCAACGCCTTATTGAGCAAGGTGGAGAATCTCTCGTGAAGAGGAATCTCTACGACCGAAAAGGCGAAGAATTAAGGAATGTCTTTTTCTTTTCGATTGACGATTTTCAAGCGTTCATTTGGATGAAACAACCAATACAAATGACATAATTAGTACAATTTTTGGTCTATGAACAAAAACGATAAGTTTTACTCATTGGATTCATAGGGGAAGCACAAAGCTCCTAATATTATGGGGTTTCCTATAAGAAAAAACAAACATAACCTAAATCCTCTAACATCCAGATCTAGGGGCCCTAGGAATACAAGATTACGAGTTGTCTCACCACCGTGAAGGTTGGGGATGGGTTCACTCTGCTTGTCTAAGCTCCAACAAAGTTCCAGTGAGGTTCGCTCCACCCTTTACCAAAAGGATGAAGAATTTAACCTTTAGAAGGAGACTCCAGTGAGGTTTCGGTAGAGTTCCGAGCTTCGAGAAAGCTCCGCACAATCCTTCCCCAAAGTATGAAGAAGTTCTTCTTTACTATAGGAGAGTCGACGCCTCGCTTCTTCATTAGCATAGCTCCTCCTCAAGAAAATCTCCTCACACACTCAAAGAAAGTGGTGGACAAAGTTGAAGGAGATAAGGAATAAGAGGCTTTGTGCAGAAAATAAAGAAGAAGAAGAAGAAGAAGAAGAAGAAGAGGAAGATGGTTGTAGGAATCCAAGCCTCCTCTCTACCATTCTTCTAATATCTTCACCACAAGGTCTCTAAGAGAAAACCCTAGCTCCGAGGAAGAAGAAGCTCCAAGCTCTCTTTCTCTAGGAAAAAGATGAACATGCCAAAAATCCGATAAATGAGGAGGAGATGAGAGGAAAAATGAGTTTAGCCAATGATATCACCAGTCCACTCAAAGTTTCCTCCAATTTTGCCAAAAAAAGATCTTCTCACCTCACCTTAGACCCTTCCAAAAAGGGTTTAATCAACCCTTTACCTCCCCTTAAGCAAATCTTCACATTATCCAAGACACCTTGCAATTTTGGCTGCCTAGAGATGTGTGTTGGGGTCAAAATAGTGAAAATTGAGCCCAAAATCATCACTTGGAAGCAGGCTGGCGTCGACAGGGTGGGGCATACTTTCCCAGAGCTCGAGAAATGTTGTTCGAGGTCATTCCAGGTGCCTAGGAACCTATGTCTGGCGCTTAGGCATTAGAAGGCAAGCACCAACTTGTCCAGGCTTCGATGTAGAGAATATGTAGGTCAGTCAAGCTCCGAAAACCCAATTTTAATCTGAAACGTCCGGCGAAGGATTTTATTGATCTGAAAGCTATGAGGGATCAAATATAACTGAATATGTTCACATAACCCAAAAATGAATACCTTATCGGTTTTCCATCAGGGTATTCGTTGTCGACGGTTGTTCTAGACCACAGCGCGAGTAGGGCATTCTAAACTCTAATCTTACCGGAAACAGTCACGGGAAGCCTCGATGTGTTGCTTTGACCATGGAAGATAGGCTCTGTTTGGAGCCACTTTTTTCATGCGGCGCGGCCCTAACAGCGACATTTCGTCTTTCGGCTCCCCACTTCGTGGTCGAAGGAAGCGAAAGCGAGTGGAAAACGGGCCGCGGGATCAACCTCGCAGTCTCAACTTTGCCTCGCTAAATATTACAAAATGCCCATGTTTTTGGCGCAAAGAAATCCTCTACCCTAACGTCTTCCGCGCTGTCTTTCCCGACCCCATGTCTTTCTTCTTCTTTGACGAGGACCGAACCTAGGACGCACGAGGCAGGTAATCCTAAACCCATCTTCTTCCCTTATTTTCGAGCTCTCTTCACCCCTGTGAAATACTTGATCCGTGGGTGGCTCCTTCCTCGCCTAGGACCAAATCCAAAAAAAACCCTGACTTTTGTTTATTTCCTTGCTTAACTGAACTCTTCACCTATTTTCCAGTCACTATACCTTTGTAACATGCCAAAAGCATTGCGACTTGATTGTAAATGCCATGGGAATGACAAGGTTTATGTGTTTCACTTGTTGGAGGTGCTAAATATGAAGGTATTACAAGTATTGGAGGATTGGTTTGGTGGAGCAGGTACAACAGCATATGACTATTTCTTTCTTTGCTTAACTGAACTCTTCACATATTTTGCAGTCACTGTACCTTTGGTAGGCAATTGCTATTTATGTAAATATGAAAGTTTGGATGTGAGACATGTAAATACATTTTTGTTCTACTTAGTGGATCAATCGTTGCGTTTGCTTAGAGTGTACTGCATCATGCTAAACACCACAGTTGCTTGAACTGTTATCTGTTCTAATAAAGTTTGATAGTTTCACTTAAGTATTTAGGCAGCCCTTATTTTCATAGGCAGTGTTTGGTAGCATATTATTTATAAAATTTAATCATAAATTTAACTTAAATACAATCAGACATTAAAAAAAGAACTAATACTCTTTAAATCTAACTTTCTCACATTTTTTCTGATTCTTCCAGTCTTCCATCTGATTTTTCTCGCGTTCTTTTACTTTTGAGACTTAAATCTGGATTTCGTAAATCCGATTGTGAGCCAATTTTTTTCTGTTCTTATTGTGAGCCGGATTTATTCCTCCATTACTCATCATGATCTCTTCTCGTCACCAACTCTATTTGATAAATTTAAATTTATATTTATCGAAATTGATAAATTTTATTCAAAATAAAACTATGGTGAGGCCAAAAACTGCCTAAAAAAATCGGTTTCTTTACACCTCATATATATATTCTCTACAACCAGTTCTATATGTCAAAGTTTTACGTGAATAAGTTGAATTTTGAATAAGTTCAATGTCTTTTTCTTTTGCTTTCATTTCATTAAATAATAATCTTACAATCTATTTTTAGCACAAAATATTTCGTATAATCTATTTTAGCAAATTTAATAATAAATATTCTTAATGTAAACACTTAGCTAACACGAAAATAAATCGGAATAAAGAAAATTGAAATAATTTAAATAAGGAAGTTCCTGATTATAGGAAACTCCTAATTTAACTGTCTGATTTTTGTCCTTCCTGATTGACACTATAAAGCAAATCAAGCTTTAGCTTATGTTCTCCAAACAAAATTAAGCCATGCAAGCACACATTCTGAGAAATCTGAAGAGCAAGAGATCATGGCCGGGTTCATACAGACTTGTTGGAGCGAGCTTCTGAAGCTTGGACGTAAAAAGAGAAACTATATTCCGGCGAAGTACGCAGGAGAAGAAAACTCCGCGTTGAATCGGAGAATTTTAAGAAGAAGAGTTGTGAGAGCATTTCAGAAGTTGCCATATGCTTGCACATAGACCGCTTTGCTCCAAGTTGATTCCTCTTCAATATTATCAGATGAGGAGACCTCATAGATGATGTGTATTTGTAGGTAGTTAGCTTGCATGATTTTACTGCAACAAAACCAGAAGCAATGTATGTGCAAGTTTGATTACCAGATATATTAAGATCTCAACTGAAGAACACTTCTTTTTTCATTTTATATGCTTATGGAAGTAGTTACTTTGTGCAGATAATTTTAGTTTTTCATTTGTAAGAAAACTAAGTGTTGCTCAAATGAGAATGATTAGCTGAATGAGTGGCTTTACACAGAGAGAAAATGTGAAATGAATATCTCCATGATAGTGTTAGATTATCTCTACTGACAGATAAAATTAGAGAGAGTTATCTTAGATGGATTGGTCACATTAAACGCTGACCTTATTAGGAGAGTAGATGTTTTAGCTTTGACTTATATTAAGAAAGACAGAGGTAGACTTAGTAAGACTTGGGTGTATTGTATAAAAAATGATCTTAATTTATTAGAACTAAATGAAAATATCACACTAAATCGGATGCAACGGAGAAAAAAAATTCATGTAACTGGCCCCACTTAGTGGGATTAAGAATTTGATGTTGTTATTGTTGGTGTTGGTGTTGATGTGTAAGAAAACTGATGAAGTTTTTTTTCATCATTGAGTGAAGGAAGTCTTTATTTTAACTTGTAGAAACTACCAATCTTCATGCTTTCTGTTTTTGGTCTCTTTGTCAGCACTTTTTTTCAACTGGAAGGACATTGAATTTCTTACGTTTAAAGTTCACTTCATTTCCTTCAATGAAATCAGAGTAGTTCTAATGGCATGAGAGTGATGGTACGTATGAATATTTGCTCATCATTCCTAGGCTGAAGGTGAGAAAACTGTTCTATAGCATGATACAGCATGAATCTCACTTGCTGATTGTTGTTATTAGAATTGTTAGAGAATTCTATCAATACTATCAAATTTACTCATTACTCAACCTAACAATTTACAGTAGTTTTTATGGGTATTTACATACATTTCCCCAAGTTGTTATGTATGTGTATATATATCATAAATTTTGCTATTTAAATATATACCATCTAAATCTTTTAAATCAGATAAAAATATAATTATTTTAACTTTTTAAATAAAGTGAAATATAACTTTTCATGTATAGTTTTGACATATATATGTCATAGATGTAAAAATCAAAGTTTTGTATTAGATACATCTGTTGACCTCATTTTTGATGAGGTCTTCTCTTCTTCTCTTTAAGTATTTAGGATCTAACCTTGAAGCTTTTCCTTTCGACTATCTTAGAGGACTAGAATTGGGACCCACCTTTTAGAAATTCAAACCACTTCTTAACTCCCCGCAAACTCTACAAACTTGACCGTAGACCCCTAATCACCTAGAGGGTTGAAATCAAATGTGGAAGTTTAAAGGATGAGTTCCTATAGGACTCTTTGGCCTTAGGACCGCCTCAGGTGGCCCTGGTGCAGTGAAGAGGCTGGCTTACACACACACTACACTTATACACTACACCTATACACTACACTTTCACACACCCATACTTAACTCGACCTCCCGACTCATGTGGGTGATTCACATGGATGGTCCTTAACCCCTAAGCCCTCGCTAAGAGGTTAGGAACAACATAGATGAATGCGCTCAAATGAGTCCCTTCATGGCTCACATGGGCATGATATGACTTCATGGCTCAACCAAAATGACTTCTTTCCACTTACATCCACCCAATCTTCAATTTTCCAAATTTTCGATTTTTGACTCCTAGTACTCTACACCCGCTTAACTCTACCCAAAACCCCGAAATTACCCAAATTTCTCAAAATTTCCAAATTATCCAAAATTCTCCAAAATAATTCCCAAACATTTCCACATCACTTAAATTGATCATCCATACCCAAAAATACCAAAAATTCCAAGAAAACTTCCCAATACCCTCCAAATACCCAAAATACCCCTCTTAGCCAAAAAATCCAAAAATTAAGAAAATTCCCAGAAAATTCCAGAAAATCCCAAATATTCCCAATTTTATTTTGTCCAACTACACCATGGGCCAATTTTGTCAATTTACCCTACTTTTGTCAAAACCCCAATTCGACCCATTTTAACCCTAAGTGAACCCAATGTCAAACCAAACCTACCCAATTGACCCAAATTCTGGTCCAATTCAGTTCTAAACTTCAATTCAACATTCCCAACACCAATCTAGACCAAATTCAAGCCCAATTTGATTGACATTTGGATCCAATCTCACTTTTGGCCTTAAAGCCCAATTTGGACTCATGACCCAAACCTAACCCAAACTCACCCAACTCAATTCCAATTAACCCCAAATCTTTTCTAAATCTTCCTTAACATTCCCACAAACAAAATACTAACATGATTTGCCCAAAATTTGGACCCAAACCCCACTCAAACTCAACCCAAAGTTAAAAGGCCCAATTTTGACCTAAACCCAAACCTAACCCAAATGAGCCCAAACCCCAAAATCAAAGCCCAACCAAAGTCAAAACCTTTTTGAAACACTCCCATAAACATTTCTCAACATTGATTTTATATCAATTTCGACCCTAGCCCAACATTAGCCCAAGTTAGCCCAATTTGACCTACATAGGCCCACTTACCAAATAAATCCAAATTCAAACCAATTCAACTCCAAATCACACCAAATTGATCCCAAGCCCTTCATAGAACATCCCTAAACCAATTATGACATTTATTTGACAAAGTTCTTCACAAAATCTTTACCCAAATGCCCATCCTAAAATCAAAAAGCCCATTCCCCTTAAACTTTCCTAAAAGCCCACTTCACCACATCCAAAGGCCCAAAATCTACCCTAAAGCCCACATGACATCTCCATTTGTCATCCACTTAATTAAAGCCATTAACTAAGTCCTAAATTCACCATCAAATTATTCCAAATCAAGCTTCATGCAAATTTTCACCAAAATATCCAAAATTCTTAAAACCCATTTCCATGAAATTGACCAAACCTTTTCCCAAGCCAAAGGTGAGCCATTCACAAGCCATATGAAGCCATGAAAATTTGGCATGTGACCATGCCATTAATGGCAAAAGGAGGAGGTCCTTTAACCATCTTCTAAAAGCCATTAGCCTTAAGCATGTTTCCCCTTAACCAAGATTTAATCCAAATATTCTTGGATAAGGACATCACCACCTCTCGACTCAGCTATCTAACCGATCTTCTCACCCAAGACCAGCCATGGGGAGGTGAACCCAACCCAAACCAATGGATTGACCAATTTCGAAGCCAAAGTGGCCTCTCCCCCATTCCATTTTAATCCAAACACTTTACACATGTCCAAGCCCAATCGACTTCACCATTGCCAAGCCCCGACCTCCCCGGTCAAGATGGTGACCTATGCCTCGCCGGCCACTGGCTCGGATCGCCGGAAAACACCACACCCGAGAGCTCACATGTGAGTCAACTTTGAAATTCCACCTCGCCGAGCCGCCCCATGCTCAATGGCCACCATGGTTGTTCTTCCCATGACCGCAGCAAGTCGATCCCAACCTCGCCATCCCCGGAGGCTCTCCGACCACCTCTATTTAAACCCGACCCCCTCACGGCCATGAGAGGAGAGTTGCACAAACCTTGCCGAAACTCGCCAAAATTGTTCCAAACCCTTCTCCACCCTTAGAGCGGTTGATCCCCGCATCAATTTGCCCTAATCCCCATCGATAAAATCCAATTTCCCAACCGAAATTCCACCCAAAACCGGGACACTTCTCCGCAGTGAGCCGATTCCCGAATTGATTGGTTCTACACCTTCACCGGACCGAGGGAAGGTGTCCACCAAGAAAGCCCCATCTCCGGACCACCCGGTTGCTCCAGCCTCCAAGCTTTGTGATCGGGCTTGGTCGAAATCACACTCGGACGATTCACTGGACCGAGAGACTTCATCCGGAGCTTCGCGGGATCCAATCGAAGGTGCAACAACTCTCGGATCGAAGCCACACTTCTCCGAGCAAAGGTATGAGCTAATTCTTCATCCCGAGCTTCGGAGATTCTCCATTTCAAATGCCTTAGTTTCGATGCATGATAGCCGTATAGATGTGTTCGTCTCTTCGAGACGAATCCATAGAGCATAAGAACATGAAAATCCATTGAGTATCGAGTGAGATCTTAGGGATTTAGTGTGGACGGCTCTTGGGCGAGGACGCTCGGGGACGATGAACGGATGCCGTCCATTCAATACACGCGCGGACGAACGGCTCGGATGGCGTCGGACCGGGAGACGCGTACGAGAACCGCGGGGCCCGGCTGCCGACTCGAGTGGCGGCGTCGAATGGGAGCGCGACACGCGACGTTTCGGAGATGCCGAGGATGAGTTGGCACCGCGTGGATAAATAGAAAATTAGGGTATTTTTTGATTTATTTAATTCCCTAAACTTCAAAATTCATATCTCCGTGTAGGAAAATCGGAAAAATAAAATAAAAATACCTTCTTGCTCGAGTGAACGGAGGAGAATAATGTGGAAAAGAAATCATTTAATTTCATCAAGTATTTTATTTTTAATAATTTATTTACTATCTGCATACTTTTAATTCTCCATGCATGTATACAATTCACCATGGCATGAGACCATAGGGCTTTTGAAGCCTCTGAATTTGGGAACATTCCCCGAATTTTCCAAAGTCGAGGCCATCCCTATAAAAAGTTATTGATTTTTCAAATTCATGTTGCTGTTTTGAGCATTTTAATTTCAATAAATAGCATGTTGTGAAATAAATTCTAGGAAAATTTGGTGATGTTTCTTATGACCAGAGAACCTTAGGAAAAATATGTTTTGAGTTAGTTCATTTAAAACAACCCTAATTGGCTTAAACACCCAAAATAGGTCTCTAATTAATTAGAGTTAACCATACATCAAATTGACTTGAAATCAATTCTCCACTGACCTTTAGGATCAGAGGAACCCACCATAAAAATTTGAGGTCAATTGGACTTGGTTAGCCCCACTAATTGGGTCGATTAAGCCACTTAGTCATTTTAAACTTAAAAATTCATAACTTTCAAAATACCTTTCAAAAATTCACCAAATGGGTTTTGGAGCCTCTCTGATATTAGGGGAATCTAAGAAAATTAAAATTTCAATTTTCTAAAAAAAGTTGATTTTTAATAATATTTTAATATTTTTAATAATTAAAAAATAATAAAAATCACAAAAATAATAAAATTCACCAAAATGTCACATTTTGAATTTTAATCACATAGGAACAAATCCCACATTTTTCTTAGGTCTATTTAGTGAGATATTAAATTTTAAAGCTTTAAGGTAATTTTAAAATTAAAAAAATGTATTTTCTAGTATTTTCACTAAAATAATTATAATAAATCATAGAAAAATCAGAAAATTACAAAATTTGCTTCTCTGGTTTCCTTGATATCAGAGAGATTTTTGAAAAATATAAAATTTATTTTTCAACATTTATTTTATTTTTAAATTAATTAACACTCCAAAACTTAAAATAATTATAATAAAAATAATATAATTCAAAAAATCAGCAAAATTGGTCCAAGTGATCCTCTGGTCATTAGAAATGTCCCCTAATTTTCTTAAGGACAGAAACTTTCCCTTGGTCATGTTATTAAATTTTTCTTGAAAATCTCTATTTTCTACCAAAAACAATTATATAAATAAATTAATTACAGAAAAATCACATTTTCTCCTCTCATGTCTTTATTGACATATGAGTGAAGTCACATAAAAATTTCAAGTTCATTTGAGTTCTATTTAGTGAGTTATGAAATTATTAAGCTTAAAGGGTAAAGTGGTAATTAAATTTTTTAACCCTTAATTAAAACTTTAGGTTTAGCAAAAATTTAACAAATAAAATATTTGATCCTAATCTGATTTGGATGATTGAAATTTAAATGATTAAAGGGTAGAAACCCATTAAGCAATTTTAAAATAATTAAACCTTAATTAAATAATTGATTAAATTTGGAAGAATAATAAAATTGGAATTATTAAAATAGGGATATTATTAGGAAGAGATTTATTCTTTAATTTAAAAATCCCTAAATTAATTATCTCATTAATATTCAATTCTTAATTAAAATGATAACTCAAATTTAAAATATTAAAAGACTTAATCATTAAACTAAAATTAAATTATTAAACTCTTTTAAAAATTTTAATTAAAATTAAAAATAAAATTAAATTAAAATTAAATTAAATTAAATTAAATAAATTAAATTAAATTAAATAATTAAATAAAATAAAATAAATTAAATTGAATAATTAAATTAAATTAAATTAAATTAAGTAAATTAAATCAAATTAAATTAAATTAAATAAATTAAATTAAATTAAATTGAATAATTAAATTAAATTAAATTAAATTAAGTAAATTAAATCAAATTAAATTAAATTAAATAAGTAAATTAAATTAAACCAAATTAAATTAAAATCAAATCAAATTAAATTAATTTAACATCAAATCAAACTCAATTGAATTAAATTAAATTAAAACTCAATTAAATTAAATTAAATTAAATTAAATATAACATCACCTAAAACAGAAAGAAATTAAATATAAAGCAACTTGAACATTATTCCAAATTTAAACCCTTTAACTTAAATCAAATCATTTGAATACCAATTTACCCTTGAAAGTTTTAGTTATCATAACTCCTAAACGAACATTAAATGAAATGTTACTTCACTTATAGGATATTCAAATGTCCTAGTTCATCGACCAAGATAACAACAAAACTTGAATTCTCGGACGATTAATTCATTTATATAATTAAATTCATTTGGACTTAAAACAATCTCTGAAATATTGAAAAGATGTTTAAGATTCTTCTTAAGCACTTCCTCAATATGATAGGACATTTATAAGAACAATTGAATTTAATTATTCTTCGATGAAGAAAATCGTCCTTAAACCAAAACACAAAGAGCCTAGACGTCATAGAAATGACTAATTATAGGATTAGAATTTGGTAAAAACCATAACCCTTCCCTTAGCTTTACCTAGGAACTTGCTTAAATATTCTAATTATGTTTTAAGTGTAGCTTGGGATGACTGGAAGACCCTCCAGTGTACGCTTTTATTTTATTACAATTTACTTTCCTCGCAATTTACTTTCTTGCAAATGCACTTTACTTTTCTTGCATGATAAAACAACTGTTGCATGAAAACCCACACCTTTAGGATAGTCCCTAAAACCGAAACCAAAACTAAGTTAAAAGTCATTGCAAGATAAAATTCACCGCCACAACATTTCAAAATATAAAACAACTCAAAATTTAATCACAAACAAAACACAAAACTACAATTACAACTAAATTAAAACGTCCCGTTGGATGATCGGGAATACCTCGGATGATGTAACCTACGTGTTGCTAACGGGATTTCCCACTGGTCTAAATGAAAGTGTGGAACTCATTCGAGCTGAGTTTAGCAAATTCATCCGGACTAAGTGAATCCGATAAAAATAATGATGCTTAAGGATGGAACCGTGGGATCTTAACCTGTGTCGTTATAATCAACTTTAAGATTTGTTTTAATTAAAACATAAAAAACACCTGGAAATTAAGATTTTTCTCTAAACCAAAACACTTTTCTCATCCCCTGATTTATGATTTCTAAAACTAAACCTCTGCAACAACAAGGAGCTCGGAGCATGGTAGGCAGCACGGCCATCGTCATCAAGAAAACCCGAGTCTACTTCAGCAAAACTTTCCTAGAACTAAACAACAAAACCATAGGACTTCGAGGTAGTTTGCTCTAGTGCGACATAAATCCTCAACCTTTTGTTAGGCATTTAGCACCGCAAATTAAGCCCTAACCAGCTTTAAGATTCCGAGGTAGTCGTCCAATACGACATAAACCCTCACATCTTCGAGGCTATTTGTATGATTCTATCATATAAATATAAGTCCTAATTAATTAAAATCGGCAAAATCAAAACATTTAAATAAATAGTAGGACTTTCTTAAATCCAAGCCAAACAATAGGATAGTCGGGAAATTACCGAAGTTCACTTCGAATCCGTGATTTCTCCTACTTTTCTTCCTTTGGATTCACAAAACAAAATGTTCCAAACTTGATCCATTCCCTATTGAAATTCCAAAATTTCAATCCCTCGAAAATCTTAAACTTTGAAATTCTTGAGAGCGGAATTATCGATTATTATCGAGAGTTTTCTTAGGTGATTCTCATCACTTAAGATGTAATTAACTATAGGGCTTGCCCTTATAGTGGAATTTTAAAGAACCTGTGTAATATAAACCCCGTTTAATGCTTTCATATTAAGCAGGGGAATTTGTCGCTTATAAAATTGGTTCGCAGACCAAACGGATGTCACAAATCTTCTAGTTTATTCAATCGAGCCCAACCGTC
This sequence comes from Papilionanthe hookeriana x Papilionanthe teres, assembly GCA_022702705.1. Taxonomy (NCBI): domain Eukaryota; kingdom Viridiplantae; phylum Streptophyta; class Magnoliopsida; order Asparagales; family Orchidaceae; genus Papilionanthe; species Papilionanthe hookeriana x Papilionanthe teres. The sequence continues at coordinate 51,469,172 of CM040423.1, read as the reverse complement.
GAAGCGTGTGTCTATCCTTAGGGATAGATACACGGTTTGTGGTGCGGTGCTCGTTTATATAAACTATTTGGGATGTGAGATCGGTTTAATCTCATATCTTAAAACCTTCAAATTTAAAATTATTTTCAAAACCAAATACTACTTTTCAAAATTATTTATTTAAATTAAATTAAAAATTCGCCGACAACTTCTGTTAGGCGACCCCTTTCTCAAAAATACACACAACCTAAAAATAAGCCGTACAACATCAATACAAAAGAATTGAAGGGTACAAATATAAATCTTCTTAGACTTTATTATAATATAATTTTTTTATTATTCATTTTCTTTGCTTGTACACAGATTTAGGACGAATTACATACATACTACTCAATTTTGATTTATTTGCACATCTAGCTCATAAACTTCATTATATATATATATATATATATATATATCTTATTTGTGAAATCATTTAAATGAAGTTTGACTCTTAAACATTAAGACGATTTTGGTATAACGGTTGGAGTTTCAATAGAACTCCAATGTTATGCAGGCTCACGCACCATAGTGACCTCCTTAGAAGTTACACCAAGGGGACAAAGTCATAAGGCCATTAGGCCAAATCAAATAATATATCGTTGAGTGAGAAATCAGACTATTACAAGTGATATAAGAGTATTACACCCATATAGAATAAAATGTTATGTTGTGGAAATCATCTCTTGAACTTAAGATGGGATAAGATGTTACATGGTGAAAGCTACTCTTTAATATGTAGAGGTCACCTTTAGAATCCTATATGTCTAGTGAATGATTCTAGATTAAGAAAACTGACGAAGAATTACATTGGTTGCTTAGTGAGCAATATTGTGAAACCATGGGTAGAATGAAGTTGAAATCTTAATCATCAAAGTGCCATTTAGTGTAACAGTTAGAGTTTCAATATGAACTCCAAAGTTAAGCATATTTGCATGGGACCACTCTCAAGATGGGTAATTTCTCGAGATGGGTGACCTTCTAGGAAGTTAAACCCAATGTAAAAAACCGTGAGGTTATTCGACTAAAGCGAATAATATCTTGATGGTTTAGAGTTCAGGCTATTACATTATTAATGCATAATAATATACATTTCAATTTGTAAAAGTCAAATTAGTGATATTTTTTTATGAACAAGTAAAGTTTATGTTTTATATATTGATTAATGCTGGAAGATTTGTGGCGATGGATTGGTTATTTAGCATCTTAACGTTGCATAAAAATCCAACACACATTCAAGTAATTATAGTGACATGTAAAGACGCTAGACTTTTTTATATGAAAACCCTAGAAAAGGGAAACATTATGGCACATAGCTCACTTTAAATAATCCATTATGTAATAATGAGTACACAGACCCACTTTTCTTCTGACTTAAAAGAAGATGAAATTACAAAGTTGATGATTTGGTTGGTTGGACTAGCATGACTTTTGCTTGGTAAAGCTAGTTTGTACGGCTTGGATGGGTTGACACAACCGACCAGCTGGATTTAATGGACTTTGGGTTAGTATGACTGACTCAGTTGGCTAAATATTATTGATTAGTTAGTCTAGGTTGATTGTCGACACTCGGTTCCTGTATGAGAACCTCCTATAGGCAGAATGGGACTGGGTTATCAAATAGAGGGTGGATCGTCGTAACTCGATAGATAGCCCGTCGCTTAACGAGGTTTTTTGGGACAATCCTAAGACTGTTGTATTGGAAATACTTGGTTCCTAATGAAGAACCTCGAGGGGGTTCGTGGAACAATAATTAATGTATCTCCTCAAAATTCATGCCGACACATTTTTTATTTACAACCACCTATATAACATTTTTGCTCTAATAAAGAGCTTATTATGTAAATTTATTCCCAATGCTTTGCTTCTTTTTTTATTGCTTATACTGGAAGATTTACTGTCCGTTTGGGACAGCTTATAAGTGTGGCGGCGTTTTTGAAAACGCTGCAGCACAGTTTGTATTGAGCTTTTTCATAGCTTATTTGAAAACTCCATTTTCATTTGTGTATTAGGCGGACCGCGGGGGGACCCCCGTGATCGGATTATCGTTTGCGTTTTCTATCTTTGAATTACCCCCGTACCCTTGTTCGGCTCTCATTCGCATCTCGCACCGTAAACCCTAGGCAGCGCCGTAAATCCTTGAGGCCTCGCGTTCGCATCTCACTCCAGTCCCCTCTTCAACTCTTCCGGTCTTCTCCCTCTGGTCCTTCCTCGCACCTCGCCAAATTTGAGGGAGCGAATATCAGACGACATTATCCACAATGGTACTGTACAGCTTTGAGGGTTTTTCATGTCGTGCACTTTTGTGTTCTTTTGATACTTACATTGACATGCAGTTTTTTGTCGAACAATGTTGGTAAACTAGATAAAATTGTTGGATTTGAGCATTTACTGTTGCACCTGTGCAATTGTCCAATGAAGAGATTGGGCTTTATTGCTGGTCCTTTGCTTATTGATTGACTTAACATATCTTTGCTCTTGAGGGGTTAATTTTATTAAATGATGTTTGTCAGGTTTAGGTGGAGTTGAATCTACTCCCAATGTGGTGAGAGGGTTGTCCCCCTACCCCCTTCCTATCTATTTGGGGTATCTAGTTCAAGCAGGTGGTTGATATTTGTATATATAAATAACATGATATATTGATCATAAAATTCGGTTCGCTTAATTCAGATATTAGCTAATTGTTACCTTTTCTTTTAAAAACTGGGGCAAGGTCATAGAAGCTTGAAATGGAAATGTCTATGTTGAACATTGGCATGCTCACTTAATTCAGATATTAGATCTAACTTATTATTGAGAATACTAGAGAATGGGCTTAGTTTATATGTTTCAGTATCATATTTATGCTTTTGCACTCCAAATAAAATAGTGAACACAGTTTAAGAACCAGTATACATGAATTGCTTTCCCACTGAAACCAATATTGTAAATCATGGATCTCTTTACTTTCAATTTATTAGCGCTTCAGTTATTCAAAATTGGAATTAGTAGTCTTATATTTTCTTTCTTGGAACTAAAGATTTGAAGGATGTATTTTCTCCAAGTAATGTTCATGCTGGGTTTTGAGATGAAGGTTATATACGGTGTTGCAGCCCTTTTAGCAATTGACTTATAAATGGTGTTGCAGCTCTTTTAACACTGTTTCTAGCAGTGACTTCTCACGTCCAAGTTATTTTAATTTTTGTATTCTGTATGTTTCCCTCAAAATTTTTGTAATATGTTTTCATCTGTAATTGCAATTGATTGGTTAATTTGGATCATTCACATGACTACCACCCAATTGTTCATCCTTTACAACAATAAAGGATGAACAATTGGTGGTCTAAGAGATAGCTGAAAATTAATTTTAGTCAAGAAATGATCTGTAATTTGCTTTTCTTTTTCACGTGAATGTTCATATTTTGATAGAATAGTTGAATATGTGGTGAACTATTTTTGTGAATGTTGTTCTATTTCCCAATGGTGATGTTACAACTGCTTAAAGCAGTATCGCAAATCTGACAACTCGCTTCAAATCTGTTGTTGCTTGGATGGATTACAACGAGGTATTCCAAAAGATTCAACTTTTTTTTAAAGAGAACAAGATAGATTGAATTCAAAGTAAGTAAAAAAAAATTTTGAAGCAATAAAATATCAGGTACAAATGCCTTTCAAAGTTGATGGTACATTCCAAATTTATTCATATTGAGTCAGTAAATTGATGCTTATTTCCCTTTTTTTTTAGCTCTGCTTTTCTCTTCCACACACACATATATTTAAGGCCATTGGGTGAATATATTATTATCTGGTAAAGAGTCTCATTTTCAGTGACAATGTTTTCTTTGTGGGTGAAATACCTAACATGTAGGTTGTTATGACCTAATTAACGTAGTGGTTGAGAATTTAGATTGCAATCATAAGATGTCAAATTTTAGTCCTAACACATATGATTGTGTGCGCGAGTTAAATGAAAAGAAAAATTCATTAAAAAAAAAACCCTTTGCTCTTTGGGTTGCATAAGATCACCATATGGGAAAAAGAACCCTTTACTCTTGGAAATGACATACAAACTTCACTATTTCCCATATGGTGATGTTGTTATATTTGTTGTTTCTCTCCTTATAAGCGCCTTTCATCATTCTATAAAGCTTCTATATGACATATCACTGCTTTTTGTGAATGTTGGAACAGTAATTATTTTGACAAATTGTTGTAAATATCCTGTTCAATACAATTCCTGAAGTGTTGTCTTAGCTTTTGATGTACTTTTAACTTTTAAGTTGCACCATGTTAACCGATATATATGTTCCATGGAGATGAAGCTCTTATTGCTCATAGTGCTCAAGCAGCTTGGATGGCCTAAGGGCAACCACTGCTAGCAAAATTCTGAATTTGCAATTACTGCAATTGTGCAGTTTTTACTTTATTAGAAATGGAATTTGTAATAATTGTAACTTGAGAGTATTTGACGTACTGTGGCTTGCAACTGCAAGGTGTTAGAACTTCATGTAATAGCCGGTTCTACAGGTTAATATAAATCATTTTGTATGATAGTAATAAGAAAATTTAGTGCTCTTTCCCCGTGGATGTAGATCACTTCGACCGAACCACGTAATTTGTTGTGTCCCTTTTCTGGTTCATTGAAATGATTGTGTAAATTATCAAAACCATGGTTTATTTCTTTTTTAATTTTGATCGTCCGATGTTGGTATGTAACTGTTATTATACATTCATTTTGTAGCTTTGCTTGTGTGTAATGAATTTGGGTGACCACAACTCCTACTTTTCTGGCGTGGGCTTTATAATCAATAATATCCTGATAATGTTTGTTCTGGCTTAATTTTTTGGTAATGTCTCTATTGTTTTTCTTGGATATGAGGAGAGTTGATCCTTTTGAGTGGGTTGGATCTCATGAATGGTTTTGTCAACTTCGTTGTGGTTTTTCATATAATGGAGCTATTATGTGATTTTCATAGTGATGCCAAAAAGATTATAATTTGCTGACTGGCCTATTCAATTTTGTCTTAAATATTTGCAGAAAAATGAGCTACAGGCGTCGCAAGTAAAGTCGAGCAAGTATTACTGCCACTAGTGGATTGTCGTCTGTAATACTCACGTCACGTAAGGAACATAGCTACGGGCAGTTCTACAAATGCCCTCGGTGGGGACAAGGATCAGAGGACTGTAAGTTCTTCAGGTGGGTTGACAATACGTCTGTTACTACATTATCCAGGCCGAACACCGTTGTTCAGGGATCCACGGTATCACAAGTTCAAGACATTGCTCTGGATTCGATCGCTTCTCATACGCACAAGTTTACTTGACGATTCTGTCGTGTCAGAACCAAACAATGATCGTCGTGACATGCTCTTACATTATAAAATGAATGCTGTCATTTTTCTCCTTATAATTTTAACATGTTATTTCTTCTTTTTATTTAGTCTTCATGAAACTTACTATTAGGTGTGGTCTCTATATTTTTTTGTATTTAGGTTTCATGAAACTCATTGTTTAGGTTTCAGAATGTACTTGTATTTGATTTGTATAATCGTTAGTTATGTAAACGTGTCGTTATATTTCAAACATTTTCATCGATATATTTAGACTGGTTTTAAATTACAAAATGGTTGAGTGGTATATATGTGAATAATTTGTTGAACATACGACAATAAAAAATGAAATAAATAAATTTATAATCTGTTTGAAAATAAGATGTAATTTTTAAAATAAGATTTTGTAATTCAAAGTAAAATTTTATATTTTAAAACTTTTTCTTTAAATTTGAAATAAGTCTTTAATATCTTAATAAAATTTTATTAATAAAGAGGAGCAAAAATTATATTTTTTCTACAAACAGCTGCATATAAGTTGTTTTCAAACCGCATAAACCAAACAGCTTAACAACTTATTCATTTCGGTGAAGTAATGACTCATTTATCCACAAACAAATAGCAATAAGTTGTTTCATCAAACGCTTAAACCAAACAGTACAAACAAGTCTTATCCGGATCAGCTTATCAGATGTTTATTGAATAAGCCGCTTATCCGGATAAGTTCGGATAAGTTGCACCGCCCCAAACAGACCCTAAACTTACTATCAAATAGGACTGTTGGCATCATTTTTTTTTATATATTACATGCATGGGATGTCCATTCGAGCATACCAGGGCCGATAGGTGTTACTCGAAGCGTCGCGCGGGAAATTAGCTCAAACTGGCTCATCTACCTGTTAGCATGTTCAGATGACCTCGAACGATGAAACGGACCACGCGAGTATGTCCGGAACATCGATATTAGCTAGGAATGACATCTATTTTACTACGGCTTTACGGCCGGGGTAAAAATTGTGCAAATTATCGTTTTTAGCCAGATCGTCAAAAAGTCACCCGAACGACTCCGAATGACGAAACAGATCACACGATTGTGTCCGGGACGTCGATTTTACCTTCGGAAGATGTTCATTTTGCTACGACATCGCGAGCGGGCTTAAAATATACGTATTATTCTTTTTTTAACCCAATTGCTCAAAAAGTGGCCCGAACGGGTCCGAACGACCCCGAATGACGAAACCGACTAAGCCATTGTGTCCGAAACGTCGATTTTAGCTAAGAGGGACATCCACTTCGCTGCGAGGACATGCACACGCTGAAAATTCGTGGAAGATAATTATAATATTATTTATATTTTTATATAATATAAATATATTATATATTATATATTTTCTTAAAAAAAACCTACGCTCCTCTCTCTCTCCCTCTTATCTTTCACAACCCAGCCGATCCATCGTGAAACCCTCGCGTCATCACTCTCTCGCGAAAAACCTAGCCAGCACCCCCGTCTCCCTGCTCGCCGAATCTCTCCCTTCGCCGGTGAAGCCTACCGTCGGACCTTCCTCACTCGCCGGAGCCCCATCCAGTCGCCGATCGCGAACCCGCAGCCGCCTGTTGCTCGGCCTCGGCTGTCTTCTACTCGGCTCAGCCGCCTTTTGCTCGGCCTCAGCCGTGCCTTGCGATTCCCGGCTCGCGGCCTCTCCGCGGCGGTTCCCAAAACCAAGCGGCGACGCCTTGTCGCCACTAGTCCGAGCTCTCCTCGCCGGCTTACTTTTCCGATCCGAGCTTCTTTATGTGCAGCCTTCCTTTTTGGGCAGGCCATATTCCGACCTTTCCACCTCGCCGGCGATATCCGACCAATGTTCTTCTTTGTCGGCGCTGAACTTGCGAAGAATCAGCCCCACTCGGGCCAAAATATGTGAACCATGACATTCTTTTCGACTCCCTCGACGGCAATCCGCCTCACCGGTGACCACCTCCTCCTCGCCGACTAACTTTGTGCGATTTCATCATCTCCTCGTCGTCGTCGGGGTGGCGATGATTTCGTCGTGGTGCAAGGTCGTCCAATCCCTCCTCTTTGCGAAGGCATATTTTTGGTCATATTTTTGTATGCCAAAATTATTTATTTTTAGTACATCGCATACTCACACGTATTCCTCCATTGTTTGCGTGGTTTTGTTGCGAGGTGTGTCTCTTGCCCTCATTGCATCGTATTTTCCTCGTTGCATGATTTATTGCGAGGTGCGTTGGCGCACGGACCGAACACCGGCGGTTCGACGCGAATCGAGGGCTCTTCTTCGAAAGATAAAGAGAATGCGTCTTCAACCTTCACGGCGGTGAGATTTTCCTATCCCTTAGCCAGCCCCTAGGTTTAGTCCGGCTCCAGGCACGTGGGTTCGATCGCCCGAGTGGTGGAGGTGCCGGACGACATGTGCCGACCGGTCGAGCCGCCTATGTGATGGATCGTTGATTTACCTAGAGTGAGCCGTAGGTTAGGAATCCTATGCGTTGGCCGATCCTATTCGTAGCCGAGTGATTTCCTGTTGTAAGCTTTAGGCTTTAGTCCCGCCGGGTTGGAATCCCAATTTCCACGGCTTTGGCGCTCCTAATCTCCCTCGGAGGGATTAGTCGAGTTCGATCTTAGAGGACGGGAAAAGCTTTGTAGCTAGTCTGTCCTATAAGATCAGGGTGTTCGTAGAGCGGAAAAAGCTTTGTAGCTAGTCCGCCCTGCGAACGGTGGCGAGTTTCCCCTACGAGAAAATTGGAGGGGGAAATCCTCTACATAGCCATGACAAAACTGGAGGCGGCGATGCCGCAGATCCAAGTGAGTCAACCCTAGGTACCTATGTGAGGTCGTTAGGATGAGTTCGACGTGTCGTCGATTATTTGGGTTTCATCGCATGTGCATGAACCATCTTGTTGCATTTTTGCATGTGGTCATTTGTTGCATTGTACGCATGTTCGCATGAGCACTTCGGGTTGATCGACTGTCTTGGACCGATCCCCGATCCTCAGTTGGGTTCGATCGACTGTCCCGAGTCGATCACTTATCCTTTAGGTTCGGGTTGGTTACCCCGAACTAATCCACCCATTTTTTTTGGTCCGACTCAGCCCACCACGGTCCCGGTCGACCGAGCACTTACATGTTTGTATGCTTTTGCATCATATTGTGTGTTTGTATGCATGTGCATGTTAGTCCGATTGCATGTTGCACCATATTCTGGTTCTTTGCATTTGCATTCACATTTGCACCACACTTTTATGATTCTTCATAGTGAGAATTACTCCACCTCCGAGTCACTGCCCCCCTCGGCATACTCATTTGCCGGGCCGCCGCCGCTACGGCATGCCCACCTCCGAGCCGCTCGTCGCTACGGCATGCCCACCTTCGGGTCACCGCCTCCTCGGCATACCCATCCTTTCGGCCGCCGCCACTACGGCATGCCCGCTCTTTCTGAGTCACTGCCTTCACGGTATACTCAACCTCACCACTTTGGTGCATCATCTTTGCATGTAGCATCCTTGCATTTTGCATGATGTGTGTGCTTGCCCTCTTGGGCTCCCATTGTGATTGTTCCGTACTTCGGTCGAGCAGTCACAATGTGGACTTCTTGCATGACTGTTTGCTTACCCATTCCTCGATGCTTTGTCCTACTCGTTAAGAGAGTGACCCCGTGACGGTCGCGATGCCTTAACGAGCATTGCTTGTTGGGTTGATCCCAATGAGCAATGCTAGTTAAGTCATCAGGATCGGCACAAGTATGATTGTGCTAAGGATCCATTGGATCTAACTTGTGTCACCTCTCTTCGTGACGCCCTTTAGATCCTTCGGATCTTTAGGTCGGGGCCGGTATGGCGACCCCGTCAAAGTCATACTAAACCCAGACTTACCCTACACTTAGGCACTAGGTTTGTGCACTTTCGTTAGATGGTGTGCTAGGCTAGGACTTAGGTTGCTAGGTAGTCTTTTTGATGTCTGGCTATTGTTCTTTGCTGGATTGTTTCCCTAGCCAGGCATCTTTCTTTTGTATTGTACTTGTTGTGTGACTGCATGCTTCATATGTGTGGTAGTGTGTTAGGACGCTTTTCCATGAGGAGCCATGCCTATTTATATGCACACACAGGTACCGCTATGGGGGGAGCAAGTGATGATTTCTGACATTTTTGTTTGCAGGTGTTATTAGCTCCCCATTTATAAAGCATGGCACATTATACGTCATTTGCATGTGAGCTTTCCTGCTAACACTTGTTTTCATGCAGGATTGAGTCTTTTTATTTTCCTTTGTACTTTTAGAGTCTAGGAGAGTTCTATAGCAGAAATAAGATACGGGCACGGGTTCCGAGGCGTTTTGCGCGGGAACCACGTGGAGGGGACTAGGAGCTTATGCTCGTGCCCCGTATCTTAATTCTGCATTTTCATATTAATGTATAGAATTAGGACTGGGCATGTATATGCGGAGTCCGGCCGCATTTTTCTTTTTTTGGATTATGTTGTCGTTTCAGTGGCATTTTGGCCTCTTTTATTTTATTATGGAGTGTTTTCTTTCTTGTTTTTATTACATATTCGCATGCCTGCATGTGTTTTCCTTGTTTCTTTCTGTGATCTGGGATTTTGCGATATCATTTAGGCTCTTTAAGGACCCTAAAATTGTAAACTTTATATGTTAAAAATCCTATAAAATATTCAAGATAAATGAATTTTAGGATTAAAAATATTCAAGATTTTAAAATATGCATTTTTACTTTCTTGCATGGCCTTCGGGCAGGATTTTAAATGGGTTGCATTGCGTACGGCTATCACCCAAGTCATACTAATAGTGGCCTCCACATTACTTAAGGACCGCTCTAGATAATCGCATTCATATTTGCATGTCCCGAGGAGGAGTCCCCATGCTTCTCCAACTCCGACCGGCCCAAGATACCTTTATAGGTGGTTGTCTAGTGCGCCTAGGGTGTTAGAAGGCTCCCCGACCCAGACGGGGTGTAATTCCTTTTGTTTGGAGTGTTTTGCAGCTTTGTAGCTGAACCTCCCTTTCTCTTCATTCTTGAGGCATCTTGTCACTTTGGCAGGTGTAAGACCCACCTCTTGGAGCTCCAGCTTATAATCATAGGATAGAGTTTCCTTTCTTTGACCTTAGGGCTACCGAAGTCCCCGTGGATAATGCAATTCTTGGATTGCTCGACCGGGGATCTCGGGATGTGTCGGGTCGACTACCTTCACGTTCGGGTAGACTTAGGGTCCTCATCGCTTTGGATGACGGGTTTGTGATACCCCGAATTGGCTACCTCTACCCCTTAGGATTACTCCTTCCTTCCTTTGACTACCCCCGTTGAGCCCTTTCGCTCCTCGACTTCGTTGATATCATTTTGACGGCCCGATGCCGATGAGCCGCCGCCCGTTCGGGATACGACGATTTGTCCTCTGCCCTTATGGCCCGGACGTGCTTTGACGTGTCGGGATACCCCGTCAAGATGATTTAGGTTATTCCGTGGGTTCCGTATGCCGATGAGCCGCGACCCCATTCGGGATGTGAGAGACTCACTCTGCCCGATGGCTTAGCGAGAGCTTTGAAGCGTCGAGACTTTCCCACACGGAATAATCTCCCTTTGATTGCCTATACCCCAGGTCTATGATAATATAAAGCGAAACACCTTTTATCGAGAGTATTCTTGGGTATCCCCCAAGATGTAATTAACCAGTAGGAATATGTTCCTCTGGGAGTGCTATTGACCCCAGAAGAGGTACATACACTTGACTCTCTGGTTATGGGTAGTCTACGTAGATACTTCTTTCGCGGATATTGGTTCAAGGTGCCTCCGCCCGATCTTGTTTGGGCGGACATGCTTGACTTATCCTTGCGAGGTTTATCGCACGTAGACTCTCCATGTTTTTCTTTTCTCTTGTTTGTCATTTTTGTCGTATGTCCCTTCTTATTCGGTTTCTCTCCTCTTCGAATCATTTATTTGATTCGAGAGGGAGATTTATTCGAATAATGGAAGTATACGACGACTGACAATCTGGCGACTCCTTTTAAAATAAAAAAAGAGAAAAAGAATGGCGAAAACAAAACTGGCGACTCCGCTGGGGATGAGTCTCTCTCTCCATACTTAGAGCTTCGCTTTTTCTGGGGTTATAGCCTCTCTCCATACTTGGAGTTTCGCTTATATTATCGTGACCTGGTTCTCTTTCTTTGAGTCACAGTTGAGCTTTTTGTGAGACCTTGATCTTCAGCCCATGTGTCAGTTGCTAGGGGTAGCAACTCGATGCATTCTGTCCCTTCTCTCACCCTCGACATTTCGGTTGCAGCATTATCGCATGCATCGATGTCGTTGTAGTTTTGTGATTGGTTTCTTGACCTTTCTTTATTTTTTATCATTGTCCCTTTTTGCCCTGCTATGCGGAAGAGCAGGAAGGTGGATATGATCGTTGCCGCCAGGGAGAACTCTTTCCCCTCTCCCCAAGCGTTTTTGTGCTCCTGAGGGTGTCATAACCTTCGGCTCCTTCGAGCACCCCATGTGGGGTTACCTTACGTAATCCTACTCACTTTGAGGCATTATCTTTGTGCCCTCCCCCTTAAAAGGAGAGACGTGCACATTGAATCTTTCATACGCCATTTGAGGCATTTTCTCTATGCCCTCCCCCTTAAAAGGGGAGACGTGCATATTGAGTTGTTCTTATGCTCTCTCAGACGTTTTTCTCTATGCCTTCCCTTTTAAAAGGGGAGACGTGCATATTGAGTTGTTCCTGCGCTATCTGAGGCATTTTCCTCCGTGTCCTCCCTCTTTAAAGGGGAGTCGTACACATTTAGCTGTTTTTGCTATGGTGGCTCGCGTAGCGTTCGCTTCTTTTGCAAAAAGAGGACGACGCTCGATAGCGATGCGCCGCCGCACCTGACGGTCTTTTCTAGACTTGTCCCTCCGTGTTCTCACGTGTCTCCTTGCCATAGGCGAGTGAGTTTTCTTTTAGCGATAGGTTTGTCACTATCGTCGTCGTTGTGACATTTGTCCCGACTCTCTTTCGTTCCGGTTTTCCCTGAGGATCCACTCGTCCCTCGATTAGGCAGGAAGGCCGTGAGGACTGGGAATAGATTGCTGCAAATTTAGCAAGCATTGCTTGTATCGAGTTTCTATACCCATTTTGACTCCCGTTTAGGAGGTGCCTTCGGCCCCCGTTTTGAGTCATGTTTGCTACTGTCCCCGTTGAGCTGACCACGTCCTCATTGGACATTTGCTACATGCCCTCCTTTGAAAAGGAGTTGTGCATGTAGTACTACTTTTGTTGTAGCAACTTGTATCGGTTTTACTTTTCCCTCGAGGAAAGGACTAGTGACAGATGGCGATACACTATAATGCTCTTTCCTGCTTACTAGCCTCTATTTTAGTCCTTCCATATGTTTAGGATTTCCATCCTCATGGATGTTGCATTATGTAAGAGTGCTAGAGTTACCAGTTATGGTACCGTCCTCTGGCGGTGTGGACTGGGTCCCCGCCGTGATTTATTTTGGTTCCGGCTCGAGATTTATACTTAAATCTTGAAGGTTGAGAATCACATTTCTCGTCCTCCGGCGTTGTGGACCATGTCGACGTCATGGCTTGTTTTGGTTCTGGCCCGGGATGGTGCTAAATCCCGTCGGCTTAGAATCACCTCTTCATCTTCTGGCGATGTGGACCATGTCCCCGCCACTACTTGTTTCTGATTCAACACAGGATAACGCCTAAATTACATTAGCTGAAAATCATCTTCTCTCCTCTGTCTGGTTATGTGGACTACACTCCAGTCAGGTTTGCTTGGGATTCTTCCCTCCTCCGGATGCAAGTCATTCTCACCTTGCAGTCCGTACTGTTGTTGCTACCACGAGTTCTCTGACTTAGAAGATCTAGGAGCATCTTCCTCTTTGAGGGGAAATGTTTTTGCTGGTTTGACGATTGTCCCAGCCCCAGTTGTTCTGGTTTCTCTGAGGTCTCGCCTGTCCCTACATTAGGCAAGGGCATCCAGAAGAATAGGAACAGACTGCTGCAACCATAGTGGCTGACTCAGCCACATGTCTCTTTACCTGTTGAGACTCTAGTTTCCTCTTTGAGAGGATAGGGTCCAATTTATTAAGATGAGTTCCTTGCTTAGATCTCTGAAATATCTAAGCATCTTGTGTAAGAACTCCTCTACTTACCATACCCCACGATCCTTATAGTAGGAGACTGAGATATACTTCTCAGTCCACTACAAGATCTGGATGTTAGCCATCTGTTGTGCAGGCCATGAGACCCGCCGATGTGTTGCATGGAACCCTTGGCGTGGTATTTAGTGCCACTTACTAGATGTTGCGCCAGGTATCATTGATGATCCTGTTGGAGTGGCTTTTGCCCATATTTGATGTGCTAACTCTTTCCTGAAATCACGAGAAAAATTTTGTGGCTTCCTCGTCATCGCGCTAGATGAATTTATCTTATGTCGATAATGGGAGATCCGGGGCGTACCCCGTCGATTCTCACCTTATTTGAAGACATAAGTTGATCGCCGTACTTCGGCGAATATTCATTGGGTTAAGCAAATTATTGCCACTATGTCTCTTGATATCCCGACGCTGCATGTAGAATGACTTTCTACATTTGACGGCGAGGGGTTTACTTGCCTTTGCTTTGAAGAGTACTTTATCCTACTACTTTTCACATATTGAGCAAGGCTATATTGGATGTTTTTTTACTCCGATTGGGGGACACCCCCAAAAATCTCTTGTTGATAACATGTTGTATTGACTAGACCATTTTGCTAGTCTTAGTCAATCCATGTTTAGCTCGGATGCACGTCTCCCAGGCTATTTGAGAGTGCTTCATTCAGTTTGAGCTATGTTTGCCCTTTGGCTAAGCTCTTGATGAGAGCATTTCTTTGCTAAGACCATTCTACATGTCTAAACATTTGATTTAGTCAGTTACTCTAAACCTGACTAAGATTTGGTGCCTCACCTATTTAGAATCTTATTGACTTTTTAGTCTGTTCTTGGTGAGAAAGCATCACTATGAGATGGATTCATATCCTATATCCAACCTCGTGGATATTTTGTTTGACTTGGTTGATTTTTATCAACTTGTCAATAGTCATGTTGAACTGATTAAAGTACTTTGTCATGATAAATCAGTTTATGACTCGTCGGGATACCTTGATATCTGACACTACCGGTTAGACCTCGCTGCTTATCTAACCGAGATATACCTTGACCAGGAGACAGTGGCTTCTCATCCCTGTACCTCTTGATATTTCGACTCCATTTACAGAGGCCGTTGAGATGCTTCCGAAAGGAACTGTGCTCCTTAGTTGATCTTATCTTGGATTTTCCTTCGATGTTTCTTGAGGTTGAATCTATGATAGATCCTGATGATGTGTTTAAGCCAGACCATGTACGCACCTTCTTAGGATTTGCTGATCTTCATGGTTCGGGGGATTTGAATTATGTCTTGATGACCGAATTCCTTACTTTAATGAACTTTCACCTAAGTCCTGAGAACACCTCATAGTGACTAGATGGGTGTCATTGAGATGTGAGTAGTTTCAGAGACTATTTAGATCTCTTACTTTTCCATTCAGCTAGACCGATGGAAGCTTGACAAGTAATGTACCATAAAATTCTAAGAATCTTTCTTCAGGAGATTTTTGAGTTGGAAGAAATTACTTTATAACAAAAAGAAGCTCACCAGATATATTAATTTTCAGGAGAGATAAAAAAAGTGTGAAAGGCTTCAAAATAAAAGAAAAGATTGAAAAAGAAAAAAAAATGATCAACACTCCTGAGAAGAAGCTTGAGGTGAGTGGGAAATAAAAAATTTCGATATAAAGAACCTTTTGATTTCAAAATTCTCCTGGTAAGATCCTTAGAATATTAAGGTTCAGATAATTGCTTAAGTGACATTGGGATGACTGATAAATTAGTAATGGATTTAAAGACATCTCCAAAATGAAAACATTTTTTTTACACCCAGATACAAATGACGAGGCCTATCTAGGCTAAAGGTGAAAATAATTAAAGGATAGGGACTAGGGAAGAGTACTTAAAGAAAATCCAACCTGGACCTGAATTTTGCAAATCTCATATTTTGCATGGTATATCTGGTCATGAGTCTAGGATGCTCACTTGAGAGCTCCACTTACTAGATTGAGTTGGCATGTCACGCCAAATTGTTCCCCATAACGACTTATGTTGGGAATAAAAAAAAATAATATTTAATGCCAATGAAAAAATATAAATGGCATGGAAGGCTCTCAATAGCTTTGTGGGCATGTTGTACGACATACCGTACACCCACATTATATCACGCTTGATGCGTTGACCCTCTAGGTCCGACAGTCCGTCCTTGGAAGTTGACTCTCTTTTTGTGTGTGGACTTTTCACCCACCACCCTTATGCACTATGTGTCAACCCTCTAGGTCCGGCGACCCTTCCTTTGGAAGAAAGGCTGTGTCGACCCTCTGGGTCTGGCGGCCCTTCCTTCGGAAGAAAGGATTGCCATCTTGTGGGCTTTTTACCCACCTTCTTGTACACTTTGTGTGTTGACCTTCGGGTTCCTGGCAGTCCTTCCTTCGGAAGTTGACTAGCCTTCTTTGTGGGCATGTTGTACGATACTGTACACCCACCCATTCCTTTGCTTCATTGCAAGTAAGAGAGGTCTTGTGCATCTCTTAAAACTAATTGCTGAATTGCTAAACAGATAAAGTGGAAGTCTTACGAGCGGCTTATACCTGGCGCAACCAGTAATCGGTGTAAGAGAAGCCAAGTACTTCTCTTATCTTTTCTCTTCGGTTCCTCGCTTCGAGCGGACCCGAGCAAGGGTGTCCCACCCATCATAAATGAGTGTGGTAGATACATTCGTCCCTCTCGTCACAGTGAGAGTGGAAGATACCCTCTTTTTGGAGGATTTGAGCATAGCTTTATGGTTATCATATCTTACAATTATAGTTATCATATCTTGCTTAGCTAACCTTCGCAATATCTCGATTGACAGGAGTCAATTTTGATTGATATTTGCCTTATGCAGGAAAGTCATGCCCTTTCCTAGCATTCTTGTTCGGTTACCCATTCTACATAGGGTCCGAACTGAGCACCTTTTTACGGATATGCTTGGGCCCACTCACTTCAGATGAGTGTAGTGTATTCCCTCTTAAGGGATATGTTTCGGTCTTCCGGCTAAATATCATTTGGTTGGTTCGCTCTATTTTGCCCAACCTTTCTAAGGTGTCTCGACTGACTGAGGTCAAGTTCGATTGATGCCTCTTTTGTGCGGGAAAGCCATACTTCTTTCCTCGACTCCTCTATTCGGTCGAGCACCCTGTGTGGGTCCGAATTAGAGTCTCCCGCTCATTTCAAATGAGTGTGACATTTTCCCTCTTAGGATGATGTTTTTGGGTTGGCCTGAGAGCCATATACCCATACGGTTGGAATGCTATGTTTTTGACCAACCATTCTTAGATACTGCGGTAATTCCCAAGTGGAATTCATTCTACCAAATTTCTGGTAGCAGTATCATATAGGGTTGGTATGTTTTGACCATCCACCCTCTTTGATATTCTTGACTCGATCAATTTTCATTGTCTTGTTGGAGCGACATGTTGTATCGATTTTAGACTTTGTCTATTCTCTATTCGATCCATGTCGCTAGTCAGTTGCACTTCTGAGGCATGACGTTCGCCTCGGTATTGTCCCCGACAGGAATTGACTTAGCCAGTTCTTGCAGGTAATACCAGTTGAGCTCTCCTCAGCGATAGCTACTGCTCTAGTTCTGAGGACCCTTTTAGCGAGACTTATTTCGCTAGTGCTTGCTTAAAACACTCTACATTTGGACTTGTGAGTCCACCTCGATGATATTTCGATTGGCTTGGTTGGTTTGGTCCGCCTCATCGAATGACATGTTGTATCAGTCGCTCAGTTGATCCATGTCTACACCGGGATATTTGATGCCTCCCAGCATAATTATTTGATAAATGGGAGAATCCCCTGCGAGATTTGTCTCTCTAGTGCTTACATAAAAGCACTTTATTGGTTAGACCATTTCAGTTACCTAACCTCGTTAATTCTTTCGATTATTTGGTTAGTTTTGTCTACCACATCGAATAACATGTTGCATCGGATTTATCGCTGATCTATGTTTGGCCGGAGCGCTCTATGCATCCAGCATATACTTCGAGCTTGATACCTCGGGCTATTTTAGCCATATGTTCGCTCATTCAGTGCATAGGCAGGATACCTCCCCTGTCCTATTTGATATTTTCGACTACTTCGGTTGGTTCTATCCACCACGTCGAGTCACATGTCGTATCGAATTTAACACCGATCGATGTTCTTTCGGAGCGTTTTGACATCCGACTATACTTTGAGTATGTTGCCTCAGGCAGTTGCGCCATATGACTGCTCGTTTGATGTATAGGCAAGATGCATAACTCTTGTCCTTTCTGATGCTTGGCCAGGATACATACCTTCTGTGCCATTTGATATGTGAAGTAGGGTACATACCTCCTACTTTACTTGATGTGTAGTCAGGATACATACTTCATGGACTACCTCGATCGGGATATATACCTTCCTGATCATTTGATGTTCCGATCAACGGCACTATTGCCTTCACTTGGCCGACCCTTGATGATAAGACCTTATTATGAGGCACGTCGGGTTTCGTAGCCATTTGGCTTTGAGGTCTCTCGAACCGCATGCCCATTTCTACCGGTTCTCTTATGAGAGCATTTTTCGGCTTCACATAGCCATATAACTTGATGTTTCTTGAGCCATGCGACACTTTAGTCGGTTTCCTTATGGGAACATCAGTCTTCAAACACTTTTGGCTTTCTAGCCATGTTCCTCGAGCCATATGACACTGTAGTCGGCTCTGTTACGAGGACATCTCATCCTTTGACATTTTGGCTTCGTAGTCGTTTGTTATGACATTTCTCGAGCTATATGACGCTCTAGTCAGCTCTTATGAGAATATATTGTCATATTCGGCTCATTAGCCTTTTGATACTTCTCGGACCACATGTCCCTTTTGGGTCGGTTCATTTACAAGAGTATCCCGTCTCCGGACACTTTCGGCTTTATAGCCTTGTTCCTCGAGCCATATGACACCCTAGTCGGCTTTGTTATGAGGATACCCTGTCTTTTGACAACTTTACTTTTGTGCTCATTTGATACGACACCTCTCGAGTTATATGACGTTCTAGTCAGCTCTCTTATGAGGACATATTGTCGTATCAGGCTCATTAGCCTTTCGATACTTCTCAGACCATATGTCCCTTTTGGGCCGGTTCATTTATGAGAGTATCTCTTCTTCAGACTTTCCTTGGGTCATGCCTCTATGGCCACTAAACCGCTATGTTTGGTCATGCCTTCACGGCCTCTGAACCACCTCTCTTTTTTCCTTTTGGGTCAACCATACTTTATACTCATTGGTTTGATCGCCACCTCTGATCAGGATATGTTGTGCTTTATAGCCACCTGATTAAAGTGATGGGTGTTTCGTCTCAAGGAGATCGAGTAGACTCGCAATCGGGGTCTCTTTCGGAGGAAACACAACGGGAGATTTGGTCGCACGAGATGATCGGGTTTTCTCCCCTACCATTTCGAATGTGGTCAGGTATGGGGTTTTCATCGATTCTATTGTTTCGAATGAGGTCAAACAGATCGATATTGCCGTTTCGAATAAGGTCATGCAAAACCCCAGCCAAACATGTCCAGTTTATCTGGCCTGGTTGGGTCCTTCTCTCCTACCGTTTCGAATGTGGTCAGGTACGGGATTTTCATTGATTCTGTTGTTTCGAATGAGGTCAGACAGATCAACATTGCCGTTTCAAATGAGGTCAGGCAAATCTTTTCTCGCCTATACCATGTCCGGTTTTCCGGCTCGGTCGAGCTCTTCGGTGGACAGTTAGCTTCGACTGCTGACCACCACCCCTGGCCATACCCTGCCCAGGTTTTCTGGCCTGGTTGGGATTCTTTGTGGTTATGCCTTTACGGCTTCTGAACCACCCCTTTTAGGTTGTGCCTTTACGGCCTCTGAACCTATTTCTGGCGATTGACCGGTCACGATAAGTTAGCCATACTCTTGACCATACCATGTCCAGGTTTTTCGGCTCGGTCGAGTTTTCTTGTACTCTTTTCTTGGGACGTCACATCGACTACCAATAGATGCTCTCTTTTAAGGATGCTTCCAAAAAGTGCACTGTGCCTCAGCGGCGCACCACACTTGTTGGGGGTCCTTTGTTGACATCATTTTTTTATATATATTACATGCATGGGATGTCCATTCGAGCATACCAGGGCCGACAGGTGTTACTCGAAGCGTCGCGCGGGAAATTAGCTCAAACTTGCTCATCCACCTGCGAGCTTGTTCGGATGACCTCGAACGATGAAACAGACCACCGAGTATGTCCGGAACATCGATATTAGCTAGGAATGACATCTATTCTACTACGGCTTTACGGCTGGGGTAAAAATTGTGCAAATTATCGTTTTTAGCCAGATCGTCAAAAAGTCACCCGAACGACTCCGAATGACGAAACGGATCACAAGATTGTGTCCGAGACGTCGATTTTACCTTCGGAGGATGTTCATTTTGCTACGACATCGCGAGCGGGCTTAAAATATGTGTATTATTCTTTTTTTAACCCAATTGCTCAAAAAGTGGCCCGAACGGGCCCGAACCACCCCGAATGACGAAACCGACTAAGCCATTGCGTCCGGAACGTCGATTTTAGCTAAGAGGGACATCCACTTCGCTGCGAGGACATGCACACGCTGAAAATTCGTGGGAGATAATTATAATATTATTTATATTTTTATATAATATAAATATATTATATATTATATATTTTCTTAAAAAAAACCTACGCTCCTCTCTCTCTCCCTCTTATCTTTCGCAACCTAGCCGATCCATCGCGAAACCCTCGCGTCGTCACTCTCTCGCGAAAAACCTAGCCAGCACCCCCGTCTCCCTGCTCGCCGGATCTCTCCCTTCGCCGGTGAAGCCTGCCGTCGGACCTTCCTCACTCGCCGGAGCCCCATCCAGTCGCCGATCGCGAACACGCAGCCGCCTGTTGCTCGGCCTCGGCCGTCTTCTACTCGGGCTCGGCCGCCTTTTGCTCGGCCTCAGCTGTGCCTTGCGATTCCTGGCCGGCGGCCTCTCCGGCGGCGGTTCCCAAAACCAAGCGGTGACGCCTTGCTGCCACTAGTCCGAGCTCTCCTCGCCGGCTTACTTTTCCGATCCGAGCTTCTTTATGTGCAGCCTTCCTTTTTGGGCAGGCCATATTCCGACCTTTCCACCTCGCCGGCGATATCCAGCCAATGTTCTTCTTTGTCGGCGCTGAACTTGCTACGAATCAGCCCCACTCGGGCCAAAATATGTGAACCATGACATTCTTTTGGACTCCCTCGACGGCAATCCGCCTCACCGGTGACCACCTCCTCCTCGCCGACTAACTTTCTGCGATTTCATCATCTCCTCGTCGTCGTCGGGGTGGCGACGATTTCGTCGTGGTGCAAGGTCGTCCGATCCCTCCTCTTTGCGAAGGTATATTTTTGGTCATATTTTTGTATGCCAAAATTATTTATTTTTAGTACATCGCATACTCACATGTATTCCTCCATTGTTTGCGTGGTTTTGTTGCGAGGTGTGTCTCTTGCCCTCATTGCATCGTATTTTCCTCGTTGCATGATTTATTGCGAGGTGCGTTGGCGCACGGACCGAACACCGGCGGTTCGACGGAATCGAGGGCTCTTCTTCAGCATAAAGAGAACGCGTCTTCAACCTTCACGGCGGTGAGATTTTCCTATCCCTTAGCCAGCCCTAGGTTTAGTCCGGTCTAGGCACGTGGGTTCGATCGCCCACGTGGGGTGGAGGTGCCGGACGACATGTGTCGACCGGTCGAGCCGCCTATGTGATGGATCGTTGATTTACCTAGAGTGAGCCGTAGGTTAGGAATCCTATGCGTTGGCCAGTCCTATTCGTAGCCGAGCGATTTCCTGTTGTAAGCTTTAGGCTTTAGTCCTGCTGGGTTGGAATCCCAATTTCCCACGGTTTTGGCGCTCCTAATCTCCCTTGGAGGGATTAGTTGAGTTCGATCTTAGAGGACGGGAAAAGCTTTGTAGCTAGTCTGTCCTATAAGATCGGGGTGTTCGTAGAGCGGAAAAAACTTTGTAACTAGTCCGCCCTGCGAACGGTGGCGAGTTTCCCCTACGAGAAAATCGGAGGGGGAAACCCTCTACATAGCCACGACAAAACTGGAGGCGGCGATGCCGCAGATCCAAGTGAGTCAACCCTAGGTACCTATGTGAGATCGTCAGGACTAGTTCGACGTGTCGTCGATCATTTGGGTTTCATCGCATGTGCATTCTTGGGTATCCCCCAAGATGTAATTAACCAGTAGGAATATGTTCCTCTGGGAGTGCTCTTGACCCCAGAACAGGTACATACACTTGACTCTCTCAGTTATGGGTAGTACTACGTAGATACTTCTTTCGCGGATATTGGTTCGAGGTGCCTCGCCCGATCTTGTTTGGGCAGACATACTTGACTTGTCCTTGCGAGGTTTATCTCAAGTAGACTCTCCATGTTTTCTTTCTCTCGTTTGTCATTTTTGTCGTATGTCCCTTCTTATTCGGTTCCTCTCCTCTTCGAATCATTTATTTGATTCGGGAGGGAGATTTATTCGAATAATGGAAGTATACGACTGACAATCTGGCGACTCCTTTTAAAATAAAAAAAAGAGAAAAAAAATGGCGAAAACAAGGACAACCCACATGGAGCGAGACTCTAATAATTAAGTGAAGATTTACATACATACCACTATGTTTTGTTTTTTTTTTTTTTTTTTTTGTATTTATATAGCTAATGATTACATCTCAAATTTTAAATGCATACCATCTTGTGCATAAAAATATATATTTCACTTTTAAAAGATTAAAATAATAATATTTTTAATATGATGCGAAAGATTAAGGGGTATCAATAGAAAAAATGAAAATTTAATATTAGATATGTAAATATAAGAGAATTAGATGGTATGCCTAAATTACATAAATTTAGTTAGATTCACATACATATCGCTCAATTATCATGTATTTACATATCTAGCAACTATACTTTAATTTTAATATATCTGTGGCATTTTATTTTTGCATGAAAAAATATTTTTAAATTATTAAAAAAATTTAAATAGTGATATTTTGTGTTAAACGACTAGAAAAATTTAATGGTGAAAATAATAAAAAAAAAGTAAAGAGTTCAAATTTAACACCCTTTATAAAATCCCTAGCTTCATCAGCAGCCTGTGGTCCGCTCATGTGGAAAACCCACGCACCGAGCAAGGAAGGAAACCAGAAGCATCGCCGGCGTTAGCCATCTCGTTCGGTTGGTTTTGGGTGCTTCTTATGGTGACAAAATCTCGGGCTTCGGTGCTTTTTGGCTAAGCCCACCGCCGGCCAGATCATAGTGGGTGCCAGAGGAGATCAAAACTAAATGTCGTAGCTCTCGGCAACTACGCTGTCGTTTACCGGGACGGTGAGCAACATAGCAGCATAGCCATCGTCTCCTTCAAGGTATAGTCTTTTGTTCTCGGTTCATGCATCGAACATTGGATATTTTATTCCTGGGAATTTTAGATACATAGCACCCAAATTTTAGCACTGTTATCGCTTTTTAATAGTCAGATTCACATTTCATCTATATGTGAAGTGTTATGTGTGTAAAAATAGAAGTTAAGGTGTGAGATGGGTAAATCCATAGGAATTGGGTGACATGTATGTAATTTTCCCTTTTTTCTTTTTTATAAGAGTTTTTCTTTACATGTGGACGGTTGATTGGTATTTCAGCTCATACATTGAGTTTCTGCTAAAAGAAAACCTGCAACTATGATCTTCGGCATTGCTTTTTTGCCAGCGTCATGCAGCGACGAAGGCGGATGTCCGGCAATATCATCTAATACTGTTTCAAGGGGTGTTAGACGGCTTAAAATTAAAAATTTTACCCAAGTTTTGAGTGATATGTATGTAAATACTCTAAGAAATAGATTTTTTTTCTAAAATTGAAGTGAATAAATTATTGTGGAGAACAAAATCATTAAAAAAACATATTATATACGTTAGAACTGTAGACATGAATCTCAAAGCAATTGAGAGGTCCCGGATGGTGGTCGGACAATCAAAGCGTCAAGATAAAGGAGTACGATTTGAGCCGACCATTCAAACCGCCGACCACATGATCGGAGTCAGCCGTCACACTATAGCGAGTGATTCAATCGGCGAGCCACACCTATGGTCCCGATCGCGCAAACACTATACAAGGGCATTCGATTTCAACCAGTCGATCGATTGGCTTTTCTTCGATAGACGTGATCTTCATTTGATTGGTCGCCTCAGTTGGCCGAACCCAAACGAGCCGATCGATTGGTTACTATCATTTTCAAATTTTAATTGTAATATAGATTTAATATTAAATTAGCAAGATCAATTGCTTCATTAAGGACAATTTCCATAACAATTTACTTCTTTTTTTAATTGTATAAATACACCTCTATAAATAGTAAATAGAAAGACGAATAAAGAGACCTCTCTCTCCGGTTTCTCTACGAGGATTTGTATAATTACTCTCTTTCTCTCTCTCTTTTCCTCCTCTTGGCTTTAACTATTGAGGCGTGTTAAAAAAAATTATGATTCAACAATCTAAAAAGTGGTGCAGTGAGTGTGGACATGTCTCAGACAAAAAGTGGTGCTAACTACGAAGGAGAATCCCTAAGAAGAGAAATAATGCCCATGGAGTTTAATAAAGAGACGGTGAGCCGAGACATATAGGAAGAGGTTCAGGCATTGCAAACGCAAAAAATGGACCAGTTCGAGCCTCTTCGGGTGGTCATGATCTTGCAAAACGCCCGACCGCCACACATGAAGGGAGTCTCGGGAACCGCTCCTAGTAAGCTCCCCTCAACAATGTGCCAGCACCCCACGGTTGACTCGGTGATCGACAAACCGAAGAACTAGGAGATTCCCAACCAGCAGACAACGCCACATCTATGCTAGTAGCCCTACATCGGGCGGACCGAGTGGGAACGTTTGCTCGACCAGTTACAGGTAGCACATTCTCCCGAAGGATCTTGAAAACAATACCCCCTGGTGAAGCTCATGATTCCTCACTTAAATCCTTATAAAGGGAAGAGTGATCCGACCGATCACCTCACTTTTTTGAGTCGACGGTTGCACTTTTACAGATCGATGATGCCATGAAGTTTCTGTTGTTCCTGACTACGCTAAAAGAAGCCACACTCCGATGGTTTCATAGCTTGCCAAATGGAGTTATTCCGTCGTTCTTTGAATCCGGAAGCTCTTCCTATCTTCCTACCACACTTTGCTAACGTACAAAAACCAAGGAAGGATACATAGACCCTGCTTCAGATCAAGTGGGGGGAGAAGGAAAGTTCGTGGGCTTACATCACTCATTTCCAAAAGGAATTGTTGGAGGTAAAGAATTTGGAGTCCCTCATCGCCCGGACCGCCCTAAAACATGGGATCCGCAACAAACGATTCATGTATGATCTGAACTCCTTCAAGCCAATGACCTTGGCAAAGGTTTTGGAACTAGTAAATGACCACATCATCGACGAAAAAGATCTTGTGAAGTCGGAAATTATACCGAGAGCATCTGATCACCGACCGCAGAAGCAGAAGGACTAGGATGACGACGGAAGGCCAAAGAACGACCGAGCCCTTGACCGTTGATCGAATGACGACCCAATACCTCGAGACTAGGGGTTTAAAGGAGCCGAACAAGAGCGAGCCCATGCTCAGCTCGTGTTTAGATCGTTAAAAAACATTATTGTTCGTGTTTGACTCGTTTGCTTAGCAAGCCGAACACGAGTTGTTTATGAACAAAGAGTCGTTTTGACAACATTAGTCATGTAATTGTAGGATATTAAGGGTTGGGGCGAGATTTAAATCTTATTATCTATATTAAAACATCATTTAAATATAATTTAATATATTTTTTATTCTATTTTTTATTTGATTATAAATTTTTATAGCCTTGTAATTAATTAATTTTTTTAAAAATATTACTCATCTATTATATATATATAATTTAATTAATTCGAGTCAAAACGAGCCAAAAATTTGTGTTTGGCTCGTTTATATATCGAGCGCAAAAAAATTATTCATGTTCGACTCGTTGACTTAGCGAACAAATCAAATAAAAGCTTCTTAACGAGTTGAATACGAACAGTTCGCGAACAAGCTGTTTTGACAACCCTACCCGGGACAATTGGAGGAGCAACTGAGGCAACCAAGGTCAGCAGCGACGCCCATCCAATCAATGACCACCGCGATACTTCGAGCGATCTTACTTATACCATGAGATGCAAGATTCGACACCCTTGAATGTGTCAATGGCCGAACTAGTCCAGGTCATTCAAAACATTAACTACTTCGAGAAAACCACTACGCTGAAGGCTTCACCAGAAAAAGAAATTAACCCTTTCACCAGCACTGCACAACTGACATTTGCCTTAATTATCTCTTCTAGCATGCTCCATCTGTATTTTCATGCTTCACCAAATTCGAGTCATCACTAATCATCCGTTAAAATCCGTGCTCACTCAACCGGAATATTCCAGTCGATTGTTGAAGTAGGCAGTAGAACTTAGCGAATACGACATCGAGTATGTCCCCCGAATGGCTATCAAGGCATAGACGATTGCTGATTTTCTGGCAGACTTCTCTAAGGTGGAAGAATCACGTGAATGAAACCCAGCCAACTATAGGAACTGGATCTTGCACGTCGGCGGGGCATCCAAACAGGCGACCGCCTAGCTGGGATTGGCGTTGAGCAGTTCAGCTAAAGAGCACTTCAACCAGTCCGTCGTGGTAGAATTTGTGGTTACAAATAACCAAGTAGAGTACAAGGCAATGATCACTGGTCTTCGTTGGGCCTATGAGGTAGGTGCTCTCGAGTTGCTAGTAAAATCAGAGTCCTTGCTGGTCATTAATCAGGTCAACGGGGATTTCGAGACCTGAGACGACTTGTTGACCAAGTACCTTGCCAAGACACGAAATGAAATAGGAAGGTTCACAAACTTTCGCATAGAACACGTGGGTTATAAGGAAAACTACGTTGCCGATATCTTGTCCAAGCACATCGGTTTGGGCGGGGCTCCGCAAAGACTCACTCGACTAGCAGTCGATGAACCGAAAACTTTAGCCTATTTGTTACAACCACGAGGCTACTTCTGGCCGAAGAATTTTCCTGGAAATATGAGCAGTGTCAGAATTATGCCCTCATGCATCATTAACCAGCATGCAAGCTTCAACCACACTCAAGTCCTTGGTTGTTCGCCACTAGCGGATTGGACATCCGGGACCCTTTTCTCCCGTCTAAGGGCCAGCGCAAGTTTGTTATAGTAGTGGTCGATTATTTTTCCAAGTGGATCGAGGCTAAACTTCTCGCTCAGATCACTGTTGAGGTGCCGAAGCTGCCAACAAGATCATCCTGAATTTTTTAAGGAAGAAAGTCGTAAGTGCCAAGGGAAACTGGGCGACCTACTGCCATCGGTGCATTGGGCGATCCGAACTACACCTTTGTCAGCATCTGGCCAAACCCCATAAGCGGTGTTACCAGTTGAGTACAACCATCATTGCCAGAGGGTGGCCATGGTCGCATCGTTCGCAGAAGAGGACCTAGCAGAGTGGCAGGAAACAAGCATCGAGGGTGTAATGCTAGCCAAGAGGTGAACTGCTCGCTATTTCAACAGTCATGTTTGAGAGAAGACATTTGCTCCAACAGACTTAGTCCTAAAGAAGGTCGATCTAGTCGCCCTAGAGCAAGTAGTCAGCAAGCTGGATGACGGCCCTAGTAGCTACCAACACTTTAATGATAATTTAATTTTACTCACAATCTCCACCTAAGTGTCAGGGTTTATCTACTTGAGTCTGGAATGTCGATCCCACAGAGAAGGTGGAAAAAGCTTCGTAGTAATAACAACCTAGGCTGAATATCGTTAAGGGTGTTTTTTCTAATAACAAATCATAGGTTTCGTTTCTACTCCTAAGTTAAATTGCCTAGATCAATTAAACATGCAAAATTCAAGATAGATAAAGATACTTTTCTCTTGTGTTTTCCTAGGTAGATTGTAGGTGTTAATTTCTAAGAATTGTAATGTGGTAGTGACAACAGGAGCATAAGACTCATTTACCCTCTATCAAGTGCATAAATGGGCATTATTCAAATTAGGTAATTGTTTCCGTCTGTCACCCGTGAAACTCCTAATTCATACTATATCGATACACATCTGCCTAACTTACATTGCATCATGACTCATCTTTCACAGTCAATCACACAATGTGAGTATTCTATGTTGTTTTGCTACCGCTCTGTCGAGTCCTAATGGGCCACAACAAATTTTAACAAGTTATACAACCAACACAAAGTTTAGAGATATACTCATCACATGAAACTAAAGTTCAATTCAAAGCATTCACAATCCTACTAATCTAACCTATCATCACAAGAGAAAAGTATAAGAAATCTACTCACTACACATGATAAACACCAAAGAAACTTCATCTAATCCAAACAAATTCACCAAATATGTGTTTGCAACAATAGTCAAATAAGAGTACACATGATACTTAGCTTTTGCCCTATGAACAGAGAAGCAAATTCCACCGGACGATGTTTTCCACAGTGCTAGACAATGTGCTGTTGTAAACTACTTACATATTCTCTCAAATTCCGTCTTTAATCTCTCTAGAATAAGAGTTCCTACTCCTACATACTCTCCTGGAAGAATCTTAAGACTTTGATCGCCTCCTCCTCCCACTAGCCGCCAAATCTCTTTTAAATCTTCTTCAATCTCTTCTTCTGAATCAGTAACCGTAAAATAACTGACAAAAAGTTATCGTTTGAACTGCAACACCTTGGCGCCTAGTCTGCGGCGCCTAAGCGTCGTGCTCTCTGTATGCTCAAAAAGCTTGGGCACCTAGGCGCCCAGAACCTGGCGCTAAGGTGTTCATGCAACACCTTGGTGCCTAAAAGCGGTCGCCTAAAAGCGGGCGCCTAGGTGCCAAACCACAATTAACACCTTTGCTCACTTTGATTCTGTTTCGCTCTGATTCAGTCCAAATTCGTTCCAATTCTTCTACCTGTTATACTTGCATCATGAACATAAAAATATCTTCCATTGAAGTGCAGTTTCATTCAAAAACATGTGCAAAATAAAAAAGAAATTAAATATATTCAAAGATATATCAAATTCCTCCAAACTTAAATGTTACTTATCCTCAAGTACTACTACAACTTTAAAAACCAAATATGTTAATTTGAGATAGTGAGTTTCTTTAGGATTTCCTATAATTTCGCTCCATAAATATTGTAGTACAACTTAGAAGAAGTTCTAGTGAATCAGATTAAAATTAGGGTATAAGAATATTTAGTATTAAACTTAGGAATCCTGATTTTTTATCTAGTTCAAAAAATATTTGTAATTTGTTAAACTTAGGTTCCTTAGAAAGTATAAAGTTAGAATTTAAGAACTCTCTTTGTAAATGTTTACTAATACATTTTGGAATAAAAACAAGTTTAGGATTGTTTCTAATTTTTTTCATTTTAGGAGGATTCAAGTGAAACTAATTTTTGATTAGACTTCTTCTCAAGCTGCTCCTAGCCTTTTTTTAATTTTTTTATTCAGGTTTTTTTTAATCCTTTCTTTTATGTGAGGATTAATATATCTGAATAAACCTTAAATAGTTTTGAATTTCAGTATCCTCCTTCTAAAGTTAAAATTTTATCACTATCCTTTATTAAAAAATGTGGTATTAGTTTGAAAATAAGTGAGTTGATACAATGTTCTATAATAAACAAGTTCTGACGATAACACAAGTAAAATCTTTCTTGACGTCGAAAGAAATTCAAAGAAAATTAGATAGATACAATAAGAGAAGAATGGAGATAATGTGTTTATCAGGGGAAGGTCAGATCATAGAAGCAGTAAAGTCAATAAAAGTTATCATAGCAGATCGAGAGCCAAGTCTAAAGGTTCAAGAAAATATTTTCATTGTCATAAAGAAGGGCATTACAAGAAAGATTGTCTGAATAGAAGTATAAAAAAAATAAATAAAAAATAAAAATGAAAAAATAAATCAATTGATGGATGATTGTGAGGTCGTGGTGGCGTCATATTCATATGGTTATGAATCATCCAACTTGTTAGTTTCAAGTCAAATGGAAGCCAATGATGAATGGATCATTGATTTTGGATGTCCTTTTCATATGACACCAAATAAAAGGTTCTTTCAAGAACTTAATAGGATAGATGATGGAATGGTTTTATTGGGAGATAATGAAATCTGTGATGTGATGGGAGAAGGATCAATGGCATTTGGAATGTTCGATGGCTATATTAGAATTCTGAGAAATGTCAGCTATGTTTCTTAACACTAGAACAAAATGTAAAAAATGACAATGGACAAATTAAAATCATCAAAGGTGCAATGTTTATGATAACAACCTTTATTCTCTGGATGGCCAAGTTTTTGTTAATTATGCAGCCAATACAGTAACAACAAATATTGACAGAACTGATTTGTGGCGCTTAAGACTTAGTTATATCAGTTATTATTGGTTGGTAGAACTTGGCAAGCTGAATATGTTGTGTGGTGATACTATGAACAAGATTTAAATTCTATGAGAATCACATTATTAGCAAGAGCAACAGGTTTAACATAATGATAAAAGTATCTTGGACTATATTCATAGTGACTTATGAGTGCCAACAACTTTTGCCATCAAAGGAGCAAAATACTTTGTCAATAACTGATGACTATTCAAGAAGAGTATGAGTGCATCGTCTAGTGCCTGAAGTTTTCCACCAATAGGAGTTATAGAAAATCAGGTTGGTAGAAGCGTCAAGAAATTGAGAACCGATAATGATTAAAATTTTGTTCAAGATAATTTGATAAGTATTGCACTGATGAAAGAATTGATAAACCATTGATAGTTGTTAATACTCCACAACAAATAGTCTCGCCGAGAGAATGAATAGAACATTACTTGAAAGAGTATTTAGTATGATGGTTGGTGCTGGAATTATGGGGAGAAACACTCAAAACAACGAGCTATTTAATTAATAGATCTTTTTCACCAGCTCAAGTTAAAAAACCCCAACGGAAATGCGGATCAGTCATCCATCTGACTACAATAAAATTGAGATCCTTTGGATATGCAACATATGCATATATATACATATACATGTATACGGTATAAAGTTCAGCCAAAAGCACTTAAATGTTTGTTTTTGGCAGTATCCAAAGGAATGAAAGGTTAGCGATTGTTGTGCATTGAGAAAATCTGAAGAAATATAAAAAAAAAGCTAATAAATGAAGAAATGTATCATAAGTAGAGGTGTGGCTTCTAACGACGGATTTTCTAATGTTAGAAACTGGCAAAAGATAGAAATGAAAAATGATAATTATATTATACAAGATAAATATTAAGTGCACGCGGAGTAATATGGCCTGGAGACAACTAAATATGGGATATGCATGCAGTTACAGAAGTCAAATGTTGATGCAGTTGAGCCAGATAACAACATTGCCAATTATCTAGAGATGAAAAAACATGAGATTCCAGACCACCAAAGAAATTTGGTTTTACAGACATAATTGCTTAGGCCTTTGTTTTATTTAATAACGAATGTGAAGGACTGTCCTATTTGTCAAGAGTCGGTCATTAGCAAAGATTCTAGACACTAGGTGCATGCTATAAAAGATAAAATGAGATCATTACACAAAATTCATATATGGGAGCTAGTGGAGAACCCAAAAGATGCTAAGATCATTGGCTGTAGATGGATATTCAAAAGGAAGTTGTATACTCATAGTGATCTCAAGCTTAAATTTAAGGCCATATTGGTAACAAAATGTTATACACAAAACGAAAGCTTGTATTATAATGAAATTATTTCACTTGCTGTCAAGAAAACATTTATAAGAGAGATGCTATCTATTGTAGCTAAATTTGACTTGGAGCTCGACTAAATGGATGCTAAAACAACATTCTTACTTGGTGTTGTAGAGAAACTATCTATAAGGCAATCGTCATCATGTATTGCAGCTGAATAAACCAACGTATGGCTTGAAATAATTCTGAAGGCAATGGTACGTGCGATTTGATTATTTTATCAAAGAACTTGGTTTGATATGTACAAATCATATTATTATGTATACTTAAAGAAGTCGGCAGATAATAAGGTTTTGGTGTATTGGCTGATATATGTTGTTGGCCTACTAATAGCCAATAAAATTAAATATGAGATTGATCTGTTAAAGAAACAATTATCTAGAGAATATGAAATGAAAGATATGAGGCCTGCCAGAAAGAGAATTGGGGATTCAAATTATCCGAAGTTGTTGGAAGGTAAAACTTTTCTTTCACAAAAGTTGTATGAAGAGTCTGTTGGAAAATTTTGGTATGATGAATTCAGAAGTTGTCCAAGTGCCATTAGCTAATCACTTCCAATTAAGTTGTAATAATCCTCCACAATCAGAAGGAGACAAGTCTTTTGTGTATGATATTCCGTATGCTAACATTATTGGGGAGTCTCAAGTATGAAATGCTATGTACGAGGCATGATCTTGCCCTTTCAATCAGTGTTACATGTAGTTTTATGGCGAATCCAAAAATAATGCATTGGATGTCAGTAAAATGTATTCCTAGATATGTTAAAAGGTTCTTTATGCTGTGGATTGCTATTTGGGGTTGGAGCTGACAATGCAAATTTTTTACAGGATATGTAGACTCAAATTTTGTATTATGTTTGGACACAGGGCAATCTATTTCAGGATAAGCGTACACCATTTTTGATATATATATATATATATATATATATATCTATAGGATTGTTGCGTGGAGAGCTTTTTCTTTCTTCTCTGTTTTGTAATGTGTTTTACATTTTTGATAAGAAATTGCTTTTTAATATCCATCATTTCTGTTTATTCCATTCTCAAAATGTCATTGTTATATTCTTGCTGCATTCTGGGAAAGTCTCGAGGCAGGAAAATTTGCAACAGTTGTGTATAAACTTATGGATTCATCTCATGGCGCATCTTTTTTTTTTTTTATAAACAAGAAAGTTTTGTTTGCTTGGTTATCTCAAATAAAAGCAAAATATGCTCATTTTTTAAAGGTGATTTTGTGAATTTTTTAATGATTGTGGTTTATTTGAAAATTGCTAAATAATTTGGCTTCTCTATTTGCCTTGCTTGGAGACTCTACTATTTAAATAACGAGTGTTCAATTGGGCTTTTAGCATATTCTTTGTGGCGCTCAACCGTCGAGAATCATTGTTGGAAATAAAATATTTTATCAAAAAACGGGAGATTTATTATCATCAACTTTTTCCCTCAAATAATTAATTTTATTATCACTCTTACTTTTAAATTTATTTTTGGATGATCAACCCAATTTATGTCATTAGAAGAATAATGTGCAGCTTATCAATAAGAGTTTTACCAAACAAAGATTAAGAAGATTCCACATCATGGTCAATCACAATCCTAAATGAGCGGTCCACAAAATTAACAATTGAGTGCACCTTGGCCTAACTATTGTCCATCATATTCGGATAAGAACCAAATGATTCGAAGTATTGATAAATCACACAAGCATATGTGTCGTCCAATTAGTATATGGAATATAGTCTGTGTATCGATCCCACGAGGAATGAGCGTACTCCCAAAGTGTGAAAATTTTCTTGTCTACTGGTTTGATTGTTGTTGATTTTTGAAAGCTTCTAACTGATTTTTGAAAAAATGAATATCCTATTTTAGATGTGATGGGTAAATCGAGCAAGTGAAAGTAATTTTCTTGATTTGGATTCTAAAAACTTAGGGTTAACAAATACAGTGACTATCTGGACCAATTTTCCTCTTTAGTCCCTCAGCTCAGAAACACATTGTATTAATCAAAGCAAATAAAAGTTTAGAGTTGGCAAAGAAAAACCAGAAAAGGTTACACCTTGGTGCAAATTCATTTTCCGCTCCTCTTACATTTATGATCACTAGCTCTTCTAAACAATTCTCTTGAATCGTCTCTCTTAGATCCCCTCTCAGACTCTCTAACTCTCCCCATAGAATTCGCTTTCACTCACACAAGGAAAAATGGAGACAAAGTGCTAGCAAATGAGAGAGTGTGATTCAAAAAAGTGAGAGAAAGTCCATTTCCTTCAGAAGAATTTTGCCTTTTGTAGCCCCGTCAGATGTTACACAGACAACCATCTTAACTCCCTATGTAGGTTCATCGGTATAGGGGGTTTCTCCTAGAAGTGCCGATGTTCTCTTTCTTTTGTAAGGAATTGTTGCGTGGTTCCTGTAAATGATGCTTTGGCGCCATATGAAGTGGCACACCTATTTTTGAGGGGGGTCTAGGCACCCTACACCTCAGTTGAGAGGTTGGCCTTTGGGCGCATAGGTGTCCATAAGGTGGCGCCTTGGACTAGGACATTTTTGGAATTGTGTTTGAAACAAGTCTATTCTATTTCGCTCCAATATTTGGCTAGTGCATTTTTAAACTCAAATAAGTATTTATATCTTGCAATTGCTCAAAAAGTACCTGTAAAAGCATTAATAGGAATAAATAATAGAGAAAAATGCAAGAAAATTTAGACGGATTATCAAATATCTTTCACCTCAGATTATTCAAGACAATAAATAATAATTGATAGTAAAAAGTTCACATTTTATCTTGATGCTATATTACAAATTGTTTTGAAGATATTAAAAATTTCTAAGAAATTATTATATGTTTTTGTTGAATGTTTGAATATAATCAATTAGAGATAAGTAAGACCATCATTTCTTAAATTCAGGCAGTTGCATTAACTGCGTGCAATCAATTGACAATGCTATTTTATGTTAAATTATTGATCTTTATCCCTTTGAGTGAATAAATATAATTAATAGAGTTGAATGAAAAATAACTTGAAAACTGGAAGAAGAAAACAATTATAATTGATCATATTGATAATTTACAGAATGGATTAATAATCTCCATCAAGTTGATTCTATCATTAGATATTTTTTGTAATTTCTAGAGTATAAATAATATAGAATAGATCCAAAAAAAGAAATATTTAAACTATGATTCATGCATATGATTCAAACATCGCAACCGGATAAAAAAAAAGGAACAATCCCTTTTTTAAATCAAACAATTTTCTTCATATAGATATTGTTTCAGCTCTTACATTCTTTGAAGAAGTGATGATCGAATGATTTTTGCTCAGAAATCATCTTGCTTCTCATATGAATCTGAGGTTTATACTGATTCATGATGTCTCAACAACAGAATTCATATATATATATGGGATGGCGGCCGTAAGTTTTGGTGTGCACTTTTCCTCCTTTACGATTCTAGGGTTTTAGGTTAGTTGAAATGGTTTCTGTTTCGTTGTTCGGTGCGGTTAGTCCTTTGGGTTTGTTGTTTTTGTGCTAGGGGCTCTGTTTATTCCTGTTGGTGGTTTGTCGTGTTTGCTGTGTTGGTTGGTTTTCCGATTTTCTATAGTTTTTTATTCTTCTTATGAAATTTTGTGTGCTTTTTGGTTCTGTGAGGTTGTTATGGCTTTACCATAATTTGATGATGTCCTCAGAGGTAACAAGGCGGTAGACGTTGCTTCTCTTATGTTCCTGCAATACCTTCATGTGGAATTTGCCGATAGCACCGAAGAGGGGATATTAAAGATGGCTAACAAGAAAAATGGCATGCTGGCTTTATTTTTTACAAAGGAGGAAATATTTCGCGTAGCAGAGCTGTTGAAATTTTGTGTTGTGGGCAAACTCACTTATGGGCTCCTCAAGATGGAGGTTACCGGGAAATTTTTTGAAATTCTTAAGCTTGTAGTTTAATGGCACGTGGGAGCGATGGATAGAAGAAATTACCTTTAAGTAGTGAAGAGGATTATATAAGGCTGTTTTGCAAACATTAGTTCGTGGAAAATGTTCTAATGAAGGTTCTGAAACGAACTTCTGATTTTGACCTAGAAAAGTAGTTGTCTGTTATACCTTTGTGGATTACTATTCCTGGTTTAAGTTTACATTATTATAATCAAAAGGTGCTTTACTCATTCAGAACTATTTTTGGGAAACCTAGGAAAGTGGACTTGGCAACTTTTGACATGAGTAAGTCATCAGCGACAAGAGTTATGGTGGAGAGAGACATCACTCTTCTTATGCCAGAGGAAGTATGGCTTGGGACTCCAAATATAAGATACTGGCAGAAAGCTGAAGTTGAATATAAATTAAAATACTGCACAAGGTGTAAGATTTTTGGGTACAATATAGAGAATTATTCATCATTCATCCAGAGCTAAGACCAAGCCAAGATTTCTCTAAAAACAGGCACACATGGGGAAAAAGACTCAAAATCTTTAAGAAGATATTGATGCGGGGCTAGCTCAAAAAGCTCAGGAGAGTCAGGAGGTATATGTTCATGGGAATTTGATCTAAGTTGCACCTGTTTTGGAGGTTATTGCATTGGAACTGGAAGGCAGAATACATTCGGTACTAAGACCTGTTGATGAAGCAACTAATGCAAATTCTGTGGTTTCTGTATCTCACCCGAATGCACAACAACACACTCAACTTGAATTAATTGCTCAAACAGACAACTTTGACCCTTCCTTTAATGAGAAGTTGGAGCTGTTAGAAAAACTCTGGAAGGGACATGATAGATCCAAAAATCCAAGAAGCACGCCACACAGAGAGCTAAGTTATGTATACCCAAATGTTGTGTTAAACTGTAAAGGTACGTCTTCAGTTTTAATACTTCTAATTCTAATGATGGGCTCCTCTTAGGGTGACTAGGGGGAGCGGTTCTGTTAGCCATGAATAATTTTTTAATATGGAATGTTAGATATATTGCTAAGCTTGATGCCTCTAATAATTATTTAATCTGTGTCAGATTCATAAGCTTAGATGTTTTGCTATTCTGGAGCCCATTATTGCTGAAGGAAATATCCCCAAAGCAATTAGGAAGCTGGGTAACTTCCTATATTTATAACTGCAATTTTAAAATTTGATACTAGTATTAGGATAGGATCTTGGAATATAGGTACTCTCTATGGTAAATTAATGGAATTGGTTGATATTATGATCCATAGAAAGATTAATATCCTATGTATTCAAGAAACTAAATGGGTTGGAGAAAAAGCTAAGGAAATTGATAACTTGGGTTTTAAACTATAGTATTCCAGTAAGAGTTGTACTTAGAAATGGTGTAGGTATAATTATAGATAAAAGTTTGAAAGATAATGTTGTTAAAATTAATAGAGTTGGAGATAGAATTATAGCGACTTAAGATTATTATTGATACTTAAGATTTTTAATATTATAAGTCTTTATGCTTCCTCGAGTTGGTTTAGATATAGGCTACAAAGATAAATTCGGAATGATTTAGAAGACTTAATACACTCGATACGCCTCGAAGAAAAAATTTTTATTGGAGGAGATTTAAATGGACGTATCGGTAGAGTGGTAGAAGATTTCGAATTATTCGCTAGCATTGCTACGGTTATGGAGCGATTAATGAAGAAGGTAGAATTTATTTTAGATTTTCTTTAGCGTTTGATATGATTATTCTTATCACTTTATTCGAGAAAGAGATGAAGCATCTTATTACTATAAGAATGGATGCTAATAAAACACAAATTGATTATTTTCATATGAGAAGAAGAGATCGTCGAGATTGTAAGGATTGTAAGGTCATTCCAAGTGAGCGATTAAGTACCTAACATCGATTATTAGTTACAGATTTTAAGATGAAGAATTGTAAAATAAAGAATACTAGGATTCAACATCGTAGAATAAGATGGAGAACTGCACAAAAACATGAAATAAAATTATTTTTATGAGTAAAATTCAAGATTTAAATATTTGGGATGCTTTCATGAAGACGCTAATGTTATGTGGGAAAAATTAACTAATACTTATTAAACAAGTGGTTAAAGATGATCTTGGAGAATCAAAAGAAAAAGTTTTTATAAATAAAAATAGTTAGTGGTGGAATAATAATGTGCAAGAAAAGATAAAATATAAGAAGTTATGTTATAAAAATTGGTATAAATGTAAAATTGTAGAGAATTGGGAAAAATATAAAATGGCCCGCAGGAAGTGTAAAAGAATAATCAGTGACGCTAAAAATTACAGCTTTTAGTGATCTTTATAACATGTTAGATACTTAAAGAAGGTGAAAAATATATGTATAAACTAGCAAACAAAGAGAAAAGAAAAGTAAAGATTTAACTCGAAGTAAAGTGTATTAAAGATGAAAATCAAAAGTCTTTCTTAGAAAAAGATATTCAACATAGGTGGGTGAGTTATTTTGATAAACTTTTAATGATGATGCTTGAAAGTACGATCGACCTTAGTGATCTTAATATCGTTAATAATAATAAAACGCTTTCACTTTTACCGTCGCATTAGTAAAAAGAAGTTGATGAGGCTTTAAAGAAAACCGAGGGAAAGTACGTAGGACTACGATGATATCCCGATTGAAGTGTGGAAATGTTTAGGTGATTTGGGGGTTTTCTGGCTTACTAAACTTTTTAATATTATTTTAAAAACAAAAAAGATGCCGAGGAGTGGAGAAAGAGCATTTTGGTCCCCATTTTTAAGAATAAAGGAGATGCACAAGAGTGTGCAAATTATAGAGGAATTAAATTGATGTGTCATGCTTTAAAGTTATGGGAGAGGGTAATTGAACATAGGTTAAGACGTATTACGATGATTTCTCATAATCAATTTGGATTTATGCCGAGGCGAGTCTACCATGGAAGCTATACATTTATTAAGAGGTTTGATGGAGAGGTACGAGAGATAATAAGGAGGATCTACATTTGATTTTTATTGATTTAGAAAAAGCTTACGATAAGGTTCCTAGAGATGTTCTTTGGAGAGTCCTCGAGAAGAAAGGTGTTGATTTGACTTATATTCGAGTCATTAAAGATATGTATGCTAGAAGTTGTTACATGTGTTCGAAGCGAAGGAGGATTGACCAAGTATTTTACTATTTACGTTGGTTTACATCAAGGATCGGCTTTAAGCCCATATCTTTTTGCTTTATTTATGGATGGTCTTAC
Source organism: Papilionanthe hookeriana x Papilionanthe teres (assembly GCA_022702705.1). Classification (NCBI taxonomy): domain Eukaryota; kingdom Viridiplantae; phylum Streptophyta; class Magnoliopsida; order Asparagales; family Orchidaceae; genus Papilionanthe; species Papilionanthe hookeriana x Papilionanthe teres. The sequence goes on along the minus strand of CM040423.1, from coordinate 51,430,703 downwards.
TGGCCATTTACAAGAGGATGTACCTTGGTGTATGCTTTTTGCTGATGATATCCTCCTGGTGGATAAGACACGAGAAAAAGTTCAGGAAAAACTTGATTTATGGAGGTCTACATTGGAGTCTAAAGGACTTCGTTTGAGTAGAACTAAAACTGAATACATGGAATGTAATTTTAGTAATAGTAGGTCTAGTGACAGAAGTGTAACTTTGGGTGATCAAATTATTAAAAGGTGTGAACGATTTAGATATCTCGGGTCCATTGTTCAAAGCGATGGTGATATAGATGGGGATGTTAATAGTAGAATTCAGGTTGGTTGGTTGAAGTGGAGGAATGCGTCCGGCCTATTGTGTGATAGAAAAGTCCCCCTTAGGCTGAAAGGAAAATTTTATAAGATGGTGGTGAGACCTTCAATGCTCTATGGTGCTTGAATGTTGGCCTTTAAAAGAAAAGCATAATGTTAAGTTAAGTGTTGCCGAGATGAGAATGATTAGATGGATGAGTGGCTTTACACTTAGAGACAAAATGCGAAATGAATATATCCGTAATAGGGTTGGAGTTGCACCAGTGACGGATAAAATTAGAGAGAGTCGCCTTAGATGGTTTGGTCACATTAAACGTCGACCACCTGATGATCCGATTAGGAGAGTCGATGTTTTAAATACAACTTATGTTAAGAAAGGCAGAGGCGAGACCTAGGAAAACTTGGGCTTATTGCATAAAAAATGATCTTAATCTATTAGAATTAAATGAAAATTTGACACTAAATAGGACGCAATGGAGAAAAAGGATTCATGTAGCCGACCCCACTTAGTGGGATTAAGGCTTTGTTGTTGTTGTTGTTGTTGGTCTCTTTGGGGGAAAGGTGTGGAAGTGGAATTGTTATGTGGTAGTTCACAATTCTTACATTTGAGTGTGAGGCTTTTGAATTGTCAGGTTCATTGAACTGTGGTTTATGCTCGATGCACATTTGCGGCTAGGGGGGGAGCTATGGTATAATATTAAACAAATCGGAATTGTATTGGATGGCCCATGATTGGTTCGTGAGGAATTTAACTCAATCACATTTTCTTTGGAAAAAAATTGGGAGGTATACCCTATTCTTATGATTTGATGCAACAATTTTGTGATAATATTGCTGGCAACATTCTTTTTGAAGCTAAATTCACAGGTAATATTTATACTTGGAAGAGAGGGAAAATTTTTTAAAGCCTAGATCGTCTTTATAAATCATCCTTGGATTCATTTTTTTCAGTTTACAGAATTTGCGCATCTCAGTTTTTCACTGGCTCAGATCACGTGCCTTTGTTGATTAAAATTGATTTCACCACCAAATGCACTAAATCTGCTTTCAGGTTTTTAAATGTTTGGGTTAAAGATAGTCATTTCTTGCAATTCATTGAAAATAATTGGCACATGGATTTTGAATCTTTATATGGGGTTTACCTTGTGGAAAATGCATAAAAACATTACTAAGAAGAAACATGGCATTAGAATGTGTTTGGTATTATTATCAATAAAATTTTGGAGGTGGAGAAACTTGTTTGCAACTTAGAGGAAGCTTTTGCAAATGAATTATTTAAGGAAGTGGAGATTATTAATGCTCTACATAAACTTTATTAAGCCATTCAACATGAAGTTGATTTCCTGAGGCAAAAACTACTTAATGCTAATTTCGTAGAGGGGGTAGGAATACAAAATTCTTTCATGCATACATCAAACAATGTTGGCAAGGAAAATGCTATTCTTAAAATTAAAGACAGCTAGGCTAGCTGGATGTACAATCAGGAGCACATCATTCATATTGTTATTTCTTATTTTTAAGAACTTTTTACAGCTGTTGAAGTGGACCTCGCTAATTTTGACTCTGAAATTTTTTTGTAGTAGCCAAAATGTTATCAATAATAACCTCCTTGTTGGTATAACCGAGGAACAGGAGCTTTGGGGGACATTGCAGTCCATTGATCCGAGCAAAACGGCTGGTCCTAATGGTTTCACATCCACTTTTTATACATGCACTCGGGATATTATCAGAGCTGATTTGGTGAAAGCTGTCCAAGATTGTTTATTGGGGTATAATCCTCATAAATATTTCAGGCGTGCTTCCATAATTCTGATTCCTAAAGAGGAATTTAAATACACTTGGGAAAGTCTTAATTATAAAAGGGCTTTAACCTCTCCTTCCTACTCTAATTAGCATTCAACAAGCAGCCTTTTTTCTGGTAGGTGTATAATTGATTGCATTTTCATTGCTCAAGAATTATTTTAAAATCTAGATCATATGGCTAGAGGTGGCAACCTGATTTTGAAATTAGACTTAAGGAAAGCTTATGACACAAGTTGTTGGGATTTTGTTATGAGTGTTTTAAATGCTAAAGGTTTCACTGATGATTTTTGCGAACTTATTCATAGTTTCTTAGATAGCAATTTCTATTCAATCCTCATTAATGGGCAAAGTCATGGGCATTTCAAATATGGCAGGGGACTTAAACAAGAGGATCCGTTATCTCCCATAGTTGTGTTGGCAGTGGATTAACTTTCTTGTTTGCTTAACAAGCACACTACATCGTATTCTAATAGTTTATATGCTGCCAAAGGTAGTGATTTGATTTCTCATTTAGCCTATACTGATGATTTTATTCTCTTTTGCAATGCTCGTAAAAGAAATATCAAACATATTTATCACATTTTACATTATTTTGAGAAGGTATTTGGAATGATGAGCTTTAATAAATCCAAATGTGAGATGATTGTAAGTAAAAGTGTCTCATAGTGCTAGAAAGTGTTCGGTGGAGTACATTGGCTTTACCATTAAACCTTTTCCTATTAAATATTTGGGTTTACAACTTTTTAATACTTGGAACGGGAATTTGATTTTCGATGAAGTGTTGCATAAGATTTCAATGAGACAACAAAACGGGGAGAATTCCTTTTGATCCTTGGGGGGAGGCTTACTTTATTACAACATGTTCTTACTACTCTTCCTTTATATGCACTTCAAGTTGCTAAAATGACTAAGATTATGCAATGCAAAATGGAAAAGATTTTTAATAAATTTTTATGGGTCGATCGTGGGAGAGGGATTCATTGGTCTTCTTACAAAAAGTTATGTAGACCTAAAATTGCTCTTGAGTTGGAGTTTAAAATATTTGATCAAACTATAGAAATAAAGTATTGTAAATTGTGGCTTAAAATTAGTGCTCAAAATTGTTTTGGGCTCAATTTATGAAGGTTAGATATATTTAAAAATTGCATCCATCATTATGCGCATCGAAGTTGAGTGACTATCTGATTTGGAAGTTGTTAAAAGTCAGGGACAAGGTTAAAAATCTTTTACATTTCGGATATTGGTAAAAGTGATGTAAGCTTCTAGCTTAACAACTGGTCCTTAACGGGCCTTCTTAAAAATATTATTGATAGGTCTCATATTTATATGTTGAAAGTTTCTGATTTTTGGAATGTTTTAGGGTGGCAGTTGCTTGATCTAGGAATGATTGCATGTTATCTCTCATATTTCTTTTGATAGATGGAGAAAGGATGTACTGAGAATGAAAACTACTTAAAGTGGTTCTGTTTCCAAAGTTATTGCTAGATGTATTCATCATACATTTCCTTCAAATGATATATTGTGTATTTGGAATGCTATTTTGAAGCCATCTTATTCTTTTTCTGCATGGAGGATGAAATTTCTTTTCCTCCCCACAGAAGATTTACTGAAATTAAAAGGGTTAAAAATTCCCTCGATCTACCTTCTGTGTAGAAAGGAGGAGTCCCTTGTTCATGTTTTTTTTTTTTTCCTTGCAGATTTGCTTATGCGTTTTGGAGCAACTTGGCTGTTTGGTTTATTATACAATGTGCTATAGATGGGTTCATTTTGGCTAATCATTGCTTAGTTGTATGGAGTGGAATAACATTGGCACTCATTTGAAAAGCCTCATTCCTTTAGTTGGTTGCTGGTTTCTTTTGGATGGAGAGAAATAGTAAAAAGCATCAGGAGATTGGGAATTCGGCTGAAAATGCCTGTCTTCACATCAAGTCATTATGTTATAAAGTCCTATAATTTAATAGTAGTTATTCCAAGATTACGCAAGGTTGAAGGACCTCCGCGAGGCTACCAATGTGTAGGTTAATCCAAGAACTAAGCCCTCATACAGCTTGTGAGATGGTCTAGTCCCCCACCAGATAGGATTAAAATCAACATTGATGGCAGTTTTAAAATTGAAAGTTCTGGATTTGGTGGGTTATTTTGGAATAACTGTGGGAAATGTTTGTTGCATTTTGCTTCTAAATACTCTGGTGTCAATATGCTTTATTTTCAGAGTTAATGACTAGTATGGGTTGCTTGAAAATTGCGAAACACTTAAGGATCTTCAACCTACATACCAAAACACATTTTGTCTCTATTTTTAACATATGTAAAGGTGATGCTTTATGTCCATGGTATGGGATTATTGTGTGGAAAAAATTTTCTAATTTATTGTCACTTTTCAACATTTCCTGGTCTCAATGTTTCAGAGGCACCAATCTGTCTGCGGATATTTTGGTTAAATGGGGTGCGTTGTCTAATGTGGCATCTACATTAATATTAATCGTCCTTGAGAGTTGGTTGTTCTTATTCATGGTGATCTTTTGTCCTAAACCTTTATTAGGATTCGTTGATTTTCGTTTGTTGTCCCTTTTCATTTAATCTTTGGACTCATTATTTCTTATCTTTGTTTAGAATCTTATATATATATAATATGATGGATAAGCTAACTTGAGATTTTATTTCTTAGCATTATCATCACAATGAAGAGATTCTAGATTTTTCTTACTTCATATCTTTGTGTCTGATTAAGTCAAGCAGCTAAGCCATAAGAAGTTTGAAATGTTTTATTCCATATTCGTTGAAAATAGTATTTGTGTGCTTTGGCTTGAGTCATAGGAGATGAAATTCTCATACATGACTTTCGTATGTGGAGTCTTTCTTGGATTACCAATCTCAATAAAATATATGATTGTTCGAGGAATATCTCAAGATTCAAGCAATTGCAGATGATATAACTACTGATTATGTTCTTCGTGTCAACATATTTTATTGTCTGAGGGGGATTATGCTTACCTGTTTTTTGGTGCAAGTAACTGCTGGTTTTGCTATGACATTTTACTGTATTTCAACTCTTACACAATCTTTTTCCTTTGTTCGGTACATAATGACTGAGACCAACTTTGATTGGTTAATTCGATCAATTCATTGATGGTCAACAAGTATGATAGTTATAATGATGATTTTGCATGTATTTCATGTGTATCTTATGGTTGGTTTAAAGGAACCTTGCGAGTTAAGTTGGTTTACCCAAGTGGTTTTGGCTGTATTGGCCGCATCTTTTGGCGTAACCGTGTATTACTTGCTTTGGGAACAAATTGGCACCAATTCCATCGAAAATGAAATAATTATGGTAACATATTACAAAATGAGAAGAAAAAAAATGAACACTCGAATCGCAATGCATGTCCCATCAAAAGAATTTACAATGGACTAAGACAATTTGCTTATGAACTCGAATTAAAGTGGTGCTCGTGTCTGTTGTGTATATTGACATGGAATAAAATGAAGAAATATTTGAAAACTCAAAATTATAACGTGAGTTGTAAATTGCGAAAACAGATTCGAAATATCTGAAACAAGACTTTAAACATTTGTACAAAAAATATGAAAATATCGAAAACATCACATTTAAATTCAAGTACCGGAACCAAACAGCAATATAATAATAAGAAATCCGCTAAAAAAGATTTTGAGGCGAATTGTTTATACCGCAGCCAAAGTCTCTCAAAACTTTGGAATTTTATGAATCTTCGTTCCTCTTCTTTTCACTAGACGAAATTGTAATCCTTGGCATTCATATCACTAAAACAAAAATTTTATTTGAAATTTTGACCAAAGCTCGTTAGTGGCGTTAGGTTGTTTTGATGCTCTAAAGGGGCTCCTGCGCACTGCAAGATCATGCTCTCGAGTTCTAAACCTGAGCTGGGTGCGGTGACGCTCTCTTCCAAGTTGGGCTGTCGTAGGTATGGCACTGAGGCATTGCCCCTGAACCCAGTAAACTCACCATCAAGCCTGATCTACGAAATTGAGCGTTTTTGGTGAACAATTAATTAAGACAAACAAACCACAGATAGTGACAAGTAGAACTAGTTGGCAAGGAAAAGCGCACCTATTCACAAAATATTTGGGCAACCCCAAATGAGTACACATGCATTCATAAAATAAAATTAAAGCTAAAATTCATGTGGATTGATATGGAGGTTGATGCATAAAAAAGCACTTGAGCAATCAAGATATGATCAAGTATTGGTAAGTTCCACACATTGCCACAATCTATCAGTCTTGTGGTTGCATTCAAAACTGCCCACATAATTCGGCAGACAATTAATCATTAACCATCACAAGCAAAGTCTTGCATGCATGAGCTTCAATGACTGCTACTTCGAATACTTGAATCAGGATAAGTAGAAGGTGTATGCGCTCTTATTCATCAATGAAAATTTAACTTGTATTCAAGCTATACTAGTGTTGTACATACCCCTCACCAGAGCCACTTTGTTTATAAGAATTATATTCCTCATTTTTGTCGCTTCATCCATTAAAAAATTAAATAAATAAGTGGATTCAACACGACTAATGAAACAATAACATTTCTATTATTATTGAAGTTTAACAAAGACTTATATGGCATAGTTGCAAGTCCAAATTTTAGGCCAAAGACATGGGCACAACCCATAAAGCCGCAATGAGCGAATGTGGTTCAAATTTATCTTGAGTGCGGCAAAATTTGACTCGCAACTTGGCTAGAGTGACTTGATTCCTTGCTCGACAACTTGGGACATGGACGACTGCTATTTTGGCAACCATTCTATTCGACAACTCGGCACTTCGCATCGGAGTGGCTACATGACAACTAACTTGTGCATCATGACCATTATGTCTGGCCACCCTCAAATGTATGATTCATTTTACATCTATCATTGAGTTAATAAGAGCTACTCTGCAAATTCAACTATTCTAATCCTCAAAGCAACAAATATTGGAATTAGTAAGGTCTTCTTTATAAATTCTTTTGCTTCTAGTTTACATATCTAACTTGAATTTTATTTTTTACATCTATACCACCCAAATCTTTCATATTACATAAAAAATATCACTTTTTTATTATTTTTTTTTAAAAAAAAGTTAAGTATACTTTTTCATGCGTAAGTAAGGCGGCATAGGTGGTAGATATGTAAATGCATAAGGATTAAATTAATTGGTATATTATATTTAAATCATGCTCAAAATAAATTCAATAGGTCTTAGATAGTTAATTAATTTTATTAAATTTTAATAATTAATTTATATTTGAACCAAGATAGCATATATAATTTATATTAATTTAGACAGCAAATTAATCCCTTCATTAGTGGTGCTTATTTACTAATTTACGCATCTTATGTCATTAAGTAAGTCATTAGTCATCATTAACCAGATGGCACAGTACTGCAGGCACAAATATAAAGATTAAAAGAAGCAACAAAAAGTCATAAATTATGGCTTAATAAACAATTAAATCGCCATTGATCATAAATTGCAGATATTTAATAATATATTAGTCAATGCTTACTTGTCGATTTACAATTTATTGTGTTGAGATTGGTCATCTAATCTTATTAAAGAAAAGTAATTAATTAAGGAGACTAATCCTAATTTAATTAATTAACCATTGATAATATCTAGCTGATCACAACCCATAACATTCATACAACATTCATCTACGACATCATTTAGTTTTATAATTTATTTCATTTGAAAATCATTCCAAATGGGAAAGTAGAAATTACAAATATACCTAATGGTATTTATATTTTTATTAGGGCTGAGATATTAATGTTAGCAGATTATTTTCAACATTTAAATTTTTAGATCCGAATTAATTTTTAACTATGTAGATTTATTTTGATATTAATATGATATATATAAACATTTAACTAATTATTATATTATATTAATTTAAAATAAATTTAATAGTCCAAAAACTTGTTCTAATTAACTTTTGACATTATTAAATTACAAAATACATGGATATAATAGGTTCTATATAAAAATAATACAACAACAACAACAACAAAGCCTTAATCCCACTAAGTGGGGCGGCTACATGAATCCTTTTCCTCCATTGCGTCCTATTTAGTGTCAAATTCTCATTTAATTCTAAAAAATTAAGATCATTTTTTTATGCAGTAAACCCAAGTCTTCCTTGGTCTACCTCTATCTTTCTTAACATAAGTTGAATCTAAAATATCTACTCTCCTAATTGGATCATCAAGTGGTCGACGTTTAATGTGACCAAACCATCTAAGGCGACTCTCTCTAATTTATCCGTCACTGGTGCAACACAAACCCTATTACAGATATATTCATTTCGCATTTTGTCTCTAAGTGTAAAGCCACTCATCCACCTAATCATTCTTGTCTCGACAACACTTAGCATTATGCTTCTCTTTTAAAGGCCAGCATTCAGCATCATAGAGCAAAAAAAAAAAAAAAAAATCCTACATATAAATAATAGAAGAAAAAAATTCTCATTAATAAGAATTTACTACATTAATAAATATTATAAACTCTTATTATAAATATTAGATATATATTCTTATATTTATGTCAAAATAAAAAAAAAAATTGTGAACAATGCTCTGAAAAATAATCTTAAGCTTCATTAGTGAGTCACACCTCCTCTACTTAGCATGTGAGCATTTAAATCTAGCTCTTGAAATTGGGATTTATAAATCAGTATGGAAAATTATTTTCATTGATATTATTATTATTATTATTATTATTATTATGTAATAAGTAGACATTTTGGCTACCACATATATTAATTGTTGGTATCAAATGATGGTGACAATCAACCTTGAGAAATGAATATGATGGATTTGGAATACAATTCGTGTCTAAATTTTGGTGATACTATCAACAAGTATAGGATGACAGGTGTGTGCAAGATAGGCATAAAGTGTGCTTTGACTTGCTATTATTTAAAGCCAAATAATTGCTTGCTATCTTACCTAATTTACAATCCTATTACAAAATAAATGTTATTTATTCAGATTAGTCCAATCCATTTGGAGAAAATTGCAAGCTTTTATAGCCTCCTCTTTTGTCACATTGCGACAGCTGATAAGAGTGGGAGAGAATTAGCGGTCTGAAGGGCCCCTCGTAGCATAAAAATATGATAGTAACAGACACTTATTCAGAACTTAGCAATCTAATGGTATTTGTTTCACAATAATAATAAAATAAGAAGATTTAGGTTAGAATATTTGCATTTAAATTTCATTAGAATTAATCTATTGAAGTTATTTTAAGATATATGTGTGATATAATATTTAATTGATTAACTAAGAATAAAATGCATTTTTTTTTCTAATAAAGTTTGATGATAAGAGCCCACCTTGATCAAAATTTATTGATATGTGATATTATGTTCATAATCTTTTATTGGATAAATACATACATCATTCAAATGTACATAGTTAGTCGTAGTTTGATTGTCGAGCAATTAGATGTTATATAAATGAGCCAAGCAGTATGAGGGAAGAGGAAAGAAAACATTTACGGCTTAGATTTATAGTGCGTAATTTGTGATGCTCTATATTGCAATAACTTTTAATATGAATATGCAAGGAATGTGATTAAGAAGATGATGAGAAAGCTTGAGATGAAATGACAGTAATATTTCAACAATAAAGAGCTCAACAAGAAGCAAAAGATGAGAATGAAGAAGCGGTAGAAGATTAGTGAGATTCTGGAAGAATAATAGTGAGATTGATAATGGCTTGTGTGTATAATTTTAATTGTAATGTTTCAATTACTTTATCTTCTACGTGAAGAATAAATTTCTAATGTTTAATTGGTAATATTTTGTGATGATCAATCAATATTTAAATTTTCAAGTTAATTTTTATTAAATTATAGAGTGAAAATTTTAAATTTTGATGTGATGTGATAATTTGGACAATTATGTTTTTAGTGGATGTACTACTACTGATTTAACCAAGCCTAGGAGAGCTAAGTATGTTATGGGTTGAACTTAACATGGACATATTCATAAACAAGAGACTATTTTACTACAGTAAATAATCATAATCAATATGCATAAGTAGTATCTTGAGTATAACTCCCCTTACATTAATATTATATTTTGCTCAGGACACTTATTTTTTGATGTTTGATAAGGAATCTTATTTATTCATTAATGTTATTGTGATACTTTCATTTGCTTGATATTTCATTGAACATCATGCCCTATTTTCGTGTTGCTACTTAAGTAGAATTGGTTCCACTGAATACAAACTTATAAGGTTGTAGTTTAATAATATATGAATATTAGAATGCATAACTTGAATTGCTCACATTTTAGCATATCAAAACTTTTATTATTTCTCTCTCATACACACATTGTTTTGTATATAATTTGTACATTTAATTGTTATTATAATTATCATTATTTATGTGTTAATTCATTTACTAGGATACTTATTTATACCATTTATTATTTTAATTGGTCTATTATTGATATTTAAATTTCTTATTTTATGTTTATTTTTTAAGGGCTCTTGGCTATCAATGTTTTTTTTTTTTTTTTAAAAGTATGTGTGATTACTTAGCACCTAATTTTCTTACACATTATGACGTTTCAATTAACAAGGTAAATTATGATTGTCAACTTACCAACATCATCTTCCAAAAACTAGAGAATAGAAAACAACTTGATCAATCATGATTATATTCCATTATCAATCATTTGACTATTGAGCTAGCCTTTGCTTAACTAATATGTCCCAGGGCTGTTTGAACTAGGTGTTCTAACTTATATATAATCACTCTTCATGAGAAGCTCTAATGCCACTCCTCCAGACTTTTATAACCACGACCTATGAAAACTATCACACACTTAATTCTAAAACTTCCACTTCTAGACTCAACGTAGGGGATCTTGTAAATAAGTTAGAATAAGAGATTTAGATAAGGATAAACTTTATCATATTCCATAGTGGACATAGGTAAAGATGATTAATGCAATACTCTTTTTAGTATATTTCATATTTTTTTCCAACATATTTTTCCTCAACGACATCCCTCCGATGGTTAAAGAATATCCCATGGGACAGTAACTAAAGGGTTATTAATCATATAATTCATGCGTTTGCCTTATTTGCTTTTGACATAGATCATGCCATCTTTTATTCTAACTTGGAGGAAATCTTAACTTAAGAAAGCATGAAAAATTGAATCACCAATATCATATTAAATTCAATTGAATATATGTTCACTTATTATTGTGAAGTTCATTTCAAGGATAATTAAGCAATAAATAAATATATTTTAAAATTAAAACCTGCTTGGAATATTAAAGTGGTCAGCCTCTCTCTCTTTTACCATAATTTATGTATTTTTTATATTTATGAAATTGCAATTGAAAGATAATAATAAATAAGTTTTGATTTTTGTTATACAAAGAAGACTTAGTTTACTTAATTTATGGGGCTGCTTAGGAGCGATCTAAAGAAATGAAGCTTGATGGTTCATTCTACCGAGTGAAGTTGCAAGTCTCCCAATAAATTATCGTTCTTCTTTTTTTTTTCATTTATCTGAATGATAATATATCAGTCTTTTTTATTATCATTATTTCCTCTTTCATAACATGTTCACCTCTCTCTTGCACTGACTAAACTAGCAATTAAAAAAAGCACTTCTTCATTTATCACTTTGAGGTGTAGGAAGAAAAGTCAGTCTGTCGACTCAGCGGACAACTACAAATTACTAATTAGATGCACGTATCAATTCTTTATTTGATAGTCCTGTGAAAACATATATGCACTAATATGACACAATAATTACTTTCATTTCACATTTAACTAACCTTGAAGCTATATTAACACATCAATAAGCAAACATAAAGTAAGAACTGAACATGACCAACTAATCAACTTTCCTTAAAATATATTCGTTATTTTCATTGGATAAATAGAGATTTGCTAATTTTTCAAATTCATCACCATATCTTTATTATGGTAGGTTGGCTCAATTGCATTGGTTTAACAATGAACTTCAATAGATTTTTACCACCTTAGTGATCTTATGTATGTCAAACCAACCCAACCATAGTTTTCCATATTAAAGTAGATGACTATAAGAACCAATTACTATGTATTAGCCCACCTACAATGGGTGAAATGACATCACCCTATTATCATAAGCCTAGCAATATAAATTTTGCTATTATTTTATTCACTTGTGTAAATGGTTGTATTATATTAACCATATTATGAATAATTTCATAAACTTATCTAATCATGATGTAAATATTATAATACATAGACATACCGAAGACCATATATTTGACAATCTTGATAAACAAACATTAGGATGAATCATAACTCATGACATTACTTTACATAAATAATCAAAATTACATTAAAATTAATATAATAGGTACTATAAACATACATCATGTAAATGTATGTGCATATTAGTCTATAAATCTATCATACCTTAGTATACTAGTTAGATTTAACTTAGGTTGTGGAGCATATGACAAACATAACAAGATGAGAACTCTGTATGTCATATGTAATGGAATTTAATACTCTTGGTCTTACTATTATTATTCTTATTTGTGTGACGTTAATGACAATTTGATTCGCTTCATCGTTAGATAATAGTGATAATGCCAATCAATTTTTTTTATGTCGGTAATGACGATGAGTTGATGATTAGGGTCGTAAATGAAACTGGTGTTTGACAAATTAATTATAGCTTGCTCAATGAGAGCTTATTCATGCTTGTTTGCTAACAAATAAACAAACTTGAACGCCTTCATAAATACTTAATTATTAAATGAATAAACTTAAACAACTTGTTGCTTGATTCATTTATGCTTACAAACAATATTGTTTAAATTAAACCCGTAAGTAAACTCATGAAAAATTGAATCAAGAACGGATAAAATACACGATAAAAATTTGATTGAGGCTTGTTTATGATCATTTGAATTTCGTATTTTATTTGGGCACATAGTTTCACTAAATCATAATTTAAGATTTAAATGAACTCTTAAGAGATTTGAAGCATATTAAATTATTATTATTATTATTATTTTTAAGATCAGTAAACTTGGCTCCATAAAACACATTTGATTGGGCTCAGTAAGACTAGTTTATGTTCACAAATGAGTTGCTTGTTAAAAAATTATTAATTTTAAAATGGGACAGACTCGTCCGAGATCAAATCAACCCGAACAAGCATGGTTTTAAATAAACCAACATGAACATTATTCACAAAAGTTTGAACCCAAGTTTGAGCCCATCATGAAGCTCAATTGGTTTTGTTTGCAAACCTTTTAATGACAATAACTTGTTTTATTTTTTTTCCATGAATAAATAAATATAATAAAAATAAATAATTATTCTTATTAAGCAAATTTTCATGAAATATATAACATCTTGCTTTAATGATACTTCTAATTTCACTAGTTTTGGTTTGTAATCTTCTTGTAATGGTCCCGGATATTAAAGATAATGATTATATATAAAAAATAACAATATTATTATTAAATTAAATTAATATTTAAAAATTAACTAATAATACATTTAATATCTTCCAATCCACCCAAGAAAAATAAGAGATACAATGAATAAAAAATAATAATTCACATTTCAAACCAAACCAATAAATCAAATCCACATAATCGTTTTTTTATTATTATTACAAAATTTTCTTCTGTCTTTTTATACAATATATAAAAACAAACTATATCTTTTAATAAATTACTCTTATCATCTCAATATTTACATTTTAAACCCTCCTCCCACACCCCCCCTCAAACACAATTAATCCGACCAACCATCCCCGGCGTCGGCCGTTCCGCCAACCTCCAAACCCTAACCGAACCATCCAAACTACCACTATAAACCAACCAGCTTTTATCCCCCACTTCGCCACCGCCCTCCACGTCCTCCTGCACGGCCAAACACTTGACGGGTCCCGTATGCCCCGTCAACACCGCCACTCGCACGTGCTGCGCCCCCAAACCCTCCCTCCTCCACACGCGCACCGTCCTGTCCGCCGACCCGCTCACCACCATCTTCCCCACCGCCTCCAAACACAGGACCGCCATAGTATGCCACCTCAGCCCCCCACCCTTCTCCATTCTCCTCCCACCCACCCAAAACCTCACCCACCCGTCCGATGCCCCGCAGTACACCACACCATCCTTCTCCGCCACCGCGATCGCCGTCACCGCGCTCTCCTTCCTCAAAAGCGTTCTGACCGCCACGTGCTTCCCCGTCCTCTCCTCTCTCTCCCACACGTTCACCGTCCCATCAGCCGACCCGCTTATCACCATATTACCAAACGCCGTCGCCACCGCGTTCACCGCGTCATCATGCGCGTTCACCGACCCGAGGCACTTGAAGTCCGACAACCTCCACACCTTAATCGTCCGGTCCCACGAGCCCGAGTACAGCAAACCCTGCTCCGCGTCCAACGCGAGACAGGAAACCGCGTCGAAGTGCCGCAGCCAAACCCCGTTCCGATGACGCCGGACCTCGACGTAATTGGACGGTTTGATGGAGCTTTTAAGAAAATCTTTGAACCGCGGGAGCGTGCCGACGCGCTTATAGTCGTCAGATTTCGGGTTGAATTTCCAAACGCGGATCTTGCCGTCCTGATGGCCGGTGAATACTTTATTGTTGAAGATGACGATGGATTTGACGAGACCGCTGCATGATTTGAAACCGCCGAACTCGCGGAGGTTCTTCCAAACGCGGATGTTCTTGCTGTCGGAGCCGGTGAAGAGGAGATCGCCGGAGACGGCGAGGGAGTACACGTGTCCATCTTGGCGGATGAGGGAGCCGAGGAGGGCGGTGGAGGATTCCGGGGGGATGGGAGCGATGGCGGCGGTGGAGTGGATCCACGGGGAGCGGATGAAGGGGGAGGAGGTGGTGGAGGCGTTGTATGGAGACATGGTGTAGGGAGAGTTGTCAGAGAAGGTGATGGTGCTGGAACTACTCATCGGCGGCGATTCGTCGTCGTCGTCGGTAGTTGGACTGCAGCGGAAGAAACGGGAGAGATTGGAGGGTCGTGATCTGGTTTTCATTTTATTATGGAGAGGAAGAGGGTGGTGGCTTGGTATATAAATAAGAGGAGGCGGGAAGATGGGATGACTGCAGGAAGGAGGCGCGTACCACGTGTCGGATAACGTGCGTTGTAAGGAAGGTGAAGGGGGAAGAAAAATAACTTTGTTATGCGGGCGGCCGCATAGTTTTGTTTCCGCGCTGACCATTTTAATTAATTCTCGATGCTTCAACAAAATGAATTATGGTACGCGGACACCATTTTTTTTTTCTTTAATAATGTTCATATATTTACTGTGATGTATAAATATTGCATTTTCCAGAAGTAAAATAACTTTATATAATTAAAAAAATGCAATATTTATTTTTTTTAATTCAAAATAAATTTTATTTAGATTTCTGAAACAGAAGAAGATGTAGAAAAAAAATATTTATGAATGAAAATAAAATAATAAGATAAATAGGCTAAATGTTCATATAAGACAATTTGAACAAAATTATCCTTAGAACTGCATATTAATTATTTTAATTATTTGATGATTAGTGCTTTAATTAATACTTATTAGCTTAAAAAATGGGTAATAAATGATTATTATTTAAGTAATAGTGCAAAAATAGTCTCCAATTATTTATATGGGGTCATTTTAAAGTGATAAAATAATCCACAAATTTTCTAAATTGGGGTTGAAATACTTCCCACGTATGCCTGTTAGAGCTCAATTTTAAAATATAAAGGAATTATTTTGATAATTCTATAAATTTGAACTAAAATATTATATATAATAAATCGAGATTATTTTAAAATTTTATATTTAAAATATGATTGTATAACATTCACTTAAATAGGAGAATTTATTGGTACGGAGCACGCACCCAGTGCTGAGTGCAGAATAACCTCTCAATACCCTCATTTTGAGGGTATTGGGAGGAGATATTGGCTATTAACGCGTTTACAGAATATTGGTTATTGTGTATTGATTGGTTATTACGAGAGTATTGGATGAGTATCGGAGTAGCTGCGTGCGAACTGTGTATATGCTCCTTATGCAATAATTTCCCCTCAAATAGGCGCACTCTATTAAGTTTAATGATTGATAGAATTATCTTCAATCATCAGATTTTAAGTTTAAGACGTTACAAATATAGATATGCGTTCGTTGAACAAATTAAGAGAACTTTTCAAATTAAGTTTGAATATTATTTTAATTAAATGTGAAAATAAAGCTCACTTCCCAATTCA
Source organism: Papilionanthe hookeriana x Papilionanthe teres (assembly GCA_022702705.1). Lineage (NCBI taxonomy): Eukaryota > Viridiplantae > Streptophyta > Magnoliopsida > Asparagales > Orchidaceae > Papilionanthe > Papilionanthe hookeriana x Papilionanthe teres. The sequence goes on along the minus strand of CM040423.1, from coordinate 51,414,314 downwards.
TTTAAAACTCTAACAAAGAAAAAGAAAATAAGGTAAACATTTTTTTATTTGAATCAATTTAATCGAAAATACCGTTTATTGATTACGTGGAAGTTAAAGATTGGGTAATAATAATCGGTCGCGCCGCAACCGTAATCGATTTAAACCGGACCTCCAGAACATGAATACGTGGTTCAGCGTAAATGCAGTTGCATATTTAAATATAAATATGTAGCAAGTGGTGTTGACAATTTATAAAATCTAAATAAAATAATAAAATTATTAATCTCTTACAAGTTTTAAATAAAAAATGAAGAGATGTGTGGGGTCCAAAATTGAATGATAGATGTGGTTTTTTCTTATCATGAACCGTCCATCGATCCCAAAATAGAGAGAGAATTTATATGCATTAGTTCATAGGTCATCAATAAATCTATAATTCGCCACGGATCTCTAATTATTTGGCATTAATTTTAATGAATATTTAGATTTTAGTTAAAAATTATTCATTTCAACAAATTTATAGTCAAATTGATTGTCTTGATAATACAGACATAATGATAGCAAAATTGATTTGATACGAGTCATATCAATCTTAGATTAAGTTGTTGAACTACTTTTAGAAGCATTCAGTATACAATTGTAACGTTAAACGGATTTCGAATCTGACAAACTTATAATTAAATCGAGTATATAATATCACTCAATTTTAATATCATTAAAGTCCTTAAAGGTCCACCAAACTTCATTCGATAAAGGGAACTTCCCTGGGCTATGCGGTGGAATGATCTAGTTTCTTCCGTACTTGCAATATGGACACTAAAATAGAGCCTTCCACTCCTCTTGAATTGGAAATATTACATGTGGTTAACGTGTGCGCGGATTGATAGTATTATGATAAATACCACAACAATATCATCAAATCTGCTCCTACCCTCTCCACACATAATATTTCTCCACTCTTAGGAGGGGACCTAGACCCGGAGTCAGAAGAACACCGGAGCTTGAAGAGGAAGATGAAGCATAATATTTCTGCACCAAAGATCAGATGATTTCTCCTGCTCGTGCAGCTGCCGACGACTGTCGGCCATCGTCAACCACTACCTGCTCCTTGCAGCGAAGTCCATTGTGTAGTCATAAGTGCATTGTATAATCCCAACAAACGTTGCGGAATAGTGAAGCATACGACTGAGCAATACATCGTCCAGTACATTGTGTAAAAATGCAACCCGAATACGGTACAACGAGACATACCTATGACAGTGTAACGATGCACTACACATTATGTGTAACGATGCCTCTCGAAGATAATGTAAGAATGCACCTTGATGATAGTGACTTTTTTCAGACTCATAAAGCTCCCTCCTTGCATCTCCGGACTCCAACTTTCGTGACCTACGAATGTCATCACAACTCTTCACTACGGCGTAAGTGATCCACATCTCATGAAACTCCCAATGCTAGCTTCTGTAGCCTATGATCGTTATTATAGCTCACCACTATGACCTACATGAAAAAATACGGCCTACAAAACGTCATCATAACTCACCACAATGAACAATGTGACTAACTGCGGACTACGTGGTTCATCGCTCGTGCAGTTTTTGACTCTGACCCCTGTGGACTACAAATGTGATCACAACTCACCACTTTAAGTAATGTGACCAACTATAACTTACTTGGTTTTGTAGCCTTTGTAAATAAATCACAGCTCCCTAATCCATTCTATGTGACCAACTACAGCATATGTGACCCACAGTTCGTGCAGCTCTTGACTCCAGCCTCTGGAGCTTATGGAGATCAGCTTAGCCTACCACTATAACCTACCTGACCAACCACAACCTATGAGGTCCACTGCTATTGCTACTCTCGACTTTGACCTCTACGGTCTATTGATCTCAACATAGCTCCTCACTACGGCCTACATGACCAACTACTGCCCACACGGCTCATAGCTTCTGCACCTTCCTACTATGGCCTTTGTGGCCTACCAACGTTCTTGAAGTAGCCATTTGTGACACATCTTACCAACTACTACCACAGTTTTCAAGTACGGCCTATACAACAAGCTGTATCTACAACCACCATCTACAACATTTACGATGAACTATTGCATCCAATGCAATCAACTACGGCTCTTGCAGTTTGCTATCAATAAGAAATATGATTAGAAAAACCAGACCTGGACTATTATCAATGAATTACCATTGTACATTTACAAACCTAACTTCATTTTCTCTAATTCAGGAGAAGAGTAAACACGTGTACTCACAATTCATAGTGGATTATTTCAATTGTGCTATGCCCTGTTATTTTTCCTTCACTACAAGAGTGAACAATGTACTTACGAAGGTATTAGCGTCTGATATTTGCGTTAAAATTTTTGGACGCAAATATTAGCATCAGATTTGCACTTTTTAAGCGGCGGATAATAAGTTTTAACTTATGCGGCAGATTTTGATTCCAATCTGAGTCAAAAAGTTTGATAAAAAAATTATTCTAAAAAATGACGAAACTTCAACTGGAGTTGTAACTGTTCGATCCAAAGTTGCATTGAATAAAGCAATGTAAAATCTTTACTTATTTGTGTCAAAATTTTTCTGATGCAAATTAGATGGAAATCTTATGCAATTAACCTAAATAACTCATCCTGCCTACCTAAATTTCTTTCTTCGTGCTTCGCCTCACAGTCTCCCCTTCTTTTGAAACCCTCTCAAGCTCTCTCGACCCTCTCCCTCTTCCTCTCCCTCTCGCTTACGGCTTCGCTCAAATCCATCGCCTTCTCGAACAAACCTTCACAATGCAGTCTCAATTAAAGTAGTTGGGGAGGCAACAATTGGATCATGCTTACAAAGACCACCGAAACTCCACACTTCTTTTAGCTCCGCTCCTATAAAAAAACATTGAAGAGGGTAAGTATATTCGCACAATTATTTCCATTCATGTGGTATGTACGTAAAATTTGATGTTTAGGTGTCAGGTGTATGAAATGCATAGGTACTGCGGTATGTATGCAAAAAATGAAGTTTAAGTGTTAGGAGTGTATAAACTTAAGAATTTAGTGGTATGTATGATATATGTGTGTGCGTGCGCGCGCCCACTCGAGTTTGGCTCATTGGTAGCAGCCTTTGTGTAAGACCCTTGGGTCGGGGGTTCGAACCCCACCCATTTCAGGAGGATTTGAATAGCACACTGGATAGGAAGGGGTCCGCCTATCGGTCAGTTCAATCTATAGGAGTTGATCGGTGGTCTCCGACTATCAATAAATCTTTATATATATATATAAGTGATGTATGTATATAAGAGTACAATGGTATGTATGTAAAAAATTGAAGGTTATTGAGGGGCCATCTTTTAGTATTAGGTTTTATATAAATTATTGTGGACTACATTTTTATTATTTTTAGACCATATTCCAAGCTCAAGCAACTTTTCATATTCCCAAACATCCATCGGGAGCTTCATCCATTCAAAGAATTTGAAACAACAAAGCTACACATAGCTTGGTGCTTATGATACCCTGCATAGCGTCATGGTGCTAGGCCTAGTATCGTATGCTCCAGTTAGCTTTTAGATATATTTAAGATTAAGTTGTGTATTTGGAATAGTGTGAGAATTACTTTTAGAGCAGCTTGGAGAGCCTAAAGCGGAAAAAATTATGAAGAGAGCTCTTCCCCCTTCTCCTATTTTTCGTTCTCTCATTTTACTTAAGTGAGATCCACTTAACCATCTTATAAATATAATGATAATGAACTTCCTCTCCATCTCTTTCTCTTCAAAGTTGAAGTAAATTTTGCTTAACTCTTGGAGAAAAGTTTAAAGGGTAGAAGTTACCGGCTCATAAATTTTTTTGTTCATGCATAGATGATTTACTTAAATAGAGGTTCCCATGATGGCGAGGTCTCCTTTCTCCTTTTAAGAATAGGTTTGGAGTAATGTAGATTTAGGTTTAGTTTTAGGTTAAATGTAATTAAATTAAGACTTGGTTTAAGTAGCTTTTATTAGTGTAGTTTCGTTTATGTGTTTTAAATTAAATTTGATGAATTTTAAATTAATTAGTTTTGCTTGAGTTTATGTTTGGAATTGAATATAGAATGGGATTGTTTGGTTATTGTTTGAATGTTTTTATGTTAAATTTGATTAGTTTGTGTTTATTTAGGTTTTAACACTCTCTCTTATTATTTTAGGTTTAAGTTATGTTAATGTAAATTAGAAGAGTGAGTTGAGAGGAAAGGTCAAGCTTGAAAGATTATAACCCTAGGATTAATAGGTTACCCTATACGTTTGTTAATGTATATTTTAGGTTTATTTTCACTTTAATTTGGATCGTTGAAGAGAAGGAATGCATAAGACCTGTTGTACATAGAAAAGAGCCACTTAGACTGGAACATAACTTCTTTAAGACGGCGGTGAGGCTTACAATAATTTATGGTGCAGAATATTAGCCTAGAAAAGAAACATAAAGATAAGTTAATTTAGATATATGTTAAGGTGTATGAGTGGCTTTACACTAAGAGACAAAATTTGAAATGAATATATTCATGAATTTTTTGTTTGCTTTTGCTACGTATGTCTTATTCATTTTTAATTTTTATTTTAGACATTTAAGTTATATTTTCTGTTTAGATTTTACGGATTCCTCATTTTTACTTGTGTATACTGATATTGATTATTTTTGTTGTTAGTCTTGCTACAGATGGCAGTAGGCAGTGTTAGAGATTAGCCACCTCAGCAGGTGAATGTAAGTAAAAAATTGATTTGTCTATATTTATTTTGACTCTTAATGTTTAAAATGACAATTAATAATTAAATTTTATTATTTTGGAGGAGTATGAGCAGCTCCATGAGAGGTAGTTGTCGTCTTAAACTCTGAGCTCTGCCAGCAATAGTAGTAGTCAATTTACCACTGCGCAGTCTAGGTTCGAGTTTTGGACGTAGGTGGCGGGGAAGAAGAAGACCAAGATCTCTCGTGCTTCTGTAGGCGGCACGAGCTCACGAGCTCGTTACACCCGTGTACTACGAAGCTTCCTAGACAAGTCTCTGCTATGATTGAGGAGGTTCACCATCTATATGATGCCAACAGAGAATTGAGAGGAGTGTAGTAGGTCGGACGAAGATTATAGATGATCGTTGGGGCACGCAAGCGGTTCCTGTTGTAGTTGAGGAGGAGGACAAGAAGGAGAAGAATGAGTAGGAAGATTCGAAGGAGTTTTAATGTATTTTTTATTTATGAATGTTTGAACTTATATTGATCAGGGTGTAGATGTAAGCTTTAGATAATTTAGATTTGTGATAGTATCTCCGTTTTCAGTATTGTTATCTTTTAAGAGCTTTGATCTGTGACATCAATGGATATAATGTTGTTGTGAAGTGGATTAAATGTTGTTTGCAGGTTATCGAAATATAATTGATTTCTTTATTTTTTTCTTACATTTGAGTTTTGCATCGGATATGCGTCTAATAATCTGACGCATTGTCCATCAAATTTGGTCAAACGCAAATCCGACAGTAATCAGACAATATTATTTATCGTTTGATATTTTCAAACGCAAAAGTCAACACATGTGCAGACTAAACAAGTCTGACGCTATGATGATGCATATATCAACACTAAAATTTTTTATCATAACATTTCGATGCACAATTAACAAAATTAACATTACCGCCCCTCGAATTAACCTTGAAGAAAAATCAGACTTAGGGTATGTTTGGGGCAGCTGCAGCTTATTGAATAATATGCTCATAAGCTGAGTAAAAATATATGTCGATAAGCTAGGTGCGGTGGCTACTACAAATTTTTTTTTTTTTTTAAAAGTCAGACCGCAGCTAGAAAGCTCCCACTGCACCTCTGTAGGAGCAGTGTGAAAACATTGTTTTCATCGTTTTGAAAACACAAGATGCCAAAATGCAGTTTACCCAAACAGGATAGGTGCATTTTCAAAACGCTACCGCACCAAATAAGCTGTTCCAAACGGGCCCTTAGATCTGACGCAAATTCGTCGGCAATCCTCAAATATTATCTGATTTTAGTTCAATTTGCGTCCGATTTGGCCGACGTAAATTTACTGAATTCCTGTAGTATTTTTTTTTAAAGATTTTTTAATGTAATATATCAAGTTGTCTTCTCCTAATTATATCTCTTTAATTACATGAATATGTGATGAGTCTTTATATAACGCTCAGATGATAATTCAATATTCTAACGCCACCAACTTTTCGCGTGCTATCACTTGATTTTATTATTTTTTTGGACTTTGTCTGTATATCATTTTAAATTCAAACTCCACACATTATATATATATATAGATATATATATTATCATTAAAGGGCACACGTCAACGGCAGAATTAAACATAGATCTGCCAAATGACTAAATACATGAGAGGAGGATGACGCAGAAAAGAACAAATGCACGACCTTTCCCTTCAGCTGAAGCAATGAAGAAGGAATTTATGATTCAAGCCAAAATAAAAATCAAATTAATCTTATCTCATCAAATTTGCCGAATAAAATCAGCTTTTGAGGCGTGTAAATGTCGCCTTATTACATAGCCACTTACAGACCAAGACAACTTCGTTCCCAAAAAAATCTTAGATATTTTCTCATTGGCGGTATTAAATAAATCATTTGGCTAAATATATCTATATATATTTAAAGAGGGTGTATTATTACAAACGGCGCATGAGAATTTGTCTATATGTAGCAGTTGATGTTATTATTATTATGAAATTGCTTGTTTTTTGTGTTTTTTTAATAATTTTCTTACGAATGGATTGACATAATATAATAGAATTCAACGACGGTTTGATTTCTCCTTTGGGAGGAAATTTAGGTGAGCTGATAGTTAGGCCCCTGTAACCGCAGCCACGTTGCCGCGCCGGGCAGTTGCTTTTTGTAGTTTTTAGCCTATTATAGCTCGAAAATTAAACAATTTAAGTCAAAAATTAAAAATATTTACATTTTTATATAGCTTTTCTTTTAAATTCATTCATTTGGAAATAGGGCTCTATATTATCCATTGGCTCGTACAATCCGAGAGACACATTGTGAAGAAGATTATGTTGTAGTTTGTGCGACGTTAAGCAGTTAATAAATTGATATAGACGATGTTGGAATAAAGTTTTTCTTCCTCATGTTGGGAATGATTGTTTAACTTGATGAATGCATGGGTAGCTCGAAGGGGGAGGACGAGTTTGAGAAGCATGGGCGAACTTGGTCGGAGAAACTCACATGAATGACAAGTATTGGCTAGTTCAGTCAAATAAACACATATAAACACTAACTTGCTCGATAGATGAGACTACAAAGTCGTTCAGAGAGGCAAGCTCGACTGGAATAACCTCCAAGGATATGACCGGTGTGTACGGCCCATCATGGTCAAGATCAGTTCTCCAAAAGCGCAATGAATGAACTCAATCCGCTGGCTGGGAATCTTTACTCATAAAATTATAACAAGATGTATTATATTCTCTAATTGAGTAATATTTGATCTATTTGAGTCTCAAAGCCATAATTAAACTCATGCTTCCGTGTTATTATTCCCTGACCAATTAAACACTGCTATGAATGATAATAAGCACCACTCAATAAAAAAATGATTATTGCTCCAACAACATGTATTACTCACATTAATTAAATAGAGCTTAATTGATCATGGTAATTAATGGCATGCATTATATAATATTTTATTACCGTATTTCGTCTCCGCGTATTAATGAGAATATGGAACGTTATCATTATATTAAAAATCGGAGGATTTACATGCATACCACTAAATTCATGCGTATGTATACATCTAACACGTATTTTTAATTTTTATATATATGTCACATCTTATCTATAAATGAAAAAAAGTATGATTCGTTTTTTAGAAGTTATATGAAAGATTTGGGCGGTATAAAATGTAAAATAGAATAAAATTTTGATGTTTGATATGTAAATACATAAGAATTGGGTGGTATATATGTAAATTCCCCTTTATATTTTTCATTTCTGGATTAATAAAATGTCACTTAAGAAGCTATAATATATATATATAACAAAAATATCAATATCATATCAATAATGGAGGTATAATACATTTCTACATATGATTCACATGCCAATTAAGCTGCTTAACATGTAATTTGTTGGGGATGTTTCTAGATATAAGTGTCCTATTTGCCCACAAGTACAACTTCTTTCATTTTCAAGAGCTGCTTTACCAGCATGTGAGTATTAGCTATATATAATTATTATAAAAATATTATAAACCGAATACGTAAATATTTTTTTAATTTTTTATCAGAATAACTCTACAGTACATAAACTATTAATTATTATTATTATTATTATTTTAATAAGAAGATTTACTACACAATTTTTATGTATTTACATATCTAACAGCTAAAGTTTAATATTTTCTCTAATAACAACTTATTCTCATATAACAGTACATTAAAATGTGTACTTATTTGTTACAAAAGTATTTATGAAGATATATTTGCGTGAAATTAAATATTTGAATAATTTTTAAATGTTTGATATGTAAATATATAAAACTTATGTGGTATGTATGTAAATACCCTTATTATTATTATTATTATTATTGATTTTAAATTTTCGAGTAAGTTAAACATCATTTATTCATAAATAGTTTTTGCATGAATGCGTGGCACTAGTACATGCATGTGACGGTCAACATAGCGCCACCTGGCAAAAGATTACGGCATCGCTTAACTAATCATAACTCAAACTTCTTTTTTTTTTGTAAGATTTTCATACATACCCCTCAATCCATGTATATTTACATATTAAACACCCAAACTTGAATTTTTTATACATTGCACCTTACTTATGCCATGAGAAGATTTATTTTATTTTTTTAAGTTAAAATGATGATATTTTTTTATGTGATATGGAATATTTGGGTAATATAAGTTAGGTTTAGAAGATCGGACCGGAGTGGCCGTTTCAACCAGTTCGACTGTGAACCGGCCATAAGTCCAGTTTAGGTTGGCATAGAACATCTCCTGCATGAACCACCGAGAACTGGGTTGAACAGACTCTGGTTCTGAGGATTGGTTCGGTTCACAAACATTTAAATACATACCACTCAATTTTATGTCTTGTACATACCTAACACCTAAACTCTATTTTTTTTACATTTATACCACCCAAATAACTCAGATCATATCTAAAAAATCATTATTACAAAGAAATTCAATTTACATATATAACACTCAATTTCATTTATTTACATATCTAACACCTAATTAAACTCTTCTTTAACTTTATGGTGTCAAAAATTATCCATATCATATAAAATATATCATTATTATATTTTTTAAAAGTGAAATATATATTTTCATGATAAAACAACATATGTTAAAATAGAGTGGGGATTGATAGCTGTTATTTTGACCTTCAATTAATGAACTAAGGTAAAAGGACACTTTTGTAATGTGGTACCGCTTACCTACCACTTCTCACCTACCGCTCACCTACCACTCTCTTGCTTTGTATAAATAGAGATGGTGTGAGGCTTAGGAGAGCAAGAAAAGAGGTCTTAAGCTATCACAAAGGAGGAGAGAATAGTTAGAGAGCTAGAGAGGAGGAGAGCATCTTGAAGCCTCGTATCAAGGTGTCGCTTGAGAGGGAGGCTATAGAGGGAAGACGAGGGCTCATCTCTATGTATAAGCGATGTATTCTCTATTTCTTTTGCCTTGGCAGCCCTATTTATATAAAATAATCCACATAAAACAGTGTCTGAGTGAACCGGACCGGTTCAAAAATAAACCGAATCAACAAATAACAGGGATAAGAAAGGTGCAATGGGAATTACATGATCAAATAACATATGAATTTATGAAAGGTACAGCCACCTATAGAATTTATGAATTTTGTTTTCATTCGCTAACCATGCATGTGGCAGGAGTTGACCCCTAGGGTAGAGGACATGGCAGCCCCTTCATTATTTGAATATTTTATATTTTAGCATGCACATTATTATTTTTATTATTTAATCATTCTTAATTTTTATTTATGATGCAATAATTGCGTAATACAAGCATGTCGATGCAGTAGCGCACGTAAATAATGTGAAAATTGAGTTTCAAATATAATAAAATATAATAGAATATTTTAATCATTTTTAATTCGCCTTTTAAATTGTATAAAAATAACAATATGAGACATAAAAAAGGTATAAAAATTATCCCTTAATTGATTTTTTTGTTAAAATAAAATAAAATAAATTAATTATATTTAATCACATTCTCTCGTTATTTAAATAAAATATATACTATTGAGAATTGAAAATTACGATTGGAAACAAAAAAAAAATATGACTAAATACTGCTTACAACTCATATAAATCAAGGCTAATTTTCTAAAAAGTAATAAAACTCGATGTAATACTAAAAAATGATGTGTGTGTGTATTCGGAGTTGTCCGTGAATCACACTCAAGGAATTGAGCGTACGACACGAGAAAGAAAGAAGTGCACAATAATGAACAATTATAAGTTTTGTTGATTAATCATTTCTCATAAAATGGTTCTTTTGTTTACAGTGAATGGAGAACAGCATACGAAATTACATATTATCTCTGCTTTAATGGGAGCATTACAATATCTTTTAGATATTTTATATGTATAAGCCTATGACTCACTAATCTCTCAACATATAACATATATAAATATATAGTGCCAATGTACCATATAAAGTTAATATTTTATGTAATTCAAGCATATGCCATGAATACTATCACATGATATTAACAAAAAAGGATAATTAAAAAAAGTTTGACTATCTTTGCATAGACATATTCTAGAATTTGACAAAAAACCCTTGACTGATCACCAAAAGGACATTCATCCATAAAGAAAAAGAGATCTTTGTGGGGAAAGGTGTTTGAATTCTATACTTAACCTCCAAAAGTTCAGTTATTCTTCCATTTAAAGGCCATCAGCTTCGCACAGTATTATTACTTTACAGAATAGAAGAGGGCACCAAAGGGATTATAATTAGACATGTTAAGTAAGCTTTAGGTTTGTGCAAATTCAAGTATTGTTTGGTCAAATTTGGCATATATAGATATATATATATATATATATATATATATATATATATATAAGAATATTGAGACATGTGGCGGATGGGTGTGAGAGCTTAATTGTAATTAATCAGCATCTCATTGATTAGCATCCGGTAATGATCCAATTTTTCTTCTTTTAATACGGATTTGTGTGTATTCTGTGCCAAATTTCATTGCCTTCTGAAAACGTTTGAACGTAGTAATTAATAACCCGCTGAAGCCCGCACCGATTCGCTGAACTGCTCCGCTGAATTGTTTGAATTCCATCAAATTAGCAGCTAACCGCCTCACTAAATTTGAGTTACAACCACTAAATTTGAAATTGATGCCGGCTAGAAAATTCACGACGGTAGAGTAATAAATTTTCGTCTTAGCATTGTACGAGAATTCAGCACTCACACGGATGAAAATGAAACGAGCAGTGACTTCAGAAGTTTTTATGTGGAAAACCCGTAAAGGGAAAAATCATGGGGCCTCACCCAGTTGCAAAAATTCACTATTGATTGACGTTTACAGAAACCCCTATCCCACAGACAGGAGAGAGTAATGTTTCAGACTACAATGTCAACTGACGTTGTATGGTTGGTGGTGATTGACGATGATTAGTGGAGGTCCACGGTTACAGAGGTCGACAGTAACGGAGGTCGGCGGTGACGGAGGTCAACGGTGACAGAGGTCGACGACGGCGGAGGGCGGTGGTGGTCGACGAAGGTCGTTGGTTGGTCGACGATGGTCGGCGGTTGGTCGACGGCAGTCAACGGTGGTGCTAAGCCTCAGACTCTCTCTATCCTCTCCCTCTCTCATGTGAGAGTTGGGGTCTATTTATAGGGTTCTGAGTGCAATTAATGCAGTCATTTTGATCGGATGGTTCAGAGGGCTTTTCTCTATCAGATGACATTTAAGGGGCATTTGATGGCTTTAACAATGTCAGAATTGAGTGATCTTGGGCTCGTTGGATTCGTCTTGTCGATACGCTCGATTCGAGTATGGGCTTGCTAATGCGGCATCCATTTGACATACCAATGTGTCTGAAAATCTTCAAAAAGTGATTTAATGACTTGATCCGAGCTCGATTTAACTCGGATTGGACTAATTTTAAAATCATTAGGTTTGTTTCATCGAGCCGGTCAGTTTGACTATAAGTTTGCTGAAATCAGAGTTCTAGATGACTTTTCATTAACATTTGAAAATTTCTTGCTCAAAAGATTGTATCGAGATTCGCTTCGCACGATGAAAATTTGTTGATGGCGTATTGGAAATAAATCCTCTCGTTTAATTTGTTCAAAAGAGAAAATATTTGTTTGATTTTGGTTAATTTGTAAAAAATCTATTGTCATTTATGATATTATTTTTTTTAAATTTAAAATCTGATAGACATTACATTATGTGAAGAAATTCTCTTCAACACGTTAAGTTTAAATGCAGAATCAATTTTTCTATCAATTTTATTTAAATAAAACACATGAAAAAAATTTTATCTTTCAGAAATTACCATTAGAAACGCTTCACTCCTAAATGAATTTATACAAAAATCCCCTTTTTTTTAATAATTATATTAAGGTAAAATGTTTTTCTATTTATATACTTCATGAGAAGTCAAATGACGTAAGCATCGACGTCATCTTCATATCGTCAATGGATACGACTTAAGACATTATTATAAAATGGCAGTCATAATATTAGTCAACTTTTATTTTATTTTTTAAATAAAAACAACATTTAACTCATTATCATATTTAATAAACCTTTTAAAATTGACTTTTTTTCCTTTTCGTTGTTTGGTGTTTCAAATTTCTTATAAACATAAAAATATATAGTTAGCAGTAAACTATAGTCTAAAGGTCCATTGTTGTAATCCATTAACTTATTAGGCCAAAAGCCCACTATCATCTTGATGGCCCATTAAAAAGTCCTTTGGAACACTACCTATCCTAAAACGGAGTTTGATTTGGGGGACTTTGGATGTAAACGAGATGAGTCGCACTCAGATCCCACTAGGTGCTCTGAGAGTTTTCCGTGCGGAGACCTCATGCAGAACTGCGTGCGATCTCCAATCTCAATCCTTCTTCTTGAATTAAAAAATAATAATAATAATAATTAAAAGAGAGGTCAACCCCCATACATGTATTGGGGGATGGATGGCTGTGATTGGAAATCGTACACAGTTCTTCATACGGTCTATGAATGCAACATTTTTTTCCTAAGTGGGGTGGGCTACATGAATCTTTTTTCTCCATTGTGTCCTATTGACTGATTATGGAAATTTAATTCAATTGTACTATTACAGAGTCCCAAGCTCTGGATGCGAAATGTGGAGGACTGTGTTGTTGAAAAATCATGACATGAATCCATTAAATCATTGTGTAAATAAATTGCATAATTCAGTGATACAAAATTTGACGTTAAATCATAAAGGATATGTGAAAACAGAGCATAATCTAATGAACTGATTGAAGATTTTGAAATATGTTCAAATTAAATGCATTAAAAATAAAATTATACTAGTTTTTTTACTTTTTAATTTGTATAGATTAGTTCCAAAAAATTGCATAATTTTAAATGATCTCACAGTTCTTACATTAAAATCTTTTAAAGGCTCTAGATCAAAAGACTTAAACTTAGCATAAAGCTTATAATTATCTTAGTTAGGAATTAATTTTATTTGAATATTCTTATGAAATTCATGCAAATCGTACGAATGGCTAACAAGATTTTAGGCAAATAATGAAACTACCTTGAAACCTAAAAAATGCAGCATAATGAATATTAATAGTCAGGAGCAGATACGGGTAAAGTCTAAGGGGGCAATTGCCCTGACTCAAATTTTAATTTTTATTTATATGAGAGGGTAATTTTGTCTTTTGGCCCTGTTGAAATATCAATTTTGCGCCTTCTGAAATATCATTTTATCCTTCATTGTTCTAGCCTATCCCAGGTTGGGTCAAGTGGTACAATTTGCCCCTATTCCTCCTGAAAAAAGTGGCTACTTCCATCCATGCTAAGAGTGGCCTATAAGTAGTTTCTTAAAATAAAATGCTAATGAAGTTGCAAGACAAAGAAACTATTATCAATGCCCCTTTAAATATAGAACACTTTTAGGAATTAATCAAAATAATTGAAATCTAAATTTTGGTAAAAAGTTTATACTCTTAGAACTCAACAAATTGTTTGAAGTTTATATCGTATGTTTCTTTTATGGTCTTTGTTAAGCAACTTAAAACATTATTTCAACCTAACTTTGAACATAAATTAATTTTTGTTTGCAACCTGGACTCTATAAATAGAGTTATACACTAATTATGAGAAGGGGAGTGAGAGCTTGAAGCCTGAAGAAAATTGAAGTTTGAAGAAAGAGTTGAAGTCAAACATAACTTCTCCGTTGTCATCGCCACTTTCAGTCCCCGCAGCGCCTCTGGTCTCTACCGTCGCCCACTTCTTGCGACGAAGCACCGTACAAAACAACCTACGACGTGATACATTATCCCTAACGTCATGCCAAACCCTGAAGATGTTGCATTGAAGCCCCGATATTATTTTTGCTTGTGACCTCCTAAGACGAAGCCATAAGTCTTTCCGCATGACAACGTAAAACTTGACTGTGCAACCATTTCACACATGTGAAACAAGAGACTGTATATGTAATCGCTAGTTTATAGTAGATTTTTGTCAATTGGGTCAGACCCTTTGATTTTTTTTCCTTTTTAGAGTTTTTCACTTACAAATATTCTGGTATTTTTGCCCATCATTATTATTATATGAATCTGTGTTGGGTTCTCGTACAACACTAAGACATTAATTAGTAATTTATTGCCACAAATTCTTTTACACCTATCAATATTTAAAAAAATTAGCATTAAACTGTGCTTCACTCCTAAATGAATTTATACATAATTATTTTTTATATAATTATATTAATATAAAATGTTATCTATTTATACAAATCTCTCGTAAGCATGACATCATGTTCACATGGTCAAAAGTTACGACTTTACGACGTAATAATAAAATGCCAGTCATAGTATTTAGTCAACCCTTCACAAAAAAAAGATAAAATAAAGGAGGATTATTTGAATTCTATTTATGACTACAAAATAAGAGATTGGTCCCTTAAATATAAAACGTTTTAAAATTTAAGATTACAAAAGATAATATTTTGTGTATGTTCATTGTTTCATAAACTATATATATATTTTTTAATTTTTTAGCACACATTTTTATCCTTTTTATATTATTTAGATAACATTTAAATTATTATAATATTTATCAAACCTTTTAAAATTGACTTTTTTTCCTGTTTCAACATGGAAATATCTAATTAACCATAAACTATTGAAAGTATAATAGCCCACTAATGTTATGCATTAAAGCATTAGACTAAAAGCCCGCAATCATGTGGATGGCCCTTTGAAAAAATCGCGAGGAAATATTAAGGGTCTGTTTGGGGCAGCTACAACTTATTGAATAATCTGCCGATAATTTGATTTAAAATAATCTGCTGATAAGTTATGTGCAGTGGCTATTACAAACTTTTATTTTTTTGGAGAAGTCGGACCGCAACTACAAAGCTGTCATCGCGTGCAGTGTGAAAACGCAGTTTTCAGCATTTTGAAAATGCATAAGTTGCCAAAACCCAGTTTGCCCAAACAAGTGAGATGCGTTTTCAAAACGTCATCGCACCAAATAAGCTGCCCCAAACAGGCCCTAAGAACCAAGTAAGCCAGAAAACAAGTTGATATGTTTTCTTAGCGAATAACATTTCCTTCAAATCCATCTTTAATGAACATGTTATCATTCTTTTCAGCAGTTTTAAGAATAAATTGTATAATTATGTGATAGAAAATTTGATGTATAATCTTAATGAATATGTGAAAAAAAAAAGCATAATCTATTGAAATGGTGGAAGGATTATGAAATATGTTCAAATTAAAAATATTAAAATTTAATATATTTATACTATATATATTTTTTAATTTTTTAATTTTTATAAATTACTTTTAACACATTGCATACTTTTAAATGGTCTCATAGTCATTACTTTAAACCTTCTAAAGGCTCTAGATCGTGGCCATTGAAATTTTTGAATGCTATAATTTTATCAAAAGACATAAATTTTATCTACTTCTATTCACAACTTAGTAGAAAGTTTATAATGATCATAATTAGGAATTATTTTTATGTGGATATCCTTATGAAATTCATGCAAATCATACTAATGGCTAACAAGATTGAGGCAAATAATGAAAATAATTTCAAAACTTAAAAAATGCATCATATTGAATACTAACAGTGGCCTATAAACAATTCTTTAAAATAAATGTTGATGAAATTGAAAGACAAACCAATATGATGATGTGGCCCTTTGATTATATAACATCTTTAAGAAATTAATTCATATGATTGAAATACAAATTTTGATAAATTATATACTTTTCGAACTGACCTACTAGATTGAACATTATATTTTATGTTTCTTTTATGATATATCTCAAGAAATTTTTAAAAACATTGATGCAATCTAATTTTCAGTGTAAGTTTCTTTCTATAAATTGGTATATTGTAAAATAGATAAATAAAAAAAAAATGTTAATCTGATTGATCGTACATTATAAGAGTAAAACCGAGAGAGAATTCATCTGAAGTTACATTCTTATATTGCTCGTTCGATTCATCAACTACATATATAATTGATTCATCCTCAAATTTAGGCATATGTTTAATTTCTATTATACAAATGCTTAATTTTACTCATAAATTTCAATCCTAACTTTAGATAGAGTATAGATTTAGGGCCTGTTTGGAAGCAATTTGTCTTTCAGCTTCATTTCACTGCGACTACGTTGCCGTGAAGCAGTTAGCGGGGAAGCAATTGCGAGAAAGTTCTTGTATGTTTGGTTGCGATACTGTGGAAAAGCAATGCAAGTGCGAAAAATGACCAGATCGCTACTCGTTTATTAGAGTTTGTTTTAATATTTGGATATATTTATGTAGGATGAAATATTTGAAAGTGAAATAAATTTTTTTTTAAAATTTTATATTTAAACATCACACACAATGCACACTACACAGCACCACACAATGCACTTCACTACACTTCAATGCACTGCACTTAACTACACTTCAGTGCACTGCACCACACAACTCAATACACGCCTAATTAAAAACACTAAACAGTTCACAAACTTCACTGCACCACAAGCTGCACTGCACTTCACTACACAATACACTGCACTACACCCAGAACACATTGCACTGCACTACACTTCACACAGCACTGCACATCACACACATTGCACTGCAAAAACACACACACACTGCACTTCCACAGAAACACACAGCACTACACTACACATCACACACAATGCACACTACACGACACCACACAATGCACTTCACTACACTTCAATGCACTGCACTTAACTACACTTCAGATGTACTCGCACCACACAACTCAATACACGCCCAATTAAAAACACTAAACGAGTTCACAAACTTCATCGCACCACAAGCTGCACTGCACTTCACTACACAATACACTGCACTACACCCAGAACACATTGCACTGCACTACACTTCACACAGCACTGCACATCACACACATTGCACTGTAAAAACACACACACACTGCACTTCCACACAAACACACAGCACTACACTACACATCACACACACTACACACTACACAGCACCACACAATGCACTTCACTACACTTCAATGCACTGCACTTAACTACACTTCAATGCACTGCACCACACAACTCAACACACACAATATATACACACACAATATATATACACACAATGCACTTAACTACACATTCGAAGTTAAGTTTTGGGCAGTAGTGCTGAACTGAATGACAACAAAAGAAGCCTATAATCATCATTAACCATGCCAATTGAAATGATAGCCATATAAAAGCAGTGTGTAGTGCAGTGCAGTGCAGAATCAAATGGTAGCCATAAGCATACCATTCTAAGCAATCGATCAAGCCAACTACTAGAACATGCTAACATCTCTATTTTTCACATGCTTAAGTAATAAACACCCGTAAATTTAAGCAAATAATCCATCTCACGGCACATGAGTGCCTGACCTGATAGCCAAACAGCAGGAAGAAACAGGGTCAGGTAAAGTGAAGCAAACCCAAGCCACACCAAGAAAAGCAATAGAATGAAACAAACACCAAAACCGAGCCCAAATAATGGAAGCAGATACAAGCACTTCTTACCCAAGGCACGGGGGTAAAGATGAGTCGTGGAAGAAGATAGTCGAGAAAGATGAAAGAGCGATCGAGTCGCAAGAAGTGCTAGGACAGACAAGTTTTTTCTTCCAGGGAAATCTTCCCGCAAGAGCAGTCGAGTCGCGAGAAGGGCTAGGGCAGAGAAGGGTTCGGGGAGAGCAGCGGGGCGAGGGCACGCAGGAGATTTTTTCGGCTGAAGCTGGTTGAAAGTCGGAGCCGCGGGGTATAACCCGCGGTCCGCTTTCATTACCGCTTCGCGGCCCCGGGTCGCGATACTCCGCGATTCCGCCAAAATTATCGCAAATTCGCGGTGCGGGGAAGC
The DNA here is from genome assembly GCA_022702705.1 of Papilionanthe hookeriana x Papilionanthe teres. Classification (NCBI taxonomy): domain Eukaryota; kingdom Viridiplantae; phylum Streptophyta; class Magnoliopsida; order Asparagales; family Orchidaceae; genus Papilionanthe; species Papilionanthe hookeriana x Papilionanthe teres. Next base: position 51,395,699 of record CM040423.1, on the reverse strand, counting down.
GCCGCACCGCGAATTTGGGCTTCCAAACACGCCCTTAAGTTCATGAATATGACATACTATTCATGCAAATATAGATTCAACGACATTTGATACTAAAATAATACATTATTTTATGAGTCCATATATATTTTATAAACTTTGAGTTGGATGTTTATGTGTTTTCTTATGAATTGAAAGAGCTGCACTAATTCTCAAACAATGTTCATTACAAATATCTAGATAAAGATTATGGACATATCCAGATAAAGATGAGGGATACAAAATTCACCAATATATATATACATACATATATATATATATATATATATATATATATATATATATATATATATATATATATATATAATTAATGTTTCAATAATTCTATTTGAACAATTTTAGTATTCCCATAATCAAATAAATGATATTATTGAATGAAGTGTTCTAAATCATTTATCCATTTAAAAAAAAAATTCTAAGGTGGTACATCTTATTAAATATATGAATATAATTTTAATTCCACGATATTTCTATCATTGTTGATTAAAATCATAAATTACTAGATCTTATCCTAAGTGCATTATCAGTTAAATTTTTTATTAGTGACCTAAACATTTAACCATTTTATTAAAACTATAAGCTCAGATACCTGCAAGGATTTAGATATTAGGGCTTCCTAATGTAACTAATATGATGTATAATATATTTTCAAATAAAAAAATAATTATTCACTAATTACTAGTTACCAATATGTTTAAAACTAATTTCACTCTTGAAATAAAAATAAGCAATAATAGTATATAAGCTCATTAATGGAATGAAAATCAAAATCCAAGGGCCTCAACAAAAATTAAAAGAAATTTTAACTAGCAACCAAAAGTAGTGTTTTTTGTTGAATCAAATTTTGGATAATATTATAAAATATTAAATTAGACTGTAAATAGGCAAGTGACAAAATTATCATAGTAAATAATTAAACCATATTTCTACAATTAAATAGCAATTTAAAAATAAAAAAAGTCATTTATATTGCTTAATTACAAAGGAAATTCATATCTAATTTACACTCAAAAAATTGGAAAACCAAAAATAAATTTTTTTTTTAAGCCAAGAAGGGTGATCACTTATCTTAGATCTAGCAAGGTTGGATTAAACAGAAGATTAAGCTAAATGGAATAAACCCATTATTAAATTAGTGGTGTACATGTAAGATCATATAATCATAATCAAAATAACAACTAAAATATATCAAAACAACTAATAAATTTTTCCAAATGTTTGGGCTTTAAAATGTTTAATTTCACTTGAATTAGCCGCTTTTAATAACTTAAATCATAGACTTTACCCATACAATTTAACTTTACAGAATCCTATAATTTAGTACAAAGATTGTAAACTCAAAAGCCTGATTAGACACTCTAAACATAGATAAAAGTATTAGGTGTGTTTGACATACTTACTACCAGCAAATAAGAGGAGGGAGAGCATAAGATCCAAGTATTCTAAAACATGTCACTTGATTTGCTCCTTATCTTCCATTACTAGTCCTCTATTTTAAAGTATAAACAAATGGATATTTTTTTATACTATAATTATCATCCAACTTACTTAAAAATTGATATATGTTAGGTCATATGTGAGGCCACCTTTTTTTAAAATGTCACCATTTTCTTGTGACATGTTTTAGATCTAGTAGATCTTTAGAGCGTGGCCGGTGTGGCGACGCTGTCAAAGTTATACGGTAACCGGATATTTTACCTTGTGCACTTAGATGCTAGTTGGAATACTTTTCGTTAGATAGTGTGTTAGTCTAGGACTAAGATGCTATGTAGTATTTTTGACATCTCTGGCTATATTTCTTTGCTAGTTTGTTTGTTCTAGCAAAGTGTCATTTTTGTGATTTTGGTGTGCTTGTGTGTGCCAATTTTTTATATGCATGGTAGTATATTAGGTCAGTCTTCTACAAGGAGTCGCGCCATATACATGCACACAGACACATGCACATTAAAAAGAAGGAGCTTGTGATGATTTACATGCTAACTTTTTGCTTGCAGGTGTTACTTAGCTCCCCCACCAGTCATGGCCCAGACACTTTGCATGTAGATAGTTTTTTTGTTATCATATTTTTGTGCAAGTCGAGTTTTTTTTTTCCAATGTACTTTTTAGAATCCTCGGCAGAGTCCTGTAGCATAAATAAGATATAGCCACACTCTTCGAGGCATTTTGGCACGAGAACCACGTAACGTAGCATAAAAAGAAGTAGCTCATGCCCCATATCTTAATTCTGTATTTAATATTAATTTATAGAATTAAAAAAGGGCATGTATATGTGGAGTCTGACCACTCTTTTTCTTTTATGAGATCTTTTGTCGACCGAGTAGCACCAGCCTTTCTTATTTTTTTATTTGGCTTGTAATATTGCCTTTCTTGCATGCTTGGGCACTTGGTTGATTCAACTTTTTTCATGTGTGGCTTGTCTGGGAATCTCACGATATAATTTAGGTTTTTTAGGATTTAAATTTCTAAATTTACTACAAAATCCTAATAAAATATTCAAATTAATGAAAATTTTAGGATTAAAATAATCAGGACTTTAACATTTGGACTTTTACTTTCTGCATGGCTTTCCGTTCTGATTTTAAATGGGTTGCATGCATGTCTATCACCCAAGTCATACAATAGGGTCTCCACACTTAAGATTGTGGTAAATAATTAGTTACATTCATATTTGCATTTCCCGGGGAGAAGCCCCCAAACTTCTTCAATCTGACTGGCCCAGCATGAACTTCTACTTAGGTGGCTGTCTAGTATGTTTAGGGTGTTAGAAGGCTTCCGACCCAAATGAGTGTAAGTCCTTTTATTGGGAGTGTTTCCAGTTTTGTAGCTGAACGTCCCTGTCTCTTCCTTTCCTGCGGCATTCTCGCCACTTCGGTGGGTATAAGTCCCACCTCTTGGAGCTCCACATTTAGTCATAGGATAGGGTTTTGCTCCTTTGACCTTAGGGCTACTAAGGTTCCCGTGGACAACCCAATTTACAAATCGCTAGCTGGGGATCTCTGGTCATGTTAGGTCGACTACATTCATGATTGGGCAGACTTAAGGTCATATTACTTGGGATGACAGGTCTGTGGTATCCTGTCCCAACTACCTCTACTTTTTAGGGTTTTTCTACCCTTCCTCCGTTGAGCCCCCTCAAGCCTTGTCACTTTTTTGACTTCTTTGATTTTATCTTGATGCCACGATTACCAAAGAGTTATCGCTCGTTTGGGATACGATGGTTCACTCTTTGCCCTTATGGTCTGGTAAGCTCTGACGTATAGGTATACCCCGTCGAGATGAATTTGGTTATTTCTTAGGCTTCGTGTGTCGATGAGTTGCTACCCATCTGGGATACGAGAGACTTACTCTCTAAAAGCATCGGAGCATTCTCATATGAAAAGATCACCCTTTGATGGCCTATTCTCCAGATTCATGATAGTATAAGTGAAGCTCCTTTTATCGAGAGTAACCTGTGATACGTTCCTTTGGGAATCTTAACCTGAGAACAAAAATGCACTTATTGGTACTTTGGTTGCGGGTGACTTATGTAAGGATTATCTTGGTACTTTGGTTGCGGGTGACTTATGTAAGGATTATCTTCATGGATGTTGTGTTTTGAGATACTTCGATTAGATCTTGTTAGATGTGTACTCTCCACTCATCACACGAGAACTACCCATATATAAGCCTTTTGTTTATTTCTTTTTTTATTTATTTGCCTACTTTTTGTTGTATATCATTCTTTTCGATTCCACATTTCTTTGAATCATGGATACGAATCAGGAGGGAGATTTATTCAAATAATGAATTATACGATGAAATAATTAGACAAGTTGGCAACTCCAAGTCTTCACAAAGAATCGTGAAAACATGGAGATCTCTTTTGGTCCATATGTTTTATAAGAGAGTGTTATGAGGAATTTTTTTGGTCTTGAGCTTTTACGTTTTGACTTATTGATGCCTGAATTTGCTCTCTCCTTTTGTTGTCTTTTTGTTTTCTTTTTCTTTTCTTTTAACCGTTATGGGTAAACGCTAGTCATTTTAATGTTAATTGCTAAGTTTTAGGATTTATTTGGTCACCCAGTTTGGGTGGGCTTGGAGAAACTTGGTTTCTAAGCCTTAAGCGACCCAAACCTAGGCATGTAGAATATGCATAAGGTGTTTGATTATATTAATCATACACAACTTTATATCTAAATATATTAATATCTTATACTTAATTTTATTTTTATTCTTCATTTTGTTTCATGTTTGCTCAAACACATTTGAAAACCAATTATAATTTATATGAAAATTATTTAATAAAAAAATATTATTTGTACCTTCATATCTTAAATCATTACTTCATACACATCAGTACGCCATGAAAAATAGATTAAAACCTTAAAATTTCAAACCTAAATGACATTTAGCATTGCTCATAATTAATCTTATTCCAACAATTATTTACAATAATAAGGCCATGGAGGGAGGAGCATGCATAACAAGTTACACATAAAATTGAATCACTCCATAAGACACCATTCAAATCATATAACTATCTCCCAATAACACACTATCACAAAGCTTCTAAAGATTAAAACAATCCACTAGAATGGACAAAGCAATGTCTGACCCAAGTTCTTGCATATGTGGCGGGTTAAGCTCTCGACTCCGATCCAGCAAGCCGGCCTGATTGTCTTTATCGATGTTGATTTGACTCGACCCGATCGACAAATTTGATCCAATCCTTACTATATTGGTTTGAACCTTCGCATAAAACTTACGAAGTTCAGAACTATAATCATTCATGGAGCCTGACATTAATGCAAATCTAGACTTGATAAGGGTGCTTAGAGGTGAACAAAGAGTGAATAATTTATATATGTGAATTGGATGAACATTTGGGGATAAATAAATAGAAGTAGAAACTAGATGTGGTTTCGAGCCGTTGGAATTTGAATACCGCAGGTGAAGCGACAGTATGTGTAGAAGGGTTGTTCAGAATCTAGCCGCACAGGTGGAGATTGGATGGTGGATGTCTTTGTACGCATAGAACATGGTATGGAGCTTTTGTTTTACAATTGGGGGATTATAAAACAGCGGCTAATATTTGTGGGTGGGCGACTTGTATAGGTGGAGTTGGACTTTTTGAATGACTGGTTCCAGCTTTTGTGCTCTCTTGTCGTTGTATTTTGAAAACCGCAGCTGCTAGTTTGCAGGCACCGGCGGTTAATTTCTGACTACTAACTTTCAATTTGATTAATATTTGTATATTCAAGAATGAGTTTTTAATGTGTCTGTGAGGTGAATGGATCGAGTCACCAACCATGCATGTAATAGTCCAGTGCTGACCATGCCGATCTTATTTGTTAGTCGTATCTTTGGAAGTGACAAGCTATAGTGTTTCTTGTCGCCAAGAAGGAACCCGCAAGTACCTCTAACTGGCCCGATAAGCTTAAGTCTTCCAGCGAACTCCGAGATCACTGAGTTTTCTTTCAAACTTGCTTGTACTAATTGAACCCTTCTACGAAGGTCGCAGATAGCTACATGGCTACATCACGGTGCTGCATGATGCAGATAGAAGAGAACTCCAGTTCATTATCATCTATGTAACAATTTATTGGCCGTTTGACCCCCACTCGAAAGGTCTTGTCAATGGCAAGTCTATATCCGGCTCTGTACTATACAACCTTGGATGCACAAGTAGGAAACAAAAGGAAGAACAGAGGGGAGCTAGCTCTAGCTCTCTCCAACTCTCTTATTCTCTCTAAAAATCTTCCAACTTCTTCACACTTCCTTCACAAAGGTCTCTCCCAAATGATATGGGGGGTTCACGAATTGATTACATGGGATCATAAGTGCCAAAGAGATTCAACAACACACATTAAGAACTGATGAATTTTAGATTTAATTGACAATATTTGCTAAAGCTCTTGTACTCACAAAAATAACGTTTCATTGGAAATAAATCATTCAACTCAGGTATTATGTTAATAGACAATTTTGTGACAATCCTTCTTGAAAGCTCCACACACAACTGGGATTGTCATGGTTTGCTAATTAGTTTTGCCAAAAAAAAACACTAATAAATAAAATGCAGTCAACAATAATCTATTAATCAAGAGTTTCTGTTATGTTCATTACTCTTTGTTCTTGACAGATACTCTTATGGCGCTTTATATTAATTTTTGGGGTATAGTCTATCATCAATATTAACTGTTTATATTTTCTCTGCTAAAGTTTCTCTGTAAACTGTCTTGGCTGCATATCAATAACCATCATAGATTTCCTTTGTATGACAGAGATGGTCTGAAATCTGAACTATTTGTCTAATAATTAGGATAAAATTGCTGCTTCTTGATAAACATTTATATTTTGAGCCGCTTCTAAAAGAGAGAGAAAAAGAAGCTGCAAAGTGTAACTTAGAACTAAGAAGTTGATTCAGAAAGCAGTCCACAATATATTCTAACAGAAATGGTATTTCATCATACAGAGAAATCACCATTTTCAAACTAAGTTACAGGAGCTCGAAAGAATTATATGCGTAGTTTCTCAATCTTATTACATAGGCAGGTGCATCAAAAGGCTTATAAAGAGTATAAAGGCATCTCTTTTACTAATCCAAATCAATCAAGTTGCAGAGAAATAAATCTTGATATTCCAATACGGTTCATCCGAATTTACTTACTGAAATATATGAAGCACAAAAATTTAAACACAACGCAAAAGACTTCCTTTTGCTATCGTTTCTATTCCGATTCTTCAACAATTGCCTCCACTCGCAGAAGTATAAAGCCGACAGCCACACCAAGGAGCACCAGTCCATTCATGATGGCTGCAATCTTGAATATTTCAGCTGCTGCGTTGCAGGTTGAGGAGAATGCTCCCCCTCCGCTCTTCTGCTTCTTGCTCGGCGATGAAGAAGACTTGATGGAGCTCATAACCATGGCGAATGACTTTTCAGCACATCGTGAGACTCCAATGCCTGTGACTGTGTTCTGCGCTTTAAGGCCGCCGTAGGAGTTAAGTCCTTGTATGAATGTAACGCCGGCCTTCGTCTTCATGGTGGAGTTGACTGCGGAGGTGGAGATGGCGGCTGCCGGGAAAGTTAGTGGAGATATGACTGCCATTTTTTGTGAGGAAGAAGCAGATGATGCTGGAGGAAAGGGATGAGGGAGAGTGAGATGGGAAAATTTGATGCTTGATTGGAGGAGATGGAGAGGGGAGTTGGGTTACCTGTTTATGTCTCTCTGATTCTGCTGCTTGGTTAAGAATCTGGGAGTTAGGGAGGTGGAGATTGGCGTTTTTTGTGAAGGGAAGGAAAGGGGAGGAAATGGATAAGATGAGATTTGGGTTGAATGGCTGGGGAGGAGATTAGGATTGTGGGTGCAAAGGAATTTTGACCAGGACAAAGGAATTACAAATATATATATATATATATATATATATATATATATATATATATATATATATATATATATATATTTTGAAAAAGATTGATCGACAGTCGGAGACCGCCGATCAACTCTATGAGTGGAACCGACCGAGGAACGGAGCTCACTTTCTGTTTGGTGTCTTATTCAATTCCACCCGTCCAGGTGGGATTCAAACCTCGACTCGAGGGACTTACACCAGCGCCGCAACCAATGAGCCAAGGTTCTCGCATGATAGATATATATATATATATATATATATATATATATATATATATATATATATATATATGAGGAAAAAAATTTACATACCTTCGGACACTAATAAAATCTTTTCATGTATATATAATTGATCTCACCTAAAAAATGACAAAAAAACGTAAATAACACCTCAATAACATCGCGCGTGATCTTCCAGAAGGCGTTGTTGTCATTGTTCACCGGTGTTATTATAGTGTTATTGGAGTATTTTATAATAACACCACAATAAGCTTCTTTTCATCATTTTTAGGTAGGCTTAATCAGATACATGTGATAAAATTTTATTGAAGTCCGAACTCCATTTGTAGGATTCTTTCCATTGGTCGGGCTGATTTTATTATATGGTTATTTGGATACGCAGTTTGATTTTGTTTTTGGAAATATGCAAACCAAAAATTCTTTTACACAACGTATTGACTGAAAATAAAAGAAAAAATTTTAAAATATTAGAGTTATTATGCATAAGAAAATAATTATACTTACTATATATATATATATATATATATATATATATATATATATATATATATATATGTTGAATTCTAATCTATCTGGTAAACTGCACCCAAGAAATAGCATGCTCGACCAAGAAAAGAATATTGGAGAGGGATAGAAAGAGACAAAGAAGAGGAGAAGAGGAAGACTTCCTCTGTGAAGGAGAAATAGCCGGTTACAAAAATAGGGGATTAACATTCCTTATTATATGTGTCAACCCTCCTATTTATAGAGGATAGAAGTGGAAAAATATAAAATTACATTACTAATCCTGCTCCAAAGGGCATTCTAGTCTTTCGACATTGGACAGTCAGATTGTCTCGAGATTAGTGCAAATCATTTTTTAGAATATATATTAAGTTCCCCAATTTTATTTTTCCTTAATAGTGAACACATAATTTGCTAATGCTAATCCTTGATAGGTGCTTTTACTTACTGGTTGGTGGTCGGTTGGAGGAAAAGTCAATCGTCAGAAGAAAAATTAGTTGTCAAAGGAAAAGTTCGGCAGCCGAAGGAAATGCTCGGCCGTCGGAAGAAAAGAAAGGCCATTGAAGGAAAAATCAGCCGTGGGAGGAAGAGTTAGTCGTTGGAGAAAAAATTATGCAGTCAGAAAAATCGGCCGTTAAAGGAAAAGTCGGTTTGTCTAGCGTGGCTGATATACGAGAGTAGACAACAGATGTGATTCTGGCAGCAATTCCTTTAGCTTGATGCGTCATTCGCTATAGTTGATTAGTGACCATGTGATGATTTGTTTGCCCGATCACTGGAATGGCCCGATCGATTGGATTAAAATAGTTGGTTGGGATTTTCGTGGCAGTTATACTTCATTTTTTAGCATTTCTTTGTTTTTTACCCTGTCTTGAAGGAGAGTCTTATAGCTGCTTTACTTTTGAGTGGATTTTTAGAGTTCCTCACCCCGGAGGAGGGTCTTAGGGTTACTTGCCCAGGAATGGAGTCTTGCTTGCACGAGAGGGGAGTCATAGAGTTGCTTACTGAACCGACCGCCGCGTACTTAGCGTAATCTTAATATTGTAAGAAGTATATAATATATTCAATGTTTGCAGAGTTACCTTTATCAAAGCAAGTATACATATCGCTCAAGTAATACTGTGCTCTAGTGGATTCCTGGATATCGATCCCACAGAAATATTTTAGAGGCTACGGACTAGGGTTATAGAAACCAATTCAGAATCACAATTTGTAAATCGAATTGCCTATCTATCACTAATAAGCAATCGTAAATAAGATGCAATTTTTATAAACTAATTCTACTAACAATTAACTACTTCTACTAATAAAGTGAGGTTCAATATATAAGCAAGCATCATTCACCTTTGTTAAGAAATTTAAGTGAATTGATAATTAGAATTAGTTTAAAACTGTGTTGTGCCAAATAGGAGCATACCTATTCTTTACTATTTGGTTCACGCATAAAGAACATTGACTAATCCTATGCTTGGTTACTGAATTTGCGGCTAGGCTGGGAGGATACTGGCTCTCACTTCGGAGCTCTCACGTTCTCCTCGCCTGAGGGCTAACATCTACACTTCAGCACTCAAACGATAGGACCGAATTAAGGATTTTAGTCTGTCACTCTAAAATCTCCAATTCTAAGCCCGATAAATAATATTTCTCTATTTATTTGCACCCTACTTTCAAGGACTTTGACCTCCCTGAATCTTGGATATAATTTTCACTTTAGTTGTTAAACTCAACATATTTTAATAAATCAATTGGCCAGATTAAAAGTAAATTAAGATTGAAGTGAAAAGATTATCACAACTTCTTTAACATTCTTTTGGCACAACTAATTCAAATCACCATTTCACAAAAATCTTAAAACAAAGAGAAAGACAGAGAAACTACTCAGATTTCATATAGAAGATATGACAAAACTTGGATTTCATATATAAAAGTAAAGTTATACAAACTAAAATAAGTAAATACAACTTATCTCAAATTTCACCCCAAGCAAACTCCTTGAAGTTCCTCTGAATCTCTTCCTTTCTTTACAACACACAAGAATACTCCTTCTAAGCGGCAAGGAGGAAGAAATCTCTCACTTTCCTTCCACTCTTATAATCTCTCGAAGAATTCCTCAAAATTAACACTAAATAAACTCACTTTCTAATAATTTAATGGCACCACCAACACACAGTGAACACACTTTAACACACTCCTAGAATCCTTAGACACCTGGTTGACACATGGTGGACACGTGGTGGACACTTTTTCGGCCTCCATTTGTTTCTTTTAAAGTAGTTGAAGAGTTTCCAAGAGTTACCCAAGCATCCCTTAAAAAATCGTCCACATTCAATGCACCTCGTAAGAGAACCGAATTTCTTGTCGGCGGCGGCCTCGATCTCGCAGTCGGCGGCCTTCTAGAATACTTGGCTTTGGACTCTCTCTCTTAAGGCCCGCTGTCGGCGACCTCGATCTCGCCGTCGGCGACCTTCTTTGTAATATATTTCTGAACTCTTGGGAAAAATCCGTCGTTGGCGCCTTCGATCTCTCCGTCGGCGCCCTAGATCAAATCTTCATATTTTGGTCTTTTTTGCTCCAAATTCGCTCTTTTTTGCATCTTTTCGCTCCAATGTCCATAAATCTACATACCTGCAACAAAACATCAGAAATATCTTTCTTTAAAGTGCAATATCATCAAAATCAATATAAAATAGGCATGAAAATCTTAACATATTTTTAGTTAGTCACTTACCATGGAAAGAGTCTTAGAGTGGCTCGCCCAGAAGGGGAGTCTTAGGGTTGCTCGCCCTAAAGGAAAGTCTTAGGGGTTACTCATTCCTAAAAAGATTTTAAGGCTTGCTTGCTCCATAGGGAATTCTTAAAGTTGCTCACCCCGGAGGAGAGTCTTAGAGTGGCTTGTCCTAGAGGGGAGCCTTGGGGACCTGGGGTTGGTCATCCCAGATGGGAGTCTTAGAGTTACTCGCCTCGGAGGGAAGTTTTAGAGTTGTTTGTCTCGGAACGGAGTCTTAGAGTGGCTCGCCCAAGAGGGGATTCTTAGAGTCACTCCAGAGGGGAGTCTTACAGTGGCTCGCCTCGAAGGGCGGTCTTAGAGTTGCTCACCCCAGAGAGGAGTCTTAGAGTTCTGCACCCCTTGTGGAGTATGTCTCCGTTGGGTTCCAAAAAGTCTCTAGGGCATAGGAGTCGAATTCTAACCTTTCACTTGCATGGGCCTTAGACTCTTCTCTGGAATGATTGTCGTTGTACTCTTCGTGGAGCTTGTCGCTACTCAGAAGGGAACCATCTTCAAACATGTGTTCGATCTGAACTACGTGGCACGAGCTCGCTGCAAGTAAAGACATGTGACTAGCCCTTAGAGGTTATTTACCTATACACGTCCACGACGTCGTTGCCAGTTTTTCTACCCAGGTTCAAGTTCCCTAATATTCAAGCGGTTACTGACATGCAAGAGCCCTTAGACCTTCTCTTGATCTCTCGCACAAAAATATAAAATATTGTTGTGCATGTGTATCATAGATTATGCTCAAAAGAAAACAACATTATGCACAAGAAAAGTAGCCACCTGTATGGATCAAAGTAATAAATCTGTAAATTTACATGAATGTGGGTTTTACTGGCTTTCATTAAGTTATCACAAGGATTAAAAGATAATGTTATGCATGCTAGAATGGAGAATTTGGCAAATAATTAAGTTAATTTGTTTATGTATTGGGAATTTATAGAAAAAATTGTAGCCACCATTCTATATATAATGCTAATAATAATAAGTAAACTCTCTAGAATAGGTAATTTCAATCTATACTCCAATGTTATATGTAGCAAAAAATTTTTCAAGAGAAATAAATAAATTATCAGCATTATTTTTTGATGTCATGAGTGTAGGATGCCCACTTGCACGACTAGAGATAGTTTATCGTTCGTCTGTAGCATCCGTAGATGGTTAACCTACACGACTCAGCTTTATTGGCTCGATCAGTCGCCCCAGCCCGATCGCCTGATACACCAAAAAATTGTTAGGTTTTTGTTGTGCAATTTGTACTCATTTTTTATGATATTGAACTTTAAAGGAAGTTATTCTTCATGTTTTGCTGCAGGTAAGATGATTTTAGGTGATTGGAACAAAAGAAAGCGAAAATGAACGAATTCAGAGCAAAAAGAGGTAAATTTGAGAAAAAAGCTTTCTGGCGCTAGCAGCGCCCAATTCTAGAGAAGTATTAAATTAAAATGCGGCTCAGCGCTGCCGGCGCCCTATCCAGCGCCGTCGATGCCCAATGTTGGTGGAACTCAAATTCAATGTATTTGGACTTTTTTTTTGAAGGGTTGCTTGAGAAAACCCTTGGGGAATTCTTTTCTAAACTAATTTAGACAGTTATAGACTCCACTTTTGGGGGGGGTGTGTGGGTGTGGAGAGAGAGAGAAGTGAAGAGGAGTGAAGAGAGTGTGTTAGGGTTTATAGAAAGTGTGTTTTGAGAGGGGATCTTCTTTAAGGAGTGTAGGAGAAGGAGAAAAGTGAGAGTTTGTTTTTTCGCTAGCGCCTGCGCCGTTCGGCGCTAGGTCAAAATTTTTGCCCAAACTCCAGATTTTTGTGATTTAACCCTGGGACCCGCCATTTTTGCCCAAACCACCGTCTTCTACCTCTAGCCAAGGCCTATTTTCACACTTATGGCTCACTAGCATTGGGTTTGGAAGCGATTTCATGGCCAGAAAAGTTCGGATTTCGTCTTCTCTCGGTAAGAGCTTCACTTTAAACAAATTTTTTTTGATTTTTTACCCTAGAAATATCCTACATTAGGTTGATTTAATATTTTGAGGTTTTTAGAAAAGATTTGGAGATTTTCCATGAGATTTGAGTTCTTACCTACTTAATTTACTTTGGAGACATTTACATTGTGATTTTGGAATTTATTGGGATTAATTTGAAATTTTTAGACAAATGGCTCCAAAATTGGCTAAGGGGAAGAGGAAGTTTGAATATGATGAGAGCAGATTTCTTAGTTTCAAGGCTTATTCGCGCTTTAGTACATCTCTTACTAACAAGAAATGTATTCAAGAGTGAGCCTTTGAAATTCCTGGATAAGAAATTGAAGAGTTGATAATGAATCGTCAATGGGAGATTTTCTATTTTTTTACTGTTGTAGCGATGTTGGATATTGTTCGAGAATTCTATGCTAACCTCTACTATTCGGTGAGCGAGTATATTTTGGTTAGAGGTTAGATGGTTGAGTTTACCCCTGCCCGCATCAATGCATTATTTCAATTGTGAGAACCTTTTCGTTGTGAGTATGAGACTTTTTCTGTGACGAACGAAGCATTGGATACGATTATAAACTTTTTGACTGATGGAAAAGGGGAATGGAAGATTAAGCAGAGGATGAGAATTAATTTCTCCCTTTCTACTCTGAATCCTGTATCAAAAGCCTGACACTACTTTATTTCTGCGAGACTGCTACCCACCAGCCATCACAACGAGATGACTGTTGATAGAGCTGTTTTGAATTACTGTATTCATAAAATGAAAAAGATAAAAATTGCGGTTGTTATTCATAAAAGTATTATGTTTATTTCAAAAGGAGAGACTACGGGAGGACTGAGACACCCTAGCCTGATTCATACCCTGTGTATTCAATCAGGTGTAGTAGTTGATGATAATCATGAGGTGATCCACCCCCTGAAGCCCATTAGCAAGCTGAATTTGAAGACCTATGTAGCCCATGTGAGTTGGAAATGGAGCAAGACATCTGATGAACCTTCCTTTAGTCGAGATAGACCATCTACATCCAGTGAGCCTACTCTGCATGATGTTATGGATCAGTTGGAGAGACTGAACACTAGTTTAGAGGGACTAGAGACATGGAACAAGATTAATAATCAAGTGCGGTGGAGAGAGTACGAGATAGCCTACCATGACGCACAGATGAGATTCTTCAGGGGTGATACTAGCACTGTGTTTCCTACATACCCTGACTATACTCCATACCAGCCTGATGAACCAGATGATGGTGATGCTCCTGCCGAGGGTGATTGGTAGTGTTGTTGTTTTGTTTTATGTTTATTTGATGATGTAATTATTTGTTTTACTGTGTTATATGATCCACTTTTCGATATTTATACTTACAACTATGATATTAAAATTAGCAACGGCATCAAAAACTTGATCCCGCACTGAATATATATATATATATATATATATATATATATCGATGATTACGTTATGATTTTATGATTTATATTGTGGATACTACGCAAGTATACATATCGTTATCAAGTAATACTAGTCTTATGTTTGATTACTGAATCTGCGACTATGCTGGGAGGATACCGACTGCCACTTTAGAGCTGCCACGTTACCCTCGCCTGAGGGCTAACATCTACACTTCAGCTCCCAATCAAAAAGACCGAATTGAATATTTTAGTCTGTCACACTGTAATGTCCAATTCTACGCCTGATAGTTAATATTTTCCTATTTATTTGCACCCTCCTTCCAAGGCTTTTTACTTCCCTGAATCTTGGATGTAATCTTTACTATAGTTAATAATTCAACATATGTTAACAAATCAATTGGCCAGATTGAAAGTAAATTAAGATTTTAGTAAAAGATTAGCACAATTTCTATTTTCATATTTTTAGGCACAACTACTTTAATTCATCATTTCACGAAATCTCGATAACAAGGAGAAAGACTAAGGAAACTACTCAGAACGCATGGGAAAAATAACACAAAGCATGGATTTCATTAAAGTTAACAAACAAATAACAAATATACTTATCTCAATTCTTCTCCCCAAGCAGACTCCTTGAAGTTCCTTTGACTCTTTCTTCCAGTACAGCAAACCAAAATGCTAAACACTTTATCTACTCACTAAAAAGACTCTAGGATGACACTTAAATTATACTTTACTTCCACACAAATGAAACACAACTGACTAAAATTCATCTCTATTTATAGAAGGAGTCAAATCTCCAAAAGTTGCTTAAGCACCTCTTCAAAAACGTCCAGGTTCAATGTATTTTGACTCTTTTCAACTGTCTCGCCGTCGGCGGCTCGATCTCGCCATCGGCGGGCTTCTAGAAGATGGGCTAACCGCGCTGATCTCCCTGTCCGCAGGCTAGATCTCGCTGTCAGCGAGTTCCTTATAATATATTTAAAATCTCTCGGGGAAATCTCGCCGTCGGCGGCTTAAATCTCGTCGTCGGTGAGACAATTCATTTTTCATCATATTGAGTCCTTTTTGCTCCAAATCCGCTTCTTTTGTGCTTTTTGCTTTCAGTACTTATAAATCTTCATTCTTGCAATAAAATAAAGAAAATACCTTTCTTTAAAGTGCAATTTCATATAAAATTGGTATAAATTTCTCAATACATTTTTACGTGGTCAAAATCCACTAAACTTAACTATTCTTGTCCTCAAGTAATTTTAATACTACATAAAAGTAATGATTATTTGTAGTAAAGTTTTAATTCAGAAATACTATGAATTTGATTTAAATAAGTATTATAGTAAAGTTTAATGGAAATATTTTTAGATATTTAAATTACTTCTATAGATATAAGGCTATTTAGTCATCAAGTTTAAGATTTTTAGTCTTCTATTTATTTCAAAAATGACTATATTTGAAATATTAAATTACTTAAAATGTTCAGATGATAAGAAGTTCATGAAAACACTACTCAGTAAAATACTAATCTATACATATAAGTTCATAAATGTAATTAAAGTTTACCCTTTAGGTTGATTCAAATGAAACAATTTTTGATAAGACATTTCCTCAAGCTTCTCCTCACTTTATATATTTTTTTCTTTTTCTTTTTCTTTTCTTTCTGGATTGATTTTCAATCCTTTTTTCTTTACTTTTTTTTAAGTGAGGATCACTATTTTTGGTTAGCCTGTTAATAATTTTGAATTTCATTTTTTTCTTCATAAATTTGAAACTGAAAACATTTACTTCTCTTATATGTATTTCAAAGTTTTGACTTCATTGAGTTTCAATCTTTTCTTTCTCAACTAAATATTCAAGAATTTCATATTTTAAAATATAGTTTTCCTTACTTTAAATAGTTAACTATATTCTTATACTTTTAAACTAAATTTCTTAATCTATAAAATTAGTTTAATTACTAGAAATATTTTATTCAACTTTTATAATAATTAGATAAATTAATTCTAGTTACCGAATTAAAATTACTACAGAAATTCATTTTTATAATAATTTTGAAAATGTAAATTGAGAACAATTTAATAATTAAATTTGTATTTTTCTCTCCCCCAAACTTAAATTTTTTTATCTATCTATATAGGGTGAAAAGGAAATAAACTGTAATATCTAAATCATACCTTCGAGCTTTAGATATTTCTTCTTTTTAAAGTTCTGCAGACTTTTTCCTTTACTTAATTAACCTGTACTGTTAGTATTTTTCTACACACATAATATTAAAGAAAGTTCTGGGTAAAGAATTTTAACATAATACTACCACATTTTATATTAATATATTATACTACATCCACATACATTTATTAATTCAATCCAAGGTTACAATAGCAGTATGAAAACATTAAAAAATTTAAAAACTATATAACTTTAACAATAATATTAAAACAATATACACTACATCATAATCAAGTTCATAAACTAAAACATTAATACTAAAATTTAAGACAACAAACAAACAATCACAACATCAAAGTTTTTAAGTCAAATAACTAAACAAATAAACATAGAATCTAATCTTCCGCATCAAAGTCCCAAACTATATCGTCGTTTCCTTGATCAGTGGGTGGATTAGGCTAGTAATGAGTATATCGGGGGCACTCAGGAAATACAACATCGAGCTCTCCTCTCCTATAACGATTCTCAGCATCATAATAGGCTATCTCATATTCTGAATGTCTCTGGAGATACTCGCTGTCATAATCATGTCTTCTCTAAGCCTCCGATTCTCGATCAATATGCTCCAGTTTTTCTTCTATTTTCTCGGAACTTTTCCATCTGTAGAGTCAACTCATTCATCAAATCCTGAAGGGTAGGAGTACTATAGGGAGGAGGGTCATAAGCGGTAGAGGAATATCTCTACTCGAAGAAGGTACATAGCTCCTAGTCCCAGATCTCTATCCTTCATGGGATTCATATTTCTTAATATTAGTCGGAGTAATGGGTTTCATAGGCTCCACCCATTCCTCATCATCCCTTGCATCTACCCCAGATAATTGACATAGTGCATAAATCAGACCAGGGTGTCCTAGAACTCCTCCACTTTCACTTCTTGCGGTGGCTAATATATTCTTATAAATTATACTTCCCACATTAATACTTCTTTGGTTCTGAATACAGAAATTCAGAACTGTTCTATCTCTTGTTACCTCACTATGGTGATAAGTGGGTAACAAGGTAGAATAAATAAAATAGTATCAGGCTTTAGATAATGCATTCAACATTGAGAGAGGAAAGTTTACCCTTTCACGCTGCTAAATCTTCCAAACTCATTTCCCGTCAGTGAGAAAGTTGATCACTTCTTCCAGTGGTCCTTCCATAGTTCCAAAGGTATCGTACTCATTGGTGTATAAGTCCCGTACTTCATAAAATGAATTAATCCTTGCAGCACTGAGATCTACCAAAAATCCTCTCACCTTGATTGGTCTATCTTCAATCGTAGTCAGGTTGGCATAGAATTCTTTTACCACTTCCACAGCGGATCTGTTGGTTATATAATAGAATTTTTCCCATCTTCTTTCTTTTATTATTCGCTCTACTTCTCCTCCGGGATTTTTGAAAACTCGATCCTGAATTCATTTTCTGGCTTGAATATTGTGAAAATATCTTGATTGTGCCCTTGCATTCACAAAGCGAGTTTCGTCGTAATCCATTCTTCTCTTTTGTCGTGGAGCCATTTTTTGATCTGTGAAATTCACAAAAATCTTAACTAAACTTCTAAATATTACTAAGATGGCTTCCAATAGTTACTAAAATCAATTTAAATCAAGTTCCATGAATTTCTTCCAAGTCTTTTCTTCTCATTTCAAAATTTTCCAAAATTCCTCAATGTAGAAGAAATTCATGGTGAAAATAAAAAAATTTTACATTGGAGTGAAGCTCTTACCAAGGGAAGATGAAATTCAGCGTCAAAACGTGTTGAAATTGCTCCAAATTCCAGATTTATCAAGCCCTAGGTCGGTTTTTCGAAGTTTTAAGGAAGGGGATGATGAATAGTGTCGGTTGACAGGTCAAAATATAGTACATTTCGAGATCTCGCTGTCGGCGAGAAATTTCTCGCCGTCGGCGAGCTAATTAATTCACCAAGGCCAAAGTTTCGGGAAAATCTCGCCGTCGGCGGGATCGCTCTCGCTGTCGGCGAGGTTTCTGAATTTTTAAAATTTTTAATATTTATAATGTTTTCAATCCATTTTAAGCCTCAATAATGTCCGGTCACTTTAGATTATACTTTATCATGATTAGATACTATATTAACACATAAATTCACACAACACAAACATTATAACTTTATATATATGAAATCCAAAAGTTTACAAATTTCAAATACCACAAAACTAACAATTGACTTATCAAATTAACCCAAACACATCTAACTCAGCATTGCAATCCACACCACGATACTCTACATGCTGAGACTAAACAAACAACATACAATCTCATCTAAACTGAGATTATCTAAGTAAAGTTCAAATTATATCAAAAACTAAATTTAAATCAACACACATACATATAATATGAATAGAAATTTCTGCTACTCATCGGAATCTGAACTGATCTCTTCTCTGATATTTCCAATATAACGCAGGTGCATAAAAAAATTATAGAAAGGTCTGAAAGGGAATTCTACAGTAGAATCTTCTTCAATCCACCCTTTCTGTCTCAATAGTCCTATAAAACTTGCCTCCAGATGTCCTGTATGGTCAAAGTGCTCCTTCATTCTCCAATCGATGTGATCGAATAAATCAGAGATATTATCAATAGAATTCATCACATTCTATAGTTCCTTCTCCAATCCTTTAAGTTTCCGTAAAATGAGGTTTGTTCTATTAGTCAGGGGTGTAACTAAAGGATTGTTTTGAGATGCTTGATCAGAAATAATTACTGTTTCATCATTGTTATCCAATGTAGGAAACATATCTGTCGGATCTAGTGGTTTCCAAGGCAATAACACTTTTTCCCAAGCTTCGTAGGAAACTTGGTATCGACTACATAAAGCAAATATAGTTGATGGGTGTCCAAGTTCATGAATCGACCCATGCACAATTAATCCTAATGCAGACTTCACAATGATAGATCCAACATCAATAGGCAATCCATATTGAATACAATAATTTAAAATTGCACATTCCTTCGAGACTTTGTTATCCCTCATAGTGGGTAATAACTTTGACGAAATAAAGAAATGCCAATGCTTTGAGACGGGGTTAAGAAGTGACGCAGAAAAACTAACGTACATGTCTTCTCGTAATTCCTAATCGTCAGGTTCGTCGGTCAGATATATGTAGATCTCATTCTTGTAGGAACAAAATTTGAATAGTGGCAAACAGGGGTATTTTCAATCGAGTATAATTCATTTATTTGAGAAGGAGTGAAAGTTACCCATCTGCCTCTTACGTAAACACTTCCATTATGGATCACATGCAGATTAGAGTAGAATTCCTTGACTACTGGAATGACTACAGCAGATGTTGTATAGCAGAATACCTCACAACATCGCTGAACAATCATTTCTTCAATTGTTGTTGTTGAATTCTCTGCTCCTCTGTTTACGAACCCTCTTTCTTTAATCAGGCGCTTCTTCATCAAAGCCTTGTTGAATAGTCGCTGAGCCTCAGAACTGACGAACTTCCTTCCATTAAAAACTTCGGATTTCGTGGTTTCAAGTGGTTTGGAGGCCATAATAGATTGTTTTTGGAGGGGCTCTGACCCACTTTTTGTATTTATGTAATTTATGTTTATAGCCACGGAACCAAAAACTTGATTCCGCTTTAAATATAGGGATATGATTTAATGTATAATGTGGATTCTACGCAAGTATAAGTATCGTATCAAGTAATACATGGCTCTAGTGGAGTCCTGGTTATCGATCCCACAAGGAAGTTTTTAACAGAATTGTTATCAGCTAAATTTAAAGGAATTACTTAATAAAGTGAACGTAAATTCTAAGTAAGCTATAATAAACTAAAGTAAACTAATGCTTCGAAATAAGTTGATTTAATTAATTCGAGAAAAGTATCCTTCTCCTTGTTTTTAGAAAATTAAGTGAAATGATGAATTTAATTAGAATTGTATTGTGACAAATAGGAGCATTCCTATTCTTTACCCTTTGGTCCGAGTGCAAAGAACATTGACTAATCCTATGTTTGATTACTGAATCTGCGGCTAGGCTGGGAGGATACTGGCTCCCACTTCAAAGCTCCCACGTTCCCCTCACCTGAGGGCTAACATCTACACTTCAGCTCTCAAACAGTAGATCAAATTGAGTATTTTAGTCTGTCACACTAAAATATCCAATTCTACGCCCGATAATTAATATTTCCCTATTTATTTGCACCCTCCTTCTAAGGCTTTTGATTTCCCTAAATATTGGATGTAATTTTTACTATAGTTGATAATTCAACATATTTTAACTACTAAATTGGCCAGATTGAAAGTAAATTAAGTTTTAAGTAAAAATTATCACAATTTATTTATATTATTTTAAATGCCTTTATTTAATTTCATCAAACCATATAATTTTCATAAACAAGGAGAAAGACTAAGAAAATTACGCAGAATGCATGAGAATAAAACAAAGCATGGATTTCATTTAAAGTTAAAAACAATAAACAAAGATACTTATCTTAATTTCCTTCCAGCGATACTCATCGAAATTCCTTTGACTTTTCCTTCTAGTACAACAACTAAATAGTACTTAATTAAACTAATAAACTCACTCAAACTACACTTAAGACACTAGAAATAGACTCACATAAGACTCAAAAGACACACACAAGACTCTAGAATTTGGCCTCTATTTATAAAGGTAAGCAAAGGTCCAAGGGGTGCTTAAACACATCTTCAAAAAGTGTCCATGTTCAATGTATATACATTTTGAACTAGCTCGCCGTCGGCGGGAACGACCTCGCCGTCGACGGGGCTTCTGAAGGTCTTCAACCGTGCGATCTCGGCTGTCGGCAGGCTCGGGCTCGCTGTCAGCGAGGTAGTTATAATTCATTCAGAAATTTCTCCTCACGATCTCGCCGTCAGCGGCCTCGATCTCGCCGTCGGCGAAGTATTTTTATTTGCATGAATTTCTTCCTTTTTGATCCAAATTTGCTCCATTTCATGCATTTTGCTTCTATCACCAATAAATCTTCATTCCTGCAATAAAATAAAGAAAATACCTTTCTTTAAAGTGTAATTTCATCAAAAATAGGTACGAATTTCCTAACATATTTTTCTGTGATCAAAATCCCCCAAACTTAATTATTACTTGTCCTCAAGTAATTTTAATACTAAATAAAAATAATGATTTCTATAATAGAATTTTTCAACTCAAAGAATATATGAATTAATTTTTAAATAACATTATAATAAAGTTAAAAAGAAATATTTCTAAGTAATTTCAATTAATTTTATAGAGATAAGATTATTTAGTTATTAGGTCTAAGATTTCTAGCTTTCTATTTATTTCAGGAAAGACAATATTAAAAATTAATAAATTATTTAAGATATTTAGATGATATGAAATTCAAGAAAACTCTATTTAGTAAAATACTAATACATAAATATAAGTTTAGAAATATATTTAAGTTTTACCCTTTAGGTTGAATCCATTGAAGCCAATTTTTTATAAGGCATCTCCTCAAGCTTCTCCTCACTTATATTTTTTTTATTTTTTATTTTTATTTTTATTTTTTTAAGTGAGGATTACTGTATCTGGAAAGTCTGTTAATAATTTTGAACTTCAATTTCTCTTCCTAAATTTGAAACTTAAAATACTTCTTTGCTTATATATATTTCATAATTTTTACTTCATTAAGTTTCTATCCTTTCTTTTTCATCTATATACTTAAGAATTTCAATTTTTAGAATATAGTTTCCCTTACTTTAAATAAGTCTACTATATTCTTATTCCTTTTAACCAAATATCTTCTTCTATTAATTTAATTGAATTACTAGAAGTATTTTCTGTAACTTTATATAATAATTAAATAAAATAACTCATATTTATTGAATTGAAAATTACTATAGAAAATCATTTAATAATTTTTTAGAATAGAATTTGAGAACAATTTAATAATTAAATTTGTATTTTTACCTTCCCCCAAACTTAAATTTGTTCTATCTATACTATATAGTGAAAAGGGAAAGTATATAAAATTCATCATAACTTTGAGCTTTAGGTATTTCTTTTCTTTGAAATTTTTGCAGGTTTTTTCATTACTTACGAACTCTGTATCGTTAGTATTCTTCCATATATAATATTTAAAAAGAAAGTGCGGGGATGGAAATTTTTAAAATAAGTATCAAACATAACATAGAAAACTTAATTTGTTACTACACATACATTTACAATAATACATTAAAGAAAAACTAACATCCTATATATATAAAAATTTTCAACTAATTTAACACACATAAGAAATATAACATCATAGCTCAATCAAACAAACAAAACATATTAAGTCTATAGTCTACAGAAAGTACTAAAATATTACACACATAAATAATAAAGTTTGCAAAACAACAAATCTAAACAATTCTAAACAAATCAAGCAAACAAAGAGTCTAATCTTCTACATTAAAATCTCGAACTATGTCGTCACCCTGATCTCCAGGCTGAGAAGGCTGAGCAGGCTGGTATTGTGAATATCAGGGGCACTCAGGAAAGACAACATCTAAATCACCACTCCTATAACGACGTTCAGCTTCATAGTTGCAATCTCGTATTCCGAATATCGCTGGAAATATTCGTTATCATAATTGTGTCTTCTCTCCAAGCCTCCATTTCTTTGATCTATATGCTCAAATCTTCTTTCCATATTTTCTCCAAATGACTCAAAACTCTTTCTACTCAGGGTTAATTCATTCATCGGATCTTGAAGGGTAGGAGTAGTGTGCGAGGGGGTGGTTCATAACTAGTAGAGGGTATATCTCTCCTTGAAAAAGGTACATAATCCCTTGTCCCAGATCTCCATCCTTCGTGGGATTCATATTTCTTTATATTATCCTAAGTTAGGGGTTTCATAGGCTCTATCAATTCCTCATCATCTCTTGCCTCTACCCCAGATAATTGGCAAAGTGCATAGATAAGACCAGGATGTCCTAATCCTCATCCACTTTCATTTCTAACAGTGGCTAATATGTTTTTATATATAACATTTCTCACATTAATACTCTTCTGGTTCTGAATACAGAAATTCAGAACTGCTCTATCTCTTGTTACCTATTTTTCTCGCCGTCGGCGAGCTAATTAATTCCATAAGGCAAAAGTTTCAGGAAAAATCCACCGTCGGCGAGCTCGGTCTCGCTGTCAGCGGGTTTTCTCACTATCGGCGAGATAATTCTCGCCGTCGACGAAGTCCTAAAAATTTTAATTTTTGAATTTCGTAAATCATTTTCAACCTCAAATTGCCATTAATCAATCTTCCGATCACTTAATTTGAATATTAATAAGAAGATTAGGTACTATACTTACAAAAATTCAAGCAAAACAAACAAAATATCTTTATAAATGAAATCCATCAAACTTACAAATTTCACACTAACAACTTCACACATACTTAAATTAATTGTTCAAATCCATACCACTCAAGATCGCAATCCAAACCACAACACTCTAAATGCCGAGACATAACAATTTACATAAAATCTTATCAAATCTAAAGTTCGACTCATAATAAAACTTAAACTCCAAAACAAACACTCACACATACAAATATAACATAAACATATAAATCCTTCCTACTCCTCCGTGTCTGAACTAATATCTTCTCTGATATTTCCGATGCGACGCTAGTGCACAAATAAATTGTAGAAATGCCCGAAAGGGAATTCTGCAAGTAGATTCTTCATTAATCCATCCTTTCCGTCTTAAGTAGATGAATAAAACTAGCCTCCAGATGTCCAGTATGATCAAAGTGCTCCTTCATTCTCCAATCAATATGATCAAACATATCAGAGATATTGTCAATGGAATTCATCACATTTTGTAATTCTTTTTCCAATCCTTTAATCTTCTTCAGAATAAAATTAGTCTTATCAGTAATATGTCTTGCTAAAGGATTGTTCTGTGATGCTCTGTCAGAAATAACGGTGATCTCATCATTGTTATCCAAAGTGGGAAACATATCAGTAGGATCCAGGGGTTTCCATGGTAAAAGTACTTCTTCCCAAGCCTCATAAGAAACTTGGTACTGACTGCATAAAGCAAATATAGTAGATGGGTGTCCAAGTTCATGCACTGACCCATGTACTATTAATCCCAATGCAGACTTCACTATTATTGATCCAACATCGATAGGTAATCCAATTTTAATACAATAGTTTAAAATAGCGCATTCCTTTGAAACTTTATTTACTCTCATGGTAGGTAATAATTTTGATGATATAAAGAAATGCCAGTGCTTCGAGACAGGGTTTAGAAGTGATGCAGAAAAACTAACATACCCGTCTTCTCGTAACTCCCAATCATCCGGTTCATCAGTCAGATATCTATAGATCTAGTTCATATTATATCTTGAAGGCACAAAGTTGGAATAATGACAAACAGAGGTATTCTCTATAGAAAACAATTCATTTACTCTTGCAGGAGTAAATGTTACCCATCTTCCTCTGACCTACACATTTCCATGGTTGATCGCATGTAAATTAGAGTAAAACTCTTTGACTATTGGTATAACTACAGCGGAAGTTGTATAACAAAATACCTCCCAATGCCGCTGTGCGATCATTTCTTCGATTTTTGTAGTAGCATTCTCTACTCCTCTATTGACGAATCATCTTTCTTTGATAAGTCTTTTCTTCATCAAGCCTTTGTTGAAGATTCGTTGTGCCTCCGAACTAACAAATTTTCGCCGGTTGAAAACTTCAGTTTTTGTGGTTTCTAGGAATTTTGAGGCCATTTTGGATGGAATGGATTGGTCTCTAGTCATTCCTAAGGAAGAAAATAGTGTAAAATTGGATTTGGAATAATTTCTTACGAAGAAATGGCTTAGATTCGTCCAAAACCGCACAAAAAATCTTTAAGAAACCAAATTTTAAACTACCTCGCCGTCGGCGGGAAGTTCCTCGCCGTCGGCGGGAAGTTCCTCGCCGTCGGTGACTTAGTTATAAAACTGAATGAGTAATGGTCCACGATCTCGCCGTCGGCGAGATCGGGCTCGCTGTCTGCGAGATTCGTAAAAATCGCCCGTTTTCGCTCTGGTCTGAATATTTTCTGATCTCATATAATAAGTTCAATTTTTGTGATGATTCTAAATAAGAATTTGTAGTAAGATTTATTTTAATAATATAGATTCACTAATATGTAGATATATAAAAATAAAAGACTACTATGGGTTGCCTCCCATAAAGCGCTTGGTTTAATGTCGTCAGCCCGACTTAATTCAGTTAGTGTTCAGGTTGACTAAGCATTAAAACCTCTTTAAAATTTGGTCGTCTATTTTCGAAATATGGTTTTAATCTATGTCCATTTACTTTAAATCTATGTCCTGTTATTGGATCTTCAATTTCTATAGTTCCATATGAAAATATTTGAGTTATAGTGAAAGGTCATAACCATCGAGATTTCAATTTTACAGGAAATAATTTTAATCTAGTATTATAAAGCAAAACTTCTTGTCCTGGTTCAAAATTTCTCTGATTAATCTTCCGATCATGCCATAATTTCATTCTTTCTTTATAAATCTTATCATTATCATATGATTTGTTCCTTAATTCTTCCAATTCATTTAATTGCAACAATATCTTCTCACCAGCTTCTTTCATATTATAATTAAATTCTTTAATCGCCTAATATGTTTTATGTTCTAATTCAACTGGTAAGTGACAAGTTTTTCCATATATAAGCCTGTAAGGAGTCATTCCAATCGGAGTTTTATAAGCAGTCTTGTTTGCCCATAATGTAGTGTCTAGTCTTATAGACCGACTGACCTGTTAGGGTTTACAGACTTTTCTAATATACGTTTAATCTCTCGATTAGAAACTTCAACTAATTCACTAGTTTCGTGGATGATAAGCGATCGATATCTTATGTATAATATTATACTTTTTCACTAGTTTGTGAATGTATTTGTTTCTAAAATGAGTTCCTCCGTCAGTGATAATCACTCTCGGCATTCCAAATCTAGTAAAAATATTTTTCATTAAAAATTTTGAAACACTTTTAAGCATCACACCTAGATAAAGCTTGTGCTTCAATCCATTTGGAAACATAATCAACAGTCTACTAATATATATGAGTTTCCAAATGACGGAATAAAAGGTCCCATGAAATCTAATCCCCAAATATCAAAAATTTCAACTTCTAATATAAAATTCGCAGCCATTTCATTTTTCTCGAAATGTTTCATACTCTTTCGACATTTATCGCAAGTTTTGATATATCTATATACATCTCTAAATAGAGTGAAGCCAGTAGAATCCAGATTGTAGAATTTTATATGCAGCTTTATCCGTCCCAAAATGTCCTCCAAAATCAGAATCATGACATTTTTGAATAATTGGTTCAATTTCTTCATAAGGTACACATCTTCTAATAATTAGATCCTTACATTGCTTATATAAGTATGGTTCATCCCAAAAGTATGATTTAGTATCGTGAATGAATTTTTTCTGTTGTTGCAAAGTTAACATAGGTAGTAAAATGTCTCTTACAATATAATTTATTATATCAACATACCAAGGTATTTTCAACTCATTAATATTATAAAGTTGTTCATCAGGAAAACTGTCTAAAATTTCATTATCAGTATCAGATAATTCATGATTTTCTAATCTTGATAAATGATCAGCAATTTGATTATCAGTTCCCTTTTTGTTAACTATCTCAAAATCAAATTCTTGCATTAATAATATCCATCCGATTAATCTTGGTTTAGAATCCTTCTTTTGCATTAAATATTTTATAGCAGAATGATCAGTATGTACAATGCATTTAGTTCCTATTAGATAATGCCTAAATTTATTAAAAGCATATACAACTACTAATAATTCTCTTTCAAGAATCGTATAATTTATTTCAAGCATTATTTAGAGTTGTACTAGCATAATATATAACTTTGAAAATCTTATCATATCTTTGCCCAAGAACTGCTCCTATAGCATAATCACTAGCATCACACATAAGTTCAAATGGTTTCTCCCAGTTAGGTGAAACTATTATAGGTGTTGTAATTAATTTATCTTTTAATAATTCAAAAGCATTCAGGCATTCAGTTGTAAATTCAAATTTCTTGTCCTTTTCAAGAAGTTGGCATAGAGGTTTAGTAATTTTTGAAAAATCTTTAATATAGCGCCTGTAGAATCCAGCGTGTCCAAGAAAACTTCTTACCCCTTTTACCGTAGTTGGAGGTGGTAATTTAGCTATTACTTGAATTTTTGCAGGACCTACTTTCATGCTTTTTTCTGAAATTTTATGCCCTAATACAATGCCGCCTGTAACCATAAATTGACATTTCTCCCAATTTAGAACTAAATTAGTTTTCTCACATACTTCAAATATCTTTTCAAGATGATTTAAGCATGTGTCAAATGTTGTTCCGAATACAGAGAAATCATCCATAAATACTTCTATTCCATTATCAATTAATTTACTAAATATAGACATCATACATCTCTGGAATGTTGCAGGTGCATTACATAATCCAAAAGGCATTCTTCGAAAAGCGAAAGTTCCATAAGGACTAGTAAATGTAGTTTTATCTTGATCCTCAGGAGAAATTTGTATTTGATGATAACTGGTATATACATCTAAGAAACAAAAATATTTGTGTCCGGCTAATCTATCTAACATTTGGTCTAGAAATGGTAAAGAGAATTGATCTTTTCTGGTGGCTGTGTTTAATTTTCTATAATCAATACATATTCGCCATCCAGTGACTTGTCTTATAGGGATAAGATCATTATTTTCATTAGCTTTGACGATCACTCCTCCTTTTTTAGGTACACGATGAATTGGGCTTACCCAAGCACTCGTCGTAAATAGGATATATAATACCATTATTTAACTATTTTAAAATTTCTTTCTTAACTACTTCTTTCATTATCGGATTTAATCTTCTTTGTGGATCTGCTTTAGGTTTATGTTCATTATCTAAAATAATTCTGTGCATACAGATTGAAGGACTTATTCCTTTGATATCTGCTAAGGTCCAACAAAAAATTTTCTTATATTTTTTTAATGTATCTAAAAGTTTTTGTTCTTGAGATTCATTTAATTCAGATGAAATAATAACTGGTAGAGTTGAAGAATTTCCTAAGTAAGCATATTTTAAATGATTAGGTAACATTTTTAATTCAAGTTCAGGAGGTTTAATAATTGATGGAAGTATATTTTTTTAGTGTTTTCTGTGTTATCCAAAAATTCATATTTCTCTTGAATATAATTTAATTTTTCATTTATATCAGATTTTTCAATTAATTCAATATTTTCCTTTTCTAATTTTTCTTCATAATATGCCTTAAAATGTTCTTTTTGTAATTGATCGAGTACTTCCATTCGAAAACACTCATCATCTTTTTCTAGCGCAGGATATTTCATTGATTTAGCAATATTAAAAGTTACTTTTTGGTCATTTACTCTCATAGTTAATTCTCCTTTCGAACATCGATCATAGCTTTTCCAAGTGGCTAAAAATGGTCTTCCTAAAATGATAGGAATTTTTTTATCTTCTTCCATATCTAGAACAATAAAATCTACAGGGAAGATAAATTTATCCACTTTTACTAATACATCTTCAATAACTCCTTTAGGATATGTAACAGAACGATCAGCTAACTGAAGAGTTACTGAAGTAGGTGAAATTTCTCCTAATCCTAATCTCTTGAAAATTGATAGAGGCATTAGATTGATGCTTGCTCCTAAGTCACACAAAGCTTTTCCATAAAATTTTTCTCCAATAGCTGCGAGGTATAGTGAAATTACTAGGATCTTTTAATTTTTCAGGAAGTTTTTTCTGAATAATAGCACTACACTCTTCACTAAGTGCAACCATTTCATTATCAGTAAATTTTCTTTTTTTATTTAAAATATCTTTCATGAATTTTACATAGTTTGACATCTGTTCTAAAGCTTCTACGAAAGGAATATTTATCGTTAATTTCTTTAGAATTTCAAGGAATTTAGCAAATTGTTTGTATTTTTTATGTTAAATTAGTCGTTGAGGAAATGGTGATGGAGGTTTTTCAACAGAAATTTTCATAGGTATTAAAGGATTTTCTAAATTTGGATCTCGTTGATTCTTTTCCCTCTTTTTGACTTTCAAGTTCTTTCTGAATTTGAGGTTCTAATTATTTTCCACTTCGTAATTGTATCGCTTTAATTTGTTCATTTCCATTGTCTTTAGGATTTATTTTCACATTACTAGGAAATGTTCCAGGTATTCTATTATTAAGTGTAGTAGCAATATGTCCAAGTTGAGTTTCAATATTTTTGATAGTTGTTCCTTGATTTTGTAATTGATTTCCTTGTATTTGTAATTGATTTTCTTAATTTTGTAGATGTTGACCTATATTTAATATTAATTCTTCTATAGATAATTTCTTATCTTTAAATTGAGGGTTATTATTATTAAATCCAGGTGGATAATTGGTTTTATAATTAGGATTTCCTTGATTAGATGAATTTCATGATTGTTGTGTCATATTATTCATCCATGGTTGATTAGTTGTATTATTATTCTAATTAAAATTAGGATGATTTTTCCATCCAGGATTATAATAATTTGCATAAGGATTATTGGGTCCGTTGTTAATCGCATTAATTGTTTCATATTGAGATCGAGATTCTATAAGTTGTCCGGATGAATTTTCTTCTAATATAGTTGGAGAGTAATTCATTCAAAAATGATCTAATTTTTTAGATATAACAGCAATTTGTGAAGCTAACATAGATATTGCATCATTTTCATGAATACTAGCTATTTTCTTCAGATTTAATCTATCAGCAGGCCATTGAAAATTATTAGTTGACATTTCTTCAATTAGTGCATCGGCTTCATCAAATGGTTTTGACATTAATGATCCTCCAGCAGCAGCATCGATGATTAATGTTAAAGATCCTACTAATTCATTATAGAAAGTTTGAATAATTAATCAATCTGGTAAAGCATGATGTGTGCATTTCCTAAGAAGTTCTTTAAATCTCTCCCAAGATTCATATATTGACTCTCCATCAAACTCACTAAAAGAAGTTATATCGTTTCTAAGCTTAGCAGTTTTAGATGGTGGAAAATATTTAGATAGAAATTTTTGTGATAATTCTCCCCAAGTTTTAATAGATCCGAGTGCTAACGAATTTAACCACATTTTAGCCTTATCCCTTAAAGAAAAAGGAAAAGTCTAAGTCTAATAGCGATCGTTAGATACTCCTTCATATTTGAAAGTAGCACATAGTTCTAAAAAACTAGCAAGATGTAAATTAGGATCTTCAGTAGGTGAACCACTAAATTGATTATTTTGTACCATTTGGATAATTGCAGTGTTTAAGTTCGAATGAATTAGCAGCTACATCGTGGTTTTCGAATAGTTAAATGAATTTCATCTAATGTAGGGTTGGCATAATCTCGTAATGGTCTTGGTTGATTGTTATTTTGATTTTCAGGAATATTTGTCATTTGCGTTAAATTTATAATTTCCTTTTTTTGTTTTCTAATTCTTTTAATTATACGCTCTAATTCTGAATCGTAAGGTATTAAATTTTTGTTTCCAAATTTTCGCATACAATTTTAAAATAAATTTTTAGCTAAGTCCGTTACTTTAGTAATTAATTTCTTTACTTCCCCGGCAACGGCGCCAAAAACTTGACCCACTTTTTGTATTTATGTAATTCATGTTTATAGCCACGGAACCAAAAACTTGATCCCGCTTTAAATATAGGGATATGATTTAATGTATAATGTGGATTCTACGCAAGTATACATATCGTATCAAGTAATACAGGGCTCTAGTGGAGTCCTGGTTATCGATCCCACAAGGAAGTTTTTAACAAAATTGTTATCGCCTAAATTTAAAGGAATTACTTAATAAAGTGAACGTAAATTCTAAGTAACTATAATAAACTAAAGTAAACTAATGCTTGAAATAAGTTGATTTAATTAATTTAGAAAAAGTATCTTTCTCCTTGTTTTTAGAAAATTAAGTGAAATGATGAATTTAATTAGAATTGTATTGTGACAAATAGGAGCATTCCTATTCTTTACCCTTTGGTCGAGTGCAAAGAACATCGACTAATCCTAAGTTTGATTACTGAATCTGCGGCTAGGTCGGGAGGATACTGGCCGCCACTTCGTAGCTCCCACGTTCCCTCACCCGAGGGCTAACATCTACACTTCGCCTCTCAAACAAGTAGGATCGAATCGAGTATTTTAGTCCGTCACACTAAAATATCCAATTCTACGCCCGATAATTAATATTTCCCTATTTATTTGCACCCTCCTTCTAAGGCTTTTGATTTCCCTAAATATTGGATGTAATTTTTACTATAGTTGATAATTCAACATATTTTAACTACTCAATTGACCAGATTGAAAGTAAATTAAGTTTTAAGTAAAAATTATCACAATTTATTTATATTATATTAAGTGTCTTTATTTAATTTCATCAAACCACATAATTTTCATAAACAAGGAGAAAGACTAAGAAAACTACTCGTAATGCATGAGAATAAAACAAAGCATGGATTTCATTTAAAGTTAAAAACAATAAACAAAGATACTTATCTTAATGTCCTTCCCAAGCGCACTCTCAAGTTCCTTTGACTTTCCCTTCTAGTACAAGAACTAAATAGTACTTAATTAAACTAATAAACTCACTAAACTCACTCAAACTACACTTAAGACACTAGAAATAGACTCACGGAAGACTCAAAAGACACACACAAGACTTCAGAATTCGGCCTCTATTTATAGAGGTAAGCAAAGGTCCAAGGGGTGCTTAAACACCTCTTCAAAAAGTGTCCAGGTTCAATGTATAAACATTTTGAACTAGCTCGCCGTCGGCGGGAAACGACCTCGCCGTTAGCGGGGCTTCTAGAAGGTCTTCAAATCGCGTGAGCTAGCTGTCGGCGGGCTCGGGCTCGCTGTCAACTAGGTAGTTATAATTCCTTCAGAAATTTCTCCTCACGATCTCGCCGTCAGCGGCCTCAATCTCGCCGTCGGCGAAGTATTTATATTTGCATGAATTTCTTCCTTTTTTATCCAAATTTGCTCCATTTC
Organism: Papilionanthe hookeriana x Papilionanthe teres; assembly: GCA_022702705.1. Classification (NCBI taxonomy): domain Eukaryota; kingdom Viridiplantae; phylum Streptophyta; class Magnoliopsida; order Asparagales; family Orchidaceae; genus Papilionanthe; species Papilionanthe hookeriana x Papilionanthe teres. Next base: position 51,363,121 of record CM040423.1, on the reverse strand, counting down.
ATGTATTTTGCTTCTATCACCAATAAATCTTCATTCCTAAAATAAAATAAAGAAAATACATTTCTTTAAAGTGCAATTTCATCAAAAATAGGTACGGATTTCTTAACATATTTTTCTGTGATCAGGCTCTAATCGTTTCTAAGGAAAATGATAGTGTAAATATGAAGTTTTAAACGTTTTATATAGAGAAATAGCCTTAGAACCTTCAAAAACCGTAAAATAACTACAAAATCCACTTTTTAACTATCTCACCGTCGTCGATAACGATCTCGCTGTCGGCGGGATAGTTAATATATTTAAACTGAATTTGGGCGCGCCGATCTCGCTGTCAGCAGGATCGATCTCGCTGTCAGTGAGATTAGGTAAATTGTCCAATTTTCATTCCGGTCTGAATATTTTCTGATTTCTTCGTATAGATTCAAATTTGTGATGATTCTAAAAAGTAAAATGAGTAGTAGAATTTCTTCTGTATTTTAATTTTCAATAACATTAATAAATATATCATAATTTAATAATTACTATGGGTTGCCTCCTATAAAGTGCTTGGTTTAACGTCGTCAGCCCGACCTAATTTAGTTAGTAATCAGGTTGACTGAGCATTAAAACCTTTTTAAAATTTGGTCTTCTCCCTTCAAAATAAGGTTTTAATCCGTGTCCGTTTACTTTAAATCTATGCCCAGTTTTTGGATCTTCAATTTCTATAGTTCCGTATGAAAATATTTGAGTTATAGTGAAAAGCTCTAACCATCGAGATTTCAATTTCCCAAGAAATAATTTCAATCTTGTATTATAAAGCAATAATTCTTGTCTTGGCTCAAAATTCTTCAGGTTAATCTTCTGATCATGCCATAATTTCATTTTTTCTTTATAAATTCTATCATTATGATAAGATTCATTTCTTAATTTATCTAATTCATTCAATTGCAACAATTTGTTCTCATCAGCTTCTTTCAGATTGTAATTAAATTCTTTAATTGCCCAATAAATTTTATGTTCTAATTCAACTGGTAAGTGGCAAGTCTTTCCATAAATAAGCCTCTAAGGAGTCATTTTAATCAGAGTTTTATAAGCAGTTCTGTATGCCCATAATGCAGTGTCTAGTCTTATAGACTAATCCAATCTATTAGGGTTTACAATCTTTTCTAAAATACGTTTAATTTCTCGATTTGAAACTTCAGCTAATCCACTGGTTTGTGGATGATAAGCAATTGATATCTTATGAATAATGTTAAATTTTTCTACTAGTTTGTGAATATATTTATTTCTAAAATGAGATCCTCCGTCAGTGATAATCACTCTCGGCATTCCAAATCTAGTAAAAATATTTTTCATTAGAAACTTTGATCACTCTTAGTGTCACATCGAGGTAAAGCTTGTGCTTCAATCCATTTAGGAACATAATCAACAACAACTAATATATTTGAGTTTCCAAATGAAGGAACAAATGGTCCCATAAAATCTAATCCCCAAACATCAAAAATCTCAACTTCTAATATAAAATTTAGAGGCATTTCATTTCGTCTAGATATATTACCTACTAGTTGGCATCTGTCGCAAGTTCTGATATATCTATAAACATCTCTAAAAAGAGTAGCCAACAAAATCCAGCATTGTAAAATTTTATAAGCAATTTTATCTCGTTCCAAAATTTCCTTCAAAATCGAATCATGACATTTCGAATGATTTGTTTTGTTTCTTCATAAGACACGCATCTTCTAATTATAAGATCCTTACATTGCTTATATAAATATAGTTCATCCCAAAAATAAGTTTTAGCATCATGAATGAATTTTTTCTGTTGTTGCAAAGTTAACATAAGTGGTAAAATATCACTTACAATATAATTTACTATGCAGCATACCATGGTATTTTCCACTCATTTATATTATATAATTGTTCATCAGGAAAACTATCAATAATTTCATTATCAGTGTCAGATAATTCATTATATTCTAGTCTTGATAAATGATCTGCAATTTGATTATCAGTTCCTTTTCGTTAATGATTTCAAAATCAAATTCTTGCATTAGTAATATCCATCTAATTAATTTTGGTTTAGAATCTTTCTTTTGCATTAGATATTTAATAGCAGAATGATCAGTATGCACAATACATTTATTTCCAATTAGATAAGGCCTAAATTTATCAAAAGCATAAACAATTGCTAATAACTCTTTTTCAGTAACTGTATAATTCATTTCAACATTATTAAGAGTTTTACTTAAGCATAAGTATATAACTTTGAAAATTTTATCATATCTTTACCTAAGTATCGTTCCTAGAGCATAATCACTAGCATCACACATAAGTTCAAATGGTTTCTCCCAATCAGTAAAACTATTATAGAGCTTGTGATTAATTTATCTTTTAATAATTCAAAAGCATTTAGGCATTCAGTTGTGAATTCAAATTTCTTGTCCTTTTCTAAAAGTTGGCATAGAGGTTTAGTAATTTTTGAAAAATCTTTTATGTAGCGTCTGTAGAATCCAGCATGTCCAAGAAAACTTTTTACCCCTTTTACTGTAGTTGGAGGTGGTAATTTAGCTATAACTTGAATTTTTGCAGGGTCTACTTCTATGTCATTTTCTGAAATGTTATGCCCTAATACAATTCCTCCTGCAACCATAAATTTGTATTTCTCCCAATTTAGAACTAAATTAGTTTTCTCGCATAGTTCTAATACTTTTTCAAGATGATTCAAGCATGCGTTAAATGACGTTCCAAATACAGAGAAATCATCCATAAATACTTCTATTCCATCATCAATTAATTTACTAAATATGACATCATACATCTCCGGAATGTTGCAGGTGCATTACATAATCCAAAAGGCATTCTTCGAAAAGCAAATGTTCCATAAGGACTAGTAAATGTAGTTTTCTCTTGATCCTCTGGAACAATATGTATCTGATGATAACCGGTATATCCATCCAAAAAACAAAAATGTTTATGTCCAGCTAATTTATCCAACATTTGGTCTAGAAATGGTAATGAGAAGTGATCTTTCCCAATTGCTGCATTTAATTTTCTATAGTCAATACAAATACGCCATCCAGTAACTTATCTTATAGGTATTAAATCATTATTTTCATTAGCTTTAACGGTCACTCCTCCTTTGTTAGGAACACGATGAATTGGGCTTACCATACGCATCGTCCGAAATAGGATATATAATACTATTATCTAACCATTTTAATATTTTTTTCTTGACTACTTCTTTCATTATTGGGTTTAATCTCCTTTGAGGATCTACTCTTAGCTTATGTTCATTATCTAAAATAATTCTGTGCATACAGATTGAAGGACTAATTCCTTTAATATCTGCTAAAGTCCAACCAAAAGTTTTCTTATATTTTTTTAATATGTCTAACAGTTTTTGTTTTTGTGATTCATTCAATTTAGCTGATATAATAACTGATAGGGTTGAATGGTTACCTAAGTAAGCATATTTTAAATGATTAGGTAAAATTTTTAATTCGAGTTTAGGATGTCTAATAATTGACGGAACTATATTATTTTCAGCGTTTTCATTATTATCCAACATTTCAAATTTCTTCTGTATATAATCCAGTTTTTCATTATATGCTTCTTTAATTAATCCAGTATTTTCTTTTTCTAACTTTTCTTCATAATATCTTTTAAAATGTTCATTTTGCAAATGTTCAAGTATTTCCATTCGAAAACATTCATCTTCTTTTTCTAAAGCAGGATATTTCATTGATTTTGCTATGTTAAAAGTTACTTTTTGATCGTTTACTCTCATAGTCAATTCTCATTTCTGAATATCAATCATAGCTTTTCCAGTGGCTCAAAAGGGTCTTCCTAATATTATGAGAATTTATTTATCTTCTTCCATATCTAGAACAATAAAGTCTACCGGGAAGATAAATTTATCTACTTTTACTAACACATCTTCAATAACTCACTTAGGATAAGTCACAAAACGATAAGCTAACTGAAGAGTAACTAAAGTAGGTAAAATTTCTCATAATTCTAATCTTTTAAAAATTGATAGAGGCATTAAATTTATGCTTGCTCCTAAGTCACAAAAAGCTTTTCCATAAAATTTTTCTCCAATAGCGCAGGTATAGTGAAACTACCAGGATCTTTTAATTTTTTAGGAAGTTTTTTCTGAATAATTGCACTACACTCTTCGCTAAGTGCAACAGTTTCATTATCTGTAAATTTTCTTTTTTTATTTAAAAAATCTTTCACAAATTTTACATAATTAGGCATTTGTTTTAATTCTTCTACAAAAGGAATATTTACCATTAATTTTTTTAAAATTTCAAGGAATTTAGCAAATTGCTTATCTTTTTTATGTTGCTTTAGTCGTTGAGGAAATGGTGGTGGTGGTTTTTCTATAGATATTTTCATAGGGATCAATGGATATTCTAAGTTTTGATTTTGCTGATCCTTTTCTTTTTTGATTTCCACTTCCTCATTTTTACTTTCTGTTTGTTTCTGAATTTTAGTTTCTAACTTTTTTCCACTTAGTAATTGCATCGCTTTAATTTGCTCTTTTCATTGGTCTTTAGGATTTATTTCCACATTACTAGGAAAAGTTCCAGGAATTCTATTGTTAAGCGCGGTAGCGATATGTCCAAGCTGAGTTTCAATATTTTTAATTACTATTTCTTGATTTTGTAATTGATTTCCTTGATTTTGTAATTGATTTCCTTGAATTTGTAATTGATTTTCTTGATTTTGCAAGTGCTGACCCATACTCAATATTAATTCTTCTATAAATAACTTCTTATCTTTAAATTGAGTGTTATTAAATCCAGGTGGATAAGAAGGTTTATAATTTGTATTTCCTTGATTAGGTGGATTTCCTATAGAGTTATTCATCCATTGTTGATTAGTTGTATTGTTATTCCAATTAAAAATTGGATGACTCTTCCAACAAGGATTATAATAATTTGCATAAGGATTATTGGGTCTATTATTAATAGCATTTATAGTTTCATAAGGAGATTGAGAATCTATAATTTGTCCAGATGAGTTTTCTTCTAATATAGTAGAAGAGTAATTCATTCCAAAATGATCTAATTTATTTGATATAACAACAATTTAAGAAGCTAACATAGATATTGCATCATTTTCATGAACACTAGCTATTTTTTAGGATTTATTATTTCAACAGGCCATTAAAAATTATTATTAGTCATTTCTTCGAATAACGCAGAGGCTTCATCAAATGGTTTTGACATTAATGAAGATCCAGCAGCAGCATCAATGATTGATCTAAGAGATCCTACTAATCCATTGTAAAAAGGTTGTATAATTAACCAATCTGGTAATGCATGATGTGGGCATTTCCTAAGAAGTTCTTTAAATCTCTTCCAAGCTTCATATATGGATTCTCCATCAAACTGACCAAAAGATGTTATATCATTTCTAAATTTTGCAGTTTTAGAAGGAGGAAAATATTTGGATAGAAATTTTTTTGATAATTCTCCCCACGTTTTAATAGATCCAGAGCTTAATGAATTTAACCACATCTTAGCCTTTATCCCTTAAAGAAAAAGGAAAAGCCTCAAGTCTAATAAACATCATTAGATACTCCTTCATATTCGAAAGTAGGACATAGTTCCAAAAAACTAACAAGATGTAAATTAGGATCTTCATTAGGTGAACCACTAAATTGATTATTCTGTACCATTTGGATAATTGCAGGTTTAAGTTCAAATGAGTTAGCAGCTACATCAGAGTTTTGAATAGTTAGGTGAATTTCATCTAATTTAGGGTTGACATAATCTCTTAATGGTCTTTGTTGGTTTATATTTTCAATTTATGGATTATTTGTCATTTGTGTTAAATTTATAATTTCTCTCTTTTGTTTTCTAATTCTTTTAATTGTGTGCTCTAATTCTGAATCGTAAGGTATTAAATTTTCGTTTCCAAATTTATGCATATAATTTTTAAGTAATATTTAAAATAGTCCGTTACTCCAGTAATTATTTTAATAATTTTATTAATTACTTTAATAATTACTTTACTTCCCCTGCAACGGCGCCAAAAACTTGATTCAATTTCCGATATTTATACTTACAACTATGATATTAAAATTAGCAACGACACCAAAAGCTTCGATCCCGCATCGTATATATATATATATATATATATATATATATATATCGATGATTCGTTATGATTTTATGATTTATATCGTGGATACTACGCAAGTATACGTATAGTTATCAAGTGATATAGGGCTCTAATGGAGTCCTAGATATCTATCCCACAAGGAAGTTAGAGAATTTCAAAGACAAATTAAAGTAAACTTACTTACTAATCTAAGTATACGAAAATTAAGAATACTTAGACTAAAATAAACTAATGCTTAAAGGTTGAAAATAAGATTTCGTAAAAGTATCTTTCTCCTTGTTTGAGAGAATTAAGTGAATGAAGAATTAAATCAGCTTTTAATTGTATTGTGCCGAATAGGAGCATTCCTATTCTTTACCCTTTAGTCCAGTGCAAAGAACACCGACTAGTTTTATGTTTGATTACCGAATCTGCGGCTAGGTCGGGAGGATACCGACCGCGCCTTCGTAGCTCCCACGTTCCCCTCGCCCGAGGGCTAACATCTACACTTCGACCTCCCAAACAAAAAGACTGAATTGAATATTTTAGTCCGTCACACTAAAATGTCCAATTCTACACCCGATAGTTAATATTTCCCTATTTATTTACACCCTCCTTCCAAGGCTTTTGACTTCCCTGAATCTTGGATGTAATCTTTACTATAGTTGATAATTCAACATATGTTAACAAATAAATTGGCTAGATTTAAAGTAAATTAAGATTTAAGTAAAAGATTAGCACAATTTCTATTTTCATATTTTTAGGCACAACTACTTTAATTCATCATTTCATGAAATCTCGATAACAAGTAGAAAGACTAAGGAAACTACTCAGAACACATGGGAAAAATAACACAAAGCATGGATTTCATTAAAGTTAACAAACAAATAACAAATATACTTATCTCAATTCTTCTCCCCAAGCAGTACTCCTCAAGTTCCTTTGACTCTTCCTTCCAGTACAACACACCAAAATGCTAAACACTTTATCTACTCACTAAAAAGACTCTAGGATGCCACTTAAATTATACTTTACTTCCACACAAATGATACACAACTGACTAAAATTCGTCTCTATTTATATAAGGAGTCAAATCTCCAAAGGTTGCTTAAGCACCTCTTCAAAAACGTCCAGGTTCAATGTATTTTGGCTCTTTTCAACTGTCTCGCCATCGGCGGCTCGATCTCGCTGTCGGCATGCTTCTAGAAGATGGGCTAACTGCGTCGATCTCGCTGTCGGCGGGCTCGATCTCGCTGTCAGCGAGTTCCTTATAATATATTCAAAATCTCTTGGGAAAATCTCGCCGTTGGCGGCTTAAATCTCGCTGTCGGCGGGATAGTTCATTTTTCATCATATTGAGTCCTTTTTGCTCCAAATCTGCTTCTTTTGTGCTTTTTGCTTTCAGTACTTATAAATCTTTATTCCTGCAATAAAATAAAGAAAATATCTTTCTTTAAAGTGCAATTTCATATAAAATTAGTATAAATTTCTCAATACATTTTTCTGTGGTCATTATACCTGGGACTCCTCTGATTTGAGGTTATATTGTACTTTGTATTTGGTTATGTGTGTGGTGAACTTGATGCTGAATTGTGATGTTTGTGATGAGATAGTATAGTTTACATGTGTTTAGTTTGTTAATTACTCTGATAGTACTTGTTGAATGTTTGTGATGTGTTTTTGATTTGTGGTAGTCCTGTTGAGATATGTGTTTATTTTGTTAGTTGTTATGTGGTAGTACCTGTTAGATGTTTGTGTTCTGTTTAGTTGATGTTGTGTGTTTTTAGATTTCCTCATTTGAAAATTTCTAACCCATATTTGTGTATAAAAATGCTCTTAAATATTTCAGGCATACTATTCTAATATCTGAAGAAAAACCTGCTTAAACTCAAAGGTATGAAAAGCCCAGCATATGTGGTAAGAATTAAATATGTTTATGTCTTTTCTTTCTTCTCATGTTAATTGCATTGATATTAAAAATTTAAGTTTGGGGGAGGAAAATAATTAACTGTTAATTGTCTTCAATTAAAAAGTATTTTCAAAAATTATTAATATGATTTCCTGTGATAGAACTCAATTTCAGATAACTATATTTTGATTTTATATAAGTATTTATGTGAAATTGAATGGAAGTATTTGGTAATGAAAAGTAGTTTTGTAGGCTAAGATATTTGGTATAAGAGAATGAGACTATAGTCAACTATTCAAAGAAAGAAAAACTATATGTTTGGTATATTAAGAATCTTAGAACTTTATGTGAATAGAAAAGATTCAGACTCTATGACGAATCAATAATAAACCTATGAAATGCCTATAAGGTAAAGGATTGTGGTAAGTTTCAAATTTAGAGTGAGAAGGGTGAAGCTCAAAATCATTAAAAGCTATACAGATACAGTAATCCTTACTTGAAAAAGAAATTAAAAAAAAACAAAAGAAAAAGAAAAAAAAGCAAAAAGAGAAGAAAAGAAAAAAAAAAGAAAAGAAAAGAGAAGTGAGGAGAAGCTTGAAGAAATGTCCAATCAAAAATTGGCTTTACTTAGACCTACCTAAAGAAAAAAACTTATTTACTTTCCTGAACTTATATGTGTGGAATAGTATCCTTACTAGTAGTGTTCTCATGAACTTTTTTCATGAAATGTTTTTGAGTGCCTTAAGATAACAATCTACAGTCATTTTTGAAATGGATATAAGGCTAAAACTCTTAGACTTGATTACTAGATATTCCTACACCTGCAGAATCTACTTGAATTATTCAAAGATCTTTCTGAAAGTTTCACTATTGTACTTATTTAATTCAGAATATCAGTATTCTAGAAAGGAAAGTTCATTGCAGTGGATCATAATTTTATGTATTAACTAAAATTACTTGAGGACAAGTAATAGTTAAGTTCGGGGGATCTTGATCCACTAAAAATTTGATAGCTTTTTACTATCCATTTCATACTAGTTTTTGATAATATTGCAATTTAAAGGAAGGTATTTTTCATGATTTCATGCAGGTACATTGATTATAGGCCTTTGGAGTAAAATGAAACAAAAATGAGCAAATTTGGAGCAAAAAGGAGCCAAAGTGTAAAAGTTAAACTGGCGCCGAACAACGCCCTATCCAGTGCCGAACTGCGCCAGAGAGTTATTGTCCAAATGGCGGAAAATAGTGCCAAACAGCGCCCTATCCAGCGCCGAACCGCGCCCTATCCCGATTTCAAACTAGATTCAACGTATTTGGACGAATTTTGGATGGATGCATGAAAAAACTCTTGGGAAATCAGTTATGGCCGAATTAAAACTACTTTTGGGAGAGATTTCATAGGAGGGTGTCTGTGTTTAGTGAGTGGTAGAGAGTAGAGAGTGTTAGGGAAGTTTAGAGAGAGTGATCAAGGGTTTGTTAATTCTCTTCCAAGGAGTATAGGAGAAGAGGGAAAGTGAGAGATTTCTCCATCCTTACTATTCTAAAGAGAGAATTGTGTGTTGTTGTGAAGAAAGAAGAGGAGTCAAAGGAATTCCTTGAGATTCGCTTGGGGAAGAGTTTGAGATAAGTAGTCTTTTCTTTACTTTAATTGTATGACATTGTTTTTATATATAAAATCCATGTTGTGTCATCCTTTCCTCATGAGTGTTGAGTAGATTTCTTTGTTTTTCTCCTTTTCATGTGATGTGTTGATGTTGTGAAATGGAAATGACATGCCGATTAATTATGGATAATTTATGATGACCTTTTCACTTAGAACTTTCATTTACTTTTTGATCTGGCCAATTGAATTGTTAAAACTTGTTGGGAAACTTATGTTCCAAAAGGATTATGAGATTCAAAACTTAAGTGAATATCACATTCGATGTCCATGAATTAAGAACATAATTTATGGGGGTTGAGTGCAAATAAATAGGGAAATATACTTTGATGGGCGTAAAATTGGAGATTTTAGAGTGACAGGCTAAAATCCCCAATTTGGTCTTAAGATTTGGAAACCAAAGCGAGAGTTAGCCTTCAGGGGAAGGGAAGTGGGAGCTATGGAGTGAGAGCCAATATCCTCCTAGCCTAGCCATAGATTTGGGGACTAAACATAAGACTAGCCAATGTTCTTTATACGCAGAAATATGGGTAAATAATATGATTGCTCCTATTTGGCACAATACATTTGCATCACTGATCTATGTCACAATAATCAACACATTAACATTGAAAATGAGGAAGACTTTTTCTTGTAACTGTGTTTAGTTATAAATTTAGTGTTGTGTGTTAGTTTAACTTGTTGTTGTGTACTTTAGTAGTAATAGTAACTTTTACTGTTTGCACTATTTCAAAAATCAAAATTACTTGCAATTGTGTTGTGATTTGAATAGTGATTTATATGCTACGCCTTGAAATTAATTGCCTCCCAATGGGAGCGATATCTAAGACTCCATTAGAGCTCTTTATTACTTGAGCGATATGTATACTTGCGTTAATTGTGTGACTCATTTTGAAAATCTAAATTAATATAAATATAAATCTGAGTTCCTAAATTTTGGCAAATTAAAAAAGTCGCACCAAATTACATAAGCTAAAATAATGTATGCTGTATGAGCTAAGATTACGTCCATAAGCCATGGAGGCTGAGTTGGGAGCTACACGAGCTGATGTAACATCTTATGCCACAGAGGCCAGAGTTAGAAGCTGCATGAACTGAGATAACATTCATTGACCTAAAAGGCCGGAGTTGGGTGTTGCATGAGCTGAGATAACAACTATAGGATGCAAAATCCGGAGTTGAGAGCTACAAGAGCTTTGATAACATTCTTATGTCGCAGAGACCGGAGTTGGGAGTTTGATGAATAGTGATTAAGCTCTTAGGCCACTTATGCAAGAGTTAGGAGCTGCATGAGTAGTGATAACTTCTGTAGGTCACATAAGCTGATTTGAGAACTACATTAACTAAGATAACATTTGAGAGCCACAAAAGTTACAACTAAGAGCTGTATGAGCCGAGATAATGTCCGCATGCATGAGAGGCAAAAGTTAGGAGCTACAAGAGCCAAGATGACATCTGTAGGCCACAAAGGTCGGGGTAGGGAGTTGCATGAGTCGAGATAACATCCGTAGGCCATAAAGTCCAGAATTGGGAGCTGCATTAGCTATAATAACGTCAATAGGGCAAAAATGCTAGACTCAGGAGTTGCATGAGTCGTGGGTCGTAGTTGGTCATGTAGATCATGTGGTGGGTATCTTGAGGAGGCATCGTTGCACCCTATGTAGGGTGCATCATTTCACTGTATGTGGCACGTCATTGCACCTCTTTAGAGTGCATCATTATACTGTATGCGGCACGTCATTGCACCTCTTTAGAGTGCATCATTATACTGTTTTGTAGGGTATTTCTTCACTTAATGTATATCGATATTACGTAGCGCACATCATGATTCCATAAGAGGTTTCATTGCAAAGAGCATCAGTGACGATCGATGTTGGTTGATGAAAGTCAACGAGCGGTGGTCAATGATGCTCAACATTTGTAGGAGTGGGAAGCATTCATCGTGTCATCAATCTATAATTATACTAAAATTATGTTCCTTCTCTTATAATCTTCGGGCTTCCCCGATTCAAGCCATAGGTCCCACTCTATGAAGTGGGTAGAGTTCTATTTATAGTTTAGGAGAGCCCTCATGACAATAAGAAAATAATTCATACCACAACATCAAATGACTCAGAGAGGTCCACTTGATTGAATGACATTCTGTGAACATTTGAATGCCCTAACGGTATAAAAAATGAGTGATCTTAGACTCGTTGGATTCTTCTTATTGTAACACTCGATTTGACCATAATCTTGTCAGATTTTGTTGCGTGCGCACACTGGCATATGTATATTTAGAGAGAGAATTAATTGCACTCATATATATATATATATATATATATATATATATATATATATATATAGAGAGAGAGAGAGAGAGAGAGAGAGAGAGAGAGAGAGAGAGAGAGAGAGAGAGTTCGTTTCACAAAGTTTAAGCCGGGTTCAGTCAAACCTGATTTGTTGTTTACCCTGGTAGTCCCGAGCCGATTAATCAATCCTCAGTTCCTTCTGAAAGATCGAATCTGACGGCAATTCCATAAACCCATTGTAGGAATTGATGAGAACAGACCTAAAACCCTCTGCCGTCATCTCCGGTCTCAACCCTAGTGAACTTCTCCATTCCTCACACAGGCATGGCTTGGCGTGGCTCCATCTCAAGGTCGATCATCTCCGTTGCGCGTTCGTCTCCGTCTTCCTTACGATCACCGGCTGCTCTGCCCCGTCTCCGCACTCCTCGCATCCAACGCACTCGCCTCTTCTCTGCCTCGAGGTTGAAACCGTAATCCTCTTTCTTTTTCTCGTTTATAAATTATTTCCTTAATCAATGCTTACTCTGTAACAGGGTGCCGTCGGAGCTTGGAAGCGCATCATCACTTCTTCCTCTGCATAGTGTGATCGCCATTCCGCGACTCACTTCTCACCTCTCGGTCAGCGCGAGGGCCTGCTGTGAGCTATCTCAGGGTACCTTTCGCCGCACTTGTCAAGATCGCTAGGTCTCTTCTTTTAAGTCTTAGAATGACAACTGATTTAGGATCTGCTTTGAATAGAGAATGATAATTTTTTATTGAACTGATGAAATATGACTGGATTGTAGTATTTATGATAAATTATCCAATTATTTTGTGATTTTGTTGTATGAGTTTTGGTTGATAAGGGGAAATTGGGATTTAGGTAGGAATGGAAAGGATGGTTGACACGAGAGAGAGAAGCGAGGCTGGTGGAAAGCCAGAGGGTGATGCGGCTTTCTTATTGATGTAGGTTTTATTCCTTTCCCGATCTTCTATTATCATTTTCACATTGAACACTTTGGACAGATAAAATGCAGGTGGGCATGTTTGGATTATATAAAATATAAATAGTAATGCTTCTCAATAGCACAAATTCAATACATTTTCAACAGAGAAAATTATGTGGTATCCAAAATTTAAGAGCACATCCTAGCTTTTATGACATTATATTAAGATGGTGTTAACAATGTGTGAAGTTGAGGCATTATCTAAAATAAAAATGTTTATTGCTGCATAATGTTTAAATGATGCAGTATTTGTTTGCAATGTATTTTACTTTAGTCAATCTGATTGAAGGCTTTTAATTTCAGTTATTTGTTAGGATACCATTGTTGTTCTGTTCACATATTTACCCTTCTACATTATTTGACAATCATACATAATTTAGGATCAAATTTCGTCTTGTGATTATGATTATCATTCTGTATTATCAATTCAATTAGCATTCGTTCCGGGTTACCATAATTGATCACTGAAGTGAGTTATTTTCTTGAATTTATTAAGTATTGATATTTTTCTAGTAATTTATTTTATGTAAAATTGAAAAGTTTTTCTTTTGATACATGTAATTCATCTCTAAAACTTACCTGTTAATTACATATTTTCATGAAACATTGTCTACTAGTGTCCAACCTTTGCTGTAAGCTTTTCCATTCAACACATCTGCATTGAAGGCCTACTTGGTTGTCTGTAAGTGAAAGGAAGTTACCTTTCCCTCATTTGAAAGTAAAATTTGATGAAGTCACTTATAAAAATACTATTTCAATGCTCAACATAGAAGTTTCACTATATCTATATATATATATAATTATTATTTTTCTGGGTAGGTTGTACTACTGTCCAATAATTCAAATGAAATTTATGTATGTCTGAATATATTCCTGTTTGTACATGTGTGAGTTGTACTATAATTTAAAAAATCATATGATCAGTTACTTCCTTGAGAGGAAGTCACTTCCACAACAACCAATTAGTTGAACCTGACACTTCGCATTCCTTCATATTTCTCAGTTATTGCATGCTGATAAGCAAGCCCTAAATCATAGCAAGGACATGTAGTAACCATTCTGGAATTGATCTCCATAAAATTATTTGTTGCCAATGCCATACCAATGTTCAAATATGCTTTCAACCTAGAGCTTAAGCTTGTAGGCAAAAGGTCAGCCACGTGGCATTTCTATGGCAAAAGATTTTTCACCTTTCCAATGTGGATCAAATTCAATACTCTCACATGCATTAATGTTTTCTATTTTAATAAAGGTTCTCCCCGTCGACCATAGCTCCTCTTTTATGGAAATGTTTTAATTTTTTTCACATCATTTAATATTATACGCTAAGAGCTATGATTAGATTTATTTTCGATCCAAAAGCTTAAATCTATGCATGAGGGTGAACAATGGGATGCTCTTAGGTACCTTAACATTTATTAGTAGCCACCACTGTGTTGTGCAACATCAAGGTTGTTGGGGTTGTTCAAGGTGATTGAGATGGAAACAAGGTCACTTTTTACCGCATGCATTTTGCATGAATAGATGAAAGATTTTCATATGGTGTGCTTGCTTGCTAAAACGGCCGGCCTTAGCAGTAAGGGACTGTAAAAAAAAGCTCATCGTTCACAAACAATTTATGTTTAGCTTGCTAAGAAGTTTCTATTTCGGTTCCCTCTTTAATAGAGTTGAACATCTATTGTGTGGGTGCATGCATGCATGCACACCTAATACAAATGCATTTGTAATTATTTTGTAAAAACTCACATGATTCTTTTAGACTGTTTTCAATGCTCTGGCATCTAATATTCATAAAAATAATTAAATAAAATCAATGAAAATTATATGATGATTTGATTATTATGGTTTTCATTATTCTTATATTATGTTAATGCACACCACTTAAACTACATATTGGAGACATAACTTTAATATTGTAACATAAAATGGGTAGCTAAGTAAGCTAAAAAATAAGCATCAAATTTGCACTTAGCGAATTATTTGTTAAGCAATAAAGAAGCATATTGACAAATATAAATGAAGGAGCAAGATAATATTCAAGCTTGTTCGACTGTATGCCAAGCTTGTTCGATTACTAATAAAAAAATAAATCAGTTTTAACTGAGAGTTGATTGGCTCGCCTAACATATTGATTTGTTTGCAACCTTATCCTTGGAATGTATGACTCTTTGCTCATTCTAACAAAATAAAAAGTCACACGAAAAAAGTTTTTGTTTGGGTTCCATATGTTTAACTTAAGAAGCTTACATACTATACCTATAAATAACCATATATAGATATTATACTGTCTATTCTTCTAAACGATATGTTTTTCTATGTTCCTTTCTAACAACAATATACATATGTACGATATTTGTTTTAGTTATTTTCTTTTGTTCATCTCATTCATCTATTCAAATGTCATATTATGCTTTTTTTTTTTTAACCTATTTTGATTCAAGAAACTGGGATTGGGATTTGATAGGGAAGAATGGTAAAGATGGGTGATTGAAGAGAGTGGTCAACTTTCTGTCAGGCGTTTCTTGCTGCTATTCAAATGCTGTATGTTTTCTACATTTTTTTCTTGAGTTTTTCCATGATTCATAGGGTTCATTTGCAATAGGATATTGAAAATTTGATATATTTGAAACAGCAAATAAATTGAGAGAGAATAGAAACACATTTGCCCTTGAATTTTGATCCTTCTTAAACAGAATCTCAATATTTTTATGCTGGATGTATGCTTGCTCGGCGTCGGTTTAATGATCCCAAAATGCTTTCTTCAGCATGCTGATCTTGCTTCTTGTTTAGAAAGATTAGCGCCCAGCAATTTATAAGGGAAATGATTAGAGCCTCTTTATTTTTCATATAAAAATTAAAATCTTTTAAGTTGAAAAAGAATTGCAATATACTTGAAGTGTCTCTTAAAAAATGATTTTTTTTTAATCCTTAATCTTTGAATGGTTGAATATCTTGCACTTCTTTTGATATACATTGCAATCTTTTGCTTTGGCTTTTGGGGGTGACGAGTAGTTTTCTACCATGCTAACATAAAATACTGAAATGTGAAAATCAGCTTTTGGGCTGACAGTTGCAACTTTACACGTTGTTTGTCTACTACTATGATATGGCAGTTCATTTAATATGCGACACAACTTTTTGCAATATTTTGTACAAATTCTGGGTTTATAATTTCTTGTGTGATGGAGAAGGGCGGGCTATGGGCAGATTAAAATGGTGGATATCTGCTTCCAATTACATTTGATAATCATAAATTTATCAGAAATGTGGACTGGCTAATTGTGGGTAGTGAGAAGGAGGATTGGCCTATTTGGAGAAACCCTTGAAGAATGACTCGTAGCTTCGAATTTATTGGCTGATATGGTATTTGTCATGAGTCGTGATTATTATGTGAGAAGTTACAATGAATGATTAGTCAAATGGAATGTTAAAAGTCTTAGATAAAGTATTTTAGGTTGGTTATTATGGTTGGAACAAAATTTACTTTTTATTTTTTTCTTTTGCTTTGGCCCTCAACCTGGAAACTATACATTTATTGAGAGGTTTGATGGAGAAGTTCAGAGATAATAAGGAGGATCTACATACGATGTTTATTGATTTAGAAAAAACTTACAATAAGGTTCCAAGAGATATCCTTTGGAGAATTCTTGAGAAGAAAGGAGTTGATATGACTTATATTCAAGTCATTAAAGATATGTATACAAGAGCAGTTACTTGTGTTCGAACAGGAGGAGGATTGACCAAATATTTTCTTATTTCTGTTGGTTTACATAGGGATCGGCTTTAAGCCCATATCTTTTTGCTTTAGTTATGGATGGTCTTATTGGACACTTACAGGAGGATGCACCTAAGTATATGTTTTTTTGCTGATGATATCCTTCTCGTGGATGAACTCGAGAGAAAAAGCTCAGGAAAAGCTTGAATTATGGAGGTCTACCTTGGAGTCTAAAGGCCTTTGTTTGAGTAGATATAAAACTGAAGACATGGAATGTAATTTTAGTAGTAGTAGCCCTTATGACAAAAATGTAACTATGGGTGATCAAATTATTAAAACGTGTGAACGCTTTAGATATCTCGGGTCTATTGTTCAAAGTGATGGTGATATTGATTGTCATGTTATTAGTAGAATTCAAGTTGGTTGGTTGAAGTGGAGGAATACTTCTGGCTTATTGTGTAATAGAAAAGTACCGCTTAGACTGAAAGGAAAATTTTATAAGATAGTGGTTAGACCTGCAATGCAACATGAAGCTGAATGTTGGCCTTTAAAAGAGAAGCATAGAACTAAACTAAGTGTTGTCAAGTTGAGAATGATTAGGTGGATGAGTAGCTTTACACTTAGAGACAAAATACGAAATGAATATATCCATCATAGGGTTGTTGTAGCTCCATTGTCGGACAAAATTAGAGAGTCGTCTTAGATGGTTTGGTCACAATAAACGTCGACCATCTGATGATTCGATTAGAAGAGCAGATGTTTTAAATTCAACTTATGTTAAGAAAGACAGAGGTAGACCTCGGAAGACTTGGGCATATTGTATAAAAAATGATGTTAATTTATTAGAATTAAATGAAAATATGACACTAAAATAGGATGCAATGGAGAAAAAGGTTTCATGTAGCCGACCCCACTTAGCGGGATAAATATTTTGTTTGTTATTGTTGTTGTTGCTTCGGCCCTCAGCCTTACAATGGAAGATTAACTGCATCCAAGAAAGTGCTTTCTTATTAATTTTTTGTTTTAATACGCTCATGCTTGCTGTTGCTTCAGCTTTAAATGTGGAGCTTCGCTCATATGTTTTCTTGCATTTCAGGTTTTCTGTTTCCCAAGTTTATTTATTTTGTTGGAAAAAACTCCTCTGCTGTCATTGATCTTTTGGCTAACATCTCAGCGAGCACACGCGCACGCGCGCACACACACACACACATACAAACAAAACAAAACAAAATACAAGTGCTTGATTCTGGAGTCTGGTGGTGGAGGCTATGGTTGTATTGTATAGGCACAAAACTTCTAGCTTGTTATATAGGGTGGTGTTTTCCCCCTTCTTTATGTTAAAAGTTGAAACTTGATTTAGAAGTTTTTTTTTAGGTATGGATGTGTTATCGGTTTACAATGTCATTAGTTTTTCATGTTCTGGTACAGCAATGGTCATATATTTTGTCCACTTGGCGAAAGTGGTTAATTTGTTTTGTGCTTTTGTTGGATGTTGAAGATGCAATCCTAGTTTCAGACTCTAATTGTATCTGTATAGACTTAGCTTTTAGAGGGTAATGTGAAATATTGTAGAAATTTGGTTGGCACATTGTTAATGAAATTGTAAAGATTAAGAGAGTATTAGGTGGGTGAAAAAATAGTATTTTCACCAATAATGAAGTATAAAGGGATTCAAGATTGTGGTAAATCTAGGGACATTGAAGTTATTAGTTATTTTATGAATTTTTCAGAGAATTTTAGAAGCAGTCTTAGGAAAATAAAATTTAGAGAATTACTTTGATTTTATGGCAAAAGCAGTTTTATGTTTGGGATTTATATGTCAAGGGAGTGGAGGAGAAAGCGAAGGAATTTGTTTATGTCAAATTTACCTTAAAGTTATTAAGTATATATTTTTACTTTTTAAAGCCACATGATATTGATTTGATGAACAATAAGGAAAAATTTTGTTAAGATTATAATTTGCAATGATGGATGATAGATCATGGCATAAAGATCTCTCTATGGAATATGTTGCAAGACAATTTATTTTAAACATGAAACAAGATATTAATTATTAAAACAATTAATGAGTATACAAATAAATATTAAATTAAATGTGACATTTCTAGTACCTAATAGTTATGGACGTAACTAAAACCCGAATGTGTACAGTAGAAAATTTGAGTAGCAAAATACAATTTGGCAATAGTGATTTTGATGACAGAGGCGGGAAAGGATACCTTTTTTGAGCCTTATCAAGCCCTTCTTCTTTGTTGTTTTGTGAGGCTTGCGAGTTGAAGCCTTGCAAGGGAGCTGCATAACATGTTGAAGCAGATGAAGCTTGCGGCTTGCGGTGCAGTCATGCGATGCCTTAGAGCCAGGCAGACCCAATATCATCTAATAGACATAAAAAAATGAGTAATAAATATTATGACCTTTAGTTTATAACTTTAAGCTATCTAAATTAAAATAACGTGCATTGTGGGGGTTATATGTCATTTGCTTTTGTCATGCACAGCACAAATAACATACACTGTTTTGAATCCCTGTGTCGTGCCATGAAGATGGAGCAAAAGGCGTGGCACGATATGCTATGCGCCATAATGTGTTATTATGCCATAGCGTGTGCTATTGATATGTGTCTTTTTTTTCTTTTTCTTTTTCTTTGTTTTTTTTTTTTGTAACTATTCAAGATGTTTGCTAGAGCATCCAATTAGAAGAATTGAGTGTCAAAGTTTTGAATCATAAAATTACATCGAAGTTTAGCATAAGTCCAACTTTTTTGTGTTTTTAAGGGGGAAGATTTTTGCGAATAAAGATACCTATATATGGGCGTACACGTGAATTTGATAGGAATGAAGTAAATTAGAGAGTAAATGTGGCAAAGGGAGAATGAATACATGTTTTGACAAAATATATACTTCTATTATAGTGATATTAGTTTCTAATAAGCAGTTTACGCTCACACTCCCTCTCTAACTTATGCATGTATATCTATTACTTTAAGCTTGTTATATAATTGAGAAAACGAGGCCTCAGCTTTGGTGAAGGTATTTGTCACTTGTTTTCATATGATTAAGTGAGAATAAAATCCACATGTTTTCAAAGTATATGCTCTTTTAACTAAAAGAAAAAATTCCTAAGAAGCATCATAGACGAACAATTCTAACAATTTTCGTCATGATCCGCATGATTTGTAGAGTATGCATCATTTAGTGATGTGGTGTAATAGGTGAAAGACCTACTTTGAGGTAAGTTTTTTGTTTTGTTATAAGTAGAATACAGATGAGTATATCACTTTTAGAGTTGAAAATTGGTGATTAAAATTAGGGGTGCATTTACATACTTGCTACACAGTTCTTATTTATTTACATATTTATCACCTAAACATTCATATTTACATGCGTACCACTTTGGATGTTGATATGTAAATATATAAGAATTGTGTAGTATGTATGTAAATTTCCCTTAAAATTGTCAACTGGCTAGGGAGTGGGCCAAATTCTATATTGATTCCACTGATGACCAAGATAGAAAGTCATTGACAGCCAAATGAGCATGAGACTAATCTTAATCCTTAGATATTTAAAAAATTGGGAGAACAGTATGAATTGAAAATTAGAGAAGGCCAAATATTGGAATATGAATTCAGACAATAAAAGACAAAAGATATACTAGCAAGGCGAGATAGAATTGGTGTGAAATGATCCGTAAGAAACATATTTTGATCAAAGATAGCATCTTTTCTACTTTTTGCAAAATAGATTTATGTTAATGGGGTTAAAACTCTGCATGCTTCACCCTGCAGGGGTGAATTGAGGATTAATAAAATGGACATGAAATAAGTTTTTTTGTGGTAATAACAAACTAGTTCAAAATATTAGCGCTCTACACTTCCACACCATGTGCCTCTGGATAAAATATGTAACATTGGGCTGAAATAATAGGAGAATAATTTCACTACTCTTGCAGAGTTCTATCTTATGCATTTATGAAAGAAAATCCATATCACTGAATTATTTTATGTTGCCTTTTATATACATGAAGGCTAATTAATGATCTTGATTTTAAAATTAATTATCAATTGCAGGTACTTGAAGGCAGAACTATTAGTGGAGGAAAAAAAAAAGAAAAAAGAAAAAAAAAAAAGAAGTGGCCAACGTTCGAACGACACATTGGAGTTGCTTTGGTGAGCTATGGGAGGAATACCTCAAATATAGGCTTCTGGTATTTTGATAAAAAGTTCACTTCAATTTGAGTTAATTCTAGGTGAAAAATAATTGTGTAATTTATGAAATGTTTGCAGATGCTATTTTCTGTTTGTGTTATTTATTTATTCCCAAGGCAAACCAGTTTTGTGATTTTATTCTTTTGATAAATCATTAGAGTTTTGCTTTCACTCTTGGTTTTGGTGTTCTAAATTCACAAAAAACAACATGATTGATATGATATCCTCCAGTGAGAACTTACTTTGATGATACAAGTTTATTTAGGATCATTTACATATTTACCACCCAATTCCTATCTGTTTACATTTCTAACACCAAAATTCTATCCAATTATTTCTTATGACAAAAAATATCACTATTTTAATTTTTAAAAAATGGCTATTCAATGTATGATATATTTGTTTACTTTACACTGAAGTGAAGAAATTTATGGTATGGTTTGTGTGCTCAGCCTATCCTGAAAACTTTTAAATAGTGAATACACCTTTTAATGCATTAGCTAAGGTGGTATGTGTAATAATTGAATTTTGTGTTGAGATGTGTAAATTCATAAGATTTCAGTTGTATGTACTCAAATCTTCTTTTTAGTTTTATGCCATCGGTTTACATTTTTGCCATTAGATTTTGGTACTAATTTATGATTTTCTTGGCCATAGGATTAACCTATTTTTATACTAGTTTTATGCAACACCCGCCCTCAAGTTTGGATAAATATATAATTTCAAATATTGTATATTTTTTATAAATAGGAGAATTAATTTATGAGAAATGATTAATCAACAATTCAGATTATTGTTCATTATTGTGCATTTCTCGCTCAGTGTCTCTCTCTCTCTCTTATTTTACGTTTTATTTTTTAGGTGTGATTTTCGAACAAATCAAAATTCAATAATAATATATATGATGATCTTATGATTTTGAGCCTAGCAAGAAATTTGCATCCATCAACCGTACGCAGAGATGCGTATGTAAAAAAGTACACGGGGTTATAAGGGGCTAAAAGTGTGTTATAATCTTCTTGTAACTCTCGTGTAACTCACTTGTAACTCACGCTTCTATTTCATCTATTTGTATACGGGAGTTACAAGGGAGTTCATTGCTTGTAACTCTCGTGTACATTTTCCTGATGGAATCTACTTAATTTATTTGTAATTAGATAAATGAATATATTTTAAAAATAATATTTTATATCGAAGCAAATAAATATTTTATTTAAAAAGCTTTTGAGGGTGTTATGAAATTTAAGATTAATGTTTTATTTCAATCACATCGAACTGATGAGTGTAGCTAATTAATGTGCTTTATAAGTTAAGCAATCAAATTTGCAATAAATCCAATCAACATTTATTTCATCATTGCTTAATCATATTTAAGTATTTGTAGAATAAAGCTTAATTTTTTACTTCTAAAACAAAAGTATAACATTTAAAAGAATTAAAAAAATAGATGAAAGTTGAAATGAAAATCCAATCAAACCATGGATTTAGAAATCTCATTATTTTTTAATTTTTATTTATGCCTTTTTGGGGCATTGACATACATTTTATCCAATTGTTATTCATTTACATATTTAGCACCTATACTTTGGGTTTTGCATTTATACCACCCACATTTTTATAGCACATAGAACATTATTATTTACAAAATCTAACATCAATTAATTATTTTTAACTACCCAACTGATATATTTATATGTGTCTTCGATAAAAATGTAAAATACTACTTGTGGTATTATCATGAAAAAGGATGAAAATGAGACCTAGATTTGTAAATAGTAATGTTTCGGGGGTTATGTGTGTAATTGCCAACTTATAAAAAGTGAAACATGCTTTCACAAGTGTGAAAATTGTTGTTTAGTAGTTAGATATGCAAATGCGTAAGAGTTGAGGGTTATGCATTAGTGCTAAGGAAAAATATGTTAGAATGTGAAAGTTGATAACTTATATATCTGAACTTGCATTGTGAATTGAGTATTGGATTTCAATTCTATACTATACTTTAAAAAGTTACAACCTTCCTCGTGGGATCGATAAGCATGACTCTACTAGTGCACTGTATTACTTGAACAATACGTATACTTGATTATACGAGTGACTGTCCAATTATTAAATTGATCTTATTGTGAAACTGAATTGAAACTATCTTTTGAATATTTACGTTAGCGGGAGTGCACTTGAATCGATCTCCATTAGACCTATTTAATCTTCTTAAACCATAATTACATTAGATTTAAGTCAACTAAACTCTAATTTGGTCTACCCCCATGAGACCTAATTAATCATCTAGAACTTTAATTACATTAGATTTAAGCTAAATTAAATACTAATTAGGTCTAATTTGTATTAGGCGTAATTAATCCTCATAAATCTTATTTACATTAGGTTTAAGTCAAATTAAACCCTAAATAGGTTCAATCCATATCACATGGTCAACTCTTACCTCCACAATTGAATACCCAATTTGCTCTAAGCGTCGCGGACTGATTTTGAAGCCAACCCTTGTGCTCAATGTCACCATTCTTGAGTGGTAAGAAATCGCAAGCCTGCAACTGCCTTCTCCCGGCGGACAACTAAGATTTGCGCTTCCTTTATCAACAGCTTCTCTTCCAACGAATTTCTTCTTCCCCTCTGTCCATTTATAATGGTATGCCACTGTTTCGATTCGAATTGATATAGAGATCAGCCATTGACGAAATTTACTTGTTCTTATCTTTCTTTTGGTTTGATTTGATGCAAGATCCGGTTTATTCTACTCCAGAACAGGCAGGGAAAGACCCGTCTGGCTAAGTACTATGTCCCTCTTGAAGAATCGGAGAAGCATAAGGTCGAGTATGAGGTAATCGTCTCTCATTTTTGTGGACCTTAATTGGTTTGATCTGTGGAAATACGGAATTCCGTGTTCTATGTCTTTCTTGCGGTGTCTCTAAGGGACAGACGACTCGGTTTGAGATTGTTATGCGGTGTGTTTTCTATTTTTCAGGTTCATCGCTTGGTGGTAAACAGGGATCCCAAGTTTACCAATTTTGTGGAGGTAAGCGTTGTACTTTCTTTTTTGTTTATCAGTCTGGAATATATTTCTCTCATATGCTTGTTTTTTGGGGATCTGATATTTGAAAGATTTGGGGAAGAATGATCAGCTTCTGCCTAATTTGGATTGCTTGGCGGATTTGTCTCTTTGTAGAAGCAGTGCTGGGAAATATATTTTTCCTGAGCACGGGTACTGCTTATGAAATCCAGCTAAACATAAAAATATGCAAGTTCAGTGCATGTATGCAAATCTCGATTTTTTGTCTTGGACTCATCTTAAATCCGGATTTGATAAATCCAGTAAGGAGATGTATATAATAAATTTCAGATTTACTAAATCCTACTAATGCTAAATTCTGCCTGCAGACAACACCCCCTAGAGAAGCGAAAAGCTAGGATGGATAAATTTTAATTAGATATGGTACTTCGGATTAATTAAACAATGATTAAGTGTATCATTCACCATTTTAGGTTATATGAAGACTTGAGCGAGTCAATAATTTTGGACTATAGGCTATTAAGAAGTAGTTAGATAAGATGGTTTTGGATATTTTTTATTTGTTATACAAAAGATTTGGATTGTAGATTAGGATATATGGAGTAAGATTTGGAGCTTAAATGGGAGATCTGCATATAAGATATATATTTTGAGAGTATGTTATAGAAATTTAATTAGATTTTAAGAAATGAGAACGAGACTTTCTAAAGTGATATATGGATATGATTGTTAGGGAATAAAGAATCTTTGGCATACAACTTAGGGTATGTTTGGGACAGCTTTATGCCTATTGTGCTTTTCAGATCACCAACGTAGTTCTATTTGGGGAATTGTTTTCTTGTTGTTTTTTAGAAATTTTTCTGGTAGAAAGCTTTTTTTTCCAACTTGAGCTGTTAAAACGCGGTGACGGCCAGAAAGTTGCGGCCTGACATTTTGAAGATAAAATAAAATTGTGATAGCCACGATAACTTTTTGAACAGTTTTTTCTACAACTGTTTTTTCAAACAGCTACAACTGCCCCAAACAGACCCTAAGTTATTGTTAAACGCAAGCGTTGCTAAGGTAAAAACTTGTTTAAAGTATAAGGGCGGATTCCCAAATGAATTTCTTAAACTTTAAGAGAAAAATAATTGAATGCATGTACACAAAATAAGCACTTGATAATTAATGTATAAATTTCTCTTAAGAATCTTTTTTATATGTTATAATTAATATTGGCCATCTATCTTATTGTGTAAGGTGGCACCTAGGAACGGTGTTGAACTAATGTGGATATTGAAGTATATTAATCTAGGACAAGGATTTGGTGTCCTAGTGCAACTAAAATTTGATGATGCATGTTATGATTTCATGCAAAAGAAAATTGAGGATTTGTAGATCAGAAGTTATTAGTTAATCTAATAAATTACTTTCCTTAAACTAAGCAAACAATACGAGGGTCTAAAATTAAATGGTAACAAATTGATTTAAAATATCTTTGAATTTCAATAAGAATTTGAAAATAAATAAACCAACATGGACGTATAAATGTACACAAAATTAGATTTCCATTATATCACTTCTTCACCAAAATCATATGCTGGCCAATATGAAATTATATAGAAGAAATAGACAAGGAATAAAAAATCAAGCTTCATGCCTGTACATGGAGATAAATTTCTGCAGAATTAAGCTGTCTCACTTGTATTAAAATCGAAGGAATCATACCTGTAACTTGCTTTTACAAAATTAAAAACTGGGAAATTATTCAAGCTCCAGTTATTAATTACATTCCCAGAGCTCTTTTTATAAACTCTCTATAGCCTGCGTTAGTAAATAAGGTTGGCCAAGTTCATTGTTGCCTTAATATTAAGTAAAATTTTTAATTTAAATTTATGTCCCAAATCATTCACACTTGACCTCATCAAGTCCATTGCAATCTTATTGATCCAACTGCAAACCTGATTTCAAAATTTCCAAATCTGCCCATACGTAACTCCCACATTTCTATGACTCCATAACTGCACAAGTCTCTCTCAAGCCTCATAAAATAATGCAAGAACTACACTCCGTGCTTGCGCTAGCAACTCCAAAACCTTAGTAGGAGTTGCATGCCCAACATAGCTTTTTCTTTTTTAATAAATAATTCCAAAACCACCAATCCATTACACTAATTTGCTCACCGTAAAAATTCCGGCTCTATCGAAAGTAAAATTTTAATATTAAATCCAATAGTAGTTAAAAACAACCATCAATCACTTAATATTCCGAATAATATGAAGGTATAACATGATTTGCCATAACATCCATTTGTGATAATTAACCAAAACTAAATAAGTATTGAAATTTTAACCTATTGCTAGAAATTAAAATACAACTTTCTTGGCCGATATAACTATGTTTTAAAAACTGAACCGGACCAGCTGGTTCAACAGGTATGACTGTGAACCAGCCATAGGTTTTAATCTGGTTCATATAAAAATTATATCTCGCATCAGACAGATTTGAAAGAATTGTACGATTTGCAAGAATCAACCGATTTGTTTAGTCTTGTAAAACAACACTCGGTTCATTTTTTGAGCTTTTAATTAATATGAATCAATAATGTAAGTAGTTGTAAACAAGCTTGTTAAGTTAAAATATAATCTTTTGGTTTTTGAAAAATTTGAAAATTCTTTTATATGATTTAAAATCAAATCAACATACAAATTAAGACCAATACGCCCACTAATTAAGCGAGCTACTAGCTCTTATTTCTTTTCAAGTTTAAAATATACAATGTTTACTCTCCCGTGATATGACATTATGTGAGTTGAGTGAATGGCTATAGACATGAATAATTAGGCGGTAGTATGAAAACTGAGTTGATCCATGGTACATAAATTGGGTTGAGCTGTGAGAATTGGGCTATAATAATTGATAAAATATATCATGAACTTATTTATATTTATATGTTTGTATTCTAAATTTTTTTTTAATTTTAAATAAATTTAATATACATACTTTATATGTATTATATTATTTTAGGTCATATCTAAATAATTTTAAATTTATTATTTTAATTGATTCAATTTCCGATTCAAACTCGTTTCAACTTTTGAACATTGAACTTTTTTTTTTTCAGTTCATTGTTCAGTCTAGTTTTCAAAAACTTGAATATAACCCTTCTTGGTCATCATCAACAAACCTACAAAATATAAATTACAAATAAAATGAATCAATTAATGAAAATAATTTAACCAATGACAAGTATGTAGAAACAAAATAAAAATCAATGTTTGATATGATGTTTACAACAAGAATTAACATGGATATATATATATATATATATATATATATATATATATATATATATATATATATATTTATAAATATGTGTGGTTCGGACAAGCATGGGCCTAAATTTAGCATATGTTCTCTATAAAGCAAAATTTTGCATATATTATTCATCACATGCAAGTATGCCTCACACCAGTGATATCTGAAATTCACCATTAATAGCTCACATAATACCATCATTTAAAATAACTTCAAGAATTAGAAGATTGGATGTGAGCACATATAAAAGAGGTGGAAAGAGAGTATAATCCAAACAATTGGAGTCAGTTAAATAAAGTTAAATAAAAAACATTGGAAGTAGATTTATAAGAAAGTTTTGGAATGTTCAAATTTTTTTGCAGGCATTAGTTTTAATGAAGTATGAAGTTCTATATTTAAAATTTTCTTCATCTTTCTTGCATTCAATTTCTCAAAGCTTTTATGCATTATGACTTAGCATGTTTAAATTCCACATACCTCCCATTCATATTGAGAGAAAGCTTGGAATTATCATAATTATTAGCTAGTTTCTTACAAATATTCTCATGCAAATCATGCATATGCTGTGCAAATGTTTGTGCAAATGTGCTTGTATAAATTCTAGAGGAGGGTCAATAAAATTGATTAGCTTCTTAGGTTGATACCTTGTAACAATCTCATATAAATTTATGCCAATGAATACTATTGACAAATGACTTATATTGAAACTCAGTCATATTTCATAAAATTGATTTGCTTTACATAAAGATGCTTGCACATTCATGTATAGAAAAAAAAATACCCAAGTAGCACTAGGGCCTTTATCCGGAAAACTTTAAAAGAGAAAAATACACAGGCCATACCCAGATTTAAATGATCAGCTATGTAAATAGAGATTATAATGGTATGCCATGCTCTTCAATTGAAGAGTATGAGATTGCAAAGTAATGAATAATTTTGAAACCACCACCGCATGCGATGTGGGAACATTTTTATTAACATTTCAATAGAAAGCAGTTTGGAGGTGCTCTTTCAACTACAGGAAAGTAAGCCTTACCTTGGATGGTGTATACTTTGTGGTTCATCGGTGGAAGTTTTAAAAGGAGTTACTTTACTGGGAATAACTAAAAGAGAGATTTTGTTGAACTCTTTTATTTATTTATAAGCTTTCTGGTTTAAGCACTCCCCTCAGGAAAATCCTTTTGTTGCTTATGTGTAAGTTTCATGTAATTAGCTTTACCTAATATTTTTCTCTAGTGACTGTTAAGCTATGAAAAATTTTGCAATGAATTTAAGTTTATTGTGATTTCTGTATGTTATTATACTCTTGAACTTCATTTTCTTTTCTTTTGTTGCAGTTCCGCACGCACAAGGTTATATACAGAAGATATGCTGGGCTTTTCTTTTCAATGTGTGTTGATATAACCGATAATGAATTAGCATACTTGGAGTGCATCCATTTATTTGTGGAGATATTAGATCATTTCTTCAGCAACGTATGTGAGCTGGACTTGGTATTTAATTTTAACAAGGTTAGTGGTCTTAAGATTTCAATCTCTCATAATATTGTCATGTTTATGGATAATTGAGGGAACACTCACCCTTACCACTGAAACTTTTTGAGAATTTTTTCAATTGCATTCGTTGCTTTCTTATAAAAATTTCTATAAGCTTATTGGTCAAATATTATTTCAAGGTGCGGGTTGTATTATTATTTTCCTGATACTCACTTTGTATTTTTTAATCTGTCTGTGGACGGCTTACTAGGGTGTTTTATAAGAATGATAATGTTTTCTTGTTTTCTTTGGTATGCTTGTTAATTCGAGCTTATTAGAAAGATAGTGATCTGACATTCTCATTAACGATTACCATACTTCAATGTTTTAAAGGTTTATCTGATATTGGATGAGTTTATTCTTGCTGGGGAGCTACAAGAAACAAGCAAGAAGGTTAGTTTTCTTTTGATTTTCTTCTTTCTATCCTTTTTTGATACATCAATGTCACACATTTATTTAGCAATTGGTTCATTAATTCTGTATCTGCGTAAAGGCTTCTTTTCAAAATTTACAGGGCATTCTTTAGTCGGTTCGAATTATTGCAGGCATATGTGTGGTAAATATATTCATGAATTGTGGGAAACGATCATATTACTTCTTCATATTTAGGAATGCCCGTGACTGTGTTTAGTTATGGAAAGTAAATAGAGTTGACCCCAACTTTTAGAATTGTATCATGAAGCTGTTGCCTGTTTGGCATCATTTTTGTTTCTTATTTTTGTTTTTATTTTTATTTTTATTTATTTTTTGTTTTTGAAAAAATGTTTGGTTGGTATAATTTTCAGATGTTTTTATTATTGTTATTTTTTAAAACAAATTAATTTATTTATAAAAACACTTGAACTTCCTAAAAGATGTTTTGAATGTTTTTTAGTTATGGAAAGTAAATAGAGTTGACCCCAACTTTTAGAAATGTATCGTGAAGCTGTTGTCTGTTTGGCATCATTTTTGTTTCTTATTTTTGTTTTTATTTTTATTTTTATTTTTATTTATTTTTTATTTTTTGAAAATATGTTTGACTGGTATAATTTTCAGATGTTTTTATTATTGTTATTTTTTAAAACAAATTAATTTATTTATAAAGACACTTAAACTTCCTGAAAGTTGTTTCGAATGGTTTTTAAAGCAACGAGCTTATTCAAACATGTTTTAATTTAAATCAAAATATAAGCAAAATAAATTACAAAAAAATGATCCCGAACACCCCTAAAGTTGGCATGTTTTGTTTCCTTAAATTTTGAGATCTGGAGTTACAAGATGTTCTAAGAATTAGTGAAGTGATTTAGGGTATGTGTTAAACACTCATCCAAGATATAGCTAGGCTAAAATCCTTTTAAAATTTTAGGGAATTTACTTACCCTTCAAGTCACATTCTTTCCTCCTCTTTTATTCTCTCTCAAATTATTCTTTCTTTTTGAAATAATTTGGAAAAGATATTCAGTAAATAGGCGAAATGAAGAATTACTTGTTTTATGTTTTACCATGAAGTTACATTAAACCTTAATTCTATCATTTTAGGTTTTGGTCTCTCTTATTTTAGTCTTATCCAGTTCTTTCTTTCAATGAATTCAGTATATCTCATTCTCGCATTTTAGATTGACAAAAGAGGTAGGGGGTGGTGAGGTGAGATGGTGTCGGGGTTGGAGAGTAAGTTGATTGATTAATATCGTTTTTTGTTGACAAGAAGTGCACCAGAAAGTAGATCCTCTTCTTTAAAGCATCTTGTACGCTAGGGAGAAATTGTTAGGAGGATTGTTGGTGGCTGAGAGACAAATTAGTGGTATTTTTTTCTCCTTTTTTGAACCATCTCATGGTTATGTATGGAATGGTAGTTGACTAAAGGTGAGATGGAATTGTGGATTCAATTATTAGTGTAAATTTTGTTGGTATTTGTTGATGAATTAATGCTTAGGTTCTAGAGTTTTTGATGCAATTAAAGAATGCAAGATAATATTAAGGAACTCAAATATAGAAGTCATAGATCCAAAGACAAATTAAACGAAAGTTTGTCTTCTTTTGATGCAAACTAGAAAATATCATTAAGTCATGCCAAACATTAATTTAATGATTGATTAAATTATGAGATTCAATGATAAAATTATTTAATTACTTACTTTTTTTTGTTTATTTTCTTAATTATTTATTTCAAGCTAAAAAGAGTCGAGCTTGTTCAAACAAGAAATTTATTTGTGTTTGACTCGTTTAATGTTGAGCTTAAAATATATATTTGTGTTCTTCTTGCTTACGAAACAAACAATTCCAACATAAACTCATCATCAAGCCGAACATGAGCTATTTGACGAGCTTTTTTTTGAAAGCTCTAATCATTGGGCTGTAAGTATTTGGATAATCCAAGGGCCCTCATATTTTTCGAAACTGCTTTTAGTGCAATTCCTTGTATTAAATGTAGGTTTGGCTGCAGCTCTTGGAAGATCCAAGGGCTACAACCCATGGATGATCTAAGGGCTGCAGCCCAAACACTTGTGGAATCACCTGTACTCATCGGTTACTCCCTAGGTTTTATTATTTTTGTAATTGTAAACCGTTTCATCGATTGTTTAATAGTTTAATTTTTTAATGATTAGGATCAAAGTTATGTGTGACATTCCTTATTCCTCATATTACTGACGTCCTAATTTTATCATCTTCGTAATAATACCATTAGAGAGAGGCAGGAAATAAATTTTCATATTTATTTAAGGTGTAATGAGTTAATCTGTTACAAATCGGTAGGCGATCCCTCCCAAATCCTACAATTCCAAAGATAATAAATCTCTCCCAAATACTAACCCTAAGACTCCAGACGACAATCTCATGCATAACTAACTCTAAACATATTAGCCTTATTTATACTACTACTACTACTACTACTAATAATAATAGACTAAATTTCCTTAGGCTAATAAAAGAAAAAATTGCCCTTATGCACAGGCGTAACAAAAATCTTCTCCTAAAGAAGCACCTTGTCTTCAAGGTGGATAAATTAAAACTGTTGTTGGGTCAAACTAACCTGCCTCGTCACACATTTGAAAACGTGTAATACCCCAATCTTTGCAACTGTGTTCTTGGGTAAAATTTTCATCACACTGAAAACATAACCATTTTGCTCGCTTCTTTCGAATCTCTGTCTATGTAAAGTGTTTGTTGCTCTCGTTCGTGACTCGTTATTCATGTCCCGGGGAGCCTTCCTTTGGACTTAGACTGTTTGAATTTTTGGTATATCGTGCTTGTAACAGTTCAATATAATTACCCCCGCGTGTTGCTCCTATTGGCCCGTTTCATTGCATTTTTATCTTCAGTCAACTGTGTCGGTGCTATAATGTCTCCCAAGCCCATGGTCTCAACAGACGAAGTGCTACTTGTATGTCAGGCTTTAGATCCTTCAAGAAATTTCCCTTCAATTCTGCTTCAAAAGTCCCTCTAGCTGTCCCGACAATAGCTTGAATGTCCTTTATATTCCACGACAATACTCTTTTGAGTTAAGACAAAAAATTGCTCGTATAGGTCTCCTTTCTGAATGACTCGGGAAAGTTTTAACAAACACTCCGTAAAATTTTCCCTCCAGACATAATACTGCCGCCGTGAGTTTCTCCTCCCCATTTAGTCCATTCACCACGAAATATTGCTCTACCCGGTACACCCACCTATGTGTGTCTTCCCTCTCGAAGATCGACATCTTCAACTTCCTAATCCTAACATTTCCACCTCAACTTTCTCTTCCTCCGACGTTGCTCCCAATGTATCTAGGGTAAAACTCTCTCACTTGTTCATAGTCATATCCTATCTTGGTTTTGCTTTCTTTTTTCTTTGTGCTCCTCCATACTCTTTGCATAACCCCTTCTCCATGTTCGGTTCAATCCCCTCAACCAGAAATCTCTAATCTACCCCCCAGGAGCCCTAGGAGGGGGTTCTTGATGGTGGATGCTTTCCTCATGTTCCTTTTGTCGATCTCTTTTCCTTTCAATTTAGTCAAGGATTCTCCGGTCAATCCTTTATTAGTGTTTGCAAAATGAATCGTTGTCGGGATCTTAGATTGCATCTCAATAAACTTTCTCTTCGTATCTTTCAAGCTCTCAAATCGGCCCTCAAACCGATTTTCTATGTAGGAAAATGTTTCTTCTATGGTTGAGAATCTTTCCTCCATCCTAACTTTATGTTGTCTTCCTCTTCTTCTTCCAATCTTTCATTCAAGTCATCCACTTTCCTTGTTGCCATTTCTCCTAGTACGTTTTCGAACGAACAACTATTGTACTTTGGAATCACGTCAATCACTTTGGCTTCCCTGATAGCCGGAATCTTGTCCTCTACCAATTCGATTGTATCTGTACAATGAGCTCTACCTCTTATCGTCGTCCCATAAGATTGGAGGGGGATGGGAAGAGTCGGAGATGGAAGAAAGTGGAGAAGTTTTGGTAAACATTGTACGCGATCTTAATGCGGCTGTATCACCTCTTCCCAACGAGCTCTTATTGCTACTGTATTGATACGCAGTCGTTCGTTGGAACAAGGTCTTATCACAATTTTATCAAGGTGCAGTACATGGCGAGGCGACCGTAACAGTCATAGAGGCACCTGTATGTCGCGATTCTGTGCGTGGTTCGGTGTCAATGTGTTGCGACAAAGAAACTTGTACAGTGCGATCCCTTGTGTACACAGCTATCCTTCTTTTGTTTTTCAGATCGAATGCTTTAATGCCATTTGATACAAATCACACCATGATTTTCCACATAGAAATCAGGGCAACAAATATTTTATTTCACGAACACCAAACAAGACAATTAAAATGCACAAGGATAAATATAAGAACCTACAAAGTGGTAGGCGATCTCTTTCAAATCCTATAATTCAAGAGTTAGAAAATATCTCCCATATCCTAATCCTAAGTAAACTAAAGATGACAGTCTCATGCATAACCCTAACCCTAAACATAATAGTCCTATAATAATAATAATAATAATAATAATAATAATAATAATAATAATAATAATAATAAAGACAAAATTGCCCTTAGACTAATAAAAAATAAAATTGCATAATTATCTGCTCACATAATCTTATTTATTTGCTAATGAAGTTATTTGAAATGCGCGTGCAAATCTATTGTTTAGAATGCATATCTGAATTGATTAGTTCATTCAATCACGGGGTAAACAGGGGTCAGTGAAATCAAGTAAAAATGTTTAAAATTATTTAACATTGCTTTATCTGATGGTTATTTGGATGACAATGTTTTAGTCGAGCTAACTAGATAACAAAACAAGAAAAGAAATATAAGATTTTGAAGGAAACTGAGATTTTATTTACTGCATCCGAGACTTTTTGTGTACATTATATTTTTAATATTATGCATTTGATCTTGTGATTCATATATCTAATGAAACGAACAATGAATGATTACGTAGGAAATGACTCCACCTAATTAGATGGAGATATATGAGTTGGATTATATCCATTTGATAGATAGAGCCGTTTACTATTGCTCATATTTCAATGTCTTATTAATTTTGAAGAGACAGATTACATCCATTTGATAGATAGAGCCGTTTATCATTGCTCATATTTCAATGTCTTGTAAACTTTGAATGACTATATTCAAAATAGTTGAAGATAACTTCTAACAACATTTTTAATAATATCAATGACTTTTATCTACTTCAAATCTTGTTCATTTAAAAATGATGATGAATGGTAAAAGATGTATGAGAAATAGTGGTTCTATCATTCTAAATTTATTTATACTCCTTAGCTCCTATATAGATAGATAGATAGATAAGCTACTATTTTTTTAGTGGAATAAGAGTCACTATCCTCACATATTCCATCTAATATTTGATTGACTTGGATTTAAATTAGCTAGAGGATAACTTTTGGTTCTTTGTTATAATGTTAATGTCTTTTAGCAGGTTCAAATCTGATATCATTCAAATATTTGCATGAGAGATGAGGGCCGTGAGGATAAAAATGCTCATATACTTTTAGGAAGATCTACATGCATACCACTCAACTTCTATGTATTTACATATTTAACACCAAAACTTCAATTTTGACATACATTCCACTTTACCTATGAATTTGGTTGTGTATATATATAAATGCCACATCCTTTCTATCTAATTCATTGATAAGTGCATTGGGACAATTCTGATTATTGTTAGTGATATTATGCCAAATCAAGTTGATCTTACGTAGTTCTCAAGGAATGAGGACTGTAACCAGGATTTACAAAATCAATCCCAGAAAGAATACATAGCACCTGAAACATTGCTATTTACAAATTTAGCACCCTCATTCATCCATTTTTCAGATTCTCACTCAAATATCATAATTCATGATAAAAACCCAACCCATGTTTTTAATTTCTATCAAATTCTCAATCGTTTGGTTGCGGCACACCTAAATACATCAGCTATATTTCAAAATATCACCTGGGTGCTGGCTTATGTAAATAAGCACTGTTTCAGGTGTTATGTATGTAATTATCCCCTTTTTTATTGATTCATATCCACTTAACAAAAGTTACTGCTCTAACTCTATTCTATTTTTGCAGGCTATCATTGAGAGAATGGGTGAACTAGAAAAGCAAGAATAAGGTTTGTGAGCATTAATTTTTTGGCCGCTCGTCTAAATTCTCTCCATTTACCACATGATTTATCTATTTTGAAATCATAAGACTGCAATCTCCAATCATATGCTTGACTACGAGATTTTTAACAGCACTCTTTTAGGTCTATAGAATATTCTGTATTCTATACTGCCAAAGAATTTGAAACGATGTATGTTTTGTGAAATTTACATATATGCCTTGCAATTCTTGCAATTCTTATATATTTACATATCTTTACACCTAAAGTTTGATATTTACACGTCTAACTTATTTTATCGAGCTAAATTCACAGCTCTATTTCGTGGTTGTAAAGCTGCAGTGGAAAATAAACTTTTTAGAAAGGTGCAATCAGTTTTCTTTCAAACAAACAGATATCATCTTTCTTACCGCCATCACATTTTAACTATTTAGGCTGAAAAACATAATTTCTCATCACATAAATTTCTAGAAAAGAACAAGAAAATAGTTCAGATAAAATTATGGTGACGGTCTGAAACATAAAGATCATAGAAAGTTGTGCCAAACAAATCCTTAAAAAGCTGTAAAAAATGAAGTTAAAATTGGGCGAAATAAAATGGTGGATTTAGCTCATGTTGAAGAAAGAAAAGACTATTTAATTATTCAAATCAAAGATAAAATCGTATTTGAAGCCAACACATAAAAGTTAGTGGAAATTTTGTTTACCTAGAATTAAAAATCAGAGATAATTATATAAATATCACTCCGAGCATTTATATTTATGAGAATATCACTCACATTATTATTATTTTTTTAATATCAAACTCATATATTTATGCTGACTTCTACCATATTGCTCAAAATTAATGATTGATGGATGAAATACGGCCAACCATAAGTAGTTAATATTAGGTTAAAGAAGGCGGCTTGATATTTGGTAAGATGGCTCTTAAGGGAGCCATTATTTCATACGGAGACCGCACGCATCTCCTCCTAATATCCATCCAGTATCCTCCAATATTCACCAATACTCACCTAATAGCCAATACCCAACATCCAATACACATCCATACCCATCCATACCCATCTATATCCATCCAGTACCCAAAAAATCCGCACCCAACGTTGCATACGTGCTCCGGATGGAATAATTCGCCCTCTTTTAAGGACATGGGAATATACTAATTGCATTCCTAATGGTTTTTACTATTGTCAATGGAAGCCAAAGTTTTAAAAATTAGAGTAAACATTGAATACATATTGAGAGATTCAAACGGTATAATAAATATGAATTTTGTTTATAATAATTTAAATGTGTAATAATAATTAGTAATATATTTTTTTTATAAACATACCATATAAGAATCTAATTTTAGATAATTTCGCTTTTAAATATTCAACTCATTTCATTTTTAAATTTGAATATGATTATAAATCCAAACTTTATTTTGAATCATCAATCACATGATCTACCGAACAAGTAGGTCTAGTTTAATTTTTAAAACCACAATCAACGCCCCAAACATACATACAATAAAAATCTATTAAAATAACTTAAAAATTAATTTTTAAAAAATAGAAATATGTTATCTTAACATTAATATAATTAATTTTATATAATTAATTAATTAAAATTTAATATTATTTAATACTTATGCAAATATATTTTCTGACTATTTTTATTATTATTAGAAATAAGTTCTATAGTTTAATTTATTGGGATGATACTTGCAATAATTATTAAATATTTATTAAATAAAAAATTTAGTTATTATCAAATATTTAAGTTTAAAAATCACCAAAAATTTTATTCAAGTTTAATGTGGGCAGCAAAATTTTTATTTTAACTTAAAGAGGAAATTTTTTTAATATATAATATAATAATAAGAATTTTAAATACTAAATACCAAAATTTTGCTTTTTTACAATTATGCCCCCAAAATAATTCATATTACATCAAGATACCCTAAACTTCTAAAAGGTGAAACACACTTTCTCATGCATCAGTAATGTGGTATATATGTAATAAAAATTGAAATTTAAGATTTAGATATGTAAATAAGCAAAAACTAAGAAGTTTACTCATAACAAAGAGAATTATAAAAGTGCCCCACTATGGTTAGCGGCAACATCTATTTATAGAGGTTGGATAAGCTTATTTGATGTGGTAGCGTTTTGAAAACGCATCAGACCTGTTTGGATAAATCGCATTTTGGCAGCTTATGCGTTTTCAAAACGCTGAAAACAATTTTCACACGCACACCTACGCAGGTGTCGTGGGCGAACTTCGTCTACGTCTGGATCGACTTTTCAAAAAAATAAAAAATTGTAATAAATGCTATACATGACATAGCTTATCAGTATATTATGTTTAATCAACTTATCAGCATATTGTTCAATAAGCTGCAGCTGCCTCAAACAGTTGAGACAATTTTGATGATAGTGCGTTCGTTTTCGCTGCTTTTTGTTATCATATTAGGCCTTCTGGTAATGTATTGGTTCATTAATCAATAAAATGTCATGAAAACAAGAAGATAATCTAAGTAATTATGATTGAAAATGTACACCAAACTAAGATCATTCATTCCATTCAATGCCAAAACTTACAAGTTTACATGATGCATGAAATCCCAAGTTATAAACGCCTAAGCTGCTTCAAATTCAAGTAGAACAACCACCCTTAAATCTACAACAATAACCATCACCCAAATTCTAAGAAGCTTTACATGCACACCACTCAATTCTTACGCATTCACATATCTAACACCCAAACTTCAATTTTTACATATATGCCGCGTTACCCATACAATAATAGTAGCATATGTAAACACCTAAATTCTATTGATATAGACAGCCATTACTATGTCTTCCTGAACCTCCAGCAGCTCAAAAAAGCAGATGTCACCTATCTTCAACCTGTTGCGATTAACGAAATCCTTCCAGCCTGAAGTAAACCCTACTGAACGAGCCTGAACGAGGCAATGAACCGGCCAAGCGCCCCCCGTCTCTGGAACTCGGAGAATAGCTCTACTGCTGCTTCGAGGAAGGTACTCAATTGCAAAGGCAATGGGGATGGTCTGCACGGTAAATATGAGAAGCAAGTTGCATTTACATTTGGAACCCACAATTCTTACATATATTTACATATTTAAAACCTGAAGTTTTATATTTACATCCATGACATTCAAATATTTAACAGAACGTTAACCGTACCACTATTATTAACATTTTAAAAGTGAAATATATCTTTTTACGTATAGGTTTATAACACCGAAGTGTTATAAATATAAATATCAAAATTGAGGTATCAAATATGTAAATAAATAGGAATAATCACATAGAGAACACCCAATACATTGATATTTACAAATTAAGCACTAAGATAATTTTTTTGAACTACTGAACTGATGTATTTACGCGTGCAACGATCAAAGTATTGAGAGTTTGATAAAAATGAAAAATATAGGTTGAGGTTTTTCCATGAATTTGCGCGAGAATTTGAAAAATGAATTACAGTGAAAAGGCGGACAATGCTGTTGCAAATTCTTGAATGAAACCATTTTGTTCTTCAATTGCAGAAGCCTTAGCCAAACTTAGAATTTCCGCCTGCAAGCACAACAGTAAATCCTTCCATTACCTTGGGATAGTTGCAGGGGATGGAATACATATGTAGAACTGAAATCATTGCCTTACAACAGAATCTCAGAATTTGTTATAACCGTGGGACAGGTCTCCAAACCGGATTGCTCGAGGGAATGGAAATGGTTTAGCCACTATGTGCAACCCTAACTGATTATTGCTTATCAGTGGTCTCAGCGGGACGGCAAGACAGAGAAGGGAGCGTAAAGCCACTTGACCGAAAGCTTAAGGAGAAATAAGGTCAAGATTGAGTGTTTCTCATCACAAACTTTCTTCGTTGCAAGAGCCTTTACTGGTTCTCCATGGAAAGATGTCGGTCTAGCAAAAACAATACGAGGATTTCAATTCATCCTTCCACAAGAATTAGGTGGTCTTCCTGAGCAGGCTTGGCGGGTATCATCGATGAAGCTACCTCAAAAGCTATGAAGGAGAGCAAATTGAAGAAATGACCTAAAATGTTTGACTATTGACGGAATGATTTGGGATTTCGAAGTAAAAGAGATTCTTTTATCTACTAATAGTGGACAATTTAGGGTATTACCAAACCATGCCCCTATTGCCACGTCTGTAGATATAGGTTTTTTGAGAATAAGGCTAAACACCGATGGTTAATAGTGGCTCTTATGGGCGGTTTTGCTAGAAGTAAGAATGAGATCGCCATTTTAGGAAATGGTGCAAAAAGAAAATTACTATGACATTGATCCACAAGAAGCTCGACAAACTCTTGGAATAGCTGAAGCTAACTTGAGTTGAGTTGAGGGTAAGAGACAAGCATCTGAGGCAAATCTAGCTCTCGGACGACCTAGGACACAAGTAGAAGCAGTCAAAATGATTTCCTCTTAGTATTCAATACAGTCAATCAAAATCAAAAGAATTATAATACACATGATATCTTGATTTCATAAATTGAACACAATGAAGTCTAGTGTTGATTAATCTGAGGATAGAACAAAAAAAAGAGGATGGAAAAATTCTTATATAACACGGAATCCGTTATATATGAATTTTGACCTACTATTAGATTTGAACCAATGACTCCTGCCTTATGAAAGCGATACTCATATTCATATAAAACAACCTCAACTCTCAATATAGCCTCCACTCTTTATCGGCACTTAAATGGCTCTGTTCAATGTCTCACGTTTACGCGCCAAATCTCTCACTTGTTGTTAACCGTCCATGTCAAGATATGCAAAATCCAACAAATATTCATAAACAAAAACTGAAGCGTGTTCTCTGATATCTTAAGCCAACTCTTCAATATGTTCTTCCGATTTACCGTGATAAATTACATCTACAAGCCTATTCTGATTTTTATTGGGCCGGTCTACAATAGGCAGTTGTACATTTCTTGAATCTACTCCAATTTCATGGATTGTAAAGAAACAATCCACTGTGGCCCATTCCTCTACCGAAGTTGAGTATAGAGCTTACAACTCTCTCTCTCTCTGTTATTTCCTTTACTGTTGTGCTTGCAGCTGGAAACTCCAAGTTCGGCTAAGGCTTCTGCAGTTGAAGAACAAGAAGGTTTCATTCAAGAATTTGCAACAGCATTGTCTAACCTTTTCATAAATAGAGTGGTTGATTTGTAAAAAGCAAGTTTCGGGCCGTCCATAAGTAATTGCCCCAAATATATAAGAATTGTGTGGCATTTATGTAAATTTTCCAAAAAATAAAAATAAAAGAAGAGGTAGGTTATACTATCGTTACTATTGATATTAATAATACAAAAATGAAGGAATCGGATACATACCACATAATTCTTGCTTGTATTTTAATATTTACAGCTATAATGGTCAAAATTTTGACATCACATCAAATATGCCACTAATATTAACTTATTAAAAATGAAATATGCCTTTACATATATATT
This sequence comes from Papilionanthe hookeriana x Papilionanthe teres, assembly GCA_022702705.1. NCBI lineage: Eukaryota > Viridiplantae > Streptophyta > Magnoliopsida > Asparagales > Orchidaceae > Papilionanthe > Papilionanthe hookeriana x Papilionanthe teres. The sequence goes on along the minus strand of CM040423.1, from coordinate 51,322,332 downwards.
GCTATGAACTTATGATATTTCGTGCGACTTAATCGCATATTTCATAAGAAAATTAGCACCAAAACCTTGAATAAGCTTTGAACTTACCATATAAAATCTTTTAACAATGCTGCAAGGCACCATGATTGATACAAAAGAAGGCTTATCTGTCTGAATTGATTCAGCAAAACTATGCAGTTTATTCTTATCTGCATCGGAAATTCCTGCCTTCCTTGAAACAATGAAGATGTTAGGACTACAACGCTTATCCAAAGTGACTTCACTGGAGGGATTCTGTATGGCTTTTATGATACATTTTTCTTCTTCTGAATAATCATAAAATAATGTTAATAAAAGTGCAAGTTCTGAATTTTACTTTTAAATTGATTCAAAAACATCAAGATGAATAATAAAATAAGATATTAAAAAATGATTCTCATTTGTTACACATTCATTAAAATAATGCAACAAATTTACAAAGAACCATAACTTGAGAGAGAGAGAAAGTGGTAATGAGTCCAACTTTTAAAGAAACTAAACATTAGAAGCAATGAACAACAGAAATCCTGAACTATGCTAACGATGGCAAACATTCATATAAAGATATTGGAAAGGGAAAAATCCATTCTTGATGTAAAAATTGTATTTCTATTGGAAAATAATGTTATTTTTTATGTTAACAACAATGCCAGACTTTCATGTCATTTTATAACGGAAATTCCATTTTTATAGTGCAATAATATGCTCGATTGTGTGGAAAATTGATTGGAAACAAAATAAAGCATCTTAAGATGCTAGATTCAAATGCCCACCAGTCCCGAGGAAAAAAAAAAATTTTAGAGGAAAGCTACCTTTTGCAGCTTTCATTTTCCTGGAACCAACTAAATGTTTCTTGCGCCTATAAATTCTCCTTGAATTCTTCCTCGCTCTGACATGAATCTCTTCCGAACTTCCTTTGGCTCTTGAGTTTTTGTGATGAACAGTTATAGGCTGAGCTTGGTTAGTATGTCTATAAGAGCTTCCATTGGAACTATGTCTGCCCCTTTTCAAAAAAGGTATATCACATAAACTATCAATAGGATCCCCTTTCTTTGCACAATGAGAAGCAGCTTTCTCACAGCCACTTTGCTCAAAAATCAAGACAAGAAAAGAAGAGCAACCATCATATTTGAACACCAATGTGTCATTTTCTTCAATTCCCTGAGCTTCTACAAAATATTTCCAACCACAATCGAGGACAACTCCATCGTTCGTCTTCTTTAGTTCAACGTGCCATATATCGCCACTTGGGACCTTCAACTCAACAGTTTCAAGTAGCTCGCCATTAAAGTGCTCAATAAACTTCTTCGGAATGATCTGTAAAAGGGTAAAACCATGATTGAGCATAAAGAAAGTGTTCACATTGAATAAGAACATCTATATGTTATAATCAATTCATATTCTATATTTCAAGTTTTTTACCGCACAACCATCTTATCATTTTCATTTATTTCCTCCTCACTTGGTTCTTCTTAGGAAAATTTACATTGGTAGCACACATTTCTTATATACTTACATTATCTCACACCTAAACTTTCATATTTATATACATAACACTTTGGTTCTTTAAATCTATGTGTGAAAATGTTACTTCACTTTAAAAAGGTGGTAATAATGCTATTTGTTTGTGTTATTGAACATTGAGTGTTGTGTGTAAATATGAAAGTATAAGTGTGAGATATGTAAATACATAAAAATTTAATGGTATGTATGTAAATGCCCATTTCTTTTATTTCTCACTAACTTAATTCTGAGTGTCTCCTTTGTTGAAAAACAATTGAACCCATAGATCATACAATCTACATACAATTAAGAAAAAATACTTGTAGTGTCCAAGATATTCTTTTATACCATTATTTTTCTAAGTACTATTTAACTTTAAAAAACTTATTAAAATTTCTTTTGTTGCTGAAAATTTCAATTAATTCAAATGCTGTCACAACTAAAAGAACCATTTTATTTACAAATAACATACATAAAAGTAACTCATTCTGAATATCTTTCATAAAGTGCCTAAAACTATTGAGATACAAATAAATGTCATGTTGATTCCTAACTTATTCTTTTTATATCTGAATTTTGTAATCACTTCACAACTACATCATATATTTTTCATATTACATATGCATTCACTTAATAGTTGTCGCGTAACATTTAATAAACATCTTCTTGTTAATTAACATCAAATCAATTATTATAATATTCAAACATATTCATTTAGATTGAATAAACAACATAAATGCACCTCTATTTTTATACATAAATGCAATTAATTTCTTTAGCATAAAATTATCCCCAAAATAGATTTTAAAAAAACAAAACCAATTGATATTAAAAAGAAATTTTAGCCCAAGTGTTATTGCTTTCTCCCATAATTTTATGGTGTGACTCAATATTTATTCTTAAAAAGTTGATAGCCTCTCAGTGTTTAAGATATTATCTGCACTTTTGTAAATCAAATAACTCTAACTTTTGCAATAATTCTCAAAATCTCGATAGATATCTCAACCGCCTAAAACTTAGTTTTTGTGCATCTTCTTTTATGTTAAACTAATTTCCCTCTGAAATCAATCTGTAATATAGTTATGGATTACATATTAGCCCCTCAAAAAAGAACTCTTTTCAAACAATGTCATTTGATAAATTCTCAATGTTGCATTTTCATCCACTTTTCATGTTTTTGAACTTTTAACTAATTTTAAATCAAATTTACTCTGATTCAATCTAACTTGATCAAATTTTTTCATTTGTTCAATCGCCTTGGCTGTGCTTTTGCATCTCTTTCCACCTAGGTTGGAACCAAACCAGATATACGAAGATTCGTGAGAGGGATATATATAAGAAAATCAAAATATGAATCTTCAGTGTATGACGGTAATGTAAGATATTAAGTTGTAATACATGTAAATCTTCTAAAATATTATCATTCACCAAGATTAAAGGTACCATGCATTTTGAGAAATCTCCAGTCATAGACTTAGAGAAATGCATCCTCCTTGGATTAACATGTCCCCAATAGAAATGTTCCTCAAATTTTCTACATTGCTCCTTCCACTTTTCACAGTACCTGCAGTCCTCCACCATTCTGAAACCCTGAACACTAAGCAGAATTTAGAGTTGAATCATTAAACTACTTTTTTTAACTAAAATGTGCAATCTTATAGCAGAAAAAAACTTTGAAAACTATTGTATAGAGATAAAAAAGAAAGCAAGAATACTAGAGGAATGGAATGGGTCAACTGAAGACACATCGAATGTAGTATGGTAAAATAAGTAAAAATGTGAATCTGTGACAAAAAAACTGGAACATTGAAGCTTCAAAAGAGCTTGAAGAACTCATAGAACACTGACATAACTAGTTCCTAAGAGAAATCGAAGGATCTGGTTCTTTACAAAATGTTACAGCAAAAAATGAACAAGAAGAGGAAAAGTATGGATTTCGGACATCTTCGACCCTGTATTTCAATGAGGGAGAACTTTAACCTAATCTAAAGAACAGAGCACGGCTATCAGTTCCTTCAGAACAAATAAAGCTGCCATTTTTTTCATTGTAAGTGGCTTCTTTGCTTCAGATGTCTTTGAAAAAGGATCATTTCTTGCAAATAATCGACGAAAGTTTAGAAGAAATTAAACAGAGAAAAAAAATAAAAAAACACTAAAGGTTGATCATTTGAACTTGCGCTCTCAAATGAAGATGAGAATCCATATAAAATGATTTACCTGCTCCAGCCTTCTGTGCGTGCTGTCTCTCTCAGCCTCTCCCTCCCTACGTTTCTTACAAGAAAATATAAAATAAAATAAAATGAGAGAAATAGTGTTGCTGCTTTGGCTGCAAAGGGGAAAGATGGTGAGGACTGAGGATGGCTGCAAAATATCCCCTTTTCCTTTTGATCTATATTCTTATTATGTAAAATATAAGTCGAGATGCAGAGACTTTTGAGCAACATTGTCAGCCTCGCACTTTCCAACTTCTTCTCCATTATGTAGCAATCTCATAACTACTATGCATTAAAGCACTATAGGGACCATTCGTATATGGAGGATATTCCAATTTTTATTTTTTATTCCTTATTAGTGATATTATATTTTTGATTATTTAGACTCGAATGCATTCATTGTCAGTAGTATCGGGTAAGGGAGTGAATACTGTGTGTCTCAAGTGTATGTGCAAACCGTGGTATTCGGGTAATTGGGGTGGTATCGTATTTTAATACCACCACAATACCATTAACACCTTCCCAATACCATGCCAATATCATCGATTCACGCATGATCAGCATTTATCTCATCCTCACGTAATATTTTTCCAAGTAAGAGTGTCAAATCGGATTCACAAGTCAAGTTTAGGTATGACTTGATTGACCTGACCCGAATACGACCCGCCTTCAACCCAACAACCCGAACATGACTCTTATAACTCGTTTAACATAAGATATAATAGTTATTTAGGTCAAAATTGAGTTAAATTTGGGTCAATTTTGAGTTAATCTCACATCAAACTCGGGTTGGATGGTCAATTTATTGTTAATTTAGACTCGAACACTACACAAAAATTTTGTAACAATACAAACCTGGATTTTTTGAATAGGGTTCAAATCGAGTTAGTGTGTCAAATCAATTTTTGACACCCCGATCTCAGGTTCTACTGGGACTGTGATTAAAGTATAACTTTTGATTTTAGATATAAACAAGATATAAGTTATAATAGAACTTTTGAGCTTTATTCGTACACTAAAATTTAAACCCTAAAACATATAAGGCATATAAAAGCTGTTCCAATCTAATCAATCCATGTTAAATCAACTTTAAACCATGCTTATACCAAGTTCAACTAATATTCGAGGAATGGTTGAAACTTGCTTGAGTCATGCTAATATTCGTTAGTACTATCACCTTTTGTTTTGTGATCGTTATCTTAAATGAAAGTAATCAATCCAAGTTAATTTATGCATGTATCCAACATAATCATGCATGTAGAGATGCCCAACACTACTAGGTCATAAATGGAATGTGGAGTGTAATGGATAAAATTTTTAGACATTTTGAATGTTTTATCATCTTGGAAGGATTTAGAAAATTATAACTTTATTGAAAATGAATAAAAATTTAGAATTTTACATATTTTAAGAGTGAAGTCAAGAGTTTGGCAATTTAGAGTGATGTAGGTGAATATGATAAATATAATGTTTAGGTAAGGGAAACTAAGTAGGAAGTGAGCTAATTTATCAGTCTTAAGAGAATGGAACATTTACTTGAGCACAAGAGGAAATATGTAATTGTGTTATTTTATAATTGTTGTAATTATACTACGTATCAAAGTAAAATTCTACTTTATTATATTCGTGATTTTATTCTCGTATATCAAAGTTATAATCTTTTTTGTTAAGTTGTTATTGAACTATGTTGTTCCAAAGTTAGAGTTTATTGCGTCATAATTATTATGATTGTATTCGATTGAGTTAGTGTGTTGTGGTTTAACTTATTTCAATCATATTCATATCATAGTTCGAAAATGATTTGAAAATTATTTATTCTTAGTCCAAATATGATTTGAATATTATTTAAATGTAGTTTGACAATTGTACAAGTTTAATATAGGTTTAATTGGTCCAAATGATATTTGAATCTTGATTTAAGGGTATTAAAATATTAATTTTATTCCAAATTTAAAGTTTATCATACATGAATCTATGTTGCGATAGTTTTACACATCAACTATTATCTTATAATGAACATGAAAATGAGATCTACATGCATATGCATACATTATAATAATGATAAGACTTACAATTCCATAAATTGTCTAAGAAACTAATAAAAATAATTTGTGCTTGAAGAATAGAAGTGTGTGTTTATCCTTTAATAAAAACAATTATTTACCTCAAGATGAATAATACGCAAGCCCGGATGTGAAAAGTGGAGGGTTGCGTTAGGTAGTCGACAGCCAGCGTAAAACTTGTCGAAAAAAAATCATGACATGAATCCTTTTGATCATTGTGTAAGTGCTAGGGCGTCCCCAGAAGCGACGCGCTGTATGGCTCGAATACGATGGAAAGTGTGCGAGGGCCGCTACACGGCGCCGGGTGTAGTGTCGAGTAAGCGAGGTTCCCACATTACGGACGGATGCGGGTAAAGAAGTTAGTCCGTGATACTAGTATTAGGATATGATCTCGGAATATAGGTACTCTCGATGGTAAACTAATGGAATTGGTTGATATTATGATCCATAGAAAGATAAATATCCTATGTATTCAAGAAACTAAATGGGTTGGAGAAAAAGCTAAGGAGATTGATAACTTAGGTTTTAAACTATGGTATTACAGTAAGAGTCGTACTTAGAAATGGTGTAGGTGTAATTATAGATAAGAGTTTGAAAGATAATGTTGTCAAAATTAATAGAGTTGGAGATAGAATTATAACACTTAAGATTATTATTGATACTTAAGATTTTTAATATTATAAGTGCTTTATGCTCCTCAAGTTGGTTTAGATATAGGCTCTAAAGATAAATTTCGGAATGATTTAGAAGACTTAATACAATTGATACTCCTCGAAGAAAAAATTTTTGTTGGAGGAGATTTAAATGGACATGTCGGTAGAGTGGTTGAAGATTTCGAAATATTCATGGTAGGCTACGGTTATGGAGCGATTAATGAAGAAGGTAGAGCAATTTTAGATTTTGCTTTAGCGTATGATATGATTATTACTAATACTTTATTCGAGAAAGAGATGAACATCTTATTACTTATAAGAATGGATCTAATAAAACACAAATTGATTATTTTCTTATGAGAAGAAGAGATCGTCGAGATTGTAAGGATTGTAAGGTTATTCCAAGTGAGCGATTAAGTACCCGACATCGATTATTAGTTGTAGATTTTAAGATGAAGAGTTGTAAAATAAAGAATACTAGGATTCGACATCGTAGAATAAGATGAGGGCACCTAAAAGACACAAATAAAATTATTTTTATGAGTAAAATTCAAGATTTAAATATTTGGGATGTTCAATGAAGACATGAATATTATGTAGGAAAAATTAACTAATACTATTAAACAAGTGATTAAAGATGTACTTGGAGAATCAAAAGAAAAAGTTTCTATAAATAAAAATAGTTGGTGGTGGAATAATAATGTACAAGAAAAGATAAAATATAAGAAGTTATGTTATAAAAATTGGTTTAAATGTAAAAGCGTAGAGAACTGGGAAAATTATAAAACGGTCGCGTGAGAGTGTAAAAGAATAATCTGTGACACTAAAAATTCTAGCTTTTAGTGATCTTTATAACATGTTAGATACTTAAGGAAGGTGAAAAATATATGTATAAAGCTAGCCAAACAAAGAGAAAAGAAAAGTAAAGATTTAACTCAAGTAAAGTGTATTAAAGATGAAAATCGAAAAGTCTTTTCTTAGAAAAAGATATGCAACATAGGTGGGTGAGTTATTTTGATAAACTTTTTAATGATGATCGTTGAAAGTACGATTGACCTTAGTGATCTTAATATCGTTAATAATAATAAAATTTTTCATTTTTACCGTCGCATTAGTAAAAAAGAAGTTATTGAGGCTTTAAAGAAAACCAAGGGGGGAAAGTCTGTAGGACCTGATGATATCTCAATTGAAGTGTGGAAATGTTTAGGTGATTTGGGAGTTTCTGGCTTACTAAACTTTTTAATATTATTTTAAAAACTAAAAGGATGCCCGAGGAGTGGAGAAAGAGCATTTTGGTCCCCATTTTTAAGAATAAAGGAGATGCACAAGAGTGTGCAAATTATAGAGGAATTAAATTGATGTGTCATACTTTAAAATTATGGGAGAGGGTAATTGAACATAGGTTAAGACGTATTACAAAGATTTCTCATAATCAATTTGGATTTATGCCGGACAGGTCTACCATGGAAGCTATACATTTATTGAGAGGTTTGATGGAGAAGTACAGAGATAACAAGGAGGATCTACATTTGATTTTTATTGATTTAGAAAAAGCTTACGATAAGGTTCCTAGAGATGTTCTTTGGAGAGTCCTTGAGAAGAAAGGTGTTGATATGAGTTATATTCAAGTAATTAAAGATATGTATGCTAGAGCTCGTTACATGTGTTCGAACCGAAGGAGGATTGACCAAGTATTTTACTATTTCGTTGGTTTACATCAAGGATCGGCTTTAAGCCCATATCTTTTGCTTTATTTATGGATGGTCTTACTCGGGCATTTACAAGAGGATGTACCTTGGTGTATGCTTTTTGCTGATGATATCCTCCTTGTGGATAAGACAAGAGAAAAAGTCCAGGAAAAACTTGAATTATGGAGGTCTACATTAGAGTCTAAAGGTCTTCGTTTGAGTAAAACTAAAACTGAATACATGGAATGTAATTTTAGTAATCGTAGGTCTAGTGACAGCGAGTGTAACTTTGGGTGATCAAATTATTAAAAGGTGTGAACGATTTAGATATCTCGGGTCCATTGTTCAAAGCGATGGTGATATAGATGGGGATGTTAATAGTAGAATTCAGAGTTGGTTGGTTGAAGTGGAGGAATGCGTCCGGCCTATTGTGTGATAGAAAAGTTCCGCTTAGACCGAAAGGAAAATTTTATAAGATGGTGGTGAGACCTTCAATGCTCTATGGTGCTGAATGTTGGCCTTTAAAAGAGAAGCATAATGTTAAGTTAAGTGTTGCCGAGATGAGAATGATTAGGTGGATGAGTGGTTTTACACTTAGAGACAAAATGTGAAATGAATATATCCGTAAAAGGGTTGGAGTTGCTCCAGTGACGGATAAAATTAGAGAGAGTCGCCTTAGATGGTTTGGTCACATTAAACGTCGATCACCTGATGATCCGATTAGGAGAGTAGATGTTTTAAATACAACTTATGTTAAGAAAGGCAGAGGCAGACCTAGGAAAACTTGGGCTTATTGCATAAAAAATGATCTTAATTTATTAGAATTAAACGAAAATTTGACACTTAATAGGACGCAATGGAGAAAAAGGATTCATGTAGCCGACCCCACTTAGTGGGATTAAGGCTTTGTTGTTGTTGTTGTTGTAAGATGAATAATACGCGATTCTCAATCTATTTAAGATATAATCAACAATCTAAGATGGAATTTCGCTAAATGATCTTGAACCCAAAAACCTAATTAAACTTTAAAAGAAATAAAAGAATAATACAGGATAACATGACATACTCTACCTGCCTCACTCTATAAAATCTTAGGTGCATGCATTAAGATTCATCCTTATTTAAACCTCAAGCACATGTTACTCTTAAATCAACCAAATTTAATTATTATCATGAATATGAGTATGCCTTATATTATTAAGTTTATTCCCATGAATAAATTCAAAAAATTCACTAAATTCATAATACCCACATACAAATCTAAGCAAGGGGCATTAATGCATCAGCTTAATCTAAAATAAAATTAATAAGAAGTTGAACTATTCTTACAAATTCGAGCAAGTATGATGGCATGACAAAGTTTGAAAGAACACCTTAGAAGAAGAAACAAGAAAAGGGAGGCTTCTTGTTGAGAAATTAGGGCGAAGAAGAACGCAAGAATCGACACAAATCCAGAAGAAAACACAGAGATTTAATGAGGTTTGACAAAGATGCTTATGTCCTCGGGAACAGAGCAGCGTCTTTCCTTTGATTTTAGAAAAAAAATTACAAAATACCTAGAGTTACAAACAAGATACGTAATTATAAAATTACCCCTGTACCGTGCTGCGTGGGCGTTGCTCCAGCACCCCCAACTCACATAAGATAACCCCCCCGATTGGACTTTGCTCGCTCCGTTTCGCTCCAACATCTGTCCCTAATCTAGTATATGAGTCATACCTAACACTTCTGATTGCAGAATGAGATGAAGAAGACAATGCCACAAGAAGTTTGGCAACAACGTATGACTGTGTGAAGGAAGGTGGCTAGGATTTGGTAGATAGACAATTGCTCGACCTTAAGAGCATGTTATAGTTCTTACATGTCTTAGATCACATGTCGAAGTCATTGATGGAGGGTCGTGGAAGGGAGCAAAGTCAATGTATAGTTAAGCCTTTTCTGATTTGGTTTGATTTGCGACATGAGGGGTGGTTCGAGTGGAACATATAGGGGGAAAAATGAGGAGTGAGCTGAATCTTTTTCACCGTTTGTACTCACGATTTATAACTATTGTAATATAAAATAAAAATCAATCATTATTATAAAATGGCCCATGAATTGATAACACTATTGTATCAGCACTTAAAATATCATAGTAATAGCCTCAAAAGTCAATTTTTATATTAATTATATTTTGATCAAACAATATTATTGTTGTGTGCTAGGAGATTCACGGCGGTGGAATAATTATTTAGCCTCTTAGGGTTATACGAAAGTTCATCCCACACACAAATAATAAAAGTGATAGGTAGAGATGCCTGAATGTTTTATGTGAAAAACTCAAAATGAGATAAAACCACGGGGTCTAGCTCAGTCAGAATGATCGAATATAAGTTGATGATTATACGTACAGATCCTTATCTCGTAGGTGGGAAAGTGTTGAGAAGTTACTCAAAGTACAATCTTTGTATGCAGATGGACCCATTGTACAACGGTCATAGGTAAATATAGTTGGGCGTAGTTGTCTGAGACTTTGGTGCATCGTCTTTAAGGTATGTCGGGATGATGCACTATTCTATACGGTGCTTAGTTACTCCACAATGCTATAAGAGTAGAGCACAATTGACGACGACCAATGTCCTATGGTTGGCATTAGTTGAAGCTTGTAAGAGTTGGAAGTATACCCCTGTTTTCAGTCTAAAACAACGCTGGTAGTTGGCTCTTTCTTCTTCATTCGATTCTCGTCCTAACTCCAGGTCTTGGTGTTTCAGACCTCTTTCATAAATGGGGTAAGACTCTAGTATGGAGTATGAGAGTAGCATTTCCTTTGAATAAGAAAAAAATTTAGACCACTATATTGGATGGCACAAAGAGATTCTCATAATTGGATGACATTTTGTGGACATTCTAACGTTTTAATGATGATTGAATTAGGTCATCTCGAGCTCATTTAATTTGTTTCATCGATACATTTGATGAATATAAGCTTGTTAGATTTGAAATCAATTTGACTTTTTAATTGGCCACCGAAAGGTTCCAAAATTGGTATAATAGCTTGATTCAAGCTTGATCTGACTCGGATTAGATCCATTTTGGTGTCATTGGGTCCATTTCATCGAGTCAGTCGGTTTGCAAAAATTGGAGGTCCGGATGATTTTTAATTTGATTTTAAATATTTCTTACCTAGAAAATGCCTCTAGATTCATGTCCTATGATAAAAATTTGCTGGTGATGTATCAATTGCCCCAATTTGTGGGTGAAACACGAAGTGTTATGGTCAACCAACTATATGATATAGTAATAATAGGTGGGCTTAAAAAATATTCTTTATTTTTTTTTAATGCAAACTTTATTTAATTATACACCCGAAAAGAATGTCACAAATATCCTTTCAATATCAAAAAATAAACATAGTCTAAAACACTTGCACTAAATCAAATGACACAAACCAACTAGTACAGATCAACTGGTTAGTTACCTCTAGGAGTATTCTCTGATCAACAAAATAGGCCTTCTGTATATATCTAATTGTTTCAGTCTCCAGTATTAGAATTTGTATCCCAGCTCCGATTATGGGTGTTTTATTCAAAAATAATGCAAAATATATTTAAATAAAATATACATAATTGGAGCTTCGATACAAAATCTAATACTAGAAACTAAAACATTTAGATATTTGTGAAAAGTCTATTTTGTTCAGAGATCATTCCAAGAGGTAACGAACCATTTGATCTGTTCTAGTTGGTTTGTGTCATTTTGTTTAAGACAAAGTGTTTTACGCTATATTTTTTGTTGATATTGAAATGATATTTCCAACATTCTTTTTATGTATATAATGAAAAAATGTTGCATTAAAAAGAATCAAGAAATTTTTCTAAGCCCAATTGTTATTACTTTCTCCTATAGTATTATGGTGCAATTCAATATTTATTATTCCTCCTCTTCAATTCTAAACATATCATTCTTGATGAGTAAAACCAATATAAAATTGTAAAATTTCAACAGCCAATTAGTGTTTAGAGTTATTATCTGTGATTTTGTTAATTAAACAACTCTAATATTTCTAATAATTCTTCAAATCTCAATAGATATGTAAACAACGTATAACTTAAGTTTTATGCATCTTCTTTTGAGTTAAAATACTTTCACTCGTTCAAATTAATCAATGAATTATATTTTAGCCCCTCAAATAATGTCATTTGACAAAATTCTCAATGTTGTAATTTCATCTTTTCTGATTCTCAATGTTGATAATTCATTTGAAGTGTATTTGAAATTTGTTAGATTTGAGTGATTAACCAATTGTATATGGTCAATGCTGCCACCGACCAAATCTTGGTTGTGGCCTATCGTCATCCCATTTATGTTGTAAATTGTCTTCAACCCCATTATTTATAGTGGCCATAAAGAACATTTACTGATTTTAAAAAAAATTTATTTTTTGACTTAAATGGATTTAAGAATATCTTTTAAGATCATGAAATAAATTGTCTTCAAGTCTATTCTTTATAATGACTATAAATAGAACCTTAGAGGAATTTAATATCATTTAAGAAGTTTCTATATGCAATATTTCTTACTCCATAGAAATTATTACTATATCAAAAATATTAAAATATAGGATCTATAAAATTAAAATATTCATCTCTTCCAACCTAGAAGGAAAGTAAAATTTATTATTAGGTGTGATTTCCTTCCACCATTAATGACTACCTTTGTCTTCATTTGCTCAAAATGCTAAATGATCCCTATGGGGAGAAATCAAAGAACAATAACATTATTTTGTCAAGTCAATTCATGCTAAAATGACATCATTGTTGAAAAATGGAGAAAGTTGATTGAAATAATTAGAGCAAAATAGAATAAAAAACAAAAAGTATCAAAAAATAGAATTCAATAATTTTATACTAATGCTTGACAAAAAAGACAACAATATGATGCTAATGATTCCAACTGTGGTCCATGAGAGTGGCCGCTTTCGAATTGTGTAACATATTGATCTTCTTTCTTAGCTTTTATGAGAATTTTAATTAATTTTATGAAATAAATTTAATGGGATAAAATTTCAAGTTTATTTGTTGAAGTACATATTTGATTAAGATTGAATAGAATTAAAAAATTCTAGGGATAATTGCATACAAATCATCTAAAACATTGATATTTACAATTATCTACTAAGATGACTTTTTTTAGCTACCGGACTAATGTATTTATGCATGTCTCGATCAAACTATTCTTACAGTTCAGCGTAGAGGCAAGAGAGCTAATTGATTGTGAGAGATGCCTGAGGTTGGTAGACCGTCTCATCTATCTGAGTCGCATTTCTTGACATATTGTTTATAGTAAGTGTGGTAGGTCACTAGATGCATGATTCGAGGAAGGACTACTTGGATGCAGTGTATCAGATTTTAAGGAATCTAAAGAGTGCAAAAGCGGAAGAGGTTGATCGTCAGGAAAAATAGGCATTTAGGCAATGAGGACTACTCTAACTTTAATTGGACTAGCAGTGATGATACCAAGAGGTCCGCATCAGCATAGTGCATGTTCATGGGGTGCAATTTGTTCTCTTGTTAAAGCAAGAAGCAGTCAGAAGTTGCGTGGTCGATGACAGAGACAGAGTACATGGCCATGGCCTTATGAGTTGCCGAGATGTTATGGTTGGGAGCTCTATTGGTGGAGCACAAGGGGGACCAAAGAGCTCAAATGAAGTTGTGGTGCAAGAACAAGTCGGCAATCAACATTGCAAACAAACCAATACAACACGACAAATCCAAGCATGAGGAGATTGATAGGTTCTTTATCAAGGAAAAGCTGAATAGTGGACTACTGAAGATAAGTCATGTAGCTACTAGAGAGCAAGTAGCTGACTACCTCATCAAGGGACTTAGCTGAGTAAATCTATCTAGGTTGTGAAACAAGATGGGCTTAATGATATCTTTTGCCCATCTTTAGGGGAAGTATTGAGAATCTGATATAGCTTAGGGTTCTATTAAGTAATAGGGAATTTAGAGAAGTCTAAAGACTTATGTGCAAGGTTGTTCATTAATCAATAAACAAAATTTTCAGCATAATTACTTATTTAAAGACAATGGAAAGGAAAATTACATAATTAATGGAAAATTTGTATTTTTATAGGAAAACAAAGTTATTCTTAAAGGAAAATTGCATTTTTTTTATGGGAAAATAAGGAGCTTGAATGTGTAGCATATTTAATTGCACCATAATATTATCGGAGAAAGTAATAACAGGTGGAGTTAAAGAAACTTTTTGATTTTTTTTAATACAACCTTTTTTTAATTATTATATACATAACAGAATGCCACAAATATCATTCCAATAGTAATAATAAACATAGTCTAAAACACTTTGAACTAAACAATTGACACAAACAAACTAGTACAGATCAAAAGGTTAGACACCACTTGGAGCATTCTCTGATCAACAAAATAGGCCTTCAATGAATATCTAAATGTTTCAGTCTTCAGTATTATATTTTGTATCCAAGCTCCGATTATGGTTGTTTTATTGAAATCTGATGCAACATATATTTAAGTATAATAGACATAATCAGAGCTTGGATACAAAATCAAATACTGGAGGCTGGAACATTTAGATATTTATGAAAGACCTATTTTGTTCAGAGATCACTCCAAGAGGTAACGAACCATTTGATTTGTTTTGGTTGTTTTGTGTCACTTGCTTTAATGCAAAGTATTTTAGACTATATTTGGTGTTGATATTGAAATGATATTTATAACATTTTTTTTATGTGTATAATAAAAAAAATGCCGCATTAAAAAGAATCAAGAATTTTATCGAGGCCCACCTATAATTACTTTCTCCTATAGTATTATGGTGCAATTCAATATTTATTATTCTTCGGCTTCAATTCCAAACATATCTTTCTTAATGAGTAAAACTGATATAAAATTGTAAAAATTCAACAACCACTTAGTGTTTAGAGTATTATCTGCGATTTTTGTTAATTAAACAACTCTAATATTTCTAATAATTCTCCAAATTTCAATAGATGTTTAAACAACCTAAAACTTAAAATGTGTATGCATCTTCTTTTAAGTTAAACTAGCTTCACTCATTTAGATTAATCAACATTATACTTTTGGATTACATTTTCTCCACTCTTAGAAGAACTCTCAAACAATGTCCTTTGACAAATTCTTAATGTTGTCATTTCATCTTTTGTGATGCTTTTTGATTTTAAATAATTTCATAGCTAGTTTAATCTGATTCAATCTAACTTGATCAAAATCACCAAATTTTTATCATTTGTTTGATCAACTTGGCTATTTTCTGCATCAAAATATAAATGTTCAGTGCAGGATAGTAATGTAAAAATATCAAACATCGTCCAATTTCTTTGTATTTACATATCCATCACATAAACATTATTTCTTTTACATTTATACCGCTCATGTGTTTCATATCACATAAAAATAAAACTATTTTAACTTATGAAATATACCTTTTCATGCATCATGTAAGCACATAAGAAAAAAATGATATACATGTAAATCTTCTAATTATTATCATTCAATGTTATTAAATATACCAAATATTTTGAGAAACCTCTAGTTATAGACAGAGAAATGCATCCTCCATGGATTAACATCTCCAAGTAGAAATCTTCCTAAAAATAAAACGTAATTTAGAGTTTGGAATGCATGGGATTCCAAATTTTGATTCTTTGACTGATTGAAGAAGAAATTTAGTGTAATATTACAATAAATTTCAAATACAGTCGATACTTCATTTCAAGTGTATGTGAAATTTGTCAAATTTGAGTGATTAACCAATTGCAAATGGTGAGACCATCGTGATCACCGACTGCAATGTTGCCATCGACCACAACCTACTTGTTACCCACCATCATCCCAAACCCATTACTTATAGTGGCCATAAAGAACATTTACTGATTTAAACAAATTTAATTTTTGACTTAATTGGATTTAAGAAGTTTCTGTATGCAATATTTTCTTACTCCATAGAAATTATTACTATATCAAAAATATTAAAATATAGGATCTATAAAATTAATATATTCAACTCTTCCAACCTATAAGGAAAATAAAATTTATTATTAGGTGTGATTCCCTTCCACCATTAATGACTACCTTTGTCTTCATTTCCTAAAAAATGTTAAATGACCCCTATAGGGAGAAATCAAAGAACAATAACATTATTTTGTCAAGTCAATTCATGCTAATATGACATCACTGTTGAAAAATGGGGAAAGTTGATTGAAATAAATTGAGATAAATAGAATATAAAACAAAAAAGATCCAAAAAATAGAATATAAAACAAGAACATTATTTTGTCAAATACAATTTTGTATGCGCATTCTTGTGTACAAAAGATACTTTCAATCCAATCTAGAGCTCAGTTGCTCTTGATTCAATTTGGACCAATTTAAATTCAAATCCGTTCCAAACAAGCTCAAAAAGAGGAAATAGATATCGCTCTAACTCATAAACTCAATTTTAAAAATTTAAAGTTGGGCAATATTTTGGTGGAAAGTTGCCTGGCCACCCAACCACCCATGTTACACCCTAGTTTCAGAAGGTGATACACGGGCAATGTAGGGCGTGATGAAATGAATTAAGCATATTTTATAATCTTAAAAGAAAATTTTTAATGCAAGTAATAGTAGAAATAAATAATAAAATATCATTTTATTTCAAATATAAGAGCTCAAAATAATATAACTGATGGACATAATAAAAAAAAAACAACTGAAACAAATTGAAATAATAATAAGAAAACAACTGTCCAAAATCAAGAAGGAAAAAAGTGATAGCTAATGTAAAACTGAAAATATTAAATATAAAGTCTATAACCGGAAGATTTGCTCCTATGGAGAAGGTCAAATAAGTGCTTGAATATAATTTGCTATGCAAAAATATCAACGGATGAATTTGACAAGTCAAACATAGTAAATCACTACTACTTATGAAATCATAAAAGACAAAAAATTTACGCATGCATTATGAATAATAAATAGGGACAATTACTGTGCTACTTCTGTTGGCCTATTACGAAACTGCGTGTTATTACCCCCCTCTATCCTGCTCCTCCTCTCTCTCCTCTCTGCCCTAACTCCTCTCCCTAGTCGCGATGCTGGCCCTAGGAAACTCTTCTCCAACTCCCTTTTCTCCTCTCTCGCGTCTTTGCCTGAGGAAATTCCTCTCCATTGCTTAGCTCCCCTTGCTCCTCTCTCAAGTCTTTTCTACGAGTACTTGCTCCTCCTCGCGATGGGAAAATGACTTCACTGCCTTCCTTTTTGGTTCCCCTTGTTCTTCGTTTTCCTCTAGTAACTGTTACCCTCTCAGTTTTGCTTTTTTTGCACATTATCTTTTGTGGTTTGTGGCTTTAAGCCACATGGAAAATTATGGAAATTTATGGGCAATTTTGCTCTTTCCCGAGTTGTTGCTATGCTATATGGAAAATTATGAATATTTGCTTTGAAATGAGGGTAATTCCCGATTTCATTTATTTCTTTCTATGACTTTCGGTCGTTTGTGATCTGATCTTTGCGGTTTTGACTCTTAGTTCTTTGGAATTTTGGCCCTTTTATCTTTTTTATTTTGGTAATGCTCTATGAAATTTTGGCTATTTGTGAAATTGTTTGTGGTTTGTGGCTTTTCTCTATGGAGGAATTGAAGCATTTAATCTTCTTGTGATGATGTTTTTTGTTTGTGGCTTTTCTCTTTGAATGAATTAAATTATTAATTATTCTTGTGATAATGTTTGTTATTTGTGGCTTTCCTCTCTGGAGGAATTGAAGTATCTGGGTGGCTATTGGTGCTTGGCGGTCACTATCTATGTGGGTGGCTATTGGTGTTTTGCAGACATTCTCTTTCATGGGTTATTATTGGTGATTTGTGGCCTATGTAGGTTGCTATGTGGAGGTGTGGTGGTGGTGGTGGTGTGTTTGTGGTGTGGTGGTTTGGTTTGTTGGTGTGGAGCTTGTGGTAGTGTGTAGATGGGAGTGGTGATTGTTGTAGTGCTTATGGTGTGGTGGTGGTGGCATGTTAGTGTGATGGTGGTGTGTTGGGTTGATTGTGGTGGTTGTTGTAGTTTTTTTGTGATGGCGGTGGAGTATTGGGTTGGTTGCGGTGATTGTGGTAGTGTTGTTGTGGTGGTGTTGGTGTGTGCTGCTGGAAGTAGTGGTGGTGGTGTGTTTATGGTGTGATGGTGGTGGCTTTTTGTTGATGATGTGGTGGTGGTGATGTGTTGGTGTTAATTATGTGGTGGTGGTTGTGTATTGATGGTGTGGTGTGTGTAGATTGGAGTGGTGGTGGTGGTGTGATGGTGATGGTGTGATGGTGATGTTGTGTTGAGTTGGTTATGTTATTGTCGTGGTTGTGGTAGTGTTGTTGTGTATAGATGGTAGTGGTGGTAATGGTGTATTGTTGGTGTGATGGTGATGTTGTTGGTGGATGGAGTGGTGGTGAATTGTTTGTTCTTTAATGTTACTTTTCTATATGTAGGTTTTTAAAATGTTACTTTTTCTGTTTTCATGAAAAAAAATTATTTTATGCCATAAATTTATGTTGCTTATCTCTATTAATGCTGATATACATGATGGGCAAGACAAAAGAAATTGATTCGTCTGTCATGTGGGATAAAGAGATTAAGCTAATATTTTGTGATCTCAGCCTTAAAGAGGTGGATTTGGGAAATAGACCAACTACCCATTTTAGCATGGAGGGCTGATAAAATATAATAACAAATTTTAAGAAAAGCATGAGGAGGGGAATATGATAGGATGAAATTGAAAAACAAGTGGGATCAGTTAAAAAAGGACTAGAAAATATGGAAGAAGTTGAAGTGAGGATCCACGAGCTTGGGTGGGATCTGATAAAGCGAACCATTGATACTTTAGAGGAATGGTGGGCTGAGAGATTGGAGGTGAGAATTTATGAACATCATGTCCTTCACCATTTATATTGTTTGCAGTTACATCAACATATCAATCATTCATTAATTTGTAGGTTGTGTAAAATGCAAAAAACATTTAGATTTGACGGCATTGGCGCTGAGCTTGAAGAAAAGTTGGATTGTATGTTTGGTAGAGTCGTGACCACGAGAAATCATGCATGTGCCCCAAGTGAGAGATGGCCTGCTAGCAAAGATGAGCATGTTGATGCCGAGCAAACTATCTACTCCAATGAAGACCCCAACCCTAACCTTAATGAAGTTGAATCTACTAGTCGATCCAAACATCATGGGGATGAGAAAGTACAATTTTCATTGGAAACCAAACTTCAAACTTAGTTGCTTTATGCACCAATGACCCTAGCACATCACCAATGACCCTAGCACATCACAAGCAACTTATATTTAGCAAGTCATGCAGAAGAAACTCCAGAATTTTACGAGGAGGTGTCATTTTATTTATTCTCTATGATGTTGCCTAAAGACCTTACTAAGAGAGAGTTTTTTATTCCGATAGTCCCTGATCGTAGGGTCAATTACTTGCGCTATGTTCTTGATAATTGGGATGAATGAATTTAATTTTATTTTCCAGACTCTAGGTAATTTGAAGTTATTTATGTCTTAGCTGCATAAACAATGAATGGCATGAATAGAGAAACATGTAGAAAAGAATTTCAATAATGTTATGCTTAATGAGATATTCGATCTTATGGGTTCTTTTAGATAACCTATATATTGCTATTGGTTCTTGACACGTGTGAAATACCAATGAAGGCAACTGAGTTCATCTCCTTTTTCAGTCCATTTGAGGTTCTTCTGGAGGGTCTTTTTGGTGATATGCATATATGACACATACGAGCTCGGTATTACATGGTTTAAATGCAACCAAGAACCTATATTTTTTGTAAGGTCTACCGTATTCTTGTAGTGACAAATTCGTTGGTTTACACAATATTTTCTAAGACCTCTTTGTTTCATAAAACTTGAATTAAATATTTCTATGATTCTTTATTACTATTGTGGCACTTAAAACTTGCATATGTGGCACATACCGTAAAATGTTCTACAGTTTTGAGCATTCAGAAAGATGAGCTCGAGGATTTTCGGTACTTCCAGAGGATTGTACTGCCACTATGGATTACAATATTTATGCTTACTCTACGATAGCCACATAGCAATGGGAGACAATTTACAGCTGTCCAACGAAAAAAATAGAGAACTGTGACTTCTTAAGGTGGGCAGATTGGTTCGAGGATTCCACCGCTGATAATTATCAGGTGTGGAGAGTTTCGTTAGAGAAAGGATTATCTCATGACCAAATGTATTTTAAAAATAATATTATTGTATTATTAATTTTTATTTTAATAATCATTTTTTAATTTTGATCATTTACCCACTATTTTATGAGGTGTCTGTTATTATTTTGTAACATTCAAACTAGTTATTTGTTTTCAAGTATGAAATGCACTAGCAAGATTACTTTTATTATAAGCAAGACTATACTACAAAGACAAAAAATCATTTGTTCAAAAACGGTTGCATCACAGCTGCTGGAAAACTTTAAAAAACACAAACGATCAATTCCGCAGCAGTTTATTGGCACAGCAACTGCGCAACCAGTATTTAACAATCTATTGTCCCAATCACTAAGAGTTGGAATAAAGATGAACAATGAATAAACAAAAAGAAGTGAGCTTTTTTTTTTTCCCTTGACTTCAAATATATAACATAAAAGGAAGCAGAACTCAAAAGAGAGATCTTTGAAACGGGGCTTCACAAAATTATTACTTTACCGTCCATATGAAAACTGAGTAATCAACAACTAGTCATATCTGAAAATCCGAGTAAACAAAGTTGCAATTGTGGCAAATGTATAGATCTAACCATAACTTAAGGTGCGTTTGGGAGGCGAAATTTTTACATCCGGACGATGCGTACGTCGTCCAATAATATCACTCCCTCACCCCAAAAGTGTATGGGGTGAGGGCCCACTTTAATTTTTTTTTTTTTTTAAAAAAAATTCTGATTGGACGACGTACGCAGCTCTGCGTACGTCGTCCGGATGTAAAAATGGCACGTTTGGGAGAGCGTTTTCGCAGTGGTGGCGTTTTCAAAAACGCCACTAACTGTTTGAAAAATATGTTTAGATAGCGTTTCTAAAAACTCAGTTTGCAATTTTCTATTAAACGCAGATCGCAGGTAGAACCCTGCGATCCGCTTATTGTTCGAGCGAAAGACAAATTGGCCCTCTCGTTCACCTCGCCTCCTCCCAACCCGTCGCTTCATTGCCCTAAGTGCAACCGAAGGTTCACTTCTCGTCTGCATCCTACCGATCTCTCGCATCTCCTCTGCCTCATCCCCTCGCATTTCCCGCATCCTTGGAGAAAGGGCGGAGCACGCCACCTGCGCCGAAGAAACTACATATCTGTCGCTTGAGGGTAAGCCGAAAACTTGTCTGGCGAAGCAGTCTCCTCGATCCAGCCTTTGCTTCTTCGGCGAAATGGGAGGGGCGAAGCGGAAGGCGATTGTTTTCCAATAGGTCGTCCTGCTCCTCCGACAGGTTCGGTCACAAAGGCGATTGTTTTTCGCGAAATGGGAGGGATGAAGCGGAAGGGAAGGCGCAGGCGAGGCGAGGGTTTCCGAAGGACAGGAGGAGATGGGTTTAACTTTGTTTTAAATTTATTTTTTTATTAATTTAATTGATTAGTACTAATTAATTAAATAAATATTAATATAAAAATTAATTATAATTAGATAAATCAATATATAACTGCTTAACTAATAAGAAAATTTAAATTATATATTAATTTAATTAATTTAATAAAATTTTAGTGATTATTAATTAATATATTTAATATATAATCAATTGCTAATTAATTAACATTAAACTATAAGTTAATATAATCAGTTTCATAAAATTGTTATTGATGGCCAATCGATTTTATAAATATTTAATTGTTTATGTATAGGAGCATAATGATCATTCATTCACAAACAGCTGCAAATCAGCTGTTTTCCAAACATTCAAACCAATCAGACAGATAGATTATCCGGACAATCTGATCATCCTGATAATCTGGATAATCTGCACCTGCGCCAAACAGACCGTTAACCAAAGAAAAATCACTATCAAAATAGTTGCTCTGTAGTTCTTCATTGCCACTCTGCAGACCATATGAAAGTGAAAATGATGGCTCTTTCAGTATTTTGAGCGCTGATTAGCTTTCCTTCACCTAACCGATTCAACTCATCAACTGCTCCAACATTCTTGATCGTCTTCATAGTTCCTGCTGCTGCCGGCTTCAGTGGCAGTGAGATTATGAGCAGAAGCTTCACCAGAACCTTTCTGTAGGTTTGATTTCGTTGGTGCTGAACGAAATCCTACGGCCCCCCATTGCCTACAACGCCATCACTGCCTTCCAAACCGAAGAATCTGCCACAATTGAACCGGGAATTGTTTCCTTCCCTACTCCCTAATAATCGGAATTTCTCCTTCTGTTTCACTTTTAATGACGCTTTATTGAATCCCATTACACTTGCCTCCTCGAGGATTTCAGATGTTGAACCATTTTCATGGAAGTTTTGATGCTCAAAAGTGTCAGTTTTCCTTCCATCGAAAGAAGAGAGCTTCACCAGCTCCCCTTAGCAGTGCCATTATCTGGCTCTTCCTGAATCTCGCTGATATGAGGTTTATCTTCTTGGTTTTTGCAGATCATTTGAGACAGAGAAGACTGATGAATAGGAAGAGAGCAAATGGTTGCTCTTCTTCGAGAGAGACTAAAATGTAGCATAAGTCAACTTTAGGGAAGCCTTCTTTAGGGTTCTTCTTACCAGAAAATCATGATAGTACATTTTTTCTTTGTATCTACTTAACAGATGCATTTGCACTTGCAACGGTAGAATTATTGAGAATTAGAGATAAATAATGAAATAGTGTGCAAGTTCTGTAAATAGTATAATTGTTGAGAATTTTAGGGCAAAGAAAAACACAAATCAAAAAGAACACAGAGATTTAACGAGGTTCGACAAAAATGTCTACGTTCTCTAGAGCAGAGCGGCGACTTTATTTTCACTTTCAGAAAAAGAGTAAAAGATACGATAAACCCTAAGATTACACACACACACACACACACACACACAACCCCAGCCCACATAACAAAACTCCCCCGATTAGCTCGCATGCTCCACTCCAACATATATCTCTTATTTGATATATAAGTCATACCTAACGATAATGTTTAAGGTGGAATGTCTCTTAAGGCTTATTGTCTAATGCATAACTAATTAAGCAAAAAAAAAAAAAAAAAAGAAATCGTAGTGGAAGCCAGAGAGAAAGTTGACATTGAATTTGTCTTTTTCACAACAGACAAACCCTAGAAAGCCAAGAAAGAAGTTGAAGTTCTTCTTAGGTTTACATGAGCCAACAGGCTCTGAAAGTCTTCTGTCGCTCCATGTTCTATCTACCTGTTGATTGATTACAAAATTCATGTCAGAAATACAGATTTTATCTCTTGCATTTTTTTTAAAAATTTTTTTTGGTTTTTGTTGTAGCCTCTCTTTATCGTGATGATGGGATGTATAAATTAATATAGTTGACTTGTATGATAAAATTTTCATAAGGTATGATGAAAATTTTCTTTTAAGTTCAAAGAATTGATTAAATTATTAGTATTATGATATTTGGGCAAATCTTATATTAAAGAGAGAATGTTAAGAGAAATCAGTTAATGGTTTTAAGAAAGTTTATATAGACTTAAATATTCTTAAAAATATATGTTGGGATTATATAATAAATGTCTTCTAACTCATTCTTAAAGTCCTCTATAAATAGAGTCTTGGGGCGTGTTTGGGGCAGCGGTTCAGTGGCGGTGCGACATGGCACCGCACTTTATGTATTTGACAAACCTACGGTGGGAAGCAGTATTTGGAACTTAGCCTAGCTAAGTGTGGTGGTTGTCATAAAGCTGGGGTATGACATTTATGAATAATTATAGTA
Source organism: Papilionanthe hookeriana x Papilionanthe teres (assembly GCA_022702705.1). Classification (NCBI taxonomy): domain Eukaryota; kingdom Viridiplantae; phylum Streptophyta; class Magnoliopsida; order Asparagales; family Orchidaceae; genus Papilionanthe; species Papilionanthe hookeriana x Papilionanthe teres. Next base: position 51,298,262 of record CM040423.1, on the reverse strand, counting down.
ACCACCATAACTAATTAAATATTTTTTATATAGTTCTTCAAAGAGATGCACCGGCCTCAAATAAACCCTTAGAAGAATTTAATATCCTACCATAAAAATTTTTGTTTTCCTTTTTTTCTTACATTTTTTGTTACATTAAACGTCGATCATCTGATGATCTGATTAGGAGAGCAGATATTTTAGATTCGATTTATGTTAAGAAATGCAGAAATAAATCTAGGAAGACTAGGGCTTACTGTATAAAAAATGATCTTAATTTATTAGAATTAAATGAAAATATAACACTAAATCAGACGCAGCGGAGAAAAAGGATTCATGTAGCCGACCCCACTTAGTGGGATTAAGGCTTTGTTGTTGTTGTTGTCGTCATCGTCTCTCTCATCGACATCAAATTTTTGCTCGAAGATTTATCACCATTCTAATAAATATCACACCAAATCCATTTCATAAAGTTAATCAAAATTTTCATGACCAAAAAAGAAAAAAAAAATCAATATGTAGAAATTTTCAAAATTAAACACGCAAATGGGCCACCATTGGAATCATTAACATCAAATTGCTGCTTGTTTTTCAAACAAATGAGTATAATCAGCTGACCTAATTCTTAACCTATCTAGACTATCTCCCCTGTTGTTCCCCCATTGACATTATAATGCCATACAACCTATAATTTTCTAAACATACAGATCCACTGAATACTAATCTTTAATGAATACTAAGGTGATATGTTGAATTGATTAGTGGAAAAATAATGAATGAGATCTTATCAAACTATAAGATTCTCCACCTAATCTAATCAGATATTGAAGATTATTGTTATTATTTATGGATTGATGGAGACACATCAACAGCTTCTGCAGTATCTATAAAAAAGAGATGTGCCTTTCACCAATATAAATCTTTTTTTTTTTTTCAGAAAATTTACTCCATTTTCTGCATATCAGTTTATTTCATAGCAGTCGTTGGAGCATCTAGTAGTGCTTGAATCTGATTTGTAGATTGTCTGTTTAGGGCAGCTGCAATTTATTAAAAAGTTATTGAAAAATAATATGTTGTTCAAAAAGCTGCGATCGTTGACTATTATAATTTTTTTTTTGGAAAAAGCCATATCGCAGCTAAAAGGCTACTACGGCACTTAGTCAAGAACGGTGTGAAAAAGTTAATTTTGAAAAAGCTGTCAAAACGCAGTTTACGCAAACGGGTCTAGATGTGTTTTCAAAACTCACCGCACCAAATAAGCTGCCCCAAAAGGGTTAAGTTCATTGATATTGATCTCATGCAAAGCCAAATGTATGGTAATATATTAACTCCATCTAATCTCAATTAACTTTGATCTGAATTTGATTACAACAGAAATTTGATATTCAACACACAAACATAAATTTAATATATATAAAAAATCATACATATTGACGCATGCATGCATATATTCACTCATTCAAATCTAAAGAATTATATAAATATGTGCATAAGCATTCATTTAGATTTAAATAAATACATAATTTTATCTATGCGCATTCAATCAAGACTAAGCTACATTCAAAATTAATCCGTGAAGGTGTATATTCAAATTTAATCACCATAACTCATAACTTTTTAAAAATGACAATAAATACTTTAAAAAAGCATAGATTTTGGTTGGCAGATTCTGAGTGCACACTGCAAAATGACTGCATGCATTTTGAAAATACATCATTGATACACCACCAACAAATTTTCATAATCTAGCATGAATCTAGTGACATGACAAGAATCTCGAGATAATATTTGAGTAAGAAACATTCAGACTTGAAGTAAAAGTCATATAGAGCTCCGATTTCAGCCAAATTACAGTCAAATTGAGCGGCTCGACGAGACAAACTCAATGATATCAAAAATTAGTCTAATCCGAGTCAAATCAAGCTCAGATGAAGTCATTAAGCTACTCTTAGAGGATTTTCAGACATAGTTAGAATGTCTAACAAATGCCAAGTCTAGCAAACCTACAGTCGAATCTCGCGTCTCGACAGGACGAGTCTAGGGAGCTCAAGAGTGCTCAATTCTAACATTGTTAAGATACTCAAATGTACATAAGCTTGAGGCCTGAGAAAGATAAAGCTTTGAGAATGAGTTGAAGTCCAGCACCACTCCCACCACCATCGATCGCCACAGCCGACTGTCGTCAACCACCACCTGTCGGCCTCCATAGATCTCCATCGACTGTCGTCTACTATTTACAACAAGTTCATTCGCACGTCGATGTTGTTATTTGGAAGACTTTATAACTCTTTCCTGCATATGGGACAAAAGGTCTTACAACTTGGCTAAGCCTCGTGATTTTTTCCCATTGCGGGTTTTCCACGTAAAAACTTTTGGTGTCACTATTAGTTATTTTCTTTTATCTGAGTGTGTGTTGAAATCTCGTGAAACGCTATTCTGACGCTGCGAATTTTCTAGCACACATCAATCATGAAGAACTTCGATATGGAATTCATTCTTCAGTTCATTTCTAATGTATTTGATATTCCTTCGATTTGGTTGAATTCCAATTTCCAAATACACCTTTCATGTAAAATATTAGCCCGCCCCACGAAAGCCAACCTCCAACTGCCAACCGCTACTATTATCGCTAGCCATCATCACCACTACCAACCATGTTGTCCTTCAACCTCAATGCAAGCAACCTGTCACGCTCACAAAAGAGCTCTTGCGAGAAGTCGAGCAACCGTAACTTATATACTCGCTTTTCGGCCTACACCTAACCAGATGTGGGACTAAATGTCCCTCGACATTCTCCTTCACCCAATCACGTGACGCCCTCGTCGCGGATCAACTCCACCGGAGGCCCTACTATCGTGGAAGTCTCAACACCCTGACGAGCGATCTGCGCTCTGATACCACTTGTCACGCTCCCAAAAGAGCTCTTGAGAGAAGTGGGCGGCCCAGGACTTACATACTGGTTTTCGGCCCTACACCTAGCCGATGGGGGACTAAATGTCCCTGACAAACTGCTCTTCATCACAGGCCAACCACCATACACAACCTCCGACTATTGCCACCGTTGCCCAATATTGAAAAATCATCATTGTTGATCCCCAATCAAGAATTTTACACTGCAATTCAAATATACTAACCCAAATCCAAAGGTAGAAATTCACGCAAACAATTAATTCATTGCAACAACACTATTCAATTTTCAATACACTACATTTATTTTTCATTGCATTTCAACATTATATTTTCAGCAAATTGAATAGACCCTTAGAGGATCTCCAACCAAAGAATCCTCCACACCAATATTTAGTGGTCCCAAATGGCAATTCAGGGGATGGAGAGTTGAGTAGAAGAAATCTGCTGAATTACGTACTGAAACATCCAGTTAGATGATAGAATTAAATGCTCTCCACACTGAGAGCTTAGAAATTAAAGAACTCGGCAAATAAGGCATGCATACCAACCATATGTTATTTCTCAGAGAATCATAATTGCATTCACTAGACAAATCCATATACAGCCTTTTTAAGTTTGTAGTCTAACCAAGTTGGAATATAGAGAATAGAGAAGAGAAAAAAAAAGGGTAATGAAACAAGAAATGAAAGCAAGAAATGAATCTATATATATATATGTAAGACCCAGAAGATCAGGGGTTCGAACCCCACCCATGGCGCGAGGAGATTCGATCTATTTAGGCACATGGCGCGGGCTCTCACGCATGGGAAACCGATATTTGAGCCTCTGCCAAATATCGGTTTCCTTAATTTTAATATATATATATATATCCTTGATATAGTTTTTCGCAAGACGGGCCTACTTTTATTTTTAAGAATTAAACAATGCAAAAAACTATAAGAAAATAAATACAGATAAATCATTAAATAATACAACTAAATTACTGGCTATTCATAATATTTTTTTGAAATGACACTTATGAATAGGTAACAAATGCAATTATATCATTGATAGTTTAATAAAATATATTTGTTTAATTGTGTATGATGTTGGAGGATAATAATGTGCAAAAAAATACATGAATAAACTTTAATAATTCCCAAATTACCCTTCCTTTAATATTCCCTCTCCTAGGCTTTAGATGCCAAATTATTTATAACATCATTTTTTTGTTCTTTAATTCCTTTGAATTCTCTATCATGATGAGATCATGGGATGCAATAAGAAAGAAAAGTATGCATATATTCAAACAATGGGGCGAAGTAATCTCCAGCATTAAAAAAAAAGGGCTAAAGAAGAAAAACTTTCTATATTTGCTAGTTGTCCTGATAGTAGTACAAGGAACATAGAGCTGCCCATATAGTGAAGATGGTTTAAGATCCAAAATTTTGCAGTCAACCACGATGAAATAATGGCCATATTAGTGAATGATTGCAGCATCCATAATGAGTATAATATGGACATCTTGACCTCATATATAGATAAGATTAACATTAAAGAAAATGGAACTCAGAAAGAGAGATCTTCGAAAACAGGCTTGAAAAAAGTATTACTTTACCGTGCATATGAATACTGAGCAAACAACTGATCCGATCTAAAAATATGAGTAAAAAATGGTTATATTATGGCGAAAGTATAGATCTAACAAAAACTTAATAAGAAACAATCACTATCAGAATATCTGTTTTGTTGTTTTTCAATGCAAATCTCCAGACAAGATGAAGGTGAAGATGATGGCTCTTTCAGTATTTTAAGCACTGATTAGCTTTCCTTCAGCTAACCGATTCAACTGATCAACTGCTCCATCATTGTTTAATAAGAAGGTACATTTACATACATACCACACAATTCTAATTTATTCAAATATCTAATACCCAAAATTGATATTTATATCTATAACACTTTGGTGTCATAAACCCATGCATGAAAAAGGTGTATTTCAGTTTAAAAAAAGGTAGTCATGGTGTTATGTTTTACGTGACGATAACTACTTGAGTGTTATGCACGTAAATATGAATGTTTAGATGTTAGATGTGTAAACACATAAGAATTTTGTGGTATGCATGTAAATGTCCCTTGTGAGAACACAGAAGAAGCGCAAAGTTTGAAATAAACAACTCCCAAATTAACAAAATAAACATCATTAAAACAGATGAAGTAGTCTTACTGCCAATCAAAAATATAAAAAAAAATAGTTATCAAAACATAAAATGCTTGTTTAATCTATAATGCCAAAAATCTGAATTGATGACCTAAATGTTTTCCTGTTTGTTTAGCCTCAGATTTACAATTTCACAGAAACCAAAAGAGCTCCACCAGATATACATCCAACTCATAATTCATAAGCAAACTCTGCATGATATAATAAGATACATGACTAGAAAATTTGCCAAGAATAAATAAATTCAAAAGTGAGAATACAATGTACCACTCCAGCCACATGGTGAACTGTAATCTGAGGTCTACCCAAACAAGTCTCCCAAATACGAAGAAACCTCAATCTCAATCTACTTTTCTATGTCTCTGGGATCTCTGAAACAGTTGATAAGCCATCACTTTCAACAAATATCGGATCGAGGAACCTCGCCAAAAAAGCCCACATCTTGTACACATCTACAAAATTTGTGAGAAATCCTAGTGAAGCAGTAACTACCTCCACCCGGATCATAACATTCTTACCATCCCGACGACCGTTCATCACAGGGCCGCACAATGAAGGGTCGCTCAATTCGACCGCCCCCTGAAGTGCTTTCGCATTGTCCATCACCTTTATATGGCTGAGAAAACCAATTCCTAATGAGATTCCGTTTCTTTCAGCCAGCTTCTGGACTGTTTCGGGGTGCACTAAACCGCCACGCACATTCCTCACATTAAACGCAACAGCGGCACCTCTCTCGTATTTGATCTTCGGCCCGTAGATGCGAATAAGAGAAACCCCATCGTCCCCATCAGATGCCGGTAATCGGAGATGGAGCAACGAGGTTACAAGCCAATTGACAAGATAGCGGAGTCTTGAGGTGGTTTTGTTAAGGCCCAGCATGTTGACATGATCGATATGTCTGCAAATTATTTCAGGCTCTCTTCTGCTCCACTCTTGATCATCGTCATAGTCGCTGGCACTGGCAGCTTCAGAAGCCGCAAGATTATGATTAGAAGCTTCACCTGCATCCAAATTGTCACCAAACCTTTCTGAAGGTTTGATGTCTTCGGTACTGAATGAAACCCTACGGCCCATGCTCACAACACCATCACTGTCTTCCACACCAAAGAATCTGCCACATTTAAACCGGGAATTGTTTCCTTCCCTCCTCCCTAATAACCTGAATTCACCTTCCGTCTCCCTTCTGATGGCGCTTTCTTTAATCCCCATTACACCTTCATCATGGAAAATTTCAGATGTCGAGCCATTTTCTTGAAAGTTTTGATGCCCAAAAGTGCCAGTTTTGCCTCCATTGGCAGAAGAAAATTTCACCATTCTCCGCCCAGTAGTGCCACTATGAGGCTCTTCCTGAATCTCACTGATATGAGGCATCTCTTCTTGGTTTTCCTTAACTCTTTCCAAATCCTGTGAGACTGATAAGACTGCTGCATCGAAAGAGAGCACATGGTCCTCATGCATCGGACTCTTTTTTGAAGGCAACTTTGGGGAAACTCTCTTAGGGTTCTTCCTACCAGAAAACCAGGACGGTGGTAATGGAGAACCAATATTGCCTCTACTGAGCTGACCTGAATTATCTGAGCCAAAGGGACTCTGACCTAAATCAATCCACAAAGAATTATCGGATGAGTCGTCTTCACTAAAAATTGGGCTCTTCATCACCTCTCCGAGTGAAATGCTCTCTGATTCTTCAAAGATGGTGCTGGCTCCATCCCTGTCGGAGCTATTATCCTGATCCATCTCAGTCTCAATCACATCTCTAACCTGAGCTGACGTGAATGCACCAGAGAAAGCAGGCATTTGTGATGCTCTGCTAGTTCCCGGCTTCAAAGGTTCCTCAACGCCATCAATCTGGTCCTTCTCAGATGCATCAAAACCATCCAAACCATCAACAGAATCACTCAAATACTGCGGAAAAACAGGAAGAATCCTCACCATTCCCGATCCAGTGCCACCATTCTGGTTCTGCAAACAACCCATCACTGATTTCTTGATAAGCAGACAACCAAAACCAGTAGGGTCTGATCCAAACACCCTGTAGAATGAAGTTATTATGAAATCAGGACGGTAAAGTGACAATCCCAGCGAATCCATGTCCTTGGGACCCAAAGATCCAGCATCAAGCAAAACATGCCAGTTATTTTGTTGCGCCATGGCCATCCACTGATATGGATATTTGACTCCACTAACCCTAGACTGAACCGGGAAGACAAAGAGCCCCACTGCCGAGTCCCTTTTCCGCCGCTTCTTGCTCGATATCAGTTTCCTCAGCTCGGAATTACAAACCTTCAGCGTCGGCCACTTGAAGCTCGCATTGTAAGCTTTTGCTCCCTTCTCCCTGGCACTCTGGGCCATCCAAGTTACAGACTGACTCTCATGATCGAACATGGTGAGCAACTTCTTGTTGGTTTGAAAAGGATAAGATTCTGCAAGCAATCTAAAAGCAGAGCCTCTACTGACCGTAAACACAAGGCCATACTCATGCTCAGGGATGTTTAGATAATCCATTAATCGGGTTTTGATGTCATGCTCGGCTGTGCCTTTCTCCGCACCTCCATAGATGGCGTGGTTGCTCAAGTTTGCCGTGATCTCAGAGAGACTAAAAGCAGTAGACTCCCATTGCTCAAAGCTTTGCAGGTATGAGAAAAGACCGAAGCCGCAGTAATCAAGGCTTACCTTCGCGCTAGCCTCATCTAGGTGGCTGTATTCCTCGTCGCGAAGCTGATCGATGAGATTTGACGACTGGTAATTGGGGTACATGGCGATAAACTTTTTGAAGCACTCCTGAAGCTCCGGGATGGAATCAAAGGATTCGAAGATACGGTCGACTGCGCGGGCCGTTGCCCGGAGGAATTCCTTCTGGGCGTGGAGACGGGCGAGAGATCTAGACCGGCCAATGGAGCCATCCCCACCGCCGCCGCCGGCGTCGGAGTCGATGTCCTGAGATTTGAACAGGGACCCATCCTCAGATGCCTCTTCGAGGGCTTCACGGAGCTTGCTCTCTTGGAGTTGCCGGAGGATCGAGGGCTTCCGATGCTTGCCAGAATCGTCGGAAAAGTCGCCGCCGTCTCTCTGACGGCTCTTTTTCTTGTCGATGAACAGAGCGGCGCAGTTGGATATGGGCTTCCATAGTGACAGATGCATGTATGCTCCCCTTTGAAGAAACTTAGAAAATCATCAGAGGTGGATCAGGGCAGAAGCCCTAGAAAAAAGGTAAAGGAAAAGCAAGATAGTGATTCGGGGGCTCAAAATGAAGAAGACGGAAAGAAGAGAGGACGAAACCCTAGATATTCCCAGCATTCACGAACTTTTTGACTTGGAATGGAGGGCTCTCGCTTTTGTAAATCCAAATCTTAGAACAAGAAATTAGCATTGACGAACTGACCAAGATATGAGAGCAGTGGAAACCACATCAAAAGTAAAGGAAAAGAAGTCCTCGTGAAAAGAGGGGATTTGGTTCCAACCCAAACCCTTTACCAAAGAACCAAATTAAAAAAAAATTAAAAAAAAAAAAAAAAAGAATAACTCAGAAATCAGAAGAAGATGAAGATCATGAAGACGCGGAAGAAGAAGAAGACAGAGAAAACAAACAATCAGCAGCCATGTAATCAAATCAACAAGTATGAGGAACCCTAATTCTTACCCGCCACTAAAAAGCCAAATGAACAGATCTTGCCCTCAATTAAAGCCAACCCTCGATCAAATACCCTCTCATGTGCCTCTCTCTCTCTCTCTCTCTCTCTCTCTCTCTCTCTGCTGCTCTTCACCTTCACCAACCTCTGACTGCAACAAAATTAAAAGCACGCCATCTTCCCCATCAACCCCATTTACTCCGCTCCTATTGTCAATCCAGAATTTCAGTCAGTTTTTCCTCCTTATTTTCCCCTTTTTTTTCAATTTCTGCCAAATTCTTTAAACAATATACCATCCCCTCCATTTCTTACGTATCTTTTGACTAAGAAATCGCCCCTCTTCTCTTTTAAGAAATTATCCCTAAATAAAAATAATAAACAAGATAACTAAAAATACGATAGTTTAACTTAACCCCCCTCTGACTTAAATTTTAATTTACAAAATCCCCCCAATTATTCCTAATTTTGTAATTATAAAATAAATCGGTGTTGTATTTCTTCTTACGATGATTAAGTAATTCTTCATCATTTTTTAAGAAAGGAGGATTATTGACATTCAAGCCCTCTTATAAAGCGATATTTCCACATTTGAGCGCTAATATTGATGGTGGGCCCCATTCCATCTTAAACCTATTTGTTTTTCCTGTGACAAGCCGAAAAGTCAAACGGGCGATAGGTGTAATTAGCACGGGGTCTCCTAACATTGGCCTTTAAACAATGCTCTGTTGTGTGCTTATCTACTCTTTCATGTCACCCCCCTTCCCCGCTGACAATTATAGTAATAATTATATTTTATATTATTTTTTAAATGAAAATGCTGTTATATTTTTATTTTTTTATATATTTTTTTTTTCTGACTTAATTGGATGTGGGCCACACACTCACATATTTTTTTAGATTAAAATTTTTAATATTTTAATTTTAGAGGTGCTTTTTAGAGTAAAATTTTATTTTGAAAATAATTTTGACGTCTCGTTAGTTTAATATAAATTAAGTTATATATTATAATTTTATTGATATTTAAAATTATTTAATTGGAAATAATTTTGTTATTTGTTTTTGGTATCATTATTCGAAGAAGATTTTTCACATTTGAATGGTTTAAAAAGAAAAAATTGTTTTACTGAAAGTTATTTTTGTAGGAATTGCTAAAAATAATGTTGCCTATCATTAGAGCTGTTGACAAATCTGCTCGGGGCTCGTTATATTTAGTCATGAGCCAAGTCCGCCTCATCCGGCTCGAAATCAAAACAAGCCGGCTCAAATTGAATTGTATGGGTCGGTTTCAGTTCAAAATCAGCACGATCTGGGTAAATTTAAATTAATTTGTTCAAATTGAGTTATTTGGATCAGTTTTAGCTCTAATCATGTTTAAAATTAGCTCGTGGCATGTTATATTTAATTTTACTTAGTATTTATAAAGAGAAAATCATATGATATGATCTCAAGTTTGTTTTTGTCGATTCACACTGACTCAAAAATCAGCTACAAATAATTTGATAAACAGTTTTGACTCATAGCTAAGCTCATTAATTTCGATCTGAGTTTGAATCTTCCAACAATTAAAGATCTTCGAGCTAAATACACCTATCATCTCAATAATTCATTTTATTGTCCTTTTATATTTTTATCCAATTTAAATAACAAAAATAAAATTTTTATTGAGGACATTAACATCTAAAATTACATTTATTTTATTCAAGGAAAAAATTAATGCCAAAAAAATTAATAATTTTAAAAATTATATTTTAAACGAGGAAATGGTTTCAAATTTCAACGCACAGTCAAACTAAAAATATTTGGAAAATATACGACCGAACAATTTTAAACGGTGAAGCAGAATTTTGAAGTCGAATGAGGGTGCACGCAATAAATAGCTGTATTTAATGTGGGCGGAGGGCCATGTGGTCATTAATATTTGAGGCCAATATTTAGATTTTCTTTTATCGCAACAACACAAGAGCCCATCCCGTGGCCTCTCTGCATTTATGAATTCTAAAACATTTACATATTTAATCCCTAAAATTAAATTTAAAATTAAATATTTACATTTAACAACCTTCCTTTTAAATTTATATATATATATATATATATATATATAACTTTCAGTTAGAGATTGTAAACGAACCGAACACGAACGAACAGAGTTTAATGTTCGTGTTTGAAATATTCGAACACATCATCATGTTTCGTTTGATTCGTTTAACAAATCGAATGAAAAAAATTGAATATTTACATTTAACAAACTTCCTTTTAAAATTCTACAAATATATATATATATATATATATATATATATATATATATATATATATATATATATATATATATATATATATAGGGCTCTAAAAAATTTGTTGTTTGTGAACAGTTCGTGTTCAGTTCGTCAAGAAATTCGTGTTCGATTCGTTCGATAAGCAAACAAGACGAACATGAATAATTTTTTTTGTTCGATTTGTTAAACGAACCAAACACGAACAATGATGTGTTCGTTCGTGTTCGGTTCATTATTGTTTGAAATATAAAATAATTTAAAATAATTATATATAAATAATTTATTGTATTTTAAAAATAATAATATATTATAAAAATTTATCATATTTTAAATAATTAAACTTCTATAAATTATAATATATAATAAATTATTAATAACAATAATAATATTATAGTTTTAATTATTTTAATATAAATATTACATATTATAATTAATATACTATACTATATATTAAAATAAAATCCTAAACAAAATCCTAAACGTCTTATTCGGTTTGCTTCATTTTGAGGAAGTATGGATTACCTGATGTGTACGAAATACCTGATCAATTTGCTTCATTTTGAGGAAGTATGCGATCAAAGCTAGGTCTGTCGAAAAAGCTCGTTGTTCGCGAATAGTTTGTGTTAGGTTTGTCAAGAAGTTTGAGTTCGATTTGTTCGATAAGCAAATGAGACGAACACGAACAATTTTTTTTCGTTCGGTTTGTTAAACGAACCCAACACGAACAATTATGTGTTCGAACATTTCGAACACGAACACTAGTTATGTTCGTTCGTGTTTGATTCTTTTACACCCCTACTTGTGATATGACATAAATATACATACAATTCATAAAAGTAAGGGGCAAGAAAATAAATATTATAATTACATAATTTTTTCAAATATACTGAGAATTGTACACTAATAAATTAAAGCAGTTAATTGTGTCATTATGAGCAATAATTAAGTCTATAATAAATGAAAAAAAAGTAATTGAAACAACAAGGGCTGAAAACGCAATCATATAAAATGATTATGAATCGATTACAAACAATAAAAATAATGCCTCTAATTAGAAACGATATATTTATCCGTTAATAAAAAGCACTTGCCTAGAGGCGATATTAATGAAACTTTTGTCCTTTTTCAGCTTCGCCTGAAAAAAAAGAACAAGTAACTCAGAGAGTTCTATTGCCAAAATACATTAGCTATAAAAATGTATTAATTATTGTTAATAACATTATTATTATTATTATTATTATTATTTTGTTCATCATTATTATAAAATTATAAGGAAAAGAAAAGAACAAATAACTCAAATCTAATTAAATTTAAACGGATGAGATGGATGGCCTATAACTAAGCCTATAAGCAGCATTGTAGGGAGTGAGATAGATGACCTATAAGTGAGTCAACTCCTCTCAAAGTATGCAAGTGTTTATCCTCGTATATATAACATTGTATGTGGGGAAAACACTTACAAGTATGGGTGCTCAAAGAGACACCTGAACATGCAACGTGCAAAGCATACATGACAAAGATACTTTACACATGTTGAAACAAATTATAGACATGAAGTGAGATATGATTGTCATGCATATGCAAATAAATAAGCAATATGATGTCAAGGACATACAGGAGTGTGAGTGTTTGGTCGACCAAGCCATGATAGCCGACAAAATCGATAGGATGCGTTAATTGATATAGGTTGCCTGATCAATAAGCAATATGAACCCAAAGAGTGGGTGATTAGACCAGCGTGGTCGATCAGCCCCAAAGTGTTTGATCGACACGGTCCAGTCGATCGAAAGTAGAATATAAAGCGATTAGACCAGAGCAGTCGATCAAACCTAAAGTGATCAATCGATCCTGCCGACGCGGCTGATCTAACCGAAGTGATCGAGTGATCAGACTGGAGCGATCGACCTAATCCAAAAGAAAGGGTGATCGGCCTGAGATGACCGATCAGACCCAAAGGATTTGGTGATCTACCCGGGATGTTCGATTGAACCCAAAAGAAAGGGTAACCGGCATGGGATGGCCGCTCGAACCCAAAATATAGTGTAATTTGCCCAGGATGGTCGCTCGCACCCAAAGCGGGTGATCAGCATGTGGCGGTTGATCGAACTCAAAGAATCGAGTGATTGACCCAAGATGGTCGATTGAACCGAAAGATAGGGTGATCTCCCATGGACGGTCGATCAAACCCAAAGTGATCGGTCGATCGTGTTGGGGTGATCGATAAAACTGAAGTGCTTACGTAGTCATGTATACGATATGTGACATGATCCACATGTAAAAGTGCAATAAATGGCAACACATGTACAATGCAACCCAAAACTCTCGACAACATGCTGAACTCGTCATAACGACCTCACGTAGGTACCTAGTGTTGATGTTCTTGGATCCACAACATAGTCGCCTCTGACTTTAGCATGGAAATATGGAGGACTCCGCCCTCCAATTTCTTGTAGGGGAAGTCCTTCACTGTTTGTGAGGTGAACTAGCCACAAAGCTTGTTCCGTCCTACGAACTTCTACAATCTTGTAGGATAGTCTAGCTACAAATCTTTTCTCATCCTTCAAGTTAGAATTATTCGAACCCCTCCAAAGAAAGTTTGAAGCCCTAAAGCTATGAGAAATTTGGGATTCCGAACAACTTAGGTATGGATCTAAGGCTCGCAACGAAAAATTCTCGGATTCATTAAGAGTGTTTCTAATGAAATCTTCCTAACCTAAGGCTTCCTCTAGGAAATTGACAGGAGGGCGTGTGGCCATGCCGACTAGTGTCAGTCGGCTAACTCGCCTTGTGTGGACGACCGAACCCACAACACCTAGCCTAGACTAACCTTATGGATGGCTAGAAAAGAAAAACCAAAGGGCTTTGAAAAGGTTAAGCTATCCTGGTGGTAGGATAGATGGAGACATTCTGGTGAAGCCCCCAGAAAAGTCTGCTCCGCTCCTTCTCCAATGAACAAAGAAACTCACCTTTAGGAGGAGAATTTGGTGAGGTCTCGAGCTCTGATGAAGATATTTCTCCCAAAACGAGGAAGTTCTCTTCAAGAAGGAGACTTTGGCAAGGCAGCACACAAAAAGACTCCTTCGCTTCCTCTGTCGACGAGATAATGGCCGAAAAAGAACACCAAGAGGAAGATGGAGAAGAGAACGAAAGAAAAGACATAGAGGAGGAGGAAGGTGGAAGCCACATCAAGGGAAGATCTCCTTAGAACTCCCCAAAACTCCCGCAGCTCTCTAAGCTAAGCTTCGCAAAAGATGGAGTCTTATCTAGCTAAAGGTCCTTGCTTGGGGGATATCCTCGGAGCTGGCTCAACGCATGGAATGACAACTTGCCCCATTAGAAAGCCTTACTGATGAGCCCAGGTCCCATTTTTAGCTTTAGAACCAGTCCATGGTGGTTAACCATTGGTTTTGTGCTATTTTGACAGGTTATCGAGGACCTGCAGGTCAAAAACACACGACAAGTCAAGCCTGGCGCCTAGGTGCAAGTGTGTCACCTACTTTTCTGTCTATCGGGAACGTCTGTTTTCGAGTCGTTTTTAGGCGTCTAGGCGCCTGGGACTAGTGCCTAAGCACTAAAAACTAGTGTCAAACTTCAAGGGCTCCGTTTTAAATGTCTGAAGGGCACCTAGCCACCGGTCTAGCCCCGACATGGGATTTTCTTGATCTGTATGCTATAAGAGACTCCATATGAGTGAAATGTAGACTTGTAACTTCAAAATTAAACATTTTGATCTTTCATTCACTGTGGAAATTGTTGCCAATGGTTTCCCTAAACCAGGCCACGGGTAGGGCGTTCTAAACCCTAACTTTTCTCATAACGCATGTAGAAGGACTTCCCTTAGCCACGGGAGACTCTATTATGACTTCTAAACACCATAATAGGCACTAAATATGTGTTGTGTTTTGAATGAGGCCCTCCGATGGTAGGTTATCCCAGGTAAGGCTAAATCACCGCCAACCCTAGCTCCTTATGTCAAATAAGTGCTAGACAGTCCCGGTGGGTTTCTTGATCTACGGGAAGCTAGAGAACCGTTAAACTATCTCGAGTCGTTTAGGTGGAAACCCTACACTCGTGACATCAAAAAGTGATGACAATAGATTTCTCACTTTGCCATCTACATTCTCCACTTCATCTTCATCATCTTGAGAAGTGCTGTGTGGAAGAGTTTTCCTTAGAAGATTCAAAGCTCCAGGGGCATAAGGAGAGCATCATCCTTACTCAGCATGGGAGGAACTTGGAGCAAGCTGAGAGAATGCTTCCCTAACCATCGCGGTGGTAAGAATTTCTTAATCTTTGTTATTTTATTCCTAGTGAGCCCCCTAAGTCTTGATGATAGAGAATTTAGGCTAGGGGTTGTGCTTAGCGGAAGCCTCATAGGTTAGGAGATTTTGCGATCTCCCAACGAATTCAACAGTGAAACCCACCTAATTCTAGTTTCCAAAACCCTAAATTCAGGAGTCGAACAATCCCGCATTTGCACCAGCAATTTTGTTCTTTGGATGGGAATAATGAAACTCATTTGAGCTCTAGTGAAAAGAAATTATCATGAACTTTGTCATTCCATATATCGCGAAGGGTTTTCCCTCTCTTGAGAATCCTTCATGAAGTGTTAGGTAAATTAAAGCGATCAATTGGCACTTCACTCAACAATTGATCGATAAATTTGCTACCATCCCACCATAGAGATCTCGTGAGTTCATTAGCCCGAATCTAATTCGTTTGCCAAGCCCAATTAAGTTTCATTACCTGCATGTGTTCGCATCCATGTTGAGTGCATCACATAAATTTTAAAATTCCATCAAAGGTTTCTGGTTTTAACATGCGTCATCAATTGACCACATATCCCGCTCGGCTCGACCGGTTATCTTCGTTGACAAGATCAATCTGCTTGATCGACTTTTCTAATAATTTTGATCGATTGATCAACACCAGCCTAATCATCTTAATCGACTATCTAAATTGATTTGATTAATTACCCGCCACCAACCCAATTAGCTCGACCTACCATCTCCATCGGCTAGATCGATCGACTGCCACTAGAACGATCAACTTAATAAACCGTTCCCGTCGGCGACTGACCATCTTTGTAGGCTCGATCGATTAGTTTTCACCGGCCTGATCGGCTCAATCGACTATTTCCATCGGCTCGGTTGATTACCTGATACTAGCCCGATCGGCTCAATCTACCTTCTTATCGGCTCATTGGCTGCCACAGGCTTGATCGACTCGAACTACTGTTCTCGTTGGCTTGACTGATCGGCCTCGCCGACCTGATTGGCTCAACCAACCATTTTCTTCGGTTCAAATAATTATTTGCCACAATATTGATCGGCTCGATCAATTAAGTGCCACTAGCTCGATCGTCTCAATCATCCGTTTCCGTCGATTTGACCGATCAGCGGCCATTGGCCCAATCAGCTCGACCGATCATTTTTTATCTCTTTAACTGATCGGTCGTTACCAGCCTGTTAACCTCAATTTTGATGAAGTCTAGTCTCTCCTCATTAGAAGTCTAGGATCTAGCCGTAGGAATTTCCTATTGATTATTCTAGAGGACCAGTGAAGGAGCTCATTTCCCTTAGAATCTCAAACCACTTCCTTGCTCTTCTTGTAGTTGTGCATGGGTGGTTTCTATACCTCTAGCACTTAGAATGTTTAGAACAAAATGAGAAGACTCAGGAGTGAGCTCCTATAGGGCTCCAAGCCTTAGGGAAACCGTGGGTGGCTTAGTCGTGATCACTCACACAAACTTAAGCTCATCAAACTCACACGCTTCAAATCCCTAAAAATTACTTACACTTGACCTGCCTCCTAACTCTCTTTTTTTTTGTTGAAAACTCATGTGGGTTATCCCAAACCCTTAGCCTCTGGCTAAGATGGCTAGGAACAACATGTGAAGGATCCAAAATAAGTTATCCTATGAGTCTTATGACTTTAGGGGGGGGCCTTCATGGCTTTCATGATCACCTTATCCAATTCATTCTGATTTCACCAAAATATCCAACTTTGGCCTTCTACCCCCAAATTAAAAACAAAAACTCAAAATTGACCCAATACCATTTCTTTTCACCAAAAATCATCTACACATTTCCCAATTGCCACAAAATGACAAATTTTACAAAAATTTCCAAATCACCCCCAATTTTTATCAAACTCATTTTAAATACACCCCCAATTTCATCAATATAAACCCAATTCCACTATATCAAACCCAAATCCATCCAATTCTAAACCAAATTTTAAATTCCACCCCAAATTAACCTAAAATCCAAGTTTTCACTAAATTTAAGCCACATGATCAATTCAATTTCACAAAATTCACATCTTGAATTCATCATGACAATTTTCAAGACCCCTTTGAATCATCATTTGGTTTATGTCCTTACCAAACCAAGCTCAAATCCAAATCCAATTCTAGGCAAAAATCCAAAATTTAACCCAAATCTCTTTAATTAAAGCTTAATCAACTCAGCCATATCTTAACCTTACGATGCTTATCACATCATTAAGTCAACCCTTTTTTGTGGCATGGACCAACAATTCCTCAAATTAAGCAACCCCTGCCCCCCCCCCCCCCCACAAATTTGGCTAACTCCCTTATCTACGCAATGAGCTGGCCTAGCTTCCAAATGAATCACCATTAAACCTCCCTTGTCCTTCTTGAGCAAGCTACCCACCATCCCTGGCCTGGCCAGCAGCCATAGTGACCTGAAAACCCAAAACTGAGAAGGCTCCCCTTGGCTCAAACCCAATGTTTCACCCATCAAATGTGTCAATCCCTAATTGGTAAATTGTGTCGTTTTCCCCTCCACCTAAGCTAACTTACATCGGCCAATAGGAACCTAGAGCCTTCCCCTTGGTTGACATTATAAATTGACCACATCCACGACTAAAAAGGGGAATGACCAAGAGCCTATGGGAAACTCTGTCCAATTGCTTCAATAGCCTCTCTCGGTGATCCTAAGCTCATTCCAATCCTTGCTAGTCCATCTCCCCCACTGTCCAGCCCTAATTTTGAGCTCAAAACCTAAGACATTTCATTGTCATACCAACAATTCTATCAAAACTCCAAATTGACCCTTTTAAAAGCTTCCTCGTAGCCTAAAACCTCTTCATCAATCAAAGCCCCCTCATCTTAAGCCCTTTGACCTAGCTCAAGCCTAAGTCTGACCCACCTTCTAACCAAGATTATACATAGGCCTCGTAACAACTCAAGCCAACATTTCGAGGAGTTTCGTGGGACCAAGGCAAAGCTCAAGAACAAACCCAATCAAGTCCTCACCTCTTGGGCAAATGTATACCCCGAAATTCCTAAATTTTAGTCCGGTTTGGACCTTTATAAAGAAAGTTTAAATTTCATACGTATTTAACTGTATACATAAATTTGTCTTACTTAGATGAAGTTGTAGGAACAAACCACGAGTGATTTGATTGAGTATTGAGCGAGATATTAGGACTAGAACATGTGCGGCCCTCGGGTTCGGACGATAAGGGACGATGAAAGTATGTCAACCTTTTCCGTGTGTATTGAACGAACGGTCGAGATGGCGTCAGACATGCAGATTGTACGTGAACTACGGGCCGAGTAAGTAGCTAGCAAGGAAAGCGCAACCAATCGCAGCGCGATGCTTGGTCTTCAAAGCTGCCAAGATTTGAAGCGGCGCCGACTCGAATAAGTAGGAAAATAGGATATATTTTATTTAAATAATTACTGAAACTTTAAAAATTCATATCATGGTGTAGACAATTCATAAAAATAAAATAAAAATACTCCTGTGCTCAGTGAACAGAGGAACATTCATCAAACTATAAATTAAAAGTATTTGTTAAGTATTTTATTTTAAATTAATTAAATACTTCATAGAGTAATTAAATCATAACTAATTAAATAATTATCTAAATTAAATGAAATTTTTAGGTCTTGATCTTGATGACATTAGGGGCCTTCTCTAGTTTTTCCAAGGACAGAGAACACTCATATAATCAAAAGCACTAATCTCTCAGATTTTTGACATTATCTTAATTTTAAAAATTTTTAAAAATAAAATAAAGGTCAGAAAAATATAAAATCAAGTTTGGTAGGTTTACTCGGGACAAAAGACCTTAGAAAAAATAAAATCAGATTTAAAAAGTTAAAATGAATTTTCTTATTTTAAAATTAATAAAAATTAATAAAGATTAGAAAATACAAAATAATTCAATAAATCATCAAAATGGATCAAATTAAAGATAATCATCTTATGAGGCCTCTGTACAAATTTAAAAGTCATAAAGATAGTTTTTTAAATGTAAAAAATGTATTTTTCTAAGTAAATAAGAATTTTGGTTTAAAATAATTGCAAAAATTAGAATAAAAATCAGAAAATTATGAAAATTGGTTTGGAGTGTTCTTTGAGACTAGAGACACTTAGGAAAAATAAAATTGAGATGAAAGAAAAACTTGGCTTAAATAATCTCAACTTTTTGAAATCAGCATTTACTTTCTTGCATGACCTCTGTGCTGGATTTAAAACGGTCTGCATTACATGGAGAGCACTCAAGTCATACTAATATGACCTCCACATTAAGACTTGTGTAGATAATGACATCATTTTGCATGTCTATAAGAGAAGTCCTCGTGCTTCTTCGAACCCCTTGGTCAAGCATAAGATTTCTACTTAGGTGATTGTCTCACGCGCTTAGGGTGTTAGAGGCTTCCCCGACCCAGACGAGGAATAGTCCTTTGTTAGAATGTCTCGGCCTCATGGTCGTACCTATCTTCTCTTTTCATTCTAGCGACTTCCTCGCCACTTTGGAATGTATAAGTCCATTCTCTACCGGTTCTACCTACAGAGGGTCATAGGACTTAGAGTTTACTTATTATAACCTTAGGGCTACTAAGGTTCTTCTAGACGATTCAATTCACGGATTACTGACAAAGGGGTGTCTGATTAGGTTGGGAATATTACTTTCATGACTAGGTAGAATTAGGGTACTAATAGCTTGGGATGACGGATCCATAGTTTCATGGCTTGATTATTTCTACCTGATTAGGATCACATTATTTTTTGCTTACCCACTTTGAGCTCTATCAGTCCTTTGACGCTTTGTCAATGTCGTCTTATAGGCCCCGATTGTGAACCTGCCACCGCCTATTTGGGATATAGTGATTCATCATCTGCCCTTATAGCATGGTGAGGTCGGAAAGCATAGTGTGGAACCTATGGGTGACCTGGTTATTTTTTAGGTCTTGATTGCCGATGAGCCGTCATCCAACAAAGAAAATCAACACACATTACTAGTCGTCACTTAAATGTAAGTTGATTTTCTTCAATCGAAAGTATTATTTTGCATCCCCCAATATCTAATTAATAAAACATGATACATCTCTTAGAGAGTGCTCTTGAACCAAGGAGAAACACACAAATTTTGTTCTTTGTTTACTTAGAAAGCTTATGTATGTATTCTTTATTGGATACTCAATTCCAGTTGTCTCGATCTGAACTTGTCTGGATATACACCCTTGACCTATCGCACGGGGTTTATTACTCATAAGCTATCTATGATTCTTTTTAAATTTGTCAACCTAGTTTTAATCTTATTTTTCTTTTTTTCGATCCCTCCTCTTATCTGAATCGCTCCGACGTTTCAAGTAAGAGGACTCTTTGGAAAAGAAAAATTATAAGACGATGATTAGATAGACTGACGACTCCAAACTTAAAAAGTACAAAAAATAGAGGTAGACAAATTAGCATGATAAGACGACTGAGGGAGCGAGAGGGGCTTCCGTAGCACAAGTAGCACTGCCGTAGATGGGTAAAATTATCTCAAAATTCAAAAACTTTAATATTTATGTAATTATGTGATACTTATCATTTTCTCATGTTCACATACCAAACAACTTTACTGAGAGCCATCCATTATAGAGTTGCATGTCCCGACCTGTCGGCGACCGAGCACACAAATTCGGTCTCTGACCACTCTCGCTGGAAGTAAAAAAATTAATGTTATGCTTTTTTGGCTATTAATATTTAAAATAACAATTAATTTTTTATTTTAATTAAGAAAGAGAAATACGAGCAACTCAAGAAGAGGCAGAGGGAGATGAAGAGCCCCATCCGGCAGCCGCAGTGATAGCCAGTCTACCACTACTCCATCCGATTTTGAGCTATGGACATAAGCGGCCGAGAAAAAGAATAGGAGGGTGCTCAACCCAAATTCAGATTTTTCGACTAGGCATTCCTAAATAAACTCACCTTTTTGTTAAAATATATAAACTCTATTATAATCATGAAACAATAAAATTTTATTAAATTTATGATAGCACTGCCATTATTTATATGTAACTTATTTTGACATATTTATAATCCGAATATCTAATATATATATATATATATATATATATATATATATATATATATATATATATATATATATATATATATATATATATATATATTATATTTATACAGAAAAAAAAACACATGATAAATAAAATATATTTAAAATTTGGATAACGTGCATGCCTCTCATGCCTCCATAAATGTACCCTCGCAGATCATCTAAGATGATAATAATTTATAAATTTTTAACAAAATAGGTATAATTACTAAGTTGACTTTGACTGAATTGCATTTAAATTTTTATAATAATGACATGATTAATTTGACTCAATTTAATATAGTTATACAACTTTTTATATTTTCTATTTTTTCTAGAATGTTTACTAGAGAATATAAGATATGTGGGAAGAAAAAAAAGAAAAATGCTTGCTTATGAATGTGGTATTTATAGCCAACATAGCCTACTTCATCCAATTGAATACTATATATATATATATATATATATATATATATATATATATATATATATATATATATATATATATATATATATATATATTGAGGGTCTGCATTTGAGCAACTGCAACTATTGAAGAATTTGTTGATAAACTGATTAAAAATAATCTGATTGATAAGTTAGTGTGCGGCGTTATTACAAAATTTTATTTTTTTGAAGAATCGACCATCGCTTAGAATTGCTCGCCACTACTACCTATGATACTAAGTGCGTGAAAAACTTTTTCTCGCATTTTGAAAACGCATGTTCGTCGAAACACGATTCACCCAATAGATCAGGTGCGTTTTCAAAACGCCACCGCACCAAATAAGTTGCCCTAAACGAACCCTCAGTATTCATAGGAAGTTTCATTTCCCAAGGTTGTTCATCATCTCAATGACGAGTGATCACACAGTACGCTGATTGGTCATTTGGAGATTAAAAAATATATAGAAATGTATACATGAATATGTCTGTATGAAAATTTTTATGCGTATTTTAGAGCTCACCTGTCGAATTGGCTGAACTGAGTCTGTTTGTCGGAGTAGTTGAATTCATCTCATCTAATAATGGGGAGCAGTCTAATCTACCTAGAAAGATACAACTATTAGAGATGATCGTCTCGTCCATCCATCTTTAAAAGCATTATTTAACAGTCTCCTTGCGGTCTTCCACCATGGATGGAAATCTTACGATATACTAATTGACTTTTATTAATTTTTCTTTTTGTGTAAAAGAAAACTCAAACAAAGAAAAGTGGGACTTGTGTGCATGACTCCTCACCCCTAGTTTAGGAGGATATCCATCCTCTCTCAATGTCTGTCTGTCCAAATGAACTTGTAGCTTGAAAACTCAAGCAGCTTAATATACAATCTTTTAGACCTCCTGTGGGATCTTATATCCATCTCTATCTTCAACCCTTCTTCTACAAAATAGAATGTTGTATCTACTCACGACCCTACGTCCTTAAAAGATTCAACAAAAATAATGATTTTTTAAAATTATTTTACATGTAAAAATAAAATTTGATATTTAAAGAGTTCGAAATTATTTGCATAATTTAAAATTCAAACTAAATTCTTTCTCAATTCAATTAAATAACACAACTCAGAAAATTTGATATTTCTCAAAATAAATTTAGCCCGAGTGGAAAATATTTCTCAAAATAAATGCCGGTGCCTAGGAAGAAGCTATTGTGCCATCCTCGGGTCTCTACCGCGTTCCCTTCTTCTTTATCGTCGCTGGAGAGGTTCGACGAGAAGCATGAGCAAGCCTCTTCTACACGCGACCTCTTCGTGGGGTAATAGGAGATCAACGACTCTCTCACGAAGCAGAGCTAAAGGGCAACCAAGTAAAATACAAAAGAAAAATGCGGGCCATGAGGGCTCACCCGCAGCCGCATTTATATGACAAAGCGATCGACATTTTACGATCAACAGTTAGAACACACTAAACAAATATAACCTCTTATTTTCAAAACATCGTTGCATCGAAGAAACTGCCTCAAACGAACCAATAAATGTAAGAGTGAGTTTTTCCCAACATCGTCATGCTATTGAGCTTTTACAATATCCATAAATGATTTGTACTTTAGGATTTTATTTTAACAATTTTTTTTCTTAATTATCATAAATAAAATATTATCTATAGTCAATTTATTTAGAATTAACTATCAAAATCTTTCACATCACATATAAAATATTATTATTATAATTGTTAAAAATAGAATACAAGCTGTCATGCATAGATATGACAGTCATGTAATAATTAAAATTTAGATGCTAGATATGTAAATAAATAAGAATCGAGTGACATGTAGATAAATCTACTGAATAATTAATGAAACTAAAGTAGAAAATATTGGCCGGACAATTATAATAAAGAACACCCAATTTTAAAATTAATTGCCTATTAATATATTAAAAAGAGGTAATAAAAGAAGAGCAATATACAATGAAAATATGAGTTAGACAATGATTAATGATCTTTCTAAGACAATCGCAAAGAAGAAGTTGTGAAGATATTGCAGATGAAGTTGTTGTTCGTAAAATTACAGTGACTATTACAAATTTTTTTTCAAAAACTTGGATTTTTGCTATTTAACCAGAACAGGTTGCAAAATACAGCTTTTATCTGCAGCTTCTTGAAATAATAGACAAAATATAATTTTGTAAAACACGAAAAACTGCCACCACATTGCTGCCCCAAATTCACCCTGAACGGTTAACTAGAAAATGTGACAGAAAAACATAAACAGATAAGGAACATATATATAATTCCTTGCATGCCTGATTAAGGATCTGTTTAGGCAATCATGAGAACATCCAGACTATCCGGATAAGTACGTTTATCATGATAATCTGTTGTTAAAACAACAGATCATGACTGACTGTTTGGTTTGTGCGTTTGGAAAACAGTACGATTCTGAAAAATGACCAGTCTGCTCCTATTTAGAGAAATTTGTATAATTACTGCCAGTATAATCAAAAGTAGACAAAACAACAATTTATGTGGCCTACATAACAGAAAACAAGGCATGCAGATATTGAGAACTATAAAATCATCCATCAACTACGTTTAAGCATGCCATAAAGACTTTTGCAAACAAAATTTTATCCAAACAGTTTATTTCTTGTTTTACCTTACTGTTATTCTCCTTTATTTTCCAAAGTTTTCTTCGTTTAGCATTTATCTTTGCTAGTGAACTGCTATACTCAGACCATTACCAATCATACAATAATTCAATTCCATTCGAATCAACGCCAAAAAATATTCACCCACGGCATAAACGAAATATGAATCCTCCCATATCCAAAAAACAACAGCACACTTAAACAATCAGATTGAAAAAATCATAGATCAGGGTGAAAAATGGACCTGACTGAACTTGTTTTTCAGCTGCTGGTTGACGTCGTGGAAGGCACGACAGAGATTGGCGAACTCCTTTCGCGCCTCATCAGAGACGAGCAACTTCGCCATGCCGTCCCAGTCGATCGCCTTGGTTGCCTTCAATGTCGTCTCCACCACCTTCTTTGCCCCGTGCCCATTTATCCTCGCGCGTTATGAGCGTAGAGAAATGAGTGCATGCTTTCTGCGGGTTGTCCAACGAGCTTGAGATCTGGAGAACGGCGAGGGAGGAGACGGAGAAGAGAAGGGTATGGGAGGAAAATTTCACACGAACGTGAACTGAATAAGCGGGACGCGGGGTCGATCCCGCGTCCGCGTCTATTAAGAATTCGAGAATGATGTTTTTGGATAAACCATCTAAACGCGGAAAACAAATAGTGTGGCGGTGTTTTTAAAAACACCGCCACACTTATAAGATGCCCCAAACGAGCCCTAATTTGAATGGCTCCACAAATGATTTTTTTTTTTTGGTTAAAAGAAGACTCGGGCTCCCTACGCGTTTCACAAAAAAGAAAGCTACAAAACCGGAAAAGAGGTACTATCTAAACACCACACTTACAACACCCACAAAAAAATAGGAATCTAAGGTCCTCTTTTCAAAAAAAAATAAAAAATACAACACACATACACGACTCAACCACACGAAACACGGCCTAACACTACGAACAATCAGACAATAATAAACCAAATAAATTATAAGGAATAATAGCAGAAATGTGAGGAGAACTAAGCTTTAATCCAAACTTAGCAATCCAAGGCGCTACTTTATTTCCTTCTCTTCTAACATGCATCCAGACAATCATTAAGTGCTTAGTCATCCAAAAAATCCTCTTCATAATCAAATTTAAACTCCAATGATGATCAACGTGCATAGTACAATACTCCCACAAAATTAAAGAATTAGTTTCAACAATAAGGAACATCCAACCAAGATTCATAGCAACATGCAAATAAAAAACAATAGCCTTAGCTTCAGCTACTTGAGGAGAATCAGGGATAGAGTTAGAAGCAAACCAACAAATAGGAAGCCCTAAAACACCCCTAAAAATACCACCAATACTAGCACTGTTTTGATGCCAACAACCATCACAATTAAGTTTAATGAAAGGAAGAGTAAGCTTAGACCAACGAACAATAACATGAAATCTGGAAGGACTAAGAACAGGAAGGTTAAAAAAGCTTAAAATAACAGATAAATTACGGGACACCTTCTTGGATTGAAGTAACCAAGTTAAACCTTTCATGAGGTAGCAGAAAATAAGACTTATATTACGACTCACATTAGGAGCCCTGTTCTGAAACTTAGCATCATTTCTCGCTAGCCAAATGATCCAAATAACCACTGCAGGAACCACAATGAAAAAGTCTTTACCCGGATTCCTCCAGCTATTAAAAATATCAGAAATAGTAGTAAAAACAAAAGAATGATAAGAGACATGAAGCTTAATTATAACCTGATCCCAAACAGCAACCGCAAAACTGCAGTTAGAGAAAATATGATCCATATTCTCCTCCTGAAGCTGACAGAGATAGCAACGTGAAGGTATACGTAAACCTTTGAATTTCATTAAATCATATGTAGGAAAGATTTGATGAAAGACTCTCCAAATAAAAAATGAGATAGAAGGCTTAAGCCAACTATTCCAATTCCAACTAAGATCCAATCATTGAAAGTTTTGAAACGAAGCAGCAAAAATCTTTGAAAGAGACAAATGATAAAACAATAGAACTATATAATATAGAAGTATCCTAAGAGATAAAATAATATGTATTATTATAATAATCACTAGAACAGGAGGCTTTATTAAAAAAAGGGGGATCATTTACATACATACCACATAATTTCTATGTATTTACATATCTAACACAAACTCCACAATTTAGATTTACACGGTGAAACTAATGTAATAATTAAAGTATAAGTATGTTAGATATGTAAATATGTAGAAATTAAGAGGTTTGTATGTAAATCTTAATAAATAAATAAATAAAAGCGAAAGAAGCCCAAAATCAGGGTCAGTTAGCTAAACAACCTAAGAGCTATGAATAAACACGCTATTTATTTATTTATTATTTAATTAATTTTATGATATGCAATATTATGCATATATTTTTAATTGAAAGTGATTGTTTGTCTATGATTCATTATCATACCACTGATAAATGCTAATTTTAGAGTTGTCTAACAATATGGTGTTGAATTTAATATCATTTGTGAAATACATCAAGACTAGAAAACTAACATAGATGATATACGTTTTGGTTTTAGCCGTAGGACTAAACACCTTGTAGTTGGTGCACTTCATTTTGACCAACTTGGTTTGATGTCTCGACTAAGGTCAAGTTCATCGATAGCTTTTCACGTGCAGAAACGTCATACATTTCTTAGCATGCTTTCAGTTACGAGCATAGCATATGAATTCTAAAGAGGAACAACTTAGCCAAAATTACATGACAACATCATATTCCTATGAATGATGTTTGATCTCTTTTCTAGATATTAATCAAGGTCAATGATACAAAATGGACAACCAAAAATAGTTACAAGAAGGGTACATAGAAAAACTTGGTATGACAGAGTATGTTGTGGATGAACAGGATGGGGGTCGTCCAATGAGCATGAGTTCTACAAAAGTTGTGTAAAGAGGATTACTACACATGATGTGTTCTTTTGGATAGAATCCTATGTGAGTTTCAGCAAAGTTTTCTAAGCAGATAAATTTTTGAAGTATTCAAGGTATCAATAAATCATTCATTTTTTAAATGTAAAGAGGGGTAACAAATATATATATATATATATATATATATATATATATATATATATATATATATATATATATATATATATATATATATATATCATGAAGAAAGCCATATGACATGAGATAGAAAGAGACAAGTTGGAGTTAACAAATAATAAGGATGGCCAGCTAAGAAATCATTGATGCAGGCAAAAAAAAATGGCATGAGACATGGTAAGACTGGAAGTTGTAATTTGCATGTGGATCTATGATTTGATAAGGGATATGAATGAGCTTTCATATGGCTAAAGTAATGAGTCTTAGGTAAAGAATGATTCTCCTTATAATAGGCATTTAGATTTAATTTTGAGAGATATTCTTAGACACAATATAATTAAATCTAAAAAATACAAAATAAAAAAAAAGGAACAATATTCTAAAACATTACACATATTATAAGAAAAAGCGTTAAAACCGACCTCAAAACTGATGGTCTAAACTTACGTCACACAAAATGTTCTATTTTCTGACGGTTTATGTGATGAGTTGCTTCTGACGGCATAATAACAGGATATGATGTCGTTTTTCAACAGTATACTGTTTTCGATGGATTTTTATTATTATCGATGCATTTTACCATCATTTATAATCAAATAATAACGACGACCTTATATTGTCAATTACTTACGTACTTGTCATTTGGCGGAGTGTTAACTAATGAGGTTTTTTAATAAGTGACGGAAAAGACTATCGGTATTAATGTTAATAACCGACAGATTTTATGTCATTTGTAAGTCGTCGAAAAGAATCTTTTATACCATCGAAATCAAGATGCCTCCGGTCTTGCACCAGTCCTCTCTCTCTCTCTCTCGATCCCGGTCTCTCCCCATGCCATAATCCTTCCCTCCCCTCTCCTGGCAACTCCAGCACTCCGACGAATTTAGCTCCGGCGACCCCAGCTTCGAAGACCACAGCTCCGACGACTCCAGCTCCAACAATTTCACCGCTTCAACACTCACTGGTATGGCCAGCCGTCCTTTTGCTCAAATTTTCTTTCAATCCAAGATTTACCAAATCTCATATGAAGCAGGGACGGACTCCCTCCCCACTCCCACAGTTACAGTTCGACTTGAAGAAGTAAATCCTTGTTGCAGATGTCGACTGGATGCAAGTATGGCCACCCTTCCCACTTAGGGGTGGAGCACAACGCTATCTAATGAAGAATAACGTTAGAAGAGGGCGCCCAACTTCGACACCCGAGCCCTCGCCCTCGCCGCCACCCTCGCCTACACACTCACCCCCACTATTACATCCGCACCCACCCTGAGCCCTGCTTCCACCCCTAGCCCCACCTCGATTGCAGTGGGGTTGAGTGCATCAAAGGCCTAAGCTGCCTCTACCGGGCAGGCGTTGACAGGCAACAACTACCGCATCTAGCCTGTTGGCAGCACATAAGTTTTTTTTTTTAAGATATTGTTAGTAATCTTTTTCAATTTAATATAAAACTAACAAATTGTTATTTTAAGGTTATACCCTCCGACCTATACTATTTATGCCATTCATGATATCATTCAAAGTAAGTACGACTCAACATAGTTATCGTGGAAGGAGATCCCGATGACCATTCGAGATCTTTGGTTTTAGGAGTCTGCGGCAAGTATCGTTCACTAATAACTTAAGTTGTTTTAATTTATTTATCAAACGAACATAGTTCTTATAATATTTACAGAAATAATCCTCCTAACGCCCTGAACACGAGGCGCACTTCTGGCGTAACTTCGAGCGCGTGGGCAACTATCACCTCCAGAACATGTTTGGAGATATCCGAAAATCGCAACAACATCCTCTATGGCTCGTAGAAGATATTTTTGTCACACTACTTAGGGCTTGAGATTCTCTGGACTACTAGAAGAAGAGGGAGCAGACAAAGCACAACTAGAGGTTGGATTGAGGAGACATGGGGCCCTCTAAGCACACAAATGGGGCGCTCCCACATATGAAATACAAGTGGTGACGGTTAAAGATTTCATTCTTTTCATAAGGTTTTCTGCAGTTCGAAGATGTATTTCAACTATTTTATTTTATGGACAGACTGTGGAGATTAGACGAGAGCCATTCACCGTCGATGTACTGGAGGTTATCCACAGGAAGCGATCCGACCAGTCGTAGATCAACGACTGATCCCGTGTGACCCATGTAATTGACGATCTACACTAGTTTAATGTTGATACATGTTAACTCTAATTGTATGTAACTATTTTTATTTGCATAGGAGATTCCAGCAGCTGAAAAGAGAACTAATCCCAGACGTCGGGAGGTATTACGATCAACAAGCATGATTCTTCCGAGAAGAACCTATGAAGGCAGGTTGCTGGAGGGAAGAAGAATGGTCGAGTCTACTGGTTTGGGTTGCAAGGGTTTTCCTACGACACTTACCCATCCACCAATGCATCTGTAGCTTCTACCTTTTTTGCACAGAATGAGGAGGTCTTTAGGCGTGTCGCGATATTCTCTGCTGAGATGGAGACCTGCTTCTCTCAGATGAGGTTAGAGATGGAGGCCAACATAGAGGCCAGACTAAGTTGGATTCCTTCAGGCAGTGGATGAGGGGGCGTGGCAAGGCACCGACAGCATTGGAGGAGGAGAAAGGGGCCGAGGACGATGAGGATGAGATTAACGAGATAGAGGGGGATGATTGCAGGGGCATTTTTCCTTTTTTTTTGTTATTAATGTACATTTGGAGACATATTTTTTTTGTTAACAGTGACGTACATATTTTAGAGTAAGTTTTATATATTTTATTATTTGATTGGATAATTTATTATTTGACAATTGTATTTTTTCATTAACTGCTTGGAATTGTATATTAAATGTTGTGATAACATGCGAGGGAATGAAAATTCGAAAGAAAGAATTTTTTTTTCCCTTATGCTACAGGTTTCCAACGGCGTACCATCGGTTTTGCGACGGTTCCAACCTTATCCGTAGGCAAAACCGACGGCTAGCCAATGAACATTTTTACCAATGCCTAACTGACATGTAACTGATGTAAGAAGGTGCATCACACAAAAACAACAGGCACAACACATTTCCGATAGTTAACCCGTCTGTTATAAAAAACAATGTTTAATCGACGGTTTTACCCGAGTCAAAAAACCGACTGTTGCGACACTTTCGACTTTTAACCCTTTGGTTATAAAAAACAACACATAATTAATGATTTTATCTTTTACAAAAAACTGACGTGTGCGACACATTTCTGACTGGTATGTTATCACTATTACCGAAGGAAGAACCGTCTGTTATACTAATTGACAATTACCGACAACTTAAATTTTCTAAAAAAAAAACTATGACCTTAAATCGTCGGATAATAGTTAATGCATTTATACCGTCGGAATATTGATCAGTTTTGGATTTACCGACAAGGGTTTTACCTACTAGCTTAAAACCGTCAACTTTTCTTATTATAACTGATAGATTATGATCGTCGGAAAAAAAAAACCTAAATTCATGTAGTGGCAATATATGAATCATAAAAATGCTCAAAATTATAACTCAAAAAACTATCAAAGATATGAAGCTCAATAACTTGCAAGATTATAATGATGGATGACCTTATGGAATAAACAATGAACTAACTGAAGGAAAGAATGTTGTCCCAAGGGATAAATTGACTAACATAGAGAACACACTAATAATTCATAAGGAAAAGGAAAATATTATAAAACATAAAGAAGTCCTACTTTTAATTTTGATAATTCTTTTTATTAAAGTTCTACAATCTTTTCCTCATGAGACTATTAACATTTTGATTCTTCATAAGCATAAATCATTAAGAAGGCAAAAATATTTTGTAATCTAATGCTAAAAATGAACAATATGAAAGCAAGTAAAAATAGAAAATCTATGTGCAATTGGGTATTATGGAAACAACATAAAAGATAAATAGTTTGGCATTGTATAAAACATAGCAAGGTCATATGTTTCATATACATATGGGCAAAAGGTATAAGCCACTTGCTTTCTTTACCCCTAGTTCTTAAATTTTGGATCATCTAGATTTGAGTGTTATATGTTATAACTATGTCAATGTATATAAATTTCTTTGTTCATGCACAATGTAAAATAATTAATAAAAATTAATTAGTCTTGCACTTTACTGTAACATATAGCTTATAATGTTTAAAGGGCATTGAATGAATTAAATCAACATAAAATTATAATATGTTTTTCATAGCCAAACACTGTATGCAATAACTAATTAATATCATTCCATGTTAATTGTCATGTAGTAGCCCATGAATTCACCCTTCCTTAAAATAACACAAACTTAAGATAATGCCTATGACAACACTCATACAAGCAAGATTAAAAAATGTTCAGAAAGGTTAGCTGATATGACTGCACAAAATTATCTAGCTAGATTAATCAAGACACGTCAATTTAATTTATTAAAATTTGTTCATAAAATGAAAATAAATTTTGATAATTTTTTTCAAAATAGATTTAAATATTTTTTGAAAAGGGGTGTAAATATTTATAAATTTTACAAAAAAAATTAAATTAAAAAACAAGTTGATCAAGATGATTAGTTTTACAATAACCACTAGTTCAGATGTGATGCTCAATGTTATGTCATTCTTAAATAGTTATATGTAATCTATATATGATGCAATGGTTTCTATTTGCATATGAACTGTCACATAAATATAGTCTTCGATCTGCCATATAGCAATTGTTTAGCCTTGAAAATGAGAGCTAGAATTTATAGTAATTAGTGTCGAGTAAAACTACCACAAATTCAAGGACATAGTTTTCAAGATGAAATCAACTAAGTAAATTCACTAATCTTATAATTAGGATTCTAGTATTTACAACTGAAAAACTTATAAGATAGACCATTGTGTAGGACAAGAAATATCGATATAAATACAACTTAATTAAACAATTTGATTCTCTAGTGAATTTTGTTCACTAAATGAAATTGTTTAGTGGGATTCAAACTAGTATAAAACTAGAAACTTAAATTAAAATAGTATATCTAAGTACAAGAATTCAGGTGAATATAATACACCTCTTTCAAATAAGGGGTGTTTACTAAAAAAGAGTTGACTATGCCTATCATGCCTCAACTTAGATAAATATGGTATGTCGAAGAAGTGGGAAAAAAATCTAAACATGTTGCAATCCATCTAGTTTCTAGAATATTTAGATAAATTAGATGTATTTAAGGAAAATATTGAACTAGATGGATAACTTAAATCGAAAAGTGAGTCGAAATTTAACAAAATGTTATGCATTTATATTGTTTGGATGATAAATAAAAGTTAAAAATATAAATCTCAAGATATGACTTCGAAATTTTGATGGTATATGCTATCAAAGTAGGTCCTTTGGACAAACTTGACAAGAAGGCTAGACTTCATATTATGAAAGTGAGATGTTGTGAATGAAGTCTAAATATTTGGCTGGAGATATTGATTAACTTATTCAGAATAATAGGCTAGTTAATATTATGCTCATATGCATAGTATTAAACAAAGCGTTCATTCTAAAAGGATTCTTAATTTACATAAACTCATTTTCCTAAATGAAAGAAATAATTAAAAGTGTAGTAATACATAATTAATAACCATAGGCGAAATGAAGTTGAGGGTTCATTGGGCAAACCAAAGCAATTATGGAGCTTATTGTCATTTTGTGTTATTCCTTATGTTGTTAATAAGCTTATTTCAAGAAAAAAAAATAGCATTGACGTAATACCAATGATAGACTTTTTTTTTTTTTTTTTTTTTTAAAGATATTCTTTGAAAAATTTTGAATCTCGATACGAGTAAATCAATTTAAGAAATTTTAAGATCTGAACTATAATTTTAAAATTTTACCTACTAAATTCATTAACACTCACATAATAAATATTATCGCATCTAAGTCTAACAGTCGGAGAGTCACATATAGATGTGTGATAATATTGCGAAGAAGATGGAAGCAACTTACAAAATAAATGAAACACTTTTCAACTTTCCATAAGAGGGGAGAGCCATACATATTGAAATTTCTTATTGCAATGGCTTTCCTCCCATTAGCCCTTTGCTTTTTTTGATATTATCCTTTGATTCTTTTTCCATGACATTGACACCCCTTGCTTGTTTGATATGCTATTTGCTTTAAAGGCCTTTAAAAGTTGTTAATGATCTTGGTGCGTCTACCATTGGGATGGTGATATTAACCTTCACTATGGAAAGGGGAAAGCAATTTTTTTGCTTTTTTAACTTTGATGTGCTTTTGAATATTATTTTTATTAATAATGTAATCATTTGAAAACTAGTAGAATAATAATAAAAAATAGGAAAAGTAAAATAAAATTCAAATCCGACTCTTCATTCTATTTTATAGATATGTCATTTCCTTTAATTAGAAGGCAACGTGTCGTTCTTCTTGATGCTTATACTATTAAATATTGATAAAAAACTATTAGAAAAAGCATCAAATTAGTAAACAAAAGTCTAACCAAGTAAAGTCGAATCATGAGTTCGCTCATGCTCTGCTCAATAAATGGCTCCTGAACTGAGTGTAATGATCTAACAAGCTAAATTAGAGCTAAGCCCGACTCAACTCATTAGCTTGTGAGTCAATTGTTCAAAACTATTAATATAAAATCTAAGAATTTTAATAAATATTTTTTAAAAAGTATTAAAAAATTATATCTCACTTCTTTATATAAAATCACTTCTCATTACTTCATCCCTATTTTTTTTAGTCATTTTCTCATAGTAATTCAATGAGTCATAACTATTCTCTCATTCACAATAAATGAACCCACGTGTGAGCTGACTCGAACACATATAATTGAGCTTGAGCTCGACTTGACTCTTCATTAGCTAAAATACTTACTACATAAATCCCATTATGTCCCCGTCCCATCGTGACTTAACCTCACCCGTCCATCCTTCTACGAAAATTTAGGGTTTATGATTAATATCTACGAAGAATGTCCAAAGTCCTCTTCATTTTCCTCATCCCTCCTTAATATTCCACTTTCATGTCACAAAGTAAAATGAATAATTTAAATAATAATAAAGTGAAAGCCCATTAAAATCTTCAACATACAATATGTGAAAGTGTTGTTGTCTTTTCTGTTCTTTTGTATTCGTTAGATGTCACGTCGTGTTTGAGGATGTATTGTTTATTTAATCAATCAATTAATTAATTATAAAAAGTGACGATTTCATGCCAACCATATCATTTGTTAATTTATAGCGTGGAAGATGATAGGCTTTAATTTCTTTTATAAAGATTCCCTTATATGGATGGATGAATTTTTTCATCAAAAATATTATAACTATTATGATGCATATTTGCTTTGGAAATTATTATGAAAAATGAAGAAGTTTTTGAAGGGTTTGTAATATAATAGACTTGATTTCATAAAAAAAAAAAGAATATACAAACTTGATCATAAAGTGGAGAAATTATTAGGTGCGGTGATCACAGGTTCGACTGACGGTTCAAACGAGTCATCATGCAAATACACGATGGTTTGACCACATTCGGACCATAGTTCGGATGTGCTACTGACTCCAAATTCACAGCCAAGGAAGGAATGTTAACAATTTTCCCGTTTGTGGTTCTCCACTGAGCTGATGAATTAGTGAGAAAATTGATGATCTTTTGGTAATCACGTTTTGTAGCTATGGAATTAAAGTACTTATAATTAGGATTATCATAAACGTTAAGAGTCAGATTGAATTGACCATACTACGACTCAGACGTATGGTTAGCTGCACGTAATAAGATTTTTAAGTATAGACTCTCTTCTTATAAATTTCTAGAAAATAGGAAGAAATAATAACGCAATATTTTATATATTAGATACGTAATTTCAGAATCATTATTTTCAATTATCATTTCAAAGTGATTTCATAATGGTGATTCAAACCTTCATGAATTTAATTGTAGCAGCAGTTTTAAGTCTTATTAATTGAGGAAGAGACATTTTAAATAATGTTAAAGCAATTTTTACAAGTAAAGGAAATAAGTGGCAACTCATTATAGCCGTATTTATGGCTTTAAAACCCTAATTGGACTATAGTTGCAAAGGAAGTTTAATTAGGAAACGCTATATTCTTCATTTTCAAAACCTTTATTGCAATCATTTTTTATTTGATATCATGTATTCCCAAATTCCCTAGAAAGGAAAGAAGATGGAAGAACTTAAGAGGAATCTCGATGTATTTTTTTAGAAATAAATGTTTCATATTCAAATTAAACAAATCATGTCGATAAGATGAACTCGATGATACCAGAATTGATCCAATTCGAGTCCAATCAACCAGATCAAATCATTACGACATATTTGGGGATTTCGGGTCGTTAATTAAATGAGCAAATGAATTCTGAATTTCACATCTTTTATAGCAAAACAGAACGTCTTGACGAGAAGAATATAATGAGCCCAAGATCATTGAATTCCAATGTCATTAATACTTTCAAAACATAAATAAATATTAATAATAAAGTGAGATTGATTTGAGTCATTCAATCAGGTAGTTACGAAAGTTATTTGTCAAATGACCAAAATGCCCCTCTTCTAGAGGTTATAAATAGATCCCCTCTCTTCACTTGATAGGGGAGGAGAATGAGTAAAATTTCAATGTTGTTCTAGACTAAAGACTCGATGATAACTTTCAACATCCCTAGTTGCTGATCATTAGTCGTCATCGACCAATGACGACTCGTCGTCAGTCACCCCTTCTCTGCATCATTGGTGACCCCTACTTACTAAAACCATATCCCAATCATGATTGTAACACATAACACTATATTAAGGACCAAGCAATAACTTCTAGCCTTCGTAGCACCCGCTTGTCGATCATTATCAACCATAGCAGACTGCCCATGTTCAACCCCTACTTGCTAATGTTGTATCCTAAACAAAATTGTATCACTTAAGAAAATATTGAAAATCCATCGATAACTTCCGGTCTTCGTAGCCACCAACCACCATCAACCATTGATGGTCGTCGCCACCTGTCACTCCTGATCACTAGCTACCATCCATTAGCGACCACAATTTACGATTGTCGTAGCTAGAATATGATAGTTATCTGTGACACGTATTTTTCCTTACATCATATACTAACAAGTGTTATCTCTTTTGTAAAATAATAAACCCGAGAGAATGATTGCAGCAACCAACTATAACTTATAGGGTCAACTACGGCCTATGTGTTAACTGCTATTACAGTCATCAACTATAGCCTCTGTGATTAACCGATGTTAATACAACCACCAACCATGGTCTATGTGAATAATTACTACTATTACAGTTTCTGGCTACGACTTTTATGAGTAACTAATGTTATTGTAGCCAACAGCTACAGCATAAGTGGCCAACTGCTACTATAACTATCAACTATGACTTATGTGGCTAACTATGACTTACGTGACCAACTGCTACTACGGTTTTCGACTATGTATTTATGACCAATTATGACTACTATAGTTAGACTATTATTGTACATCTGTAATTATTAGCTTTGTCATTACATCCCCTCTAACTTAGGAGAAGAGTTACCATATGTACTTACAATCACATAGTGAATTATATTAATTATGTTAGGCTCTATAGTTTTTTCCCTTTCAGGGTTTTTCTACGTAAAAATTCTTATGTCCCTTTTTACCACTTTCTTTTTTTGTACGTATGTGTGTTAAATATTTGTTAACCTTAATAGATTAAATTATTACTCTGTCGATGTGAATCATTTGAAATGAAATTTTTTATAAATTATTTTAAGGTTGGACTTAACCTTGAACTTTTTCAAATGATAAAATTATCTTACGCGTGCAATATATTTTCTACAATAACAATCTATTATGAGTAAATGAGTAGAAAAAAATAGAAAACCAAAATAACCTTCAATCTTCATATGAATTAAAAGAAAAAACACCCTTGACAGACTGAGATTGATTAGTTCAGAAAGAAAACTTAGCTTCATCTTTGTACATCAGAAATGACCAAGTGGATCATGAGGAGTTCTAATGATCAAAAAAGGAAATTCAACGAAGGAGGACCCCTCAGCATGAGACCAAGTGACCCACTTTTCCAATTGGATGTAGTTATTCTAGCTAGTGTTGAAAGCTAATCAAACCAGAAAATGGAAAAAATGATTTGAGTCTGAACTGATCAAACTAGAGCAAGAAAGTTAAGCTTCTGAGCTAACAACCATCGAAAAGCCAAGTGAAGGTATCAACCTACTTCTTAATAGCTCTGACCCAAGGAAAGAATTCTCTTCATCGCCATCACAAAACATCCCACGGTTGCTCTTAAAATTCTTCATCAGGGATCAAGAATTGGTAATACAATAGAGTCTCACAGTCATCTTTAAAAGCTGCCTCATCGAGGTCTGAGCTTTTTATTGAGTTACAGTGATTTACTCTCTGCTCGATAGCTCGGTCTCATTCTGTCGATATGAGCCCCTCGTTCAGGGATCGTGGGTTGATAGTCAAGCTAGATCATTAAAACGATAAAGCCTAGCTAATCGAGTCAGTCCTGTAGACTCGATGCTAATCAAGTCTAGCCAACTTGCTGCATAGACTCAACCTAGTCAACTGAACCACTTTATCGAGTCGAAGTCATGCTATCCCCGGTTGGTTGAGTCATAGGGCAACCGAACAACAGGCTCATACATATAAAAAATCTATAATACTCTATACATCTCCCATTATAGAACGGACATAAATATAATATCACATATTGCACCATCTCCCCTATAACTAATGAGAATAAGGAGATCATTTTATGAGAAAGAGAAAATACACATGACATTTTTCTATTTTTTATTTTTTTGTTTCTCTCTATCTCTTGCGGTGTGATTCATAATTAACATAGCACGTACATGACCTCTTACTTTTAGATTTAGCCATCTCTCTTCTTAAATTTTAGTTTTGCCACACGAGATCGAATAAGACGAATCAAGATCCAACAATCTTCATAAATATTCAACATCAAGCAATAGAGCAAATTAACTCTTAACTGTTGCAACTCTCAACTAATAAAAGATAAGCAAAAAAATAAATAGAAAAAATTAAAATCAAACTACTCACGGGATCAGATAAGGCAAATCCAAAAATCTTTTTTATGTTATTTTATGGCAAAATGAATAAAATAAGTTTTTATAATCTAAATATTTTATAATTTATGTATGGTATGAATATAATCAAACGTCAAAGTAATATATAACTCAAAATAAAATCACAAAATTTTAACTCTGAAAATGGTTAAATGAATGTAGTTTTATTTAAATCGTATTACATTAAAAATTTATTGAAGAAAATATTTCCTTCAAATTTCAAATTTGTTAGAGCTATTCGATCATACGTAATTAATTTAAAATTATAACGTTGCTTTAAAATATAGAGCGATTTAAATTTAGAAATAGATATGATTCGAATTTCTTTCTTCAAAATTGAGAAAGCCCACTAAGGTGTTTTATTTGGTGGGTTTTAAGAAACAGAGCCCACGAAGCAACTGGGCTTTTGAAGAGCTTTGGAGCATGATGTTAGTTCTGTAGTTTTAGAAGAATGCGGGACGAGATGCTATGAATCAATTTCACGTATCATAACCTCACTTCAAGAAAAGTATAATTATTATTTTTTAATTAATGATTATATATCTCAATAAAATCTTACTCTTTACCTTGGCTTGCATTAGTAGTTTCTTGTTTTCTTCAAGTATTTAATGAGCTATAATTTTTCGTGAATTTCACTAATTTACTTGTTCTTAATTAAGGAGAGCTCACTGTAAAAAAAATAAATTTTTGTTAAGAATTAATTTCGATAATGAAAATAAATTCTTTAGAGGTATTATATATTTTTTTTGTTAAGGATCTTCTAAAGGATCATTAGAGTTATCTTTTTATTCAGAATCTCTTTATCTTTCTACATTTTCAAAGCTTAAGTCCAGAGTCAAAGCATGAAAATTGCTATCAACCACACGGATAAATATAGGATTAAGCTTCTCATACAATTTAAAGTATATATATATATATATATATATATATATATATATATATATATATATATATATATATTAAAAAAAAAGATTGATCGACAGACGGAGACCGCCGATCAGCCACATATGTTGAACTAGCAAGGAGTGGACACAATTCCGAGTCACATGTCTTTATTCAAATCATAAAGTAATAGGTGGGATTCGAACCACTCATTCGAGCCTACTAAGTATATGAATATATATATATATATATATATATATATATATATATATATATATATATATATATATATATATATATATATATATATATATATATATATATATATAATGGAAGAGAAACTTAATCCTATATTTATGTGCAAATACAGTGGCCTGTTGGTTAGGGTGGCTTCGGCGTAAGTTCTTTCAGGTCACGAATTCAATCCCTCATAGCATGGGGTTATCGAATTTTTAGCACATCGAGCGGGCTCCCAGACCTGACAGGAGCTCGACCAAAGATGTTGATCAACATTCTCCGACTTTTTATAATATATATAAACTCATTATTTAAGCACCATAGGCAATTCTCCTCATATATTTCTCCTCATCATTCATCGAAGGCATCACTTGTCTTCCTTTTTGGATCTCAATATAATT
Source organism: Papilionanthe hookeriana x Papilionanthe teres (assembly GCA_022702705.1). Lineage (NCBI taxonomy): Eukaryota > Viridiplantae > Streptophyta > Magnoliopsida > Asparagales > Orchidaceae > Papilionanthe > Papilionanthe hookeriana x Papilionanthe teres. Next base: position 51,258,150 of record CM040423.1, on the reverse strand, counting down.
TATAAGACCCTTTCTTTAACTTCTTTCATAATTTTTGTAACTTCTTTTAGTTTATCTATTAATTATTCACTTGTATTTTATCATATTATTATACATGTATTTTCCTTTGTTGCGCTGGAGTTATGAATTATCATCTTAACTTTGCACAAGTTTAACACACACTTCGATGAATGAAAATATTTCGTAGAGACATCATATATTCTTACGTGGAAAACCCATAAAGCGAAAAACCACGGGGTCTGGCCCATCTGAAGATATCCACTATAAACTTAAGATTATAAGTACGGTCCCTTCTCCCAGGGGCTGAGAATGTTACACAATCTTTTGAGCTACAAAGTCAGTATGCGGATAAAATTGATGTAAGAAGGGATTGGCGACCGATGCTGATCGACGATGACTGACTAGTGATGGTCAACGGCAGTCGGCAAGTGGTGGTCGGCTACAGTCGGTGAATGGTGGTCGATGGCGATCGATGACTGGTGGTCAGCAATGAGTTGATAATGGGCTTCAGCTCGTTCTCTAAGCTTAAGTCTTCTTCAAGCTTCATTCCCTCTTTTTATGAGAGTGGCAGGGCTCTATTTATAAAGTTTCGGGTACAATTAACGAATGAATATGAAGTACTTTGATAGGACGGCTCTAAGAGCTCCCCTTGATCGAATGGCGTTCGGTAAACATTTGAGTGCCTAAATGGTGTCAAAATTTAACAATCTTAAGCTTGTTAGATTCCTCTTGTCGAAATACTCAATTTGTCCATGAGCTCACAAGATTTGACATCCGTTTGACCCACCAAATATGCATGAGAAACTTTTAAAGGACATTTAATGGCTTGATCTAAGCTTGACTTTAGTCAGATTAGACCAAATTTTGGTTTCATTGAATCTGTCTCATCAAATCAATCAGCTTGACTATAAGTTTGTTGAAATTGGAATCCTGGTTAACTTTTAATTGAATTTTGAATATTTTTTTATTCAAAAGATCTATCTTGATATTCGTATCATGCCTCGAGATTCGTACTGATTGTTGGAAATTAGTTGATGGTGTAGCAAGAAGTTGTTTTTAAACTTCTTCTTCTTCTCTATGTTAAAATGTGGTGTTAAATAGTTGTCTAGCTCAATATGTCTTATGGAGACACCATACCTAATTAGCCTTACATCCTGCTCCCATGTTGCAGATACTTCCCTATCTCTTCGTTTTATCATTGCTTAAACTAATTGTCATATTATATATTTATGATTAGTTTAAAGCCATAAATTATTTAAAAAACTATAGACTCATAAAAATATTATAAAATTTAAATATGAACAGTCATTAGTCATTAATAAAATATTTTATATTATAAAGAAGAGTAACCAATTTTAATCTAACAAAAGTAACTGGAAATGATAAATCAATGTTTACTTTTATGTCTTTTCTAATGCCTATATAATTGATCTCATAAAGAGTACAACTAAAAAAAAAAAAAAAAAAAAAAAAAAGATTACTGTTTAAACTATGAAATTATTTGGTGTGAATCGTTGGATTAAGTATATAAAACTTAAGCAAATTTTTTAGTAAAACCAATTGACTAGTTTCCAATATTACTCTCTCATAATTAATTTATTTAAATCAAATTAACATATCCATTACGACGGATTGACCTCACTTTTGATAGGGACTATATCTCTCTTTCTAACTCATCCTGCAAGCCTAGGATTTAACCTTAAGTACTCCTTACTGACTATTCTATAAGATTGTTGATGATTGATACCTAAATTAGTATCGAAACCAAATTTTACCCATAGTTTTGAAATGTATTTTACTTTCAATATTTTATATTGAGTTGATCTTGATTAAGTTATTAAAAATTAAGGTTAGAATGACATTTAGATTGTTAATATACTATTAGTGGTAAACCATTAAACTTCAAGGTTTAACAACATATCTTGAGAATTCTTTAAATATCTTGGCTTGCCCGTGGATTAGCCTGGTTAGGCTCACTCACTACTTGTGGAACCCACACCGTCATGTTTGGGCTTCTTTCTTTCTAACTCACTTCATTAGTTTAAATTGAGCTCCCACTTAAACCAAATTCATTTTGAATCATAGTTGAGCAAAGTCTGGATAAAATAAATAGTTAATGAAATTAAAATCCAACCCAATATGATCAAAACCAATTCAGCTAAACTAATTTTGAAAATAAATAAATATATATATAATCAAAAGGAGTTTAAGATTAATAAAATTTAAAAAATGGAAAGGAAACCTTGAGAAAGCCTAAATCAGCAAAATCTAAAATGCAATATAAGTTAAAGAACAAAACCGAACCTGAAACTAAGCAAACCCAACCCTAAATGACATAAACCTAAATGTAATCCAAATCCAAAACCAAATTCTTAAATAGCGTCTAGATCAGCCCTTAAAGGTTGCCAAAATCTTCCCCGAATTCCCAATGTATATTGTATTAAGATTTACTCAAATCTTGCTTAAACCTCCTACCAGTTCAAACTTGGAACTACTTCGCTGTTTAAACTTAACTGACTTCGGGTCGACGGAATTAGCTTGATCGATTGAGCATAGTAGATGTTATCTTTACTGGAATGCCCACATAATCATTGAAGATATTTTATGAAATTGGATCTGCTAGAGGGCAATGCACATTGCATCAAGTCGGTATTTTTGTAGCAGTTGGCATAGATGCACTTTTAACTCATTTTCAGTTGGATGGCTCGTGTTTGAATTACTCGATCTTTTTTTTTTTTGTTTGCTTGGTGGCTCGGTCGGGTTAGGCCTGGTTGGCCTGATCCTTTCGATCAGGCGGCCTCCAGCCGAAATGGCATCACCTGTAAATATCCTAAAATCGACGTCTATTTCCTGTCCGTCCACGAAACGGTCGCATACAGTTAACTTAACGACAAGACTCAAGCAATCTGCATCGCCGCAGCCAGCCCGTCTTCCCGTCCGAATTCCCAATCCGCTCATTCACCGGCTCCCATCGACACGTGGCAAGCATCGACGAATCCCCCATAAGAAGTCGCTTCCCTTCCCAAGACCCGCCAGCCGGTCGTTCTCCCTGCCACCTGATTCTGAGTTCTGACCACTGAGGACTGATTACTGAACCCGGGAGCAGGATAACCGTCCGGTTCACCCTAGCCTCTGTCTCCCTCCCCGAGCCGGTCCAACCCAGTACTAACCCTGAATCTGACTGATTCCCCAACCCGGCCCCCCCACCCCCACCCCCACCCCCACCTCCTTCCGGTCCAGCTCTTTGACCGAGGAACCCGTGACCGGCTTGTTTCGGCCCGGCGAAACGTGCCCGCCACTCAGGCCCATGACGTGACTTGTGAAGTTGGGCCGGGCTCGGAGATCGAAACACAAGGACTGCTGGCCAATGAGGGGACGACATGTCAGCGGAGAGGACAGCGTCGGTTCGCTCTCAGGTGGTGGAGGGAGCCGGAAGAGGAAACCGCCAGTAGCAGGAAGGGCTACAGGAGGCCGTACGAGAGGAAGAGCAGAGAAGTGGTTTGGAGGAGGAGAAGGATGTGACCGAGTTTACTGCAGGGCCGACAGCGGCGTGCTGCTCCCGCTTCAGACCGCAGCTTCCTTCGTCGCCTCACTTTCTCTTTCATCTACTTGTTGCTTGCTTGTCAGGAGATTCCATATGGTAGAAGACAAAACGTATAGAGTAGAGATCTATACTACCATCATATTTGCATCTTAGTTTATTATACTAAATATGTTCTTCGCATATTTGATTTAAAAACAGTGTGATCGACATTGATTTTATCCAAAGCTCATCAGACTATAAAACTTCTTACATTGTATTGATATAGTTTATCTATAGTTCTTGTATATGCAATTTTTTTTTTTTTTTTTTTGCTTTAGAGATAATAATGCACCAACACTATTATGATTCATGAATTAGATGCATCTATTTTCAACATAAAAACTTGAAAGCCTTGTGAAAGTTTGGTAAAACTAACACTAAAGCATAAATCATTGCTTTAAAAAAAATATAATAATAATAATAATTTAAAGTAGACTGAGCCAGTACATTCCATAAAGATGCATACTTTTTGGATTTCTTATTGCGTGTGGACATCGTAATTAAATTTGCATACAGTGTCTAATCAGGAGCGCCGGAAAAATAGTGTGGCGCCACTCTAAAAAAAAAAAATGTATGGCACGCAATAAAAGCTTCTGATCGGACACCAGACGTAAATTTACATCTGGTGTCCGCACGCAATACAAGCACTCCTTTTTGAGAGATCCATCAATGGCATCGCAATTAAAGTATAATTTGTGATTAACAAATGGTAACAATATGTAAGATCATCATCCCCTTTTTTAGTAAATATTGACATGAATCAGCATTGTATAGTAGTTGATACATTATATATTAGGGTTGGGCATCACAACATGATCGTGTGCAATATGCCCCAGGCACTCAATATAGTCTTCAAAGAAAGCAAAACTAGAGTTTGACACGCTGTTTATAACTTTTTAAATAAGTGCCAAAATCAAATGCTCTTCATGGATTGAAAGTGAATTGTAGCAAGACTAAAATAGCATAGTAAATATTAAATTTTCAAACAAAATAATAATATTCTTATTAATGTTTAAATAAATTGAAGCAACATATAAATCATGCAATAAATCCTCATCTCATAAAATTATCCTGACTTCGACAGTGATCACAAGGATAAAATAATATATTTCCTTAAGTTCTCTAAAAAACCAAACTTTATCTATATACTACTGTTGGATAAAGCCTTCTATCTATATTTCAGCTATTATTATGTCTTAGCTTTCTATAGTTTACCAAATATGAAAAGAATACTTTATTATTTTTAGTGATCATGACACTCTATTAACTTAATCAATATAAGAAAAAAATGAAGTTTACAACAAGTTTTATTTCTTAAGAAAAAGATAAAATTTCTCTAAAAACTATTTTGTGTATTATAAAGTTTTCAATAATACAAAAAAACTTAAGTCTTAGCTAGGGGTGTAAACGAACCGAACACGAACGAATAAAGTTTGTGTTTGTGTTCAGTTCATTTGAAATTTAGTTTGTTTGGAATAAGCTTGTGTTTGAAATTGTTCGTAAAGTTACTATTCATGATTGTTTCTTAGCGAACAAGTTGAACACGAACCGAACACAAGCTGTTTGCGAAAGACGATGGCCCTAATATTAATATATATAAATAATATATTATATTAATTATATAACTTATATTATATATATATATATATATATATATATATATATATATATATATATATAATAATATTGATATTAATATACTACTAATATAGTATATTAATATATTATTATTATTAATTTATTATATATTATAATTTATAGAATTTAATTTTTTAAAATGTCATAAATTTTTATATATAATTATTTTAAATTATTTTATATGTCGAACAATAATGATTTGAACACGAACGAACACATCATTTGTTTGTGTTTGGTACGTTTAACTAATCGAACGAAAAAAAAAATTATTCGTGTTCGTCTCATTTACTTATTGAACGAATCGATCACGAAACTCGTGACGAACCGAACACGAGTTGTTCGTGAACAACGAGCTTTTTTACAGCCTAGTCTTAGCATAATATAATTTTTTGGACTCAGACATGTAAAAGTGAAAGACACAAATGTATGTATGTATGTATGTATTTATGTATTTATGTGTGTGTGTGTGTGTGTGTGTGTGTGTGTGTGTGTGTGTGTGTGTGTGTGTGTATATATATATATATATATATATATATATATATATATATATATATATATATATATATATATAATTTCATTATTTTGAGCCTAAATGAGTAAATATGAATGAACAAATATTTCTTTGCGTTCGGCTTGTTTATATATCGAGAGCAAAAAATTTGTTCATGTTTAGTTTGTTAGTGAATAAATTATACCCAAGCTTATTAACGAGCTGAACACAAATTATTCATAAATAGCTATTTTGGAGTAGAGAGAGAGAGAGAGAGAGAGAGAGAGAGAGAGAGAGAGAGAGAGAGAGAGAGAGAGAGAGGGCATATCTATGGGGAAGTACATGGGGGCATTCCTGCATGGAAGGGTCTATTTGCATGTTTTTTTCTTACATCTTTCTATTTACATATCAAACCTCGTGCGACAGGAAATCACGGTCGACATCAAATTTATGTAAAGCAGCTACAGGAAAGATTTGATTCACGTCAATGTATCATGCAAAAATTTTCTTTTTTTTTTTCCTTTTTCTATGGATATTTTTCCCCCTTCAATGATTCCCTCACATGATAAAAATTTGAAGGGTATATCTATAATTAATGCTTTGTATGTGCATCCTAAAGTAAAGAATCAATGTAGTTCCCAAGTAACAGTATATTTACTTATGCCATATCTCAGTGCTAAATAAATAATAGTAATAATTTCAACTATTTCCATTAATTCATAATTATTTTTCTTTGCTCAGCTGACATTGCATCTTTTACCTTTTTTGTAAAATTGGGAGCTTGGCTCAATTTATGTCATACAAGAAATTACAGACTACAATGTTAAATGGATAAAGAAATATTAAAAAAAATAATGAAAAATTATATTACTTAAGGGGAAAACATGTATCATTTTATCGATCAACTATGATCACAATTTTTTGTGTATTATTATTAAAATAATGAATTATTTAGTGAGATAAAAAAAAAATTGTATTACGACCCTGAAATCTATAAATAATCCATAGTTTTTTTTTCACATTATGAACTAAACATTCGAGAATAATGAAAAAAAATCTAACAATTAATGTTTCCCAAATTCATCTTAGCGTAACATATATCGATTTCTATATTTTGATAATCAAAGTTCAACAATAATGTGTAACTGCGAACATCAAACATCATGCACTATCGAGCAAGCACATCTGCTTACCAAGTTGAAATGCACTCCATCTCTGTATCAATATGAAGAATTAATAAAATGATGTTTGTGATCGCTTTTGTTTTTTGATATGTTATAACATAGTTATTTTAAAGTACACTCAAAATAACTTTTAGGTGTTTTGGAATATTTTTAAAAATAAAAAGATAAAAAAGTGCAAAAAAAATTCAAAAACAAACATTACTTTTAAAAATAAAAACAAAAGAAAATTGTAAAAGCAAAGATCAAAAGAGATCTCAGACAAGCCTAAACTCTTTGCATCGTCATGCTTAATTTTCTCTTATCATATCATTCAACTTGTGTATAGGAGGGGAAACCAAGTCTACCACTTCTCAATGTCCGTCATCACCTTCCATTCATGGGATGATTTCCACCAATTGATATTTGTCGATTGATATCTTACTACTAATGTCATTCTTCACCTTCAATCTATCAAAAAATATATGTAAATTACCAATATCAATTATCTCTTTATTGTGATAAAATATTCATTCACCAATTTTGTGCAACTTCACAATTAAAAGCAATTTTGCAATATACTACTTAAATGCCTAGATGTTAGCCATCCATCATCATTTCTTCATCACCATTGTAGACCAAATCCCATAATACTTCGTTAATAATGGAAATTTCTAAGCGAATTTAGAAAGAAACATCTAACCAAGTTCTGACCCTTTTTTCCCCAATTGTAGATAAGTAAAAACCATTTGTAATTTCAAACTAAGGCTCAGTTTGGGACAACATTGCGGTGGCGGTCTGACATCACACTGCAATTTTATCTATGTCAATAAATTGTGTTTTGATAACTTTTTAAAAAACTGTCTTTAAAATACGCCGTAAAAACTGCATTTTTCCACCAATACTGGCTAATTGAGGTGACAACTTTTTAGCTATAATTTGACTTTTCACAAATAATAATAATAATAATAATAATAATCACTTCAATTTTATTAAACTTCAGATTATTCTCAGCAGCTTCACAACTGCTTTTTGATAAGTTGCAGCTGCCTCAAATAAATTCAAAATAGCCAGTTTAAATTATCTTTGGTTAACTATGTTTAATTTTTATGAATGTATTTTTGTTTTAATTCTTAATCTTAAAATTTTAATGCATAGACGAAATAAAAGTATTTCAAAACATGAATAAAATAAAATAATAATAATAAATAAATAAACCAAATTTTTTATTAAACAAATTAGTACTCAGTATTTCCTATTTTAATTACATGAGTACCAATATGCTAGTCAATTGCAGCCTTCCTATAGAATAATCCGACACCAAACATTCTTTTAACGTTTCTAATTGGTATAGTTTTTGTGACTTGAATTAATTCAAAATAATTATCATAAAAGTAATATATTAGGTATAGTTACATACAAATCCCTTGAAACATTGATATTTATAAATTAACCAACCATAAAATTTATTTGAACTACTGAACCGATGTATTTACGCACGACACCATCAAACTACTAAGAATTTGATACAAATTGAATGCATGGGTTGGAGTTTTTACCTTAAATTTTGATATTTGAGTAAGAATTTGAAAAATGAACGAAAGAGGAAGATTGATTTGTAAATACCAAATTTGAGGTGATCTGTAAGTAATTGCAACATATCATTTCATCTAAAATTGACAACATCTTTATGGAGAAAATGATATTGGAATATCCTCATTGAATTCTTTTTTTTTTTTCCGTAATTATTTCACTCGAGTAACATATTGATTAATAAAAATACCAAATAATTCAAAGTATAGTGATAGGTCGTCAAATGAGACAAAAGAAACTAAGATCAAAAGAATCTTCGAATAGTAACATTTAAGAGCGATGTAGGCATGTGACGCATGTCACCTATTTTGAAGATTAAAATAATTCTTAATTATACTCTATCTCTCTCTCTCAAACACACACACACACACATTCTCTTTGTCCACTCAACGAAAAAACTTCTATTGAACTAATTATAAATTAGAATTAAGTTGCCTCCTCGGGTCGAGCTTTAAGCCGAAATAGAGAAGCTGTTTTAATAAGCTAAGCTCATGTGAATTAACTTAGGATGTTGCTCGCGTAGGTCACTGCTGAAGTAGTGTTAGTTGGACAAAAAGGATGTAGTTGGAAGTCGCAGCAGCAGCTAACAAGACATGTCATAATTGGTCACATAAACCGTAGTTGGTAGTTGTAGTAGTGTAATTGGCTACAAAAGTTGTAATTATAACCTACAATAGCAACTAATCAGATAGGATGTGTAGTTTTCACATAAGACGTAGTTGGTACATAGAAGCAGTAGTTGGAAGCTGCAATAGCAGTTAACCACATATGTCGTAGTTATTCTCATAGAACATAGTTGGTAATTGCGGTAGCATTAGTTGGCCACAAATGATGTAGTTGAAAACTATTTTAGCAGTGAATCACATAGGTTATGGTTTGGCCATTTAATTGACAATCCAAGTCTTTCAAGATTATTTTAATTATTCGATCAAATGCTGGTCAAATCAATTTTGTTATCATCGGGTTTGCCTTGTTTAGACGGTCAACTTGATTAAAAACTAGCTGAAATCAGGGCATGAATAACTATGAATTTAAATTTGAAACACTTATGCTTAAAAATTACAGAAGCAACATCAACTTGGCTCCCCTCACAATCCCCAATTTTTAGTGAGGATGGAGTCTTGAGAGAATAAATATAGAACTTGTTACAAGTTTAAAATATATATAAAGATTATGAGTGGCATTTAACATTATTAAGGACTAAAACATGAACTAATGGTAGGCTACTGAACTCAAGGGCGGACTAAGGTGGGGTAATGGGAGGCCAATTGCTCCTGTAAATTCAGATTTTTACTTATATGAGAACAATTTAAATTATTTCTCGTATTAAAATATCAGTTTTGCTCTTCCTGAAATATCATTTGCCCTTCGTTCTCATAACCCTTCTCACATTGAGTCGGGCGCTTGAGCTCGCTCTAGAGCAAACTAGTTGGCCTGCATTGAGCTCAACATGGCGAGTGATCACAGGAAGCGATGAGATCATCAATAATCTCCTTACTTTTCACTTAGTTGAGTTCATCACTAGCTTTTAAAAAATAGACTTGTCTAAATTTGTCAAAAAAATATAAAAGATATAAGATGAGAAGGACTGGTCTTATACATATCAGTGTTGAAATCAAGGTTTCATATTAGAAAAGAATAATCCTTCAATAAGAGTTATATTTAATATAGCAAATTTGAAATAAAAAAAATTAATTATTCATCATTATATATGATCCCCATGTAGAGGAGTAATTATTAGGTGTGGTTGATCGGACGACAAAACGACAGTCTGAATTCTGAGTGCAAATGAACTGTGTTGGCTTGTGAGCTAGTTCGAGCTCGACTTGTTAACAAGCTCACGAGCAGAGCTTATCGAACCTCATTAATTAAATGAGTTCGAGCTCGAGCTCATCTCAACTCGGCTTGTTGGGTAGGCTTGCGAGCCAGCTCGATTACCCAACTACTAGTTATTTCGATGAATTTTCCTCTGAGCTGCCACTGCATCATCCTCTTCCTCCTCCTCCGATCACAATTACCTTCCAACGAACTCCCGTAAAATTTAAATTTTCAATTCAAGCTAGAGAGTCGGCGATTACCAATACTAGCCGAGCTCGAGCTCGATTAAAAAGAAGACGACTTGTATCAAGTTAGAGTCGACTCGTTTTCACCCCAAGTCCCAATACGACCACGTCATGGCCGCATCCGAGAACTCGAGATCACCGGACATAATAATTTCTCCGACTAGCTGTGTGCAGCGACAAATTCCATTCATGCCCCTTCAATTCCCCTTCCTCTCATTCTTCTGTCACCCTTTTCCCATTCCTAAACGACAAAGAGTCCCCCTTTTTTATCTCCATTCTCTCTCTCGCTCTCTCTCTCTCCTTTAACCAAAATGCGCTCTATATAAATACACTCCCCCAACCCCCTCCCACCACCATCTTCAAAAACCTCAAACCCCTACTAAACCAGTCAATCAATGTCTTGCACAACCGACCCCTCAGCCGCCGCAGCCGCCGCCCGCCGCCGCCGACCAGACTCACCTGAACTAGAACCAGACCCCTCCGAACCTCTCCGTGAACGTTGCCCCCGCTGCAACTCACGCGACACCAAGTTCTGTTACTATAACAACTACAACACCTCCCAACCCCGTCACTTCTGCAAATCCTGCCGTCGCTATTGGACCCTCGGCGGCTCTCTCCGCAACGTCCCCATCGGCGGTTCCTCCCGCAAGCGCCTCCGCCCTGCGGTCCCTCCTCCGCCACCGCAGCCCCTCTCAGCTGTCCCTCTCCACTCACCCGTTGAGCTCGGCTTCTCTCAGCTTCCCGTTGGTTTCCCGATGGGCCTCGGCGACTCGATACTAGACAAGCGGAACGCGTTTGATCTTGGGCTTGGGCTCGGTATTGGGCCCGGCCCGCTGCTGTGGCCTCTTTCCTTGTTTGAAGATGATGTCGTAGGCGACACGTGGCGGATTGATGGCGGTGGTGAGACTTTCGGCGCGGCGGCGGCGGCGGCGACGATGTGGAAGGATGTGGGGTTTTCAGCACCGGTGGACGGCGGTGCCGGAGGTGTCGGTGCGCCGGATAGGAAGGTCCATTAAAATGGTGGCATTTTCGTAAATAGGCGGAGGTTAAGGCCTTCTCCAGTTTTGCGTTTAGGTTTGTGACTGGGTGTTTCTCAGGAACAGGTTACCGCTATGATTTACTTGTTTTATTCAGTCCTCCCCTCCGAACTCGTGAATATGAGTGAAATTTTAGTTTATTTCAATATTTTTTATTTTTGGTTTTCAAAATTCATTATCGATTTTTCTTTTTTTTTAAATTTTATTTCTTCCGATAAATTCTAAGAAAAAAAAAATTTGTGGTTCGTTACAAATGTAATATGAACTGTTTGGATAAATAAAAATGATTTTTGTTTTTAAATTCCATTTCGGCACTTTTATCGTTTGCGCAAATTTTGGTCCGTAAATAATATAATATATTAGAATGTATTATTTTTATGATAAAATAATAGTAAATTATATAATATCTCAGAGAAATATAAAAGAAAATAATAATAATAAATTGTAAAATATAATTTGGAGGTTAATGTACGTTGATAACCTATAAATGCTTAATAGCTATAGATTTGAAGGAGTCGGGTCAACCAAACGGGCGCTGTTAAAACCGTGATTATTTTAAAGCTAAAAGCTGATGAATGGGTTGAAAAATAATTTATATCTTTTTTGGAATTTTTTTTCTTTTAGAATTTGAACGTGCAGCTTCTATCCGTACTAAAAATTTTCTACATAAATATCTTTGTTTATGTACATAAATATCAAATCTAATTTTTGTCTTTACATGAAGTTCTCCGTGTAATTAGCGGTGTAAACGAGCTTGAACACGAGCGAGCTAGGCTCAGTTGGTGCTCGACTCGTTTATATTTCTAGCTCAAAAAGTGTGTTCGTGTTTGGCTCGTTTGCTTAGCAAGCCGAACTCGAATCGTTCATGATCAAAGAGCGTGCAATCACACGTATTGGGACAACATTTAAAAATTATTGTTTATATTAAAACATCATTTGAATTTAATGTAATAATTTTTATTCTATTTTTTCTTTATTAATACTCTTAATTGATTAATTTTTTTAAAAATAATACTTACCAAGAATATATATATATATATATATATATATATATATATATATATATATATATATATATATATGTCGAGCAGTATTTTGAGTCGAAAAGAGCTGAACATGATTGAAGAAATTTTTGTTCGTGTCTTCTTGTTCGGGTCTTAACTTAGCGAACGAGCCGAACACGAACTTGTTCGCAAACGACTCATTTTAACATCCTTACGTACAAATATATAAAAGAAAAGGTTATATATGCCACTTTGAAGGTTTTGAGTCCCTCGGATCATGAGTTCGAATCTCGTTCTAGTTAATTTGTCGGTAATGAGGGCGGTATATATATATATATATATATATATATATATATATAAGAATATAAAAATTAACTCCCATTTGATGGGAGAAGAGAAATAATATCCTTGAGTTTGCAAATTTAAACAAAACAACTAAGTCATAGATAAATATATTGATAAATGCCAAAAAATAAGTCATAGATAAATGCCAAAATAAATATTTAAAAAATATATTGATCTCATCAACACAGGGAATTAAAAAAGCAAATTTAGCAAAGAAATAATATCTAGATTTAATAACGGCCTGAAATTCTTAAAGCTTAAATATAAAGTATATGCGGTTCTCATCACAACATTTGACATTAATTATGTAAATCATATTGTCTTTTGCCCAATTTAGGATTATATTTTCTTTAGCACAAATAATAAAATGGAGTATGATGTTTATGTTTTGCCTTCTACTGTGAGCATGTATTGGGTTTCCAATTGTCTGGTCAGCCCAATAAGATTGGACCAAAGTCAATAATGGATGATTAGACTCAAACTACATTTATTTTAAAATTAACCAAATAATTTGATGATAATAATGATAATAATCCTTATTTCTATTTCTATAATAAAAAAAATAATAGATATTATATTAAATTAACGGGAAGAATAGATTAATTAAGTAATATGAACTCCAAAAGATCTTGCATGTACCATAACGTCTAGCTTTTAAAATATAATATTACAGTATTTTTTTGGTAATTAAAGTTGACTTTGTTGAAATCAAATATGGACGAAATTAAAGGTCATACGATATCAAATTCTTATTTGGTCAACTCTCTTGGTTAATATAAGTTGTCTTAGGAAAGGTAGTCAAAATATTATAAAGCAAGTTGGATTGAAGAGATTATTATCAAACATCTGAGATTGGATGCATGATTTCGATTGTTTATTCTCATCAATCACTAAAATAACATTTTTTTTAAAAATATGTTAAATATTTTTATTTTGAAAAGGTAAATCATATATAGCTAATATCTAAGCTACATAATATATCTATATATATTATCATATTTGATATATCATGAACAAGTTTTGTCATTTGGCACAAATTGTGAGGTGATAAGCATGAATCTCAGAGCAATATTTTTAGCAAAAAATATTTAAATTCAAATTAAAAAATCATCTAGAATTTTGATTTCAATAAACTTACGGTTAAATTGACTAGTTCCACGAGACGGACTCAACGACCCTAATTTTGATATACTTTGAGTCAGATCAAGCCGAGATCAAACCATTAAACCACTTTTGGAAGCTTTAGGTGGTCAATTGGAGAATTGAACAAGCTTATATCAAGCATCTTAATGAGATTAATACAGCGAAGCGAACTGAAGGTCACTCAATTCCAACCTAATTAAGACACTAAAATGTCCACAGTACGCCGTCTAATCTTAGCAATCTCTTTGGATAGCTTAATGGAGTGGGCCAGAGTCTTTTCTTATTTAAAGAGATGGTCACTCTTCGACTCTATTAAATGATTCCCTACTCTCGTCATTAGGGAAGGGGGAGACTTGGAGCTAGAACTGGACCAGGAGGAGTAAAATTCTATTATTGTTTTGGTCGGGATACCCAATAAACGCTTCCCGTTCTCGCAACCTTTGAACACCGCTCGTCAGCCACCATCAAATTTCATACCATTATTTTTAGAAAAAAATATTCAAACTCAAATTAAAAATCGTATAGAACTCCTATTTCTTCAAACTTAGGATCAAACTGACCGACTCAATGAGACAGGCCCAATGACGCAACCCTCTTAACTGACATACTCCACTAGACCACCGCTCAAAACTGACATGCCATTTTCGGTCCGCTCCACTAGCCGTCGCCATCTGCTTTCGACCACAACCTCCTGCCACAGTGGACGACACCACATCCAAACGTCATTCGTTGCTGGCTACTCTCTTGAATGAAATTTTTCCGAGTTTTTTGTTATTTAAATAATTTTTGGATGAGCAACTAAAATTACCTAAAACTTGGGGGGTAATTTATTTGTCATCGATAATTTTTATCATTTGACATGAATCTTGACGTGATTAGCATGAATATCGGTGCATATTTTAGCAAGAAATACTCAAAATAAAATTAAAAATCATCCAAAACTCTGATTTCAACAAACTCGCTATCAAACTAGTAGGCTCAATAAGGAAGATCCATTAACATCAAAATTGATTCAATTAGAGTCAAATCAAACATGAATCAAGCCATGAAATCACTTTAGAAAGCTTTAGGTGGTCAATTAAAGGGTCAAACGGATTACAAATCATACAAGCTTATATTTGAATCAACGTGTCAATGAGAAAAATCCAATAAGCTCAATGTTACACAGTTCCAACATTATTAATGCACTAAAATTTCGATAATATATCATCTGATTGTGGGAACCCCTCTGTGGCGTCAGATGGAGCAGCCAAGATTCTTTATTTATTTATAGGAATGGTCACTCGCATACTCTATAAATAGAGTCCTCCCCTCTTTATAGGGGAGAGACCTAGAGCCAGAGTTTGATTAGGAGAAGGAGTCGAATGCCAATGCAGTTCTAGAATCAAAGACCCGACACATGCTTCTCGCTTCCATAGTCACCAGCCCCTTCTCATTGTAAAAATGCCCCTTGTTGACTAACGAACCACCGTACAGAGTAACAGACAACGTCGCGAAATTATGAGGTATCCTTCTGAGCAGTGCATCATCCCGAATACGGTGTAATGATGCACCTTAAAGACAGTTTGCTAAATTTTTGGCAACTACTCCTAACTGAAATCACTTGCAAACGTTGTACAATAAATTCTTCAACATACAACTATTTTACCTTGAGGAACTGTGAAAGTATTTTTGCTTGTGGGATAAGGGTTTACATGTACACTCATCAAATTCTAGTCGATCGTTCTAACTCGCCTAGGCCCTGTATTTTTTCTCCCTTTTCAAAATTTCGACCTAAAAACTTCCGATGTCTCTATCTGCCAATTCAATTACTTGTGAGTGTACACTAAACTTTCATGAATGCTAAGAAGCTAAATAATCACTCTCCCATCACTAATCTTCTGACACACAATATTTAAATCAAGTTTTTTTTAAACTTTATTTCTTTCATGTGCCTAGAAGAATTTTGAAAGTAATAATAATAATAATAAACTAAGGTTGTAGAGGATTGTTGAAGTTGTGTTTCTGTGTAATCTATTAACATATTGCATCGTATTCCATTAATACTCTACAATAAATAAGTTTGGGCGAGAGTAGTGCTAGGTTGCCTAATCTCCTTAACCCGTGTTGCATCTTCTTTAATGACTTGAATTTTTAAATATAACAAGTTTTATCACAAAGGATAAAAATGCTCATTGAAGACAATTACATATTTCTAAGTCCAACTTTCACAAATTTTGTTGACTTAGAATGTCCTCATGTTACATGCTATAAAATTAGAAGGCTCATGTGACATATTTGCAAGGATTTGTCGCTTGTTTATTATAAATTAGGTGGACTTTTAGTCATCAGTGGCTACTTTATTCCAACTTGTACGCCAAAAATCAGCCATAATGGGCCACAACATGCATCTAGCAGGCCTCATGTGCCATCTTAATCAAAAGATACGATTGTTATCGAAATGACTCACTAATGTGACATACCAACCTTATTTACTGATGTATCGATTGTCTCGCACTAGCTGTCGAACTGACCTGATAGACTAGCATGGCGAATTGGCTCGGAGATCCAATCTACATGTTCCTTCTAATGAACTATCCAATCCGAATCACTAGCCTAGCTCACCTCATTTATGATCCTCGGAATTATCAAATCGTAAAAGTCAAGATTTACATCAAGTATTGACATTTGTCATATTCTAATTTATAAGATGCTAGACATACACGTCGCAATCTTTTCATCAAGGCAGTGGGGACAAAGTTTATACTACATGAATTGTATTTTTATTTTTTTTCTTGAACATGTATAAAAGGGTGGAAAAGCGATTGAATAGGGGATCAACTTTCAGGGTCCTTCTTGCTGGTTCCTCCGCCGTGCCTCTCACAGAACTATTCTCGTTCGCTGGAGGAAGATACAAAAACATAACACGTAATTCAAGCCTGCAGTATACATCCATCTTCTTCCTTCACCTTCCTCACATAAATTTCTTCCAGATTGTGGGAACTCACAGATAACATGGGACTCAGCATCCTGAAAAGGATCCAACACAACCGAAATTATTTTGCTCGGGGTTACTACGTTATTCAACGAAGCCAAAAAAGAATAGAGAATAAAATTTGTTAATCTGATCGGACTAATAGTAATATATTTTGACCAAGCCAATACTTAATATTCAATTTAAATTTTAGTTTCATTCAATCGTTTTGGAAAATTACTCATCAAATTGACCATATCATTGATGTTTACCATGTTTTATTTTTCAAGAAAATTATGATATGGACATTTAGTCAGCATCTCCAAGATTAACCATGTATTGATGGGATGCATTCTCCAAGCTTTGTTTGCTAGTCATGTATAATTATCATGTTTTTCCTTTTAAATAATTTCGTTTCTATATAATTTCTTATATCTAAAATATGACAAAATCTATTGATGCTTTATCAACAAATTTATCATTCGACACAAATCTTGAGGCATTTGACACAATTCTCGAGTTCTTTTTAGGCTTAGAAATATTTTAATTCAAATTAAAAATTATCCAAATCTCCAATTTCATTAAACTTATAGTCAAGCTACCTAGCTCGACGAGCTAACCCAATGACACTAAAATTGATCTAATCCGAGTCAAATCAGACCCAAATCAAGCCATTAAACAATATTTTGGGGGCTTTGGGTGGTTAATTGGTAGATAAAATGGAGTCTAAATTTGAAAAGCTAATAGTCAAATCGAGTGTCTAGATGAGACAAAACCAACAAGCCTAAAAATTTGCTTAATTCTGATGCCACTAAGGCACTTAAATGTCCATAAAATATCATACGATTAAGTGAAACTAGTCTGGATTGATGCAATATTTACAGATAATGTCACTCCTAAAATCTATAAATTGACTCCCACTCACCTCATGAAAAGGGATCTAGAGTGAGGCATGGATCTGGAGGAGGAGTCATTTTCAAGAGTTGTTCTGGACTGAAGATTCAGAGATCGCTTCATGCCTTCATAGCTGCCAACCATTGTCGACCATCGCCCGCCGGCCGTCATCAACGACTATCAACTACCTCCTGCATATAGCTATTGGTGGACCTTGCAAAATAATGACGTACATTGAAGTGAAACATCTTGTAAAGTAACAGCGTACATTACATAGTAACGACACATCGTACAGAGTAACGACGTATGCTGCAGAGTAATAACACAGTGTCTTAAATACTGTCCATGACGTCCTCCAAACACAGTATATCTACTGATAACGCTCAGCAACAACTACTCCCGATTATTGTATAATGAACTTTTTTACATGCGGAATTGTACTTGGAGAAGCCTTGCACCTCTTTCCCTGGTGCGGGATAGTGTTTATATTTGTATTCACAAAGTGGATCTTTTTGCTTGAGCTCGACCTCGTGGTTTTTTAGTGCTTTTTTCTTGTTATTTTTATAATACGTGTGAGTGCTAGATTTAGTACGACGCTGAGAATATAATCTATTACTCTATCACCGTGAATTTTTTAGCACACAACATTTATAATTATTTCTGATCTCTGTCCTTGGAGTTCGACATCACAAATAGTTTTTAAATTCTATATTTATTGACTCATCAAACAATTCATTAGTTTATATAATGAATAATTGTGTTAGTTTGATAACGATATTTACTATTGTGAATTCAATGAGTATACCCATTTTAGTATTTTCATATTTTTTTGGGTATCAAAAAGCATGCATCATTTATTTTCAATTTAGCATAACTTCTAACTATTATCAAATTTCATTATTACACAAAAATATTATAAAAGCAAATATCAAACTTTGGGCATGGGATATAAATATAAAAGAAACGTGCGGTATGTATGCAAATTTCCTAAAAAAATCATTTTATGATGTTGATTAATCAAATAAAAGAGCAACAATGAGTTCTCATAAAACAGAGATTTGTGGATAATCTTCTTCTTCCTCCTCATCCTTCGTGATTCCTGCTCTTGGCCGCTCTCTGGATCTCGCTCGCTTCTTACTCCCTTTGAGATAAGCTCGAACGATGGATTTGAACTCTGCAGAGCATTTGTATTAGTTACATTCTAAATGTAATTTTATCTTGTTATCCTTGACATATTTACACTTAATGTCACTTGCTAAGTCTACATTTACATACTTGTTGTATTCATTATTAAGATAAAATAGCATTTAATACAATTTCACTTATCTTTCTTCAGACTCCACCTCTATTCTTCTTCTTCTTCTTCTTTTCTTCTTTAACTTGATATCAAAGCCCTCCTACTTCACAACCTTGATGGAATCTAATTCCAGAACAACAGATCAAGAAATTCATGCAGTCTCAATAGTTCATAACAAATTCAAAGACATAAGTACTCTAAATGCCTTGAAATTCCTGATGTCTCAAATTATGAATGTAATCGGAAATTATTTAACTCAAAACAATCATCCTGTATGAAAAACTCGTACATCAAAACTATTAACTGCTAATGAGTCAAACTCATTAGCAGGATCTTATTATTTACCACCTACACTTGGAATCATATTCCAGAATTCGACCACCCCACTGTGTATAATAATATCATTCAACCGTAATAGAGAACAAATTCACCTCTAAGTTATGAAATTTGATTATTTTAAATGGGGCCTAGAATGATACCCCTAAACCCTGAACAGAGCAAGGTCACATTTGTTCACAAGTATAATTACAGCAAAAAACATTTACAATTAAAGTAATTATGCAATTTTTTTAACAGAAAACAGTTATTAGGCCCGAACAAGTGATTGGTCAACGGCCCAGGGAAGGTTTCGGCCCGGTAAGCAAGCCCATTCTTTAGTAGTTTCAACGAAAATTTAAGGATGGCAAAATAACTAACGTGGGTGAGGTTAAGGGTCTGTTTGGGGCAGCTACAGTTTATTGAATAATCTGCTGATAAGCTGATTAAAAATAATTTGTTGATAAGCTGGGTGTAGTAGCTATTACAATTTTTTTTTTTTTTTAAAAATTCAAACCACAGACAGAAAGCTCCCACGGCACCTACATAGGTGCAATGTGAAATGTATAAGTTGTTAAAATGTCGTTTACCCAAACAGGCCAGGTGCGTTTTCAAAACTCTACCGCACCAAATAAGCTGCCCCAAACGGACTCTAAGACAATGAAGGGAGAAATGATATTTCAGAAGGAACAAAATGATATTTTGAGAGAGGCAAAACCGCTGCTTTAGGATGGGCAAAAGATCAAATTAAGAAAATATAAGAAGAAAACATTTGTTTGTATAATTAAATGTAAAGTTCGAAGTCTAATATTAAAGTGATAATATTTATAGATATTTGAAAGTTATGACTTTATTTTCCATCAAAGTTTACTCAAATAGATTTTTTATTTTGGACAATTGATTGAAATTCGATAGATTTGAGCAATTCTATTTCACACTGAAAAGTTCTTCTCACAATTTTTATTTTAGAAGTACTGAAATTTTACATGTACATTTATATATATATATATATATATATATATATATATATATATATATATATATATATATATATATATAAATTAAACTGCTTACAATTATTTACAATAACTTAACGGCTTCTAAAACAAGATTGTTGGAAGGGGCAATATTTATATATATACTGTATAATTCTTATGTGTTTACATATTTAACATTTAAATTTAATATTTAGACTTATAAGACTTTAGCGCATTAATTACATCAAAACCTATAATATGAAATGTTTATTACATTTTAACTAATGGCGACATTTTGGAAAAATTTTTACATCAGGACGTCGCACGTAGAGCTACGTGCGGCGTCTCCGATCCAGCCGCACATGCCGCGAAGGGTGTATGGGGATCCGGCCGCAATTCAAATTTTTTTTTTTTTTAAAAAAAAAAAAATTTAACAGCCGCGATGTGCGGCTGGATCGGGGACGACGCTCTACGTGCGGCGTCCTGATGTAAAAATTTTTCGACATTTTGATGTGACATTATGTAAATATCAAAAGCCAAGTGTTAGATACGGGAATACATAAGAAGTGGTATATTTGTAAATGCATAATAAAATGCTGCTTATTTTAGTTTACTTGTTGGAAGCTTTATATAAAATCTCAGAAGTTTATTAGAAATAATACAAAATGAAAAAAAAAAAATTATCTAGGCAGTAAGGAGAAATTTCATAGCCTCCATGTGTTAGGATTTGGTGTTTTATATTGAGATGTCATTAACAAAATTTCATCATCGGATATGAATCTCGTGGTATGACACAGATATTGAGATATTCTTTTAAACAAAATATATTAAAACATCGGTAAAATGTCATCCAAAACTCCAATTTCAGTAAACTCATAGTCAAACTGATCAGCTCGACAAGAATAATTCAATGTCACCAAAATTGGTCCAATACGAACTAAATCAAGCCATTAAACAACTGTTTGAAGTTTTCTAGATATTTGGAAGGTCAAACCAATGTTGATTCTGATGAGTCTATAGTCAAATTGAGCATCTTGACAATATAAATCCAAAGAGTCCAAGATAACTCAATTCTGACATCATTAAAGCACTCAAATGTTCAACAAATGTTGTTCAATTGAGGGAAGCCATCTGAGCCGTCCGATTAAAGCAATTCATATTCTTGTATTAATTGTACCTAGAACTTTATAAATAGAGCCCCACCCCTCTCATGAAGAAAAGAGGAGAGCTTAAATAATTTGAACTTTGAGAAGAAACTAAAGTCCAGCACCACTCCTGCTGTCGTCGACCACCGCAGACCATCGTTGACCACCACAGACCGCCATCGACAACCACCGATCGTCATTGAGCTCTCCTATCACCGTCAACCACCGCTAACCACTGTCAATCTCTTCCAACCACCGTTGACAACCACTAATCAAACGCCGCTAGTCAATATTGAAACTTGAAAAACAATAGTAACCCTTTCCCACCTGTGGGACAAGTGGTTGCAACTACAATCATCTTTTTACAATGAAATTCTTCAGTTGGGTCAAGTCCCCTTGATTTTTTCCTTTACCGGTTTTTCCACATAAAAACTTATTGTATCACTATTAGTTGTTTTTTCTTTTATGAGTGTGTGTTGAATCTTCGTACTACGCTAAGACGATAATCTGTTACTCTACCGCAGCAAATTTTATAGCATGCATCATAATATATATATATATATATATATATATATATATATATATATATATATATATGTATGTATATATATATATACATACATATGTATATATATACATACATACATACATATACATATACATACATACATACATACATACATACATATACATATACATACATACATACATACATACATACATACATACATATATATATATAGATATATATATACATACATACATACATACATATATATATATAGATATATATATATATATATATATAGGCATTTTATTTTGCAAATTTGATCTCTTAGATGGTTGCTGTTCAGTAACAAATTAAATTCTAACCCTATGATTATAAGCAAAAGCTTGAACCTCTTCCCTTGTGTTTGCAAATATCTTTTGATTTTATATGCAAACAGGATTAATTCCAATCAACTCAAGTTCATTTCGGGTTAGCTCAGAATTGATTCTTCTTGAGTCAAATCAATTTGACTAAACATACATTTAATTTTGAGTCAAAGTTCAAGTTCCATTAATTTCAGGTTCGAATCCAATGTGAGTATTCCGAGCTCGGCTAATAGACCGCCAAAATTGCATCAAGAAACTGGTCAGAATTAGTCATAACCCTCCCGTATTTAGGTTTAGTAGATTAGATCTATGGGACAAAATGAATCTATTTATTATTAGTATCATGGGAAATTAAAAGATAAACATATTTATCTCATTAGTTACGACTTCTGTGATGAGGAGATATCCACATAAGAAAGCAAGCGGATTAATTTTTGCTTACATCTAACCGTTCAACCATTAATTTTGTCAAAATATGACTAGCAATATTTGATCAACAATGTTATATCTACCAATATGATTGATAAGATGACTAGCTTTGGATCTTGAATCATCCTTGAACATACCAACTAGGCTAAAACATTCAAGAGAAGAGTAGGGAGGGAGGGAGGTAAAGTAAGGAAAAGAAAAGAAGAAAAATTGTCCTCTTAAGATTTTTGTCTTGTATGGAAATTTTGGTTTGAATCTTTTTAAACAAACTTATAATGTTAAAATACATATCACTCAATTTTGATGTATTTACATCTCTAACACTTGAACTTTAATTTTTACATAAATACCAACTTATATCTATGAATGAAAATGTGTATATTATTTTTAAAAACTTAAAATAGTGATAATTTTGATATGATATATAGAAGCTTTCTGTGGCATTAATATTATAAGTAGAGTTTAGATGTTGCATGATAAATTAATGATTTGTAAGTAAATGCACCCCTTAAACTTATGGAATCTAGAAATTTTCTTAAAATGTTTAGAATGCTTGTGATTTAGATGAAATGATTTTATCAATAATATCTCTAAATCTATCTTCATTATGGGAAACTTAAATAAGATTAATCAAACGAGGTGTAATTGTAAATTAAAATAGATTTGCAGTTGGAAAGATTGTTAATATTTAATTTTTTTGGAACATAAAAAGGTAGTGAACATCAAAAATGTGCCAACGCTACTTTTGAGGAGACCAACAATCTAAAAGAGAAAAGTTCAACAAATGAGTGTCCACTGACAAAAAATCATGAGACCCACTTATCAGACCACATGCATCATTCGGGCCAAAGCTGACCGAGCCATGAAAGCGATCAGATTATCTGAATGTGAGCCATTCGGTTAGAAACAAGACAAAAAGATATCCAACCCAACCAACATAAAGAAGTCAACTCGAGGAAAGATCAAGCCTCTCAGCATCTCCAAACATATTGAGGAGGTTCAAAAGCTCTCCCATCTATTATTAAGGTTTGACAGGTATACCGACAACCGATCAAACTAGTCATGTCGACCCGAAGCCAATTAAGCGCAACCGATCGGCATCACTGACAAGGCTTAGTCGACCGAACAACCCTTATTTAGCCAAAGACAGATGAGCTCACCCAACCTATCTAGAGAGCAGCCGAGTGATATGCTCATATCTATAAACACAAAAAAACTCTCTATTTTCATCTCTCTCTCTCTCTCTCTCTCTCTCTCTCTACGCTCTATTCATTGGGGTGTGATTCAAACACAGTTCAAGATTCAACTGGTAGTAGTAAGACATACGACAATTTAGAAGATCTAAAACTAATTAATGATATTTAATTATTGATGCGTGCTAGAAAATTCGCGGAAGTAGAGTAACGAATTGTCGTCTTAGCGTTGTACGAAAATTCAACACACATACAAATAAATGAGAAACACGTAGTGATGACTTCAAAAGTTTTTACGTGGAAAACCCATAAAAGAAAAAAACCAAGGGGCCCAGCCCAGTTGCGAAAATCCACTATTGAATGATGATTACACAAATCCTTCGTCCTACGAATGACAAAAGAATCACTATATTTCATACTACAGCTTCAACTGACAGTGTATGTTTGGTGATGATCAATGGTGGTTAGCGGTGGTTGACAACGGTTGGTAGAGGTCGACGATGTTCGATGACGGTCAACGGAGAACGACAGTGGTCGTCAATGGTTGGTGGAGCTGCAACTTTTCTTCAAGATCTGAGCCTCTCTCTCTAAGCTTCCCCCCTTTCTTCATGTGAGGGGTAGGAGTCTATTTATAGTGTTCTGGGTGCAATTAATGCAGGAATATAAACCATTTTGATCGGACGGTTCAGAGAGTTTCCATTAATCATACATTTAATGGACATTTGAGTGCCTTAATGATATCGAAATTGAGTGATCTTGTGCTATTTGAATTCATCTTGTCGAGACGCTCGATTCAAGTATAAGTTTGCTAGTGTCGACATTTGTTTGACCTTCCATACATGTCCATAAATCTTCTAAGTGTGGATTAATGATTTGATCTGGGTTTGTTTTGACTTAGATTGGACTAGTTTTTATATCATTAGGTTCATCTCATTGAGCCAGTCAGTTTAACTATAAGTTTGCTGGAGCTTTGGATGACTTTTTATCAATATTTGAATCTTTTTATTCAAAATATTATCTCGAGAACCGTATCTTATCTCGAGATTCGCGTAAAATTTATTGGTGGCTTGTCAATTATGTAATATTTTAATGATTTTTTATACTAAAATTTATTTTATTTTAGAAAAAGTTAAATTTAATGGTATTTTTATGTGATACTAAAGATTTAAACCTTGTAAAATAAATATTATTATAAATATAAATTAAGAAATTAGTGTGGTATTTATGTAAATCCTGTAAAATAAATGAATTTTATTTCCCCGTTGTATCTCTCCTTTTTACAGAGCAATATATTTTTTATTACAATTTCACCTAATCTGACCATTGAATGGGCTGTTCAAAAGTCAACATTTGAGAGCCCAAATCCGGACTCGGGCAGAATGCCAGCCGCATGATTTTGAATATAGTCAAGCACTCGTTCCAAAAATAATTAACAAATATAATACAAATAAATCAAAATTTAAAAGCAAATGTTAAGTCAAATTTACAGGCTGTATGTTCAAATTTAATAAATCCTATAGATTCGGATATTCTAAATCCTCTAATAATAAGATTTAATGAAACAAAAATTTAAAATCAAAATTATGACGAAATTGGAAAGAAACTCAATTTATTAAATACTGAATTTAAATTTTTTATTGTTTTTTTAATATGATCGGTTAAACTGCAGTGACAGTAAGAAAGTTGTTGTACGTTTGATTTCGGGAAAACATCACGGATCCTGCGGATTACTGATGTGACCAACCGCTGTCAACCGGGTCGCTCATGCCTCCTTCCATCCGACCCTACATCCCCCAGATAGTTGACGTTGCAGCCTGTCGTCCACATCCCTGCATCGTTGATGTGGATGCTCGCCATCCGTCATCCCCAGATCAATCCTACCTCACACAGTCTAATCGAATGCCCAACTGACCTTATCTGATTGATGCACCGAAATCCATCTGTCGCCACCTGATCAACGGACAACGGCCGACCACCAACCCTCTCAGCCGTCGCCACAACTGACTTCGTCTCCAGTCGCCGCCATCGCCGATCTCCACTTATGATCGCTACCATCGTTGCTGGCCACCTTCACCGTCTCAGCAACCTCCACTTTCGGCCGCCACCACCGCAACTACTAGCCTCCGCCTCCAGATATCGTTCTCTGACGCCTCCAATGTCTGCGGGAACAAATAAATCAATTCAATGAGTTATGAGTTATCCCGCAGACAAATAAGCATGCAAACATTTTGATCATATATATCCTAAATTTATTGCAGAGGCACGTATTCTTAGACTTGACTTATGTTATGATAGCTACACACTATACTATCGATTGTATCGCCCTACTCTTATTGGCCAGTGATCATTACTCCATATAATTTTCCATCTATGTCAATTCTCTTCTTCTTTCTAACATTGATTATTTAATATCCTAATAGCCTTAAGAAAATCGATTTATATTTATAGCCGTTCAAAGTATGATATAAATTTTTTGGGAAATTCTTTGGGAAACATGTGTCATGTGACATTCCTGTGAAATGAAACTTTCTAATAAAATTAGCTTTAATGTGGATAATAAGTGATTTTTGGCTTATGGAATATTATATGGATGAAGCACTGCAGGGAAACTAGCTTGCACATATTGCATGAATTTATCAAAGCCATTTACGCCTCAACATGATAAAAAATTCATAGTTGACTGTCATCGTATGTTTTTACATGTTAGTGACAGTCCAAAGATTATTGATTTTTGTGATATATCTTCAGATCGTCCACATGGTCTTGATGTTACTCATAAATGGATAAAAATGTCTATTTTTTGATCTGTCTTACGGGAAAAGTAATATAAGTAGTCACAATATTAATGTCATGAGCATATATAATTTTTTTTTATAATATTTTCAACACTGTGATGGATGTTGAAGGCAAAATCAATGATAATGTGAATGCAAGACCAAACCTGAAAATTATTTGTATGTAGAAGGCAAGAGTTATTGAGTAAGAAATTACTTATTAGTAGTTTTTCACTTTTTTTTTTTTCAATCAAATATAATTTTCACTTGATTCTAATATTTTTTTAATGTATGAACAACTTATTTATAAATTCATTAAATTCACATGAAGAATATATCTAAGTCAAGAGATAGAAAGACTTCTCCCAATAATTTATAACGCACATAAGCTTTATTCATATCATAAATTTAATGTTACATATTTTGAATAAAGTAATAAAAAACATGATTATTTATGAATTCATGAATTCACGATCAGATCATAATTTAATAGATCTTGCTTGGGTCCCTTGTGCATCGTGAAAATTTGACAATTTTATGAAGTATGGCTACAAGTTTCATACAAGATTCTAGTCAGAAAAAAAAAAAAAACTAATAATTTTGATATTTATGTTAAAATAAATAATAATTCAGGTTATGAAATAGGTTATTATGAGATTCTCAAAGAAGTTGTTCATTTAGAATGTCTTGACTTCATAAGAAGAAGTATATTCATGTTCAACTGTGATTGATTTGATCATGTTCCTAATCGTAGAACATTAGTAAACAAGTCATATAATTTTGTAGAAGTTAAAGTGAACAAACCATATGTTAAATTTGATTCTTTCATTCCAGCAAGATAAGTGAGTCGAATATATTATCTTTGATATCCCGATACAACATGAGATAAAAGTGATTGAGCAATAATCAGCACGAGTAAAGTTAGAGTTTGACTATTAATATTTAGAATAGTATGAACCTGCTCATCAAGAAAGAGAAATGACATATTTATGATTTCCCATTGATTCTACTCATGAAAAGATATATTTAGAGGATGTTAGTGACAAACACGAAGAAATTACTCATAATGAGTATGACTCTAATGACGTTTTGAATGAAAATTTTTAAGTTAATCTTCTAAGCACTGATTAGAAGATGCAGAAGATTATAGGTTATTAAATTTCTTTTATTACTATAAGAAATTGCTCCATATCCTGGTAGATTGCATCATAATTTCTCTTTCAATTAACTGTGTAGATTTCTATTTTCAGTGCAGGTAGGTTGTAGATTGCACTTTACAAATTATCTGTAATTTTATTTAATGTTACTACTTATATTTTTAGTTGTGATAGTTTGTACTTTATAGTCTCACTTTCTATTTACTATTTAAATTTCTGTTCCAGTAACTGTAATTTGTAGATTGCACTTAACATTTTAATTGTACTTTTGTTTAAAGTTATGTGAACTAATTATTTTTCTTTTTTTATTACATATGGATTTTGGAGGCGACGATGATCTTCCTCCATGCTCCTAGGGGACACCATTGGGGGTCAGGTTTAGAGGAAGGTTCTTGTCAGACAACGATGTGGCACTACTGTGGAGACGAGCACTTCTTTGTTGCTCTTTGCCACATCCATCGTTGTTGTTGATACCTCCTCACAGGCCTTCACCTTGATGATATCACCCTCACCACACACCCCATCTTACACTCCCTCTCCTACTGCCATACCAGCATCACCACTCACTATTATTGCAGGTCTTTCAACTTCGAACGACGGTCATGTTACTGCTGGAGATTAAGATGTCTCAGGCAGCACAAGCCACACAGTTTTTTTTTACTTTATTAAAAAAAAAAGATTGGCTATCATTTTTTTTTCTTTTAATGAATCGATGGCTATAGAACGTCGGTTATTTGACTGAGAGTCAAGTGACTGGCTATCTAAAAACCGATGACCTAAATACCATCGGTTATGAAACCTACGAATTTAACTAAGAGCAACAGACACTTTTTTCTTTTGGCATGAACCTACAACTTATAACTATCAGTTATTTAACCGACAACTAACTAACAATTATGCTTTCTACATGAACAGAAAAACTTGAGCCGTCGGTTATTTAACCAACGATTATCCTTCCAACCTAAACCAACGGGTTATTAACATTAGTAATTCGTCGGATATAAAAGCCCTCGAAAATACTACATTTTTTTAGATTACCGACAAACTGAAAAGCTATGCCTTTTGGATCATCACAAAACCATGGTAAATAACCTGAATTCCTGTAATGTAAATTCTAAGAGCTTAAATCTCATAAGTTGTCAAACATCCCCCTTAACTGCATTTATGAGGACCCTGACAAATGTAGCTAAACTCTTAGACTATATTCTCCCTAACCTAATATTAAACTCCATTCTTGCATATTTTTCCGTGAAAATTTACTTTAATTACACAAGCCCTCCATTTATTTATTCTCCAAAATTTCTATAATTTATAAAAGACATTTATCTCCCCAACCAACATCAAAATATGATGATTTGAATTTTGTACATAAGTTATATCAGAGCTCTTAATCCAATCTCTTCTTGTACACTGAACCCCATTTTTCTGCAAACTTAATGATTTGGTCATTCAAACATCCAGTTCTACTTTCCTACTAAAAAAATAAAATTAATTAAACAAAAATGAGTTTGCATTTACAACTTATAGTATCATGCGGAGCAATATTGTCTCTTTCAATGAAGCTACGTCCATAAGAATGAATAAACTATTAGCTGCAGACTACAGTAATATATTGGCTGGATAATCCCAACATAGAGTTAGGGTGCGTTTGTGACAGTTTGTGCGTTTCAGGATAAGCAGGTCGACCGATGGATTCGAATAAACGGACAAAATGTGCAATCAAAATGGTGCCGCGACGTTTTTAAAAATGTCCCCACACTTAATTAGCTCAGCCAAACATAAGAGTCATGCGCTTGAGCGCATGCAGTTAATATAATGTCAACAATGTATAAAATAACATTTGGATTTTACACCCCTCACTTATTCTGTAAATCTTTTTTCTTTCTTATTTCAGAAATAAAAAAAAACTACATTTTTATAACATTTCAACACCATAGAACAACATGTAAAACAAACTACATTTTACTGCTGTCTGTAAGTTTATTTTTTGTCAATACATATAATCTATATTTTAAAAGACTTAGAAGAAGAAGAAGAAGAAGAAGAAGAAGAAGAAGAAGAAGAAGAAGAAGAAGAAGAAGTATTAGGTGCAATGCATCTCTACGGACAGCGAATAAGAGGAGAGCATGTCTGTATGCACACTCTTTCTCCTATTATTCATTGCTCGTGTATACGTACGTTGCACGCACCTAATATTTTCTCAAGAAGAAGACTTCACCAAAACAGAGCTACAGTAATATGCCTGGCTTTACCATGTATGCCTATGATAAACAGATGAAGACTTCACCAAAACAGAGCTAATTCATCACAAGAAAGTAGCCAATAATGGCCAGAAGGAAGCATCCAAGCCCTCAAAACCTCCATTTTCTTCCAACTTCAAGCTTCGGAGCTGCCCGTAAGAATCAAGAGAAGAGTTGATTATGAGAAGGAGAGACAGTAAAGTGTATTTATTGAGGGTGCATGGAGACTTGAAAGACATATGTTGCCTATTTTTATTAATTTATGTGTATATAAAGACATAAATAGACCAATAGGAGGAGTTAATGTTCCCAAAATAGTGATGAGGAGGGCCATCCTTCTTTGACCGTAAGTGTGGAGGGCCGGCTTTCGTTGGGGTATGTTTTGTCTGCTCAGCATGGAAGCGGGGAATTTTATATTACCTTCCCTTGAATTTTTCTCCTTGTTATAGGGCATCACATCATTATTCATATTGCCATCATACAAAAATCATTAGTGAAAGTACAAATCCTACTGCAAAAATTTTGTATTGAAAAACTTTTTTTAATTAAATATATGGTGGGCTATTGGAATTTGATTTTAATTAACTAAACATTATTTTTAATTTACTAAATATTGTTTATATATTTACATTTTTTCATTAGAGTGTTTAAATATTTATATTTATAAGTCGTTTAAAAAGTCATCTCATGAGCACCGTCTAAAATATCGTACCATTTAATGCGCGTTCACTTTTTATTTTCTTATATTGCTTTTGTGATTTAAGTAAATTAAACATTTAATTAATTTTATCAATAAATGTCATGATTTAAAGATTTCAAATATGGATGTATTTAAATTTGAAGGATTTAAATTATTATAAAGTAAAAATTATAATTACTCTCTTTATTTTTATCTTATTCAATTAATTCTTAGCATAAATTTATTTACTTTCTTTCTTCTCCACAACTTCAAATATTAACTTCTTCCAATTCACTTAATCATAAAATTAAATTTATTGTATTTACTAAATTATAGCATTTGATTTTTCACAATTCCACTCAATTAATTTATTCACTTAATTTTACAGTTATCATTGTCTGACCAACGTAGTCCGCTCTTGATTATCATTATAAAATTGATTAATTCTTCAACATTCTCTGTTAATGCCATTTGACATTGAGCAAATGTTTTGAAAGATATAATCAATTTTATTTTATTTTATTTAGGGAAAAAATAAACTTTTTATCTTCCTTATTTACATAGGAAATCATTTCATCATAATCAAATCATGCAATTTTTTTTTTTTAACATTTTCATGTAAAAATTATGACGTCTTCTATGACTTATTCTCATATAAGATATAAAAATTTGTCTCTATTGTAATTCATATTTAAGCACTTGATGATAATAATAATGTTTTTATTATCATTAAAATGTTCCTTTAATAATGATCTCTCACATTGCAATACTAGTTTTCAATCAATAATCTTCTTAGCTTCCACATCTTTCTCAAGTTTTCATATAACCGTTGAATTTCCTCTAAAAGGTAGAAACTATCCTTACTATATGTGGATGGACAAAATCATAAATCAAACAATAATCACTAGGTTGATGAGTTTCAGCAGATTAACAGAGGAAGACAGATTATTTACTACTACACGAAAATCCAACACACACTCATATAATAAATAAGTAATATAGAGGAGACACCTCAGCTTTTTTTTGTAGAAAACCCTAAAAAAACTGAAAAAATCCAGCATGCAATGGTGATTATAAGTGCCCTCTCCTGAGTTAGAAATGATAGAATTACAAAGTTAATGTACAACGATATTTAAAAAAAATAGTCACAACATGATGTGAAGGCCGTGTTGCTTGTTATAGAGACAATACTCCATCATTATTGTAGACACTTGCTATAGCACCAACTTATTGTATAGGTTATAGTTGGAAGCCATGATAGTGGCTGGTCATGTGAGTGTAAATGGTTTCTTCAGAAATATCAATCGCTCATAGAGGTTGTTGTAGAGAGCTGTGTGGGTGTGAGTTGCGTTGGCCATAGTTGGTCATATCGACCGTAACAGGGAGTTGTAATTAAGTTTGTATGTCAGACAGACCAGAGTTGAGAGTTGTAAAGTTGTGGGCCTCCTATGCTGTAATGGGTCACATAAGTCTTAGTGTGGTGATGTAATAATGTCTTTAGGCCTCAAAAGCCAGAGTTATGAGCTACGTGAGCTGCCACATAGGACATAGTTGGTTAAATAAGCCATGACATGGACTTGAAATAATGCTCGTAAGCCATAGAAGCTAGAGTTGGGAGTTGTGTGGAGTGAGACTAACGTAGGCCGTAGTGGCGAGGTATAATAAAGTCTATAGGCCATAAAGGCTAAAGTTGGGAGCTACTTGAGCTAAGAGTTTGCATAGGTCGTAGTTGGTCACATGGATTGTAGTATAGAGTTGTAACAATGTTCATATGCCACAAAGACCAGAGTTGGGAGCTACACAACTATGAGCTGCCAAGAATGTAGTTGATCACATTGATCATAGTAGGGAGTTGTAATAACATTAGTTAGTTTTAATTGAAAATGAGTTGATCCTTTCTTTGAGGGCATGAAAGATCAAACTTGTATAGATCATCCATGTCCTTGGCGAGCATAATAAAGAATAACTCCTTTGTCATAATGCAGAGACTTTGCAGGGTTTTTAAGCGAGAATGTTAGCTTTTAAAAAAGCGAACTTGAAGTTGTGGATCTTCTAATGATAAGGAGAATGTTGTAATGAATTGATGTATTTTTCGGCTGACTTGTTGTAACCTTTATACTAGTGTCCGTTGTTAATTGCAGATTTCCAGTCTCTTAATATAACATTTGTACATGATGATGGTGCATTTGTTTGTATGCATTTCTCTTACTTGATGTAGAAATTTTCATGTTGCTTTTGTCATTTCCTTTAAGTTGTAGTTGCCCATCTTCTAGGATATTATTGCCCCACTTTTGGGGTGTTTTTGATTCCTTTGTCTCCGCATTATGAGCATAGTGGAAACTCTTCTAATACTTATGCCTTATGCCATGCTTTGGCTTCTCAAATATGTAGAAGTATGTGATCAAATTTAGCATATTGCTTTGTATAAAAATAGTCATGAACCTTTTGAGGCTTATGCTTTTTGAGGGTTGTGCCTTATGAGAATTTTGTTTGCTGAGAGATTTGATATATTTATACATTCTAAGGCTTGGAGCCCTTTGAGATTTTTGAGCGAACACCCTGCCAATCATTTACTCTCTTAGAGTATTTTTAGTGAGGAAAGTACACACAACTAGCTTCTCATCCAAACTTGTCTCATGTCTTGTTTTTCATGAGTATGGGTGGAAAACTTATCTACCACTTGCCCTGAATGGGTCTTTTTAGTGAGGAATGTATCCAATACTAGCTTACCATCAAGGCATGCCTAATGTGCTCGTATTTCAGAGGTATGGGTGTGGATCTTCTCTGCCACTTTCCCTCAAGGGGTCTTTCCATTGATGAATGTATCCACTACTAGCTTCCACTAGAGACTTGCCTCTTGGGCTCACCTTCTAGGAGTATGGCTGAAGACCTTATTTTTCACATGTCAAATATGGGTCTTTCTAGTGAGGAACATATCCACCACTAACTTTCCATTGAGAGTTGCCTTCTGGACTCGTCTTTGAGAAGTATGGGCAGAGATATTGTCTTCAATTTGCCCTCAATGGGTCTTTCTAGTGAGTAATATATCAACTATTTGTTTCCCATCGAGACTTTCTTTATGAGCTCATCTTTTAGAGGTATGGTGGAGATCTTGTCTGCCACAACAAAAGTGTCATTCCTAGGTTGTTAGTCAATGCATGCTCACTTGGCAACTGTAGCCTATAACAGAAGAAGTTGATAGAAATCCACCTAAGATTTTTGACCTCTCTGAAACTGTTAGTTGAAACTCTTATTTCTATATTTCTATTTTTATCATGTCTAATTATAGTAAATATTTCTTTTTTTTTTAAGTTAGCAATATTGATATTTTTATATGATATGAAATATTTTAGTGTTATAAATGTAAAAAAAAATTAAAATTTAAGTGTTAGATATGTAAATACATAAAAGTTATACATATAAATGCAAAAACAACAAAAATTAAATGGAATGCACAATATTATTTCATATTTTTTAATTTGTTTTAACTGGCCATTAAAGCGGCCATTGAATTTGTAGAACTATATGGCTCATCATAAGTCATACAACAGCTAAGTTCTGTATAAAATATTAATATAGACTGCATGCCTGTAATATCATTGAGATATTCAAATTCAAACTTTGATCAAAAGTGAAGAATTATGCTAATTGTCAACTCTGTTGACCTGACTCAATCCCTCTCTTCTTTTTTCATCTCTATAAAGCCCCCTGGCTGGTTTATAGGAATAGCTGACTTTATCCTTAGAACCCTGTTTTGTATGGTAATGAAACAAGGGAATAATATTGTTAATTATCTCATGGTAGAATGGGTTGGGGGTATAACCTAAGTTAAGTCAACTCGAGAGCTGGCTCGGGCTCAGCTTGATGAATGGCTCGTGTGTCAAGCTCGATGGGATATGTTAGATTGACTTGTTAGCTCGTGAACCGGCTTGTTTGAATACTATTACTGAATAAATATACTTATATTTACATGTACAGGACAACAATGAAAAATTTATTTGTCCTACCATGAAATTTTCATACAAAATAAGGTTAAAACCAAAGAGAAATTTTACATACATATCAAACATTTTATATGTATTTACATATCTAGCACCTAACCATTCATATTTACATGTATAATACTTTGGTGTGAAAAATTATGCATGAAAATAAGCATTTTAATTTTAAAAAGTACGTGATAGTGATATTTTTTTATGTGATATTAAAAGTTTGAACGATATATTTGTAAATGTAAAAGTTTTGGCATTAGATATGCAAATACCTAAGAATTGTGGGGTATGCATGTAAATACCCCCACTGATTTCCAATCACATTAATACTATACATTGAACCCAAACTTGGGGACATAAATTTCTTCAAATTTGAGTCCTTCAACTGCTCAAAATTCAAGATAATTTTAATTTTCAAAGTTTATTCTCTCCCATCGCATTAAGTCGAGAAAATGTTACGTTTGATAAATCAGACGTGTCGATGATGACATGAATCACACTAGACCACATTCTCGACGTGCCAATAATGATATGAATCACACTACACCATACGTTCGACAACATAATGTAATCCATTATCTCGTTCGCACACGAGTCTTCAAGGCTTAATATTTTCTCCAAGATGTGACCATCAGTAACAATGACATTGATGTTAACAAATAGACCTCTCCATTTGGTTGCCAAGGTGCAGAAGAGCCAATAACAGGAATGACTCGGTATTTATTAGTCAAATAAGGAGCTCAAATTTATAAATTACAAAAATAAAAAATAATTGAACGCCACTTATTGTTTATGATGATAAATACAGATATGAGGATTACTAAATAAATATCAGAAGTATATGGATTATTTTATTTACCGATATCTTCAACTGCACAAAATAGATTTTTTATTTTCATAGCATAATATTCTTTAAAAATGTATTAAACTTTAAAGCATTGTTTACTATAATAATTTAGGGGAGATTTACAGACATAAGACTCAATTCCTAAATATTTACATATCTAACACCTAACTTCACAGTTTGCATTTATACCACCCAATTGTTTTAACACACCTAAAAATCACTAGATTCTCATGCATATGAATTACAGTTTAGGTTTTGGACATGTAAATACATAAGAATTGAGTGTTATTTATGTAAATCATTCAAGCAATTAATCAAACCTTTCGTAATTAGCAGATTGAGATTTAATACTCTTCATTAATCCATCCGATAAATATCAAGACTTAATCAGTCACATATAATTTACAGAAGTGAGCAACTCCGAAATCTAATTTAAACAAGAAATTAGAGCAGCTTTCATAAGAAAAAGATTCTTATTAGGTCATTAATGCTGCTCATAAATCTGCATGTAGGTTTCTGAGAGAGCAACCATCTGAGGAAGAGTTTCCGTCACATGAAGGTCTTGCATTTCATACCTGAAAATCATCATAAGAGACACTCAGATTTCCATTGAAAGGCTGAAGTAAGATGGAGATAAGGGTGTAATTGAGCCAAATCGACTTGTGAACCGGCTAGGGCTTGGCTTGATAAGCGGCTCATGAGCTGAGCTCGATGAGCTAACAAGTCGAGCTCAAGCTAGCTCATAGCTCATGAGCTTGCTCAATAGAGTAATATCATTTATCTCATAGTAGTCCATTTTATTTATCATTTTATAACACCAACTTGAAATTAATATTATTCTCTCTCTTTTATTTTTAAAAAAGTTAGCTCGAGCTCGATCAATTAATCGAGCTCAAGCTAAAGCCTAGAGTGACTCCAACTCGGCTCGGCTCAACTCAAATCGTTTAAACCCCTAGATGGAGATTGGTAGCGATTCAACTTATTTGTAGTCCATACCATAATTCTTCTGATTTGCACTGCACAAAAACCCTATAATAACCTTCATCTGGCTTCCCATCATGTACTATATTTGCAATGAGATCATATTTTGATTTTAGTTTTTGATTCTCCTTTGGGGTTGGCAGTGGTATGTAATCCTTCAACTCAAGGTTTTTCACAGGAAAATTCACTGTTTGGAGAAT
Organism: Papilionanthe hookeriana x Papilionanthe teres; assembly: GCA_022702705.1. Classification (NCBI taxonomy): domain Eukaryota; kingdom Viridiplantae; phylum Streptophyta; class Magnoliopsida; order Asparagales; family Orchidaceae; genus Papilionanthe; species Papilionanthe hookeriana x Papilionanthe teres. The sequence goes on along the minus strand of CM040423.1, from coordinate 51,221,145 downwards.
GGAAAAACACAAAAAATTAATCACTAAGGAGAAGGAATTTTCCAAAACAGACTGAAAGTAAAGCAACATACCTAAAGTGGGATTCTTTTCGACAAAAAAGTTATTTTTGGTAAATCTTCGCATGTGAAGAATTACATATTTTGGCAGTTTCTTCACTCGATATCTCATCCTAGCTATGCAAGGTCGAACGACCTCGGTAACGGTCTCACCATCAAATTTCTTCAATATGTTGAAAAGGGGAACCTAGCAAGGAAAAAATATCAGGATAAAGGAAAGTAAAAGTTGCAAACCAAACCAGGACAAAAAAAGGTTGCAGGACTTGAGAATTGAATTTGGAACACAATTACAAGTAATCATAGCAGTAATGTTTCATACATACCTCACAATTCTTGTATGTTTACACATCTAACACCGAAACATTCATGCTTACATGCAGAATTTTAACATTATAGCTAAATACCATAATTAATTATTTTTTAAAAGTGGAACATACCATTTCATGCAAAGGTTTATGACACCAAAGCAGTATATATGTAAATATAAAAAATTATAGGCTAGATATGTAAATACATGAGAATTGTGCGGTGTGTATGTAAATTTCCCTATGAAAATGGATTCAGCTGCGGAATAGTGAAAATTTAGCAGCTCTACTCATATACGGTGTAAGAGAACTGGAAGCTCAGTCATAGATGTTGGGAAGAGTTCTCATTGTTCCTAAATACCTCCAAGGAGCAGCAAATTCCATTTTTCTAAATTGGAAAATACAGTAATAAAATAAAAGAGAATAATTAATTATGTGATGTAATCTAGTGATCTGCTATGTAAACTAATTTCAAGTTAATTTTGAAGACTATACTAGCTTCGAGATTGATCACTTGAGGAAGACCTCAACTCGATACAATTCATGAAGACCACAGTGGAGATTCAAGGATAATGAATACAAAAGCAAAAGGAAGATTAATCTACATAACACTAAATTTATATGTATTTCCATGTCTAACATCTAAACTTCAACTTTTACATACATAGCCCTTAAAGTATTTTTGAAGTGTGACAAAAGATTTGGGTGGTATAAACGTAAAAACCAAAATTTAGATGTTAAAAATATAAATACATAGGAATTGAGTGCTATGTAAATGCCCTAAAGTAAAAATGATCACATGTCGTAGTTGCCCAGAAATTTCTCAAATTGTGCTTATACTTGCACTACTTACTCTTAGAATGATCTTACACTATTAACTTGAATAGCTTGTGGAAACTAGTTTCTGTGTGGCTTTGAATTATATTTAGTAACTAATAGCTTGTGAAGTTCAGTAGATCATTTATATTGTCCTTACAAATTATCGCTCGCCACTAGTTTATTCACTTACACACTCGTTAGATCATTATTTGATTTATTTTATAAGTAGAGACTTAAATTTGCGGTAATTAAATGAAATAGACAGTTAAGTACAACATATTATCTAATAACTCAAATTTGTATAAATCATCTTGAATGTAATTGTATAAATTGTTTAGTTCTTTAGGTATTTATTTTCACGTATTTATTATTGGTGCTCCTTTAAAAGTAGGGCAACACTTTTTAGTAGAAAGTTGCTTAATTAAAATAGATTCAAAACTTAAAAGGGTGGTTTAGGCAAGTAATGACATGTAGGATTAAAGAGAGAACTAAAAACTATGTGGGCACTCATTTATGTGTAAAGTAAACCCACTTCACACACAAATGATGTGAGGTGAACCATCATGCCAGCTGAGTCACTCACAAATAAAGAGAGAATCTAATCTTCTTTAATGTTAAGAAGCGACACTTACAAAGTGTGTCCGCGCCTATGTCGGACACATGTTGTACATAGACACGCTCCAACGCACTGTGACACATGACTAAATTAGAGGTAAATTAGGGCTCCAACATGGTACCAACATGAAAGAACACGGAGAAAGGACATGGGTTGAGGAAAACATACACAAAAAGCAGAGAAATAAAATTCCATGCGAGAAAAAGAGAAAATTGTGATGCCTGGTCTATTCGTAACACTGAGACGACAAAAGATATGCAAGGAAAACTCCCTATGAAAGACTTAAAACTAAGAGACACTTGAAGAAACACAATACACTTGAAGGACACAATGAAGAATAAATGCGACAAAGTAGAGGGAGCAAGATGATGAAGCCACAAGCCAAGGCAATGAATACAACAAAGGAAAAATCGGTTTGACACTCTTTAAAGAAATATTTGGGATGAAGTCAATTTGCAATAGCGCTCATCTCAGAAGTCAAAGGAGTAGGGACACAGTGACGTACAAGGACTTTGTGCATACAAGTTATTTAAGTTTTTTATGATTATGATTTTAGATTTTATATTTCTATTAATTATAAAAAATTCATTAATAATTTTAAAAAGCACATAAAATACAATAAATCCTTAAAAGTATAAAATTTAGAGCACTTTTAAACTTTAATGATCAAAAGTTTCTAATTTCTTAAGATATTAAGTATTTTTTAAATAATTAAAAATAAATAAATAAATAAATAAAATTTAAATCTCTTTTTGAAATTTTCATATAATGATATTTTACATTATCCAGTTTTGCCTTCAATAAAGATTAGTAGAAAATTACGTATTTTATATTAATAGTTTAAAAAAAAATGTGTCCAGACATATCGCACCTTAACGTTTTACAATTATGTTGTATTGCCTTATCTATGTGATGTGGGAGCTTACTGCACTGGATTTGCTATCACGCTATAGTACCAGACCACGGAACGACTGCTTGCCAGATTCAGTATCGTGGGAGACAGACCGAATGTGATCCCTATTTTATTTTCCTTTATTTCTTTAGTAAGTTTCTCTCTTTCTGTTTCTTCCTTTCTATATATGTGCTATATTAGGTTTTGGAGAGTTAGTTTTTTGTGTATGTTTATTCGGGGCTGCCGCTGGCATCTCGAGTTTTCCCTTCTAGGATTGTATCAATAGTGTTATAGTTGTATCTTGCTATCGTAGTGGTGATTTATCCTTCCCCAACCTTTCACTACCCTCCTTGATGGAGCTGCCCATAAAAACAACACAAGTTGTTTCTTCCTGTAGTTTCTGCCTTCCTGCCACCGTCATCATCTTCTCTGCTCTCCGCTGCCATCCAGAACAATGAGGAGTTGCTATCCCTGCCTACTCCAGCTTTCCCAAGAACTCTCCCTAGTCCTTGCTGATCCCTGCCTATTCCAACCACCCCTACTTGCTGCCACAACTAGACTGCCGCCCATAACTCTCATCCCCTTGTTGTTTCTCACTGTCTAGCCCTCCAGCCTGGCTAACATAGCTCAAAATCGCACCGGCCTGCTGGTTCTTCGCTATCTAGCCGCCTACCAGCTTGCTGCCGTCCATGACAACAAGTACCTGTTGTTTTCTGCTTGCCAACCGTCTCTTCACCTTCCGAGCCCTCGCTGGCCACCATAGCCACCCCTAAAATCCAACTCAAGTTGAGTTTGTATCGTTGTTTATTGCAATTTTAGATGTCCTGTTGTGTTTGATTGTAGTGTCCTATTTTATTTCAATAATAATATTTGTTTTTCTCGTTATTGTTGGTTAACTCTGATATCATTACGTCATATCATGTCGTATCCCTATATCCATATCCGTGCTTCATATCTCTAATGTTTAAAAACTTAGAAACTCAAAAATGATCATGCAAATGACATGATAGGTAGTAGACCCCATGAGTTATATTATCTCTTCGTGTTGTAGCGTCACACATTTCTCAAAGGCAAAAAACTAAATTTTCCTTGCAAGCAATACTTCAATACAACAAAAAATAACAAGCCTTTATCCCACTAAGTGGGGTCGGCTAAATGAATCTTTTTCCTCCATTTTGTCCTATTGAGTGTCATACTTTCATTTAATTTTGATAGATTAAGATCATTTTTTATAAAATATGACCAAGTCTTTTTAGGTCTACCTCTGTCTTTCTGAACAAAAGTCAAAGCTAAAACATCTACTCTCCTAAACGGATCATGAACTGGTTGACATTTAATGTGACCAAACCATCTAAGATGAATCTCTCTAATATTGTCTGCCACTGGAACTACACCAACCCTATCACATATATATTCATTTCACATTTTCTCTCTAAGTGTCAAGCCACTCATCCACCTAAGCATTCTCATCTCAACAACACTTAACTTGTTGTAAGCTTCTCTTTTAAAAGCCAACATTCCGCACCATAGAGCATTGCAGGTCTCACCAACATCTCATAAAATTTTCCTTTCAATTTAAGCGGTATTTTTTTATCAGACAATATGCCCCAACCATTCCACCGCTTCAACCAACTAGCTTGAATCCCACTAATAACATCTCCATCTATATCACCATCACGCTGAACAATAGACCCGAGATATATAAACATTCACATCTTTTGATGATTTGATCACCCATAATTACAACTTTACCACTAGAGCAACTACAACTAAAATTACATTCCATGTATTCAGTTTTACTTCTACACAAACGAAAGCCATTAGAATCCAATGTAAACCTTCATAATTCAATTTTTTCCTGAACTCTGTCGTCTTATACACAAGAAAGATATCAATAACTAAATACATAAACCAAAGTACATCCTACTGTTAATGTCCAGTACGTGGATCAAAAACTTAAGCAAAAAAAATAGAACTTAAAGTCGATCCCTGATGTAATCCAACTTAAATAGGAAAAAACTTGGTCAATCGTCATTCTGTTTGAATGCAAGTAACAACTTTAGTATACATATCTTTAATGACATGAATATAAGTCATATCAACACTTTTTTTCTCTAGAACTCTCCAAAGGACTTCCCTTGGAACCTTATCGTAAGCTTTTCTAAATTAATAAAACTCAAATGTAGATCCTTTATATTCTCTCTGTACTTCTCCGTCAAACTTCTCAATAAATATATAGCATCCATAGTAGTCCTGCTGGGCATAAATCCAAACTAGGTATCACGTCTTAACATATGTTCAATTACACTCTCTCATAATTTTAAAGTATGACACATCAACTTAATTCCTCTATAATAAGCACACTCTTGTGCATCCATTTATTTTTAAAAATGGGACCAAAATACTCTTCCTCAGACATCTTTTAGTTTCTAAAATAATATTGAAGAGTTTGGTAAGCCAAGAAACTCCCAAATCTCCTAAATATTTCCACACTTCAATGGGGGATATCATTAGGTCCTACAGATTTTCCACCTTTGGTTCTCATTAGGTCCTAGCGCAACAGTAAAAAAATATTTTATTATTATTAATGATAATAAAATCACTAAGGACAATGGTATTGTTAGAAACTTCATTGAAAAATTGATCAAAATAGCCCACCCAAATATGTTGAATATCTTCTTCTAAGAACACTTTTTGATTTTCATCTTTAATACACTTTATTTGAGCTTGCATCTTTAATTTTCTTTTCTCTTTATTCGACTAATTTATATATATATATATATATATATATATATATTACCCTCTTTAGTATCAAATCTATATAAAGATCACTAAAAACAAAATTTTTAGCGTCACAAATTGCTCTCTTAGACTCCCTACGTACCACCTTCTAATTTTCTCAATATACTAAGCTTTACTTTTAAACCAATTTTTATAACAGAATTCTTATATTTTATCTTTTCTTGCACATCATTATTCCACAACCAACTATTTTTATTTATAGAAAATTTTCCTTTTGATTCTCCAAGTACATCTTATGCCACTTGTTTATTAGTGTTTGTTAGTTTATCCCACATAAAATTTGCTTCTTCATAAACATCTCAAATCTTTAAATCATGAAGTTTACTCATAAAAATAATTTTATTTATATTTTTTAGGTACCCCCATCTAATTCTATGACAATGATTCCTAGTATTCTTTATCTTACAACTTTTCATCTTAAAATTCAAAACTAATAATTAATGTTGAGTACTTAAATTTTCATTTAGAATGACCTTACAATCTTTATATTCTCGACGATCTCTATTCTCATAAGAAAATAATCAATTTGTATTTTATTAAATCTATTCTTATAAGTAATAATATGATCATCAATTTTTTTTAAATAAAGTCTTAGCAATAACAAAATAATATGCTACAAAATCTAATATGAGTCTGCCTTCTTCATTAACAACTCTAAAACCGTAGCCACCGTGAATATTTCTAAAATCTTCTACCACTACCAAGATTTCTATTGAAATCACTTTCAATAAAAAATTTTTCTTCAAGAGGAATCATTTGCATGAATTCTTCTAGGTCATCCCATAACTTTTCTTTAAAACATATATCTAAACCTACTTGAGGAGCATAAGCGCATATAACATTAATAATTTTAGTATTAACAACAATCTTAAAGACTATAGTTCTATCTTCAATTCTATTAATTTTTACAACATTATCTTTCAAACTCTTATCTATAATTACATCTACACCATTTCTAATGCGACTCCTACCTGAATACCAAAGTTTAAAATCAAAGCTATCAATGTCCTTAACATATCTCCAACCCATTTAGTTTCTTGAATAAATAGTATATTTATCTTCCACGAATCATAATATCAACTAATTCCATTACTTTACCTGTGAGAGTACATGTATTTCAAGATCATATCTTAATATTAGTTTCATAGACTAAATTTTTTACCTGCACCGCCTATTATGTAAGAACCCTTGTTTATTTGACACTACATTATGGCGCCTGTGTAGCGGCCCTTGCATAGTTTTCACTGTACTCGGGATATACAGCGCGTCGCTTCCAGGGGGCACCCTAGCATTTACACAAGAATTTAAAGGATTAATGTCATAATTTTTTGATAAATTTTAGGCTAGCCTTGACTACCTAACACAACCCTAAATTTTTCACATCAGGGACTTGGGAACCAATAATGACAATGTTTTAAGGACCACTCTAATTGTTAAGCTTCCAGTATGTTACTATTAATATCATCTTATGTAAGCCTTATTTTCGAAAATACAAGAATTGTATGTTTAAGCTCACAAGATGTATGAACCGCATGAGTCGTTTTATTTTATTACTTTTGTATATCCAACGTCACATTTTACTCATATCCATAGTCAATAACATTATCCCAACTATTTGGAGATAGCTTCATAAATTCTAATTCTTAAGCTTCGTTTGAGAAGGCTTTTGACCCGTTAGGTTGCTAGAAAAGCCAACGCGCACAATTCTTTTTTGTTTGGTAAAATAACTTTCTCTGACATTATCCCGAAATTATTTCACTAGAACGACATTTTTTGTCGTTTTAGAGCAAAGCCTTCGTTGCTCGTTCCTTCATGCAGCTTTTGAAAGAGCTTCGTCGAATAGATGTTAAACCCACCTTGAACATATAATCCTACAAAACTAATTTTAATCAACCCATCTAATGTAAGTATTTTCCGCTCTTTTTATATCCAAACTATGGAAGTTTAACTTCCACTATCATACTACAATAGATTTTATTTCCATTATCCTTCTAACACAAAAATGTTGTGATCAATCCTTTTTAGTTTAAAATCATTGACGCATATCCATATTAAAATAATAAAATATTATGTCCACGAAGCTCAAATAACAATTAATAACTTTTATTAATGCAAAACAGGCAAAAACATACGATATAACAAACTTAGTTGGAATTCATCAATTTTTCATTAAGCCTCCATGATATTTCTTTATCGCATAAATCCAAAGGCAATTCTCCTTTTTTAACTCTCAAACTTAAAACTAGAAGGTATATTCTCACCTTTATATCGAGATATTTGTTACCTATCAAATTTAGATATCATCGTTATTAGCCTTACACCAAATATTTGGGGTGAGTCACTACTTATTATTTGCTACTGAGTGATGTATGAGGTGTTAATATAGGTTTCACAAACTATTTTAGACGACATTTACACGTGTAATTTTAATTTTATATTTTTTCTTCTAAATCCACTAACAACCAATTTTAATTCATCTAACATAATCATTTCCAACAATCATCACCTAAGTTTATTTTCAATCATCTTATCGTCAATAGGTATCACTATCTCTTTTTGAGTACTAAGTAATAATTATTACTATGACATTCCTTAAAATTAAATATTATATACTTAATACGCATTCTAGCAATCACAATCCCTTTATTTTCTGAACATTTTCTTAGTATTCGAACTTTTTACTGCATAAATAAAAATCAGCCTCCATTTGCTTAGAATATTTCAATGTCAGTGAAGCTGTTTGCACAATAACAGTAAAAAAAAAAGCAATTCTTGATAAGACTGACTGAATGCCTTTTTTTTCCTTTGCTTTCATTCCAATAAATAATAATAGGTACAATCTATTTTAGGTAACCTAATACATATTCTTAATCTAAATATATTCAGCTATAAGAAAAGAATATTTACAATTAACAAGAGAGGTGAATCCGGAGAGAAAAATTGAAAGCAATTTAAATAAGAAAACTACTAATTTAAATAAAGAAACTTCAAATTCTAGCTGCTTGATTTCTGTCATTTTTTATAGATATCCCCCTCAAATTGATGCTGACTGATCAAGAAACATCAATTTGCCAACAAGAAACTGATGACGCTGCCGAGAAAGAGCTTTAGTAAATATATCAGTCGTTTGAAGATCAGAAGAGATACGAGAAAGAGAAATAACCTATTAGCATAAGCTTCTCGAACAGAATGACGATCCAACTCAATGTGTTTCGTGCCCTCATGAAAAAAAGGATTAGCAGTAATCTAGATAAAACTAGTATTATCTACATAAAAAGAGTAGACACAAGTTGGGGAAAACCAAGCTCAGCCATCAAACCCCGAAGCCAAATGATCTAAGAATAAGCAGAGGACATAGCACGAAATTCAGACTCAATAGAAGAATTAGACATATGATCTCGTTTCTTACTCTTCCAAGAAATTAAAGAGTTGTCGAGAAATGTACACCAACCAGTAATCAATCGACGTATACTAGAAAAACCAGCCCAACCAACATTACTATAGGTTATTAAGCAAATAGGAGACTCACACAACCACGCTGAGAAGTACCTTTCAAATATCTAACAATACGTCGAACTGCGGCTAAATGAAGATATGTAGGTGCCCGCATAATTTGACTAACTTATTGCAAAACAAATGAAATATCAGAATGTGTAATAGTCAGATAATTGAGACTCCCAACAAGTTGTCGATACAGAGATGGATAAAATAGAAAGTCACTATCGTTCCGTTGATATTTAACATTTACTTACAAAGGAGCATCAACAAGACGATCCTCTTGGAGACCAGCCAAAGCAATGAGTTCTTTAGTACAGTTATGCTAACGAAGAAAAATACCAGCAGGAGAGAAGTGAACCTACCAGCAGAAGAAAAGTAAATCTCAAGACCTAAGAAATAAGTTAAAGACCTTAAATTCTACGTATGAAAAGAACCCTGAAGACGCTCCTGTAATTGAGACATCAATTGAGTATCAGAACCAGTGATGAAATATCAAAATAGATTAATAACAAAACGATTCCATTGTCAGTCTTGCAAAGAAATAATAAAGAATCATAGTGAAGTTGAATAAAAGAGAAGCTAAGAAGAGTATTGTGAAACTTTTTAAATCAGGCCCGTGGAGCCTGTTTTAAACCGTACAGAGACCATTTGAGCTTACAAAAATCATGTGAGAGTGTAAAAAACAAGTCTGGAGGAGTCATATAGATATCTTCCTTGAGATCCCCATGTAAAACTAGATTCTTAACATTCATCTGTCATAAGAACCAGCCTTTAGATGCAACAATAGATAGAATAAGCCGGACAATTGTCATCTTAGCCACACGTGCAAAGGCCTCTTCATAATCAATCCCATATTCCTGTCGATTGCAGTTATATCTGTCAAGGGAACCATAAGATCAGTGCTTAAGAGAGTAAACTCATTTACAACCAATGGGTTTAACACATGCAGAACATAAAACAATATCCCAAGTGGGATTGTCTTAAAGTGTCTGAAGTTCCTCTTCTATGGCTTTTATCCAACAAATCTGTTTAGTAGCCTAGAATATGAGGTAGGAACTGTAGTATTAGTCAAAACTGTTGAATAGCCATATTTATCCGGAGGACGAATGTGCCGAGCTTATCGTCAAAGAATCATTATTGGCACATTTCAAGAGTAGAGTCGGGAAGGACCAGAGATGAAGGGGGCACTAGCCTAAAAACTTATGATCATTTTTAGTGAGGACTTGCTTTCTTTCTTCTAGAGTTTAGGATCTAGCATTAGAACTTTCCTATTGACTATCATAGAGGATTAGTAATGGAACCCACCATACATAGAACTTCAAACCACTTCTTGACCCATTTTTGTGAGAACCTCACATGAGTGGTCATAAGCACTCAACTTTTAATTGCAACGACTAAGGATCAACATGTGGAGAGCCCAAAAATGAGTTCCCACAGGATTTAAAAGGCCTTAGGGACCCCCTTTTGACCTTGAACGACATGTTCACACACATCCACTACACTACGCGCGAGGTTAAACTTAAATTGGCCCGATCGTTAACAAACTTGTCTAGACGACTCCGGATAACAAAACGGACCGCGCGAGTGTGCCGAACATCCATTTTACTCGGAAAGGACAATCATATTGTTATAGCTTCAAGCCGAGCAAACGACGCGAAAATCAACACGTAAAAAGATTTAGTTAAAGGAGGCGGGTTCAGGCTCAACTCGGGTTCAATTTAGGCTGAGCACAGGCCAATTATACCGGGTCGAGCCGATAACACGATTTGTAATTTTAAATTTTAAATTTCAAAATAAACAGCACAATATCATTTTAATCGAGTTTATGATCATCTAATTAAGCCCGAGAGATGAATGAAAATCACTTAATCGCCAGCCTAATCTCCCTTAACATCTCCTTCGAATATTCTGCTACACAATTTGGCTCGCCATCTCTTCCTTGACTCCAGTTATCCCACTCACCTCCTCTATGCGCCGAAAACTCTCTCTCGCTAAAACCCTCGCCTGCTTCACCTCCCCCTCTCACAGCCCTTGCATTCCTCTCCCTCGCTAACCTCACCTTCTCGGCACTCAAACCCTCTCGCGCCGAACTCATTCTGTTGATTCTCTCTTCCCGCGATACTTCCCTCTCCCTCTCTCCCGAAACTTTCGCTCGGCTCCCATTCATCCTGGCTAAGTTCACTGCCTCTTCCCTTCCAATACCATCGCAATATGTAGCCGCTCCTCACAGCAGCCCCAACCCTAACTTACCTCACGCGATCCTCTCGTGGCCAAACCACCCGACGCCAAAGCTCCTCAAGCATCCTCTACTGCAGTCCCAAGATAGGTTTGTGTCACTTATTGGAAAGCCTTATCCCAAATCTAATAATCAGCTGGCTGTTCAAATATTCTTTCATAGAGATTAAACTCATCATCACCATTAGCCTTATCCTAATTACTTTGGTTGGTTTTATGAGCTCCCTTTACCGATGATACTTCTCTTAATTATTTAAAATTGTTTTTGGCTTTATTGTGAAAAATATACGGGAAGGTTATCTGAAATGCACTTTTCCTTATTTAATGGATCATCTACTTTTACTTTTGGTTATGGTCTGTGTCTCAGCCAAGTACTGTTGTATGACTTCTCATAGTTCACAACAGTATAATGATTTAAACTTATTTATTTGAGCAAGAGAAAGGTTCGTCTTGAATCTGGATGGTTATAGTGAGGTTTTATTATTTGCATTTGGAAGACTACTTTCTCTTTGAATGTTAAAAAAAAAAAAAAAAAAAAAAAACTCTTTCCTCTAACACTTGCTTCAATCTCTAAGGCAAAGTAAACCTTAAACTCTTCCTTGTCTAGTCTTTCTTAGATCACAAGCAATGGTTTATACTTCGATCTTTTTTTTTTCTTGATGTGTGGAATATTTAATTTGGGTTGTGATTGAATACTTTCTTGATTTGTTTTTGGATTTATGACTTTATGAATACTTCTTTGAGCTATAAAGGTTGGGCGGTTATGACAAAGACATTTGCTAATAAACAAAATAATATTGCATCCTTTGGCATAAGGACCTGATCTAAAACCTTGTGAGAATACAGAATGACAATATTATTCACCAACACTAGACTAGCGATAACCCTTATTTTATTAGGTTGCCGGTAGTTCTAGTTTGACAGTGTTATCGACTCGTGGAAAATCCAAATTACAATATATATATACACACACACACACACACATGACTAAACAAATGCATTTTCTACAACATCAATACTTGTGATTGCTAAATAAAAATTTATTTTGCTTACATGCATGACAAACCATGAACTTTGAATGATACAATTTAAATGTTCACTTGTCAGTTATCTGTACTGGGTCAGGAATTGCACTAATTCGATTGTCCTGTTGGAAATTTCTAATTGAATGTCGGGCTTCATACACGTGGATGACCGATGGTTGCCTACGGAGTCCTTCAAGAATGATAAATCTGAGCCTACCCTGAGCCTGAATTTTTATGTTCCCGGCTTCGATTTTCCACATATGTGCCACTCAGTCTGCTCTACATACTTGTATTTTCGTTGTCTTTATTCAATTCTTTCTATATATATGCATGATATGTTTATAATAATAACCCTATAATAATAACCATTTTGCAACAACGGCAGGAATACCAGTTACGCATATGCGTTTTATTTTCTTTGCTGGACTTTTTTTTTTGCATTTTACTATTTTTTTCACTACATCTCTACTGCTGCGTTTTCATACAAAACTTGCAAGGCCTTTAAAGTAGAGAATAGTAGGCTGGTTGTTTAGGAGATACAGTGCGACGAGCCACCAACCAAATAAATTTGGATGCTCGCACATAAAACCCTAAACACGAAGTCGCTACGTTACGGAGCTCGGAGCAAGCTGGTGGGCAGCACGACGAGGAGGCAAGCAAGTGTAAAACAATTTCAAGAGACTCAGCACATGAACGGACTACTCCAACTAAACCATCCACTAGGTTTAAACAAACAATAATTCGTAGGACTTCGAGCTAGCTCGCTCAACACGACGTAAATCCTCACACCCTCTTTAAGCCCATGTGCAACTGTATTGTGCAGTACAAGTCCTAACTCGCCTTAGGTTCTGAGGTTATCATTAGGTACAACGTAAACTCTCTTATCTTCGCAGACTATTTGTATAATGAGATATTATTCAAGTGTAAGTCTCAAACAATAAAATTGGCAAGATTGAATACTTAAATAACATCGTCTACAAGGTTCAGCCACACAGTAGGATAGTTTGGGAAGAGAGTTATCCTCAGGATCTATGACGTCCTCTACATTTCCTTCATTTGGACTCCTGAAATAACTGCTCTCATTTGATGCTTTCCCACCTGATTTTTTGCGTCCTACAGCGAAAAACTAAACCTTAAATTCTTGAAGACTAGTACCTCTGATCATTATCGAGAGTTTTCTTAAGCAATCTCGGTCGTTTGGGATGCAATCAATTATAAGAACTTGCCCTTATAAAGGACTTGGAACTCAGGTAAAATAAAAACCCCATCTAATCTATGTATTATGTACGGGAATTTGTCGGTCACACACAGAAGATTCGTAGACTAAGCTGATGCCATGATTCTATAGTTCATATAATCGAGCACCCCTTTTTTATTAGGTAATATGCTTACCCCTTAGGATGAGCGTATTGTTTGTTGCGTATTGTTTGGGAAGAGGGTTATCCTCAGGATCTATGACGTCCTCTACATTTCCTTCCTTTGGACTTTTGACATAACTGCTCTCATTTGGTCCTTTCCCACCTGATTTTTTGCGTCCTACAGTGAAAAACTAAACCTTAAATTCTTGAAGACTACTACCTCTGATAATTATCGAGAGTTTTCATAAGCGATCTTGGTCGTTTGGGATGCAATTAATTATAAGAACTTGCCCTTATAAGGGACTTGAAACCCAGGTAAAAGAAAAACCCCATCTAATCTTTGTATTATGTAGGAACTCATTGGCTACACACAATAGTGTTCGTACTAAGCTGATACGCTACGAATTTATAGTTTATATAATCGAGCACCCCTTTTTTATAAAGTAATATGCTAACCCCTTAGGATGAGCGTATTGTCTCTTGGGTGGTGTTTGATTATTCAAATTATTAAATATATGGAATCTATTTGATCCTATTTTTCAAAATTAAAATACTATTTCAAAATCAAAATTACATATATTAAATTAAATAAATTATTTTCAAAATTCCAAAACGAAATCAAATCCATGACCGACAGCGTCGTGTGTAGAGAAGGCCAGACATGAACCATTTATCAAAAGAAGAATCATCAAAGTGAGGAAGTACAACAGTATCAGATGTCGAAAGATGATCCTGAAAAAAATATTCATGCTTAAAGAAAATCACATTCCGAGAGATACGTCATTGTTTATTAATCGAATCATAACACAAAACCTTTATGATTAGAGTTGTAACCCATAAAGACACATTGAACAGACTGGGCTGTCAAATATAACATTCATGAGCAGGTAAATGAACAAAACAAACACATCCGAAAGTATGTAACAAATGATAATTAGGATGTTTACCAAATATTCGATAGCAACGAGAATCAAACTTCAATTGTTGAGATAATAAACAATTAATCAGATAAAATGCAATAGATAAAGTTTCAGTCCAAAACTTAGCTGGAACAGAAGATTCTAACAACAATATGTGCACCATATCAAACAAATGTCGATTCTTTCATTTGGCAACTCCATTCTGTTGAGGTGTATAAAGACATAAACGTTGTGAAACAATACCCATGTTATGAAAAAAAAGTTGAAAATCATGAGACATCTATTCACCACCATCATCAGACCATAATGTTTTAAACAAGTGATGAATTGAGTTTCAATATATGTCATAAAGTTTTCAAACACAGTAAACACTTCTGCTTTGGAATGCAAAAAAATAGATCCATGTGAATCGACTGTAATCATAAAAAAAAGTCGCTAAATATTTATACTGAACATGTGAAATAACAAGTGTAATTCTTCAAAAATCACTATGAATAATGTCAAACCATTTATTGGCACGACCACCGAAATAGGAAGAGACAATGTCTTACTATTGCCTAGTTTACAAAAAATGCAGGCAACTAATTAACATTTATTTGTAGAACCAAAAACACCACTTTGCAACAAATGAGTCAAATCAACATTATTTGGATGACCTAATCGACTATGCCAGACGCAAGTCTTATTTTCAACAACTGAAAAAGCTAATGACAAAGTCCGAGGACTGGTAAATTGTAATGAAAATAATCTACCCACTTTAGGCCCCTTCACTATAACATTCCCTGATACCTGATCCTGCACAATACAACTATCACGAGAAAAGTGTACATCACATTATTGTCCACCATTTTACCAACAAAAAGTAAGCTAGTAAATAATTTAGGAGAAACCAAGACAAGTCGGAAAAAGGGGCTAATATCATAAACTGTCGTAATTGGAATATTATTTCCATCAGCAACCTGACTATGCTAAGTACCAGTATACGGGTGTTGATTATGCAGTAAATTATATATGTCAATTATATGATTTGTGGCGTCGGAATCAACAAACCAAAAAGAAGAAACAAAAGTAATAATTTTATCTTTCCTTTGAAGACTAAGAGCAGAAAAGGCAGAAAAAATCATCTATTGAACCATATCTGATGTGAAAACAGATTGATTATTACCAGCAATTGTGAATGTCGAACCAAGATTATGAGAGTTGGATACCGCAATATGAAGAGATTTTGGTTTGCGGTTTTGAGGCAGTGTAGGACACTCTTTAATAATGTCATTTTTTCTTACAATAATATCAGAACTACTTAGTACAATGATCGCAATATGACCAAATTCTTCGCACCTATAACACTGCATCGTTTCCTTCCTTCGGGTCTGAGCAGCATATGCAATATTAACTATTTCAGATGATCCATCAGTTGCACCGATAGCGCCTTGTGCCGCCAGCCTTTGTTCTTTGCGCAGTAATTCAAAACATACATCCAAACAAGGAACCAGATCTTTATTCAGCAACCCAACCCGACCAATTTCAAATTAAGGTCTGAGCTTCATGAAAATGATCACGACGACTCACTTCATGAACTATCTGAAGACGGCTAAATTCTCCTTGGACACCTTAGCATAAATAATACCATAATATTCACTAAATAAATTAAGAAAGCTAGAATAATATTGTTCAATTAAGAGATTACCTTGACTATAATTAATCATATCAAGTTCCAATTGAAAGTGTCTTACAGTATTATCTTAATTGTAGACACGCTTCAAGTATTCCCGCATTTCTTTAGCTGTGCCAAAGAATCGTAAATTGTTCACCATATTAACCTCAGTAGATTCCAAAATCCAATAAATGATCCGAGCATCCTTTGCCTCCCATTGACCAAGATCTTTCGGCTCTGTAGGTGTTGGAGAAGAACAATTAATATGAACCAAAAGCTCCTTCCCTTTCAAAAATATCTTGAACTGAAGTTCTCATGCTACATGATTCTTTCCCGTAAATTTGATAGCTAAGATTTCATGTATTTTCTCAAAAGACATTCTAAACAGAATTGTCACTAACAAGTTGATTATCAAGGAAGTTGTTGATCGAAATTAATCAACCTAAAATCAAAGAAAACCAAGAATCAACAATTTTGAGAATAAAAAAAAACTACAGATTCAACAAAGTATTCAGTTGTGTGGCTCCAAAAAGTCATGAGCGATGAGCGTGGCAACGATATTCTTCCCTGTGAGTGCGAAGGATCTAAGATCTTGCTAGCGCTCCGCAAGAGAGAGAGAGCTAGTGCCAGAGAGATTTGGACTCTAGTGTCGAGGAAGCCGGCGGGAGGTCGGTGAGGGCTGCACGGTCCGTGTAAAGAATCAGCTGATCTGTGCAAGTGGATGAACATCTGCCGGCGAGGAGCACGAGAGAGAATGATAGGATCGATCTGCGAGGAGAGGAGGCGGTCAAACGTCCGCCGGCGTCGAGGAGGAGCCGCACATGAGATTTCGCGAAGGGCAATACGACGGCTAGGGCTTCACTGATGAAGGCTTTGATACCATAACAACTTTTAAAAAGATTGGTTGAATGTATTTTTCCTTGCTTTTATTCCAATAAATAATAATCTGTACAATCTATTTTAGGTAATCTAATACATATTCTTAATCTAAATATATTCAGTTATAAGAAAAGAATATGTACAATTAACAAGAGAGGTAAATCAGGAAAGAAAAATTAGAAGCAATTTAAATAAGGAAACTCCTAATTCTAATTCTAGCTGACTGATTTATGCCATTCTTAATTGATAAAAAAGACAAAAAGTTGAGCAGCAATTTAGTCGTCCAAAATAACTGCAATCTATACAGCATACTGCTCATTCTTTTCATGATTGCAATTTATAAAGGACAATAACAATAGAAGTGCACTCAAGTAATTTCTCGGTGAATTTGCCTATTTCTAATGCATGAGCTCAAGTAAAATATCGATTAAAAAATTAGTTACAACTATCAATCTTTTAAAGTTATTTAAATTAATAGAAAAAACAAAAAAAAACATACTTGCGGTATGATATTTTTCTCCATTGCATCCTTAAAAAGTGGAGGTGGAGGCAAATCAAGGCCAAGCATCAAGAAAGGTACTCGTGATGTTTCCCTTACAAAATTATTGCCATCTGGAGCACCCTCCTTGCTCTCCTCATCCCCATTCTCTCTCTTCTCTATCAAGGGCCTCTTGTGGATCTCTTTCACAACCTCCAACTCTCCCTAACATGAGAATAAAATCAAGTCGAGCAAAATAAATTTAAATTCAAAAATATAAAAACAGAAGGTCTAACATAATTGGCACCTGAAAACAATCATGAATGATGCTTTTGTTTTTGTTCTTTGGATGCCTTAGCTTTGCGTGCAATGTATTCAATAACCAAGACATGAATTCAACAGGATCAGACTGAACACCAATCTGGAAACGCTTATTACTAGCCTTCATGACTGCTTGAAGAAACTCATGCGGGCTGACCTGTGAAGAAAAGAAACCTACTCACATTTCTTCAGCATATATAGCGTAAGTCCTGATAAAAATAAAATATTGACAAATTTACCTGTCCTTTGAAGTTCCTCGAATGCCAAATTTTCCTAGTCAATTCACCAAAACGATGAACAAGTGGAGACTTGCTGTTCTGATAATTCTCAGGAATGAGGAAGAAATTCCTTAAAGGTGTAACTCGCATTAGAGACTGGATTGTGACATTAACAAAATCAGTCTCCTTGATATTGTTAAGGCCAACCTAGACAGAGAAAGAGAGTACAAATCCCGGTGAACACCAAAGAACAAATATGCGGTTCAAATCCATGACATAAAGCATTCAGAGAAGCTACTACAAACAATGAACTTCGAAGAAGAGCACGAGCAAAAAACAAAGTCACAAGAGACTAAGTAGGCTGCAAGTAGCTGGATGTGGCAGAGTAGCTGGATAATGTCGTACAAAAATTCAAAGATAATGTTGAAGGTGATTCGAACCTGAATAATGGACGATAGAAATGTGGGGCAGATGACGCATCATTAGCAGACAGAATTAACGTGGAAGAAAGACGAAGTAAAGGCCCCAAAAAATTTGGCAAAAACACTATACCTATTGACATGTAAAGCATAATTAACCTGATATAAAGCTTAATAGGAATGAATATAGATGAAGGATTCACAAAATCAATCATATATATTTTATAATTGACGAAATGAATGAAAGTATTGATGGGATCAGACATTGTTTAATAGGCCATTAGTATGCCCAAGAATATTTAAAAACACTGTTTAATAGGCCACTAGTATGCCAAGAATTATTTAAAACACCAACAGCAGGCCAAATCACAGGAGACCCCACAAAAATTACCATTCCAGGAAGATAGTTGGAGCCATCAAGTGCCCTTGACCACTGCCCATTTTCATCCAGATGTTCAACTTGTTCCCTCGAAAATCTGTAAATAAAATGAGAAGAAAATTAATCATGAAATATAAAAATAAAGCAAAATAAAATAAAGGACCCTAGTTGAGACAAATTGCCGAGAAAAAAAGCCCTTCAATATAATGAAAAAGGATAAATAAAACAACCAAATGACATTACTTTTAAAAATTAATAAACATTATTAATCACTTAAATGTAAGAAAAGTCAACTTGCTCGAGCTATTATATTAACCAACATTATGCAGTAACGGAAGCACTAAATTATGCAGAGCCAAAGAAGTCAGCAGACGCAAGAAATTTTGACGACCCTCATAAACTAGACTCAGGTAAACTGAGCAGTTTAATCTGCATTAAATCTTCTAAGAAAGAGTCGACAAAAAAGGTTGTTAACTAAAATCATAACACTACAGAAAAATGAGAAGTGTGTGAACATCACTCATATCATAAAACGGATTGCACTGTATTTTGTGGTATGTAAATTCTACATAACTTTTTCCTACTAACTACAATTGCACATCTTTGTCCGCATTAGGGTCTTCCTTTTCCTTCTCTAAATTTGGGATTCAGGTCAATTACTGTATAAGCTGGTTTACAGATCAACTTCCATATTTCATTTAGTAGATCAATGGCATACTTCTGTTATGAAATGAAGATTCCATGATCAAACAAGATCACTTTAAATTACATCATCAACACGCAGCTATAAAGTTTAGACTCTGCACCCCGAGCATTTAATAAATAAGGTGTGATCCTCCTAGATTGGGAATAATAATTTCGTAATCTAGGAATAATTTGAGTTATTGTCATGAGGCATGCCAGAAAGTACATTGTTGGATATTGAATAACAAGGCCTTCCAACAATTTATTATCATCACTAGAAAGCTTATTGCATGTTCCTTAAAAACCCTAATCAAGCACGCAAGAAAATATTATACACATGGAAGTCCCTAAATACCTTTATTGAGCTTCTTGATTTCTTGCATACAACCCTAGGTATTTGAAGAAATTATAGATGGCGTATAAATCCATCGAATCCATAGCATTCTGCATCGCCAACTCCAAGTTAATTTGTTAATACAAGACAACCAAATTGTAGAGTCTAGTTGATTCCCGATAAAAATGCGTAATTATAAACACTGCTGCTCATAATGGAGTTCAATGGCAAACAAGAAGCATTTTGACAAGCAAAGCTGACATTTTCATAAATGACGGTTTAATTAATAAAAACTTTGGGCTATAAAACATCAACAAGGAGGAAAACTTTGACTAAAATGAGAAACTTAGATATACAATCAAGTGAAGCAAATACTTCAATAAAATGAACAACATATTTCATCTAACTGGTGTAGTTGTCACTTTCAGAAATACTTGATATAAAAAGTGCAATGTAAAATAATGTAGAACCAGGGATAAAGACCAAGACATCAAGAGTAATTGAGAAAAAGGAACAATAAAGAAGAAAATGGTAATACCTGGGATTTAATACATGTCGTATATCATCCAGTGATGGATCATTCACTTCATAACCATCAGGAAGGCAATAAACTTTTTCTGTTTGAAGATTAATATAGACATGGTGACCATTTTCAAGGCTATGGGTGTATGCATGAGAATTTAGACCCCTTCCTTGATAATATTTTCCACAAACTAAACATGCATATACATTTAAATTTGACAGAGAGACTGAGCAAAACTTCTCAAAATCAAAGTCCAAGACCTGCATATGAAAAGGGGTGAAAACCAATAAAATGACAATCCAAGAGAAAAGGCTCCACTTGCTAGAATCTCCAACCAGGCAAAAAATATTAAACAAAAAAAAAAAGTATGAAAAGCTCAAAATATGAAAAAACAAATAAATAAATTTTGTTTCAAGATCTTTAATCAACAATAATGTTCTTTGATGCATTGAAACTATAATCAGAAGCACAAGATTTCTGCAGCTTTGAAATAAAGCAAACAATGGAAGTAGGAGTAGAAGGTACATTTTCTATGCAAGCACATGTAAACCAAAGCCAAAGTACTGCAAGTCGCTATATTTTTGTGAGAACCAATGCACATTTTGTTCTCAATTAATAAATCTTAATTAGACGAGTTTCTTCTACCACATTGGACCCAAAGAGTAACTAGATCATGAAAAACCTGTCATGATAAATCATGAAACAACTTAAAATCACATTAATCAAGCTCAAGCTCAAGCTGAGGGCGACTCGAGCTCAACTCGACTTGATTCGTTTACACCCCTAGTTCCAGCAAACAATCCAGGCCAAGAATTCTCTCCGTGACAAGGAAGCTTCTGATGGGAGGTACGTGCACCTCTTCTTAAAACAACTGGTTGGAGAAGATGATAGCCAGATTGTCTTAATTGTTGGGATCAAAATAGAACAATAAAGGGAAAGAAGGGTGGCTCGCAAATCATTTTTGCAGTAGGTGCAGGGTCGCCATCATCACCAATGGCTATGTTGGACCAACCAAAATCTATTTCTAGCTGCTTGAAAGTGAGAAACTCAAAGACTATTTTCTTGTTATTGTATGCCACAATTATATGATCAAGCATGTTGCCCCTCGGCCTCACCACTATCTTAATTCCTCCTCTTTGCCTCTATCTCGATATTTGCATCATGATTAGAGCATCTTGGTGTCAACTTTTGCAAAAAAGAACCTCCCTCCTATTATTTTCAAATATTCAAATCGAGGTCTCTTTTGAGATGCTTCAGCATCTATACATGAGATCAAATAAACCTAAACACAAGATATCTAGTGAGCATGTCAGGAAATTTATGGTAAAGTTTTTTGTGAACCTGTAATCTGCCCTTTATTTTTTAAGTGATCTTAAGAAAGATCCAAAAAATATCTCATTTTAATTGATCATGAGATTTCTGTTTATCTCTTTCATTCTGCTTCTACTTTCTTTCATACCTCCGTTGGATTTTTTTTTATCCCCCCTCTTTTTTCTGTATCCCTTAATTTTGTTTTGCCTCACTTTTTACATCCCTCCCCCTAAAAGATCAACAAAGAAAAGATTTCTTCTGGGTGTGATATTCATTGGTCTTCAAATTATTCCTTCGAATGGAAAGAATATTAGACAGTGTTACATGAATACAATCTTTTCAAGAAGTATACTTAAAAAACTCAAGTGACGTGCAGTCGTTTAGTGGTATCACCCTTGCTGGTGAAAAAAAATTGAAAATTATGCATAAGCCAAGTATTTTCTCCACCCCTTAAAAAGAGCAGATGCAGAAAAACTAATATGATGCCTCCACCAATTATTTTTTAAGAGATATCTGGTGTGGGTCGAAGCCATTAAATAGCCTTGGTGCTTTTTCAGAGATTCAAATTACATTTATCACGTTACAAAGCCATTCAGCTGCTTCTCCCTGTTGGCGGTTCATTGTGCATATCAAAGCAATTCAAATGAAGGTCAACAACAACAACAACAACAACAACAAAGCCTTAATCCCACTAAGTGGGGTCGGCTACATGAATCCTTTTTCTCCATTGCGTCCTATTTAGTGTCAAATTTTCGTTTAATTCTAATAAATTAAGATCATTTTTTATGCAATAAGCCCAAGTTTTCCTAGGTCTACCTCTACCTTTCTTAACATTAGTTGTATTTAAAACATCTACTCTCCTAATCGGATCATCAGGTGGTCGACGTTTAATGTGACCAAACCATCTAAGGCGACTCTCTCTAATTTTATCCGTCACTGGTGCAACTCCAACCCTTTTACGGATATATTCATTTCGCATTTTGTCTCTAAGTGTAAAGCCACTCATCCACCTAATCATTCTCATCTCGGCAACACTTAACTTAACATTATGCTTCTCTTTTAAAGGCCAACATTCAGCACCATAGAGCATTGAAGGTCTCACCACCATCTTATAAAATTTTCCTTTCAGTCTAAGCGGTGCTTTTCTATCACACAATAGGCCGGACGCATTCCTCCACTTCAACCAACCAACCTGAATTCTACTATTAACATCCCCATCTATATCACCATCACTTTGAACAATGGACCCAAGATATCTAAATCGTTCACACCTTTTAATAATTTGATCACCCAAAGTTACACTGCTTGTCACTAGACCTACTATTACTAAAATTACATTCCATGTATTCGGTTTTAGTTCTACTCAAACGAAGACCTTTAGACTCCAATGTAGACCTCCATAATTCAAGTTTTTCCTGGACTTTTTCTCTTGTCTTATCCACAAGGAGGATATCATCAGCAAAAAGCATACACCAAGGTACATCCTCTTGTAAATGCCCAGTAAGACCATCCATAAATAAAGCAAAAAGATATGGGCTTAAAGCCGATCCTTGATGTAAACCAACAGAAAAAGTAAAATACTTCGTCAATCCTCCTTCAGTTCGAACACATGTAACGACTCTAACATACATATCTTTAATGACTTGAATATAAGTCATATCAACACCTTTCTTCTCGAGGACTCTCCAAAGAACATCTCTAGGAACCTTATCATAAGCTTTTTCTAAATCAATAAAAATCAAATGTAGATCCTCCTTATTATGTACGTACTTCTCCATCAAACCTCTCAATAAAT
Organism: Papilionanthe hookeriana x Papilionanthe teres; assembly: GCA_022702705.1. Lineage (NCBI taxonomy): Eukaryota > Viridiplantae > Streptophyta > Magnoliopsida > Asparagales > Orchidaceae > Papilionanthe > Papilionanthe hookeriana x Papilionanthe teres. The sequence continues at coordinate 51,197,624 of CM040423.1, read as the reverse complement.
GTATAGCTTCCATGGTAGACACACCTGGCATAAATCCAAATTGATTATGAGAAATCTTCGTAATACGTCTTAACCTATGTTCAATTACCCTCTCCCATAATTTTAAAGTATGACACATCAATTTAATTCTCTATAATTTGCACACTCTTGTGCATCTCCTTTATTCTTAAAAATGGGGACCAAAATGCTCTTTCTCCACTCCTCGGGCATCCTTTTAGTTTTTAAAATAATATTAAAAAGTTTAGTAAGCGGAAACCCCAAATCACCTAAACATTTTCACACTTCAATTGGGATATCATCGGGTCCTACGGACTTTCCCTTTGGTTTTCTTTAAAGCCTCATCAACTTCTTTTCTTAATGCGACGGTAAAAATGAAAAGTTTTATTATTATTAATGATATTAAGATCACTAAGGTCAATCGTACTTTCAGCGTCATCATTAAAAAGTTTATCGAAATAACTGCCTACCTTTATGTTGAATATCTTTTTCTAAGAAAAACAGCTTTTTGATTTTCAATGCTTTAATACACTTTACTTGAGTTAAATCTTTACTTTTCTTTTCTCTTTGTTTGGCTAGTTTATACATATATTTTCACCTTCCTTAGTATCTAACATGTTATAAAGATCACTAAACGCAGAATTTTTAGCGTCACAGATTATTCTTTTACACTCCATGTGGGCCGTTTTATATTTTTCCCAGTTTTCTACGCTTTTACATTTAAACCAATTTTTATAACATGACTTCTTATATTTTATCTTTTCTTGCACATTATTATTCAAAATGAAGGTCTTAAAAGTAAAATCATTGGACTGAAACATCTCCATCAATAAGTTCTCTAGTAAATCAAATGAAATGTGAAATAGCATGCTTGGGACAGTTTTTTGACATTTTTTTTTCTTCGGTAGGAAAAGCAGCTAACTAAAAACTATCTTGAATTGGATGAAAAGCCCAAACACTTTTTCTCTGTTTTCACAATATTTGTCATAAAGAACTGCTTTAGAGAATGCACAATAGAAATTGTGGTTAAGTGGCTTTTAAGAATTACAGACCGGCCCAAAGGAAGCCCAAGTTTCCCCTTAGGGCTTCTAAATGGTGCATCATCAACATCCACGACTCTTGAAATTAAAATATTGAGAGGATCAAAGTCTCCTTGTTTCAAGACCCTCCCTCGACAGAGGTGTGGATTGAACCTTTCCCATTATGAGTTCTCCTAAAACTGTACAGAGTATTGGTTGAAAACTCTCCATGTATTGGACTTCTCAGAAAGCAGTTGAATGCGTATCCAGGTGATACATGCAAAGAAGGGTAATGTGATTTGCAGCATCTAAATAATTTAAGGAATAAGGTATGGGTTATCAAACAGGGACTGATGGGCTATAGGTATACTTTCTAGCCTTTTTTTGGAGTTAAATAAGATTCCTGCACAATTATGTTTTTGTAAGAAAAAGCTATAAACTACTGAAATAGTTTTAGTTCTGATCCCTTAGTAGCGTTGCCCAGGATAATAGCACTTAAATTAAATAACCACAGCACTCCTAAAGCTGCTTCCCATGCAATCACTACTCTTTAAATCAAGAACACACATCTCTAACCGACTAAGGCGTCAGAAGTATAAAGGACAGACATACTCTGTCATTGTAACAAGCTATTGTACCTTCTCCTAGCCATAAAATTATCAAGAATCTATTCCAATGGATGTATGAAATTTGATTGAAAACAAGGCATCTTTCAATTACTCCATTTCATCTCTTTATCAAAGCTCTATACCCTCTATTTAGGCAATTCTACATGACATCGAAGAAGCTCTTTCCCCGTGCCACCAACTTAGCCTTCATTTCCCATTTCTCTATACACCCCTCTCCCTCATTGCTCTCCAAAACAATGTAAGAGACCTTAAACTCAAGACATGCATGTAAATGTAGATAACCCAAGCCCACGCAACCGCTACTAGTACTATTTAAATAAAAAACACACATTTCTAACCGACTAAGGCGTCGCAACGACAAATGTCGAACATACTTTGTCAATGTAACAAGCTATTGTACCTTCTCCTAGCCATAATATTATCAAGAATCTATTCCAATGGATGTATGAAATTTCAGTGAATATAAGATAGCTTTTAATTACTCTATTTTCTCTCCTTATCAAAGCTCTACACCCTCTATTTATGCAATTCTACATGATATCGAAGCTCTTTCCCCATGTCACCACCTTAAACTTTATTTCCCCTTTCTCTCTACACCCCTCTCCCTCATAGCTCTCCGAAACAATGTAAGTGGCCTCAAACTCAGACATGCACGTGAAAGAAGACCCCCACCCCCTGCTCTCGAACAAAAGGCACATATAAATTTCTCACGTCCCATATAAAGAAAATTATCACATAATCTAGAGCTCTCAAGTCCTCAAGCTCTTTAATGCAAACAATTGCGAAAATTATCCTGATGGCACCATAACAAACTTAGAAAAACTACTTTTCAATGATGGCACCATTAATCACAATGCCCACTACAATCTATGGATGCTCATTGATAAAAACTTAGTAAGAACCTCAAATCCTTCACAAAATTTTGGGCCACCATTGCTTGTTGGCTATAAACCGAAAATAGGACCGTATCATCAAACCTAAGAATGACCTTCACCATATCATCGTGAAGGTCAATAAAAGACTAGATACATATCCGAAATCAAAATGAAGGTTGACACTATTACCATTGGCAACAAATTCGAGATAGAGGACATCATTCACAAAAGCTTCAAAAACCTACCACCCAATTATCAAGCCTTCAAGGCTACAATTTATATGAAACTTCAATTTATAAGCATGGATGAGCTATATTCTCCCTTTTGTAGTGAAGAAACTAAGATGACACAAAAACCCACCTGTGAAATGCAATTTGAACATCACAATGGCCTTTAAATGACCATCGATTATAAGAGGCAAGGCAAAGGCAGAGGCCACACCCTCCATTTAACATTAGTCGTGACTGCAACACCCAGATCGTTAGAAAATCTAGCCACAAATCGACTCCTCACTTCAAATGAAACATATTAACTCTTCTATCATATGCCAAATATGTGACAAATGAAGAAACTCACCCACCAAATGCTAGTCTTGTGCATACCTCAACCATCAAACTCATCTCAACGAAATACCAAACTAGTCGACTGACTTCTCAAAATAGAGTAACTTCTCACATCACTTCCGATTGCAATCAACTCTATGTCCTACAACACTGTGATGGAACATAGCAAGTTACTATAAGCATTGGCTAACCCATCCCCATTTCACACCCTGGTCAATGCATCCTTTCCAAACCCAATCATAAGCTCCTTCTCCCTCACCTATCATATGTTCCTAATATTTAAAAAAAAAACTTATCTCTATCTTAACAACTCATAATCCATCGTTTTCAATGCTTTATGCTACATTATAAAGGACTGAAAGATAAATCAACTGATTGTTCAAGGTTCCAACCATAAGGGCTTATTTCCAACATAATCTCAACACCAACCCCCACAACAGCATAGTGCCACCACCCTGAACTCATTGTCATTACACCCAAAATTTGGTATTGAAGGCTTAGACAATCACACATCAACACTCTCTCCACTTTATCAAAATCAAATAGAGCTCTAAATCTCTCAAAAATGCCTATAAACTATAACTCTTATTGCTTAGATAAAAGTAACAATATTTTTTTTAAGTACTACTAATCATAGTTTATTTATTAAAGCATATAAGCTCAAATGTAAGGGTCCATCTCAAATCACTTTCAAACAAGGTTATAAATACTATGTGTTGTTCATCGACGTCTTCTCTTGTTATTTTTGGATATATCAAATAAAATAAAATCTAAAATTCGATTTAAATGTACATATTTCAAAATCTGGTCAAAGCAAACTTAACAACCAACCCAAAACATACACTCAAATGGAGGCAAAGAATAGAATAATAATCATTTCCAAAGCCAAATAGCTCGATGGGGCATCATTCACCAGGATCATTGTCATATACTCAATAATACGTTAGTATGATGCAACAAAAAAATTACCTCCTCGAAACCACGCAAGAACTAATGATTAAGGACAAACTTCTCTCATAGCTATGGGTATACTCTCCTCACACTATCTTATATATTAATCGTCTAACTTCTCCAACCCTAAAAAATTAATCCCAATATATACTACTACACTACCAAACTACATATTTACTCACCTCAATACTTTTGGATGCCTATGCTATTCCTAGCTACAATCCAACACGTCAAATAAACTCACTTCGAAATATGCTAAATGTGTCTTCTTCATCAATGCCCCACTCTCAAAATGTTACAACTACTACAACCCTTACAAGATCCAAACTTATCTCTCGAAATATCCTTTTTGACAAATCTCAATACCCCCTTCCCTCCCCAAAAAAAAAACATCAACCACTTCTCAGCACTATCCACCTCAAATGAATCACCTCACACCCTTGCACCCACATCCAGGGTACTAATCCCAAATCATCAACACTTTAACAAAACCAAATCACCACAATGCTTGTACCGTACCTCCACCTCTAAAACAACTTGATGTAAATCCAACACTCAACCTAACTAACACCATAAAATCCCTTCACCCACCATTCGCCACAACATATCCCACTTTTACAAAAACTTCAACTTCTACCTATCAAAACGCTCACACATGTTCTAATATTCACTATCGAACCAAAACAAATCCTCAGCTTATAACATTACACTGTAGAAAAAGCAAATCCAACTTGTTATTTTCTAGCAACGAATGACACCAGTTAAAAAAAAAGGCAATGTCCGGGAAATCCGCATGCTTCGATCACAGGGTACACAAGTGAATGTCTTCCACCATCTCCAACACTAAATGACGACGTAAGAAAGCGTAAGCTCCGCACAAATACAATTCAGATGGTTCTATAGAACGATACAAAGCATTCCTAGTAGTATAAGGATAAAAAAGTAGTAGCAAAAATGTCCACTATTAGGATCCTACTCACAGTTGCAATCAAGCATAAACAGATCAATTTTCAATTTGATGTCTCAAATAACTTCCTCCAAATCAACCTTGAAGAAAAAAATATAATATGCCACAACCCCCCACTTTTAAGTTCCATGATAACTCCATCATGTATGTTACCTTAATAAGGTCATCTACAACTTCAAACAAGCTCCAAGAAAATGGTTTAAAGACTCATCAATTAGCTTCGACAGCTTGATCTTTAGACTTCAGCATAATATAACCCTTCTTTAGTACTCCATACACGCACTATCATTCAATATATCATCATATACATGTAAGATATTCCCCTAATTGTCAATGATCCCACTTCCACGTTTAAATTTCTCGAACATCTCCAAATCAATTAATAATTAGGAATTTAGGCTAAATATATTTTTTTCAAGAAGCAAACCACATTAACTCCAACTGACATTTATCTAAATTAATATATATTTTTCTTCACTCTGGGAATGAGCACTTGCAAACTTATACAAAATCCTACCACCACCAACGTTCCCCCATAAAAAGCATTCACTTGATGCAAGCAAGCACAAAATTTATTGCCAATTGGAGGACTCACGATAGCAACTTACCAAAAACTAGGCCGAACCTAATATTTGTGATCAACTGCTTGTGGCAGTATATACACAATCTCTTAACATTCATTTTCGAATCTTCAAAAGCCTACTATGTTATCTCTAGAGAACTCTTATAACATCCTTTCCATTCACAGTGGAATCTTGCAGCTGTTAGCGTACTCTGACTTTGATTGAACTATCAATATCATAAATCACAAGTAAAAAACGTGATATTTTGTATTTTTAAACGCTCATCTTATGATCCATAAATAAACCAATCACAATAGCTCATACATCCATAGAAGTCAAAATTATACTCACAATTGCAACAACAAACATCATGTATCCATCAACTCACTACACCTCTACTACGGCAATGTCACTACAATCACACTCGCTAACAACCAAGTGCTTCATGCAAGGACCAAACACAAAGAGATCAATCACAACTCAATCTATGACTGCATTAAAGCATATTGATTTTCATCATGCTCCTACTCAAAATCAAATTCTTCACATATTCATTAAATCTCCCACCAAAGCACTCTTACTTTATCTAAGAGACAAATTCACACCACAAGATTCAACCAAAAAGCTTACTGAAAAGTGATAAAAGCACTCAAATGAAATCAAGACAGCGGTCCTAAAGCTACCATATAATAGTAAATCACAACCACTGATCGCCCCCTAAGGCAACATAGACATGCATGATGGGCATCCTCAACCAATGTAACAAACAATCATACCTTCTACAACCCATAAAGCTATTTATAGTCTCTACTAATGGATATTCAGAAGCTTAATGAAGACAATGAAGCTTTCAATTACTCCATTTCCTCTCTTCAACATAGCTTTACACTATCTATTTATGTAATTCTAGGATCGACGCGTATATTTAAGGTGTGGTTGGCCATTTCATATCCCTTGGAATTGGCTAAGCTCCTTTGACTTTTGACACTCCATATTTTTTTTTAATAGAGTTTGTCCCTATATACTTAAGAAGTTAGGTTTAAGTATGTATATACAGAAAACATGGCTGCTCCAATATACTCTTTTTGGAGGGCTCCTTAAACCCTCTCACCTTAGGTAGGTTATATGCACCCTTTCTGTGAAGATGGCCCCCATACTCTTATGTGATCACCTAAGATGTGTACTACACTTATTAAGAATGAATGAAAGCATGGAGACCCAAAGTTAAATGCTAGCCTAAGCAATGTAAGTAAACATTTTGGATGAACAAGAGTGTTGCTCGAGAAAGAAATAAATTTTAATAATTAAATTAACGATTCTAAGTAAATAAAAAAGTTTAAAGAATGAAATAAAACCCTCATTCACTTAAGAATGTGTTGTGAAAATCACCAAAATTGTTTTCACAAACAACATGTATCATCTAAAGAGGTACAGACAAACTTTGGTAAAACATAACCATTTTATAATTGATTATAACTAGACTAATCATAACTATTCCGGTCTTTAGTTATTTGACCACAACACTAGTAGTGTTCACCAAATAATGTTATTGTTGGATGTGAGGATCCTAACCAAACTTTCGAGGCCATAGATTACATCCTTGGTGCTTCTTTCACTTGCAAAACACTTAATAAAAATATTATTGATGTCCTTTAGCTACCTCCTAATAACAATATAAGAATAGCATAAAAAATTCCATCAATGAATGTTTTAGTTTGATGCTACTACCTTCATCAAAGAGATGCTAAAGCACTTGGCGGAAGGTAAATAAGGAAATGCCCCCAAATGAATTTTGGAGGAAACCCTAAGATTTAAAAGACCTTATAAATGAATAATTTCAAAATACACTGAAGAATTTATCCATGTATTGGCAATTATTCAAAAGTCTAAAAGAGTGCTTGGTGATACATCAATTAGAATGAACTGGCGAACAAATTGAAAAGTAAACTCGATGAAACCCTCGATCAAGCTATGAAAGTGAACTAAATTCGAGCTGGAATTTTTAGTAAAGATGGCATTTATAGAATAATTTATGTATATCACTATATGAAAATGATGGTCATACATAATAAACGAGTCACAAGGCCCATTATAAGTTCCATTAATGGGCATTTGGGCATCTTGAATCAATGAGTGTTGATTAAAAGAGAATGAATTAGTGAAAAAGTATTTTTTTAATTATTCGGAAAGGAGAGCTGATTGCATCCCCATCTAGCAATTGTTCTTCCATCATGTAGATATGAAGATATTCTTAAAGGAGAAGATTCCTATAGACCATAGTAAGATGCAGAGCAAAAACTGTCAATATTAATACACAGCTAGTTCTAGAGGATCATTGCAGCATCTGTTGAGCCAATTAAGCACAGGAATTGCTTGTTGAATGGTAGAGCTGTAAATCTGATTGTATCCATTTGCAAGTGGCAAACCAAAGTTGTACAATTATAGCTAATTCCCTTTATATTATCAATATCTATCCTTTTTCAATCAAATGGGGAGGAGAGTGGAAAAGTTCCATAGTGTTCTTCTTACATTACGACAGGGAGGGAGAAGCTGGATTACACCCTTGTTATTCCTTCATGGCTTAAGCCAATGCTTTAATAGCAAGGCAAAGACCATTCATCAACCAAATATTTTCCAAAGTTGTCACAATGTGAATGCTGAAGATAAGACTCCCATTGGCAAGAGTTCTGTGTTGCAAATAGGGCTCCCTACGACAAGAATTATTAATAGATAATACACCAATAAAGGCACAACTTCCTCGTTGTGATAATCTATGGTGAATCGACGATTTCAATAAGGGAGCAACAAATGCATGAAGTGCGATAAAATATAAAAAGCCTGGCAAGTTTAAAAAGTTCATGGAACCTTCTTTTAAATGAAAGGACAGGGTCAGTACTTTTCTCAGAAGAGTGCACGTATGCAACAGAAGCCAACTTTTAATGCATCATTTTAGAGCAACTAAACCTAACTATGTGGTAATTGTTGTGTGTTGTGCATTGTCAAGCATTAGATGACAACAAGCAACGCCAATTTATTCCATTCCTATCTCATGTGTTGAGAGAGTTGTTGGAAGAGCATTGTTGACAAAATATTGCACCCTAAACACACTAAACTAAATAATGGTATTAGCCACAAGGATGCCAATCCCGATACAAAACCTTCAAATGATTGAGTTAGTGTATGAGAGAAATGTGAAGCAAATCTATATCATTGTTTTTTGCATTATGTTTTGAAGCAAAAGTTATTCCAACTAAATAAAAAAATGATTTTCACATGAGGACCAACTCAATTTTTCTAAGTCTTAGGTCTTAGCCAGCATAAAGAATCAAGTTTATCAACTAAAGAAGTGGGAACACATGTTAGCTAGAAGTTGTGTCAAAAGGAAAGTGATGCCACAATCCAGATCAAGGATAAAAAGCCAGAAGAAGAAGAAGAAAATGAAGAGGAAGTCCAAAAAAGTGATCCACCTTCCTCGATATTGTAATTGTATTAAAGGACACTTCCAGTTTTGTGCTAGCTTCAATGACCCTACCATCAAGGTTCATACCTGCCTTGAATTTGGTATGATTAGTTAAGTAAAATTTTTTATGATTCAAAATTAAAACAACAAGGTCACCATAACAATTTCGTTGGTAAAATTGTGGTAATTCTATGTTGTACCCTGCTTTAGAAATAAAGACACTGTTAAGGAAAGTCTCCCAAATAAAAAAGCACTTTATAAGTGGGTTGATCGTGGTCTGAACTATTTATAATCGCGTTGTTCATGGTCTGAAGCAATATAAGAGATGCATCAATATAATGCCTCACTTTGCACTTTTATGGTCAAAACAAATTTGTTGTATAATAGCTTTTGAAAATAATAACAGATAAAACGTTTTCCCTGAATATGAAAAAATACCAACAAAATTAAAAAGATAAGATACTGAACTTGCAATAAAAAACCACGCAAAAGGACCCTTTTTGTGACAGCCTGAACTCCCACCAATCAAGGTATTGTCCGCTTTGGCCTAATGGCCTCACGGCATTTCCTGAACTCCCACTCCCATGTGAGCAAACTTAACTTTGGAGTTTCTATCGAAATTCCACCATTACACCAAAAGGCCCCTCAGACGTTTAAGATTTATATTTCATTCATAAATTACCTGGCGATTAACAGTGTCAAGATAAGGGCAATCCCTCCGGATCTCGACCATACCCTTCCGCCTCCCCATGCCTTTACTTTGTTCACTTCTGCTATCCTCCTCTTCCTCTTCTCCATCATCAACAGCGTCATCTTCATCTTCACCATCACTGTTATGTCTTCGTCCATTCTCATCTCGTAGATTGCTGTTCACTTTTGCCCTTCCGGACTCCTCGTCGTCACCGTCATCGTCATAGCGAGCGAGGGAAAGGAGAGAATCGTTGCCCTCGAGAGAAAGCCGCTGTCTCTTCTGTTCTCGTCCGACATCGTCTTCTTCTTCGTCCTCGTCTCCAGCTTTCCTCTTAGTAGGCATCTCCGTATCCGCAGCTACTTCGGCGGATCCAGCCCCCGGAGAATCACGGCGGGTAGGGCTGGAGAGGAGAGAACTCTGAACTGGGCAACCGGATGGAAGTAATACAACGATAGTTACTTGGGATCAATTTTTATTTTTTGTTCTTCTATTTTTAAAAATAAAAATAAAAAAATTAAAGTATATATTATTTATTTATCCATTATTTATCTATTTTTAAAATTATTTTCAAACACAAATGAGCTGTTGTTAAAACACAAAAAACACGAGAAATTTTTTGTGCTTTGAAAATAGCCAAAACCCACTGAACCCATAAATATATAAACTTTTTAAAAATTTAATTTTAATTAATAATTTAATTAATTAACTTATTAATTATAAAATTTTAATGATAAATCTACTTAATTAAATTAATGCTTAATCAATTAAACCCAATATAATTCAAATAAAATATTAATCATTCCTTATTTAAGTTAATAAATATAATTTAGTTACTAAATTAATTTAATAAAATAATAATAATTTAATTAGTTAAATTAATAATTATAAATTTTAATTAATTAAATTAATAATATAATATTAATGTAATTGAATAACTTTATGATTATAAAATCAATTAATTAATAATTTAAATGAATATTTTAAGTAAATAATGGAATTAACTTATTAATTATATGATTTTAATTGATAATTATAATTTAAATTAATTAACATAATAAATAATTAAAATTAATTAATTAACTTAATAATTATAAAATTTTAATAATAAATATTTAATTAAGTTAAGAATTAACCAATTAAACCTATAATAATTCAAATAAAATATGAATCATTTAAATTAATTAACTTAATAAGTATGATTTAATTAATTAATTAACTAATTGAAATATTAATAATTTGATTAATTAATTTGAAAGGTGTAAAATTTAATTGATTAATAATTTAATTAATTACCTTATTTAGCTTAATAATTATAAATTTAGTAATTATTTAATTTCAATTAATAATTATGAAGTTAAATTTATAAGTTAATAAATTTTAAAATTCAATTATTTGACTTAACAGTTGTAAACTTTTAATAATAAATGCTTTCGTTAAAATGTTTAGTTTTTTCTTTAAAAATAAGAAAATTCACAATCAAATATGTTTTATATTTTACGTAAAATAATATATAAATCATAACATAACTAAACGAATTTACTAAAAAAAAATCTGAAAAACATAATATTTAAATCTTTAATATTATATAAAAATATAATTATGATTAACTTTTAAATATGAAATTCATATTTTCTTACATAATTTTATTAAAATAAATATTAAATTTATCCTTTTATAATTATTATATTCTTATTAATTCTTATAAAATATATTATCATCATAAATTTTTGAGAGATTTACAAACTGGCCACTAAATTTTTATGCATTTACATTTCTAACTGTTAAGAGAGAGTTTGGTTGCATACTTTCAAATGGATTTAACATAAATTCAATCAAATATAAAAAAGAAGAAATCGAAATCCAACTCTCTTAAATCATAGCTCTCCCATTCCCTCTCCTCAGCGCCTTAAACCCTGATTTATCAAATTTGTAAAGATAGATTTCACTCATTTACACCGCGGTTGCTCATGCCCCGAACGCCGTCTCGCCACAAAATCTACGGATTTGATAAATTCTATTAAAATAAATCTTTTGTTGCAGCTAAACAACGCCTAAAATTCAAAATTTACATATAAATTATCTTATTTACACATGAAAAAAATGCATTTAACTTTTTAAAATGTAAAATGATAATATTTTGATTTTTTTGTTGTGTAATATAGAAGATTTAGATGATATAAATATTAAAAAAATGAGGTTATAATATATAGATACATAAAAATTGGGTTATATATATATATATATATATATATATATATATATATATATATATATTTATAGTACTGTTAATCGTTATGTATTAAATAATGTCTATTTGCAGACACATAATTATACCATAAATTTATTATTATATTATTTATATTATTTTAAAATAATTTAAGTATTTATTTTATTATTCGACCCAACCACCATTACATTCTAACGTTGAACCACTGAGCTGGTTCGATTTTGAGGAACTTTCTATCTGTGAACACAAATATGTCAGGCATGGAATCCGCCTCGCGCCTTTGTGATCTCATCTCCGGCCATCTCATCCCCTACCTTGTTCGTTTCATCTTTCTCCATAATCATTGTTTTGGATTAGTCTGACTCACCTAATATTGTTTTAGCTTAATTCGACTTATCTAGGGTTTACTCACTCACCATGCAGGTGCCCAAGCTTGCTTGCTTGACCAAGGAGACTGAAAGAGATCTACTCCTCTCTCTTACTTTGGTAATTTATATTTCCACCTGTTTTATCACTTTTCTCAGCTTCAGGATTCTTTCGGCTTAAAAATTGCTATATCTTGTAGGTTCGACGAGAAATCCAGCGTTGGATGTCCACATCGAGTAGTAAACCAGAGAATGTGTAGTGCCAAAATTTGACTATGATTTATTTATTATTATTATCATTTATTTTGTTAATACACTGTCTTTAGATGCTGAACAACATCAAAGTATTAAGGTGCTACTTGGCAACAGATGAGATTTAAGGTATTTGGATTTAGTAAATCCCGTAAATCCGGATTTTACTAAATCCTGAATGGGTTAAATCTGGAAATCTGTCTGGCAACGGATTTATTAAATTCTGTAAATCCACTAGAACTATTTGGCAATTTCCGCAAAGATTTAAGAAGTTGTTATGGCTGTTGGAGACAGTTTGAAGCACACGAAGTTATATCCCAAGCCCAGTGAAGTTAAATCCAACGGTTTGTGGGATTTAGAATTTACGGGATTTACATCCGAAATACGCGGAATCTGGATTTACGGAATTTGGGGATTTATTTTGTCCAAAATGACTGTCTGGCAGGATTTCACTTAAGTCCTGCGTAAATCCTGGGTTACATCCGTTGCGAGACAGCCCCTAAATGCTTTGATGGATTGTTTGACATCATATTCTTTGGCGTTACGTAACAACTGGAAACTGCTCTGGTCTGCTTATGGTTTTTGCATAGCTGGCTCCCTTAGCCTAAAATCAGATAATTTTTCTCTGAATGTTTTTATCCTTTGCGATTGTGGCAGATTGGTGAAGATTCATACTTCAGTCACCGTTGCCACAAATCTTTGCAGCAATCGTTTGTGGGAGAGCAAGGATGCCTTTGCAATATCAGCTCTGCCATGGTCTGTTAATTGCTCTGTTCTCATTTTTCATTAAAATTTCTATTTCTGAACTTACTCTTTTTATTTTTCCCTGTTACATTTCACAATAGACTATTTCTTTTTATTCTGTGAGACTGTCCATACATTTTATTTGCTTATGCTTTGTACTGAAATGAAGGGTTAAGTGCATAATTGTGTCAGGAAATCCTTATTAGATTGTCAATCATTGAAGAAAATAATCCTGGCTAGTTATAATTTCACATTCCAGTTCATCCAATTTTATTTCATAGTTTTGTCCTGTATTTTCCATTTGGATACATTGCTGCAGTGGCATTATGATATGCTAAATCTAGTCTATTGTTCTTTTCTAATTTTAAGTAGAAAATTATCATTTCTATGGTGTAGTTGTGGTGGTAAGTTAAATTATAGCACTTTAATATTGCATACTTTTAATATCTAGAAATCAGTTCCTTCAGTTAGAGAGGTGCTTGTTTAATGTGGAATGATATAGTTATAGGTGCTCAGGCATAAGTTCAAATCTTGAAGCGATTGTCCATATGATTCTATTGACTTGTTTTCTTCTTTTCTTCTGCTAATATTGTTTGATATTATGTGACTAGAGAATGATGGAAGGCAGCTAATAATATGAATTGATTATATTTCATATGCTAGAAGTCATAGTTTTTTTTTTCTTTTGTTGCTTTTATTGTTGTTGATCTTCTTTTTTATTAAAAAGTTATTGAAGGGGGTCGATGTCCCACTTTCTTCTCATACTCCCCCCGATAGGTGAGGCTCAGAGTCATACAGCTCTCAATCCCCCGCTTTTTATCAGTTTCTCTCTCTTGATCTCCCTCCATATATGAATTAGCCCCGTAACATGTAATTCTTTATTGCCCTATACTTAATCTGTCTTTTTTTCTCCCGTAACCAGTTGATCTATTTCTACCATTACCTTTTCTCTTATTCCCTTATTATTCTTCATCTCCTTTGTTTTATTTTTTATCACCTATTCTCCAATCTTTGCAAACACAAACGGAACCATTAGATTTGTAACCATTTGAGTGTTTGTTTATAGGAGTAAGCTCTCAACCTATTATAGTTATGAACTTTTGCCATATATAAATAAAAAGAAATGAAAATTTTGACAAATGAAAAAAATTTAGAGGCTATCTGCATTTTTTCAATTTTTATAACAGACAAATGAAAATAGCACAATTGAAGCAATTGCTCTTAGGACAACAAAAAATACATCATGGTGGCATGAGAGAGTATCTATCAAAAGGAGAAACTCGATTCACTCCAAACAAATTAAGAATACTAAAGTTGTTAGGCAAACTATTTAATCATGATTGAAGCCTTCTAATTCTTAATGAATGAAATACTTTTGCCCGCTAGTTAAAATTGCACAATCTGAGGTGTGCCTCGTAATTTTTAAGAAAAACGCTTTGAGGCATATGCCTTGAGGAGCTCGGGCAAGGCTTACAACTCATCTAATTGAGGTTGGCCTCAAGGCGAGCCTCAATTTCATTGAGCTGTGCGCCTCTCATGTTTTTTTTTCTCTTTATTACATGGTTCAAATACCAACTGAAGCCGCACTATCACACACAAGAGCATCCCTCTCTCAATGAAGATTCCGAGCGTCACTGCTTGTTGTTTGCCCGCTTGTGTCGCCATTTACGTTTGTTGTTTTCACTGCTGGCACCACCACTACTACCTTTTGCTTCCGCTACAACAACCATCTTCTTCTTCTATATAGCCACCTATTGCTCCTGCTATAGCCACCACAATCTACTACTTTTGCAGCCACTGCGGTCTACTACTCTTGTTGCAGCTACCGTTGTTTGTTGCTCCCCCTGATGTTGCTCCGCCATCTACTCCCACTACTTACACTGCCAGTTGATCCTGCTGCAGCTGCCGCTAGCTGCTCTTACTGTCTAATGATCACCTATTTCTCCAACCTATGATTATTTATTATGTTTTTATTTATATATATGGATATTATTATGTTGGTTGGACAATGAGAATGAGAAGTCTATTATGCTAAACTTATTTTATGTTTTACTTTATTATTTTACATTAATTGATTACTTGATCAATTGATTTTAACATTATATTTTTATTTTGTGCAAGCTGTTACATTATATTTTGCGTCTTATGCAATTTGTCTTTTAATATAAATGTAATTTATCACTTTTTATTATGCTAGAATGTTATTGTATCCTTTATTATATTAGTGTCTTTCTTTACTATTATTAATATATATAACTTTTAGATTAGTGTCTTTCTTTATTATATTAGAATCATAACTTATATATATATATATATATATATATATATATATATATATATATATATATATATATATATATATATATATATATATATATATATATATATATATATATAGATATATATATATATATCTAAAAGATATGATTCTAATATATTGTTTTTATCTCTTTATTTTGAATAGAAATTTTCAATTTGCGAGGCTTGTGCATCAAAACGCCTCGCCTCACTAACGAAAATTACCTTAATAACTAATTGGGCAATTTTAAACATTGCTTTTGCCATTTCCCTCTTGTAATAAATATGATTTGGGACTTTTTATCCTTCTGCTCTTTGATTTTGAAAGATTTCTATTAGTAGCATATGAAGGATCAAATTCTTGAGTACATTTCAACAATTGATTGATCATGACAACCACACACACCACAACGGGGAATCTTAATTAATGATATTGAATTTGAAGATCCTTCCACGACCTTGATACTTTGGACATGGGAATGCTCTATTCCATGGAAAGAGTAGTTGATTTTATAGTTTGAGTGCAATCAATATCCGTAGTATGGGCATCAATGACCATCCAAGCTTGCAGGTTGGCTCTAGCCTTTGTATTATCTCCATTTCATGCATGCTAGGATCCTCAGTGGATGATTTTCATGATTCATGTTACACCTTATGGCAATTTGCATGCTCTGTCCAAAAGTTTTACATGATTATCTAGATAGCCTGGCACCAGCAACATCCATTTATATTTTCTTGCCAAAAATATAAACAACACTTCAAGTCAAGGAGAAGCTACCCAAAAGGGAGTTATAGATGATTTTGTGGAAGAATCAAATTATGAAGACCATTTTAGCATATACCTCAGAAATCCATTCATATAGAAAGATTTATGTGAAAGTATTTTGAATTATTTGCTTTTAGAAATATTCTGATTAGAACTTGTTGAGGTTGAGTCGCACAAATGAGAATATAATGATTGACGTAGTGGGATAAAGACTTGTTGCTATTATTGTTGTTATTGTATGTTGAGGGTTATGTAGCCCAATAGATAAATATAAGTCAAACATTAATTTGCTAATAATTTCAAGATTAGGATTGCCCTAGGAAAACTTGCCAGTTATGGAATACAAATGTAGTCTCCAATTTAGAAATCTCTTATTTACAGTTGAAATTAGGTTTACTTTGAAGTGTGGAGAATAGAGGATGATTTATAGTCTTGCTAAAAAAATATTGAAAAATGGATGGAGACTAAAAACAACTTTAGTGAACGAGCATGCATATTAGGAGCAACAACAACTCGAATGAGGGGAATGATATAACAATTATCTTGTATTCTTGGAATTTAATTGTTTATTTTATTTTGGTGATTGAATGGAGGTGATTAAATTTTGGGGCCACTAGGCTGTGTGAATTTGTATTGTAAAGTAACGAAATGTGGTGATTTTCAAAATTTTAACATTTGATTGGATAAAAATTGGAGTGTAGTGTAAAATTTTGGTGAATTTGAAATTCATGTTGTAGTTCGAAAGTGGTGTATTTGGAATTAGTTTGATTTGTATGATATTCAAATACACTGCAAATTGCAATTTTATATTGATTTTATTTTTCTTCCAAAAAAAAAAAAAGAAGCTTGAACTCCTACATTTATTTTACACCAAACCGGACAACTCTAAATTATTCCAAATTATAGTTTCTACCTTTTTCAACTATTGTGATTGCTATTTTTTGTTTTGAAGGTACCTGAAATGTTGACTCTTGGAAAAATCTTTTTCATCAATGATGTTTTTTTCAGCCTCTTACCGAGGCATGACCATACTTTTTCTATTTTTGAAGTTGGCTTTCCTGACTGCTGATAGTCAATTTGTTCGTCATGTTGCTGGAAACATTCTTTTATCCATCTCCGACTTCTTGATCAAACATGTACGTGTCCGACCTTCCTGTCAGCCACTGCTCATGCTGAAATGCATGCTAACTGATTATGAATGCACTGCACTTTGTTTGTTTTTGTTATTTTCTTTTAATTTTAGCAATATATTTGTTCCCAGGAATGCTTATGGGCCAAGCTGCTTCAGTTGATCTGGTTTGCTTTGGAAGATGCCATGTCAGCAATTTTTTCTCGTCCTGAGTTATCAGCTCCAGCTGTTATTCAATTAGATGACAGCTTGTTGCCTAATGAACTAACTTTAGGAGATATTAATGAAGATAAAAATTTGCAGTCTGCAAGATTTCTTGCACTTCTCAAGTCCAGATTGTTCAATATGAATCAGTTTATTGTTTTGTACCTATTTCAAACTTTGCGGAATATACTGAAATCATTGAAACATGAATCTGTTGAGCTTGTAGAAGTTTTTATACAATATGCCGTTTCTTCTCTGATAAATATGCCTTGGGATATGTTATTTGAAGTCTTTAATTGCTGTTATAGAAGTCAAATAAGTTTTCAGAAGGTTGATGAAGCAGATATTAGAAGTTCTTACATAGGAATGAAGAATCTTCTTTTGGGAACAATACTTCAGTTATATTGTTCTATTGTCGGGGTGTATGATTTTGAAGCTGATGGCACCAGTCCCTTTAAAGAATTTTCAGTTTATTCAAAGTTTAGTGATTTCTTGCTTAAACTCCTTTCATGTTGTTTCAATAATTACTTGGGAAATAGCAGAGAGTCTCTTTCTGAGTATTTGAGACACAAATTATTGGTGAGTTTCAGCTGCTAATTTTGATGAATGTGTATATTGATAACATGATTTCTGCAATATATATTACATATGCATTCTTAGAAGTTTCCACGGATATGCCTTTTACTTGATTCAATGGTGAAGAGTCTACTTTAACATTTTGGATGGATAACAATGTCTAATTTTCTTCCCATCAGGTTACGATGATCAGACTTAGTTCTCACAGCCACTGGAAAAACACTTGTCCTGAATCTTGGCTCAAACTCCTTAATCAGTTTTTTGGAGAAATTCTGCACCGATCCTTCTCAGGATGTGATGCTGGTTCTGAAAATTGTCTAGGAGACTCCCCATTTTTATCCCATTTCGTCAAAGAAGACAAATTTTACTCTAGGCATCTGCAGAGACAGACTATTTTCCTTCTGTTTAAATTTTCCTTTACAGTAGCTCGTGTTGGTGAGATTCGTAAGGAATGTTCTTGTAAAGAAGAAACATCTTCTTTTGGTTTGAAACCCTGTAGGAATCATTGCCATTTGGGTTTACTAGAAATTTCTGCATGGCTTAAGAGATGGTGTCCCATGGACAAGTTTCACAACTGCAGAAACTATACTGGATCGTGCAGCTGTTTTGCTACATCTTTTCTTCAGCTTTATATGGAAGAGGTTCTAGTTCTTGATCAGAAGTTTCCATTTCCTCTCTCTATTCATTCCTTGGTGCTGTTCAGTTTTCTCAAATATTGTTAAATAGCTTTTTTATAGTAGGTGTTGCTTAGATATTATTATTTTTTGCATTGCAGATAACTTTTTCTGTAATGATTTTTCTTTCACATTTGATGTTGTTTCAGAATAAGATTCTAGCTTAGTGCTGTTAGGTTGTTATGCATGTACATATGGTGTCTGCATGCAACATATGATTATAACCTGAGAAATTAAATTGCCACTGTACACCCTCCGAACCACACCTTTTAATATTTATTTATATAGATGTAGATATAAATATATATTGATAGATACACTCACTATCTAATAATTTATCTATTTACCTCTCTCTCTCTCTCGCTTTCACGATATATTGTGTGTGTGTGTGTAATGGATTGATGGATGGATGGATGGATGGATAGAGAGAGAGAGAGAGAATTTTCATTCTCTTAACTTACTTTAATTTAAGAAACAGTGTGTATCACACTATTGTGAACATGCTTGATTGAAGATCTTTGTGGTCATCAAAGATTTTTTTTTGCTTTTGGACAAAAAATAAATGAGTTTGCTTATAAATAAGCACTTTAATAATACGATTTTTATGTGCATCATTAGTTGTACATTCTTTAATATTTAAGCCTGACAGAACTTAATAATAATGCATTCTAAAAGTTTACTTTCTTAACTACTTTTTATATGCTAGGTTTTGATTTTTAATAGAACGTCCATGACTAAAATCTAATTGGTTACCAACATGATATTTCCTTTCTATAGGGCAGGACTCTCTCTCTCTTTGTATATATATATTCCTTCATTCTGATTATGATCATATGCCATTCATTCTGATTATGATGATATGACATGTAGTACACATTTTAAAATTTTACTGTTGATTGCAGGACGATTTGTTATTCAAAATGCTGTTACTGTTGCTTGATGCACCATTTTTTACGTGGCAGAAGTAAGCAACACGATGATTGCTTCCCCTCTAATTATTGATGATTGCAATCACTAATTAGCCCTTTTTAATGCTTTACTGGAAAAAATGCAGAGAGGACAGTGAAAAACATGGATCTATTGGAGCTAATAAAGACGTGCTATGCCATTTTTTGTATATTTTTTGTCCCATTCGTCTTTTCCACCTTTTCCTTCTGTTGGTAAGCAACACATTTATCGAATGCAGACATTTTTTTCTTGCTTATTTGGCTACTTTGATCCATTGGCGGTGAACTATGCTTGCTGGTTTACTTCGCCTCATGATACTTGAAGAATAATATGATGCAGCCTACCTAATTATGGTAGATAGGGGAGCTTCTTATGAGAATGTTGTACTTAACATTGAAGGGGCACCCATAAGTTATGGTTGAGTGCAATTTGATTGTACTTTGTGGTGAATGTGTTCAACTTACTGTGCCTGCTACAAGTAGAGTTCATTGTTTCTATGGTCTACTTTAGAAGTTATTTCTTGTGCAGGAATTCCCAGTACTTGGAAGTCATTGCTTTGTTAACTGGGATTTGAACTGTCGTTGCTTTGGTTTATAATCTATTTGCTTGCCTGGATTTTTTTATTTTTTTATTTTTTTACTTGGTACTTTAGGGAACCTTACTATTTAGCACTGGTCTCCTTCACCATCTTTGTTTTTGTTCATTTCCAAAACCAGCCCACTCACTCTCTTTCCAGGCCAAAAAGAACATTAAATTAATCTTTTGTCCCTCCAGAGTCTGTATAAGCTTTCGCATTTATTTTTTCCGGTCAATTTCATTCTAGTGATACAAAAGGAGGGGGTGCGTCATTCACTGTAATATATTCTGCTGTTGTTTTTTTTAATAATGATGAATTCTATTAGTGTCACATCCTCCATTTCAGTTCCCATGTAAGCCTCAGATGATTTTTTTTATACTACTTGATTGCCATATATGTAACTGCATTTACAAACTTGAATAGATATCCTTTCAGCTTTAGATATTACCAGGGGACAAATAGTAGCTTTCATGTATGGTCATCGTACAGAATAGAAAACGATGAATCAATCTGCTATTATGAAGTCTGCCTGCATAAAGGTCTTGAAGCTACCAATTACTTGACCGACAGGGTCATTCTTATGTGGCTTTTTTCTATGAGAAGCTTTAGCAAATCCAAATTTTGGTCATTGTAGAAATTGTTCGTTTTTCTTACAGAAAGTTTGTTTTTTAGAATTGCATTCCTTACAGCAATTTGGGTTTGTATGATTGCATGCATTTCTCTCAGTGTTCTCCCAGATTGCATGCTTTGTATTCTTTTTTGTTTTTGTTTTTTTTTGGTGGTTACTTAGAAGTCCTCAGGATTTTAGGAGAGGCAAGCTTGGAGTGTTTATTGATATTTAGACTGAGAAGTATCAAGAGAAATGCAAACAACCTTTCAATGCATTACATTTAGTGGATTTTTTTTCCTTCTTGTAGATGTAGAACTTCAAGGCACTGGACTGACTTATAAAAAACACTCTCTTGGGGAGAGAGAATTTTGTGCCTGATAGGACTCACTAACGGTGAAGTTCAGTATTCTGGTAAAGGTTCCTAGTAGATGGCATTTAAGTTCCAACCTGTAAAGATTTTCAAATAGTTTCTTTATGTGAATTTTTTTAAAGTCTTTTAAGTAATTTACTAGGAAAGAAATAGCAGAAAGCAAAAACTAATTGGATATTAAATAATTGGAAAAATATATTAGAAGCTCTAGAAACCGAGTAGTTAGAAAGCAAAGAAACTATAATTTTTAATGATTTATTTAGTAGCCTAAGTACTTGGAAGTAGAAATAAGATATATAGACAATAATTAAAATAAGTTTAATAATATACTACAGTAAAAAGAAATTCAGTTAAAGGTTGATTTTTCATGGATCTAATTACTAATTAACTCTTTGAATTAATTGATCGTTGTATCCTAATTGTTAATTTTGGCTTTCATAATTTTTTGAGTTTACACCTAAAGAAAATTATTTTTATGTAATTATTAGTATTTGTTATGTGAATATTTTTTTCTTTTGCATAATCTATATTTTCTGCATCATTTTAGTAAATTGGAGCCATATATTCTTAAGCATCTTTCATCACCTCTTAACTGTCACTGCCCTTTTCCCTGCCGTTTGTAACTAATCTTATGCTCTATTTTTAACTAATAAAATATTTAAGTATATTTCGATTATATGAAAAACTTTGATAACGTTTGATGCATTAAAACTGACTATAACAAAATCTTAGTTAAAAATTGGGAGATCAAAGAAATATGAGTTCTATTTTGAGAAATTATTAAGTGAGAGCTCTTTGAAAACATATCTTAAAAGAGATAAATGAACAAAATCGTGAAGGTTATCCTACATTTGTTCATAATTTTGAAGTTGAATTAACTTTGAGAAATATACACAAGAGTCGTTTTTTTGGTTTAGATAAACATAGCTATAAAAGTTTGTAGAGTGGTGTGATAATTTTATATTGGTTTGGTCTACAATCAATCTTTGTAATTTCCTAGTATTTGAGAGTATTGAAAAAGTTTCTTGATGCCATCAAGTAGGAACAAGGGTTTTGATTAGAATTTTTATTGTAGGAGAATTGAGTCATAACATGATATCAGTCTTTTTGAATTTAGGATTCCAAAATCGCTATTGTAGGATAATTAAATACTACGAGCCATAACATGGAATTTGAGTGTTTGAACATAGGATTAGAAAATCATATTTGTAATTGAGAAATCAATTTTTTTATTTGCAAAAAGATCTACTATTATGGTAGCATGGCTTGAGGCAGTTAATGTAAAGAGACGTATGCTACAAAAGGATCTTAATATCTTTATTAATCTTGAAAATTTAAATGGAATATATACATTGCATCATTTTAGTTGTATTAGGAATCCTAAGCCTTTTAGTTTCTTGCAACGGAATTACTTAATAATGATAAAGTTTTTATTTTTCAATATTTTATTTCACTAGTTACAAGCGCTGAATTCTCGCTTTGCTATTGTCGTTTCTTTACAGCTACATTATGATCATTCGGTCCTGGTGGATTATCTTATCTCGAAAGATGCAGGAATTCAATGCTTACACTATCTTTTGAGGTACTCAGCCTGTTCATTTTTATGATTTATTTGTTTATACTTTTATTCTGTGTGATTTGAATCCAGGATGGACAGATTATATAGAACTTAAGAAAATATTGAATGTGCTAGTTGAATTGACTTGTGTACTATCATTGCTAACAAATTTGTTGGTCCGGTCTAATTTTTTTTTTCCTAAGAAATTCATTTAGTTTTCCTTTCTTTACATTAGTATATTTTTTAACTGGAGGGAGTCCTATGACCTGAATGGCATATTAGACAGTATTAAGTAGTAATTCAATTCCAGATTTCTGCAAATTCCAAACAATTTTTTTTTTTAATTCCCTACCTTTAACACAACTAGAATCACATTTGATAGCTAATTCATTTTATAGTAGAAACAAAAATCTGCAATTCTCATGTATTTGTAACTCGCTCAGATTTTTTTTCATCTCTAGAGCAGATCCTCAAAAATCTTATTGTATTAAAACTCAATAATTCAGTACGATGATGTTTATCTTGTAATGATTTGAGAGGGCCATGTGTGCTGGAAGGCCAGGAAGATGAGGATTTGGGGTTGGAAGAGGCCGACTTTCTTGAATAACACTTATTATAAATGTTAATTTGTTCCTATGTGAGGTTTAGACTTGGTTGTACCTGAGTTCTGAAAGCTAGTCTCATAAATCTTTTTTTTTACGGTCATGTTTTAAAAGGCGAAATCGAGAATTCAAGCTTTTTCCCTTAGCATGTTGAGACATTAGACTCAAGGCGGATGATGCTTAAGCCTCCAAAAAAAAATAATAAAAATCCTAAAATTGAACATTACTCATAAATATTACCTTTCACAAATCATAAATCTTTATCTTAAATATTAATAAAATACAACAATAGCAAGTATTTATCCCATTAAGGGTTTGTTTGGGGTAGCTGCAGCTGTTTGAATAAGCTGCTGAAGAAGAAGCTCTGTTAAAAAAACTGCGGTGGTCATTATAATTTTTCTTAAAATAAATCAGACCGCAGCATTCTAGTAGCCACTGCAAGTAGCTAGATATAGTGGGAAACTGCAACTTTCAACTGCAGCTTTTTAAAAACACGGGAAAAATACAGTTTTGTTAAACAAAAAAAACTGCGACGCGGTACCACACGCCACTGCACCGCCGCCCTAAACGCACTCTTAATGGGGTCATCTACATGAATCTTTTTTTCACCATTGAGTTATTGAGAGTCATTTTCATTTAGGGTGCGTTTGGGTGCAGCTTCTGCTTATGCAAATAAGTTGCTTATTCGAAAATGTAGACAACAGGGCTCGACTTGCGTTCTGCTTTTAGTGTAAAAACCAATTACGTTTTTTGATAAGCTGCGAAAACGCAGTTTCTAAATGGTGAGACGTCGTTTTCAAAACTCCTCCGCAGCTGATAAGTTGCCCCAAACTCACCATTTATTCTAATAAATTAAGATAATTTTTTATACAATATGCCCAAATTTTTTTAAGTCTGCCTCAACCTTTCTCAAATAAAAAACACTACTCTTGTAATTGTATCATCAGATGTTCGACCTTTAATGTAGCCAAACCATCTAAGGTGACTCTCTTTAATCTTGTTTGTCACTAGAGCTACATCAACCCTTTCACGAATACATTCTTTTCGCATGTCTTCTCTAAGCGTCAAGCCCCTCATCCACCTAAGCATTCTCATCTCAACAATACCTAATTTAGTTCTATGCTTCTCTTTTAAAGGCCAACATTATGTTCCATAGAGCATTTCAGGCCTAACCATCATCTTATAAAACTTCCCTTTAATGGTACGTTTCGGGCGGCGGTGCGGTGGAGATGTGGTGTCGAGCTTCAGTTTTTCTTGTTTGACAAAACTGCGTTTTGTCTGCGTTCTCAAAAAGCTGCATTTTCCCGCCAGACCTGGCTACTTGTGGTGATTGCCAAAAAGTTGGGGTCTGACTTTTCAAAAGAAAAAAAAAATTGTAATAGCCACCGCAGCTTTTTGAACAGCTGCTTCTTCAAACAGCTGTTGCCGCCCCAAACAGACCCTAAATCCAAGCAATACTTTTCTATCACAATAGGCCCGATGCATTCCTCCAATTTAGCAAACCAACTTGAATTCTATTAATAATATAAACCAAAAATTTGAAACAATATTTAAACATTAAGAGCCCATTTGGTTCGCAGCTTTTAGCGCTGCGCGGCGACTAGCATCGGTTTCGTGCGAAAGTTGCCCGTTTGGTTTGCAGCTTTGGGGTGAAAGCACAGTGAAAGCAGCTGCGGCAATACCCCTGCGGCCCAGCTTTCGCCCCGTAATTATCTCATCCTTACCCATTTCTTCTCTTTCACCCTAACGGTGCCCCCGCTGCTTTCCTCGCGACATCCTTCGTCTTTTTTCTTCCCTAGCCCTTCGATCGCCAAATCTCAGGTAAAATACGATTCATTTTCTTCCTCTACTTGCGGATCTGAGGGATTTGATGAATTTTTTCGGCATTTTCTTCCTCTACTCCCTCCCATCTTCTCATCTTCTCCCCGTTTCTATGTTTCTACCTTATGGAATTTGGTGGATTTGTAAGCGTTTGCATGTGGTAATTTATGGAGTTTGCAGGCTTTATGGTTGTTTGCAGCTTTATGGTTGTTTGCGGGCTTCGTTCACCTCCCCTTCTCGTTTTCGCTAGTTTCTTCCTTCAATATTTTAGGGTTGTGCATTATGAATGGTTGGCTTTGTTCTGGGTATCTAGATTTGGCTTTGTGCTTCCATTTCTTCTTTAACAGAAGCTTCGCGAGACAAAAATCAAATTTTTTTTACCTCGTATTTGAAGCTTATGCATTATGAATGGTAAGCTAGCTTCGCATTATGAATGATAAGCTAGTCTTCTTCTTTCGTAACCTCCGCATTATGAATGGTAAGCTAAACCTGCTCGTGGGAGTTGAATTTATCGAGATTAGTATCTATGAATTAACACCTATTCCCCTGGTCATGTTAGTTTATAGTGTTACTGCATGAATGTTAGATTGTTTTGTGCTTGAAGATTTTTGGGCATTCCATTATATTGGAAATCAGTAACTTGGTAAAGGAGATAAAATATCTTTTTTGCGATCTCTGCATAAAAGAGATAGAGTTGGGGAATAGACCGTTCACATTTCTCAATAAAGAAGTTTGGGAAAATATTGTTAAACATTTTAAAGAAGCAACTGGGAGGACGTATGATAGGACGCATATGAAAAATAAATGAGATCAGCTCAGAAGGGATTGGAGGACTTGAAAAGATTTAAAACGTGGGTGTACAAGCCTTGGTTGGAATCCGGTTAAGCGCACCATAGATGCATCGGAGGAGTGGTGGGCAGAACGACTTGCGGTTAGTATATACATTCATTTCTTACAATTTCAAATGTTTATACAATTTTTGCTTAATTTTAACTGATCCAATTTTGTCTCAGGTCATTCCTGCTGCTAGGAAATATTAACCGAATGGAATTGAATCCGTACTTGAGGAGAAGATGGATCGGATGTTTGAGGGTGTCGTCACCACTGACAAGTATTCATGTGCACCCAGCGAGGTTGGATTTGCTGAGACCTAGGAGAATGTGACCGTCCGTCTATCAGAGGATTCTCCTGCACTGCCTAGCCCTGGACATACTGAGCTTCAGTTAACGAATCATTCAAAGCGCTCTTGCTTTGAAGGTAGGAAGAAGAGTGGAGTTGCCTCATACAGGACTCAACTCTCTTACTTAGTTGAGTCTTCATATGATGCACCACATAAAATGCAAAAATCCTCTGTAAACGAGGTGGTTTCAATTTTGGAGGAGGATGAAGACATAACAGATGATGATGATCTGTACTACTTCGCAGTTAAGCTGCCAAAGGATTCATTACACAGAGATTTCTTCATGGCAATATCTAAAAAACGTAGGGTGAAGTACCGACGACATTTTTATCACAGGAGGAACATATTACTTGGGTCCAATTTGTATTTTAATTTGGATATTTGAACATCTACTTATTTGTACTGAACTTATGGTTGGCTGTATGTTTATTTGAACGATATATTTTGATCATAACGCAATTTAGATTTCAATTATAATTTTGTTTCGTCTCTTTCATATTGTTCTAGAAATTGTTTAATTTATGCATATGAATTGCTTAGTGATTCGATTTTTTTTTGTTAAATACACAGTAAGATCTAGAGGAACGTCGTTGTAGGAGGAGAAACGCGAGTATTACAACACCTACATTGAACGTCTCCAATGTTGCACATCAGCACAAATTGGGGAAAAATAAGTTGTAGAAATGTTAGAAGGACATCCAACCAGCTTCCACAATATATTTAGAATGAGTCAAGAGTTGTTTAAAGATCTTTTAGTGGAGCTTGTCGTCTCTGATGAACTGCATGAGTCTGTGAGGACAACAAATCGGGAGGTATTAGCAATCACTATCTACATACTTTCACAGAACGAGTCAATGCTTTCAACGATGGAACAGTTTCAACATTCTTCAGAAACAATTAGTAGGCATTTCACAAGAGGCTTGAATGTTCTAAGAAGCTTCAGTAAAGTTGTTATCAAGCCAATGGATCCAACATTCGCACAGATACCAAGAGAGATTATTAATGATCCTCGTTACATGTCATTCTTTAAGGTATTCATCTAATATTCATTGTCCAATTTTGAGTCTACATACAACTAAACACATATATTATGTGTCTAAACATAGTTAGGATTGCAGACGGAGAGTTTGATGTAACACATGTCGATGCACGCGTTTCGAACAACGAAAAAGTCGCATTGATCGACTGAGTGAAACACCAACACGTAATGCGTTATGCAGTATGCTGACTTTAATATGTGTTTTACATTCGTTATGCCTATATGGAGCAGCGAGTACATGACAACGGGATATTTAAAAGTCAGTAACAAGAAATCAACAAGATCGTTTTCCGCATCCACTCAATGCAGTATGTGTATTTTATCAAAATTCAATTATGTGATCTTGATACATCAAACATTACTTTCAAATTTGAAACATGAAATTTTACTTGGTGGACGTCGGTTATCCGTTGGAACAAGGTTATATGAAGCCATTCCCGGATACAAAATATCATATACCAGATTTTGAAAGAGCAAGTAATGTGACACGAACCCGGAAGGAGGTCTTCAACAAACGACATTCTTTCTTAAGAGACGCGATCGAGAGGACATTTGTTGTTTAGTAAGAAAAATGCGTTATATTGCTAGTACATGCCTCTTATCTTTTTTCTAAACAAGTGCAGATCGTTATAGCAATGATGACGCTGCATAATTATATTAGGCGTCATCCATCACGATTCATCGATTTCTGCAGTGCAGAAATGAATGAACAAGAAGCAGCTGTACGACGATCAGAAAACCAAATATGTTTTTCGACGTTAACAGATGATAGCGAGCAACCTAACATTTGTATTAAGGACGGCGAAGGTGCTGAAGAAATGACAGAGCTTCGAGAAGAAATAACAAATGCATTGGTTAATATGTCATAGACTTGTATTTTGTTATGGAGATTTTTGGAGCATTTCTATTTTAACTTTACAAGTGATTTGTCATTTGAGCACTTATCAAGATTTGTTATAATTTTACAATTTTTCTTTGAGCTCCTCCTAATCAGTGCTGCATGAGCTATAATTTTTTTAACAATTTTACCAAACAAGTGCAAATATTATTTCTCCCGAAACAATTGCCTATTAACCGTTTTCGATACACAGCAATCGAATAGTACTAACGAGCCTTCCTCAAGAATAGCTTTCATGCAGGTGATAAATAGCAAAGTGAGAAGTTCATAACTGCGCCAAACAAACCCTAAACATTGAATATAAATATGTCACAACAATTAGGAACCTTAGTGATATCATCATGTTTTTCATCTTCTTTGGAAAAATCATCATATGTAATAACTCTGTCATCCTCAAATTTTGTGGTATCATTATAATCAAATTTTCTTTCAATTTTTACCTCTTTCATTTTACCCCCTATTCACTTAATTGGATGCAAAGGAGAAAAAGGATTCATATAGCCAACCCCACTTACTGGGATAGATCCTTGTTATTGTAGTTGTTGTCATTTACTCCTTACAGCAATTAACATTGAATTCAATATAATTTTAAGTAGAATAATATATTAATACAACTAAGTAATCAACTATAATTAAATTACCTTTAGAGTTTTTTGAAGCTCCAATCCCACTTTTTTTCTTTATTTTAAATGATTATGAGTAATAAATGCTCGAAATTCAATATCTTTTTCACCTCTTTCAACGTTAACATTGATATCTTCATTATCATTATCATTAAATTTTTTTTTCCTTCGTCATCAAACTAAAATCCTGCATCATTCTTAGAGTTATTCATTTATCATCTCATATTATATCATCAATAATCAAAAAGTCTATTACATCATCACAATTTCTTTACTTTTGTAACTTTTAAGTGCCTTTTTCAATTTTTTTATTAAACATTACATAAACTAACTTTTTTATTCGACTTGTGGTCAATCGATTTCTTCTCTTTGTATGTGGTTGGTTGCATATACTCCAATTACTATCACGTGCAGAAGCTAAACAACTAATTTTAACTGTCACAACAAATGCTTCGAGTTTAAGCCCATTATCTTCTAATTCTGCCCATTAACATTGTAGCATATGATTAAATAAAATTATTAATATATATTAAGATAAATAATTTATATATAAATTTATAAATGATAAACATCATATATTTAAAAGTATAGATAAATGGTTTTACTAGGTGAGCGTATCTTGTAGCACGCTTGAACTGCTCTAAATTCAAACATTTTGTTCTTCAAATTAAAATCTTCAAGTTGATCATTGACTGTAAGATAGTGCCAGGGATTATTTTATCCATGCATGCATATAAACTAGTCTTAACCTATTTGCCCTAGTGAAAGTTTTTATCATAATAAAAATTGGTGATTTAAATAATATGGAGCATGTACATGTTGATGTAGCTGACAATCATATTTTTCATCAATGATTTATCATTTTTTTAAAAAAAGATGTTTCTTGTTCTCTTAGATCGTTTGTTATCTCTTCATTTGCCTTGTTATGTCTTTGACCATTTAACATTACGTTTTGCATAAAATAAAATTAATAAATTCAAGTAATTTGCTCTATACAAAAACTTAAAACAAAATAAGTTACGAGAATAAAAAAAGGATAATTGCATACATAGCACCTGAAATATTGTTATTTACAAAATCTAGCACCTAGGTGATATTTTTTAATTACCAAACTGATGTATTTATGCATGCCATGATTAATCCATTGGAATTTTGATAAAAATGGAAAACATGGGTTGGGTTTTTAGCATGAATTTTTATATGAGCGAGAATTTGAGAAATGGATGAAAGAAGGTGCTAGATTTGTAAATAGGAATGTTTCGGTGGTATGTATCTAATTGCCCCAATAAAAAATATATCCTCCATTGCCACAAGATAATAAATAAAAAAGCATTACCAAATGTTGACCTCATTTTAGTGAGGTCTTAGCTTTCCTCACGTTAGACCCTAGGATCTAGCTATAGGAACTTCTTATCGACCATCCTAACGGACTAAGTAATTGAGCCCACCTCACATGTAGACTTCGAGCCACTTCTAGACCCATTTTCGTAAGACTCGCATGAGTAGTCTCAAGACTCGACTTCTTTGTTGCGAGCGGCTGAGGACTAACATGTAGAGGCTCGAAAACGAGTTCCTATAGGATCGGACGGCGCCAGGTGAACCCTTCATGACTTGAATTCGCGCGCACCACGATTCGACACTTTTTTAGCCCGACCGTCGGCGAACTTGTCCGGACGACCTCGGATGACGAAACGGACCACATGGATGCGTCCGGACGTCGACTTTAAGCTAGAAGCATACCCATATTGCTATGGCTCCACGCGCGCAAACGACACGAAAATCGATACACAATTTTTTTTAATTTGCGGGAGACGGGTCCGTACTAACCCATGTTCGGCTTGGGTTCGAGCATGATTGAATTTGGGCTAATCACATCGACTCTCCTGATTTCAAATTTCAAATTTCAAATTTCAAATATGAAACAAATCACTTAATTTGACATTAATTGAATTAAATTTGAGTTTATGAATTACCAAATAAACCCCACCATACAAGGAAGCTAATTAATCCCCCGCCCAATGCAAAGGCAACGGCTACAGCAGAGGAGCGGGATACAAATCCCGCTCAATGGAAAGATTTCGCACGAGCTTCTTTCCCCGCTCACGACATTAGGCCCCTCGCTCCTCCGTCCCGCTCGATTCCGCTCCCTCCTCCGCCGTATTCGACCCGCTCGTCCTCCCCGCCGCTAGCCCGCTCGCTCCCGTTCGACGCTCGACGCCAGACCGAAGCGCCGCTCGATCCCGCAGACCCCTCGATCTGGCTTCTGCACCGAATCCCGTTCGCTGAATCTTCCTCGCACGAAACTCCTCTCGATCCCGCCTCCACTTCGCGCCGAACAAGCCAAGCCGCTCGTCATCGAGCTCCTCCACCGAACCGCCTCCCTCTCTCGTTCGCCTCCCGCGACACTCGCCTCCCCGCTCGACGCCAGACGAAAACACCCGTACCTCCCCTGCAACCTAGCGCCTGCTCGTCTCCTTTCTTACAGCCGCTCGACGCTCACCTTCTTCCCTCTGCAACGAATTCATCCCGCACGCCTCTTCTCTCGCACAAACCAAACAGGCTGAAGCCCTCATCGTCCGCATCTTTGTCTCACACGACCTAAACCTTCGGCAGACCTCCTCTTCGCCGGCTGATCCTCCTCGCTAGCCCAAGGAGACACCAGAATTTCTTGCGATTCCTGCAGGTTGTTTTTTTTTTTTTATTGGATATCTCGATATTTCCTCTGTGAGTAAATCTCCCACTCCTCTACTTATTTAATGACACATGTTTTTTTCTTACCTGTTAGGATCTTATGAATCTTGGATGAATTTTTGTTTGTTGCTAACTGAGGAGTTTTCTTTGGATCTGTGACTGCCTCTTATTAGTTGAGGTTGCTTTGGATTGCAATTTTCATTTCTTGTATGAAGCAATTTGTCCCGTATACATATTTCCTTTGAGATGGTACATTGTTAAAACATAAATAGGTTTAGATGCAATCACATGTTGGAAAGTATAATTTTCATGAATAATCTACATATGTTTCGTTTCTTTTGTTAAGTTCCATATCGAAGGTTTGAATGATTCCTTTTATCCATGTATCTCAATTTTCATGAAAATTACAAGCATATAATCAACAAGGTTTAACATATGTTATATGGAACCTTCTCTGATATTTATTTTTGTGTGTTCATATTTGGGAGTGGACTTAAGCCTTCGTCATTCCGTCACTTGTATGCGAATCTTCCTAATATCTTTTTATGCTCTTGCTGATATCAATTGTGCACCTTATAAGTGTTGTTTGGTATCAAATAAGTTTTGTTTGATATAAAAAAGTGTTGTTTATGGCTTAAAAAAAAAAAAGAAAATGTTGTGTAGCGTTGCAAATCATTGTTTTGGAGCTTAGAAAGTGCTGTCCAGCATTGAAAAGCTATTGTTGGGTGTGTAGGTGCTGTATGAGTACTGTTCGGGGTTTATAATTGTTGTGAGGGCTGCCCGGGATTGTTTTAAGTGTTGTCTTGTATTTGGAGGTGCTGTAGGTTCTTATTCATAGCGTCAAGTTGTTGTTGCGAGTGTTTTAATACCATATGATGGCTGTTTGAAATGCTGTAAATTGCTGAAAAGTGCTGTCCGTGGCTGTTAACTATAGAAATCTGCTGTAGAAAGCCGCTGTGAGCTGCTAAGTGCTGTGAGAGGCTTGGAAAGTGCTGTAGGGGTGTTTGGGTGAGCTGTTAGCTGCTGTAGGAGCCTAGAAAGTGCTGTCTGGCCCTTAGAAAGCGCTGTTTAGTTGTTTGGAGCTGCTGTATGAGGCTTTTAAGTGCTGTTAGTTGCTGTGTGAGGCTTTTTAGTGTTGTTAGCTGCTGTAGGATCCTATAAAGTGCTGTCTAAAACCAATTAATTGCTGTTTGGACCGTCTAGAAGCCATAGGATCACTACCTAGCGCTTAGGACTCGGTGTTTGGAGCGTCTAATCACTACCCCGAGTCGTAGGAGATCTTAGAGTCGCCGCATGAGCTCGCTAGTTGCAGCCCCGGGTCGTTGGAAGCCTTAAAATTGTGATTTAGGCCCGGTTCACTCTTATTTTCCTCCATTTTGGCTTTTGCTTGTGTTGGAAGTGAGCCGGCCTTCTCCTTTTTCTTCGTTTATTTTATTTTATTTTATTTTTGTTGTTGTTTAAAACGGTTGAGTCACAGAGTGAATTTCGATTTAACTTGAGGAAGGATAAGTCACTCTTAGTCCTTCAAGACACAGTTAGAGTGTATGTTTCCAGTACCTAGGAGCACACCCTGGGTGAGTCACCCACCTAACCTTAACTCGCAAACTTCCTAAACCTTAGGTGCACGCCTTAGGTGAAACCTCCTTACCTAATCCTCAAGCATAGGTTTCCTGTAGTTAGGAGCGACACCCCAGGTGAGAACCCATCCACCTAATCCTCGGCGATAGAGCTCCTAGAGTTAGGAGCACACCCAGGTGAGAGCCCATCCACCTAATTCACAAAGCATGAGCTTCCTGCAGCCTAGGAGCATACCGTAAGTGAGAGCCACATACCTAAATCACAACGATAGAGCTTCCTATACCTAGGAGCACACGCTAGGTGAGAGCCACCCACCTAATTCACGGCGATAGAGCTTCTTAGACCTAGGGATACACTGCATGAGTGAGAGCTCGTCCATCTAAGCTTCGAATGCACGGTGAAACCAAGTACTGACCCTAATTCACAAGCCGATCAAGACACTTGTACTGTAGAATGCACCGAGGCTTGGTTCACCTTTCCTAGTTAAATCGAATGTGAATTCCCTAAAATGACTTAACTAATATTGAAACCCGATGCACCGGATTTGAGCCTGAACCTTACGCTCAAATCCTCGCACGATCGGGGACATTTGTTTGCCACATATGGATCATCGGACTGGTGTAAGTCTCGAGGTCTAGGTGGCGAGGCGATGATAATAATGCTTATGTGTCGCTATACGAGGATACGAGAGATTCGAGGGATGATTAGAATAGTATCTCTTCTACCTCGAGGACGCTTCGATAAGGGAGAGGAAAGGACCGATGATACTTATTCGCCGACCTCTGGTGAGATCGTTTCCCCGACGATCTTAAGTCGTTAGTAGTCTCAACGACGATTAGAGTGACTAGCTCAGTGACTATACTTGTTTTACAAAATATTTACAAAAACAAAAAATAAATAAAAATCTCTTTCGTTGTTAAAAAAAATGAAAATTTAAACAACTTTTGCATGAAAATCGAGAATTTTTCTTATAAAATATATAAAGGTCCATAGTTAATCACTGGATTGGGTTAGCGACTACCTCCATAGATTGTCGGGTCTGGTAACTCTTATTCAGAGTCGAATAAGACACGGCCCGACCTCCGAGCCCCTCGCCTCTATCGATGTCTTATACTCAGTTCCGATATTTCATATGTGACTACGAGTTTTACGTGTGCTTTCTACGACTCGTTTTTTTTTTTTTTTTTCTTTCTGACTTTCATGATTTGAGTTTTCTCGCTCTACTTATTTTCCGGCAAGTCCATTTAAATCCACTGCAAGTCATGTCATGCTTGCAATACAAATCATACTAACTGGTAGCAGATGCCTGCGTACGTTTTTACGGCTTAGGTCCAACAAATTACTCAACCGCAATTTATTTTCATTGTGAGTTACTTTTCACGTACATTTTATACACTTGCAATATATCTACTCTGTACGCAAAACCCGAACCGAAACCGAAACCAAAACAAAAATCAAACTCCGCACCAAAGCGTTGAACACACTCGACAAAACCACTGAACCTGAGACATTAGTGATTATTACTTCACAAGAAGTGTGAAGTCTAACCTCGTGGGCAGACAAAGAAGGAGCATGGAGCGAACCACAATCGGAGGTGGTCGATATTCTACAACAACATGACGAGGAGCTTGGATCGAGCAACAAGATCTTCAGCAAAACTCTTCCTAGTTTAAATAACAACACATAGGACTTCGAGGTAGTTCGCCCCGCGCGGCGTAAACCCTCACTCTCCTTTTTAGGCTTCTGTGTAACCATGTTGCACAGCATAAGTCCTAACACGTTTTAGGTTCCGAGGTTGTCGTACGGTACGACGTAAACCCTCATATCTCTGCGGGCTATTTGCATGATTGGGTATTATGCAAGTGTAAGCCCCAAATAATAAAATTGGCAGGATTAAACAATTAAATAATGTCGTCTCCAAAACGCAGCCACACCATAGGATAGTTGGAAGTCACCGGGGTTCGCCTCGGATCCGTGACATCCCCTACCTTTTGTTTCCTCTGACTCATGGAAATAACTGTTCCATTCGAGCCACTCCCACTCGCTTTCCACGTCCTACCGCGAAATCCTAAACCTCGAATTTCGAAGACAGAACCACCGATCATTATCGAGAGTTTTCCGAGTGACACCAGTCATTTGAGATGTAATTAACTATGAGACTGCTCATAGGGAACCTGAACCTGAGTAAAATAAACCCTACCTGGTTTTTCATTAGGTAGAGAGCTTGTCGGTCACACATAAAAGGTTCGCAGATCAAACGGATGTCACGAGTGCTTTAGTTCGTATGATTGGGTCTACCGTCGCAGGATACACTAATCTTTCAAGAAGGTGTATCATTTGTGACATCAGACACGATTATGCAAATTACTGGACAAATGAGATCCAGGAGGTCTTATTTTTCAAAATTAAAATACACTATTTTCAAAACTATTTTCAAAATCATATATCTTTTATATTAAACTAAATCACTAAAAATTTTATATTCTTTCAAAAGCAAAACAAAAATGCGGCCGATAAATTCTGGCGACTCCGCTGGGGACTAGTTCCTCTCTCCATTTTGATCAGGAGGTTTTGTTTTCATACATCGGCAGTGTGTCCATGTCCCTCGTGGGCCAGATCGTTGTTCTTCTGTTGACATATTGTGCCCATTTCTTCCTTGAGCCAGTATAGTCAACTCTTCTTGGATTCTAGGAACCGCCTGTTTAATCATCCTTAAGCAGGAGGTTCGGGAATCCTTAGGGTTTAGTAGGGTGGACCCCCAATAGGTGTGGTAGGTTAGAATAGGAGTACGTTCGGTGTGGAATGAGTCCTTTCTAATTTTGGACTGAGTCCTTTACCTCTTGGTCGCTTCATCTCTTCCCCAAGTTTGACTTGTTCTTTTTGCAAATCACATCAAATTATCTCCCTGAAAATTTCCTCGGTAATATCAAACTTCATGAGTTCACACCAAAAAAATAACATTCACAACAAAAGCAACAATGAAAACAAATTTAATTCAAAATCATTTGGATAAGTTTCGAAAGAAACGCCCAGTTTGACAATTTCGTCAACTTTTGTGCTTGCAATAAAGTAATTTTTACCCAGAGGTTGAGTGTGGGATTCCTCTAACGCCCAACAATCTTTTTTCAACTGCCAGGAAAGAAAGATGTCGTCCCCAACTTTGACATTCTCGTGCGACTTGCTTACCAGCGGGGATGCCCGCCAGGTGGAGTCCAAGATTAAATTTGGATCCGGTTTTGACGAATTTGAAGGAACACTCGGAAAGACCCCGTTCTTCGTGAAGAAAGTCGCTGGCTCAGATGTCCAGGAGCCGTCCGCTGAATTCAACTTGAACTGTGACCGAGACTTCCCTTCTCTCAAGAAGGCGAAGGTCACTGCTACCCCCATGAAGTTTGCTGCTCCTGTTACTGCTAAAGTTTCATCTACTCCCCTTGGACTTATTGCTACCACGCCTTCTGCTCCGCCGATGTCGAAAGGAAAGGGAATCTTATATGAGGACAAGTC
The DNA here is from genome assembly GCA_022702705.1 of Papilionanthe hookeriana x Papilionanthe teres. Lineage (NCBI taxonomy): Eukaryota > Viridiplantae > Streptophyta > Magnoliopsida > Asparagales > Orchidaceae > Papilionanthe > Papilionanthe hookeriana x Papilionanthe teres. The sequence goes on along the minus strand of CM040423.1, from coordinate 51,160,675 downwards.
AGCTCATGCCCTCACCCCGTTACCATCTGTGTTTGAGATTGGATCTAGCTCGAAGTCCGGTAAGCTTACCCGAACGCAACGAAGGAATAGAAATCGCAAGATTTTAAAGGCCAAATGGGCAAACACCTTGAAAAGCTCGTTCCGACCGCAGAGATTCCTCAACAAGAAGAAGCCGGATGGGCCGAGACCGCACCTCTCCTTAGAGGAAGCGAGTTTCACCCATTGTCCGCCGCTCTTGGAGAAGAGAGTGCTCACAAGGTTGTCGCTAAATTACCGCCCTCGCCTCGTCGTCGAGTTGAAAAGAGAAAGAGGCCGAGCCTCTTCCTCATGTTCGTTGGGTGTTTGAAAAATTGGCTCGAGAGGAGCGTTGCTCCGTTGCCGAGATAATAAGAAGGATGGGGTGTGCTTGTGTCGCCCGAGTCCGAGCGAAATTTTGAAAAAGGATGAAACCGCTAGCCAATTTCATGGATCTACCCGGGAGGGAAGAGCACCGCGAGTCTCGTATTCCCTTTAAGCTTCGTCCGGGAGAACGTGTAGATACGCGGTGCTAACCATACGATTCATCGCCGTCGCCTCTCGAAACCCGCGGAGCGCCGACCGATTCGGTCTCGGCTGGGTCCGAGAACACAGTTTGCCGCCACGAGGGGAGATTCCCACAAAGGATCACTAGTTACTGCATCCGGACCGCGTATTAGTGACCACGATTTATCCAGGAGAGCCGAGGCCCCCAAAGAGACGTCTAGTCTCCCGGCCTTGGTTCCGAAGGAAAAGTTGTGTAGTCCTAAGGTCGCTGGACTGGTGCCTCAACAGAGATCAAAAAGACGTCTCCCCGCAAAGGATTCTAAGTCCGATGCTCCAATCATTAGTGTTCCGGCTACGCCGAAATCAGTGTTGATGGAAGGTGTACAACAACAATCCCCAGTTGATCTCAAGATCATTAAAGGGAAGTCAATTGATGAAAGATTAGAGAAGCTCAGGGCAGACATCACTAAGTTGTCAAAAGAACAAAGAGGAAACATCAGTAATGAAGAACACGATTCGTCGTATCATATGGATGAAGATTTCGCGAGATCCTCATGGTGGAGACTAGAGCCTCCGCGTCATCGCGCGGTGCTCCTTTGCCTACCGAGGAGAACGCCGAGGATGAGTCACAAAGGGCCATCCGACGGAGGGATGAGCTTATCATCCGCATGGAGAAAAGGATGGAGGAGATGGCGGCCGTTATAGCCTCATTTCGGAATCAACCTCAATCTCCGAGAGCGGCCTCTCCAGAAATAAACCGGCGGAGACCATTCATGTCGCGGATGAAATAAATGGTTCGACCCAAAACACTATACCTGGAAAAGGACATCAAACAAATGGTTGAACAATAAGTAAAGGAGGCCTTAGCCCAATCCAAAGGAGGAGCATTGATTCCAAAGGGTAGACCATATCCGGAGGAATTCGATGCGAGTGCCCTACCGAAGGGCTTCGTGCCACCTACCTTCAAAACGTTCGATGGAACGAGAAACCCTCGTCGGCATGTTGCACACTTCCGGGCGAGTTGTCGCAACGCGGGGGTAGTGAAGCACTATTATTTCGCCGGTTGTGAGCGATCTCTCGGGGTTGCATTCGATTGGTATGCGAGATTACCGAATGGGTCGATAAAGACATTCACGGAAGCTGGAGAACATGTTCGTTAAGAGGTTTCTTCGGAGCTCGAGCATCATATCACCGTGGGTGATCTTGCAGTAGAAAGACGAAGCCGACGAAACTCTAGTGGAGTACATTCTACGGTGGAGGAATCTAAGTATGAAATGCGAGCCACAATTGCGAGAACAACATGCGATTGAGATCTTACTCAAGAGCATTCATGGTCCGATGAAGCTTTCTACTCAAAGGGTTTACAATCAAAACTTTTGAAAAGTTACTTAGTAAAGCTGCGAGCACTGCAAGAGGAGGCTAAGCAACTCGGATTCCTGGAGAAGTCGATAAGCCAAAGCCAAGAAAGACATTCGAGAAGAGATGCGGAACGATGGCGGCGATTGATAAAGGTAAGCAGCCAATGCAGATTCAGGTTGAACAACCTCGACAGACATACCAACGTCAACAACACACCCAACAGTTTGGCCAGCAAGACAACCAGCAGTACCATCAGCCACAGTACCAGCAAGGAACTTACCGCACAGACAGAGGGCAGGGTCCAACCATGGCTGACAGACTGAACAGAGTTTACTCCTTCAAGGATGAGGCAGTGGGAAAGATGTTCAGAAATTTGATCAAGAAGCCCGAGTTCAGGTTGCCAGAGCCAAAGAAACCAGATGAGGTCGATAAGACGGATCACCCCACGTACTGTAAGAAAAAAAGGGCCATGTACGTACATATCATGCAATTCTTATGTTTTCTGTTAGTGTCAAACGAAAAGGTTCATTTACATGCACACCATACAATTTTTATGTTTACTATTACTGTTAAATAAAAATACAAATAAACAGTACTTGCAACAGATGGAAGGAATAAGATGTACGATCATAATTTGAAATTAAACCTGGGAAGTGGGAAGCTGCGAGATAATTACTAATTTATTTTAGACAAAGACGAAGTGAGGCAACAGAAGCACTGCGAGACTGGGACTGGACTTCAATGCTCAATGCTACAAGGCTTCTATGGGTATTTGTTGCTCGACAGAGATGAAATAGAAACGAGAATGCTGTGAACCTTAGATGGGACTTTGACGCTCAATGCTACGAGGCTTGGATGTGGCTTTGACGATTTATAGAGAGATAAAGTTGAAGCAAAGATGCTTCATCGGGCTCTGGAGATGCTTGAAGTTGCGAAGTGAATGTTGGGCTTGTTGACGCTCGAATTGGAGAAATGGAGAAGCGGATGTAGAGCTTGGGATGATGCTTGAAATCGAACTTTAACATTGATTGTCATTTGCTGTCATTTGAAAATTTACTCAAATGCCTTAGGCCAAACGTCTCCAGGCATACGCCTTGTTTGATAAAGAAGTTTCTCCCAAAGGGCCGGACTCAAGCCTCAAAACTTTTGAGGCGTGTCTTGAAGAGGATGCCTCCAGAGATTACTTCTTTTTTTTTTTTTCTTCTTCAAAATAAATCTGCAAGCTGTGAGACCAAAGTATGCATTAGAAATTTCATAAAATTTTTTGAAACTTGAGTATGCCGCGTTTATTTGAACTGCATCCTTTACAGCTCTGTTTTACATCACTTTTTTAGCATCACCCTGCACTTTTTGATTTTTTTTTTTTTTTAGCTTTCATGTCGTATTTTTCTTTCTCTACTTTTTCTACCATTATGTTTTGTTTCTCGAGGTTATTTGTATGTGACTGATAATGTTAAAAAAATTTTCTGTATATTTATTGCTGTTATCTAGTCCTTATGGAATTTGTTTCTCTCAGGTGCTTACGTTTAATGTACAAGTCATGGCCTGCCTTTATGCAGTTCTCTTTGTTAGGAAATGAAAGTGATTATCGTTATCACAAAAGGAGGAAGATTCCTCCAGATGAGGATGACAGTCCTACACTTCTGTCTTCAACAACTGCATTCCAAGGACAATTTATGTCGAGACAAAAGTATTTTCAGTGTGCTTATGAAGTCAGTGATTTACATACTTTTGAAAAGGCTAAAGGATGCTTGCATTCTTTAAGGATATCACTCGGAGAGCTTCAGAGGAAAAGTTTGTTTCCCTACAATTCTAAACCTCTTCTCAAAAGGTCTGCAATTCTTTTGTAGCGCTATGTGTGCCCTTTTTTAAGCTGTTTATTTGTAATGATGCCTTAATTCAGAATTCTTTGTCAAAATGATCTATAATTATGTGCGGCTTCCTGCATCAGTTCCTATGTTCCTTCGGTTGGAATGAGTTTGGGACTGTAACATTCGTAGGAAAGATGTCATGTGCTATTGTTGTTTTACAGTTTTGTTTCATCTCTTCTTTGCTGTGAACATATTGAATTGGGTAGATCGAATAAACTTTTGTCCACTTTAGCTTGTATATGTAGATCAATGATTCATCCTTATTTTCCACTGCTCAGCTTCAATTTGTACCTCATAGTGTAATGCACACATGTAACTCACTAGGTTTACTTGTTTTTGTCAAGTTCTTTCATCTCGTGCATTATCTGAAACTCTTTATAGAGACTAAAGTTCGTCGACTAGCATTGCCTAAGTTTTACCATGTATTGTTAAGACTATTCTTGCCACAATATAACCAGTAGCATTAGTTTATATTCCTAAAATGTCTTGTATAAAGAGGATTTTGAAGCGGTAAGTAATCTAGAGCCACATCCATGGGTGTAAATCTAATTTCTTCTGTTTGTGAAAAGATGCATTTGCAAATGTGAAGATAAAAAACTCGGATGGTGGTCTCTTCCTTTTAAAAATCCCTTCATTGTCTAAAACGCTTTCATTGAGGCTAAGTTGAGGTGACTAGCATTGCCCAAGCTGTACAACTGTATTGTTAGACTGGTATTTCCAGAATATAAACAGCATCGTCCATTAATATTCTTTGTTCTCTTGCTTTTGTCATGGCTTTCATTACAGAGGAATTTATCCATATGAATTAATTAAGTTTTTCTGTTTTCTTATTGACGTGCATACAAAAGTTAAGATAAAGAAACTAGGATATCAATTTCTTTCTTTTATAGAACATGAATTATATGAAGGAAACATTTTATCATATACCTTAATCCTAAGATTATTGAGATTCTCTAGTCTTTTGCGTGCAAAAAAATTTGTGGCAATGCAGACTAAGACTTTTCTAAGACTTTTCTTAGCTTGCATGAGTATCCCACTTATGCAAATAAGGATGTATGAAGTTCCCGACTAAAGATAACATATAGATTTCTTGTGCAGAAAATCCATAAAGGAAAAAGCACAGGGCATTACCTCATAATAAATTCACTAATCTTGATTATAGATTATGAAGTCAACAAAAGGTGGAAATATTATGTAAAAACTCAATTGGGGATAACCGTATGATATCGTTTAGGACACCTAGACGGTATTTTGGGAGCGGAGTTAGAGGGGAGGTAGTTTCGGAATAACAAAGGAAGGATAATATGGGTATTTGACGGTGTTTGGAGGGGGATAAGTGACGTTCGGTTGCTGTCCCGATAGAAAGTAGTGGCTCGATTGGGAAAACAATGTGATGCGGAGGTTGAGGAGACTCTATCACATTTTCCTAAGCAAGATATTGATACATCGCTTTCAAAAGGAAATGATATGAGATTGAAGAGCATAAATCACTCCGAAGAGCAGAAATTGGAGAAAAGTCTCTCAAATTCATAAAATCAAAAAAACTAAAAAATCCAAAACCGTAATACAACTTATATAAAGGTCCCTTGAGAAAATAACCCAAGTTGAAACTAGAGATATAGGAAAGAACAAAAATTTATAAGGAAAGTTGCAGTAAAAATAAATAAAAGATTGTTTCTCTGGCCTTCTCCTGCAATCATGAGAATACTTGTGATCCCACGTTCAGTGGGCTTCTTAATACCGCAACAATAGGCATGATGTTCGTGTCACTCGTCGGGTAGGAGAAGTTTCTTCTTTTGTGGAAATACCTGGATCGTACAATCTATAAAACACTTGCAGAGATTTCCAAAGTAGTAGTTCACCACTTTTTTCTAACCATTTGTTCATGAGTGCACTATTGAACTGAACTGAAATTCAGCATCCGATTTACTCCAGGCCTTTCAGAAATAGCTCAATTTTATCTTCTCTATCTGAAATGACAATTGAGCGTTGTCGAGATGAGAATGACTAGGTGGATGAGTGGCTTTACACTTAAAGACAAAATGCGAAATGAATATATCTGTGATAGGGTTGGTGTAGATCTAGTGACGGACAAAATTAGAGAGAGTCGTCTTAGATGGTTTGGTCGCATTAAACGTCAACCATCTAATGATCCAATTAGGAGAGTAGATGTTTTAGATTCGATTTATGTTAAGAAAGGCTGAGGTAGACCTAGGAATACTTGTGCTTGTTGTATAAAAAATGATCTTAATTTATTAGAACTTAATGAAAATATGACACTAAATGGACGCAATGAAGAAAAATGATTCATGTAGCCGACCCCACGTAGTGGGATTAAGTCTTTGTTGTTGTTGTATCTGAAGTGACAATATGTTGGATCACTATCAATAATGATTGTCTTGTGTCTGGTATGGGTTTCTCAAATTAATCACTTCTTTTGAACAACCAATGTTAGTCTTAAATGTGCTTCTCTCAAGACATAAAAAGACAACTAGTGGCACGAAATGCTCAAACTCTGTATATTTGTCTATTACGTCATACTCACTACCTTCTAGGACAACCAATATTAATCATGTTGGAGTCTCTCGTGGGCTCAACTTGAATCAATAACATTTCTCCCTCATCAGTTGCAAGCCGATACTTCCCTCCATTCTCCTCCTTTGGTCTCCTTGCTTCCTCCATTCCACCCTCCAGAGTGAAAGATATCACTCTTTTTTTTGGGCAATCAGACGTATTATGCCCAAAATAGTAACAGTCAAAATACTTCTGGACTAGGATTTAGGTATTTTGACATTCTCGACCCTTTTCTCTACTATCTTTCTTCTCTAGTCGGGTTGGCTTGGCTACTCCACTTGGTGTCTTTTTGCTGCTTAATCCTATGGTTTATCTTTGATTTAAGTGTGTTGTGGATCTGATAGTAGTGTGTTATCTCTCCACCTCCAGGGCTAGGGTTTGGACTATCTTTAATGTCCATTAGGGTTGTAATTGTTTCACATTATCAATAGATGATCTCAATCACCATAGATATCGTGTTGTGGTGTTCTCCTCTGGCTCAACTAATTCACACTTCAGCAAAAGCTATGCGAACTCAATTGGGTACTCTTTTGCAGAGTGGTCTCTCTGCTCTATGCGATTGTTAGTGGCATATTTTTTTTGCTCATCTTGATGCCAATACTTCTAGCAACGCCTATAGTCCTCCCTTTTGATCCTTTAATGTGTGCCTCGATGCCCCCTTTGCAATAAGGTTATAGCGTCGCAACCTTGAAAAGCAGCGTCGCAGCTCCATAAGGAGGTCTACTGGCATCGCAGGCCATCTTCCACGCCTAGGCTCAAGACGCATTTACCGCGCGCGATGTTCTTCCTTACCCAAGGGGCGCATAAAATCTGGCTAATTTTTTATTAAAACAAAAAAAAGTCATAAATCCTTCGCCATGCATTAAGGATTTATAGTGATGAAATCTCAAAAACTTGTCCTATCGACAATGTTAGTGAAGGTATTTGTGCGGCATCTCCATTTTCATCTTTGGCTTTGTTGTGATTTTATCTTTCTCGTTCCTGATGTCCAAAATCCTTCAGGTACTTCCACTACAGAGATGCACTTTTCCTTAACTTAATGGCCGCTAGTTTTACCCTTCAGTCTAGTGGAATGTCTTATACTCGTATTAGTTCTATTGCTTGGAGCCACTCAATGAATTTTTCTGAATCTATGCAACCATCAAAATCTAAATCTTCACTCGACAATTTTTTTTCTTCTCTGATATTCCATGTCAAAAGCGGTTGTTCATCACTTGAATCTTCTTGGTGGAAGGGATATGCCTTCTCATCTTGATCTCGCTAGTTACCGTTGTGGCTATGGATGACTCATTGGATTGTCTCCTCCCAAAGGCGACGAATTTCTGTTACAGCTGAAGGATTTTTTGCTCCATTTCCATCATTGTAAGTTCTTAGACACCTCACTGAGGGTTTCTCCTTTGCGGCTTGGCGTCCTTTTCTCTCGGTCAGGTTCTCGACAGGTGTAGGATTGCAAATCAAGAGTTGTTGGGGGCTTAGGATTGGGGCCAAGAATTGCAATGGGAATTGTTTGGGTATGGAGAGGATTTTTTTTTAGTATTATATTTAGGGAAAGAAAGACAAATCTCAAAAAAATTAGGATTTATCGGGCTCTGCTATTAGGTGATAATGCCTAGGGTTCTTATAAGGTGTTTTGGGAGTGGAGTTAGAGGATTAGTTGTGGAATAACAAGACAAGTATAATATGGATGTTCAACAATGTTTAGAGTGGGATAAATGACATTCAATGGATGTCCCGATTAGCTGCTTGAACGAGAAAACGATGCAATACGGAGGCTAAGGACGATTCATCACATGTTCTTAAGCACACACCACTTGCAAAGAAAATAATTCAACACTCTGAAGAGCAGAAATCAAAGAAATGTGTCTCAAATTCATAAAATCAACAAACTGAAAAAATTCAAACAGGATGTAACCTTTATAAAGGTCCCTTGAGAAAATGACCTAAGTAGAAACTAGAGAAATATGAAAGGACTAAGACAAGAAGAAAACCAGAGGAAAATTTGTTATAAAAATAAGTAAAAGACAATTTATGGTGTCGTTTTCCGTGATCGCAGAAACAATCTTGATGCCGCGTTCGGCGAGTTTTCACGGTAGCAGTGATGTTCGCATCACCCTAAGATAATAGAAGGCGGCAATATTGATGAAGGGTGACAAAGGTTGGTTATCGATGTGGATGTTGGGGGTAATAACTCAAATCTGGTGTAGGACCTTAAGAGATGTTAGATTGAGAATTTAGATAATATGATTGGTGAATGTTTTGTGTAGTGTAGGGATTTGGATGTTGGTTGATTATAGATGTCAGATGAATTTGGTTGAATGGACGTTGGTCGATTATGGATGTCAGATGAATTTGGTTGAATAAAGATGGTGCGTAGGACAATGATGGGTGGAACCCCGATGACTAGTGTCGTAAGTAGGACACCATTCAATAAATTTTGGTCGATGGGCAAAAGGCACTGAATGTCCTTAGGAGTAGGAGTTATATGATAGAAAATAAATTCAAGTTGGTGTTTAGAATTTTGCGGTGGTTAGTGAATGTTGATCAACAACTAATGTTAGGGGTAGGACATTAGATGGCAGGCATTCATTAATTACAAAAATTAGGCGATATTGTTCGGTGGATACGTTTGCAAATAAATGGAGTTAAGTCTAGCAAGAGATTGTTCAAGCTCGACCAAAATATTGTTGAAATTCAACTTGAGCTCGATTTGAGCTTTTAATGTTCAAGTTTGAGCTCGTTTTCCAAAGGCTTGTTTGAGTTTGGTTTGAGCTCGAGTTGTGTTTATTCATATTGAGATTTGCGAGCTTTAAATGAATTACTCGTTTGGAAAAAATGAATGAGTCTGATTGAATCGGTCTTGTTGAGGTTAGTATATGAGACTTTAATTGAACAAACGGAATAAACAAATCTTGCCTTATTGAGCCAAGCTTGTTCACATGTTTCTCTGGTGGATTTTTTTAAAGCATCATGCTTTAATTGAGTTGTATATCAATCTAATTTTTTAACAATCTTGTCATAATGTTTTGAATATTCATGATCATTAATAAATCATGTAAAAAACTATTCGAGCTTATTTAACAACCGATTATTTATAAAGTATTTAAGTTTGTTTGATTCGTTAATCAAACAATCATTAACATGCTTTAATTGAGCTAATCTACAAGTTTTTAATTGATCCTTTGCGGTCTAGTCGGTCGACATTTGGTGAACTTGAGAACAATAGGCTTTTTTTCAACGGTTAGAAAAATAATTGGAACTTCAGAAACTATTTGTAGATTGCCTCAAGTTCATCATATTGAAGAATAAGAATTAAGGCCTGTTTATAGATTTCTTATTTGGGGGTGGGGTTTGATTTGGCCCTTCTATGAAATTATTTAATAGTTTTTTCGATTCTTTTTAGGGTGGTTCAAACTTAAATGTTGAACCAAATCTAGCATATTTGATTGATTTGACTTGGTTATTAAATCATGATTTGATTTTTGGTCCCAGATTGATGATTTTTTTGGATTATGCTTATTGGTTTGTTTTGGAAAAAAAAAATCTAAATTATTTTCCCATTGATCTAATTTGTATTAGTAAATTCTGTAACCAATCTATTCGAATTGACTGAATGCACAACTCTATAATAGGTTTTCAAGTTTTGGTTAAACCAAACTCAAACAAAATTAACCAGATTAAACTGTGGTTTGGTTCGGTTTGTTTTTACATATTATTTTTGGTTTGTTCAGTTTTATCTTTATTTGGATCGGCTGAATTAGTCTAACAATTCTCAACCAATCAAATTGAATCAACTAAACATACACCCCTGTTCCTATCAACAATGGGTGAACTAGAATGTGCCCTCCACCAAAATAAATTTATTTGAACAATCGTGCTCGTGGTTGTTCTTATTGTACTGTCTGAATTGTAGCCGAATTGATTGGCCAATCTATATTTGATGGATATTGGTTTGATATGGTGCAACAGTGACCGACAACAATGAGGTGTCAAATCAGTTAATGGAAGATATCAATGAAGTCTCAGACCAATAAATGAAAATATCATTTCAATGTTCTTCATGATGCAGGTGTAATGGAGTTTACAAATTGAAAATGTATTGATCAGATCATTTGTAACATGACTCAAGGCATAGATTATTTTTTATTATCATTGAAGAACATAATATTGACATGGATTTTTTCTTGCAATGTGAACAAACCAACGTTGCTGATAGTTTGAATGAGCCACAATATCTTCGAGAATGCATAACGATCATGATATTTGTGACTTTAGTAGGCTTGTGGAGGGGCTAGGAAGGTCTCATGTAAGCGCTTAAGAGCCAAGAGAATTGTAGTCAAGAATATTATTTATAGGCAGTTATGATACTAGCATGACATCACTACTCCACAAAATTGTTGCCACCATTTCAATACTTATGCATTTTGAGTCATAATTTTATCTAACTATTATTTTCTTACATTTTTATTGCAACTGGCATTCCTTATCTGTGTAAAGGCTCGTCACAGGAGAATCAGGGGAGGGAGAGAGAGTTGGAGAATTCGGGCCTAGAGATAGTGTTCTTGTTATAGAGAAAGATCCATGGAGATGATGATCTAAAGCAAGGAAATTCATGAAAGCATTGTTTACTTCATATTTTTGCTAGTATTTCCTTTCATAATTTTTTGTATTTCTTGCTTTATGAGGAAGACTACAGATTAGTAAGCTCACGTCATGCCCACTTGCTCAATGTGATAGACATATATCTTTTTGGTGCCTTGCTGGTGGTAATCGATCATGTTTTTTTGGTACCAGAGCATTTGGTGCTAATGAACTATAGGGCTCGATGTTGTTGAGGAGCAAATAGAAGAAGACAACAATTATTCTTGAACCTTGATACTTGAAGAAAAAGAAAAGTGGAAATTGAGATGTCAAAAAGTTGCAAAGCGAAACATCCGATGACTTGGCCAACCAAGTTGCATTTTTTCATCATTGGATTATTTTGACGATGGAGATGTTGTCTAAGCATTGGCAGCATCTCATAAACATGAATATCAAGAATATCTATCCTAGAGGAAGCTTTGGTCATCACTATAGCAATTAAGACTCAAAATGTTCTGACGGATGAGAAAATGATACAGAAGATGAACATCTTGGGGCTTTTTTGTAGGACAGCATTTAACTTTTTATGGTAGAGGGTAAAATTGATATTCTTACCTTTGGTGGTTCTACAGATGTAGAGTAGTCATACGCCTAGATAGGTCCATTGGAAACATGTTTTATTTTAGTTTTGATGTATCTTTCTAATAGATGATTTGTTTTACCTAAACTCACCAAGCATTTAATGACCATGTGAACTTGATTTCTGAACATTATCTGGGGGCAATTCAACAACTAGAAATTGCTCTGTCAAGAGGTCTACTTGATGAGGTTTTAAAAAGAAGGAAGCATCACAGGGTGCGACAAGGACAATATTAGACCACATGATTAAACAATAAAATTATGAGACAATCTTTGATGATGGTTAATGTTCGCTAAATACACAATAGAGTTTTATTACATCATCTCCAACAAACTTCTGATTATTTTCATTAAATAGCTTTGTCAGGCAAGCATGCTTGTTATGATAACTGAGAGAAAGATTGAAAACAAATTCAAGTAATCTTTTATTAACAAGAAGTAGAAGGAATTAAGGTTGTCGAGAAAAAGAAGAAAAGGAATCTGAAGGAATTTGACAAAATTAATTCAATAAACACTTCTTCTAAACATAGTCTCTTTGATGGTCATTACTAGATCTTGGGGCATTTTAGAGTAAAATTTTAAAAGCATTATATGTATTTTTTATTGGAAAAGAATGCTACTACTATTGTATTAAACGAACTTGGCTTTATTAAACCAAAACTCTCACTAATACCTTCAACTCAAATGAGTTTAGAAGGACTTGGCGATGCAAAATAATTATAGCAAAAATGGTGTTTTTAATAAGAATATGCATCAGAATGCTGACTTGATGAGCTTATGATATAATCAAAATTTACTGAGTTTTGATCCTTAAGTCAAGTGACATAATCCCAATTCTTGAGAAAAATTTTGTGTGGGAAGATAGGTTTGATAGCCATGATAGAATACTTATGGAAAAAAACCTAATGTATTTTATAAAGGCTCTATCTCTTGAAAATATGACTTAGCGAGGAAGAGAATTATTCATTCTTCTCTAAATTTAGACATTCCATTAAATAATGACAAATTTTAAGAGTATGCACTGCTCTTTAGCCTTGTTGAATGTGATCCAAGGAAATGCTAGGAAGATTTTTTTTTATTTCAATTAGATTGTACTCTCCAATGCTTTCAAATTGGCATGCGTTTTTGGGTTTTCGACCTGTTAGACTTTTGCAAGCTGCACAGTGCAGAAGTACTCTAAATTGTGTGATTTTTGTCACTTTGGATTCATTATGTCCATGCACACTGTCTTTCCTTTTAGATTTGTCCGAATTGTAATTTAGATGCTTCGTGAAGTTTCTAAATTCAAATTTGAGTGATTTTTTTAATCCTGAAATTTGCAGGAAAACTAGTGCTTAACCAGGTTGATTTTTCCTGGCATAATCGGTTAAGCTTCGAATTTCTTAGCTTGGCTTCATATATTTTGTAGTACCACTAACTTGCTCTATGTTTACAGTCTGGACAGGTTTCTGGAGCTTACATAACATGTCATCTAAAACAGACATAATGGCAAATAGTAACTGGGATGGAAGTTCTTGATCTGTTCAGTAGTACGTATGAGGAGAAAACATGAAATCAGCTCAAAGGAGTTCCCCTCACTATGAGGCTAAGGTTCATTAAAAGCTTTGCATTCAATTATTTGTACAAGGTACATTCAATTATTTGCACAAGGTACCTTCGCAATAGTTACTTTTACAACCTCACTAAAATGGTCTTTTCAGGTGCCATTGACATTTCCGATTCTTGATGTGCATGATAAGAGAAAGAAGTGTGCTTATTGGATTATTTCAATTTTGCATTTTGAACAAAAATATTTCTATGTGACGATATGCAATTATTGATATGTTCAGTAGTACGAGGAGAGAGGTCACTGCATGGCGTTATGCACGCAGCACATATACAAGTTAAAAAAGAAGGTGAGTGTTGCTACCTATTACTCATACCATTTTTCTACATATTGTAGCGTTAGATTGTAATTGGATCAAAGTGGCTTTGATGTATGATCTGACCTAAAATTTCACATTCACATTGGAAATTGCATAGGATTAAGTCAATATGTATGATTAATTTAGATTAGATTGGTCTTTTTTCTATGATCTAACCTGACATAAAACAACTTTTTTTTATTTTTTTATGTAACATGTAACTATTTAATCAAAATTCATATTGGATTAGGTCAAGACCCGCCCATTGACGATGCTAATGCTAATGTCAGCTAACCAGATAATTTACATTTATTATAGAAGGTACAAGCACCATCAAAGAAAAAAATAAGAGCAAACAGAATAATTTCTAAAGACATTAAAGTGGAAGATCATATTTGATTAATTTGTTTTACATTGATACCTAGAAAGTAATCCTTCCTACAAGTCAAAATGCTAATATAGGTGGATTTTTCATTAGATGACATTATTTATTATCATTATTAATGTTTTATTTTTTAATCAGCGATTCCATATTTGTTTTGAAGGATAAAAATTTCTACCTAATATCTTTATGATTGGGGTGTAATTCCATCAACTTCTTCGAGGGCTTCTCATTTTGAAGTTTCTCTCAATTGACAAGTGACAGTTGTCCAGGCTTATTAGATGGTGTGAGAAGGTCAAGGGGTGAGTTAGGAGAGTTGTAGGAAGCAGTTGGAGGGGAAATTGAAGGCTGTAGCGGGAGGTTTGACGCAACCAATGGCTAGACAACATTCAGATAGCAATTGCAGTGGGCCTGCAATGGGGGTCGGCGGCATGGAGGTTTTTCAGATGTCCAAGATCAATTATCACACAGTTCCAATCATGTTGCAATCATATTACTGTCGGCCGTTGAAATGATGATTTTGAAAAATATAAAATGTAGTTTTATAAAATACGGTTTTGGTTTAATTTAATATATATATATATATATATATATATATATATATATATATATTGATTTTTGAAAATAATATTTTAAATTTGAAAAATGAGAATGGACGGATCTCATTCATTTAACAGTTTAAATAAATGAGCACAATATCGCAAGCAACGTATCTATTCCGAAGAATAGACACTTCTTGATGATATGACTCGATCAAATAAACTACAGAATTTATGACATCTATTCTGGTCTGCGAACCTTTTATTTCCTAATATTAAAAATTAAATAGGGTTTATATTATCTGGGTTCTTAATTCTTAAAGCTCCCTATAGAAACAAGCCCCTATAGTCAATTACCCCTCAAATGACCGAAGTCACCTAAGAGAACTCTCGATGATGATCAGAGGTATCTTTTTTCATGAATTCAAAGGTTAGGATTTTCAAGGTAGTGTGTAGGAAAGATAAGTGTGTGAGGACCAAATAAGATCAATTATTTTCAGAATCAAAGGAAAAAAAAAGTAGGGGATGTCACAAAATAGAGGCGAACCTCAATGACTTCCCAAACTATCCTACTGTTGGGCTTTAAATTTTGAAAGTGAATTTATTTAAATTTCGATCTTGCCAATTATTATTATACGAATTACATTTGCATAATGACCGATTATGCAAATAACCTAGAAGATAGGAGGATTTACGCCTTATCAGACGACGACCTAAGAATCCTAAGACGAGTTTAGGTTTAGATTGCACAACATGGCTATGCAAAGGTCTAAGAGATGAGTTTAGGAAGGGTTTAGTTGGAGCATACTTGTTTTGCTGTTGTAGATTATCCTCCTCCGTCTGCTGCATCCTCGTCGTGCTGCCCTCGAAATTTGGCTCCATGCTCCATGTTGTAGCAGTAGTGAGGTTCAAGTTTAAAGTTTAAGGTGGACATGTAATTTTTGGCACAGTGTTTTATTTTTGGACACCCTCTATGAAACCATACTTCTCTCCTACTACTCTAAAAGGTATGGTGCGCATAAATAAAAGAAAATGCAATAAATGGAAGCAGTATATAGAGCAGTAAGGAAAATCAGTAATAACTTGCAGTAAGGAAAGGAAAAGCAGTAATCTGCAATGAAGGAAAAGCAACTGTATAGTTTGTTAAATGAAAGCAGTAGTATGTGCAAGAAAGTATACTGCTGTAAACATAAAAGGAACATGTATGTCTGGCGAGCCTGCTATTTCCTGCAAATGAGACCGGAATCACAAGTACAAACGAGCAAATATAGTAATGGGTTTAGCGAACATGCATTTACATACGGAAGAATAAATGGCAGAGTGAAAAAACTCGAGGAAAGTCGAGAAAAATCTTAAGAAAAACACAGAAAGTCTGAAGAAAGTAGCAGATGTCTCACGAAAACTTAAAGAAGATGGTATGGAACGCACGGAAAGCCCGAAGAGGACCGTAAGCATGATGGTGGGGATGACTCAGAATCAGGACCTTGGGTCAAATCAGGACCCTGGGTCAATTCAAGATCCTAGGGCACTAACAAATCATCATGCATGTGTGATCCAATACTAGTAAAAGTTTCTCAGTTTAACGACTACAGAAGGAGGAAACTCCTAACCTGGTTCATATGACTGACTCGTGAATTTTTCTTTTTTATAAAAAAAAAGTGTTTAGAAAAGATTTCATTTCATTGTCATTTTTTTTTTTAACAAATTTTGATTTTTCACTCATTTAAAATAGATTTTTTTTTATATACTTTAAAAGTGAATGGATCAGTCATATGAGGTGGGAACTTCCAACTACTCGTAGAAGCGAGAGGTAGCCGTTTACTAAGCGTTGGAGATGTACTGTCAATCCCTCATTCTCGTAAGGTCACTGAGTCAGGATTGTGTTAGGACCTCTCACACATGCCTAGGTGGTTCTTTCTTCACTTGTGCCCAAACCCCGAATCATCCTACTTTCAATCTTGCTTGATGGTCTACGTATAGCAAAAGACTATATGTGCGCACTTATGCCTCATACATAAGTGCAAGAACCTAGCCAAGAAGCAAGAAAGAAAAAAAAAAAAGTGGGGAGAGAGAGAAGGAAACGATCCACCTAAAAGGACGGAGAAAAGAAGGTGAATCGACCCTTAAACCGCAGAAAACAAACAATCTCGTACATATAGCAAAAGACTATATGTGCGCACTTATGCCTCGTACATAAGTGCAGGAACCTAGCCAAGAAGCAAGAAAGAAAAAAAAGAAAAGTGGGGGGAGAGAGAAGGAAACGATCCACCTAAAAGGACGGAGAAAAGAAGGTGAATCGACCCTCAAAACCGCAGAAAACAAACGATCTCAAACCCTCAATGACACGAACCTGACGGACTCGACTAAACCCCCTCAAAATAATGCTCCGACAATCCTCACAAAGCCTAGGACCTGAGGATTCCACACCTCTCAGAATGACGGACATGCTGAACCTCCCAAAAGAGACACACTCCTCCTAGCATGACCAACTATGACCCCCCAGGACCTCAAAGGCATAACCCAAGTGACTACATGTAACTCAACATGAGACTCTAAAGTGCAATATGTTAAAGGATTCCAAAGAGTGCAACAAAGAAATCCAAAATCTAACAACCCGAAACTACCTAACTTCTAGGCTATCCCCTGCCCCTAGTCCAAGACATATAAACCCAAGGCCAAGTCCCTCACACCCCCATGACCGAGCCCAGCTCAAGGGCAAAACCGAGATCCAACAAAACCAAACCTCTGCCATACTAATTTCCAAAACTCAAACCAACATGCCACAAACAAGGCCACCACAAGACAAAAGTCGAGCGACATGTCATTCTGGAAACAGGGCCATATCAAGGCCAAAAACAAACGAGTCACATATGCTCAAAACAGAACCCAACCAAACAAAAAAAATGAGCCACCTCAAGTCCGAAGACCAGACACCATGAGGCAAAACCGAGAACAAGCCGGAACCAAGCCACCACAAGTCCAAAGACCGAGCCACCATGAGTCCAAAAACCGAGCCACCATGAGGCACAACTGAGCCCGATCAATTGGCCAAAATCGAGCCTCATAAGGCACAAAACCCAGCCCACCACATGGCAAAACCGAGCCCAACAAGGTGGAGGCCCCAAATCATGTTAAGCTTTCCCACTCCTTTCCCACTTTTATATATTTTCCAACAAGTGTAAGCTATTTTATGAACGGTACAATAATGAAATAATGATAAGCGTGGATCACAATAGGTGCTTCTCAAATAATCCTCTCAACACAAAGCCTCATCACCTAAAGTCTCCCCCAAATATTACAAATCCGTGACCCAAGTAGAGAGCCAAGGGCCTCCAACCCCAAGCCTACAAAAAGAGCCTCTCAAGGCCCTTCCGAACCAGCAAGTTTTAGTTCACATAGTCACATTTGGAACCATTGAATAACACTTTAAACTTCATAAAAACAGCTAATAAATAAAAGCTTTCAAACGTGCATATCAACATTCCAAACACACAAAGAACATGGGTAAAAGAGAAGCACCATCGCTTGTAAAGCAATGCATATGAGATTTAGCCCCTCTAAATCTCAGCCAAACTACAAGGTAGAGAGCAAGTATGGAGCCAAGTGAACCCCAAAATAACACCTAAGCCATGCCAATAAAGAAATTTAAAACATCCCTAAGTGTGCTCAACATGCCTCAACTTGAAATAATAAAAATTGAGAACAACTAAGTGGTCGTGAAGTTTTAAGGACTCACTAGTTGTGCTAGCATGAAACTTCTCCACTTAATCTTCTCCTCTTGTTTTCTTTTTTTTTTTTTTTTAAAAGAACAAATTAAGCCAAACCAAGGCACCAAACTATACATCACATTGTTAACATGCATAAAACCGTGCAATAGAACTGGGAAGAAGGAGAATCACATTCATGCATGTGCACCTCATAAAGATGCAAACCCCCAAAGCCTCCAAGTGAAACATATTAAGCCCAAAGAAGCATTAGTAGAGGAAGCATAGCACGCCATTTAAAACTTCCACTTAACACCTAAAACCAAAGCCACATATAGTTGATGCCATTTTCAACAAGATGAGAGATTATAGAGCTTGCAACAACAAGAAGAAAAGAGGCTAGCTAATTAAACTTTGCCATCAAAAGAACTTCTCAGCCAACAAGCATGTCAAGCCAAAAAACAAGGGAAGTTTATACCTCAGTGGTGAAACAAGTAAGCAAATAAGAGAATCGAGTGAACAAGTGAGGAGACCGAGCAACCGGCAAGGACACCGAGCATCCCGGCAAGAATATTGAGCAGACAGGGAAACCGAACAAGTCACAAGAATTTGACAGCTACTCTCCCTCCAAGAAATTCGGCCAACCCAAAACAAGTGGGGATTTTATAGCACAATGAGAGGGGAAGAGCTCACCTAAGCTCACTCAAAGGTGAACCAAATGCAAGTGACGAGGGCTAAGGTCGCAGCAGGGAGCGACAGAGAAGGAGAAGACTCGAGAAGGGCGTAGAAGGCATCGGGAAGGAGAGGCTTTTCCCCATTCGTGCCAAGGGAGACAAGCTCGCCAGGAGTGTAAGACCAAAGAGGAAAGCCCATGACATCGGGAAGGAAAGGCTCGAACAGAGTGTCACGATGGGTCAATCCCCTCGCGTGGAGAGGACGTCTCACAAAGAGATGGTGCTAGGGCTTCGGCCCGGGAAGAGACGGCACGAGGGAGGAGAAGCTCGCCCTAACTCAGAGGAAGAGCTATGGCACGCACGTTCTCGTGGGAGAGGGAAAGAAAGGCGTGGGATGCATGAGTTAGGGCTAGGCGAATGTACGGGGGAAGGGGTTTAATAAGAGGGAAAAAAACGTATTAAGTTAATTTAATTTAATTAAATGCGTTGAATCTCGTTCGTGTACTCGCGCTCGAAACCCCAGTAAAGTGTATATCTTTCTTAAGTAAATTCGACGTGCCAGCGCAGTCCGTTTCGTCATCCGGGGTCGTTCGGACAACCTCGTCGAAGATCGGGTCAAAAGTGCGTCGAATTCGATTCTTCTGAAAATTCTGGCTAGCTGTCGATCATTCTAGAAAATTAACTTTAGTTTCAATCAATCATGCAATAATTAAAGGCGGCGAGGCTGCGAATTGTGGAATTTGTGTGCATGGTGGTATAAATTGTGTGTCAGGCAAACTTATGGCTCAAGGGTGCTATGGGGACTCTCTTCAAGTTCCTCACGTTAGTTCCAACCTTCTACGTGTTAGAGGTACAAAATTACATGCGGTACTTTAAAAAGAATAACGAAGTGGTTTCAAAATTTCTAAAATGATGCGGGTCCCATTGCTAAGGTTCTAAGATAGTCAAAGGAAAGACCCTAAAGCTAGAACCTAAATTCTAATGAGAAAACTAAACCTCACAAAAAATGTGATCAACAATTACCAGAAAAAGATCAGTGATACATCCTGCTAAAGAGAAATTAGAGATAACAATCCTTATTGCATAAAACCAAAGAAGACAATTCCCAGATCAGTCCATAATAAACATATCAATAGTTACCAAACAAAATAATTTAATACTAGTGCTAATTTAGAAAAAAGAAGCTAAGGGGCTGACCCCCAATCCTATGTGGTTGGAACGCGAATCAACAACATATAAATCAAAAAATTTGGTTTATGAGATTCCCAACCCCTTATCGCATCCTGCATACCGCATTATTCTCCTAGGGTATGAGAGGCTTTGCTTGCTTCATCAGAGACAGTTGGGTTCTCAACGTAAGGTGATAAATTTGCAATGTTGAAGATAATAGAAATGTAATTCTTTTATAAATCATTCTTGTTTCTATTGTCTTGATCTTCTTAGCAATCATAACTAGATCGTGAACTTTGGATTTGAGCTTCCTAAAAGATATGTCAGAAATCTCTCACTCTTCAGTTGGATTCAATACTAAATCACCTTCTTTAAAGACCTGAGCTTTTCCAAACTTTTTGTTCTGCTTCTTATACCTAGCATCTTGTTTAGCAATCTTTATTGTTAATTTCAAGCAGGTTCTGAATCTCTATTGCTCTGACCTCTGCATAAGTGTTAGGCTCAATGGTGAGGATTCCTCCCATAAACTATTTGATGGGGCTTTCACCTGTAGACGAACTGGTGGAAGGGTTATAAGCAAACTTAACATGGGGATAAGTCCCACTGTTTGGTATTCCTGCCCACAAAACACCCGAACTACTATTCACCACATTTGTTTGTCCATCTGTGTGAGTGACTTGTTGAACTAAACTAAAGCTTTGTACCTAATTTATCTCATACGATCCTAAAAAATGGCTAAAATATTTCACGTCTCTATCCGAAGTGATGGTTTTGAGCATGCCATAAAGACTCTTCCTATAATACATTTCTGCAGCATCTGAAGCATCAACCGTGTAATGGTAATGTACGAAATATGTCATCTTAGAGACCCGCAATGAAGTCTATGCTCACATCCACCCAAGAAAACTTTGAAACATGTAGTGGCATAGAGACTCTTATTCAACCCCCGACTTTTAGCTAGATGACATCCTACACTGCGTGCACGCATCTCAACATTCATTATTAATCTAGGCCAATAGAAATCCTCTTTCATCAAGGAAAGAGAATTGTCTTTGCCAAAATGCTCTGCCATTTTGTCATTTTGGCACTTGTAAATAGAGTTCTTGAGAGTAGTCCTTCATACATACAATCTATTCTAGTAGAACACGTAGCCATTTAATCTTTGGAACTACTCGTATGGCATATTCTGCTAACGAGCCCTTTTCTCTTGGAAATCCTTCTTAGTGCATATGTATAATTTAACACTTCTAATTCATCTACTTTTTACTGCATGATAGTGCTAAATAAGTGACTACAACTCGATGCTTTTGCAAATTTTTTTGACTTCTTGCTTTATACTTGAGAATAAATGAAACGAAGATATATAGGAACTCCATCCAAAAGGCATGTTTACCTTCTAGGTTGCTTTGACTCTTCAGGAATCTCAAGGCTTTATGACTAGTTTAAAAGGGAAACTCATTTACCAGTAGATAGTAACTCCAATGATTGAGCACTGTCACAATGACATAAAACTCCTTTCGTAGTTAGAGCTCTTTCTTCTGGAATCATTCAGTTTGTCTTTGAAGAAAGCACTAGGATATTCTCCTTGGACTTATCACGACTTTAATTATTATGATAGATGTGTCACAATCTATCTCAAACATCTGATTAAAATCTTGAAGCACTAGGATCAAGGCTTGAATAATTTCTCATTAAAGCTTCAAAGCTGGCGTATGCATCACTTGACCAAGTGAATCTATTTGACTTGAGAAGCTAAATTAAGAGCAATGTAATAAAGCTGAAATTTCTAATAAACTTTAAAAAAAGACATTGTTCCATGAAAATGACATACCCGAGTAAATAATTGTGGCCTATGCCAAGCCATAATAGTTACACTGGGCTCGTCTCCATTCCAACAGCTGAAACAATATACTTCAAGAAACACTTCTACGGTGTAAAAAAGTGATGCTTCTTTTAGTGACCATACAACTACTATGCTCAAAGAACTCTAAAATCTATCACAGATGCTGCAAATACTCCTCTGGATGATTATACACGGAATGTCTTCAAAGTACACAACCAAAAAATTTTCAATGAAGTTTTAGAAAATTTAGCTCATTGGTTGTATGAAAATGCTTAGTGCATTAGATATATAAAGGGGCATGACTGTCCACTCATCAATCCATCTTGTGTCTTGAAAGTTGCCTTCCACTCATTTCTTGGTCTCATCCTAATCTAGTGATAGTCACTGTACAAATCAATCTTGGAGAATCTATTTGTTCCATATTTTCATGTAATTGATCTGTCAAATAATCTAGTTTTTGAAAGAAAAATTGATATTTTGATAGTGATTTTGTTCACAACCGTGCTATCAATTCACATGCACCAAAATTATCCTTCTTTGCTGCAATCCACGCTAGAACTCCACTTGAACTAGCACTCTCACACAACAAGCCTCTTATAATCAAGTTTGTAACCTACTTATGCAGCTTGTCATAGTTGGTTGCGTGCATCCCGTAGGCAGGTTAGTTTGGAAGAATAGACCTTGTGCTAAAATTTATGTCATCTTGGATTTGTCTCAGTGGTGATGACCCTAGTGGTAGACTGTCAATCTAGGAATTCTAAACGCTTTCAGTAGAGGTTTTGTTATGATATCGGCTTCTTGCAGAAAGTTTTCTAGAACTACCAAGGCTAGTTCTACTTGTGCTTCTCTCAAGGTTTGTAGAATGATAGATCGTGGCGCTATCTTCTTAGTATGAATGTCAATTACCTCAGCCTCCTTTCAAGATAAGAGTACGATGTGATTAGCATCCTTTATGAATGAATAGATGTCTTGCAACCGTCATGACGTGTGCACCGGTCGTACTGCCAAGGGCAGCCCAATAGGATATGATCCATAAGTACCACATTACATCACACATAATCTTGAAACTTATCTTCCATAGAGAATTTCACTAGGATCTCTTATTAACACTGATCTTATTCTCTTTCTTTAACAAGACGTGGAATATGACTTATTATGCTTCAGTGTGATAAGATTCAACTTGTTTATCATTTGGGTAGATACCTTGCTCTCATAGTTGTTTTTATCAATGATAGAATGGCACATCTTTTTTTTCATGGTATAATGGGTTTAAAATATGTTACGACAAAACTATTGTTGCTTTCCGTGTAGCTCAGTTTAAAGAATCGTCACCTTATCGGTGGGAAATTGATACTCTTCATTGACATCTTCATTTTCTCCTGTCTCCAGTGTCACTGTTCATATCTTCCATAGTTCTCGGCTCAGTGAAAAAGACCACTCTCTAGTGTGGGCACTTAGATACTAATGCCTAAAGTCGTGACACTTTGATCACTTTCTAATCGTGTAAGACTTGTGGGTGCTAGTGGTCCCTATCTTTTCTCTACGTGCTAGTTTCTCCTCATGTGGGTCGGGTGCTCTAAATCATAATATTCATGGACCATCACCTACTATTTTTACTGAACACATCCTATGATTGACTGGAATGACCTTATTTCTCAAAATTCGCAAAATTCTTATTTTGGTCTTTCATATCTTCCTTCAGTGGAAAGAAATGTGGTGTTCTCGTAGGAAGAAATAAAGGATGGCGTGAAGGATTGGGATTTGTCATTAATAGTGTATACTATTGGTAAATGACCGTTCCACGATAGGCTCTTCCCAGTTGTTACATCTTCATGGAAAATCAAAAGTGATCTCAAGATGCTCTCCCTCAAGAATGCCCTGATTTTGAGATGGGAAAGCATAGTTTTGAAGCATATCCTTCGGGTAGGTAAGGAAAAAGAGGTGAAATGGCGAAGGGAGGGTTTGGTGAGAGGGGGAGGAACCGACAGTGGCCGGTATCCGACTAGAGAGACAAAATCAGGAACGCTATGGTTTATTTTTACTTTCATCAAAGCGCAATGCGCAATGCAATCCATAAGGCTTTATTTTTACTTGAAAGCGCAAAGCACAGAGCAAAGCTACTTTTTTATTAACCAAAGCGTTAGTAGGTTATATAAAATTATTATTATATAAATACATTTCATTAATAATTATTAAATATGAATTATGAATTAAAAGTTGATATAAAATACAAAAGCATATGGTCCAAGTTCTAACTTAAAGATAAACATTGAGGGTGGACATACGAATTAAAATTTTGAATAATATTTAATAGTTTGTTGTAATAATTAAAAACTTAGAAATTATTATAAAAAAAAAAACTTATAAATTAATTTTGGCACAAGCTCGTGTCATGACC
Source organism: Papilionanthe hookeriana x Papilionanthe teres (assembly GCA_022702705.1). Lineage (NCBI taxonomy): Eukaryota > Viridiplantae > Streptophyta > Magnoliopsida > Asparagales > Orchidaceae > Papilionanthe > Papilionanthe hookeriana x Papilionanthe teres. The sequence goes on along the minus strand of CM040423.1, from coordinate 51,136,518 downwards.
TTCGCTTCATTTTGCTCGTGAAGCTCGATTGAAAAGGTGCTTTTAAGAGCATATATTCATACCAAAGGGGAGAGAAAGGAAGAGAAGACTGTGCAAAGGTTAAGTGGATAAAACCTTGGCAAAGCCCTTCATTACCCTAGCGGCGACTCTACCAGTGCTGATCTTGACAGTGAGAATTTGATCAGCCCTTCCCACTATCCAGTTTGGTGAGTTTTGATGGAAGATCTTTTTTTATCTTGCCTGGCCATTCTATGAGAATAAACGAGAAAAACTTAACTCAAGCTTTGCCCAAAATTAATTTAAGCATTGAATTGCTTTCTTCTCAACCAACAAAAGTTACTAAATAAGTTAATCAATAAATAAAAACGAATGAAAATGTATAGGGAGGCTAGTCCTGCATTCTATATTTATTATATATAGGATAAATTTGAAAGTGATTGGGCGGAATTATACCCTCAACTATTATATCGCAAGTAAGTTCGTAATTTCCAAGAATTTTTTTATGATATAATCTTCATCCAAACTTGCATTGAAACAATTAACAGTTTTCAAGATTTTTTTTTTTTTTTTTTTGGGGGGGGGGGGGGGGGGGGGGGGGGGTTGGGGGTGGGGGTGGGGGGTGGGGGTGGGGCGCCGGGAGGTTTGGGCGAAATTTTACCTTCAACTATTATATCGCGAGTAAGTGCGCAATTTCCAAGAATTTTTTTATCATATAATCTTCATCCAAACTTGCAAGTTGCAATAATTCTTTCCATGACGTTATTTCCCACCCATAAATGCCTGAGAACATGGTTGGCTACAAATATTTATGATTTTTGCATGCTGGAAGATTTGCAACGATAGGTTAATGTCTTACCGTTGCACGGAGATTCAATACACATATAGATAATAGAAAAATAGCAAGACGAGCACTAAGATTTTTTACGTAGAAAAACATTGCCAAATGAACAAATCACTGGACTCGGCTCAGTCAAAGTGATACACTATTTGATCGTAAGTATAAAGGTTCACTTTTCTCCTTAATTAGAGAAGTTGAATTTACAATGTTGATAATTACATATGTACAATAGCCATCCAGCTTTAATAGTCATAATTGGGCTATAACAATTATAGTTTTTGGGGATAATAGCGATGATGGGCTAAAAAGGGCGTAGTTGATTGCTATAAAAATATATTTTCATAAAAATTGTAATCGGTGGCCGCAATAACATTAGGTGGCTACGAAGGCCATAGTCGGAAATGGTAGCAATTAACCATATAAGTCGTGGTTGGTCACATAGGTCGTGATTGGTAGTTGTGGTAGCATCAGTTAACCACAAATGTCGTAGTTGGAAGTTGTAATAGTAGTTAACTATATAGGCCGCAGTTGATAGCTGCAATAGAAATTATCTACATAGGTCGTAATTGGTCACATAGGTTGTGGTTGGTAGTTGCAAGCAGTTAGTCACATACGTCGTAGTTGATCACATAGGTCATAGTTGGAAGCTGCAGTAACATTTAACCACATAAGTCGTTGTTAGTCACATTTCCCGTAGTTGGAAGTTGTAGTCGTAGTTAGCTACATAGGCTTAGTTGATAGCTTCAGTAGCAAAAGTTGGTCGTAGAGGTCATAGTTAGAAGCTACAGTAGCAGTTACCTCCATAGGTCGTTGTTGGTAGCTAAGTTATTGTAGTAACTAATTGGTCACATAGACTGTAGTCGGTAGTTGCAAGGGCGTTAGTTGGTCACAGAAGTCGTAGTTGGTAGTTGTAAGAGCGTCAGTTAGTCACAGAGGCTATACTGGAAATCTATTGTAGTAATAAGTTACAAAGGTCGCACATAAGTTATAGTTAGTAGCTCTAAGAGCGACAATTGGCCATTGAAGCCGTAGTGGGAAGCTACAATAGTAAGTCGTCACATAAGCTGTAGTTGGTAGCTACAAGAGCATATGTTGGCCACAGAGACCGTAGTGGAAATTGCAGTAGTAACATACCACAGGCTTTTGTTGATACTGTAAGAGTGTCAGTTGTTTGTAGAGATCGTAGTGGGAAGCTGTAGTAGTAACTAGCCACAGAGGTCGTAGTGGGAACCTTCAGCAATAACTGGCTACACATGTCATAATTGATAGCTACAAGAGCATCAGTCTGCTAGAGAAGTCGTGGTTGGTAGTTGCAGTAACAGTTAGCCACATGTCATAATGAGAACCTACAATAGGAATTTGCCATATAGGTCGTAGTTGTTACTATACTAATTGGAGTTTGCAGCTCATTTTTTAGATTTATTACTTCTCGCTAGAGAAGACACTTGTCTATATACGATGTATTAAAAATTTTAGGATTCCGAAGAAAGTCGTACTCTGAATATGATGTTTGTAAGCAGTTGTCTCCAAGTGTTATAGAGATCGTAGTGGAAAGCTGCAGTAGTAACTGGCCACAGAGGTCGTAGTGGGAAGCTTTAGCAGTAAATGGTCACACATATCATAATTGATAGCTACGAGAGCATCAGTTGGCTAGAGAAGTCGTGATTGGTAGTTGCAGTAGTAGTTAACCGCATGTCATAATGAGAATCTACAATAGGAATTTGCCATATAGGCCGTAGTTGTTACTACACTGGTTGGAGTTTGCAGCTCGTTTTTTATATTTATTACTTCACGCTAGAGACGACACTTGTCTATATACAACATATTAAAAATTTTAGGAGTCCGAAGAAAGTCGTGCTCTGAATATGATGTTTGTAAGCAGTTGTCTCCAAGTGTTATCATTGAATCTTCAATACGGCTTTATTTTTTACATCGTATTTGCATACTTTGTAAGCAAAAAGAGTTTGCCAACGACGACGAGCAGGGGACGGCTGACGATGATAGACGGTGGCTAGCATGCGTTGTCGGCGACTATAGAGGTCATATGTTATCTTCGGGTCTTCAATTCAGAATACTGGTAGGGGCATTTTTGGTGAATCAACTCATATTTATCCCACTTGATCATAGAAAGATTTTTGATGATTTGAGATCCTTAATGATTTCAAATTTTAGAGTGTTTAGTCTTGTAGGATTTCTCTCATCGAGACGCTTATTTTAATTATAAATATGTCAAATTTAGAGTTTAATTGCTCATTCAATCAATAATTTGAAGTCTCTAAATAGGCTTTAATGTTTTGATCTAGACTTGATGAACTTTGGATTGGATCAATTTTGGTATCATATTCGTCTTGTCAAGATAATAAGATTGACTATAAACTTATTAAAATCGGAGCCTTAATGATCTTTTAATTTGAATTAGAATATTTCTTATTCAAAAAATTACCTCGAGATTGATGTTATAAAATTTCTTAACAATGCATCAATGATATTTGTAGTTTCAAAATACAACATTAATTAATGAATTATATTTTGATTTTTTTTTATTATTGCCTAGTTTCAAAATGAATTCATGAAATTAAATCTTATAGATTGGATTTCAGTTGGATAAAAATTAAAATACACTATTCCCTTTTTTTAGTTCCTTTCACGGACATTGTGGAGGGAGTATGGGGTTTCTGACGCGGTTGTGTCGGGCATCACAACACGTGAAAGAGACTTAGGGCCCGTTTGGGGCGGCTTATAAGTGCGGCGGCGTTTTCATCGTGGTTGTGCCTGTCATCACAACACGTAGAAGAGACTTAGGGCTCGTTTGGAGCGACTTATAAGTGCGGCGGCGTTTTTAAGAACACCGTCATACAGTTTGGATTGCACGTTTCTTCAACTTATTCAAAAACGGAGTTTTTAATCTGTGAAAGACGCGGCCCGCGGGATGACCCCCTTGGGCCGCTTTTTTATTCGCATTTTCATCTGAATTACTCCCGTGCCTCACTATTTGTTCGCATCTCTTCGTGCGCGTGTGTGTTAAAGGCTTCCTCCTCATAAATCTAACTGCATCTCCGCCTCTCCGCCTCTACCGTGCACCCATTTTCTCAAATCCGATCTCCGCTTCCTACCACTCCTCAATCTTTCATATACAGGTAATCTAAATTCCAGTTATATTTTTTTTCAGTTTCTGCTTAAAATTCCTTCGCAGGAACACTCGTGGTTGTTCGATTCTGTACATTTTCAGATCCATCTTCTTATATTCAGTAGGCATTTCATGATTCTTCGTATAATTCGGGATTTGAACCCACAAAGTTCTCCTTTTTTTTTTTTTGAATGCTTTTAATCTCAATTTATGTTTGTTTTTGCTGATTGGATCTGTGGGATTCTGTTTGAACGCCGGAGGTGTGTCGGTAGAAGGAAATTAGCGGGGAAGTGGGGTTTTGCTCACCAATGGAGGAGACGAGATTCCTTTGACCAGCGAGGATGTAATGTAATGTTCCGTTTGGTGGTAGTCTGTGTGACTTTTTTTTTTTTATTTAATATGCATATTAACCAATCTGATTATAGTTTCGTTTGATTGGTTGTGTTTGACTTAAGTTCAAGTTAGGGTTGAATCTAAACTTAAGGTCGACTTAATTTCAATATGGGTTGAACTTAAGTTAAGTTTTGAGTTTAGGTTAAGTTAGGTTCAAGTCAGGTTGATCCTAGACTTAAGGTCGATTTAAGTTCGATATGGATTAAACTTAAGTTAAGGTTTTACTTGGATTAAGTTAGGTTCTAGTTAGGTTGAACCTAGACTAAAAGTTGACTTTAGTTCAATGTGGGTTAAGTTAAAATTTGATTTGAGTTTAAGTTAGGTTGAACTCAAGTTTAGTTCAGTTTAGGTTAGGTTCAATATTGGTTGAACCTAAGGTGAACGAGCCGAAGACGAAAATAGTATTTCGAGTCAAAACGAGCCGAAGACGAACGAACAAATCTTTGTTTGTGTTCGGCTCTTTAAGGCTTATCAACTTAGAGAACAAGCCAAACGTGAGCTTCTTAACGAGCCGAACACGAGCTGTTCGCGAACAACGAGCCGTTTTGACAGCCCTAGATGTGACCAGGAGCGGAGGAGGATATTGCTTTCATGACTGTAGGTTACTAGCTTTATCATGAGTTTTTCATTTAAGCAACAGAAAACAATTGAACCAGGTGCCTTTATTAAGACTAAACAGATAACTTGAGTGAGCTGACAACAATTTTCTTAAGGAGGTTGAAGATGTATTTTTGAGTTCATAAATTGTTTTTTAAACATTTTTTTTTTGCTTCTATTATTTTCCGTATAAAAGAAAAACATATAAAAGCTTCAGCTGTAAAAAAATTTGCAAATCAATTTTTTTTCAAAACGCACAAAACCAAACAGCTAAACAACTTGTCCAAAACAGGGACATAATCTTTATTTATCGAGAATCAGTTGTTTTCCAAACGCACAAACTAAACAGTCAGATATCTTATCCGGATCAGCTACTGATCAGTAGCTTGTCAGAATAAACAACTTATCTGGATAAGCTGGATAACTCAACGGCAGCCTGCCCCAAACAAACTCAGCCCACTAAAGCGGTGATGGAGAACTCAACGGCGCAAAGGAAAGTTGCAATTCGTGCTTTTGTGCATTTTGAATTCGTTCGACTCCCATGAATTGGAGAACACATATATACGCTGAAGCATATTGATGGTAACAGTACAGAAGAACGTAGACAATATATATATATATATTCATATGTGAGATCTCCGTGTATAAGCACCATTGTACGTAGATATGTACATATGTTCACCAGTTGTAATATTTTTTCCATGAATTTATTGGTTCATAAAAATTGTGGCCTTCTTGCAGCCCTCCATAGTGTTTTTTTGTTCTAGAGAGATATCATTTCTGAATTCTGTAATCACTTCTGTTTGTAATATTTTTATTAAATCATTTTTCACAAAACTCTTTATTTCTCATATTCACGTTTCGCTTTAAAATTACCATTTTCTCCTAAAACAGATTTTTGAACAGATTTTTATAAAAACAAAAACTGAAATTACTTCAATTAAAGTTGAGATCAATTACATGTTCAAAGGACCCAAACTGAAGGCAGTTCTCTCGTATGATAGACTTTCTGCATCAATTTAAGTTGAGATTCATGAATAGGACCAGCTGTGAATATCTTCAAAATAACTTCAATTTTATTATGAACTTGTTTTGAGACCTGCATAATAGTTATGGTAATAAGAAATTATTTATTAATTTATAAGCTTATAAATACATAGTAATATTGCTAAGCATATAGTATATTTTAAACATTTCGGTGATAAAATTATAAAGTGTTTTAAAAATTAAAAGCGGATCAAAGCCAACACAAGTATTTCATAAATTAAAATTTTATGAACATTCTATAATTTCTTACTTTAATCTTTTTTTTAATTATTATAAAATAATTGAAAATTTCTCAGATTTTCTTAAATTTTTTTGGCATTTTAATATTTATCATTAAGAAATAATATAAATTTTCTTTCATTTTATATTGGATATTTTTTTTATGAACATGGGTTAAATTAGCCATAAAATTGAAATAAAATGATATATTCTTTTGTTATTTTTTAAATGTTAGCAGTCAATGATAGAACAAAACAAAGTTGATTTTTTTTCTTTTTTATAATGCTTTAAACTAATTTCATATTATTAAGATTTATATAAAAAAAAAGCGCAGATTATATAAAAATACGAGAGATCCTAATTTAAGCACAAGATTTTAATGCATTTTTTATCTTTAACGTACAAGCTTTAGAAATTACGTGCCTTTAATCAAGCAATAGTAGCATGACGGAAAATAATCTAACATTGTACGATTACCTAATGATTATCTAATTGTACGGAAAATAGCCTATCATATGATATTAGTTGCTAACAAATGTCACATATTCGTCGTTGCCAAATATCATATGATAATCTATGAAAAACATTACAATTAGGGTGATGGTAGGTAGTCAACTTCATCATTTCTTGATTGAGGCGAGGCCTGCGAATGAGAAGACCAGTGTCGAATGTTGGTGGTTGAATGATCTCAAGGGTTGGTTATTAGTTGATTTTAAATGACAACCAATGAGTAACTTCGAAACTCAGGAGATGAGAGGCAATTGATTTATCTATTCTTTTAATAAGAGGGATGTGTGTTGAACACAATGGTTTTTAAATATAGGATGTTAATCATTATTGGAGATCAAACAATTATTAACCATAGATGTCATAAGTAAAAAAAAAACATGTATAATTAGCGTGGTCTTTCTATTGATACGAGTAGATATAAGGTTTAAAAAATAAGTTTCTAACATACAAAACCAAAATTAGATTTGGGTCCCTGATAGGGATCATGCGATAATTACTTGAAAATGATGATAATCAAACAATGGTGAGTGAGCTTAGTTGTTCTTTAAATAGTGTAATCATATAGGTTTATATCATTAGATCATATCACTATTCAATATATCATATCATATATTATTAGCCTAGTCAAATGTACAATATGAAAGTCAAATGTATGATTGGTAGAGAGCAAAATAACTATATTTACATTTTGGCTTACATAAATACCCTCATAGTGTCAAGCATGCATAACTAAAGTTAGATCTATAGAAGGCTTACTGCACATATATAAATACATAATTCAAGTTAACAGTAGCTTAGGTCACTACACAATAAATATCGGGACATTAATCAATGGGTATCACTTTTGATTTGTGTTGACTGAGGGGTGACCTAATACTGATTCTTTTAACTCGAACAAGAGTTAGGATGAGCAGACTCTAATCTTTGAGATTTACACTATAATCAAATGCATTATCTCAACCTCAAATTGGGAACTTGTGAATCAAATATAAAAGTTCAATTTACAAGATCTTATGGTGCCAAAATACAAGCAAACAACACTAATATTTAAATTTTACAAAAATGTATTCAATACAACCCATTGAAAATTGTGATAAATTTCAACATTTGATCATGTCACGCATAGATGCATAATTTTAATTAATTTTTTTTTGATATCAAAAGTTATTGATTATATGTAAATAATTAAATTTTAATTAAAAGATATACTGTCTAATTAGATCCTGAATCAATCAATAATTGTTTATGTTCATTATTTTTTAATGGAGAGCTCCACTCAATTTAAAATATTTAATGCATGCAATCATTCAAACTCTTATGCAAATATATTAATTTATGATCATGATCTTCCTATGATAAATGGATTATGCCACGTTGGATGTACGAATATTTTGTCCACATCTTATTATTTAATTTTTAGATTTTTTCTTTCTCTTAGCATTCAACTATTTAAAGCAAGTTTGCATCTAACTATATTCAAATCAGCTATGAAATAGGATCTTTGCAACGTTCCAAAATTTCAAAATTTTCCAGACTAGCCGTTGTTGCCACGTGACCCCTTCGACAAAGATATGAAATTCGAACCTTTGCAGCGCGTCGTTATCATCTGCCGTCAAATTCCAAACATTCGACAAATCAGCACCGTTCATATCCTCCTGTTTCCAAAAATAAACCTCCACACTTGATTATTCACTGTCAGCACGGCGAGCGACTGCGGAGTAAGGGAAGTTAGGAGGAGTTGATCCCGTTGCTGATAAAAAAATATAGGTTTTCTGAATCGAAAACCCTAGGGAACTGATCAGTTCTTTGATCGGGAAGCAGAGTTAGTTCAGGATTTCTCGACTTCGGATTCTACTATTCACTAAATCTTTCAGGTAATATCTCTTTCCATCATCCGTTGATTTCTCAGCCGGATTATCCCTTCTTCACGAGTTCTTTTTTGTTGATCCTGATGTTTTCTTTCTCCTCATCTGGAGTAAACTTTTTTGTTTTCTCTCAGAATGTTAAGGGAGTTGAAATTCTTCCGGCGAAACTCCGGGAAGAACCCTACCACCGACGCAAACAACGAGAATCTTCCATTGGATCAGACCGTTTCATCTGCATCTCAGCAGGATGCGGATCCCTCAAGACTTCCTTTTAGCGCCATTCAAGAACCCGAGCGAAATCCTAGGTCCGGACTGGATCAAGAAACGTATTTAAGGAGAAAGAGCGAGAGAACCCCTTCCAAGATCCACGCGAAAGGGTCGGATCAGTTCTTCCAGTCACGCACGCCGGATAAATTGCCGGCGAGCAAGGGCAGGTTTGGATGGGCTTCGAATATCGAACAGGCAGGATTGACTTCTCCGGAGCGAAGAGAGTATTCGCTCCATCAGGGACAATTTCAGATGCCGCCCCCGCCACCTTTTATGGCAAACCATGCGCTGAACTTCGGGAATGGTTACAGTGCTGCTACTCCTCGCTCTATAGCAACGGGTGGGAGAGCCTCATCGGTTCATTCTGGTACAAGCTCGACGCAAAGCACGCCCACCAAGAGCGTTTCCAAGCCCATGATCAATGGGGTTAGCAACTCTCGTGCTCCACAGTGTGGTGGAACTGCCAAGGCTATGAATTTTTTGGTTTCATCCAAAGGGATACCATTGTCATCTGCGCCTCCACCAGTTTATGCATCAGTTGAAGTGCCACATTTTGAGCTCAAGGAGGACCCCTCCTTCTGGATGGATCACAATGTACAGGTACAAATTGTTTTTCTGGCCTCATTTCAATAGCCACCTTTTCTTTCTTAAAGCTCCTTTTTCTTTTTTTTTTTAATTATTTCTTTGTAGGAAAAGGATTCTAGCTTATTAAGTTGTAAGGAAACTAAAATAATAGTAGGAATTAAGATACATGATTATTGAAAATAGTCAGTTGAACTTCATTAGTTCTTTTTTGCATTACAGTTCCCTGGAGTTTGGTCAAAATTGTTTTCTGTTCTCCATTGCTTGAAAGCAATACGCATTTTCTATACAAGGAGTTATTGGTTGATTAAAAAATTGAAAACACAAAACTAGTTATTCATTACAAAATGGATTTCATAGAGTACAAAGCACAAAATTTTTAATTGATTCCATTTTATTTAGAAGGTGGGGATTGATTCGTTCGTAATACTGAACTCAAATGTTTTATCTATGTAGGTAGTGATTCGAGTTCGTCCTATCAACATCATAGAGAGAGGCCTACAAGGTTACAGTAGATGCATAAAACAGGAAAGCGCACAAAGCATCACATGGATCGGACAATCAGAGACTCGATTTATGTTTGATTATATAGCATGTGAAACTGTCAATCAGGTTTTCTACTAAAATTTTTCCCTTTTTTTTGTTTTGTAAAGTGGCCACTATATTCTCCATCTTTGGAATAAAACAGTGGAACTGGTATACAGGAGATGCTGTTTCGTGTGGTTGGACTTCCAATGGTTGAAAATTGCATGTCTGGATATAACAGCTGTGTGTTTGCTTATGGACAGGTACTATTCATAATCTTTAGGATTCAAATTTCTTTTGAAGTAGATAAAATATTGGAATTCCAATGTTCTTACATATCTAACACCCAAACTTCAATTTTTACATATATGCCACATTACCTATGCATGAAAGGTGTATTTCTTACTTTTTAAAAGTCAGAATAGTGGTATTTTATGTGATATGAATGATTTGGATGTTATGAATGTAAAAAATTAATTTTAGGTGTTAGATGTGTAAATACATATTGACAAAAAAGAAAAAAAAAACATAGATATTGAGTGGTATGTATGTAGATTCCCCTGAAATATTTATGCCAATAACAATGTAGAGCCTATTTAAAAACTCATAATGTATTATTTTTTATATATTATTGTTGTGCTTGAGTCTCAATATTGACTCATGATTTTGATGCTATATTGTGGTTATAGACTGGAAGTGGGAAGACACATACAATGCTTGGAGAGATTAATGATCTGGAAATCAGACCCAGCACAAACCGAGGAATGACACCACGAATTTTTGAATTCTTGTTTGCACGGATTAAAGCGGTGAAATGCCTAAATATCACTGTCATTTTGTCAATATATATTTTCAAGCTTACGTTCTTATTCTCAATTTGTAGGAGGAAGAGAGCAGGAGGGATGAAAAACTTAAATACACTTGCAAGTGTTCATTTTTGGAGATTTATAATGAACAGATTACTGATCTTCTCAACCCCACCTCCACTAACTTGCTTGTAGGTTCTGACATATTTCAGTTTTTGTTTCCCAATTGTATTTCATTTAATTTTTTTCTTTCTGTTTCCTAATTGTATTTCGTTTAATTTTTTTTCCAGCATTGAAATGTCTACCTTAACTTTTTTTTTTCTATTCTTGAAAAATTTTTCCTTCTCTTTTTGCCAATCATTCTATGGCATCACATTGTGATTGACAGATTCGAGAAGATCCGCGGAAGGGAGTTCATGTTGAAAACCTTTCCGAATTTGAAGTTGAAAATGTTTATGACACTTTGCAACTTCTTATTCAGGTATTTATTTACTTTTTATTCAAATCTCATTGTAAAAAACATGAATAAAATGCAAGCCAACCACGTCTCAGGGTGCTGCAAATAGGAAAGTAGCTGCAACAATGATGAACCGGGAAAGCAGTCGTTCTCATAGTGTATTCACTTGCACCATTGAGAGCAGGTGGCAAAAAGATTCAACAAGTACATTGCGTTTTGCAAGGTTGAACCTCGTAGATCTCGCAGGATCTGAAAGGTTCTTTCTCGATATGCTTTTCTCTTGATTTATGAAGAATCATCAAGTAACTATGTTTTGATTAATTGTATGTCTGTTAAACAGGCAAAAAACATCAGGTGCTGAAGGGGATCGATTAAAGGAGGCTTCAAACATTAATAAATCTTTATCAACACTTGGGTATGCAACATGTAGGATGCATTTATTTTTCTTTCCTTTGTACATAGAACTTTATTTATTTTTAATAATTAGGATTGTATGAGAATTTGTTGATTTTGCAGGCATGTAATAATGGTTTTAGCTGATTTAGCAAATGGAAGGCAGAGACATGTTCCTTACAGAGATTCTAGACTGACATTTCTTCTTCAAGTCAGAATTAGTTTTGAGTTGACTGTGAACTAGTTCCATGCAATTTTGCTGTTTGATTCATTATTTTTTTACGAATGTGTGTGATGTAGGATTCTCTTGGCGGAAATTCAAAAACAATGATCATTGCAAATGTCAGTCCTTCTATGTGGTATGCAGTGTATTTTCTTTCTCTTTTCTTTTTTTTTTCTTCAATATTGTTCACTGTATGCGTGTCAATGCAATTAAAATTTATCTTTGTTACCTTGCAGCTCAGCAAATGAAACGTTGAGCACTCTTAAATTTGCCCAGCGTGCAAAAGTTATTCAGAACAATGTAGTGATTCTAATTGGTGCCTGATATTTTTTAATACCAATATTTTTTAAGAATAAAATTTCTTGGTTCATTTTTGATGCTTTATCGCTGCAAATTTAGGCTGTTGTTAATGAAAATGCTTCGGGTGATGTCTTCGCCTTACAGCATCAAATACATTTGTTAAAGGTTTATATCAGAGAACATGCATTTATTATTTTTACAATTGAAAGTGTTTTTTTTTGTTATTAATAAACAAAAGTTTAAAATTAACTTTTGTATCAGGAGGAGCTCTCCATGCTCAAGCAGCAGAACATCTCGAGATCATTATCTTTTCGTACGGCAACTCTTGAAAATGCTGATTATGATGCTTATTCTCCTCAAAAATTGCCAGGAATTCTATCCGATTTTAACCAGATCCCCGACAAAGAGGAATTGCAGGATGTTAGAGTTTTAAATAAGCAGGTATGTTGCACAATTGATTGAAGTATTCTTCGGACTTCCTTCTCAATTTTGCTCAATTGATTGAAGTATTCTTCGGACTTGCTGCTCAATTTTGGTTTATTTTTACTGACGAAATGCCTTTGTCCTGTTATGTACACGTTAAAGAAATAATGTATGAACGCTGCTAACAATTTGCGGTTGTTTGAGGTTTGGTTAGCAAAATGCCAAAAGTCTTGAAAGAGTCAGCATGAATAATATTATTATTAACATGCCAAGAGGGCTCAAGTTTGTGGAATGTGCTCAGTATGATTTTTATCTCCTAAGAAATCATCTCGCATGAAAGTCATTTTGCTTTGCAGCGGTGATCCGAAACCAACTTTTTGTTGGAAATACTTTACGGGGAAAGAAAAGGGGACAAGAGGGTTTGAATTTGTGGTATCTAATTCTATTACCATGTCAAAGATGAGCAGAAAATTTACTACAAGATCTTAATTATCGAGTCATAAAAGCAGCAACCATATATAAATTATAACACTTCTTATTGTAGGAATCCAAATTTATTATTACCTCATCACCTTGATCATCATCATCAACTTCATAATCATCCTCATTTTGATCAACATCATTATTATTGTTATTTTTATGTTTTTATATCATTGAGAAATTTTTATTTCATTATATATATATTATTATTGTTTTTCTTCTCTTTGTTCTACTATATATTTAGAAATTTATTAAATGTATTTGTAATCTTAGGAATCACTATTTATTTTCTTCTATATTAGGGTAGCTAGTTAAATAGTATATTTCTCCTTAACTAGGGGGACTAGCTGTCTTTTTTGTTCCTAGTTAAGCTCTTTAAATAGTTGTACATCAATATAGAAATTCATTCAGTCTATTTTATCAATTGACATGGTATCGGAGTCACGTCAAATATTTCAGGTCTGAATCTGTTGTCCATCTTCGACCTCTTCGACTGCAAATCTTCGAGAGTCTCGCCAGGTAGCTCGTTTGGTTCGGCCAAACCCTCATCTACTTCTGCTCGTCTGCTCGCCTACTCCCCTCCTGCTCGTCTGCTCGCTTGAGCCGCGCCTGCTCCCCTGTGTCTACTCGTTCGAATTTCACCTCAATTGCTTTGCCTTCTCGGTTGGCTCGCTCGACCGTGTTGTTTGGTCTCTTGGATTTCCCCACCTGCTTCGGCTACTTCGCTGGATCTCCAGACATGGCTCCCAAACGGAGCGAGCATGAGCGAAATCCAAGTTCAGAAGGATCGGTAACTTTTTACTTCGAGTTCCTGCTGCACAATCATAGGACAGCACGTGCTCAAGCAATTTCATAGTTCTTCATGTCTAAAATGTCCAAAGTCACGTCTAGGGCAAGCCAGCCTCTTCAGCCGTCTCATCCCGAATCTCAGAGAAATACATCTGAAAATTATCTTATTCAGATCACGATAATCTGACTAAATCGTGATAATTTTCTTCGATGGTCACAATCTGTTCGCATGTATCTCCGATGAAGAGGAAAGATTGGCTATATCACAGGTGATACTAAGCAACCTGACGTGAATGACAAAATTTATGTCATTTGGGTTGCGGAAAACTCAATGATAATGACATGGTTGGTCAATTCCATGGCTGAAGAGATAAGTGCAAATTACCTATAGCAACTAATGGTAAGGGGAAAAAATCTAGTGAACATAGCACACTTACAACAAATGAGGCTGAGTTATCTTTATTTAGTAAATAGCAGTTAAGTCATCTTCTTAAGCTGTTGAAATCTTGCTCATCATCTAATGCTCCTATCGGTTCAGTAGCACAAGCAGGTAGTAATTCTTTGGCCTTATCTGTTATAGGAAGAACCACTCCTTGGATCATAGATCCAGGAGCCTCTGATCATATGACAAGATGTTCTCAATTATTCGATTCGTATTATCCATGTTCCGGTTTAGAAAAAATCAGAATAGCTGATGACAGTTTTTCACCTATTGTAGGAAAATGAAATATTATAATTTCAGAAAAATCTCTTTGAAATCAGTCTTACATGTTTCAAAACTTACATGTAATCTTCCTTCCGTTAGCAAATTATCTAGACTCTGATTATTCCATATTTTTTTCTCATTCTAATTGTGTTTTTCAAGACTAGAAATAAATGGGTCGTACTACTATGATGGAACTAATTCTGCGAATAAAATAGCTCATGGATTAGGTAGTACAAGTTCAAGCTTTGACTATGAACAAGTTATGTTATGTCATAACAGATTAGGGCATCCTAGCTTTCCATATCTGAAATCTTTATTTCTTGAACTATTTAAAAGGATTGATTGTTCAAAGCTTCATTGTGAAGCTTGTAATTTAGCTAAAAGTCATCGTGTTTCGTTTTCAATAAAACTATATTCTCCTTCAAAACCATTGCATAATGATGTTTGTGGCTCATACAAAGTTAACACACTTTCTGCAAAAAAAATGGTTTGTAATATTTATTGACGATCACACACGAGTATGTTGGGTTTATTTATTGGAAAAGAAATCTAAAGTTGAACAATGATTTAAAATCTTTTCCATATGATTGAAAATCAATTTCAAATAAAAATTGGCATTCTAAGAATAGATAATGGAACTGAATATTTCAACAAATATTTGAGAACATTTATTTTGGAAAAAGATATTTTGCATCAATTCACTTGTCATGACACACCACAATAGAATGGTATTGTTTAAAAGAAAAATCGGCATTTACTTGAGGTTACTCGGGCACTTATGTTTTCCATGAATGTTCCTAAATGTCTTTGGGGTAATGCACTCTTTATCTCTTGTTATTTAATAAACAAAATGCCATCTTTGGGGTAATGCACTCCTAAGATAATTGTTGACCTACATATAAAGGTATTTGGATGTATTTGCTACGTGCATATCCCAAATATGTTTCGTTCAAAACTTGATCCCAAAGCGAATAGACGTGGGTACAAATATTTTAATCCAGTTACAAAGAAATTTTTTGAGAGCATGGATGTCAAGTTTATCGAGGATCACTCGTTTTTTCAAAAAAAAATTCTTTAGGGGGAGAACTTAGTTGAAGAAAATAATTTTTGAGAAATTTTATCCATTTATTTAAATAATTCTGATATGGAAACTAGGGTCAGCACTATTAAACCTACTTTGCCAGATGTTACTTTATCAAAGACAAGGGGAGAAGTACTTCCAACAGTTCATAATCCAGTGGATCATAATTCTCAACATAAGCTGCAGGTTTATACTAGGAAGAAATTCCATAAAGTTACTACAGCCCCAGTTATTCCCTCAGTAGATGTTCAATCAGCTTTTTCGAACGATGGTTCTACAACTCAGAGTAACCTTTGCTCTACTTCCACTCCTTCTGATCTTGATCTTCCAATTTCTTTAAGAAAAGGAATCCGAACAAGCATTAAACATCCTATCACACAATACTTGTCACATGAAAAACTATCAAAAAATCATAGAGCATTTGTGTCTAGAATTTCTAATATGCTTGTTCCAAGAATTGTTCAGGAAGCATTAGGTGAACTGAGTTGGAGATTAGCTGAGATGGAAGAAATAAATTCTCTTAAAATAAATAAAACTTGGACAGTCATTGATCTACCTAAAGACAAAAGGACGGTTGGGTGCAAATGGGTGTTCACGGTGAAGTTTAAAGTTGATGGACATGTGAGAGATACAAAACGAGACTAGTGGCAAAAGGATTTACTCATGTTGCTAAAATTAACTCTATTAGAGTACTTCTTTCTCTTGCAGTTGACTCAATTGGCCACTTCATCAATTTGATGTAATGAATATGTTTTTAAATGGAGAATTGCAAGAAGTATATATGAACCTGCCTCGAATTTGAAGAAAAATTTGGAAAAGGCAAAATGTGCCAATTAAAATAGTCTGTATGGATTAAAGTAGTCTCCTAGAGCTTGGTTTGTTCGTTTTGGTGATGTTATCAAAAGACATGGATTCTCTCAAAGCCAAGCTGATCACACTGTTTTTTAAACGTTCCATCAAAGGTAAAGTAGCTATTGTGATTGTGTATGTAGATGACATAATCACGACAGGGGATGATTCTCTTGAGATTAGCAACTTGAAGAGGAAGCTTGAAGCAGAATTTGATATCAAGGAATTGGGAAAGCTGAAATATTTCCTCGGAATGGAGTTTGCACGATCCAAGGAGAGAATTTTTGTCAATCAACGCAAGTATGTGCTTGATTTACTCAAAGAAATAGGGATGACAGGTTGTAAGACAACTGATACGCCAATTGAACCTAATGTAAAGTTGAAAACAACAACAGCTAATGAGGTAATGGACAAAACACGTTATCAAAGATTAGTGGGGCGACTAATCTATTTGGCTCACACTCGACCTGACATAGCTTTTGCAGTAAGTGTTATGAGTCAATTCATGGATTGACCTGGACTTACTCACTGCTGTATTTGAAATTCTGAGATACCTCAAAAGAACTCCTAGAAAAGGACTTTTGTTCAAAAAAAGAGAACATCTTCTTACAGAGGCCTACACAGATGCAGATTGGGCAGGAGATGTAAATGATAGAAGATCCACCTCAGGTTATTGTACCTTTGTAGGCGGATATCTGGTTACTAAGACAACTGATACGCCAAGTGAACCTAATGTAAAGTTGAAAACAACAACAACTAATGAGGTAATGGACAAAACACGTTATCAAAGATTAGTGGGGCGACTAATCTATTTGGCTCACACTCGACCTGACATAGCTTTTGCAGTAAGTGTTATGAGTCAATTCATGGATTGACCTGGACTTACTCACTGCTGTATTTGAAATTCTGAGATACCTCAAAAGAACTCCTAGAAAAGGACTTTTGTTCAAAAAAAGAGAACATCTTCTTACAGAGGCCTACACAGATGCAAATTGGGCAGGAGATGTAAATGATAGAAGATCCACCTCAGGTTATTGTACCTTTGTAGGAGGATATCTGGTTACTTAGAAAAGTAAACAACAAAGTGTGGTGGCAAGGAGTAGTGCTGAAGCAGAATTCCGCTCGGTGGCACATGAAGTATGTGAAGTGTTATGGATAAAAAGTCTCCTTAAAGTGTAGAAGATTCCTATACCAGCACCTATTACTGTTTACAACAAGGTTGCAATCTCTATAGCTCATTATCAATTCTACATGACAGAATAAAACATGTAGAAAGTTGACAAACATTTCATCAATGAGAAGATAGATAGTGGTGTGATATGTATGTCCTACATACCCACTGCTGGCCAAACAGCAATATACTAACAAAAGATCTTCCGAAAGTGCAACACGAGAATCTTGTTAGCAAGCTTGCCATGAGTGACATCTTCGTGCTATCTTGAGGGGGAGTGTTGAAAGATCTCTCAAATAATTGTGATTATGTACCATATTTGTTCTACTCTATATTTAGAAGTTTATTAATTGTATTAGTAATTCTTAGGAATGACTATTTATTTTCTTCTATATTAGGGTAGTTAGTTAAAAAGTATTTCTTCTTAATTAGAGAGATTAGTTACCTTTTATGTTCCTAGATAAGCTCTTTAAATAGTTGTACATCAATATAGACATTCATTCAGCCTATTCTATGAACTATTAACTATATATATATATATATATATATATATATATATATATATATATATATATATATATATATATATATATATATGTATGTATGTATATATATTTGCACTAAAAAGACAAATTAGAAAATATGCAGTCCTTTCCAATTCTTTGTCCCTTTGGTTTAAGAATTCATTGATCATTTAACCTCTGTGTTGCAGCTGATTAGAATCTTTATCTTTATCCTTATTATAGAATTGCATGCAATCATTTCTGCTCCTCACTCTTCTCCCACTTTGCCCACAATGCTCACAAGGCCTACATACTACTCTCCATCAAGTGCACCAACCAACATATACAAGTTGTCATCGATGCTCAGAATCTTTCTCAGTATCTTGTAAATTGCCTCTATTCTCAAGCATTGATTGATTTTTTTATTTTTATTCTTACTGGGTTGACCTCTTCATCAAGCATTATCAAAAGAGTCGTTGAACCTCTCATCCAATAGATCAATCTAAGGATCTTATTGAAATTTTTGCATTTAATTCATACTCGCTTTCACAGATTAGTCACACTCCTTTTTTATCGCTAACAACCTATGGTTAGCATGTCATTCAACCATTTCATCTTATATCACTTTATTTCCAAGCTCAAGTTGCATCTTCTATGCTCACTTGTGTTGATATACAAGGAGATGTAAATTTTTTATTAAGGAGAATCTAATTATTTATGGAGGGGACTGTTATTTTATCTAAACTATCACATGTGCTAATTGTTTATAAGGAATTTGCACAATTTATTATGGGGAATTACATGCATACCTTTAAAATTATGTCTATTTACAAATGTAGATGCACTATTATGTGCACTTGTGGCTTCTCATATTGTTTACTATTAAAGCAAAAATTATGTGTTAAGTTTTTATTCTGTTTTCTGATATTTGAGTGGGAATTTAATATAAGAAAAGTAAGGGTGGTTGCTATGTAAATATTCTTGATTTAAATATTACATAAGAAATCAACCTCATTATTATTATTATTATTATTATTATATTTCCTCATTATTTATGAAACATAAACACCAACACAAGGCACATGTACATAAACATAATATTTTTTTCAAAAATTATTTTTACACAATTTGTAATGAAACATCTCATGTCCATAAAGATTATAAAATAAAATACAATATCATATGTTCCAAATAGGCTTCAGGATTAAAAAAAAAAGTGTGCTTAATTGTCAATAACACACTAATATTAAAATTAATTATTATGCGTGGCTATGCCAACATTATATAGTCCACAAATTTGCCAAATTAAAATAGAATATACAATCTTCAAAATGTCCAAATTCATTTGAATGTATTGTTATACCACTAATTTATTGACACACTCATCATCACTAATCCTCATCAATAAAACCTTCACCATCACGAGTAAAATATAATTTGTTAAGCTTGGTCATTAAAAATAAATTTCATCATTATTGTGTATCTTGACCATTTTGATGTGTATCAACAATATGCACATACATGGCACAACACAAACATGGTGACGATACTATTTTTAGGGCAGAAGATGCAATTGAGATGATATTACTTTTATAAATCATTAATATATAAATGGAATCAACACACTAATGTCTATATATATTACAAAATGATTTTAATATAATATGTATGACATAAAACTGAAAAAAATATATTGCCTTAATTACAATCATATTCAATTTTTTTATGAATTGCGCATTATTTTATCAGTTTTACTTAGTATCATATGTTTCACATAGACTTAAGGACTAATAACAAAAGTGTGCTCAAGTATCAATAACAATGCATGGTTATGCCAACATTATATTGTCCAAAAAATTGTCGAATTAAAATAGTGGATACAATCTTTAAAATCTCCAATCCAGTTGAATGTATTGATGGTACCACAAATTTATTGACACACTCATCATCACTAATCCTTGTCAATGAAACCTTCACCATCATGAGTAAAGCATAATTTGCTAAGCTAGGTCTTTAGACATACATTTCATCATTATTGTGTATCTTGACCATATTGATGTGTATCAACACTAGCACATACATGGCAAACATGGTGACAAGGCATACATCATCACTAATCCTCATCAATGAAACCTTCAGCATCATGAGTAAAATATAATTTGCTAAGCTAGGTCAAAGATATTTCATCATTATTGTGTATCTTGACCATGTTGATGTGTATCAACACAACACAAACATGGTGACAAGGCATTCATGTAAAAATTAGGGTAGAAGATACCACTGACATGATATTATTAATTTATAAATAGAAGCAAAACACCTAATGTCTATATATATTACAAAATGAATTTTTATATAATATATATGAAATAAAACTTAAAAAATTGTTTGCAGATTATTTTATTAGATTTAGTTAATTGTCAACAACATACTAACACTAATATTAATCATTATGCATGACTAGGCTAATACAACATTTTATTGTCCATAAAATGATAAAATAATAATCTTTCCAAAAAATGTTCCACTAATATATTTAATAGCATTATGACAATCATCACTACTAACATCAACATCCACTTCAATAAAATATTCACCAATGTTTTTTCTCATTGTGTCAGGGCGTGTTAGAGACATGTTTGTGCCCGTTTGGGGCAGCGGTTTTCTTGTGATATGGTTTCGCACCGCAACTTGCAGTGTTTGTTTACTAAGGTGCGACCGCGGTCTGACTAATTTTATGCAAAACTCTGGTCGCGGGTTCAACCCTCGGTATTACTTTTTCTTCGTTGCCCTCTTTCAAAATCTCCTGTCTCAAGCCTTTTGATCATGTGGCTCTGGTGGCTAGCCCTTATTTCTGGTTGACTTTTAGTGGTTTTGGGTGGCTGTTGCGGTCAGCTTCCACTATTCTCTCCCTTTTGTTGGTGGTTTTGTGTAGTCTGCGCTCTGTGTGATGGTTCCTCTTCTTCAGTTTCGATTGGTTGTTCTGACGAGCTTTCTTCTATTCTCGCCTCCCTCTCCTCTCTTTTGTTCAGCTCGGTTTGGTGATTCTGCTCATAGTGCGCTCTGTGTGGCGCTTCTTCTTCCTCTCCCCACAGTTCCAGTATTCTCTGGGTTATTTACTAGTTGCAATTGGGTACAATGGCTCAATCGTTGTGGTTTTTAATTTTGCAATTTGGTGGTTTCAGCCTATGTTTTCGGTTTTAGTGGATGTTGGTTTTCTCAGTTTGGTGGTTTTCGGTGTGATATGCTTGGTAGATTTTTTTTTTTTTTTTATGTTGCATCCTGTTGATGGTTTTGGTTATGTGCGATGGTTGGTTTTGTGGTGGTGTTTGCATATGCAAATTGAAATATAGACTGTGGTAAATGTAAGTGAAAAGGCGGCAATAGAAATGGTTGTCTTATAAATCGGGTGGTTTTTGATTTTGCAATTGCTTATGTGCAATGACTCGTTTGGTGGTTTTCTGTTTGTTTAGCATTTGTTAATTTTTCAATGGATGTTGGCTTTTTGGTTCGGTAGGTCATTTTGCTTCTTTATGCGCTTCCTATTAATGATTTTGTTTATGTGCAATAGTTTGTTTGGTGGTAGTGTTTGCATATGTGAATTGGAACATACATGGCGGTGATTGGAAATGCAAGTGAAAAGGCAGTATAAATGTTTGCATATACAAATTGATGGTTGCATATGCTAATTGGAAACGTAGATGGTAGTGGTTGGAAACGCAAGTGATGTTATTGCCCGAATTATTTGACATTGTTGCATGAAATTCGATTGATGTTGTTGCCCGCATTTTGGTTGAGGTGTTTGTCGTGTTGTTGGTGTGTGGATGTGCTGGTTTGTTGAGGTGGTGGTGGAGGTATTGTAGATGTTTTGATGTGTTGATGTGTTGAGGTGGTGGTGGTGGTATTGTGGATGTTTTGGTTTGTTGATGCCTTGGTGTGTATAGAAGTGGTGGCAGTGTGTAGTGTGGAGGTGTTATGCAAGTTGTTAGAAGGGGTAGTGATGATACTATTATGACATTCTTATTTTTCTCTGAACCGTGTTAAATGTTTTTTTATGACAAATATTTATGTTGATTAGTTTTTTTAATATTAGTATACACAATGGTTAAGGTCAAAGAGATTGGTTCATTTGCAATATGGGATAAGGATACAAAAATAATATTTTGAGAACTTTGCTTCACAGAGGTCTAATTGGGAAATATGCCAACAATCTATTTCAGCAAGGAGGGCCGACAAAATATTATTAAAAATTTCAAGGTAGTACAGGCAGAGTACGATAGGATATAGTTAAAAACTAAATGGGATCAACTTAAAAAGGATTAGAAAATCTTTAAAGAATTGAAGGGAGGAGGATCCATGGGCTCGGGTTGAGATAAAACAAACATATCATGATTCAGATGAGTGGGGACAGAGAGATTGGGGGTGAGCATTTTTGAAACATCCAATGCTACTAACAATTTTTCATTTTTTTTAAATGCATCAACAAGTGCTATCATTTTGTATGTGGTGCCAGTTGCGAAAAAATTTAAATACAGTGGCATCGATCCTGAGCTGGAAGATAAGTTAGATCATTTGTTTGGTGGTGTTGTGGCAACGGGGAATAATGCATGTGTAGCTCGTGAGACAAGGTTTTGGTAGCATCGCTGAAAAGCTGGCTGCAAAACAAGCAGATGATTATAGTGAAGGTCGCAACTCAAACCTCCATAAAGTTGAATCCACTCAAAGCATCTTCGAGTTGAGAAAAAGAAAAAAAGGGAGTTTCTTTCATTAGAAACCATATTTCACAATTGGTGGCTTCATCACAATAAACTTCTGTCCAGCAAGTCATGCGTATTCTGAAAACAACTCCAGAAATTTATGAGAATATGCCATTGTATCTTTCTCTATGAAGGTTGCTTTTAGACCCGACCTGAAGAGGGTTTTTCATGATGATAACCCCTGCTCGTAGGGTGTAGGGTGCATTATTTATTATTTTCATGCGAACAGAGACACTTTAAGGAACACTTGGTTTTCTTTTATATTCTTGTAGGACATTTTACATTTCTTGTTGCATTGAACTTTTTTATTTACTTTTAATTTTTTTTTTATTGGGACGATGTTAAATTTGATTTAGAATTTTTTATGTTTTTTATTTACTTCTCTAGTTTTTGAAGTAGGTTTGTTTGTAACATTATATGATTATAGTTAATACGCTGATATTTATGTGTTAGCTACTTCAACATCGAATTCCATGGATGTAAATAGTGAAAGAGGCAAAATGAGAGTTGCAGTTGCAGTGTGTTGACGTACAAGTATTATAACTCATACATAGAGCACTCCCCTTGCATAACATCCCCGTACGTTGGTGACAAATGGGTTGAAGAGTTGCTTGTGGGCCCCAACGAGGTTTAGGAATATTTTCTGCATGACAAGGTAGTATTCACCAATCTATTAGACAAACTAAATAGAAATCATGGACTTCATGACTCCATTAAGAAGACTTCACGAGAAGTGTCGCAATAACCCTCTACATATTATCATAGAATGAATCAATGTGATGAGCTATGGAGCGATTCCAGCATTCTTCCGAAATAATTTGTAGATATTTCTCAGTATGGTTGAATGCACTTGTCAGTTTTTCATCACAAGTCATAAAGTCAACAGATCCTTACATTCAAACGAATCCTCCCAGAAATTTCACGATGCACGGTATTTGCCAAAGTTTCAGGTAATTTCTCTTATTTATTACATTCAATTTTCAAATGAATATATTAATTAAGTTACTTTTATTTATCTTTCTAGAATTATATTGGAGCAATCGATAGAACACATGTGGATGCACGTGTTCCAAATAATGAGAAGATCGCATTCATTGATCATTGTGGGTCACTGACGCAAAATGTCATGGTTGTATTTAACGTCAACATGTGCCTCACTTTTGTCCTTGTCGGTTGAGAGAGGAGTACAAATGATTGTTGAATTTTCAAATTTGCAACACGGAATATTAAGTTACTTTTATTGCATTCAATTTTCAAATGAAAGTTTTCGTATAATGAGAAGATCATATTCATTGGTCGTTGTGGGTCACTGACGCAGAATGTCATGGTTGTATTTGACTTCAACTTGTGCTTCACTTTTGTCATGACCGGTTAGGAGAAGAGTGCACATAACAGTCGAATTTTTTAATTTGTAACAGATTAAGAAATACAACTTTCCACATTCACACACAAGTTCTCTTGAGACTGAACTAGTCACCTTTTTTTTTTACTTCAACACTAATCATTCTATTATTTGGTCGATGTTGGGTATCCGTTATAACGAGTGTATCTGAAGTCTTATTCTGATATGAGATACCACATACCTAATTTTGAGAGAGCCAACAATTTCATGCGGGGCAGTAGAGAAATGTTCAACAAAAAACATTTTTTTTAAGTGGTATCATTGAGAATATATTTGGAATTTAGAAGAAGACATGGGCTATACTTCATGATATGCCAACTTATCTGTTTCCCAAATTGAGAATATAATTGTGACACAATGACTCGCCACAATTATAATCAACGGCATCCTTCCCGCAACGAAATTGATTTATGTAGGACTGATGAGGATCATTCACATGTCCCTATTGAGGCGTATGAATATCGTATTGGACAGTCTATTATCACAGGTTGAAAATGATGTGCCTGAGACTTGCACTCAAGAAGGAGAAGGTGCAAGAGAGAAGACATAGTAAGGGAACAAATTATGGATGCTATAGTTGGAGGGAGCGCTTGTTTTTATTTCAGTTTATTGTAATGATTGTTGAAAACATTCACTGTTTATTATATTTGTGTTTTATATAAGTCATATATATTTCTGATTCTATCTATT
Organism: Papilionanthe hookeriana x Papilionanthe teres; assembly: GCA_022702705.1. Taxonomy (NCBI): domain Eukaryota; kingdom Viridiplantae; phylum Streptophyta; class Magnoliopsida; order Asparagales; family Orchidaceae; genus Papilionanthe; species Papilionanthe hookeriana x Papilionanthe teres. Next base: position 51,111,518 of record CM040423.1, on the reverse strand, counting down.
TGATATTTATTGTATCAGTTTTTTATGCAAATAATATGTACTTTTCTCCCACTTAGGTGGTCGATAAGGCAACTATGGGTAATATATGTATTCTAAATATTAAATGTCTTTTTTGTGGGTTTTGGGGAGGTCTATGTGAGACGCTTGTTTTTATTTCAATTTATTGTAGTGGTTGTTGAAAACATTCATTGTTTATTGTATCTGTGTTTTATACAAGTCATATATATTTCTGATTCTATGTATTTGATATTTATTGTATCAGTTTTTTATGCAAGTAATATGTACTTTTTTTGCATGTATGGGTAATATATGTATTCTAAATATTGCATGTCTTTTTTTTGTGGGTTTTGGGAAGGTCTATCTGAGACGTTTGATTTTATGAGTTCTTCTGGATGGCCTGCATGTTATTATTACTTGGTGGTACATGTGAAATCATAATGAAGGCAACCAAGTTCCTCTTTTTTTCAGCTTTATAGTTTTTATGGTTCTTTTGGATAGTCTTTTTTGGTGATATGTATATTTGACACACACAAATTTGGTATTACGTGGGTTAAAAACAACCATGAACCTTTTTTATAAGGTTTGTTGTCTTCTTGTTGTGATAGATTTGTTGGTTTATATACTAAGTTCTCTGAGACCTCACAGCTGCATAAAACGTTAATTAATTAATTATATTATTAATTTTTACTAGTGTTATATCTAAAAGCCTTCAAGAAAGATGAGCTTGAGGTTTTTCAGTTCCTGTGGAGAATTGCACTACTACTGCGGACTACAATGTTTCCTAGTTCACGACAGACACATAACTAGGGGAGACAGTTTTACAGGTGCTTAATGAGAATCACAGAATACTGTGACTATTTTAGGTGAGCAGATGGGCTAAAAGATTCCACCGTCGAGAGTGATCGGGTGTGGAAAGTTTCTTTGGATGATGTTTTATCTCGTGGTATACACCATCTGCATTTTAAAAATAATGTTATTATATTATTAATTATTATTTTAATAGTATTTTTCTTAATTTTGGTTGTCACGCTACACACTATTTAGTGAGGTATTTTTATTTACTTTGTAATGTTCTATACTGAATATTTGCCAAGTATAGAATGTACTGGTATGAACAATTATATTGCAAACAACATTAAAATATAGGGGCAAAATTGTCATGTGTCTAGAAACAACTGTAGCGCGGTTGTTTTCAAACCGTAAAAAACAAACAAGCAACGAGCTTATCCGCAGCACCTCCAAACAGACCCTAACACAGAAACAAAAGGATTTGTTAAATGATATTCTTATTTATTATATTTATTTTTTAATATTTTATTTTCTTATAATTTCGTTTGATATAGGCACATATTCTTGTATTACAAAGAATTAGCGTACGTTCTGATAGCGTTTGCTCATAAATTTGTTATTTTAGAAGACCTGTATAGTAGCAAAAATAACTTTTTATATGCTAGTATCCTTCTCCAACACAACTCATGGCTGTAGTTGATAATATCGTGTGTGAATATACTCTTTTTTGCTTTGGCAGTTGAAATCATTTGAAGCAATGTTAGCTGGTGCATTTCGAAGAGAAAAAATGGCCGCCATTGCCATGAGGCAACTTGAAACAGAAATTGAGCAGCTCAACCGCCTGGTGATTATTTTTATATTGACAAGGATCAACAATTTACATGTTGATGTTTTAATGCAGAACTAGTAGTGTTAAAAGTTTGTCTCTTCATTTTTATATTGACAAGGATCAACAATTTACATGTTGATGTTTTAATGCAGAACTAGTAGTGTTAAAAGTTTGTCTCTTCATTTTTGTTGGCAGGTTCGTCAAAGAGAAGAAGACACTCAATGTTCAAAAATGATGATCAAATTTCGAGAAGACAAAATTTATAGGATGGAAGCACTTTTGAATGGACTGATTCCATCAGAATCATATTTGCGTGAGGAGAATAATGCTTTATCTGAAGAAATAAAATTGCTTCGAACAAAGGTTGATAGAAATCCTGAAGTGACTCGTTTTGCCTCGGAAAATATAAGGCTCTTAGAAGAACTGAGGAAGTAAGCCTTGATATGGATGTAATCCTTTTGGACCGATTGATTCTTTTATTAAATAATTTTTTATAGGTTTCAGGACTTCTATGACGAAGGAGAAAGAGGCCTTTTATTAACTGAATTATCTGAGTTGCGAAATCAGGTGAATTCAACTGGTTTAGATTATGTGACTTGGTTACTTTGTTGAAGTGAAACCTTTCCTTAAATTGGCACAAGATATTGATTTTATTCACTTTTATGTTCAGCTTGCACAATTCCTTGATGGGAATCTTAAGTCTGACATCAATGCTCAGGTTTGTCTTTTTTTGCTTTAGATTTTGTTTTCCCTTGATTATCAATTAATGATTGAGTTCAAATTCAGTGTTTTAGTTTTATCAAAAATAGCATATATCTTGTATAGAAACTTGAAAGGGATGGTCATCTTTTCTTGTGTTCTTCAAGTCCATCTTGCCTTGCATCACTGTGCTATTGTACCTCGTGCTTACAAAGGTGTTGTTATCTTAGCTTCCCTCTTGTGTTTTCCTAGCCTACCTTACTTCCATGTGCCTTGTGCTTTTGAGCGCATGCTGGAACTATGGGTTTTCTTGTATCAACTTTGATGCTTGGCTGTGATCAGCCAAGCACCCTCTTGTGTTTTCCTAGTCTACCTTACTTTCATTTGCCTGAACTTTGGGTTTGCTTGTATCAACTTTGATGCTTGGCTGTGATCTGCTGTGCACCCTCACTTGCACTGATTCCCGTGCACTTTTGGCTTCATCCTCTCCATTTCTTTCAACGACACCTCATGATATTTGAATTTTCTTATGCTCACTCTTAAGTTGGGCCATCATTCTTGATCCCTCTGGCTTTTAATGTTGTCATTGTTCTCCTCTCCGATCGCTTTCATGGTTTTAATGGGTATTTGTTCCTCGTCTTGTTCAATTCCTTTGAACTATTGATGGTGCATTGATCTCCACTTCATGAATTAATAGCTAACAGAGATCAAGTCTCACGGAATCAACATTGCCTTAAGCTTTTAAACATTAGACTTTTTCTTACTCTTTAGGCACATTATAAAAAATTGAGACCACTAGATTTTTTTCATTTGGTCTATATATAAACTGGGGGTCTATTTGGGATAGCTTTCTACTTGCTTTGGTTTCAGAAGACCGCCACAACTCTGTTTAAGAAACTGATTTCTTGTTGTTTTTTGTAACTTTTGTGTTGGGAAGCTACTTTTTTCAATTTGAGTTATTAAATTGGGGCAGTTGTAAAAAAAGCTTCTATATATATATATATATATAATTCTAATCGCAACTTTCTAAAAGTTTCTATCTCCAACCCAACTTTCGAAAAAATTTATAAAAACTGCAGCCAACCCTGAACAAACCCTTTATATTTTGCAAAACACCTATTGATTGCTTTTAAATTGAATTTCTAAGAGCAAAGTTGTTCGTAGTTTTAGAAGTAGAGGTAGTGTACCAAATTGGTGGAACAAGGATTGCTTTTCCTTAATAGTAGAGGTTGATCTTTTGGGCGGCAACAGAAATCTTTGTTTGGCAAAAAGTTGGGTGGATATATTATTCAACTTTTGTCGGTGTTAACTTCAATTTTCTTTCTCCTTTCAGGATATTTGCTTGGCTTCTCCCGAAAAAGTGCCTTGTTCATGTAGCACAAAGCAAGCTGAAGAAGTTTCGAATCTGGAGCAAGAGTTAGACAGACTGAAGGCGATTATTGCAGTAGAGAAATCATCTCGCGTTGAGGCAGAAGAAAGAGCTATTTTTTTAGAAACTGAGCTAAGCATAACAAATGATAAGCTCCTGCAGATAAGTAAGAGATATGATGTAACAATAGACAAATTGAAGTACACAAGGCCTGTCATTGATGCCCTTGAATCCCAACAAATGCTTTCAATAAATGAACTTGAGGAACTGAGAGAGAATAACAATCGACTTGCAGATACCGTGAAGATACAGGAGCAGCAGATCTCCACAATGAAAAACCAGCTTGCTTTGCGAATTGATGTGGGGAACAGAAAATCTATTATTGCTCATGATATAATGAGAGAAGATTACTCTGAAAGTGAATGTTCTTCTCCTTTTCAGGATAAACTGAAAAGAGTGCAAGCTTCTCTAGAAAAAGCTTGGAACCTGAACATGAGGTATCAAAGTGACCAGGCATCTCACTCGTCCAGTGAAAGAGAAATGGATGAAGTTCGTAGGCAAGTTGAAGCTGAAACTGCTGAAGTTATTGTCTGCCTGCAAGAGGAGCTCACCACAGTTAATCAAATAGTCGATGAATGCAAGAAAAATGAACTGCTGGCCAAAAAACGCTTAATGGATCTTGAAAAGGAGAAAAAGGAGCAAGATGATAAACTCTATTTGTTAACCCTAGAAAATATAAGGCTTGCCAAACTTACTGAAGAGAAAGACCAGAATGTGAGTTCAATCATGGAACATTGGGAGCAACTAGCAATTGAAATTTCAGATCTTCTTGAGAACGGGAAGACACAGCTCGATGATGCTACTCATGAGGCAGCTGCTATTTCTGATATTTGCTCTCACAAAAGTTGGATCTGTGAGCAATTTGGAAAAATCATTATGGGAATTTCTAAAAGAGATTCCTTAATTGAAGAACTACAGAAGAATTTGGAAGATGCTTGTTATGTAAGGCATGATATGGAGTCAAAATTGATGACATTGAGAGGAGCAACACTGGCTATAACTGAAGCACAGCAGCAAGAAAACTCTGACAAAGAAAGCAGAATTCTCCATTTAACTTCACTATTGGCCGAGAAAACATTTATCATATCTGAATTAGAAGACAAAGTTGAGGACGCTGTAAGAAAAGTTAGGAAAGCTGAAATATGCGCTGCAATTTTTTTCCTCGCCATGAAGAATTTATATGAGATAAATGAGGTTCAGCTTCAAGCAATGGATGAGACAAACTTGCAGCTTAGAGAATCTGAAAGTAGTATTCCTCAAAAAGATGATATCAGACAAGGACATGCTTCTTTATTCTCTATTGAAGGTGAAGGATGTCAAAATCTAAGAGCACAAGTAGAGCAAAATTATCAACAGACCAATTGTCTAGAGCACTGGAAACACAGCTATTTAGATACTAGTTCGAATTACGAGGAGGGAAACATCACTACTCCAGATCCTTCTTGTGGTCTTGTAGAAGCAAACTTGAAGCTTCAAGAAATTCAAATGCAAATGAGTACACTGAAATCTTGTATGCATGAATATGCTGATAACCAGGTAAGCTAATGCCCATTTCTTAATAAAAAAGCGAATAAACCTGGATCACTGCTTTTATCTATTTTGTTATTCCTTTTATTTATGGTATTGATGGTTTTTTTTTTAAAAGTAAATGAAAACCATTCTTCAAATTTTCTTACTAATAGTGCGACTAAATGTCGCAGTCTAACATTGGATCTAGTCAAGATACTCACAATGATGAGCAAAAGAATGCTGAAAGCATACAGTTTATGAATGAGAATTATTCTAGCAAAAAATTGAATAAATCTTACAAACAATTACCGGAAGACACACTTGAGAGGGAGGAAACTATAGAAATTTTAAGAAAGGAAATAGAATCAGCTCTTCAAAGCTTAAAGGAGGTGCAGTGTCAAATGGCTGAAATGTTTGATGAGAAAGAAGATATTAAGAAGTCCATGTTGTTCAGCCACAATAGCATCAAAGGTCTGACAGCTGAAGTTCATCAGTTGAATTCAGAGATTCTTAATAAGGAAAAAGAGTTTGAATTTAAGCTGCTCCAACTAGAAGAGAAACTACAAACATTTGAGGGAAATTCAGTGGCATTTAATTGCTTCTGGAGGAAAGAAAAGGTGGTAAAAGCACTCGTTAATTTAGCTCTCTGGATTATTTTTTATTATGATGGAAAATTATTGCCTTCATGAGTTTTATGACCATTTCATCAGCTTTATTCCGACCATTTTCATCTTATCTGCCTTTTTTTCAGCCCTCATAAAACAAAGCTTAATTAATAGATTAGCTAACGGTAACGACTGTGCCAACCAACCGTGACTCTCATTCTCTTTTCAATATATATATATATATAGATATGGATAGACAGATAGATATATTTATTTATTTTCTTTCTTAGAAGGGAGTTATACAATAATTTGATGTGCAGTTATCTGATTATACTGCCTTATTACTACCATGCAATTTTCATTATACTGCCTTATTACTACCATGCAATTTTCATTCATTTTTAAGTTTGATAAACCTATAACAGGAGCTGGAGCTTGAGATTAGTGAAGTGAAGGCCGTTGCTGCTCACAAAACAATTGAGACATCAAACATTCTCCTTCAGATTGAGGCGGCGCAAGAAGCCAAGCAAGAAGCTAATGTCGTGGTCAATGCATTGATGGAAGCCAATAAAATTGCTAACCTTGAGATTGACAGGCTCAAGAAAACTGTGATCTCTCAATGCCTTGAGCGTTGTTATTTAGCAGGCGAGTTGCAGGACCTTCAAACCTCCCTTGATGAAAAGGATAAAAATCTTGAGCGCATTCAGAACAGCCTCAAGTCAAATATCACGGAAGCTATGGATTTAGTTCTTGCAGTAGAGGATCAGTTTATGGGCCTAAAAAATGCTTTTGTGGAGAACTTCACCTTAATTAAGCATGACCTTGATGGGCTCAAGTCTTGGATACCCCACCATATAGAATCAAGGATGTGGTTAGAAGAGATTTGGTTGGGTATAATTGGAAAAGACTGTACTGTTTCTGTTTCACATCTCTGCCATGTGGGGTTTTTGTTGGAGAGAATAACTGGGTTAAATAGAGAGAACCGCTTCCTTCAAAATGGGTTGTCTGAATCTAATTCCTTGGTTACTAATTTGAGAAAACAGAATACGGAAGCCAAAAGGGAACTTAATATGTGCAATGTTCTTAAAGGCAGGCTGTTGTTCGATATCAGTCACTGTTTTTCCCGGATCACCGATAAAGAACATGAGATTTCTGAATTCAGTGCTAAATTAAACTCTTTTGAAGAGAAAATTGTGGGTTTGCAGTTCATAGAAGAGACCATGCTGGAAAGATCAAATTCTATTTGCCATGAACTTGATGTTCTAAGTGACAAGTTGAATGCAGCAAACAAAGACAATGCTTTGCGAGCTGCAGTCCAGGAGAAACTTATGAAAGATAATGATGAAGCTAATGAACGACTTGAGGAGTTGTCATTGTTGTTAAACAAGGTTCAGGTTACGAATAAAACCTTGAGAGATGAGCTTGACATGGAATTTAATGAGAAAGTTAAGGTTGATGAGAAGTTGGGGATGGAGTTGTTTAACTTAAATAACTTGCTTGATCGGAAAAAACATCTTCTTGAGGATTTGCAGAAAGAAATGTATTGCATCAAATATGAAAAGGATAAACTTGAATCTAATGTTTCTACCTTGACTGAGAAGCTGATCATTGTTGAAGTAAATAAATCCATTGCTGCTGAGCAGGTGGAGAATCAGTTGATGGAGAATGAGGAGCTGAAGTTAAGATTAATAGATATGACAATGGTGCTTGATCAGAAAAAACATCTTTATGAGGATCTGCAGAAAGAAATATGTTGCTTCAAACATGAAAACGATAAACTTGAATCTCATGTGTCTACCTTGACTGAGAAGTTGATCCTTGTTGAAGAAAATAAAGCCATTGCTGCTGCGGAGCTTGAGAATCAATTGATGGAGAATGAGGAGCTGAAATTAAGATTAATGGGGATGTCAATTATAATTGAGGAACTTCAAAGAAAATATGAAGTAGCGTGCAAAGAATCAGATAATATGAAAACCATAGCTATGGAGAGGTTAAAGAAAGAATTGCTTGATGCAAGTATCTTGATTGGGCAAGGAGATGTTCTTGTTGGGGAGTTGCAGAAGGACGTGTCCAGAATTGCACATGAGAGAGACGAATTTGAATCTGAGGCATACAGTTTAAAAGAGAAGTTGATCCTTGTTGAAGAAAATAAAGTCATTGTTGCTGAGCAGCTGGAGAATCAGTTGACGGAGAATGAGGAGCTGAAATTAAGATTAATGGCGATGTCAATGGAGCTTTATGAACTCCAAGGAAAATATGTAGTATGTGAAGAATCAAATAATATGAAAACCATTGCATTGGAGAGGTTAAAGAAAGAATTGCTTGATGCAAGTATCTTGATTGGGCAAAGAGATGTTCTTGTTGAGGAGTTGCAGAAGAACATGTCCAGAATTGCACATGAGAAAGACGAGTTCGAATCTGAGGCATACACCTTAAAAGAGAAGCTGAAACTAGCGAAATCCATTGCTGAAAAATATGAAGCTGTAGAAACAGAAGCTCCACAAAGGAAGCTATTGATGGAGAACGAACAGCTGAAGCTACAAGTAGAAAATATGACAAGGATGCTTTATGAGGTGCAGACTCTCAATCAAAATCTACAAGAAGAGTTGGAGGATAAAATGAGTTCTGAAATATTGCAAAAAAAGCTGCATGATTTGCTTAGCGAAAGAAGTAATGTTCTTGAAGAGTTCCAGAATGAGATAACAGTAATCCTACAATCAAAAGAACAGCTTGAATCTCAAGTGTCTATTTTGAAAGAAAAGCTTAAAATGGCAGAATCCCTTGCTGTAGAAGCCCGGCAGGTGCAAATCCCAAAAAACTATGCACGTCTCAATGGTTTTTATTGCATCTTTTCTCAATTGGCTATCTTTCACAATTTCACACAGATTGCAGAAGAAAGAAGATCGTATGCTCAAGTCAAAGAAGAAGAGGTTAAGCTGTTAGAGAGGTCAATTGAAGAGCTTGAATGCACGGTTAATGCTTTGCAAGAACAGGTATTGCATTAGTACTCTATTATTTTAATTCATTGTTTTCCTATGGAAAACTGCATTTCCATTTGAATCTACCATTTCAGGTAAAAATTGTGAAAGGGGAAGCAGAAAGGCAAAGAATACAACGCAATGAGCTGGAAATGGAAGAAGAGGCAAAAAGGTTTGGTTTAAAACTTAGCAATTTACTTTCAGGATTAAAAGAGAATAGGAAACCTCAGAGCACAACTAAACAAGGAATAATTTTATTATAGATTGCAGCCAGCACCGAAATAAATCAAGGAAATAAACAAGAATCAAGCTTCCAATCACGCTGAAATCTGTTCTGAAATAGCCATACTAAGCTTGCCCTAAAATTGGATTGTCCTGTCTCGGTTTTCATGCTTCACCGTGAATGTTTGCTAGGCTGTTGTTACACGAGAAACCAGCAGGACTCACACATTTGGCTTGAAGCATTCCAACCTACCTACAGTTTTAAATGATTATCCCTAGGTAGTCACTCATCCAAGAAATAAGAATGAAATTCAGAGATGAACCAACAATCAAAAAATAGAGGATCTGATGATGTGAATGCCTTCTTGGATTCGGCATATGACTTAATGGCTCATTATTTATGTTCCTGCAGTGACTCCTCCTTGCCTTTTGATATCAATGTCCATGTCTTCCAATCACCTTCATTCAATTATGTATCACAAAATTTCTCCAACCCATGGACAAAAAATTCCATTAGACAAGAGGAGTTACCTATCCAATAAATCTAGAAATTATCATGTGATTGTGAATGGATAATAGGGATCAAGAAGCTTTAGGGTGTCCAGGAACCCATGTTTCTATTGTTAACAAAGAGTTTGAGTGTACATTTGGGGCGGTAGTGTGGTGCTTGCATTTTCAAAAAGTTCCAGTTCAAATCTGTGTTTTTGCACCATGGCTAGCTACCTGTGGTGGCTGCTAGAAAGCTGTCGTCCGACTTATTTTCTGCAACAGCCACTGTAGCTTTTTGAACAGCATTTTCTTCAAATAGTTGTAGTTGTCCCAAACAGACTTTGAGTCAGTTTCACCACAGCTTCCTCTTCTCTCCTCGCCAAAACTTGGAAATATCCAACATCAAAATAGGAAATTCCTTACCAATTTTATGAAATTAGAAATAAAACTCAATTCCAAAATACTACCCTCACTCTCTTAAGGGTTGGGTATAAAAAGAATTGTATCCCTTCTAACCTCTAGAATCCTAAATTATTAAACAGTCCCTAAAAAAATAGCAAAAGAAAACATATTTATACTAATTGGAAGTTCTAAGAATGTGCATAATGTAAGTGAAAGTGTATATTTTGCTCTCTTTTGGTTATATTCATTGGTTTTTTGTCTTAATTTCTTGTATTAAAAGTTGTTGCTAATGATGAATTTGATTTCCTTGCAGGCAACTTAAGGAAAACCTATCTGAACTAGAGAATGCTCAACATAGTATTCAACTTCTCCAAAAGGAGGCAACAGAAAGAGAATTAGAGGTTTGTAATTTGGATTGTTACGCTTTGCATAATCTTTGTGCATAATGAAAAATTGAAAGATCCCTGAATTGTAAAAGATAATAAATTAAAGCTTTGAATTAATTTCTATTACATTCATTGTTTTTAGATATAATCAATATTTTTTTATTTTTTTCTTAATGAATCCTAAATTATTGGAAATAGATATAGAAGTTATTTATCTTTAATTTTTGTTATAGAGTTTTAGATTTAGGATTAGTGAAACTGTTTGCATTAATTAAATATGCATGTAATTACCAATAACAACAACAACAAGCCTTTGTCCCACTGATAGGAGTCCACTGCATTAATCATTTTTCTTCATTTTGTCCTGTTGAGTGTTATATTTTCATGTAAGCTAATACATTAAGATAATTTTTTATTCAGCATGCCCAAGTCTTTTTGGATCTATCTCAATCTTTCTTAACATAAGTCATTTAAAACATCAACTCTCCTAAACAACGGTCATCATATGATCAACATTTAATGTGACCAAACCACTAAAGCTACCCCAACCCTTTCACGGATATATCCGTTTCGCATTTTGTCAGTGTAAAGCCACTCGTCCATCTAAAACATTCTCATCTAAGCAAACACTTAACCTAATTTTTATGCTTCTCTTTTACAGGCCAACATTTTGTGCCATAAAACATTGCAGATCTTACCACCATCTTATAAAATTTTCCTTCAATTCTAAGCGGTATTTTGCTATCACACAATAGGCCTAATGCATTCTTCCACTTCAACCATCCAACTTGAATTCTACTAATAACATCCCCATCTACATCTCCATCTATATATCCCCATCTATATCACAATCAATTTGAACAATTGACCCAAGATATCTAAACTTTCACACCTTTTATTGATTTAGTCACCAATTGTTACAGCCCCACCACCAAATCTACTCCTACTAAAATTATATTCCATGTATTTTGTTTTAGATCTACTCAAACAAAAACCTTTAGATTCTGAAGTTGATCTCCATAAATCAAGTTTTTTTTTTATTTTTAACTCTCTAGTTTTATCCACAAGAAGAGTATCATCAACGAAAACCATACACCAAGGTACATTTTTCTGTAAATGTCCATAACTAAAATAAATATATCTAAGCTTAAAGCCAACTCCTGATGTAAACCAACTGAAATAAAAAAAATACCTGAATTCTTGAATTTCTAATTGATGTAATTGCTCCTAAATTAAATATATGGAGTTCATACTAACATGTATTTGAATTTATTTTTCCTGGGTAATATTTATTTTTTCAAATTTTTTATACCCCCCAATTATATTGGATTTTATTATCATTTTATATGCTTTATCCCAACTATTTGGTGTCAACATTTTTAATCTTTTTTATTTATTTATATTTATTTTTCCTAGAGGTGTTAAAACTTATTCTTCACAAATCATTTTGATTCTAGTAATTTTCAGAATTATGAATGCGTCGAAATGACTTGTTTTGAGAGAGTGACAATTTGATTAGTTTTATTTATGCGATGCATTTAGAGCGAAAAACAATGGACAATGTATACAACATTGTGCATTGTTTTTGTCATCTCTATAATATCAGCTTCTATTTTATAAGATGAGTATGTTTAAATAATTTTTAATACAATAAAGCCTTTATTGATGTTGGTACGTTACATTGCATCAAGCATGGAGTATAGAAGGATTGCAAAATGCTTGTTGATGTTGATATGCTTACATTGCATCATTCATATTGCCCAAATCACCTTACAAGAATAAAAAAAATTGATTGCACTTATGATAAGGATGAAATTTCAACACTCCTATGTGAAGAAAATGTTTACAGGAGCGGAATATCACATATTAATTTTGTCCAATATAGATTAAAAAAATTTGGTGAAAAAAAAAAAATTCAAATCCTATAAATCTCTAGCCCTTATGCAGCTGCCCGCTCCTGTATTCATTTCAAATTCCAGCTCACATATCCTACTACGGCATTAAGTATCGCCACCCCACATTCAGCCCCCCATTGATTCCGTGTCCCTACCCTTTGCCCCTCTCCCAGCATCCGCTTCAATCTCTCAACTTCATATACTCGTAAGATTTTCTCTTTTTAATTCTCACAGTTTAAACTCTGAAATGACATTCTTCTATGTAATAACCAATGGAGTTATGTTGGTGCTTTAGTAGCTATTTATATCCACTTATTACATATTGAATGATACTTATTTCACATTTTTTAACTAAGATAGCGAAGTCCAAGGTGAGATTTTGGTACTTATGCTTAGAAAGAACAAGGCCTGCAATACATTAATATGATAACATGTGATAACTTCTTTACGTTTACTGTTTTGTTCAGTATTTTGTTCTTGTTCCTTAAGTATTTTGGTACTTTGTTCTTGTTCCTTACGTTTACTGTATAACACGAGTAAGTGAGCCCCCAAAATAGTGATTCTTACTGCTGTTAGTTGGAGTTCTTGGCTAATAACATATGAGAAACTATAGCTTATTGAACCATGCTCTTCTCTGGTTGGCTCAGCTTGTCCAGTGCAAATCAATAATATCAGAACTGAACTTGCATGCAGAGGCACAAGCAAGCGAATATAACCGGAAGGTACCCCATCACCGTACCTTTATTTTCAGCTGAATCCACAAAGGTTTTGATAATTTGTCTGTTTCAGTAATTTGCCAAAATCACAGAGTGAACTACCTTACATTTACGTTTTTGTCGACAAATTGTCAAAAGTGTCCCTTGACTCTTTCAAAGTTTATAAAAGTGTCAATTTAATCCCAAACTGTTTTAATATGGGTTGAAAATAGTCTCCACATAGGACTACTTGATGCAGGGCGTCCCCTCATAGATGGGAAAGCAGGTGTGGGAACTTCCCGTCTGGATGCGAAAGAACAAGAGCCTACTGAACCGGCTGGCATGGGGAGCCGGTCCAAGCTTCTAAAAGGATCGAGCGACCCAGGCGACCTTACTTTCGCATCTCCCGCCTGGATCGAGCGCTTCGAAAAGGGCGGTAATGCCGCAAGGGCCTCCTCCTTTTTTTTTTACGTCTTCTTCCTTTGGCAGTATTTTTAGGGCTAATTTCTGAATATTTTTTAACTTCCCACCCCTTCCTTTTGTGTGGGGGTTGCCTTCTTTATCTCTTTCCAGATAAAGTAGTTTTTGTAGTGTGTTTTTTTCAGATTTCTGTGTGGAGTCCTTATCCCTTTTGTGGGTTGTATCCGATGAGGTGGTGGTGTTCCAACTATATCCTACTCCAAGGTGGTGATGTATCTTCCTATTTTTTCAGCCATCAAACGCTCCTCCTCCCTCCCCATAGCCTCCGGTCACTCCTAATCCCCTTCCCTAGCCTTCACCGCTCCATCCCCCCACATTTTACCTTGTTTTCTCTGCAATTCTGCACCTTTCCCTCTCTACCATCAGCATTCCCTTGCTGCCACCATTCTTGCCAACCATCCCGATCCATCTAACCAACCTTCACCGCCCCTGGGATGCACTTTCGAGGTGTTCATTTGCGTCGTCCTACATGTTGGTGATATTATTCTCAATTTGTGTGTGTTGCAACCCTATCCTTATATAAATAAAAGTTTGCTTTAGTGTTTCTTTTGTGGTTTATTTTGTGGTTTGGGGTTACAATAACAAAAATAACACAAACATAAAGACATCACACATTCCAATAAAGGATACGTAGCAGCTTGAAAACATGAAATACGATAACAAAAAACAAGACAAACCTAAAGACAACACACATTCCAATAAGGCTGAGGTGCTTGAAAACATGAAATACGATAACAAAAAAATAACATGAAAAGGGGAATTGATCCATGGTCGATTCCGTAACACATAATATATGAAGAGTTAGTTATACCTCGTGAAAAAAGACTTTTTGTGGAATTATACATTCCATTTCTTTGAAAAAGAAATTCAATTAGGTAAGATTTTCATAATCTTCTAAATAGATCATTCGTATCATCCCACATTTATAGAATTCAGAGAGATCTGTATTTCCATATAGATATACGATTTGAGAGTATGAAAATAGATTTGGCACACATTCCATTAAAGGTTACGATAGCAAGTAGATTTGATGGAGAGGCTGTGGCAGCTTGAAAACATGAAATACAATAACAAAAAAACAACACAAACATAAAGACACAACACACATTCCATTAAGGGTTACGGTAACAAGTAGATCTGATAGAGAGGTTGTGGCAACTTGAAAACATGAAATACAATAACAAAAAAATAATACAAGCATAAAGACACAACACACATTCCATTAAGGCTGAGGCGCTTGAAAACATGAAAAACGATAACAAAAATAACACAAACATAAAGACAACACAGATTCCAATAAGGGTTACGGTAACAGGTAGATCTAATGGAGAGGCTGTGGCAGCTGCAGGGCTGCTTGGGACGAGCTGCTGCAGTGTTGGAAAGAGCTGGAGATGGGTACAGCAGGATGGGGAAGGTATGGCAGTCAAGTCTGGATGGGTAGGGAGGGTTTATGACAGGTTTTGAAAGTGCTGGAGTGAGTTCAACAGTGAGGGTAGCAAGCTACAACGGAGCAAATTCTCACCATTGGATACAGCCCGCGGAAGGGCAGAATGCCTCAAGAGTAGTAACTGAAATAAAAAATCATCAAAACATCCCCTTCCTAAGCAAATACAACCTCTATATATAAGAGGGATTATGACTTGTATTAGTCAATGCCCTCAATTAGGAAATATAATAAAAATGAAGTAATATAATAGGCAATGATTATAATAGGGGATTTCATGGAAAAGAAAAGAAATATTATGAGAGAAAAGGAAAGAAAAGTGGGGAGAAGAAGGGTTGAACCGCGGTTATTGTAGCTGCTACAGTAATGCGTCTGCGACATTGTAGCAGCTATAGTTTGAGTAGGGTTGGGCTAGCTCTGATACCGGAGGAAAAGCCCAAATTATAATAGAAAACAATAATATTATTGTTGAAATTCAAAAAGATTACAAACACCGGGTCTTGATCATAGGATAATAACAGTGTTGCAATCCAAGGAAGTTCCTGCGTCAATCTACCGTGGTTGGGGGAGCTTTGAATTCATCCATCGAAGTTTTTAGGGCAGAAAATTTTTGGTGGCGTTGGCTTGGGTAGGGGTGGATGCTAGGGACATCAGGATAGGACTAGGGTTGGGCTAACTCTGATATCAAATAATACCGGAGGAAACTCGAACCATAACGAAAGATAAATATTATTGTTGAAGTTGAAAGAATTATAGATACAATGCTTGAAAACATGAAATACCAACAAAGAATCAACAATACAAACGTAAAGGCACAATACAAACTCCAGTAAGGGTTATGGTAATAGGTAGATCTGATGGAGGGTGGCTGCGGCAACTGCTGGGCTGCTTGGGATGGGTTGTTGCAGTGTTGGGAAGAGTCGGAGACGGCCTGGGTGGGTTGGGAGGGTTTATGGCAGGTTTTGGAAGGGGCTGGAGGGAGTTCGACGAGTGAGTGTAGCAAGCTAGCAAGTGGTAGGACTGGGCGGTTAGTTGCAGGATGAGAGTTGGAGGCTTGCGGAAAGATAAAATGTCTTGTCGGGGTAGAGCTACAGGCGAAGCACCACCCAAAACCTTGAAGACGGTCACCAACTAGGGCGAGTTATAGCCGTAGCACTTTCTCGCCGTCAGGTACAGCACTTGGAAGGGAAAATCATCAAAACATCCCCTTCATAAGCAAATACAACCTCTATATATAAGAGGGATTATGACTTGTATTAGTCAATGCTCTCAATTAGGAAATATAATAAAAATGAAGTAATATAATAGGCAATGATTATAATAGGGGTTGGGGGAGCTTTGAATTCATCCATCGAAGTTTTTAGGGCAGAAAATTTTTGGTGGCGTTGGCTTGGGTAGGGGTGGATGCTAGGGACATCAGGATAGGACTAGGGTTGGGCTAACTCTGATATCAAATAATACCGGAGGAAACTCAAACCATAACGAAAGATAAATATTATTGTTGAAGTTGAAAGAATTATAGATACAATGCTTGAAAACATGAAATACCAACAAAGAATCAACAATACAAACGTAAAGGCACAATACAAACTCCAGTAAGGGTTATGGTAATAGGTAGATCTGATGGAGGGTGGCTGCGGCAACTGTTGGGCTGCTTGGGATGGGCTGTTGCAGTGTTGGGAAGAGTCGGAGACGGCCTGGGTGGGTTGGGAGGGTTTATGGCAGGTTTTGGAAGGGCTGGAGGGAGTTCGACAGTGAGTGTAGCAAGCTAGCAAGTGGTAGGACTGGGCGGTTAGTTGCAGGATGAGAGTTGGAGGCTTGCGGAAAGATAAAATGTCTTGTCGGGGTAGAGCTACAGGCGAAGCACCACCCAAAACCTTGAAGACGGTCACCAACTAGGGCGAGTTATAGCCGTAGCACTTTCTCGCCGTCGAGTACAGCACTTGGAAGGGAAAATCATCAAAACATCCCCTTCATAAGCAAATACAACCTCTATATATAAGAGGGATTATGACTTGTATTAGTCAATGCTCTCAATTAGGAAATATAATAAAAATGAAGTAATATAATAGGCAATGATTATAATAGGGGATTTCATGGAAAAGAAAAGAAATATTATGAGGGAATAGGTAAGAAAAGTGGGGAGAAGGGTTGAACCGCGGTTATTGTAGCTGCTACAGTAACGCGTCTGCGACATTGTAGCAGCTATAGTTTGAGTAGGATTGGGCTAGCTCTGATACCGGAGGAAAAGCCCAAATTATAATAGAAAATAATAATATTATTGTTGAAATTCAAAAAGATTACAAACACCGGGTCTTGATCATAAAATAATAACAGTGTCGCGATCCAAGGAAGCTCCCGCGTCAATCTACCGTGGTTGGGGGAGCTTTTAATTCATCCATCGAAGTTTTTAGGGCAGAAAATTTTTGGTAGCATTGGCTTGGGTAGGGGTGGATGCTAGGGACACCAGGATAGGACTAGGGTTGGGCTAACTCTGATACCAAATAATACCGGAGGAAACTCAAACCATAACGAAAGATAAATATTATTGTTGAAGTTGAAAGAATTATAGATACAATGCTTGAAAACATGAAATACCAACAAAAAATCAACAATACAAACGTAAAGGCACAATACAAACTCCAGTAAGGGTTATGGTAATAGGTAGATCTGATGGAGGGTGACTGCGGCAACTGCTGGGCTGCTTGGGATGGGCTGTTGCAGTGTTGGGAAGAGTCGGAGACGGCCTGGGTGGGTTGGGAGGGTTTATGGCAGGTTTTGGAAGGGCTGGAGGGAGTTCGACAGTGAGGGTAGCAAGCTAGCAAGTGGTAGGACTGGGCGGTTAGCTGCAGGATGAGAGTTGAAGGCTTGCGGAAAGATAAAATGTCTTGTAGGGGTGGAGCTACAGGCGAAGCACCACCCAAAACCTTGAAGACGGTCACCAACTAGGGCGAGTTATAGCCGTAGCACTTTCTCTCCTTCAGGTACAGCACTTGGAAGGGAAAATACCTCAGGGGCAATAACTAAAATCTTCAATCATCAAAACTCCCCTTCCTAAGCAAAAACAACCTCTATAAATAGGGGATTTCATGGAAAATGAAGGAAATATTAGGAGGGAAGGTGAAAGAAGAGGCGGGAGAATAGTTGGATCGGGGCATTGCTATATTGTCGCAATCCGGGAAGCTCCCGCGTCTATATACCAAGGTTAGAGGAGCTTAGAATTTATCCGTCGAAGCTTTTAGGGCAGAAATATTTTTGTGGGGGTAGTTTGTGTAGGGGCAGATGCTAAAAATCTAAGGATATGACTAGGGAAGGGCTAGCCCTAATACCAAATGATACCGGAGGAAAGCCCAAAACATAATAGAAAACAATAATTTTATTGTTGAAATTCAAAAAGGTGACAAATACTGACTTGATAGTAGGAGAATAACAACAATACAAACACGGAAGACACCCTAGGATGGCGGTGAGTGTGGTGGACAACCGTTGGGCAGCAGATCAAGGGATTAGTTGGAGGAGACGGGCGCAACAGGAGGCTGGAATGAGTGTACAACAACTGGACATGGACTTAAGGGCGGCGACAAGGGAAATCGGGAGTGGACAGCATGTTTTGGGAAGCAAGGAGGCAACGAGCAAGTGAAAGTGGTGGACGGCAATTAGGCAACGGATCGGAGTAGCAAGTGATTGGTTGGAGGCCTGGAAATGGTTGACAGTTGCTGGAAGTGGGGATCGCGGAAGTATAAATGTCTCGTCGGGGTCGAGCGAGATTGAGCTACAACCAGATGATACCGGAGAAAAGCCCAAAATATAATAGAAAACAATAATTTTATTGTTGAAATTCAAAAAGGTGACAAATACTGACTTTATAATAGGAGAATAACAACAATACAGACAACCGTTGGGCAGCAGATCAAGGGATTAGTTGGAGGAGACGGGCGCAACAGGAGGCTGGAATGAGTGTACAACAACTGGACATGGACTTAAGGGCGGCGACAAGGGAAATCGGGAGTGGACAGCATGTTTTGGGAAGCAAGGAGGCAACAGCAAGTGAAAGTGGTGGACGGCAGTTAGGCAACGGATCGGAGTAGCAAGTGATTGGTTGGAGGCCTGGAAATGGTTGACAGTTGCTGGAAGTGGGGATCGCGGAAGTATAAATGTCTCGTCGGGGTCGAGCAACGAGCAAGATTGAGCTACAACCAGATGATACCGGAGGAAAGCCCAAAATATAATAGAAAACAATAATTTTATTATTGAAATTCAAAAAGGTGACAAATACTGACTTTATAATAGGAGAATAACAACAATACAGACACGGAAGACACCCTAGGATGGCGGTGAGGGTGGTGGACAACGGTTGGGCAGCAGGTCAAGGGATTGGTTGGAGGAGACGAGCGCAACAGGAGGCTGGAATGAGTGTACAACAACTGGACATGGACTTAGGGGCGACGACAAGGGAAATCGGGAGTGGATAACATGTTTTGGGAAGCAAGGAGGCAGCAGCAAGTGAAAGTGGTGGACGGCAGTTAGGCAGCGGATCAGAGTAGCAAGTGATTGGTTGGAGGCCTGGAAATGGTTGACATTTGTTGGAAGTGGGGATTGCGGAAGTATAAATGTCTCGTCGGGGTCGAGCAAGATTGAGCTACAACCAGAGCCCCTTCGCTTCGTCGGGTACAACCCTCGGCGGGGAAGAATGCCTTAATGGCAGTACTCAGAATTTTTCACTCATCCAAAAATTGTCTCATTCTGTCTGGTTTTTAGAAAACAGCACCAGTAAATATGAGAGAATAGGAGATAGACTAGGTATGAATTAAAGATGGGGTGGGATGAAAAAGGAAGGAATCTGAAATAGGATAGAAGTTGAAGGTAGTACATAAAGTAGACTATGGAAGGGAGTGAAGATGGGGGAGCTAAAAAGGCAAGTAGGATTCGCGGTTTATTTTAGCAGGTACAATAGCGCGGGCAGAAAGCTCCTGCATCAACCTATCGGAGTTGGGGGAGCATCGACCTTATTTGTCGAAGCTTTTAGGGCATAAAGATTTTGGTGGGGGTCGTTTGGGTAGGGGTAGATCTTGGGAACCCTATGATAAAACTAGGGTGAGGCTGAATCTGATAACAAATGTTACCAGAGAAGTTCGACGAATGAGGTCGAAGCTCCCCCAACCCCGGGCGTCCCGTCACAAACGGAGGAAGGCGGGTGTGGGAACTTCCCTCCCGAATGCTCGAAAACAAGTGTTGGCTGAACCGGCTGGCGTGAGGGCCGGTCCAAGCCTCCAAAGGATCGAGCACATGGAAAAGGGCGGTAGTGCTGTCAGGGCCTCTCCTCCCTTTTCTGCGACTTCTTTTTTTTACAGTATTTTTACGGCTAATTTTTTAATATTTTTGGACGCTCCACCCTTCCTTTTGTGTGGGAGTTTCTTTCTTTATCACTTTCATCTTCTCTTCACGTAAGATTATTTAATTGTGCTCAAAGTTGGGAAGTAGTTTTTGTTGTGTATTGATTTCAAATTCCTGTGTGGAGTTTTTTTTCTCTTTTGTGGACTGTATCCGAGGTGGTGGTGGCGCTCTGGATGTATCCCTACTTCAAGATGGTATCTTTCATTTTTTTTGGCTATGCAGCCCTCCTCCTCCCGGATGACACTGCAGGGGCCAGTTTCTAGTCTTTGTTCACACTACTAGTCATCATTAGGTGCGCCTTCACTGTAGCCTCCGGTCACTCCTAATCCCTTTCCCAGCCTCCACCGCTCCATCCTCCTCCATTTTATCTTCCCATCTCTACAATTTTGCACCTTCACCTCGCTACCATCAACATTCCCTTGCTGCCACCACCCTTGCCAACCAACCCGATCCACCTAGCCGACCTCCATCAACCTTGGGATGCATTTTCAATGTGTTCGTTTGTGTCGGCCTATGTGTTGGTGATGTTATTTTCAGTTTGTGTGTGTCGTAACCCTTATCAATAAAAGTTTGCTTTTATGTTTCTTTTGTGGTTTGGGGCTTTCTCCTCCAGTATCACTATTTTAGCCCTAATTTAAAGAGTCTGTGGATTAATTTGACACTTTCATAAACTCGGTATTTGAAATAGACCCATGTAAAAGTCAAGGGACTATTTTAGCACCTCTTTATCGTCTTTGATAAGCTCTTTGATAAGCCCTCTTTCATGTGCAGTTTAAAGAACTGGAGGCGATGGCATTCCAACTCAAAACTGAGCTCGTGACCTCCAATACTGCAAATCCAATATCAACGAAATCTGAAAAAGTTGCAGCAAAAAGTAGAGGCTCTGGTTCTCCTTTTAAATGTATAGTCGGACTAGCACAGCAAATCAACACCGAGAAGGATGAGGAGTTGACTGTGGCAAGATGCAAGATTGAAGAACTGGAAGCTTTAGCTGCAAGCCGACAAAACCAGGTACGCTCAGTTATTTGTAATTTTTGTTTTTACACCTGACTTATTTAGCTATTTGGCAACTTTTTATTGAAAGCGGCCTGTTGTTTTTTGTTCATTACCACCAGATTTTTATGTTGAATATACGCTTAGCAGCAGCTGAGAGCATGACCCATGATGTTCTTCGAGATTTACTGGGAATCAAGCTGGATATGACAAAATATGCAGTGAGATCAATCTTTAATTGGATTCTGTAAACATCCTTTTTTGCATCTGGTTTTAGTTTACTCATATTTGTAGAATCATTTTTATTTTATTATGCGGCAGCAGAAGATGAATGGGGGATCTCATTCAGATGATTCAGTGAAAGAAAAGGTCTGTGTGCGCTTTTTTATACACTGCCCCTTCCCCATCCTCCCCTTCTTTCCCCACACACACACAAAACGTAAAAATGGAAATGTTATTCTTATGTTAAATATTTTACTTTGAGAAGGATAAAGAGTTGGTAGAGCTGAAGAGGAAAGTTGATGAATTTGTTGAAGAGAGAAAAAGGTGAACTCTTTAGCACACCTTGCCATCGTGATTGACTGATATCCTTTTATGCCTCTTTGAGCTAAGGCATACAAGTTTCTTTTTGCATATTTTAGCTTGCTTGAAGAAATAAATAGAAGACAAAAAGAATTAATTGCCGTGCAAATTAGGTTGGGGAAGCTCGAGGAGCACGAGGAATTTATATCTTCTGAAAATGAACTATTGAAGGTCTACTTCATCATCTTTTTCTTTTTTAATGATTTTAATCATTGAATCTTTTGCATTTATCATTCTCCTCAACATGCAATTCAATACTCTTTTTGTATGTTTTTGTAGGCTGATAATGCCAAATACAAGAACATTGTCATGGAACTTGAGGATGAATTAGATAAAATTGCTATCCAGCTGAATATGCAACAACCTACTCCATGCTAAAGGTGAGTTTATTGGAATTACAGAACATTGTTGCATAACATATTCTGATGTTGTTCTATTTATCTCCTCTTTTTGCATTAGCCAATCCCATATTTATTTTGGCAAGATATTTATTTAGTGATTGATTAATATTATATTTGACGACTTTTATAGAAATTTAAAATGAAGTTAAACGATGCCATGTAAATTTTACTTGTGTCTACATTTGCAGGCTAATGCATGAGACTTGTAAAGGAGCTGAAGCAGCAGCGCCATTTTTAGTCATGGAGAGGCTCTAACCTATAAATATATAATCTTGCTGCTGTACTAATTTCTCATTAGACTCTTAGCTGCCAAAGAGATTTCTAATTAATAATCTCTCAATGGCATGTGGCAATTCAGTTTTATGGCCAATTATGTGCAATATTTTGGTCTTTTGATTTTTTGGTTTCTTCGTTTTTATATAGGTGTTAGTTGGGAGGAAATTTTTTTTATCAAATTATGTAAAGAGAAGACTATTGAAGGAAATGTAAAGCTTTCATCATTTCATCTCATGATGATCTTCATGTTAATTAATTCTCTATGTTTCTGACAATTGTAATAAGCCTCGTTCATCTTGTGATGGATAATTTTTAATTATTTATTTTAATTTTTAAGCATTTTTTATGTCAAAAATTGATTCAAAATCTCTACCCGAAATCGACTCAAAATATCTGTGTTTGGGTTGACCCGAATAAATTTTGACTTGTGTTCAAGTTAAAAATTTTAACGTGTTTAATTTTTTAGGTTGGGTTTATGTTGACCTATCGGTCAACTCAAAATTGACCCACCAATCTAAAATAGATCCACCAATCTCAAAACTGACCCGAGATTTGTTGCTAATTCGATTTTAACTTGAATAATTGTTACTCCTTATATTAAACGGGTTCGGGTTGGTGGGTTGAAGACGAGTTGTGTTCGAGTTGAACTTTTTGGCCCGTTTAATATTGGGCTGGGTTTCGGCCGAGTCAATCTTTCGGTCAAATACGAACACAGCTCACGAACCCAATTTGATGCCTCTAATGCATCCTTCGTCGCTCTAAAAATACCATCTAGTGTACAAGTAAACAATAATTTATAAAATAGTTATAAGGGAGGCATAATCCAAAAAACAAAAAATGTAAAGAAAATAAATCAATAATGTGCCAAAAAAAATTAAAACCATAAATTAAAAAAAAAATTGCAAACTACAAACTCACTTTTTTAACACCTCAAAATGGGGGAATACACAAAAATAAAGAATGAACAACACACATAACTGGTCGGGTGTCTCTGATTATAGTCTTTGGTAGAAGTTGATATTCTCAAATTTAAAAGAATTGGCTATAAGTTATTTCAATGCAAATTTATAAGAATTGTTATTTCATTTATAGAATGAAATCAAGCTATGGCTATCATCCAAAAAATAAAGTATATTTTTTTCACATTATCACCATTAAGATGATTAATAAAATTAAATATTTCCATCATTTTTTTCAAAGATAAAATATGTAACTTTACATTACCATCATAAATAAATAAAATTATGGAAAGAAA
The DNA here is from genome assembly GCA_022702705.1 of Papilionanthe hookeriana x Papilionanthe teres. Taxonomy (NCBI): domain Eukaryota; kingdom Viridiplantae; phylum Streptophyta; class Magnoliopsida; order Asparagales; family Orchidaceae; genus Papilionanthe; species Papilionanthe hookeriana x Papilionanthe teres. The sequence continues at coordinate 51,087,766 of CM040423.1, read as the reverse complement.
TATCTCCATAGAAATTAAAAAGGATTAATTTTAATATGTTTATACTTCATCAATAATGAAGTAATTAATGAAAATTTGAATTATCATTAAGTTATAAAAATGAGATCAACTACTTTTCAAATTGAAATGGATAAAAGCTAAAAAAAGATTGACCCAAAATTGTGGTCTGCTCCTTCTCCTCTTTCATTAATGGTTGTAATGCAAGTATGGAAGGTTTATATGCTCTATTAAGTCTAGCAATCAATCTATCAATAATCAAATGATGAAGTCAATAGTCTTTGGACTCATGAGTTAGCTCCTAGCGTGTCAAATCTCACATGATACTCATCTAAAACTTCATTATTGGAATTTTTTTAATAAACAATGTCGTGTCTATAATTTTTTCATCAAATTTCTTTGAATTAAGGTTGCATTGAGCATCTCATATCATTCTTCAATCTATAAACATGATTAGGCTACATTGAGCTCCAAAAACTATAAGGCTACTTAACAAACACATCTTTTTCAATAAGTCCTTTTAGAAATATACTTATGAGATCCATTTACTATATTTTGAAGCCTCTGCAGAAGGCAAATGCAAGTAACACTCTTATTGATTTAAGTTATGCTATTGTGAAAAGATTTCAACAAAATTTATATATTTTTTTTTCTATTTGATTAAAGCCTTTTATAGTAACATGACTTAGGACTTTGAAGAAGGCTATTTAGTATGTTTTAGGATGTATGCTAAGAGTTTTGCTTCATTACTAACTTTTATTTAAATTTTTATTTTTAAATTTATTTTCCACATTCATATAAGCATTATTTGTCTTTTATCATGTCGATGAATCAATTTAAAATGTTCGGTTATTTGGGACATAGCCAATTATATTTGACCAAATCTTATTGATCCTCAAAAGATGGCTAATTGGTTAATATTTGAATGTCCCCAAGAAATTTATACGTTAGACAATTTGTAGAGTGGAATATGCACAAAATTTGTGCAACATGCAGATGAATAAATATAATGATAAATTCTCACAACAAGATTTGAAGTGTAACTTAGATAATTTTTAAAAATAAATGAAAAATTCTAAAATATTGAGTTACAACTCAAATATTGGATTATTCTGGAACACTTGTCACAGCTCACCTATTAGGCTTGAAGGATGTCGCAAAAATTTAAGAGGGTGAAATTTGAAAATTTACAAATAATTTAAAGCAACATAAACAAGAATTCAATGTTATTTGTGATTATTAATAAAATCATCAGATAATCTAAATTAAATAATATCTATTAATTGGCCGTTAAAAAAACCATCTAAAGAAAAAATCATTGTTTAATCATTGAATAAGTTAATTTTAGTCATCTTTTAAGGATGTATTTAAACTAAATTCTAGAAACTTTCCCTTTATTATGAAATATTGTTTAAATTTGTTTAGAAAAACAAATTAGATAAATTCCATTGAGTACAAATGACAAGGCATGTCACTAATATGGGAAATAAGAAAAAAAATAAAAAAAGTGAATATTATGTAGACAACACATCAAAAATAAAATTTTCTAATTGACAGTTCTTTTTTTCTTCTATTTATGATTCAGTTAATATTATTTATATAAATCAATGATTATTGTATTAAAATGTAAAAATATCTTCTTCGTTTTATGCTATATATATATATATATATATATATATATATATATATATATATATATATATATATATATATATATATATATGTATATATATATATTTGAATAAAAATATCTACTTCGTTTTATGCTATATATATATATATATATGTATATATATATACAGCGAGAAAATTAGGCACTAATCCCATAAAAATCAAATGATTTCTTAAAGGAATTATCACCTTGTGGATTCATCATTTTGAACCAATATTTCAAAAGGGGTTTGCCAATATTGCATCCATCATACACATAACTATTTATTATATTTACATATTTTTTATATTATACTAGAAGTTCTTACTTAGGATTATGACATAGCCAAACTTGGTTATGTATCAAAAATAATTAACTATTTATGTAAGGAGTGGATATTTCTCAACAATCAGGATAATGCTTTTAATTTTTCTTTTTTTAATTTACAAAATAAAATATATGGTGAACCCAACAATTACATCATGTCTCGATGACCACATGAAATATCATAAATATGTAAAGAAATGTGGATAAATATCAAATAATACACCCATAATAAATAATAATATGCTCATCTCTTAATCTTAAAAGAGTCGGACATTAAATAAAGACCAGAACAACATAACACATTGATCATAATACCAATCATCCTTTTTCTAATGCATGCAATGCGCTCCACAATAACAAAAAATTTAAGATAAATATTAATCAAGCATGCATTCATAACATCAAATCCTCATTAAAATTACAAAGAAATATATGACTATTTCATTGATCATTTTAACTTCATAGCTTTATATATATATATATATATATATATATATATATATATATATATATATATATATATATATATATATATATATATATTAAGGATATATAAATTAATCTTGTAATACAATGAAAAGGAAAATCCATGCTATATCCATTCAGTGGAAGGTGGAGTAATAGTGGAGGAAGAATCGAATCCAAGCTCCCATCTCTGTCAAACACACCTTCCAAAGGCTGCTCTTCTCGCACTTTCCCACCGCTCAATAACAACGAGAATCTCCCCCGGCACTCCTCCTCTCATTTCCTTTCATCTTTTTCCCTTCTCCTGCTGACTCTCTCTCTCTCTCTCTCTCTCTCTCTCTCTCTTACATGCACCATAACAGTGCTGCACAGAAGCGTGACATGTTATGACCATGAATTTAATGCTGCAATTAAGTTGTATTTTTATAAGTTCAAACCATATGTTTGCAAGCCATTATGTATATCAATATATAAGAAGAAGAAGAAGGCAGTAATTCATTGTTACCTTTCTTTCCTTCTCTAACCAAACAAATTCCATGTGAGTTTATCACACGCAAGGTAACCAATGTGAATATATATCAACTTGATTTAGCCTTATTCTTAAACTATATGAATCTTTAAACCTTCTTTTCTCTTGGTCATACATTCTTAATTCTATACAATGTTAAATCTATTCTGTCTAAATCATTCTTATACAATATTGTATGTGTTTATTCCATCTGTTTTTCCTTTTTTTTTTTTTTGCATGTTCATAGCAACCAATATGCTTCTATTATAAAAACAGTGGAACAAAATAAAAGACTCATTTGAAGTTATCAAACATATTAATTTCTTGACTACATTACAGCCCCTACTTTAACTATCCATTAACCACCTTCATATATTCTCCTTACAGCATACAAACCACTTGAAATTTTAAAAAAAAAAGGAAGTAAGAAGAAGAATATCAAACTACAAAGCACCCAACAACTAACCATGATTTACTTCAACACTAATGCAAACCAAAGCCAAAGGAAAGACCCACAAAATCTTCATTAACTGAAAATTTAAAAACTTGAACACTAACGATGATCAATGATTCAGTTTAACTTGTACTCGACATATCAGACCATGATGAGAAGGATGGATTCCAATACCCAAACTCACCTCCCATGGCAACCTCAACACCATCCACTGCTGCATTAGAACTTCCCCCTCCACCACCAATACTTGTACCCATTGTTGCAGGAGCTGATGACCAACCATTGCTCATAGCAATGCTCAACTGATCATTGCAGTAAGCCTGCTGTTTCAGTCTTTGGTAAACCTCCTGAATTCCGGCGGCCGCCGCATCGCCGAACGACGGACTGTTCTCCTGAAGATGTACATATGGCAGCTGCCCTTCGTTTTTCCACAGAGAACCCATCCCAACTGTGCTTGATAAATGACTCCATGGGTCCATATTCGACCCATTCAGTCCCACAATTCCAGCTTCCTCTTTGATTCTAACGGAATTAAGGCCACTTAGAGGAGGATTTGGTTCAAAGCTTCGGATGCCGGCCACTCCGCCGGCACGGAGAAGAGCAAGAAGGTGGGAAGTGTTGGGGGGCGGCGGTGGAGGTGTCGTCCCACTCCATAGGAGAGGACTTGGTGAGAAGAGCTCGGGTTCGAAACCGAACCCAGCTCGAGCAATGGCATCAAACGAAGAAATTGGTTTGTTGGTCTTAGTCCCACCATTGGACTTACCACCGCCCGTGACGATTGGCGCCGGCTTTGCCTTGCGGCACCCGCCGCCAATTGGGACGTTGCGAAGGGCTCCGCCTTTGGTCCAATAACGGCGGCAAGTCTTGCAGAAGTGGCGTGGTTGGGTGAGGTTATAGTTGTTATAGTAGCAAAACTTGGTGTTCGACGAGTCGCACCTCGGGCACCTCAGTTTTTGCTGAGGCGGCTCGGAGGCGGTCGATGGTGATGGCGAGGATGAAGGTTGTATGGTGGAAGAAGAGGAAGAAGGGGATAATGTGGTGGACATGGAAGTAGAATAGAGGAAGGGAGAGGGAGCTTCATTTGGTAGAAGACGACCTTCAGCTGGGAATGACAGCTTCCTCTCTTCCACAACAGCAGATAAGAGTTCTTGAATCATTCTTTGTGATATTGTAAGAGGAAAGGAGGAAGAAGGGTGGAGAGGAATCAAAGCTCGAAATTGCAGGTGAAAGCTTTGCTTCAGTGTTATGCTTGGAGTGTAGTGAGGGAAAGCAGTGGAAGGGGGCTGGGTTTTATATAGAGGAAATTAATGTTGGATGAAGAGGGAGAGAAAGAGGGAGAGCTATGTCTATGTATTGTTCAAAACATCTAAGGCGCTTTGTCTTATCAGCAAAAGAGGATTTCATGTGTGAAAAGTTGTTTTGGGAGTTTTTCCTCTCTGCTTTCCACATGGCCTAGCTAATCCTTTCATTTGCTTCTATATCTGTTCTCTCTCTCATTCATCTAATTATTAAAAGATTGCAAATTTTTTTGCTTTTATTAATAGAAATTATAAAGATTCAAACTTTTTTGTGTTTTGTTAACTAAATGCAGTTCTTTTATATGTTTACAATCATATGGGCTGATTGGTTGTTGATTAGAGCGTTTGGTGATTATGGTTTATGTAATCTGCTGCAATGTATCTTTACATAGTTTTTTTTATATGGGAGATGGATGCTTTTACTCATGCTGATTATGACATAAAATAAAAAATTTATTTTTATGCAAGAAACCTTACAAATTGTCCATTATTTTATACAATATAGTAATGGACAATGATTCCATAAAATAATCTCAAAACATTCCCTAAAGAAAAAAAAGAAAAGAAATGAGATTAGCATTCCCCAATGAGAGGGAATATTTTTTGAATGAATATATCAGTGATCACATCATAATATAAAAATGATAAAAGAGGGAGACAAGGAGAGAGAAATATCACAGTCATTCTCTCTACACTTCTCTCCTCTATCCACTGCTTACATTCAAAGGCAATGATTACAGCTCCAAGAAGCCGGATGCTGATCACATGGGACTACGTGTAAAGCACATCTCCATTAACATCATTATTAAATAGCTAATGATGATTATATTACAGTATAATAATTAGTAGATTATTAGGAGAAAATAAGGGGACCTCGACTGTTGAGCTTGGAATGAGGTACAAAGACCAGGAATGCATGCTTTTTCCAGCAGCCCTTATTATGTGTGATACAGTACAGTATATTCAAAGATTTAGGTGGTCATTAAGGCCTGATTAGGGTCTATAATTAAGTGTTAAGTGATCTCAGCAGGAATTGATGCATCTGCACTTTAGTTTGCCACTGGACCCCAAATATTTCGTTGGAATTACGAGAGATTTTATGATCCAGATGCTGTCAGAAATTACATGTTGAACTAGATTTTGTAATAGAGATTTTACGATTTGTTTTTTGTATTTCTTTTTCTTACAGTTTATTGTCATGGTTTTGTAATGGCAAGAAGAGATCAAGGGCTATAGATTAGTGATAACAGCATATAGACTGAATAATATTCATGATTTATCACAAAAAAACGTGTAAGTATATACCTTCACAATTCATATATGCTCAAGTGGTCAATGACTATAGAATAAGAATATTCATTTGATGGTCATAATCTTTTCATTGAAGTAGAACAAATTCTATGGATGAAATGTTTGGGATATAAGTTCAAAGATTTAATTGATCAATTTATCACTACACAATCCTAAAGGTTATATTGATATGATGAGTTTGATTGTATGATATCTACATTAATGTTACTCGCTTTAGGGAATCCATCAATGTATTTATCGATGTCCATAGTATTATGGATGTGTTCGTTCAACAAAGATTTGAATGAATAATATTTATAGATTCCACACTTTTTAATTGATCATAGGGAAAAAAAATGCCCATGAGTGAGGCATATTTTGCCCAAAATGAATGTCAATAATAATATGCCAAGTCATATTATTATTTTGTTCTTTATAATAACAATATATTTTTCATTATTGAGAATATGTATAACTCTATCGATATACAATAAAATTTATTACAATTTCGTAATTCTAAGATTAATATTTTTAATAACATTACCTCTTTTAAGAATTTAATATCAAATAACATTGTACAAACACTAAAATGCCTTTCAAGAATGCTATAAGAAATTGAATAAGTAAATTATTTTATTAATGATATGATTGTTGTTAGAAGGGAACTTAAACCTTTTCCTATGAAATGCACTTGGTAATTTATTTTGTACTATTTTATTATTTTTTTTTTAAGAAAAAGAGAAGAATGTAACAGGAAATTAAGACTATTATAATTTAAATATAGATTAATATTATTAATGTTGTATTATGGATAAATAGAACTAATTAAGAGAGAAAATTCACCCCCCTAGCAAAAGTTAAACAAAAAAAATAAATGCATTATTCTTTTCATTCAATTAGGTGGCCCCGTTTCATATTTAAGTAAAACTGTAAGGCTTCTTTAATTGTCCAGGACCAACTAAGTAAGATAAACCACAATTTAATGTTATGTAATTTTATTTTATTAATAGAGCATATGTTAAACCCAAAAGTGAGATTTCCAACTTGAACTTAATATGTTATTAATAGATGAACATCATCAACTTAAATAGCTGAGTAAATATGAGAGTCATTAACACACACGTGCGCGAACTTAACTCCATTCAACCAATATATATTGAACAAGAATAAAAATATATCTATAGTCGACAATATAAATACATTCATTACTTAGGAATCAAATATGTCATTAGTCTGTATGGTACCAATGTTAACTCATAAAATATATTGACATAAGCAAATTAAGCTTGAGTGAAGAAAAATTAAGTGTGAGTGAAGAAGAATTTTTTTATTGGCCATGAATATATGACTACACTTACCATAACATCATATTAGCATGTGTCACCTCTTTCTGCCCTCTTTATAAATAATGCATACACTTAATTAAATAATGCATATGGATATGCTTGCTCCTCAATTGTTTCATATCAAAATTCAAAATATACTATGATAACATGAAGGGGGTGAGTGGATTTAGTAGAGTGGGTAAGATGAGTCCGAGATTCATTGAATCTTTTGAGGTTATTGGTAGAATTCTTAATTATATTTATTGATTATTATGACCTAATCATGTGTCAGATGTGCGTGATACGTTTCATGTATTCGTTTTAAGAAAATGGATTCTGATATTAGGCATAGAGTTTTTTAGGATGAGATTGAGATGTAACCTAACTTAACTTATAGAGAGGAACCATAACATATTTTAGACTTTGATGCGAGACAATTGCGGAGTAAGCAGATCCCTAAATATAGTTCAATTTCAATAGAAGCATAGATCAGAAAGGAAAACCACTTGGTAAAAACATGTTGATATGAGACAGTTTTATACATATTTGTTTGATAGTTAGTTATTTTGAATGTATAAGATAGCATTTTTCTAAGCTAGAATGTAATGATTATTATTGTATGATGACATTTTTCCAAACTCAGGGTGTGACAGTACCTTCTGATTCTGATATTTTAAATTTCTTACACGAGGTATTGGTATAGTTGTAGATACAGTCATTTTGAGATTTTATTTATTATGACCATCGAGTCTGAGCTCTTGTAATTCTTTCTGCATTTTTGTAAAAGACTAAACGAGCTTGACGACTGCAGAATCCATATGGACTCAATGCTTTGATCGACGTCGACAGTCGGATGTTCGGTTCCTTCCACCATATTCCAGTTGAAAATGACTCTAATGGAACGGATATAGAATTAAAGTTGAGAAAGACATCAAAAACAAAAAAACATAATGTAATTAAATATCAAAAATTGTAAAATAATCTCCACCCCACCAACAACCTAGAGGCCTCCATACATATATGTCCTTATTAGAACAGACCATACTAGTAGAATCATACGGAATATCCTAACCACTATAAAATATATAACCATAAGTGCAAATAAAACTGCGATACTCATACAAGTAAAATATGTGTAAAAAGATATATGAAAAATAATCAACTACAGTATAATTTATATGTCACATCATGATCACTTTTAAATGTGTGAATCAAAAAAATATCAAAGATAATAATAATAATAGTAATAATATTTAGGTCGGCACTAAACTCAATCTTTTTAAACCAATAAAATTTCTTTTACTTAATTTGAAAACAATTATAACTCTTTAATGTACCTTAATACATACATTAGCTAAATTATGAAAGAAATAAGCTTTTAAAAAGTCTTTGGGAATAGAGGGCGTCCAACTCAGAAAGGGAGTCCATTTAAATTTCTAAGCATCAACAAAACTATTAGTTCCATCACAAAACAACAACGTAATTAAATAAGAATTGTGAGGTATTTGTGTAAAAAGCCCCTACATATATCTAATATCCTGAAATGGAAGGGACAATGGGATGTAGGTAGGAAGGATCAGGGCATGAAAAGACAGGATGAGGAGGCACATCATGATAAGACTTGGCATTCATCATGTGCATCATCATCATCATCCCATCCATATTGTAATTGTAATGGAAGATGGATGGATGGGTGGAATGATGGATGGGTATAGGCTATAGGAGTGCACGGCTTTCGAAGCATTTCAGCTCCTCTTATTCCACGCCGCTGGTGGTCTCCTGAGCGAGAGGCATCTGCTGTCACCTCCCTCTTCTCGTGCTTCGCAACTCTTGATTGCGGGCAAATTTATGGCTTTCTCAGTCCACTGTTTCTGTTTCTGACTGACGCCCAACTGCGAAGCCGGATTCTTCCCTTCCCCTGTCCTCTCCCTCTCCACTGTCTTTGCTGTTCCTTTTATTTTCTTTTATTTTCTTTTCGGGAATTGTGAGCGGTTTAGGCAATTAATTGGAGTTGTTAGGGGTTATTTGCATTTTATTTTGTCAATCTTAATATAAACAGTTTGGTGTTCTCATATCATACCCAATATCTTTTATTTTACCCACACTTAACACAACAAGTTTTAATAATATCACCCTAAACTTCTTCCCCTCTCCAAATCTACCATTATGTGATCCACCGTTCACTTTGCAGCCTCGACAAGCAACCATCATTTGTCTTTGAGCTATGTGATAATTCCAACTGCAATGCAACTTGAATCATACTATTAGCCACTCCGTCTTCCGGAACACCAATGTTAACGCCACTTCGAGCTTCCTCAACGACTTGATCGATCTCGGATGATACTTCGTAGTCGGACATCTAACTAGCACGATTCCTATCAACAAAACCACTGAATCAATGAACAACTTGTTACTCGATGCATTAATAAAATAAGTCTCTGTCAGTTGAGAAATCCAACCCAACGACAAATATCAGCATCACATTCGCTCTTCTTCTCGCTTCTCATCGCCACATAATGTACTTCGCCTCCGTTCGTGATGTGGCTTCTATGTTCGTTCAAGATGTGGCTTCTCTGTAAAAACAATCAAATCACTAGTGCCTTAGGATCTTTGATCTCATATTTAAGATTGCTATGCAATAGTCTTAGAGTCAGTGAAGTTAGCGGCAGTATTGTAGAGTAATAGATTTGGAGAGACGAGAAGTATAGGGTGCTATTTTTGTATTATTAAAGTTCGGGGTCTTAAGTAAATACAGAAAACCGGACAATTCTTATTAATGCATGCTAGAAAATTCACGGCGGTAGAGTAATGGATTATCATCTTAGCGTTGTACGAAAATGCAGCACACAATCATGTGAAAAGAGAACGACCAGTAATTAAACCAGAAGTTTTTACATGAGGAAAATACCATAAATGGATAAAAACCACGGGGTCTGGCTCAGTTGTAAAAATCCACTATAAGTTGATGATTACAGAAACCTCTTATCCCACTTACATCATCTGATTGGTGGTGGCCGACCATCATAGACACTTGTCTATCGCCAACGACCACTAACTATTTGATATCACATCAAAGCATAGCTAAAACTAGTTTACTATATATACTATGCATATGGATTGTAATAAATACAAATATTAAAGTTTATACATAAAAATTATGTAGTGTGTGTGTAGATGCCCCTTATGAAATATAAAAAGTTGTGCAAACTAAAATTATGAAATTTTATATTGTTTAAATGTCATGTTTTTATAATATATTAAATTTAATATTTCATATAATCAAAATGACTTTTAAAATGTTCACTAACAGCCTCTAACCATAGTTAAAGCGATAGTCACTCCACAGTCCATTTTTACTGAATACTTATTTTACTGCTGCAGCTCTTATCATATATAAGACTTAAGACATTTCGAAGTAAGATGGAACAGCATTAACTGCGTTGATCCATACGATCTCATCAACAGTTTGGAGTTATTAAGGTTGTATTTTTTTTAAATAAAAAAGTAATATCATATTCTTTTCATATTCAGCTCCAAATTATTCATCATTTAAATACTAAAAAATTAGAGAAATTTATCCAAATATACGATAATTATGACCAACAAATTATTTTACTTGAAAAAAATATTATTTCATGTAGTCAAAATTACATAAAAAAGGTCTTAATTTTAATATTTATATAGAGAAATCTTAAAATTCAGTGGAGGTGGACAATTGCCCACTCTGAACATAACCTGATTTCCCCTCTATCAAAGGGGCAATTATTGCATACGAACAACATACGCAGCGCTGCGTACGTACTCCTCCCAAATAACCAGCGAATAACCTCTGCAGTTCTGTATTTCGGGAGGTTATTCAGAAGTTATCGCGACATTAATTTCAAAAATCTCCTAATAACCCCCTAATAAAGCCTCAATAACCTCAGCGATTTCACTTTTATATTTTTATATTTGTTATTCGGGATTTTGTGAGGATTTTGGGGCATTAACTCAAATAATACTGAAATAAATTCCTGATAACCTTCCAATAACCTCCGCGGTTCCATTTTAATGTTATGCTACGAGTTATTGGGAGGTTATTTAGGTTTACGTACGCAGCGTTGCGTACGTTGTTCATATGCAATAATTTCCCCTATCAAAGTCTACAAGTTTTTTTGTTTAATCAAAATTACAAGATTATCTAAACTTTAATAATAATAATAATAATAATAATAAATTAAATTTGATTATTTATATAAATAAATCTCAAAATTAAGTGGAATCAATTGCCCGCCCTAAACATCATAGGCCTTTTGTTTAATCAATAATAAATTATTAGGTGCTTAATCCTACTTTATAGCTATGATTATGAAGTTAGTAAAATATAATGTCCTTATGCTTTCTCCTCTAGGTGTTATTTATTCTAGTGTTTCATAAGTTGGGTCTCATTATTCAAGCAGCTTTGTCTGTGATCTTATTAAATTACTTAGACAACTTTTGAGGAAAGATTTTCCACTCATTGCATCATATGGTCTCGTTAAGTGCTGCCTTAGATCTCATTTAGAGCACTAAAATTAAAAAAAATATATACTAAAAAATAATTTCACAGTAGAGATAAAATTAGCTTAGCGTTTACGTTCTTGCGATGCAGCGTTCGAAGACGTTACGAAAACGTTCGATCTAAGCGGAGGAACGGAAGCTCAACGCGTTGTCAAACAAAATTGAAAATATTTAAAGAGAATATTATTGTTATAAAAATTATAGTGAAAGAATTAAAAAATATTATTTAATTGATGGCATGGAATTATTATTTAAAGGGTGGGAAAGCAGTCGCTGGCGCAATGTCCAAGGATGCTAACTTCTCATGGGAGAATAAAGGGGGGCTGCCTCATAGCTACACCTCTACTCTAGTGTTTTGTCTTTTTGTTTTACTCTTTAGAATCAAAATAATATATAATAAGGATTTCTTGGGAGAAAAAAATGAAAATCTATTTTGTCTCTTAACTTTAAAAAAAAAAATGACTATAGGAAATAGCATTTACACTTTAAAATAAAATAAGAGAAGTTCAATAGTGCAATTATCCGTGATGTAGGGTCTGTTTGGAGCAGCTTATTTGGTGCCGTGGCGTTTTGAAAACGCATCTGATCTGTTTGGGTAAACTGCGTTTTAATAGCTTATGCGTTTACAAAACGCAGAAAACAGCTTTTTCACACCGCACCTATCAAGATGTGGTGGCAGCTTTCTGGCTGCGGTCTTTATTTTCTAAAAAAAAAAAAAAAATTTGTAATTGCCACCGCACCTAGCTTATCAGCAGATTATTCAATAAGCTACAGCTGCCCCAAACGGACCCGTAGTACAGATGCAAGAATATTTTGAGTTAAAGTTTGCTAAGTATATTAACAAATTCTAGAAGGATAATAAAATAAATAAATAAAAAAAAAGGGAGATTGTTTTCTCAAATCAAATCAATGAACAATCGACGATCAGAAGGCGAATTGAGAAGTGTAATTGGAAAGAGAGACGAGTAGCATCTGATAAAAAGTAAAGATTGAGCTATTCTCTCTTGATTATATCAAGATTATTTGGGTTGAAAGTGATGCATGGATTATTGATCAAGATCTAAATAAGACTGGACCCTCACATTTGATTTTGTTAATTAAATAATTGTTGAAGTCGTATTTTCTCTTTGTGAATGTAGACATTTTGATGTTGAGCCATATAAATAGTGGTGGAATCAAAACTTAAGGAGATGTGTGACAAAATGAAAAGAACTAGTGAGTATTTAATTATTAGAAATTTCTCACCTTAGATTCTTATAACTATTATAAAATTTGTTGTTAATTAAAATATAATTACTATTAAATTATAAGTGTAGATAGGAAAAAATTAAATTTAGTTATTAATATTGGTTTACTATAAATTTGTATGCAACTTTTAAACAAATTTTGTACTTCATATAAATATTGTATGGAACATTAATGAGGTACTTAGGTCATTGTAATTTGTTAAAAATAAAATCAATAATGTCATTGTTCTAATAGAATTATGCAATAATAATTATAAAATAAATAATTAATTTATTCATAAATATGATTTTTTTTTTTGGAAGCGTGAGCGCTCAAACACTATATCTTGATATTATTTATTTTATTTTCAACAAATATGCTACAAATTCAAATATACAAATATCAAAAGTTAACAAGATATATCATTAAAATCTTAATAAAATGAGACAATTAATACATAACACCTTAATCTTTTTAATGAAAGAAGAACACCATGTCACTAAAGGACCGTTTGGGGCAGCTTATAAGTGCTGGAGCGTTTTTGAAAAAGCCGTGATACTGTTTAGTTCGCACGTTTTGTCCGCTTATCCAAAAACACGGTTGGATTTTTACACTAAAGACAGGTCGTGAGTCGAACCCTGCAATCAACTCGCGAGCCGCGTTTCAGGATAAACTGCTTATCTTGAAGGATCTCTTTGGGGTTGTTTTTTCACTACGTGGCTTTCGAGACCACCACCACAACCACATTTAACGATTACCTTTTAGAAATTTTTGTGATGAGAAACTTCTTTATATAATCAGAATTGATGAGATATGATAGTTGTAAGAAAATTTTTATCAAAAAACCCCACAATAATTTCTAAGAATGTTGTATTCCCATGACAACTTTGAAATCGCAATTCTAAGAAATTGTAGCCGCCTCAAATGAACCCTAAATCTTAAACAGATGGATTTGTTGGTCTAAAAAATATCAATGGGAGCCACATGCCTCGAGTTATATATAAAATTGCAACACACTGACTGCATTCAATATATATGTTTGAATTGGCGAATAATAATAAATTCATTCTTATTACATTATTTGAATACTAAAAAAAATCATTATTTATACATTTATTAAATTTTAGATTGTTTATATTTTAAGATGATAACTTGAATTTTATGTTTATATAAATAATTGAGTCAAGTATGTGAAGTATTGGAATTGGCCTTATCATATTAAAAGTTATTCCCACCTAAAGTTCGAGCCGAGAGTTTACATATGAGTTCATAATTCACTTGTTCAATTTTTTAATTAATCATAATTGATTTATTTATTTTAATTTTAGCGAGCATCTTAACCAGCTAATAAATAAGATAAAATTTTGAATGAATGGTTAAATTTTCTTAGAAAATTATAAACAAATAATTTTACAAATTAAAATAATAAATCAAATAAATTTTTAATTAGTAACTAACAGATTCACACAAATTAAATGAAATAATCCATAAGCTTCAAGTACGATTTTTTTGCTATCAAATAATATAAATAAATAGTAACAAACTAATTTATTGAAATAAAAAAATAAGATCATCTAAATTAGTGTATATAATCATATTAAATTTTAAAATATTAGTATTAAAATATAATTAAATAATATATAGTTAATAAAATTTTATTTGACTAATATATCATACAAGACAAGTTATCAACGAGTTTACTATCGAGCATTTAACAAGTTAATTGTTGAACAACAAAAGAGTCTGTAAACATAAGAAAACAAGTTGTACCGTGATTAATTTTGGTTTATTTAACCTCGAGTTTTTAAAATTTTTTCAAACATTTATATTACAAATTTGAACAAATTTAATTGAATGTTAACCTAGTTAAACTTGAGTTGTTCATTAATTGAATGTATTGGTTCATTTACACCTCTAATTTTATGCCTATATCAATCATTTTTCTAAATATTTTATATAATTGAAAATTATGAAAAGATCCTTTCATGTAGGTTTTTATGAAACATGAGTTATATGGTAAAAATTAGATAAATTTTAAATTAAAAGAAAATAAAAAACTACTCGCTATAAGTGTTACAAGAATTATATATATATAAATATATATATATATATATATATATATATATATAAAGTTTGAATTACATTTTGAATATAATATGGTAATAGTCATCTTCACTCAAATTTTATAGAATGGTGATAGTCTATCAAACATTATTACTCATCTACCATCACTTGATTATGATTTGCAGACCATATTTGTCTAACAACCATTGCTTGACCATAATCTGTCAATCACTATCATCGATCTACAGTCTTATAACTACTATTGCCCAATTATAATCTCCTGACAACTGTCATCTTACTATAGTCTCATTGCCTGACTACTATCCCTGAAACATGGTAGTCCAACTACAGTCTTCTGACTACCATTGCTTGACTATATAGTGTCTCCACTACAAACATTTGATTCTAGCATTTAGCTATTATTGCCCAACTACATCCCCTGTCACCTTCACTTGGCTATAATCTATTGATTGTCGTCACCTAACTACAGTCTTATCAACTATTATCGTCCAACATTTAACATTTTAATACTATCTCCCATTGATTAGGTGGCAAACAATGTTAATACACACCATCATTTACAAAAATGATACATGATCTCGAAGTAATGTTGACGTATGTTGATATCATCACTCTTAATCACTAGCAATATTGACAAACATTTTCATTCATAAAGCTAGCACACCTCGTTGACAATAACGTCTTTGGTCTGGGATTATGTTAGAATTCTATCGTTTGTCTCTTTAATTACAAGGAAGAGTGTCAGTTATAACATATGAAATGTATTGTCAAAACTATTTCAACTGGGCCAAATCTTAAGTTTTTCATTTAAAACATTTACAACACGTATAAAACACTTTTTCATCTACGTGTGTTATATTTTTGTAGAAATCTAAGACATTAAGAAATAATTCTACTATCATAAATATATTAATATGTAATAATTATCATAGTTAATTTCTATTATCATAAAAAAATCTATATTTCACTTAATTAGGGGGTTGAATCCTTTTAAGATGCGGGGTCTGATATTGTCCGTGAGTTCATATAACCCGAGAAAGATACCATTTTACGAGCAAGGTGTGGAAGAAGATGATGGATGTATTGGTAGAGCTCGAGTTTTTATTCCCTTTCATGAATCTTTCGCGGAGGAAGAAATAGTTTTTGGGGTAAATGCTTTTTTTTTTCTCATCTAAAATTATAAAATTGATTCCCGTATAGCACTATGCTTGTCCATGATATTTTAATGAAAAGATTGTGACGTGGGTCTCTAGTTGCAACATAAATATGGATGGACGTATGTACTCTAATGTAATAATGATCTTCTTTGGTAGTTGGTTTGGTCTAAGCTAGCTTAACCGCTTCGACAAGTGGGTTCAGTTCGACCACTTCAACAGGTGGGCCTAGTTCTAAAGTTCCCCATGTAAAAGCCCTACTTAGGTTCATGGCCATAATTGTGTATGCATAGCGCAATGTGTTTGCAAGCAATTATATATTCCTCGTCTTTCATGATAGTCACTTCTTGGGCCCTCATAACTATTAAAATGTATATTGCTTTTGATTTGGACTTCGTGTATCTTATATTTGGGACATTTGCATACATTGCGCCCAATTCTTATGTATTTACATATTTAACACCTAAGTTTTGCTTATTAATTCATTCTTCACAAACTTTCATATCACATAAAAAAACTTTTAAGTGATCTACATTTTCCTTCATAGATAAGGTTATATATATATATATATATATATATATATATATATATATATATATATATATAGGCGTTAGATATGTAAATACATAAAAATTAAGTGGTATGCATGTAAATCTTCTTCTTATATTTTTTTCCCCCTCCCTCGTAATCAATATTTCTGCAATCTTACACAGCAAGGCTATGAGTAGGACGAAAAAGGCCGTAAAATGCTAATTGTTGGATCACCAGTAATCAATGTTGGGCTGCATTTGCTTAAAAAAGAGCCCAAAAGGCCTTCTTAAAACTTTGTCACGAATTCAAGTAGAAGCCCATTCTAATGGGCTTTTGAATAACTAGGTAACAGTTTAACGGGGATTAAACTAAAACCTCTGAATTATTTTCATTTTACAAAGAACAACCATTCTGGTGGCTAAACATATTGCTACTTTTTTATCAATCAGGTGTTTATTTGTTGTAATTTTCACACTATGTGTGCATTCAAATTTTATCCTGCATGAAAATCATCATGTCATAAAAATTCAGAATGTTACTACGATAGTATAAGTTGAATTTACAAGTCACATATAATTCCACTTGGATCTCTTTATTTAAAACAAATTAATTTGATTAGAGATTTTGATACATTGAAAAATAAAATAAAATTAATTGAATATCTAAATGCAAGATGTGCCATAAATTGCCAATTAAAACTCAATTTGAAAGTTCATAAATATATTGAACATATACAAATTGAATGAAGATAGAAAAATTATTTACATCATATTGAACCAATACAAATTTTAGCTTTTTTTAGTTTTTTATCCCGAAGAATGATTTTCTTTAATTCATGTCTATGGTTCTTCAGTTTAATTTCAACAACATCCAAGCCCTTTTATCTTCGATATAATTTTGTCGTGATTTATTTATTATTACTCCACACTGCCAGTGATATTTTGCAACTCAATAGTGTTGAAATTCTTCTATTGATTAAGTATATGTTGTAATATGAATACTCTGCCATAATACTTTTGTTAACCCGTTATGGAATCTCATCCTTCTAGTTGGCTCATTTGAAATTAACTTTAGCATTTAAGTCACATCATTATGTTATTTCTTTTCTAGAATGCTCCTCTTCATTTTATTGCCTTTTTTCAGAAATACTACTTGAAATCATTATATATGATACTCTAATATCTAACATAAAGCGCTTCAGTTATAAAAAATTTCAGTATTGACAATAATTTCTTTCCTTTTAAAAGTGCCAATACATAATATTAAATTTTAAGAAAGTATACGTATATATTTCCATTTGAATCATCTAGAAATGTAACATAATAGTTAGAAACACCTATAGAAGTTACAAATAACCCAACACAGTTATATGCACCAAATCTAGCTTTGTGGACTCGAGCCTTTTTTTTCTTTTTTGTTAGAACTTACTTTTTTTTTTTTTTCAAAGATATAGCATTTATACAATTTGTGCTCACATCTTCCCCCTTTTAAATGAAACACATTCATTTATTTATTTATTTTTCATTCATATGCCTATGCTTATACTTCCACAAATAAAAAATTATGGTTGAATTAGTGATTAATTTATATCTTTTCAACTCTTAAATCATGTAAATCATTATAGTTTGGTTTCTTCAAGCAACTATCTTCTTAATGACCTATTAAAAGTGACCTCACGTTCAGCACTATTTTGTCCATGTAAAATCAAATTGTGTTAACTTGAGAATGTCTCAGTTTGTGAATCTTCCAAAATAGATAATTAATTATTTTCAACATAATGATGTTAGCACCAACAACATCAAAAGATTCGACATCAACACATAGCATAGTTCTCTTAAGTTCGCCTGAAAAATATGAAGATGCGCCTAAATTCAACACCAAACTGTCAATATGAAAATCAAATAAAGCATTATGACCTCTTTGGTAATCATTTTCTCCACAATTATTTTTATTATACATCTTTGTTTAGCGCTGTGCATTTTTTATTGAAGCAACTAACATTACTACCATTCCACCACTCTACCTCCTCTTAGACTTCCTTCTATCAATCTTTGATTTTCCTATGTTTAAATAGTCTTTGTTGGAATAATTTCTTGAATTATATTTGATTAAATAATTTTGTTTATTGATCCATAGTTGGTTGCACACTCACTCCCGCATAGCTCTATTTATATAGTACTATCGCATAGGCTAGCAACATCTATATAAATAAATCTCCGGCCATTCCTCAATTAGCTACATCACTGGTCCTACATCATCAATATATGTTACTTATAAAGTCACTAATGGTGACTCCTTATGAACTTCAAATCACTCAATGATAAGTATGCTAAACATATCTTAAAGTGCTAATTTAAGCATAACTTGATACCTTGTAAATGAATCTAAAAGATTTCATGTAATTTCCCATCATAAAAATTAATAGCAAGAACCTTGGAGTGGATGAAACTTCAATTATTAGCTTTAAGTAATGCTGTTGGTTTATATTATCTAAAATCATTAAAGGAACGTCCACTTTGATGACCTAATGCACAACTATCCAGACTCTTCACCATTGGACGAGGTTGTAATCTCCACCTTAAAAGAGTAAGGTTGGTTCAAGATGGATTAGATCTTCACTATCTCAAGTAAGCTTCATGTTTGATTCGATTCAAATTACATCATAATAAATTATGATCATTAAGAATAGGTTTAACAAATGATCTCAAGCAACAGTTGAAATACTAGGTGGAATTATTATAAAACAGGATTGAACTCCAACCATATTGGAATCATATTTAGTCAGATCAAACCCAATAAAGTCTTCCCCCAAAGACTTTTGCCTGTATAAAAGCTTGTTCAGCCCTCTTTTACATTTACTATTTATGTGTATAATGTCAACTAAGACAGTTAAGGCTTTCTCTATCATCATGACTTCTTGCACAACAAAGATGTCCCATTTTCTATTTTTTTCTTAGACCTAATTCAACGCCAGAAGAAGAAGAAAATTTCATAGACCACACCATTTACCACTGCACGCATTTTTCCAAACTATGTTACATATTTTAAACGAACTCAAGAAAGAAACAAATTTTTGTTATGTTTTCACAGTAAATAAGAAATGTTTCAATGCCTATCCCCAAAAATAAAAAAAAAAATCAATCTCAACAAAGTAAATCAACTTCCTATTCCATTCTGTCACCTTATAGTGACATCTAAATTCAAATAATACAAGAATGCAATTAGCCTAATGATGAAGCCCGGAGGCCTTGCCACAAAGCAAAGCATTTGAAGGGATATCATACTCATTGGAATAACTCTTCTCTTCTGTCCAGACTCTAATGTAGAGCTGTTGCCCCAAGTACTGCCTTCCCCACATCGCAGACCTCAGATTCCACATCCCCTGGTTATCTAGGGATGCTAAGATTGCCGTCCATCCATTCGGATACACCTTAATAAATACATTTTATGCAGCATTAATCAATAAAGCCGGATAATAATGTACTTATCATGATTAGAAATAGGTACTGTTTGTGGAGAATAATGGATGTTTGACATCTAATTTTACCTGAACTGTATGTCTAGAGACAGCATCGACGAGATTGTAGCTGTTGCGACTCTGTTCCGCCCACTGTCCATTTCCATATCTGAATAAATGCAATGATAAGTTTCAAATTAATGACTATTACAAATAAAGACATTAAGGTATCCTTTGTTAAGTTCAGATTTTTGTTCAAAATTATCAACTTGTATATAGTAGAATGCCAGCTTCAACTTTCTTAGAAGGCTTAAGATATCTCCCACAATATAAACCTTTAATTATATGAAAATGAATTGTCTAAGGGAAGGTCTAACTTACCCAACAACCCAGAAGGAATAGCCATCTAGATGCCAAGACTGCATGGTATTCTCAGTGTTTTGGAAAATGATCTCAATGAATTCATGCAGATTAGTCCTCAGAACTGGTGTTCCAAGAACAGCAGGGCCATTTGTCACCTCAGTTGGGATGCTATCCCAAGTGAAGACACCAGGAATGTTAAAGTTGTCTGCAAGCTTCAATGGAGTATCAGGGATGACGAAGGAGACACCATTGACAGCATAGCGAAGCTTGCCATTGATCACAGTTGCGGAACTTGCGAAGTTCAGTGAACGGGATCTCGTTATGCTGCCATACTTGTAAGATCCCTGAGGATTAGGCCTTGCAGCATTTGCAGTCAGATTCCATCTGCAAATCGATTCAGCAGAGAGTGCAAGAAATTCATGTCAAACAATTTTGATGCTTAACAATAAAATTATATTTTTGCAAAAATGCTTGGATCCACAAATATAAGTTATTAAACTGAAGTAATTTTCCACTTAGTAGATAAACAAAATATGCATAAATGATTTTTACTAGTAACTACGTAAGTTAACAAAGTTCATTTGTGGGTGTCAACTAGCTCAGTTGGTAAATATTGTAAAGAGAAATTTAAATTTACACATCTCACAGTCAGCCTTCAACATTTACATACACAGCACTTCGAAGCTTTAAACCCATGCATAAAATGTGTAGTTAACTTTTTAAGAAGTGATAATAGAGCTACTTTTGATGTGATATTAAAGATTTGAGTGATATCTGTGTAAATAATAAAAGTCAAGTAAGAGATGTGTAAATAAATAAAATTTGTGTGCTATGCATGCAAATGCACCAATTATAGATTGAGCAAATTTTCAAAATAGTCCCCTTAACTGATTAAATTGGGCAATTTCAGTCTTAGAATCTATAAAAAATACTAAATTAATCCCCAAATTCTGTTAATAAGGGCTGAAACGGTCCGTAAATCTTATTAAAAGAATCTCTACACTAATTTGAACCATTTATAGACTCTGAAACTAAAATGTTTATAAATAGTCAGGACCATTTTGACACCATTGTCACTTTAAAAGTTATTTCATGGTTTTTAGATCAAATTTATGCTCCAACACTTCGCCAACTTGGAAACCAAACTTGAGAGCATAGAAAAGAGAGTTCACCTGAAGGTTCTAGCTTGGAGCAAGGACCAGTTATAATCATTAGCGGGAGGAGCAGGGATTGCTCCAGCAACTGGAGACCTGGAGTTGCTGTAGTGCAAGACAGCGGTGGCAGTGAGGACTGTACTGGTGAAACGGGAGGAGGCCACAATATAGTAGTCTTTGGGTGTCTGATCAAGTGTCACAAGAACAGCTATGGACTGCCCAACATGGACATCAAGCGAGTCATACGTGTTCTGAATCGTATGGGATCCTTCAACTTCAACCACCTTCATCATGTGGCCCTGAATTCTGAAGTTGAATGAAAGAGAGAGACCCACGTTGGAGATCCTCAATAGGTATGTCTTCCCTGGAGAATAAGAACAATGCAATTCTGAGTATGCGGTTAAAGATTATTGGAGATACATTATAATATGATTTGCAGTTTAATCTCGAGGTTACTGAAACAAGAAGGCTGTTTGGTGCCTATCAAATTGAATTAGACCAAAGTAGTTTGGGTGGCTTAAAGTTGAGATGGAATAAATCCTGCCTAAATCCTGTGATTTTTTGCTCTGCTAGTCGCAAGATTAAGGAATTTGAGGAGGCCGGATTAAGAATTTAATAAATCTTCCAACTTGTATCCAAAATGTTTACAGAATTCAATTCGGAATAAATATTTAAATAACTAAAAATAATTTTCAAGCTATAACTCTGCCAAAATTTACTGATATCGAATTTACAATATTTACTAAACGTAAATTTACTAAATTCAACTTCATACAAAACAGCAGCTAAATTATTGTGGGATTGGCGTAACGTTATAATTTGCATAGATTGTACCGCAATATATAAGCCTGATATTCTCTATGAATCATATAAAATAACACAAAATATGTAAGTATAGCTGCCCCAAATCAAAAGGAGATTACAGACACAGACTGCTTGACATGTATAATGAAGTACCTTGATCTCCAGTGAAGGAATATGATTGTGGGACGCCATTGATGAGAAGTCCATCAGGGAAAGAAAGAGGATTCCCTGAGTCCAAACTTTGCCTCAACGACTAATCAAACCAAAAGAAAACCAAATATCAGTCAATTGTTCGATCAATCTCTGAAAGATGCGGTCCCAAAGCCAAATGGGAATAATACCTTGTGGCCAGCCTTGTACCAATCGCCGACAAGCAGCGACATCTCGCCAAAGGGAAGGTCGTAGGGCACCGAGATGACGGACCGCTGCCTCACATAGAGAGGACCGAAGCCACCAGAGGCGCGGTGCATTGCAGTAGAGGGGAAGTAGGTGAAGGTGCCAATCTGATCCTTGCTCTGAAACTTGTAGGTGTAGTTACCCTTTGGAGGGATAGGACAATTAGTCCCCAAAACCCCATCCTGCCATGAGTTCTTCCTCTGCTTGATCCCGTTCCTTCATTGCGTCAAAATCCACTTTCAGTCAGTCAATTGTTCAAACCAGCTTCTAACAAAGCTTCAACAATTTCGACCACGCCTACTAGGTTTGGAAATCACGAGATCTGAAGAGAATGAAAGCTCACCAGGTCAAGAGGAAGGGCTCGTCGAGCTGATTGATGACATTGATGATGATGTTGTCGTTGGTGATGCAATCGAGAGAAGGGCCGGGGAACTGGCCATTGATGAGGATGACCTTTCAAACAAACAATAGCAACGAATCAGCAAGTTTTCCTACTTCCTACAGTTTTGGACCTTGATTGATTTGTTATGAAGAATGTGAGAGTGAAAACCTGCTGTGGAGCTCCGAGAGGGGATGCGGTGCCGTAGGTGACGGTCCAGGTGAAGTAGCGGTAGGGATCGTCAGCGAAGACCGCCGGACAGAGAAGAGCAACAGCGGTGCAGAGGAGGCGGAGGTACAGCGACGTGATTCTTCCCATTGTTGTTCAGAAGAGATGGAGGGGAGAAGAAAGTGTGGGGTAAGTGATGGAGAGGAAGAAGGGTTTAAGTAGGAGGGAATGTACTTCTGTGACTGCCAGCTCATGTAGTAATCATCTCTGCTCCACGCGGTTACGCGCTTCCCGCTCAAACCGGATAAAATTGAGCACAATTAAATTTAAGAAAATTTATATACGATACCACCACATTCTTTATATTTACATAAATAATACTTAAATTTTGATATTTATATTTATAACACTTTTAGTGTACAAACTTATGCAAGAAATAATATATATATTTTTTGAAATGGTTAATAATAATGATATTTTTAAGTGATATTAAGGATTTGAGTGTAAAGTAAGTAAATATAAAATTTAAAATATTAGATATGCGAATACGTGAGAATTGTGGGGTGTATAGGTAAATGCCTCATTTTAAAATAAATAGAGTTTAAAATGTTTTGATTTTCTTATTTACTACTTCTGTTAAAGTTAATTCTATGGAGTGTACCCCAATCAAAAAAGCAAGCGGGGTTATAAATTTGAATAATTAATCAGTTCATTATTCAATATCGACGACTGTAAATAATAATCATATCGATTGAACGCAAGTTACGGAACTGGATATAAAATTTCATATATTTTAAACCTTTATTATTTTTATAAGATATTTTAATATAAAGATTATATATCCTCGAATTCAAAATTGAGTGAGTGATGAACAATGATGATTAATCTCATTTATAAATTATTTCTTCTATTTATAGAGGAGATGGTACAATAGTGATATTATATTTTTACACATTTTATGAAAAGAGTTTGAACTAGGATATTTATGGTATTTTACATGTATTAGCTTATTGTCTAGCAACTTTCTTGTTGAGTCGGCTAAGCTTAATTAACTTCGGGTAGATAAGGTCAGCTCAGTTGCTTGAGCTTGGTCGGTGTGATACGGTCGACCGATCCAGCCTGAGTGACTATCATCGATCACTGATGGGGAGCATTTGGAGTATCCATAGAATGGTTGGAGATACTTTGTGAATCTTGGTTTTCCTTTGGATTGAATCTGTTGTGGGATAGACTATCGCATCGAGTCAACTTTCTTATAGTGGTTGGCTCCAATGCTCTCTTATATCATTTTCGGTTGGATCTCCCATGCTTTGATCATTTAGTTGTTTTCTTATGTGCTTCGTGGGTCAGTCAGTTTTGGCCCGGCCGCCTTAGGGTCTGTTTGGGGCAGCTGCAGATTATCTAGCTTCTGCTGATAAGCAGATTATTATCCTGATAATCTGCTGATGATCGGCCGATCTGGATAAGTTATCTGATTGTTTGGTTTGCGCTTATGAAAAACAACTGATTCTGGAAAATTGACCATTCTTCCCCTGTTCTGAATAAGTTGTTTAGCTGTTTTGTTAGTGTGTTTTGTAAACAACTTATTTTTAAATTTTTTTTAATTAAATAAATAATCTGTGCAGCAGAATTTGCTATTTTTCTCAACAAAATTAAAGAAAAATTTGTATGATATTTTTACAATAATATTATATGTAGTTATACATTTACATAAATACTTTACAAAATAATTTTTAACAAAAAATTATTTCCAAATACAAATCTTGTTTTAAAATATAAATTATATTTTTTTAGTATGAAAATCTTAATTTCAAATTTATGAGAACTTGTTCCATAATTTTAATTTTGCTTAATGTATAATGTTAACTCAAATAAAGGAAAATTTGCAGGAGCTGCTATATAACATGAAGCGATTAACTTCTTCCAATGGCAGAGTAATGATTGTGTAATTTTCACAAATTTAACAGCAGTTTTGCAATGTCTACAAACCAATTCAGATGAGGGATCCTTACATAGCTTCAAATTAACGCTCTCAAAAATAAAACCATAATCCACAATCACAAGCAATCACGCAAAATACAAACCATCCAGGGAATCAGTAAGGAATAAGATCATTCTCACCTCTAGCATCCAAGAAGAATTCCAAGCCTTGTATTTCATCATAAAAAAGAAGTCACATACATGAAACTTTTTATAATTAAGCATCAAATATTTTTTAGCACTTTTTCACCCGTTTATAATAAGATGAAAAACAATGAAATAACATAATAAACGACAGTGAAAATAATATGAACAATAACATCATATGTATCATCATGACCGAGCAATCTCGTCGAGCAACGCAGTCATCTCCGTTGCACATTCGCCTTCACGAACATTGTTTAGATGTGAATCTTTCTGCGGTATGGGTCGTCCAATATGGAATTCATATGCTTCTGGTAGAATGTGGTAATGGTCATCTTCTGCATAAGTGAAGTCCACATCTGATTTAGAGTGGTGCCGTCGAATGTAGTTGTGCAATGTCATAGTAGCCACAAGTATCTTCACTTGCTTAGCAAATGAGTAATTGGGCATATCGCGTAATATTTCTCAATTCTTCTTCCATACTCCGAATGATCTTTCTATCACACCACGTAATGAAGAGTGTCGTTTGTTGAACATTTCTTTTTCCCCCGTGTACTCCCGCTTGCTCTTTGAAAGCCGAGAATGTGGTAATCATGCAATAAATAGACGGTGACAAATCATGTAATAAATCATGCATCTTATAATATATTTTCTCACCATGAAACTCATCAAAAAAGGATTTTCTGACCAAAACATTCCAATACCTTCCTCCAATATCTTCCAAAGTCTCTCTCTCACCAATGCAATATGCCAAAAAATGCAGAATAATTTTTTTAGAGGTGGGAGGAGAGGTATTTTTTTTACCAGCTTGAACAGAGAGACCGAATGCTAGGGCTCGGCTTCGCTTTCCTCCAACTTCCTTCGCTAGGGCTCGGGAGGTAGCAGGGGGAGTTCAGGAGGTAGCAGCGGTTTCTCTTTCGGGTTCCTCTTCCGTCGCAAGGGATCGATAGGGCGCAAAAGATCTCGTGAGGTAGCGGCGGGAGTTCAGGTGGTGGCAGCGGCTCACTTTCCTTGTTCTCCCTGCGCTACGGCTCGATAGAAAAGAAGCGGAATGTTTAAAAAGAAAAAAAGCATTGATTAAAAAAGATATTCAGTTATTACATTATCGTTGTTTAAATATCAGGACATTTTCATACAACCACATAGTTTTTATATATTTATATATTTAACACCTAAACATTTATTTTTACATGCATAACAGTCAATTTTTAATATCACATAAAAAATATCACAATTATTATCTTTTTAAAAATGAAATATACTTTATCCTAAGTGTGAAAATAAAATTTCAGGTGTTAGATATATAAATACATAATACTTTTGTGGTATGAATGCATTTAAGTTTGCTCCTAAAATTTTTTTAATCTCTTCGATTCACATTGGCTAACAAAGTACCAAGGAAAGCTGTTAATATAAAACTGCTCAGACTTAAATTTAATTAGCAATTAAAATATTATTACGCCTGATGACGTGCAACAGAATGCTTGAAACTCACTATAAATTAAATCAACTTAATATGATTTAAATACGATGACCGCCGGCCTCCGTCGACCATCGATATTTCCGTCGACCTCCTCCGATTGTCGTCGACCACCGACAACCGTCATCAACCATTGTGTACCGTCAGTGACACTCACCATTCGCCATCAGCTACTGCCAACCGCCATTGATAACACAAACTACTGTGGAACACTACTGTCGTCGTTAACCACCGCCAACCATCGTCGCTTCACTCTAACCACCGTCGATCATCATCAACCAGACGCCGTTTGTCAACGTTATAATTTGAAAAATCTAGTAACAATTTCCAATCTAAGGGATAAAGAGTTTTTGTAATCATTAACCTATGATACATTTTTTACGATTGGTGCAGACTCCATAGTTTTTTCCATTTACGGGTTTTTCCATGTAAAAACTTCTAGTCATATTACTGATTATTTTCTTTCACATGAATATATGTTGAATTCTCGTGCAATACTAGGACGATAATCTATTGCTTTACTGTCTGCTAGTGTGGGGACTATCCACGGTGTAGGGCTCTCGGTGGAGCAGATCCGTGATGAGGGCGTCACGTGATTGGATGGAAGAGAATGACAGAAACATTTAGTCCCACATAGGCTAGTTGTATGACCAAAAAACAGTATATAAGTCTTGGGCTGCCAACCTCTCTTAAGAGCTCTTTTGAGAGCGTGACAAGTGATATTAAAGCGGGGTACTGCCTGTCGAGTGTGGGGACTCTCCACGGTGTAGGGCCCTCGGTAGAGCTGATCCGTGATGAGGGCGTCACGTGAATGGGTGGAAGAGAATGTCAGGACATTTACTCCCACATCGGTTAGGTGTAAAGCCGAAAAGCAGCATATAAGTCATGGGCTGTCAACCCACCTTTCTAAAGAGATTTTTTGGGAGCGTGACAAAACATCACTAATACTACAAACCATGGTGCATTTTTAAAATGAAAAAAAAAAAGCTATGTAACATAATAATATTAAGAAAATTAAAATCATCACGTAGGCGGCCCTTTTCCCATCTGTTCTAACGTGGAAGTAATTAGTTTCTCATTAATGCTTTGACCTCCCATAATTCTCCCACTCTTTTCGTCACGCGGGTTGCCAGTTGCCACCGTTTATTTTATTTTTATATTATTAATAATCAAATCCAAATTTAAAAAAGAAATTGATAGAGGAAACTATACAAATTAAAAGATTAAATTATAAAATGGTTGTTGGTTGGGTGCCCTATTCATTTAATGGAATCAAGAGCGCCATCACCGCCGCCTGTATATCACGTACACGGTCCAGGACTTTTAAGTTCCCTTTTTATATATGTGTATATATAGATAAGCCAGGTGTCTGAATCTTCTTCACGTCAGTTATTTACTATTTGGAGATGGTATTCAAATTGCTTGGCTCAAGGGGTCCAACCTCAAATCTAACGAGATTGTTAGCCTAACTGTTAGTTGGCAGTTCCGTCCGTCAAACAATCTATAAAAGAATTCATGTCATAACTTCTTCGACAAATTTTATGTTAGCTGTCGACTGCCTAACACTACGCTCCACTTTTTACATCCGGGCATGGGACAATCAACTAATCTATAAAAAAATAAAAAACAAAAATAAAAAAAATATGTTTATGTATATAGTTATACAAATCAAATTAATTTTTGTATATAAACATATTGAAGAAAATCATGTTCATAAAATATTGAAGAAAATCCCCCCACCCCACACTGAGAATTACCAAATTTCAAATTTAAGGCTAAGGCTGTCAAACGACTCGTTGTTCGCGAACAACTCGTGTTCGGATCGTTCGTTGAGTTCTATTCGTTTTGACTTGAAATACTACTCATCAATTATATATATATATATATATATATATATATATATATATATATATATATATATTTTGATAAGTACTAATTTTAAAAAATTTAATTGACTACAAGGCTACAAAGATTTATAATCAATTAAAAATACTAATTAAGAAAATAGAATAAAAATTAATCAATTAGATACAAATGATGTTTTAATATAAAAAATAATTTTTTAATCTTGCCCCGACCCTTAACATTTTATGACTCCGTGATTATGGTTGTCAAAATGACCCTTTGATTGTGAACAGCTCGTGTTCGGCTCGCTATGCAAACGAGCTGAACATGATCACACTTTTTGAGCTCGAAATATAAATAAACCAAACACCAGCTGAACCTGAGCTTACTCATGTTTAGCTCATGTACACCTCTATTTAAGACTAAACGAAGGAAAAGTAGGATTTAACAATATGTAGGATTTGCCAGTACATTTCTTGTCGTTTGGCAAGATTTAACATAAATCTCCGATAAATACTGCTTAAAACCGGCTATTAAACAGTCCCTTAACGTGGCATATAATGTGATTTTATCATAATGGTCTAAAGTTATTACCTTTGTAACTGACAAAATTTCACATAGTGCATTTCACTAATATAAGAAATATGAGCCACTAATATATCAAAAGTTGTACTAATCAAAGCTTAGAAAAATCAAATGGATATATTCATTATAAATCTAAAAATAATGTAGGGTTGTAATGGAGCAGAGTGACGTGAGCCATTAATATATCAATAGTAGTCTAATCATATAGCTCGTAGTTAATCACATATGTTGCAATTGAAAACTAAAATAATGTCAGTTGGCCATAAAGACCATAGATTGAAACTCTGATAACAATTAGATGTAATTAGTAGATGCAGTTACACCAGTTGGTCACATAGGCCATAATTGAAAATTGTAACAATATTTTGCCACAAGTTGTAGTTGGTTATATACGTCGTAGTTGAGAGTTGCAGTAGCATCAGCTGATCATAGAGATTGTAGTTGACAGTTATAACAATAATAATCGACTACAAAGACTATAATTAGTGGTTGCACTAGCGTTAGTTGATCACAGAGGTTATAATGGGAAGTTGCAACAGTAACTAGTCACATATGTCATAGTTTGTAGTTACAAAAATATCAGTTGACCGTTGAAGTCGTAGTTGCAAGCTGCAATAGCAATTGACCATATAGATTGTAATTGGTCACATAAGTATAAGTTGGTAGTTGCAATAGGATTAGTTGGTTGCATAGAGTATAGTTGAAAGCTACAGTAGCAATTAATCACATAAGTAGTAGTTGTAGTTGTAGTTGTCGTTGGCTATATATGTTGTAGTGGAAAGTTGCAGCAGTAATTAGCCACATGGAGCGTCACATATATAGGTCATAGTTGGTACCATGAACCATAGTTGTTAGCTAGAGTAGCATTTGGCTATATAGTTCGTAGTTAGTCACATAAGTCGTAGTAAGTAACTGCAGTAGCAATTATCTATATATGTTGTAGTTAGTCTCATAGACTAATGTTGGTAGCTACATTTGTATTTAAATACATAGGTCGTAGTTAATCACGTAGGTTATAATCAATAGTTGCCATAACAATTGGCTACATAATCATAATTATTGCATAGATTGGTGGTTGCAACCATTTTCCCGGCCTTATTACTTTGCACCAATGATATCACTTGTTTACAAAACCTAACACCCGTTTAATTTATTTACAAAACATAATATCCATTTAATATAATTACATCAAATTATTGAAATTTTGATAAAAATGAAAAAGAATTGTTGAGATCTTACCTCTAATTTTGATTTTTTTAGTGAGAATTTGAAAATTGGATGAAAGATGTTGCTTGAGTTATAACTGCCAAGTTTCGGGTGGTCTGTATGTAATTTACCCATTAAAATAATAATCAAAATAAAACTATAATCTAAATAGCTGAACTTTACAAAATATTAATGAAAAAGAATCCGACCTGCCGGATTCGAACCAGCGACCTAAGGATTTATCTGCAATCACTACAGTCCTCCGCTCTACCAACTGAGCTAAGGTCGGTTTATGTCTGAGAAAATTAGAGGCTATTACTAAATAATAACCAGTTATCGTTGTTTCACACTATTTCTATGGTATTTTCAAAAAGGTAATAAAAATGAACTTTTTAATGGCAGTTTTTTTTGCGAACATATTAATATTTAATCAAATTTTTATGCATTTTGTAAATTAAAATTATGTAATTTATGTCTTTTGAACATAATAAAACTTCAAAATTGGGATAATTACATAAAATTGTGATGCACAAAATCTAGCACTCAGGTAATATAATCGATGCATATACACAATCATTAAGAATTTGATAAAAATGAATAGTCAATTACATGCATAGAACCTAAAACATTGTTTTTTACAAATCTAGCACCCCCTTCCACCCATTTCTCAAATTCTCACTCAAATATAAAAATTCATGATAAAACCCCAACTCATAATTTTCATTTTTATCAACTTCTCAAAGGTTTCATCATGGAATGCTTAAATACATTAGTTCAGTAGTTCAAAAATATCACTTGGGTGTTCGATTTTGTAAATAGTAATGTTTCGGGTGCTATGTTTATGATTATCCCAAACATTTATAACATTTGTGCGGGTGGCTATATCCCTAAAGATTACAGAAAGGTATACTGGGGTCAACTTTATTGTTGGTGCGACGTTGTTGCCGTCATGCTATGGAAAACAAGCACAATCAAAGGTTCCAAGGTGCAGATATTGAAGTTTTGTTTCGAATAAGAGTTGAAATGGAGATTTATATGTGTTGGAAGAGCGAAGCCTATTAATAAGATAGATTGATGTTTGTACAACATTCATCCAAATTTTTTGTCATAGGTGTGTAATGTTAAGTAAGGTTCTGGATGTTTCTATAATATGTCAATTTTTTCTCTCCGCTACTTTATTTTATTCAAATGTGTGAGAGAAAATAAGTTGATTTGAATATTATGTGTTTGTAAATAAGTTTGGAGTTGAGTTAACATGTATCTTCCTCCCCCGACTGATCTTAAATATTTGTTAATTTTTTATACTTTGTAAAAAGTTGCTTATAAAGATTTATAAAGCAAAAGAAACTTCAATGCATATATTGTAGTGCCAGATGAGAAGGATAATTTATGACTTTGTTTTTGTAACATTTTTGACGTATTGATATTGTGGTGGCTACTTTGAATTGAGCATTGAGGATGGAGAGGTGTTTGAAAACTTTGGTATGTGGGTGTCCATATCTGTCATGCCAGCCGTGTTGTTGGTGATAGCAGTGAGAGCAGTAAGTGGGTTTTGGCTCATGTTAGCCTGATTAGTAATAATCATTTTCTGAGTTTCTATATCATGCATGTTAAAATTATTAGCATCGAACATAATAGAATAGTGGTTATCATTAGTAAATTTATGAATACAAATTAAATTATGATAGCGATGAGGAGCTCTGAGAAGTGGAGAGAGAATGAGCTTACGATTCATAGTAGGTAAGAGACCATTCTCTATGTGGGAAAATTTTGAGGTCTCGCCATTACCTAATGTTACTTGTTTAGTCAATTGCTATAAATTTTTTATGTAAGGAGTCAGATGGGATGTTCCCCTCTTGTCTAGAATCCATTCTTGATTCTTGGGAGTCATGTTTGTGACTATAACAACAACTTGAGAATTAGAGTTGGCTCAGTTGAGTTCTTACAGCTACTTTGAATCCTTGATAGCTTGGTGGCAAAACATTCAAAGTATATAAAATGATATCTTCATCATCAATTTTTTTATCATGCAACAATAATATCATCAACCATGTTCCTGATGGTGGTAGATATTGAGTCATTGTGTGTGCCCATTTAGATGCTGTGAAGTTCATTCTTAAGTTTAATAACGTTGGATCCATTGTCTGATTGGAATCTTCTTTCGAGAGTGTTCCAAATAGTTGTTGTGTTCTTTAGATGAAGAATATAGGATAATAAGGATGGTGAGATGGTTAAAATATGGTTGCAGCAAGAGTTTCATGTACCAAGTTTCACAAATTATAATTTGGACTTTCAGTTTGTTCGCTTGCTTTTGTCTTCGTGAATTTTTGGGGGCGGTGGAATTGTTTGGTCTTTAAAAGAATTAGATCCATCACATGAAAGGATTTTCAGGGTTTGCATCTTCCATATTGGATAATTTGCGTATGTGACAGATGAATTTATCAAATTCTTGATATGTGTAATCAGAAAATTTAAAGTTGAAAGAATGTTTGATTCATTCATTTTATTGAGAGAGTCAAGCGATTGAGGAATTATTTGCCTGGAGATTGAGGAGGAAGAATCCATAGTCTGTTGTTGTTGAGCTCGAGGCTGTAATAGCATATAAAAAACCTCAAAGAAAGGAACAATAATACAAGAATAGAGAAAATGGACTAAGCTTTTTATCAAACCTGAAATCAAATATGTATTTCCTTACATTTAAATTATAACTTCACACCTTATGTTGACATAACATAGCTGTAAATTGCATCTCAGGATAATAATGTAAATACACAGCTTTAACACAGCTTAAATGCAACAAATCAAAGCCAAAACATGCCCAAGCAGCCCAGAAAAGTTTGGGCGACTGAGAGCGTCTTTTACTGCATGACTGTGGGCTTCCCTTGGGCATATGGAGGCCCATATAATTATTTGTAAACTGCGTAGGTCTTTAGCATTTAAATGTTTATATTTATTTTCATAACAATTCAATATCTTAATTATATATGTGCATGAAATTATACACTTTATTTTCAAAAAATAATACCGTTCATATTTTTATATAATTTAAAGTTTGAAATTTTTTACATATAAAAATGGATGTGTTAGGAATATATATATATATATATATATATATATATATATATATATATATATATATATATATATATATATATATGTGAGCATCCTAATATTTAGATTATAAGCTTGGCAATAATTTATGATACGACAATGTCCAATGGATCTATAATTAATATAATTTGGTTTAGCAAGACAAATTAATTAGTACAAATAATTTGATTTGAGTTCAATTTGGCTCTAATCAAGTTCTTTTAAGATAAATTAGATGACAATTACACATTGAGAATGTAAATATTAGGGTTGGCAATAACAAGGCATAAGGTGTTAGTTCACTTCATTTTAAGTACACTCGATTATAAATGATAATAGATCAAGTTTATATTAGTAAAAAATGGGCATTTAAATATATGAAATACTTTGCATTTGTCTTATTTTAATTAAACACTTAAAAAATTAAATACATGTATTTCTGATCTTCTACATCGTTATTGCACTAAAAGAAATAGCCCTTAATGCATTAGAATATCAAAAAATTATCGAATGATAGAGGGAGATCATTTCAAATCATCTGACGAAGTGGTTCATAGTTTTAAAATAATAATAATAATACTCTCTCAAAAGTTTTGTAAGCACATATACTGTGTCTTTACACATTAAAGCGAGGACTTCTAATAGAGAAAATGTCCTTACTGAAAAATTAGAAAACTCTATCATTCACTTCCTTAAGTCAAATATCTAGCAATTTTGATATATGTTATCAACCAATACGAACGCTGGTCATTGACCATCGCAAATTCCCATCATCGACCAATATCAATTCATTTCATCACCATTTCTATATGTAAATAGATTTTCAAGCTAATTATAATATTACTATTGTTGCTTGACCTCATGTGGACTTTAAAAAAATGCAATCTCAAAGTTAATCTCGGCCATATACATGAAAGGCTTCTAACTCATTTGCTCAAACTCTTCAACCACTATTATAGAGCTCTTAGAGGAGAAGGATCTTGTGAAAGTCCAAAGAAATTTTTTTAGAAAAGTACTTATATAAGGTCATAAGCTCATTTTATTAAAGAAATTTTTATCCAACATTTTCACACCATTCTAGCGAGGGACCATCTTGAGCCCAATAATGCTCCTTTCACTTCACTATACCTATGAGGAACACATGGATCGCAAGAAGACACTATGATCTCTTAGCATTAATGATAATGATCAAGCATTGCTTTTACTATGCTATTTTGTTTAGTGTATCCACTTGTTCAACCTAATGGAGTTGCACAAAAATATCTATTTTATCATGTATCCAACCCAATATCCACACCGATATCCGCCTTTAATCATCAAAATTAAAGTAGAAATACTATTAGAATGCATCTTAAAAGATAGAGCAACATCTTCATAAGAGAATGTTTTTTTTTATATATATATAAATATTTTCTCACTCAGAGAAAGTGATGTTCCTTCAAATTTTCCCACTTTTCGACTTTAAAAGGTGGACTTTTGAGTTCTTAGCAAAGTGACTTATAATATTTATGATATCTCAACCGACTATCACCCAATGCCAACAAATTAAGCTCTCCTCTTTATAATAATCCCACCTTCTAAGAACCTTATATAGCTTGGATATAAAATTATTCTTCCCACTTTCATACCTCTATCTTTAAGGGCTATTTCTCAAGTTGAGCTCAACTCTATTAGGCTCCATGTCATGTGTCTTATAAAGGATTTAACATACTCTTTTTTACCTGTGGTGTATGTAAGTCTCATGATTAAACTACTATCCTATATGTTCTCGTGCATATTTATTTCTCTTTTTTGTCATTTTTTGCTCATCCTCCTTATTAAGCAATATTTGGAAATAGTGCACTTTTCATCTCTCATTTTATAAACCTTTAACATTGGCGGTCTCTTCTATGTTTCCTTGTCTTAGAAGCTTAGTGAGTACTTAACATGTATTGTTGAGAGGATATCCATCTCGATTGAGTAATCAACTTAGTATGAGACGTTGAGATTTGCATCCTAGTTGATGAAGTTATACAACCCATCTACCAAGTAGACTTTGAAGAAGTAAAGGAGTTATTGGGTGAACTGTATACCATCACACTTATAAAAAATTCACTACAAACCCTTTATAACAGATTAAAGTTTAGAGTGAGATATCTAAAGATGAATTAGATGGTCAACAAGATGTCGTTGACTTTCTCATAAAAAAGAGGATCTAGTCTCATCTTAAAGTCTTGATCAAATAGGCAAACTGCAGTGGTGTAATAGTTTAGGATCGAATAAGCACCAAATTTGATCTCTTGTCATTGCCTAGAAGCATGCCATAAAGGCGTCTAAGCTACTTAGCTTTCCTGTTTGGCATTGTTGGCTATAATGCAGGGAAATTTTCACCACCAAAGTATGTAGTGAATGATAACACTATTACTTTTTTAAACTCCTTCATTGGCAACCTAATCAATCTTAAGGCTATCAACAATAGTAGTAACTGTATAAAATAATGGTGGGATAGAAGATGAGTTTCACATCAAAACAGGAGATCTCATAGAAAGTTCGAGATCTCAAAAATATTAGATAGGGAAGAAAGTTCTTAGTTTAGCAACCTTATATAAAAGAAGGCTGTTATTAAAATAAAAAGTGCTAAAACCTTCAAAATAAATTGTCACGCTCAATACCATTTCCTTTATTTGACATGCCTCAAAGTAGCTCATAGATCATCCAATCCAAGCAAAGTGTTAAGCTTCAAATGAAATTAAATAAATTAGTTATATTAATTTAATTTTGAGTCTCTATTTCTCCAAAGCAAATTTTCAACTACATGTTTCCACATTTTATTTGGCTAACTAATGATGACTTAGATAATAACTTGAGATAATTCTCCGTCCTTTTCTCTCATGCACAATCTTGAGATGATCTTAGGATGAGTGAATTCAAATGATAATAATTTAGTTATACACATACCTGGTCTGTCTCTGTTATATTACATGTAGGCAATCACATTAGTTTCTTATAAATAGTATAAATTGCAAAAAATTCATAGGTGTAAAAAAATATGATTGCATTAATATTAAAAATTCAAGATAAAATTTAAAACTCATGATTATTCACAATAATTGTGCTTTTTCATATGTACGATTCTACTCGATTGTCATGTAGATACTCTTAATAACTACTCCCTTAATCATTCCAGTTGAAGTAGAAATGCACCTTATAAGGATAAGAGAAGGCTCAATTGGTGCAAGGTTTTCCATAAATGACACAATATTATCAAAACACCAAATTGTGATGATATTTATAGTATTGGAGATGAGCATTGATATTGCATGTTCACTGGAGCACTTCGCTTCATGCACTTCAGTCATGCCAATATGGATAGTTCTTGCTTAATGTACTCTAATCACAATTAACTAGTAACTCTTCATATGTTCATTCAAATAGAACTTGAACTCAACTTTCTTTAAGCTAAGGCAATGCTCAGTAGCCATTTTTGATAGATCAAAAACTCTAAATTATATATTGATCATTATGCCAAATATCATGCCATCTTCACTATCGGCTTCTAGAACTCTATCTTAAGATGACTATATAAAACCCAAAAACTATAATTTTTTTTAACAGCTAGCTTGTCCTTGAGCTCAATCATCCATGCTTCAACCACCTCAAAAGTTGTTTATAAAATTTTTAACAACAAACTTTTTGCACTTTCTATGACTTTCTATATTTGTCATTACTACATCATTGAAACCATTTAATTCCATGAACTCTATAGCTCATCTAGCAAAAATCTCCCTAAACTTCATAACATCCTCCACCAAACTATGAACAAGGTTTACATTAAAGCCACCACTTGGAAGAGTTGAGAGAGACATGCCCATTTCATTCATAGAGATGTAGTTCCCTCTTTTTTGCGCCATAACATTAGTGCCCTTAATTGCATGAGACTATATCTAAACATTGCTAAAACTTACTCTAAAAGGGTTATTCTTCATTTTTAAAGTGAGAATTTTCACTCCTTGAAATTAGTTTCTCGTGACTGGAGCATAGCTTTCGGTAGCTAAAGAACAGTTGTATGTTAACAAAATTTATCATTGATCAACTCTTATCTTTCATTTTATTCACCTAGCTCACAAGAAATGTAGCAGTAGATACATCTTTAACGATAATACTTAGTTATCAAAACACGCACCTCTAAATAATAATAGCTCTCTAATCAACTACAATTCATCCACTAATTTCACATGCCTCAATTGCATCACCAAGCAATATTCTAACAACCATATCAATCATTGTGCCAATTTTTCTAACCTCTTTTTTATGCCATATATTTTGAATTATTATTATTATTATTAGCGGCCTTAAGAACCTTATTTAAATGTGAATTTCATTTTTTTTTAAGTTTTGCATACATACCACTTAATTTTAATATATTTACATTTCTAGCACCTCAACTCAAATTTTTTACTGGGTGCCAGCAAAAAATGATCAGAAAATAGCGGTGTTCCGAACATTTTTATGCATAATAAGGTGGCACCCAAGTAATAAATTGGAGTTTAGGTGCTAGAAACGTAAATACATTGGAATTAAGTTGTATGTATGTAAAAAAGAAGAAAAATGACACCAAAACTTTTTTACAAGAAGAAAAGAAAACCTATAAGATGCGACTCAATCAAAATGATTCATTATGTCTTTCTTTTAATCGGAGAAGTAGAGATTAACAAAATGGGGAACATCGACTCGACCACTTCTAAATGTTGCTAAGATTCATACGGAAAGATTGAAGAGTGATGACGGTCGATAGATAAATGACGATCTAGTGAAGATGTTTGGTAACATCGATCTAATAATGTCAGTGTGAACAATGATAATTGGCCTACAAAAATATGACAATCTCATGGCGATAATTACATAAAGAACAACCAAAACGTTGATATTTATATTAAAGCATTAAAATTTAAGGGAAATTTACATACTGATCCCCAAATTCTTATATATTAATATATCAACCATCTAAATTTTAATGTTTACATATAGACCATCTAACCTATGTCAATAACATAGAAATCTGTGAACTACACGTAAAAATTGAAAATTTAAGTGTTTGATATGTAAATACGTAGGAAGTGAGTGGTCTGTATGTAAATATTAATGATGCGACTAATACCAAAATTCAGGCCAAACAAGCAAGCAGTATGCATGAATTTAAGATATTTGACCCCAATTCAGGCAACTTATTATGCCCACATTTTAAATATGATGCCGTCTGGGCCCAATTGAATCGTTTCTAATAAAATTATCATTATAATATATGTAAGAAAAAATATATATATTTTTTAATTCGTTAGTCTAAGAGCACCATTTGAATAAATTTGCAAGAATAAAATATTTTAAATTTATTTCTTAGATAGATTGGTCCAATTGAAATTAAAGTAAGAACATGTATTTTCAATATATATATATTAAGAAAAGAATAGGCAGAGACTCTTATACGAGCCCCAACAACTCTCATGTGTCTAACTATTTGATGACCGCCCACACTACCAGTAAACTAATCAGAGGATGATTCAAACCCATGAACTGAGGGACTTACGAACGTCAAAGAAATTGCTCTACCAACAGATGACGTCTGGCGGTACTTGTATTATCAATATATCTCGTACTTTGATAGGCAAAAAAATAGGAGGCCGTATACATAATACATACCTCTCAATTGTTATGTATTTACACATCTAATGCTTTAATTTTAGTTCTTATATATATTTACCACTCAAATCATTCATACCATATAAGAAAAAAGGTGAAATACAGGAATTCCTTGGGAGACTTTTCAACCAGACAAGGCCGTTGCCTATGTGTGGGTACAAAATATTAACGTGTGGTTTGGATTGACCTCTTAGCTTCTATAAAATAAATGATGCGTAGCCGTAACTGATTTGAACTCATTTTCATGAGTAAATCATTTATTTTATGCCAAAGATATCACTTATCAATATATGATGTATAAAAAAGTTCAGGAGGTTGGAAGAAGTCGTGGTCTTGTGAATACGACACTCATAAGCAGTTGTCGTCAATAGTTATCGTCACATCGTTAATATGTATTACTTGTTTACAGTATGTATAGAAATATCTTGTTACACCATATTCTAGATCAGGGTTCACTGAAAATGGCAGGCAGGGGCGGTGGGCGGTGGTTGGCGGTGGTTGACGGTGGTCGGCAACTACAAAGGTTGGGAGTTATTGTCGGACTTTCAATCCAAAATAATATTGTAATTTGACTCATTCTTCTCCTCTCTAAAGTAAATAGAGGGGTTCTCTTTATATCCTGTGGGGGAGAGACATTTTAGTCTTTTTGTGAATAACTTCTCCAACCACTTCATCAGATGACCCGCATTGACTCCCATGATCAAAAAGAGTTTTTAAATTAGACTTGATAACCTCGAAATTATGTAATCTTAGACCCGTTGGATTCCGCTCGTCTAGACGCTCGATTTGAATATAAATATGTCAAATTT
Organism: Papilionanthe hookeriana x Papilionanthe teres; assembly: GCA_022702705.1. NCBI lineage: Eukaryota > Viridiplantae > Streptophyta > Magnoliopsida > Asparagales > Orchidaceae > Papilionanthe > Papilionanthe hookeriana x Papilionanthe teres. The sequence continues at coordinate 51,047,379 of CM040423.1, read as the reverse complement.
AAAGTTTATTTGATCATTCAATCAACAATATGAAGGCTCCAAATATATTTTAATCGAATCAATTTTGATATCATTATCTTTCTTTTAGCGAGACGATCGGTTTAACTATAAACTTACTGAAATCAGAATGCCCTTAACAATATTGAATTTAAATCCGAAATATTTATTGCTCAGAAGATATCCTGGAACTCGTGTAAAATTGATAAAAATTTATTGATGACATACCAAGAATAATCTATCCTATTTTATTTTCCAAATATTTCTCTATCTTGGTAGTCATTGTCCATCTCAAACTTAGACTTCTTATTAATTAATTAATCACTTATCGTTCAATTATATTTACATCTGTCAACAAATTATGAATTATTAATTGACGGTTGAGCATCTTGAAGGCAACGCGTAAAGTCTTTACTTGAAAGTTAAGTTCTAGAAGAAGCAAACGTAGATATAGGTTTGAGCTTCAAATGAATTCTAAGCCGCATCTTCCGTAGGAATAATTATATTGTCATTAGCTAAAATATTATTTGCAAAATATGATAATCTAAAACTTCAGAATATATATATATATATATATATATATATATATATATATATATATATATATATATATATATATATATATATATGTCATAGACAAAATCTCTTTATCGGGCATTCATCTCGGTGCAGAGAAAGCTTTTGTATAATAATAAATTTTGAGATATTAAATAGAGCACAAAACGATATTCAAATTTTATTAATTTATAGTCAAATCGAACGTCTGGAAGAGAAATCCAATGAGCATAAGACTTCTTAATTCAAATACAATTAAAAGAATTAACGTCAGTTATTCAATAGAGTGTTTTGGATTTAGGTGAAATTTATTGAAAATGTCACTCTCAAAATCGATAATTAGAGTCATACTCTTAACATGAATGGGGGCTAGATTGGGACTAAAGGCTTGAGAGAACTCAAAGATCTAAGAGATTTACATCTCCATCTAACCAATGTCATTTTGTAACAGCTTGAAGTCTCATAGCATCCATCGAGATATTGCCTGTTTTGGCTTATTAGTCTCATGTTTATGCTTCGTTGGTGTTACTTCCGAGGAGGCCACCCATCGTATAAGTGCTCCCATACGACTGTTGTGGTATATATATATGAAGTAGAATGATCGACGACGAAGCGAAAAATAGGAATGAGAAAACTTACACCAGAAAAAAACACAGATTTATGTGGTTCGACAATTTTTGCCTACGTCCACGAAGTTGCAGATGATTTACTACTTGAGGAATTTACACAAGTCGATCGTCTCGACTTACAAGAGAGATCTCACACTTTCTCATTCTCTCTTCTTCTAACTCTCTACACCGAGATACACACCGAAGAAGATAAGGAAAAACGGGGAACCACTTTCTTAGTTTACGTACAAGAGAAATCCTATTTCTCTTCTGCCACAAGCCACCAAGAAGAAGCCAAAGAAGAGCAACCTTCTTCTTCTTCTTTCTGCAAAGCACGACTAAGCATTAAAAACCGCCTTTCGGATTTTTCTCTCATGTAGTAGTTGATTGCAGAAGAAGATATGTAGGAGGCTACTATTCACGACTTTAAGAGGCGCAGGTGGTGCGACGTTCCGCGAATGGAAGCGGGAGCGGGAGGGACGATCCGCGAACTTGAGAGGCGGGAGCCGGAACATGTGCGACTCTTTTTTTTTTTTTTTTTAAACCGGGATCCACGTCAACAACGACCACACTTAACTTTGGATTTTTTAATGAAATTCTACTGTTACACTAAAAAATACCTCAATATTTAAGAGTTTAAACAGTTTCACAATCTCCCACACTTAAGAAACTAATTTCATCAATAGTTTTCTTAACCCACAATCATTCACCATGCAGCTAGGATTCTAGAGGTGACTCATATAGATTCAAGGGATGGCTTCCAGTATGTAGCACTTTGTCCCATCTAGGGTTCAAGAGGTGGCTCATATGGCATAGCACTTTTTATGTATGGCACTTCGTTCCCATCTTCGAAGTAGTGTAATACTCTGATATCATTTGTAACAGTCGAAACTCTCATCCATCGATGATAATGTTCGCTTTAGCCCAATGGTCTCACGATTTTCTCTATTAGTGTAATTTCCCTGGAGGTCACCCATCCAAGGAGTACTCCTATGCAAGCTCGCTTAACTTTAGAGGATACGATGAAATTCTACCATTACATCAAATGACAAGAGTTCACTTTATTTTACTTAAGGGGTTTAATCAGATCCATGTCATTCAACCATTACCAACAATGTTAACCATCGTTATTGTGTGCATTCTTGTATTTATTAAATTGCTTCTCTAGAGCCGCCCACCTCCCACATATATTTAGGAGCACGATGATAATGAGTATGATGATTCCTGAATTGCCTGCAATCCCATTAGTGCTTAGTCGATTTATGGATTTTATGTGGTTATTTATGCTATGTTATTGTTATATATTCATTTATCAATTATAATATGTGTTCATATATTGATATTCAAAATCATTAAAAAAAAGGTTTAATCATATATAATAATCATCAATTAAAGTTAAAAGAAAAAGGAAAAACAATCAAAAGAAAAAAAAAATAAAATTAAAAAAATGATAAAGTTAATAAAGATAAAAAAATTAGGAGCTTTGGAGAAAAAACTTGAGATTAAGCTCAAAGTCAAGTATTGATATCAATCTCCCTTTCTAAAATTCAAATAATTAAAAATCTTATTAACTCTAAATTCATAATATTGTATTCAAGAAAATAGTAACTATATTAATTATATTTAATTGATTAGTGCAACTGAAGTTCATATATTTGAGAATTCGTCTTATTTTATTCAGCCAAATATAAGTGATTTTAAGGATAATCATATAGAAAGCGTATTAATATAAGTTATGTTGGGATATTAGGGATTTCTAAAAAGAGGATCGTGAACTTTAAATTATATATTTATTGCATTACTAAAACCGTTGCAATCCTAAGTCAAAATCTACTATGAATTTTTAAAAATTCTAACTTTAGGGGTTAAATTATTTGAGAACAAGTAATATTTAAGTTTGAGAGAATTTGATGTTTAGTAATAAAATGTGATAATTCAAGTATTTTATGTATTCTTGTCATTTTATGACTTTTGAGAATATATTCTGCTTTATAGGCAGTACAGAGGTTGAAAGTTGGCAATGGGGGGCAATATTAGCAAAGTTCTCCTAATTGTCAGACCGGCAAGTGGGCACCCATGTGGCTGAACCCGCTCCTCATGTCGCCAATGTTATAGAGAGCATTAAAAGTAATTACCTGGTCCAAGCACATAGGCACTCAAACTGGCACCTACGCATCTGGTTTGGTGCCTAGCTGCCTGAAGAGGAGAGCGTTCTTCAGAAAACCCAATGCTCACATTTAACACCTAGGCCCTAAGCTAGAGCCTAAGCGCCTAGAACCAACCAATAATTGGTTTGCATAGTTTCAACATGTTTTGGTAATCTCTGGGCTTAAATTCATTATTTCAAAGGAGAAGTGGCTCCCGTGTGTTAACTGCTTACTTAGCTGCTGTGAGGCAGCAAATGGTGGTGTGTATGAGTGATTGTTTTCTAGAGTGATTAGTGAGTGAGTTTCTCAATTGTAAATTTTTGCAAGTGCATCCAACTCGAGTTTCATTATGAAAGGATGAATTCTTGTGAAGCAAAGCAAGATTCACTCGGGATTGATCATCCTTTTTTAGGTATAAACTTGAATTTAACTATTGAAAATGAAATTTCAGTTGTGTTCATTTTTCAAGTTTAAGAATTATAAATTTCTGTCCCTTAGATTGGTAATCCAGGAAACTTAGAGATATACATGATGTGTAATTTTTATAATCTTATTGGAAGTATTGATATGTAAACTATGCATCTTTACTTTAGTTCTTAATTGCTTGTTTGAAATGTTAAATTTTATTGTGATTTAGACAACGGAGGAAAGCTAGTGGAATAAGTATGTTAACACACACTTTTCTAAGAGAATAGAAATATTGCTGATAAGATAATGCAAGAAACATGGAACCTTGAGGATTTCAATTAAAATATTTTTAACTCTAATACCATTTTGAAAGGGTGTGTTTGAAGAAGAAAATATTAGGTGTATTTCACGCACCTACGACCAGTCAATAAGAGGAGAGTGACGGTAGGGGCAGTCACTCTCTCTTCTCTTATTGGTAGGTGTGTGTAATACATCTAATATTTTCTCTGGGACAATTTTATTATTCTTTTTTTTTGAAAAATTACAAAAGGAGGACATGAATCTTACGGATTCGCGTATCTTACACTTAAAAGTTTCATTTTTACAAATTACTCTTTATTTCTGAATGGGAAGATGGATTTGACTATTAAAAGTGATAATGAGTGATATTTTTTATATAATGCTTCTAAATATGAAAGTTTTGAAGTGAGATAGGTAAATATATATGAATTGGTTGCTATGTATGTAAATGCTCCTTTATTTTTTTTCCTTTTGCACGTAATCATTTATCGGATTATTTGTGACCGAAATTTATTTTTAGAATTAGATTTATTAAAATAAAATAATTGTAAAAATTATTTTTTTATTATGATTTTCTCGAAAAAATTTATTTTTCATTTTAATAATAATTATAAAAAATGTCACACCCAACAATTTTATAAATAATTTAAAATTAAAAAATAATAATAATAAAATATCGGTGCCCAAAAGGACAAATCTCATTTACAAAATTGCCCTCTATCCCGCGTTACTTCAATTCCCCTCTCACTTTCCCTCCGTTTCCACTAGCAGCTCCACTCCCTTACCTGCCCAGCAAAGCGCGCCTTCTCGCCGCCGGCGATGGATACCTTCTTCGCCGGCGAAATCGCCGCAGAACTCGTAAAGGAACTCGTCAACGTCGTTCGTCGCGTCTACCTGTGCCGTCAAAGCGCCGAACAACTCCTCCGCTCCGTCGAATCCCTCCTCCCCATCATCACAGAGATCCGATTCTCCGGCGTCGAGCACTCCCAACCCATCCAAAAGCAAATATCGGACCTCGTCGAACTACTCCACCTCGGCCTCGATCTCGCTCGCAAAGTTGCAGCATCCAGCCGCTTCAACGTTTATCGCAGCCTTCAACTTGCCCGCAAAATGGATAAGGTGGAGAGCCAGATTAGCCGTTGGGTTCAGAGACAGATGCCGGTGCATATACTTTCCGATGTTCATCACATGAGGATTGAATCATCTGTGAGATTTGATCGGTTGGAAAGGAAGGTGGAAGACGCGGCGGCAGTGGGGGTCGGGGAAGGAAGAATTAGGGTTTTGGAGATGATGGATGGGTTAGGTTTTGTGGGAGAGAGGGAAGTTGACGTGGTGGGGGTTGGAGTGAGGGTTGGCAGGGAGAAGGTTAAAGATATGTTGATGAATGCGAGCGGAGGAGAAGTTGTGGGAATTTGTGGGATTGGAGGGAGTGGGAAGACGACAATGGCGAGAGAGATATGTAAAGATACACAGATTCGAAGTATGCCTCCTTATTCCTTTCTTTCTATGTTAAAGTTCTAAATTTTGCTTGTGAGTTGTCTTGTGATTTCGGTTTTTAGATCAATACTTAACTTAGTAACATCCAATTCTAGATATTTATATTATTTAGATCCCTATTGTATCAATTATGCATTTTGTACTATACAGTTGAGCAATATTTATAGTATTTAAGACATAGCTTGCACCATGATTTCATAAAGGTTTTCTTATATTCATAGATCTTCCAATATTAATTGCATGTTAATCTGCTAAATATGACATCTTCTTGTTTCTTTTTGACATTCCAGATTATTTTGGCGAGAGAATTTTCTTCGAGACAGTCTCACAGTTCCCAAATTTAGAGATTTTGAAACTGAAACTTTGGGAGCAGATTGGTGGAAATATGGTGCTTGGTCTGTACAAACAGATACCTCAATGGAAGATGGACGTGAAAACAAGATTTAAGCAGCCAACTCTTGTCGTATTAGATGATGTGCGGTCTCAAACTGAGCTCGAACAACTGGTTTTTCGAGCACCTGGTTGCAAGACCCTTGTCGTGTCGAGGGTCAAGTTCCCTACAATGATCAGCAGCACATATGAATTGGAGTTGCTTTCAGAAGATGAATCTCTCTCCCTTTTCTGCAGCTCAGCTTTTGGTCAGGATTTAATTCCTGCCACTGCTGATAAGAATCTAGTGAAGCAGGTAAATCATTAAAAATTTTCGTGGTCTGTTGATCAAATAAGTAAATTACGCTTTGTAAACTGTTGTTTCATCATATTCTTATGCTAATAAAATTTTGAGTACAGGTGGTGGCTGAATGCAAAGGGCTTCCCTTGGCTCTTAAAGTGATTGGAGCTTCTTTGAGAGATCAACCTCCAAAGATCTGGGTGAGTGCGAAAAACAGACTCTCCAGGGGAGAAACTATATCAGAATCTCATGGGATAAAGCTTCTGGAAAGAATGGCCACGAGCATTGAATGCTTAGCAGGAAAGGTTAAGGATTGTTTTCTGGATTTGGGATCATTTCCTGAAGATAAAAAGATCCCTTTGGATGTTCTGATCAATTTATGGATGGATTTACATGATCTTTACGAGGAAGATGCCTTTGCAATACTCGTTGAACTTTCAAACAGGAGTCTTCTTACTCTGGTGAAGGATACACAGTAAGTCAATCGAAACTTTTCAGTATATTGCATGAATTTGTTTATATGACTGTAGAGTATTTTTTGTAAAATGAAGGTATGATTGTGTAATTATTTAGGAACAGGGCAGGAGATATATATAGCAGTTACTGTGAGCTCTCTATTACCCAGCATGATATTTTGAGAGATTTGGCGCTTTATATGAACAACCGTGAGCCTTTGAAGAGCCGAAGGAGATTGATCATGCCGATGAGAGAAGCCAGACTCCCAAAGGATTGGGAGAGGAATCATGATCAGCCATTTGAAGCGCAAATTGTTTCAATTCATACAGGTATTTGTTCATTTTCACAAAGAGAATTGATCAGCTATAAATTGCATATTTACTTGGGGACATTTACATACATACCATCCAATTCTTATGTATCTACATATCAAACGCCTAAATTCAACTTTTTATATTTATACAACTTAAATCTTTCATATCATATCAAAAATATCACTTTTTTAACTTTTTAAAAGTGAAATGGATAAGACATACACCCCGGGGGTCACGGGTTTTAGCCGTGCTTCGAATTAGTCACATGGGGTTGGACCTTCTGACCAATCTGACCAGTAGATAGATAGATAGATAGATAGATAGTAGATGTGTAATTACATAAGAATTAAGTGATTTTTATGCAAATTTTCCATTTGCTTGTAAAATTGGGACAGGAATATGAGAGTGCGACAACATTCTCAGTCAATTGCTTCGCTTTCTTATTTAGGAGCAGTGCCAGTCAATATGGGAGACTTTTTGAACTTGGCTGTTTCTTTATGAACCCCACAGTTCCTTCAGAAAGTCATATATCTAGTCAATCCTAGAATAAGTTGACTGTTAGAAAACTTTCAAATTTATATTTTTTTTATGGAATTGTGATACTAATATAAACGTGTTTATATAATAAATAATAAAAAAATTTATGATAAAGGAGAATATTTTAATAATGAAGATGTATTAAAATAATAATTATTAGAGGCATTTATATACATTGACACAAATCATGTCAATTTACATATCTAATGCATAAACTTCAGTTTTTGCATTTATAACATTCAAACTTTTCAGATCATATCAAAACTGTAATTATGACCAACTTCTAAAAGGCAAAATATATAAAGTGTTATAAACTTAAAAATCAAAGGCTTGGTTTAGATTTGTAAATACATATGAATTGTTAGGTATCTATGTGAATCTTCCTAATTACTATATCTTTGTAATAAAGATTAGCTACATGTAATACCAATATTCAACTTAAAGCACAGCAGTTCTAATAATCACAAAATGATACTTGTTCTCTCACAGGCGAGATGAATGAATCTGACTGGCCACCCATAAAATGCCCAAAGGCTGAGGTTCTCATGATAAACTTTGCAGCAGAAGCCTATTTCCTGCCTCTTTTTCTTAACACCATGCCAAACCTCAAGTCACTAATTCTGATCAACTACGGTTCATCAAGCGCCGTCCTCGGAAACATATCCATCTTCACCTCGTTAAACAATTTGCAGAGCCTCTGGTTTGAGAAGATAACTGTTCCACCTTTACCCCGCACCACCATCCCTCTGCAGAACATAAGGAAGATCTCCCTCGTCCTCTGTGATCTCAGAAGCATTCTCAAAAAGGACTCCAAAACTGACCTCCGAACCATATTTCCCAATCTCTCTCATGTCACAATAGATCACTCCATGGATCTTACTGAGCTCCCCTCCACTATCTGTGATATGAGGTCTCTTGAGAGCATGAGCATTTCAAACTGCCATGACTTGCAGGAACTTCCGGCTGAAATCGGAAGATTGGAATCCCTTCAAATCCTGAGAGTTTATGCATGCCCAGCATTGAAGAAGCTTCCTGAATCCATCTGCAGGCTGAAGAACTTGAAGTATTTGGATATCTCTCAGTGTGTTAACCTTGAAGACCTTCCAGATGAGTTTGGGAACTTGAGTGCCTTGGAGAAGATTGACATGAGAGAATGCTTGCAGTTGAGGGAGATACCGAGGTCGTTCGCGTTGCGGAATTCGTCGCTTCATGTGGTGTGTGATGAGGACATGGCGTTGCTGTGGAAGGAGAGGGGGAGAGATATGCCGGAGCTGAAGGTTCAGGTGGTTGAAGAATGCTTCAATTTGGATTGGCTTGTGGAGTGAGGTTTGGATGTTGTTGTGTTTGTGTTTGTGTGTGGGTGTGTATATATGTGTATGTTAGTCTGATGGAGAGTTGTTAACATTTGTTCTAATGGAGAGTTTAGGCTAAGGATTCAAAATGCTTGCTTTTGAAGAGCAAGGAAAAGGGTAATCGATTGCATGGACATGAGATAAGTTTTATCAAAGCATTTGATAGGTAATGCATAGGAGGTTGTTTTATAATTAGTTGAGAGTTCAAATTGGTGAATAACTTCTATCATATTAGTTTATATGTAAGAAATTATATTTGAATTTTAATTATTTATGGCACTATTGTCTTATCTCTATTTTCTAAAAGTTTGAATGTAAATGTCAATATTAATAGCACTTATTTTTGTTGTGCTGGAAAATTTGCGGTGATATAGCAAAATGAGACATTAGAATTTAGCGAATTAAGATTAAAAAATTGTGAAATGAAACATTAGAATATAGTGGTTTATCATTTTAGCATTGTACAAAAATTTATCGCGCATATGAAAATATAGCGAATTGAGATGAGTTTTTACGTGAAAAAATCTTAAAATGGAGAAAAGCATGAAGCCTTGGTCATTAAAATAATCTACTATATATTTATAAATAGAAGGGTATACTCATCTCTCATGATAGGGGCATGAGATTACAATCTTACACTGAAAATTATGCTTATTATATATATAACTCAAAAAAAACAAGTGTTAAAAAATTTAATAATAAAAGTAATCTGATTATAATGGTTGCAAACAATGATTGCTGATAATCGGTGGTTGGCTACGAGAGGTGGTGACTTCGAGATTGGTCAACAATGGCTAACAACTAAGAAGGTTAGTGGCTGACAGCTAGGGAGGGCAATCGGTACTCATCTGATTTTCTTTTGAGAACATGCTTTGAAATATCACTTTTACTTCCCTTCTCCTCTCTTCAAGTTAAGTAAAAAAGAGAGCATTTTTATAATTTTTTTGTTGTAGCATTTTGATATGTTGGGACATAATTTCTCTAACCATCTAATCTAGCAATCCATTTTAATTCCTTTGATCTTAGGTGACTTCAAAATGAAGCGAACTTATGTTATTTGGATTCATCTTATCAAAATGCTTAATTCAACTATAAATATATCAAATTTAAAGTTCATTTGATCATTTAATTGATTTAATCTAATCTTGATTTACCTTAAATTGAACCAACTTTAAAGTCACAAATTTCATCATATCGAGACGCTTAGTTTGATTATAAATTTCATAAAAACAAAACATGATCATAGATTTGAATTTAGCATGCATCAAGATATGTGCTTGATCATATAATTTTTTTAGAATATAACATTTTATTTTTGATAGATTTTCATAAATAAAAAAAAAAGTGAATTTTTTTGCAAGTGTGGTTAATATTAATTTCATAAATAAGTAAAATCAATTATACTTAAATAAATATTATTTTAGCGCGTGATTATTATTATTCTGATTTTATGTGGTTATCAAGGCCAATATTAAGCAGCCTACGCATTGAACATGCGTGTGCAACTAATCTTGGCGGTATGCTATTTCGCCTAAATCAACCGACTTTATTGCGTAGAATCAATTGTTAATGCAATTACGTCTTTTTGCTAAAAAAGAATTCATACAGAACTAATAGAAGATAAAATCTAATATAACAAAGTTATTTAATTGCAATTAACTCCCACATTGTTGTAAATTTAAGCTTTTGTGTACGTATCATGCAAACAATAGTTTCATTAATTCCTTTATAAAATTATGCTCCAATTCCTTAAAACCAAAAATAATCATACAAAGACAAACCATCTTAACAAACAGCACACACTACATTTAACTGAACCAATTTTTAACAGAGAACATTGTCCACAAACCAGTACAATGGCTAGAAAGCCAAAATCACACCATTCTGCAGAATCACATAGCTAACATGTATCATAAAGCTGTATTACTACTTAGTTCTTTATTTATTTATTTAAGCACAATTTAAATCCATGTTGAAATCTAGTGATATTAGTCCGTGGGCAACAATCAACAAGGTAGCAGCACCAGCAGAAACATAAAATTACATGGCATAAACTATTTCTCCACTGCTATCCACATCAAGCTCTGGATCAGATTCAAAATCCTCCATGTCGTCGAGGTCGAGGTCGAAGCTGTTATATAGGGAATGATTGAGGGCATGAGTTCCTGCTGCAGGAATGGTTGCTTCTGCAATTATCTGCATTATCACGTCCAGATTCTGCATCGGTTGATCGGGCTCCTGATATTGGTTGCTCATTGTGCTATCATCCATTAGATCGATAGGAAGATTCTTTAGAAACCACTCGTGATTTTGTATCTCCGGTATTGTTATCCTCTGCAAGTTTAGTCACTGAATTAAAATGATGGAAAAAAGGTTTGGCGCATTTACATACATATAACTCAATTCCTGTGTGTTTGTATTTTACTTTTATACCACTTACATCTTTCATATCACATTAAAAATATCACCATTTTAACTTCGAATAAGTGAAATACACCTTCCCTGCATATGTAAGGTGGTATGTATGTACATACGTAGTTATTGAGTGGTATGTATGTAAATCCTCCAAAATAGTTTATGAAAGGTAGCCATCTTAGTAATCTGGAAGAATGTATTTGTGAATGTAACGTAGAAAGCATCGAATGAGATGATGTGGGGAAAACATTACCAATGACTATAGGGCACCGAATACTATAAAAAAGCAGTAAAAATGGTCCGAAAAAGATATGTAACTTCTCCTATATAGATAAGCGAAACAGAAGAAAAATTCATAACACAGATGCTTTAACGTCAAAACAGTGCTTCATGTAAAAACTCAGGAAATAAGTTATAGAAGGAAGATTCACATGCCACTCAATTCTTCACCTTACCTATGCATGAAAAGTTATATTTCACTCTTTAAAAGTTAAAAAGTGGTGTTGTTTATGTGATATGAAAGTAAAGTTTAGATGTTAGCTATGTAAATAAAAAATTATGTGGTATGCATGTAAACGCCTCTTTATAGAAATACAGTGCACTTGCTTCGTAACAAAATTTCACTTAGTACATTTCTTTCAAGTTTATATCATAGCTCTTATCTAAATAGATATGAAATAAATTGTACAAAAGGTTGTTGCCAGTGCTAGAGTTAGAACCACACTCTAACCAAAAATAAATCCCATCACGTCAACTTTGAGGAGGGAAGAAAAGGTTTTCCTGGATGAATAAAAAGAAATTCATCTATCAATTCAAGCTTTCCCCATGTCGTTTATCGATGCATCAGAAGGCTTGGAAGCTCAATATGGCTGCCCAAGAGTAGTCACACTGATCATTAGATATTTTCGATAGTCAAAATATTTATGAAGACATTAAACTATGTTAGATAATATAATATTTTCTAACGATTTGTTTTGATCAAGGTTTAAAACTTTACTAAATCGATAAATTTAACCAAGTACTTCCACTAGATTTCAAGCATTCAATCCTCTCCGCCGCTTTTAATTTTAAAATCAAGTCCTCTAAGGTCAAGGCAGGGGCTAAGAAACATTATAAGTAATGGCTAAAATGTCTCTAAATCAAGCAAATCACAACAAAAATGATCCTGGACGTGTAGATACAATTACTGCTAATGCTTTTCAAAAACATCACCTGATTGTAAGGAAATTTTGAAGCTCGGGAAAACAATCCTATTGATTACCACCAACTATCCTTGGGCCTATAAAAAACTTAATTTCTAGCATGCATCTCTTTTTACTCCAACTTTTAATGCACTTTCCACCCACCAAATATTAAATTATTGGCATCATAGAATCGTTTTTATGTACTTTCAATTATTAATATTCAATCCCCAATCATGGCAACGTGCACACCTTGGCAATGCTTGGAAGTTGAGAAAGATGCAGCGGTGTCGCTTGCCTCATCGCATCTAGGATCTAGACGAGCATTCAGCATGCCTTCAATAACACTACCATTTATATATTATAATTACTTCCCTGTAAGAAATGATGCATGCATTGCTAGCCTAAAATATAACTTCATCCCCAAGTTTATAAGTTCATAGAATTCTTTTATTTTTCATTCGCATTTGCATGTTTTAAGCCAATCCCAAATAAGATGAGTTCTAAGGAAAAAACATTTATGAGTTCTAAGGAAAGTGTCCCCCAGACCCGCGTGGAATCATAGAAAATTTTGAAGTGTTGTTACAACATTAGCATAAGCATCAACCTATAAACAATGATATGAACATAGAACTATAAATAGAAAGTAGAAGGATGATAATTCACTCAAATAATACACCAAAAGTAAACAGTCAAATACCAACATGAATCAAAATTGGTGGTAGATCCGACAAGGCTGTAATATGAGAGAAATTTCTAGAATACAGTTCTCACCATTGCAGGATCAGCCACAAATATTCTTGATAGTAAGTGTCTGCACTCAAGAGATATGGGAACATTGTCTGGAATTGAATATTGGACTCCTAATATGCGCTGCAATAAAAAAGGAATACATATAAAATCACTCCTCTAATTTTCCATTCAATTTATAAAACTAGAAGAAGCTAAAACCTGTATCGTCTTCAGGTAGTTCTTTGGCTCTTCTGGATCCTCGAAAGGATATGCACCCACTAGCATTACAAAAAGTGTGACTCCACAGGACCACACATCAGCTATCTGTACAAGTATTTATAGGACCATGTTAATCAGCAGAAAATAGTATACCTTGAAATAATATGATGACAACAGCAGCATATATTCAGTCCAATGCTCATCATAGTAAACTCAAATAATCTCTTGAGCTTATCGTAAATTCAGTATAACAGCAGCATATTATGACTAGGCATACTTCATGTGAATGCCCCTCTATCCTGACAAAGCTTCCTAATCGCTTTGAGTATGAAGGTGCATAACAAGAAATAATTGCAATAGGAAGGCTATGCTTCCACATTATCAATGAATCGCCTTCTCCATGGTAGACACTAGAGCCTACACTTCAATCCACATAATAACAATAGTCAGCCATCAACAAAACACATAACAACTACCGTGATATTGGAGGGAATGGTCCAATAATATGCCTCCTCTGGACTAACAATCGACCAAAATCAAATAGGCAGATTTAGTTTATCACACGAGTTTTTCCTTTTTTTTTTTTTTTTTTTTTGATAATGCAAACATTTGGCATGGAAACCATGATTTGGAAAACAGCTTGATTTTCTTGCTCGTTGTCATTCAAATGTACCCAATATGGCGATCTTGAGCACAACTTAATTGGGCAGATGACTTCTACATTCGCCAGAGTACTTGTTCAAGTTACTAAGAACATGAATGTCATAAAGAATGTCATCAATAATGGAATATCGGGTTGCCTTATACCACTGAGCCCGCACTTAAGCTGTGTTGGTCAATAGAACCGCATTAGAAAGTATTATACAGTCTAGTCCATCAAGCTCGGTCGATATCTACATCCATCAACCCATATTCTTCAATGCTTTGACTAATAACTCCCCTACAATGCTAATATGAAGGTCATCATACTTGAGAAGCAAGTTAGCCAACAGCTTCTTCTTTCATAGAGTGCTAAACATTGAATTATTCAACGCGAGCGGTGTCCATCCAAGCCTTCTACAAATACTCTCGTTGAATCAAAGTGAGGGTCTCATATTTGCATGGATTTCATTCACTCAAAACTAATTGAGAATCACAAAGGGTGGAGCTGCACTATAGGAGAATAGGTTCATTCAAGCAAATTATGATAGTAGCATTAGTTTGCCGGAAATACTCACGACTTTCTCATATATTATTTGCTAACATTAAAGCTTTATCGACGTTGTATTCTGTTGACCGTTGTTACCAAAGAATTGCTGGTAGATGATAAAAAAATACGGTACAATTTCCAGCAAATTTTAAAAGTCAAATTTGTTGGAAATTTGTTTGTTACTACAAATATTATCTGCAAGCAATCCAAAAAAAATCAGTCATACTCATCATAAAACCCTCATTATCATCATCCTGACTCTTGCCTCTACTTCTCTCATGCCTGGTAAGAAACTTCTCCCCAACTGTCATTACGAAATTGCCCACATCATTTTGATTGCTGCTCCTACTCAACCATTCTTAGGTATTCTTAAGCCAATTAAACGATTTTTCTTTTTCCATTCTTTATGTGCAAGATATTTATAGGAACATAATTAGGAAAAAAAATTAATGGGAGAGATTCCTTTTTTTTCTTGCTTCATTGTCAAAATCATAGATGTATTTGATTTGTTTTTCATGCAGAAATTTATTGTTTATCTATAATCACACTCTATTGGTGGTAGCGATGTAAATTTGTCTGAAATTTGTGTTATATATATATATATATATATATATATATATATATATATATGTTACATTCAACGCGTGTGCAAATCTTTGTGATTACAGTATAGGAAATGTTCAGTACCTCACCTTATCCTTTATTTCACAAGTTCAGTTTCCATGCAAAAGCTTCACGTAATTTCATATTTTCATTATGACATTTAAAATTACTTGCATGGTTGGTATAGATAATTCTAAAATTCATGTATACTAATTTGACATTAACATTTGTGAATGCCTTCATTAGAGAATATGACTAATGTGCGTTATGTAAGAAGCTTGGCTGAGGTATAAAAATTTGTTAATAGAATACACCTGACAATTTTCTTACCTATAAGCATTCAGATGCAACTAATAATTTAATTTATTTATTTCATAATTAATTTCCTAAGGTTTTGTACAATGTATATAATGGAGGAGAAAAGCATAAGGGAAAAATCCATAAAATCTATACTCCTGAACAAAATAACACATTCTTCCACCATCACTACCACCACCATATACATCACTAAACTAATTCCTAGTTCACCAGCCTACGGATCCCCACAGAATGCATACACCACAACATTAAATTCACATCATTATTTTCAACCACAATTCATAAAATCGTGACCATGAATACACCGCACAACAAACCTACTATCCAACACCATATATTGGACCATTTAGCTATCCTAAGTTCCTAACCCCACATACTAACCCACCCACAACTTGTGTGACCAAACAGCCCTACAAGTTGCAGCATGGGAGTGTGTACATATTATGATCATGCATGAACACAGACAATTAATCAAGTTTGAAAAATATCGGAAGAAATAGTTTGATGATCTTATTTCTTGAACTGAGAGAGCCATGAATCAGAATCCTAAAGCATATGAATACAAATGGTTTCATGGGAGCAAGAATTTCCATGAACATTTGAAACATTTTGTTTCGTAGCAGAAGAACACTTTTCAGGCAATACAAGTTGTGGTTGATCAATTATGTATTAATCAATATTCGATTGATTAGTCTGAAGCTATCAACAAAGATTTATTTTGTTTCTTTTTGTCCCAGTTACTTCTTAATGTGAAACAAAAACCTGATACTTTGTGAATGTCTTTACGGAATTAATTATTTTTGGCATAGTTTTCTAATTTTTTCAAAGTTTTTATACACGTTTAAACCACCTCATGAGAGTATATATATCAGAAGAAGCAAATTTGTTGCTCCTTTATGCATCTTGGAAAATTTTCTTTAACAGCGATTTTTGTTTATTGAGTTTACAATAATTTCTTATTTTTATTAAATACCATTCTACTTATTTATTTTGCATTTTTAACCAAACATAAATTTAAGATTATAAACTATTTTTGAATTTGATAAAAAACTTCTACGAAACAACATGATGCGATCAAAGAAGCGATGCAATTTAACATGCCAGTCCGATATGTTCAACAATAAACACAAATCTGAGAAAACGTCCATGTGGATTCGAGATAACATGTGGATCACGTTATTATCAGATGAGGAAGTCTAGAATAGTTGAAAAAAATGAAGCAAAATAAATAAAATTGTAGCTCGCATGTGGAGGTAAGGACCAGTCTCTGTATTGCCAGTTCAGTTCCATAGACGGAATCTGGGAGGATAAGTTAAATTAATGTATATTTTTACTCATTAATGTTTTCTGTTTTTTTTTTTTTTTTGTATTATTATAAAAATAGATACTAAGAAAAAAAGCCAACTATGATAAAGCTGCACAAATAAACTCATCAGATATAAGCAGGCCAATAATGGGTGATCAAAAAATTGTAGAGTGATTATGCATGCACAAATGCTTCATAATATGACTGCTAACTTTTGAATATTTTGTTTGACTCATGATTTTTTTTTTTTTTTTTTGTAGAAAAAGTGGCTATGATTCAAACAAAATTGAACAAATTTAGCCACGTAAAAGTGGGGTCTTGGAAGCGGATCATCTCGATTGCGAAATGATGAATTATAGTCGCAAGCCAATGATGAAAAGAAGAGAAAAAATATGAATTAAGCTCTCAGCATAGCTTATGACATTCAATCTTCCTATGCCCCATACCCTTAGTTATCTAGGGGATGGACTACATGAGATTTACAAGCTTCCATTAATATCGAAATAACAGGATGCGTGGATGCTACATTTCAAAAATGAATCAATCAACAAGCTATAGCAACATAATCTTAACAAGTGGAAAAGAGAAGGGAAAAAAGGAAAAAAGGAAAAAAGGAAAAAGGGAAAAAAGGAAAAAGGGAAAAAAAATGTGAGTAGGCTGAGTTAGAGGCAAGCATAAAATTTTTTTGTAATGATTCATTCAATTTTGTAATTATGTTATAAAAACAAGCTCTCATTTTTGCTTCCAATGTCGGACTAACTTCACCTTGAACCGCTTCTGAGGTACCCAAAAAAAAAGGCTCTCGAGTGGTACCATTGAGTTCACTCAAGGTAGGCCCAATAACTATATTCCCAAATTCAGTAACTCCTCTTGCAATCTCAATTGAAGGTGAGATGACAAAAACTACTTTAACTGAATTTGGGAATAAAATTACAGGGTCTGCCTTGAATGAACTCAATGGTACCACTTAAGAGATTGGAACTGAAATTAGTTCGGCATTTGAAGCAATAATAAGAGCTTGTTCTTATTGTTCTTATTAGTCATTATACTTTGACGTCGTAATGATTTTTAAGTTAAATTGCTATTTAAGCCCAAGCTACGTGCAATCTTTTACTACACTACTAATGCAATTTTCATTAAATTAATTGACATGCTATTTATGCATAGAGTGTGCAAATTGACTAAGGACCTGTTCAAAAACAGAAATTCACATTTTTAGTGAATTTTGTTTCCATTAAATTTCTCAACCCAAAAACTTTTAGCCAATAGTTTTCAACAACGATATCTAATAATGATTCCATTGAAATTTACTGGTAGATTATTTGTTTTTTTTTTTTTGAAAATTTGTTGCCTAAAAACTCTCCGCCAAGTTTATATGCTAGAGAAGAGGATTTTAAGTGAATTTTTCATAATTAAATCCAATAAAGCAATTATTGATAAAAGATTATCTACCAAAATAGTCAGCCACTTTTTAGCAGTTTATAGCCAAATTTTAATGAAAAATCATCGAGAACTGGATAGTTCCCTATAGCGGTACAGGAATCAGGTTTTATCAGTAATCTTAAATTAGTTTATAATGCTCTGAACTCAACCTAATTTTTATTATAGGGAAAGCGTATAAATGGAATGCATAAATAACATTACCATTGGACTCCATGAAATAACTCCAGCTACTCAAGTCAAATATTCAAACGCTTGCATTGATTGGCCATACTTGTTTCTAGGGGGTCAAGTTCCCTAGCCCAGATACCTAGTCAGACAAAATGACTACTAAATTTATATCATGCCCTTGGCATTTACCACAGCCCTAAGAAAGTATATGATCCAATACCTGCATAAATCAACTACTCTCTTCAAACGTTAGATGAAGTGTTCTGATTTAGAGAGCATTGCCATCGAAGGCCAATTAGTATCGATCCAAATGGGATGGAACTAGAAATATAGCCTGAGACATATTATGCCAAGACCAAAGCAAAACCCAACTTTCATATTGGAAAGGATTACAACACGACACACTATAATTTAATATACAGTAGACAATTAGTTGTTTTCCACATATTCCTGAAAAAAATAGAGCTGACCACTCTTTCCAACCATAAGTAGGGTTGTAGACTCTCTCCCAAACGCGAAGAAGATATACAGTAGTGGAGAGGAAAGGAATAGCATGAATAGCGTGAATACAAAGGGAATTTGGTCCCCAGTGGGCACCTAACAGAACTTCTTCGCGCCTTATAACAAGGAAAAATAGTGCACGCTGGTCGTACGGCCCAGAGAGGAAGCGCTCTAGTATAACCACTCAACTTGAGAGCCCATACAAATCCTGATAACTGTCACTATCAAGCATGTCCATTCCCCTCAAGGTAATTAAGAAGCTTAAGAATTTGCCAAAAACTAAAGTAAAAAAACACATTTAACAGGTTTAAGGAGAGGACTATATCTTCTAATGATGGCAGAGCTTTCCATGACAGCCAACAGATGTTCTACCGGCATCTTACTCATGATAAAGAGGACGGCAATGTCAACATCCAAGTTCCAACTAACCACTTCATTTTTTCCCTACATGATAATTTTTTAATATAACTTGCTTCCATGAGCAACTAATCACCATATTTATCAAGTCCATATGAAATATTACTGAGTCTCCTTGCTGGCACATTAAAAGCTAGACAAGGTTCTCCAACACCATCTAAGTTTATTTTGCCGCATACAGAAACATACTCAAATAATAAAAAGGTTGATATTTCCCACCTCTTAGCGAACCAGCATTAAGCATGCCACCAAGTCACCACCTTACTAGGTATATCAGCAAGAGTTCAACTAGCTCTGGATCACCCCTTATGATAATTTAATTATTTAGAATTTTAACAAATTATTAGATTTATATATTATTAGTGATATTCCTGTACATCGACTTTATGACATAATTATTGAATTTAATTTTAAGAAAATCCTAAAGACTGCTCTCAGAAATTATGTGTAATTCATGTTACGATTTGGTAGCTTTCAATTAAGAGTCGTTTGAAAGCATATTTGAGAGTAGATTAAAGTATGAATTGGTTGGCTTGTGGTTGGATGAGTAAGGTGATAGCTTTAACTAAATTAAGAAAAAAACTTTAAAAACTTTAATTTATAACGAAACTTGCGATAGGATTTATTCCTATTAAGTTGATGAAAGGGCCAACGTTAACATAAAAATCTACAAAAAAAAAATAGAAAACTATGATTTTTGTTTAGCTTCACTAATGGAAGAAACATTAGACTTCTCCTTAAATATTTTCCTAAAATCAACTTCATGCATTAATAGTTCTATTATTGCAGATAATATGAGTGTATAAATTATCTTAAAAAAATAAAAAACGGTTTACTCGATCGATAGAAAAAGCCTTGCAAGGAAAATACAACATCTATTTTCATTAGTTTTACCTCCTGTGAAATTAGAAATTACCTAAATTATTTAATTCAGCTCAATACTAGAGGTGAAATTAGAATCTACAGACAAAAATGTGCGCTATTAAACGAGTAATCTAAATCTTAACAAAATAAGTAATTATTTACATGTAACAGCAATTTAATCCAGCACTTGTTAATGTAAAATTCATTACCTAATATTTGAGCTCATAGACCGTGAACTCCTTAACTTGCTACTAACAAGCTACACTATAGTTATTACAATCTACACAAGACACGACTCAAAGCAACGTTTTACCAAGCATGATAGATATGTTTGCTGCTATATTTACTGATGACTACGCAATGAACTTTAAGTAACATGAGTTGCAATAAACATGTTTTTTATTTCATAATAGATTGTACAGCTGATACGTACATATGATCATAATTCACTCGAGATTAAGGGTAAACAAGTCCTTCCATGGGTTTGGGACTGACAGGTCCCATATATGGCCAACAGGTTCACTCACCTGTAAGGTGACAAACTCGCACATACTGGCTTCAATTGGACGGTTATCTTATGATAGCTATGGCTTCAATAAGTAGATTGCGCATATAATTTAGATGGTATGTCAAATGCTATAAGATTACATGCATTGTTAACTTCCTACCATAAAATCATGATTAGGAATTGGATTATAAAGTGTTTGCTAATGTATGAAATTTGATTGAGGTGAATGGTATTTATGAATGCGATCTAGCCTTCCATTGTCTGCTTCTTTCTTTAGGATACATTTTGTATGTGAAGACTTTGACTTACACCAGGTTGAAATGGAATTGTTGATAGAGATGCAATTGTTAGCGCTTGTGGTTCAGCCACTCTGATATTTAGTACATATAATTTTTTATAAAGGATATATAAGGATTGTAAGTAATCAAAATTTTTAAGTCACCTGACCAAGGCATTATACTCCCGAAATTTTCAGTAGTGGCTGGACAAGTTGTAATAGAATGTTATAAGAGAGCTTAAACGATAGATTTAAGAATGTTAGTATTTCAATAAATCAAATATTTAAGATCCTAAGTTAGCCTTAATGGAATTATATGAACTAGGAAGGTTTAAATATATATATATATATATATGAGAAATCTTAATATTTTATGATGTGTAGACTAATACAGGGCAATTATCTAACCTAAAGTTTCTAATTTACATACATAAAATTCAAATTTCTAATATCATGTCAAAAATACCACTATTACTAACTTTTTAAGGGTGAAATACACATTTTCATGCATAGGTTTATGGCACCAATGTATTATAAATGTAAATATCAAACTTTAGATATTAGATATGTAAATACATAAGAATTGAGTGATATGCATAAATTTTTTTCTAAAATACATATTAATAGGAAACATGGCTCATGAGCAAAAAGATGTGTCATTCCTAGGTAAAAAATAAAATTTTGAGAATAAAGGAGCAAACTTTACGGTGGTTAACAATTAAAGTCCTAACTCTAGTGTAAAATATCAAACCTTGAAGAAGTGAAATCAAAATTTTTAAGTTTCTTTTGCAACTTTGGTTTTCTCTCCAGCTATTTAGATGACTATTGTGGGTTAAATCATAGTTGTGTTGAGGCCATGCTCGTATAAAAAATATAAAAAAAAAACCCTTCAAGAAGTAGAACATAGAAATCTGCTCAAGTAAAACCTCAGGCAGGGGTGCTAGCTATTGGAGGGTTGCAGTCAAAATTTTGTATGCAAGCATTCATCACTTTTATATAAATGATGGGAGAACTCCCAACAATGAATTGACCAACAGTGCATAATTCTATACTACAATCAAAGCTGACAACTACAGAAATTCAGGGATCTTCCATAGAAGAGGCAACAATCAAAACCAGCAAATTACAAAATCCAGCTATTCCCCTGCAGCCTTCCCTCATTGGTCCCTTTCCGCTGCATCCAATCCAATGAAAGGCAGCAGCCTGCAATCGTTGTTACCCAATTTAGACCGCCTTGTCACGCTCCGCCATTTTCAAAGAAATGGCAAGCCAAACATGGGAAGGAAGACTCTAGAAGAGGCATGCAATAACCTTCTAGAGCCAAGGTGGACAAGAAAAACTTCTACCAAATTCTAGAGGACAAAGGAAGGCAGCACTCCATGAAGAACTCAATGAGGGAGCATGGAGAGTTCAAGAAGAACCTAGAAGGATCTAGGATTATGTATTTATGTAGGAATTGTATGGAATACTCTAGAAAGTAGAAAATTCTAGAATATTCTCATGGCTTGGAGGGGGACTATAAATAGAGGTCCCTCCCCCCATTGGTAACCATCGAAGCATTTGAATCGAAGCATTTAAGTATTCAAGTGTGAAGTGTTCTTTCTCTTTACTCTTCTTCTTAGAGTATTTGGTGCTTTCAAGTTCAAGTGTTGCAAGAGTTAGGTTGATTTAGTGCTAAAGAGGAGCGCTAAAGCTGCACGGCTGGCTTGAGAGAAGTTAGTCCGTGATAGTTGGTATCAGAGTCTTGGTTCGAAGGTATGGCAAGGAGCGTTAGAGAGCACATAATGGAGTCCGAAGCCACAAATGTGGAAACATCTCAACAAGGCGAGGTCGCTAGAAGAAGGAGATCCCACTGCATCCAAGCCACATGGGAGGTCTAAGGAAATCATGCATGACTTAAAATCACACCTTACTCGGGTGGAGAATACAGTGAATGGCGTGGAGGGCCAAGTTGAGGATCTTGGTCAAAGGGTTGATGGACTCGAAGAGGAGGACATCACCATCCATTCAACGATCAAAAGTATGATGCTCCAACTTGAAGAGATCGCAATGGGCCATATGGTTAAGTTGTAGGAGGATTTGTAGAGGAAGCTCCAAGAGGTGAGAAGGGCCTACGAGGAGGAGATGAACGACTTGCGTGCTAGCTTGGAGAAGATGCGTGGAGACATTTCGTTGTGCAAGAGGCACTAGCAGCGTCCACAAACTATCCGACTTTCAAAGTGAAGAGTCTTGAAATTCCAAAACATATGAGTTTTGAAGGGGTTCGCAACTCGAAGGAAGTGGACAACTTCCTATGGGGACTGGAGCAATACTTTGGAGCGATGGGGATAACTAATGAAGATGCAAAAATACAATTTGTCTCTCTTTATCTCTCGGTCATCGCTATGCTTTGGTAAGGAAGAAGAAAAGGAGATGTGGAGAAAGGTTTGTGCTCCATGTCCACTTTCAATGACTTCAAGAGGGCTAAAGAGGCAGTTGTACCCTGAGAATTCCGAGAATGAGACTCGAGCCCAACTGCGAAGGCTTAAGCAAGAGAGTTCGATTCGAGACTACGTTAAGGAGTTTACAAGCTTAGTAATTGAAATCCTCGATATGTCAGACAAGAATGCTCTCTTCAACTTCATGGATGGGCTCCAGCATTGGGCAAAGACAGAGCTTAGGAGGCAAGGAGTGCGAGATCTTGTCATTGCCATCGCGGCTGCTGAAAACTTGATTGATTATTCAAAAGAGTCTAGAAAGCCTCAAGTTAAGAAGAATTGTGATGTCAAAGGTGGGGAAGAAAAGGGCAAACATAAGGAGGAGAAACGTCGCGAATCAACCCCAACAAAAGCAAGGGGCAAGGGAAAGACAAACAAACCATATCAAAACCGATGCTTTCTTTATGAAGGACCTCACTAGGCAAGGGATTGCCCTCCGAAGAAAGCACTCAATTCCCTCCTTGCAAGCCATAAGGAGGAAGAAAAAAGTGAGAGGAAATGGCACGGAGGTACGTGAGCGATCTCTTCAACTGCTGAACGAGATGCAAGCTCCAACAAAACTCCAAGGAAAGGGGTTACTCTTTGTGAAGATGGCAATAGGAGGGAAGACCACCAGAGCAATGATGGATACGAGTACTTCCCACAACTTCATCTCCAGGGAGAAAACAAAGAGGTTGGGGTTGCAGATGACTGAAGGAGGAGGCTCCATTAAAGTCGTCAACTCAGCAGAGAAGCCAATTGATGGAATGGCTAAGGGAGTCAAAACTAGCATTGGTGCATGGTCAGGTACTCTAGACTTCACTATCATTCTTTTGGATTATTACAAGGTTGTCCTGGGTATGAGCTTCTTGGAGCGAGCAAAAGCATTCCGAATGTCATTTGCCAATATCTTGTGCATCAAGCTTACTCAGTACCGATGATGACCAAGCAAGGATCCAAGAAGCTATCGGCAATTCTGCCCAAGGATGGCATTGCATAGGACAAAGGGGACAACTTGTCGACAAGGTTGGAGGCAGGGATAAGCCGCCAGCCAAGAGGACTAGCTGTAGGACACCCCTCTCCCATAACACCAAGAAGAAACCAAAGTTTGTGAAGACTTGAGGCAAACCGAGGAGACGGTTTCAAAGGTGCAAGGGAAGCCGTAATGAGGGCATTGCAAGTATAAGTGGGAGAGAATGTCACGCTCCGCCTTTTTCAAAAAATGGCAAGCCAAGCATGGGAAGAAAGACTCTAGAAAAGACATGCAAGAACCTTCTAGAGCCAAGGTGGACAAGAAAACTCCACATAAATCTAGAAACTTCTATCCAATTCTAGAGGACAAGGGAAGGCAACGCTCCATGAAGACTCAATGAGGGAGCATAAAGAGTTCAAGAAGAACCTAGAAGGATCTAGAATTATGTATTTACATAGAAATTGTATGGAATACTCTATAAAGTAGAGAATTCTAGAATATTCTCACGGATTGGAGGACTATAAATAGAGGTTCCTCTCCCTCATTTGTAAACATCCAAGCATTTGAATCAAAGCTTTCAATGAAGTGTTCCTTTCTCTCTAATCTTTTTCTTAGAGTATTAGATGCTTCCAAGTCTAAACGTTGCGAGGATTAGGCTAATTTAGTGCTAAGCAGCGCTAAAACCGCAGGGTTACTTGAGAGAAGTTAGCCCGTGCCAGCCTGCTATCTTTGATCCCTGATTTTGCATGTATAATTTCCTTTAAAAGAGGAATAATTTATGTATTAATTCTCCAAGATTTGTACTTAGTACTTACTATTTTTCTTTCTTTCATCATGACTGGTTCTTCTAATTCTATAAATAGGCCCTTCTATTTGCTCGTTGGAAAAAGAATCACCTCAATGTTGATACTACAATTCTTCCTTCTCCTAGTTTTCTTTTTAAACATGGTATCAAAGCAATCCCCTGACCTTCTAATCCACATCATTCTTTCAAGTTCTTTTTTTGTTTTTCCTCCACCTTTATATATTACAGGGGTTTAGCACAAAATGTTGTTCAATATAAACTTTGCTCTGACGCCGCCTCTAGCCATGCAATAATTACTCATGGCAATATCAGTTATTGAGAAAGCGTTACGCTCGTATCAGGACTAAGAGGACCGTTTCCTCTGGACCGGTCGAGCACCACCCAACTGGCCCACTCCTTCAACAGACGGGCCGGTCCTCGTCGAGTGACGAGGCCAAGCGGGCTATTGCTGCAGCAGAAGAGACGGGGAAGAAAATGGGGCCCAGTAAGGACCTAATCACATGCTCAAGGAGAAGGAATTGAGAGAGTTTGGAAGGAAAAAATTATAAAGAAAGTTTTCAAATGTTGTGGGGGAATTCTATTAAAGGGAATAACCTAGAGTTGTTTTCTTTATGCATGTCTTTGTTTGCCTGCGGTTTTTTCTCTTCGTGTGGTGTTCCTAGCTACGTCTAGGGTGTGAGAGAGACGATCTACCTCTCCAACTATAGATCAACCTTGTATCATGTTTCTTTTCCTTTGATTTTCATAAGAGCAACCCTTGTTTGCATTTTTTCACCCATCTATTGTCGTTTCATCATGGTTTGTTCGCTGATTTTGGTTATGAGGCTTATCAAATTGGTATCAGAGCATAGATCTTGGTGGGATGGCAGCAAAGAAAGTTGATGTACTAGAAGGAGAGGTAGAGCAAATCCGATCGGGAATGGAAGAAATGTTTGCTACTATGGAGGACAAATTTTCTTCTATTGAAAGTCGAATGAATGATGGATTTAAATGCATGGGAGAATTGCAGGATATGATGAAAAAACTCATGAAGATGTAATCCAAGGTCGTGCCGACCGGTCAAGGTGCAAACCCAAACGAAAAGTTGATCAAGGAATTCTTGATCGAGTCGAAAAAGGAGATCAGGCAAGAAAACAACGAAGAAGGAATCATCTACACACAAGAGTGCCCCCTTAGGACTTTGAGGGGGAAGGGGAAGGGGAGGGGAGGGGGAGGGGGAGGGGGAGGGGCCGAAAATTGGAGAAGGGATGATGGAAGGGACACAAAAGACTATGATGGAGGAAGGAGAAAATCGGAAGTGGATTTGTCTATGACCACAGGAAGGAGTTTCACCCTAGATATATGGAAGAAAATTTCTGAGGGAGGAGAAGGTGGTGTGGAGATGCAAGGGTTAGGAAACTGAAGATAAGAATCTTCGAAGAGGAGGATGCACATGGATGAGTGTATCGGGTGAAGCGATACTTTGCAATCAACAGGTTGACTAAGGAAGAGAAACTCATGACAACGAGATTATTCTTAGAGGGGAAGGCTTTAGCGTGGTTCCAGTGGATGGAGGCAAGATATCTGATGCACTCATGGAAGGACTTTTAAGGATTGCTTGTGGAGCATTTACGAGCCATTCGAGAAGGAGACCTACACGAACAATTCTATGCTCTGACTCGGGAGAGGACAGTTATGGAATACCGGGAGAAGTTCGAGATCTTGTCAGGGAGGTTGGAGATTTCTACAGCAGAACTGAAAGGGAACTTCTTGA
Organism: Papilionanthe hookeriana x Papilionanthe teres; assembly: GCA_022702705.1. Lineage (NCBI taxonomy): Eukaryota > Viridiplantae > Streptophyta > Magnoliopsida > Asparagales > Orchidaceae > Papilionanthe > Papilionanthe hookeriana x Papilionanthe teres. Next base: position 51,020,410 of record CM040423.1, on the reverse strand, counting down.
AAGGCCTAAAGCTTGATATACAAGCAGCCATCCGCCCCGTAGACTGCGAGAATTAAGGAAATGATGGAGCTCGCCCAGACAATGAAGGATAAGAAACAGGTGAAGAAAATTGGCAAAGGCGGTAGCACCAGAGGATTCTACAATAGCACCGTGACAACCACAACAATGAGGACCCAGACAATGTCATTTCCGAAAGAAATTTCAAACGCCTCATAGATGCAGAAACGCAGAACAAAAAAGCCAAAGGATTGTGTTATCATTGTGACGAGAAATACGCCCCAAAGCACCGTTGCAGAGAGCGCAGCCTTCAGGTTCTTTTAGTTCACGAGGATACAGAGTGAGGAAACATAAGAGGAAGCAGCGGAGGAGGGGCATATGCATTTGGATGTGGCGAAGATGTCCCTCCATTCCATGATGGGATTTACCTTGAATCACACCATGAAGGTGAGAAGATTGATCGAGGAACAATCGGTGGTGGTGTTGGTGGGTAGCGGGGCCACACACAACTTTATATCAAATCAGATTGTGAAGAAGCTAGGGTTGAAGCTGGAGATTGGAGAAAGGTTGAGGAGTTTGCAAGAGGCTAGTTCTGACACAACATGGCCTACACGTGATAGAAGGCTTCCTTTAGATTTGGGCAGCACAGATGTGATTTTGGGGATGCGCGGCTACAAACATTGGGAGAGACGAAGGTGGATTGGAAGTCCTTGACGATAGACTTCCAAGTGGAGGGTAGGAAGGTGGTACTGAGAGAAGATGCTAGCTTATGCAAAATCATGGTGTCGCTCAAAACCATGGTCAAGTCGATTCGGGGAGCGGGATGGGTAACTTGGTGGAGTTGCAAAGCATTGAGAAGATTTGGGATTCGGAGTTGGAAGAGTTTCCAAAAGGAGTCTAGCAGCTCCTACAGTTGTTTACGGCTGTCTTCTGACAACCAAGTGGGTTACCTCCTCCGATAGAGCACGAGCACCTTATTACATTAAAGGAGGGTGTTTCTCCCATTAGTATCAAACCTTACAGGTACCCCAGGATTCAGAAAGATGACATAGAGTACCTGATCTGATAGATGCTCGAGTTCGGGATTATCAGGCCCAGTGTGAGCCCTTTTTTAGGTCTCTTCCTGTTGGTGAAGAAAAATATGATAGTTGGAGATTCTGCAAGGACTACCGGGCACTTAACAAGAAGACGGTGTTTGACAAGTTTCATATTCCTGTGATTGATGAGTTACTAGGTGAGCTATATAGAGCAGTCATTTTCTCAAAAATTGATCTTAATTCAGGATACCATCAAATCAGAATGAACCCAGCGGATGTGCACAAGACAGAGTTCATGATACATGAAAGACATTATGAGTTATTAGTGATGTCGTTTGGCCTCACCAACGCCCCGGCGATATTTCGGTCCCTCATGAATAAGGTGTTCCAACCTTACCTCCTGAAATTTGTCCTAGTATTATTTGATGATATTTTGATCTACAGCCGTACAGAGAAAAAGCATGTGGGACACCTGAGGACAGTCCTGGAGACATTGAGGGGGTATCAATTGTATGCCAACTTGAAGAAATGTTCTTTTGCACAGTTGCAGGTAGAGTACCTATGACATGTAGTGTCCAGAATGGGGGTAGGAATGGATCAATCCAAGATCGAGGCTATGGTTAATTGGCCCTTACCAAGGAGTTTGAAGGAGTTGAGAAGATTCTTGGGTCTCACTGGATACTACTGGAAGTTCGTGAGACGATATGGAATGATAGCATGGCCACTGATGGAGCAGCTGAAGAAATATAATTTCAAAGGGGATGCAACAATACACGCATTTGAACATCTGAAGAGGGTCATGACTAGTGTCACGGTATTAGTACTTACAGATTTCAATAAACCATACGTGGTGGAGACAAATGCGTCAAGATACAGATTAGAAGGAGTGCACATGTAGGATCAATGGTCGATTGTGTACTTCAACCAGGTTCTTGTGGTCAGAGCAAGGCTAAAGTCAGTGTATGAATGAGAATTGACGACAATTGTCTTGGTCATTCAGAAGTGGCGGCCCTACCTATTAGGACGACATTTTTTTGGCATGACAAATCAGAGGAGTTTAAATTATCCTTTGGAGCAGCGGATGATGATTGAGGAGCATCAGAGATGGTTGTCCAAGCTACTGTGGTATGATTTTGAAATTCAGTACCGTACAAGATTAGAGAAAAAGGAAGTTGATGTTGTTGACCTCATTTTTATGAGGGTCTAATTCTTTTTGCTAAAGTCTAGGATCTAGCCTTAAGATTTTCTACTGACCATCCTAGAGGACTAGTGATGGGATCCACACCTTTTAGAAATTCAAGTCTCTTCCCGACTCTCTTGTGGTGTCTCACATGAGTAATCTCAAACCATCACCATTTGATCAAATGGTTGTGTTCACGGACCATCATCATTTGGTCGAGTGACTAAGCACCATCATGTGGAGACTCGGAGAGAGTTCCTATAAGGATCGGGAAAGCCCTAGAAAAATCTTTTAGATTCAAGAGATTTCATTCTGTATTTTCAAGCACATAAATATCAAAACTCAGTTCATCTACACCTGTAAAGGTTTCACAATTAATCAAAATTTAAATCAATTTTGAAAATGATTGAACACATCAAAATTTGAGGAAAAATTGAATTTTACGCATTTTTGACTCAAATTGTCGATGAAATTGTCTGCACGACCCTGGATGAGGAAACGGACAACGTCGGTGCGTCCGGAACATCAACTTTACCTGAGAATGACACATTTTTATAATTCCGCAAACGAGAAAATTGCACACAAATATATGAATTCATCTGAACGACCCCAGATAATGGAAAGGACTGTGTCTGCGCGTTCGGAACGTCGATTTTACCTAAGAGACATCTATTTTGTTACGATTTCATGCACAAACGAAAAATATGTAAATCGGAAGATTTTAATATTAACTATCATAAAATTAATAATAAAAATAAGCATTTCATTTCCTCCTGTATCCCTAACCTAACTCACTCTTACGTCGCTTTCTCCCGAATCCCCCCCTATTCGGCCCGAAGCCTCGCCTCCCCCGCTCTCCCGCAATCGACCGCACCCGAGGCCGCCCGAGCGCGCCCTAGCTCGCCTGCTCCCTAGCTCTCGCGTCCCCTCGGTCGTTCGTGAATAGGCTCACCCCCTCGAGCCCTAGATCCCACGTCCCTCTCGAAGCTTCGACAAACGATTCCTCTTCTTCGTGAGTCGCCCGACCTTTCCTCTTCCACATGCCACCTCTTCCTCTTATGTTATCTGATTTGACCACCTTAGGGCTGGTTGGTGATGGTGTGGCTCCTTCTTTGCCTATAAAAACCCTAGTTAGGGTGAGGATTTTGTGGTTGAAATTTTGGCAAGAGAGGGAGGTGCTGCTGGAATTTTCTGGGATTGTTCTTGAAATTTTCTTGGGTTTTCCTTAAGTTTTTTCCATCAAGAGGTAACCTTTCTTGCAACTTTCTTTCAACATGTAAGAATGTAATGGCTTGAGGGAATTATTTAGGGTTATTTTTAATGGCCATTTTTTTTTGCTTTAGGAAGGGTTTGAAAACTATTTTGAAATGTATGACCCATTTGAGAAGGCTTTAATGTCGTACTTAAATTTCGCTACACTCTTCTTTCGGTAATAATCCGAATGCAGAAGAAGTTTGTGCTTTACATTATAAAAAATAAATAAAAAAAAGAGTGTATGAGATTCCTGGAGTATGATTCATTGAGACCTTAAATTTTCTTATGGGTGTTATATTTCATCATGTGGCTTAAATGTTTATTTTATTCTACAACGAAATAATTTTATTAAGAATTTGATTTATTTGCAAAGAAATATTCATCAATGTAACCTTTAAAAGAATTGAGCATGCCATGATAAATACCTACAGAGTCATCTTTCTTTAATTAATCATCTACTTGTTGATAAGTTTTGATTATATGAGAATTTAAGACTTGCTGCAATGAAGATTAATGAAATGCGATACATTCAATTAGTTAGATAAGGGTGTTTGAAAGTTTTGCAATATTAATAATGTAGTAGGTTTGGATTACTTGGTAGTGATGCTATCACTGCTTTATGGAAGCTAATTCGATGCTTAAGTGAACCTTGAAGTGCACATTAATAATCCTTGTGTATACCTACAATTGCAAAACCAGATCCTTGCAAGGTTTAAATATTTAATGTCTCACACTTCTGCATATTCATATGTCAAATGTAGCTTGACATCTGGTTTCTTTCCATTTGCATTACTCTGCTTATGCATTTAAAGCTACATTAATTCCTTTTATATCAGTCAAGGATTTGGGTGCCATTTTGGAGGGGATTTACATACTATTCCTGGGATTAAATGAACAATGTCTTGAAGAGGAATTAAACATTGTATTTGAGCTTGAACATTTACTGTTTTGAATGAGATTCAAATGTCGATTTCATGGGCCAACTGCATACTATGTTGGAAAAGATTTAAATGTTGCTTTGGCCTGAACATTTTCGTTTAAAAAAAGATTCAAAGGCCTTTTTGTGAAAGATTTTCATGTTACTTTCGAAGATTCACGTCTCTCTTCTGGAAGGTTTGCATAATATCTTGAGGAACATCAATGTCTTTATATTTTTGCACTATCTTAAGTTGAACCTTGGAAGTTCTAACAATCTTTACATGCAAGATTTTGGAAGGATTTCTGCATTTTTTTTTTTTTGACCGTTTAGTTGGCTGTTTAGAGGAGTCTAAATGCTAGCTTTTTGGGATTGTTTGGTGATATGTTTGGCTGCATTATTTGAGTCTGTTTGGTGGCTTTTGGGCCACAATTTTTGAGGTTTTAATGCAGTTTTAGAGGCTTTTATAGTGTTGTTTGGAGACATTTGGAGGCTTATATATTATACCTCTCAACTCTTTGGACTAGGTCAATTCCAATTGATTGGATTAGGGGGGTATTGCACTTGTTAGAGGTTAAAATGGTGGCATTTTCGATGTAATATGAAAGGTTCAGATGGCATGAATATAACATTTAAGTTTAAGGATTGGGAGAATAAATATATAAGGATTGTGTGTTATGTATTTGTTGCATTGGTTCGGTCTCCTTGCTGTTTCAGATTGCTTAAAATGCAGTATGGAAAGGATATCTTTTTTGGGTTGAATTGTTTGCTATTGGAGGGATATAAACACTGCTTTAAACCTGCACAAGCTCTATTTTGAGGGGATTCAAACACTTTTCTTGGGATTGATTTGATTGCCATTTTGAGAAGATTTAAACATCTTTTGAGGACTGATCCACCCTTCATCTTTCGTTGCTCTTGAGATGGATTAGTACATCTTCTCTCTCTCACCCATTTTTCTCTTATTTTCTTTCCTTGCTTCTTGGTTTGGTTTGGGTGCTTATGTCTGGACCATAAGCGCGCATATATAGTTGTCACTATATATGAACCATCAAGCAAGACTGTAAGTTGGACAATTAGGGGTTTACGGGCGATGATGACTGGCATCTGCGTATAGAGCAAAATAATATCGCATCCTACGACACCGGAACTCGACTTAGGGACCTGATGCGAGTGTAGGATGTATATATATTATTCACCGGCACTAGGTTAGAGTTAGAGAGACCCCTTGCCTTCTTAGGCTGCTGGCAAACCTAGCCAAGCAGTGTGATCGACTTGTGGACGATTCATTTTATAAAATATCTATAAATATAACAATGGAACAGATATTTTCATTACAACGTAAATACTTTCAATTGCTACATAAAGGAAAACTATTTTTGTCTATATGCATGACAAACTACAAACTTTAAATAAAATAATATAACATAATCATCCACTTGTCAATTACCTGTACGGGGCTAAGAATTGCCCTCCTAAGATTGTCTTGTTGGAAATTTCTAGCTGAATGTCGGGTTTTATGTACGTGGATGATCGTTGGTTGACTTCGGAGTCCCTTTGGGAATAATTAAGCTGAGCCTACCCCAACCTGAATGCTTATGGTTTTTCCTCCATTTCCCATTTGTTTTCCTACGGTTTTCTTCAAGTTTTTATGGGTCACTTGAATTTTTTTTGGATTTTCTTTAAAGTTTTTTTTTTTTTGGGGGGGGGTCACTTTTGATTTTCTTCAAGTTTTTTATGTGATACGCTGTCTTCAGTTTTTTGTACATAAATGCGCGATTGTCCTATCTATTAAATTCCTTGTTATACTCGTTTATTTATATATGTAATGCAAACTTTATAGCAGCAACAAAAACCTCCAAGTACACATTTTTATTTTATTTATTGCACTTCCTATTGTATTTTCCTTTATAAAACATTTTATTGTTTATTTCCTTTATTGTACTCTCTACTGCATTTCTTTGTCGCATGTTATATTTCTTTTATACCTATACTTGCTAATAAAATTCACAAAACCTATAGGACATAGCCTAGATTAGGAGAATTACAGCAATAACTCACCAACTTAACAATATTACACGCTCACATATAAGACACTAAATCTAAAATTGCTACTACATGGGGGCATGGAGCAAGTCTTCGTGGGCAGCATGATCGTGACGTAGCGGATGAAAAATGATGATCTGCAGCAAAAAAACAAGTCTACATTAGCTAAACATTTCAGTAGAATATATAACATAACCCATAGAACTTCGAGGTAATTTGCTTAGCACAACGTAAATCCTCACCTTGTCTTTATGCTTTTGCACAACCCTGTTGTGTAATGTAAGTCCTAAAACTTTTAGAATTCCGAGGTTGTCGTGCGGTACAGCGTAAATTTTTCTATCTTTCTAGGCTATTTGCATGATTGGATATCATGCGGATGTAAATCCTAAATTGTAAAATAAATTACAAGATTAAACGTTAAATAATATCATTTGACTTAAAGCCAAACAATAAGATAGATGAGAAGTCACCAAAGTTCTCTTTGTATCTGTGACTTCCTCTACTTTTTCACTCATTTGGTCTCTTGAAAAATAACTGTCCCTATTTGAGCTACTCTCATTTAACTTGCTATATTCAATCATAAAAACCAAAACTTTGAAAAATCTTGAAGACAGAATCATTGATTTTAATCGAGAGTTTTTTTAAGTCGGGCATTTTAGATGTAATTAACTATATACGTTTAACTCTATAGAGAACTAAGAACTCAGATAAAATAAATCCTATATAATTCTTATATTAGGTATGGGAACTTATCGGCCGCATATAAAAGATTTCGCAGATTAAACGAATGTTACAAAATTCTTTAATTTGGGTGGTTAAGCCTACTACAAGTGATTCGGGATAGTGTATTACTTATAGTATTGTGCTCAGTCATTCAAACTATCAAATATGTGAGACTCGCTCGATCTCATCATTTTTCAAAATTAAAATACTATTTTTAAAAATCACAATTATTCATATATACATATATATATTGTAAATTAGATTAAAATTAAACCAAAAATTGGTTTTTCCAAAATTTTCCGTCCGACAGACGCACTGTCGAGAAAGGTGGAGACATCTTAATTAACGGCCTTATCGATACCATCGATCCTAGATTGGGACGCCTTGAGGCAGGAGAGTGAAAGGGACGAGGAGCTGAAGAAAATAAGAGTCGACTTATTACATTATCCTAACACCCATAATATGCATTTAAGGGACAACAGATGCTCCAACAAGGGCGATTCGTGCTACCCAAGTCATCGAAGTTTATTCCCAGATTATTATAAGATATTTATGGCAGTGCGATCATTGGATGCTCAATGGTGCAAAAGACCTACAGTCGTCTAGCATCAGAGTTGTATTGAGTGGCGATGCACAACGACGTGGAGTACATGGTGGAGAAATGTGATATGTGTCAGCAACACAAGTAATTGACCATGACACTAGGAGGGTTACTACAACCATTAGCATTACCAGGGAAGGTTTGGGAAGAACTGATGATGGACTTTATCCAAGGTAGCCTCGGTCAGAAGGGCTCACTGTGATTATGGTGGTCATGGATCGCCCAAGTATGCGCATTTCATTCCCTTAAGACATCCCTACATTGCGAGTCACGGTGGAGTTTATCCGGGAAGTAGTCCGTTTGCACGAGGTGCAGGAATCAACTGTATCGGAGAGGAAAAAGGTGTCCTCAGCCACTTCTAGAAGAAGCTATTCAGTTTGAAAGGGAGAATCCTTAAAAGAAGCGTCGCATATCATCCCAATACCGATGGGCAGACGGAGGTGGTCAACATGAGTGTAGAGACATACTTGTGTTGTTTTGTATATGATACATTGAAGCTATAGGCTAAGTGGATTGCATGGGCCGAATATTGGTATAATACTTCGTACTACACCGCAGAACAGACAACTCATTTCAAGATTTTATATGGGTGGGATCCACCTCACTTGATACATTATGGGCATAGTACCACACAGGTAACCAGCGTCGATCAGTACTTGGAGGAGAGGGATAGGATACTAGCAAAGCTCAAAAAGCATTTACTAAGAGCTCAACAAACCATGAAGAAGAAGGCGGATGAACACAGGAGAGAGGTACAATTTGAACCATAAGACATCGTCAACTTAAAACTGAGGCCCTGCCAACAGAAAACTCTGGTCAAGAGGAGAGGCAAGAAAATGTCACCGCGATACTTTGAGCCTTATGAGGTGATGACACGTATCGGGGCAATAGCCTACTATTTTAAGTTATCACCATCGTCCGCACTACACCCAGTTTTCCATGTATCACAGCTGAGACATGTGATTGGAGATCACACACCCTCGTCTACACTACTGTCGTCAATGACAGAAGACTTGGAAGTGATTCTGGAGTCGCTAGAAATCTAAGGAGTGCGTCGAGGAATAGGGGGAGCAAAGGAGGTATTGTTTAAGTGGAAAAAATAGTCAGACTATGAAGGAACATGGGATCCTTACGAGGTGATCAACAAGCAATTTTCATCCTTTCAACTTGACGACAAGGTACGTATTGGGGAGTATTGTTATGCCTGTAACAGGCGTAAGAGGACCAGTCCCTCCTAAACCGGTCCATCACCACCCAACCGACCCGCTCCTTCAACAGACAGACTGGTACTCGTCAAGTGAAGAGGCCGAGCAACCTACAGCTGCAACAAAAGTGACCCCTAATCACATACTAAATGAGGAGGAATAGAGAACATTTGGAGAGAAACTTTGTAAGAAAAGTTTTCAAATGTTGTGAGGGATTCTATTAAGAGAAATAATCTAGTGTTGATTTATTTATGCATGTTTTTGTTTGGCTGCAGTTTTCTTTCTTCGTGTGGTGTTCCTAGAGACAACTAGAATGTGAGAGAAATGATCTACCTCTCGAAAAGTAAATCAACCTCGTACCTTACTTGTTTCCCTTTGATTTTCATAAGAGTAGTCATTGTTTTCATTTTTCCACCTATCTATTTTCATTTCATCGTAGTTTGTTAGCTGATTTTGGTTCTTAGACGTACAAAACAGTTCCTCAAGCCAATCAATTATTGGGCCCTTAAAAACTAAAACTACCTCAAAATATGTACATTAACAGAAAAAATAAAGATTATTATTTTTTAATGTTGCAGCCAGCTAGCCGGCCTCTTCACCACTTGCCATTCTCATGGCATGGCAACTTACGAGCGTCCTTGGATTGAAGATGAATTGTGACAATAAATGAACTCCTGGTGGCAGAGTCTCAAGCGGGAAGAGCAACCCATGCATTGTTGAGGAGGTAAATACACTCCTGCTTCATTGGAAGGGAGCAACCCACAGATATTTGAGGTGAGTGTCGCAGTTTTTTATTTAGAAGGATTTAAATTTTATAAAAAAAAGGTTGTCGCAATATGCAACTTTTTCTAATTAAGATATGATTATTTCAGCCCTATTTTTCCTAGCAGTAAATTTTTATAAGATGGTGGTAAGACCTTCAATGCTCTATGGTGCTGAATGTTGGCCTTTAAAAGAGAAGCATAATGTTAAGTTAAGTGTTGCCGAGATGAGAATGATTAGGTGGATGAGTGGCTTTACACTTAGAGACAAAATGTGAAATGAATATATCCGTAATAGGGTTGGAGTTGCACCAGTGACGGATAAAATTAGAGAGAATCGCCTTAGATGGTTTGGTCACATTAAACGTCGACCACTTGATGATCCGATTAGGAGAGTATATGTTTTAAATACAACTTATGTTAAGAAAGGCAGAGGCAGACCTAGGAAAACTTGGGCTTATTGCATAAAAAATGATCTTAATTTATTAGAATTAAACGAAAATTTGACTATAAATAGGACGCAATGGAGAAAAAGGATTCATGTAGCCGACCCCACTTAGTGGGATTAAGGCTTTGTTGTTGTTGTTGTTGTTGTTGTTGTAGTAAATTTTTATAAGAGGCCACGAAGGACTGGGTGTATTTCAACTTTCTTCCGCCATATTTTGCTTGTACTTCTTTCTTACATGATATCAGAGATTGGTTCTATCTGAGCGATAGCTAACAACAAAAAGAGAGGAACTAATTGGGTCAAGCAAACAAGAGAAGATAAACCCTCCCTCCACCTACCAAGTCATACCATTAATCCTAGAGTCTCCATGGATCACTCATCAACGCTTTCCTCTAGTGCCCATCCGACCTCATCTTTTGGAACAGTATAGGAGCAAAGGTGGAGGAGTCTACTTGTAATCAAAGTTTAGAGGTAGAGGAGTCAATTGAATTAACTTCTTGCACAAAAGATACGCAATGTTGTTAGCTATTCCTATCTGCTTCACCAAAAAAAAATGAAGAGCACCCAACATGGAAATCACATCCTAAAAAATAAATAGAAAGAACTTAACAATGGACTCCATTCAAATGGTGATCCAAGAAAGAAGAAAATTTGGATACCAAAATGTTATCATCTGTCAACTGAAAATAATTGACAAGGAATACCAACAATGCCTTGGTAATATTTTGGCTTATCAATTCGACCATTGATCCTTGAACTTGATATACAACACCATACAAACAATCCAGGGAAAGTCAACATGAAATACTCAGATATTGAAACTCTATGCAATTGTGAAAATTATGGGATCAAGCTAATGACTTAAATCAATGAAACATGAATGTCACAACATCTACACCACTCTCTAAAACCATTCTAGTGCTCCAAGGGTTAAGAAAGAGGGAGAAATTATGATGGCTGAATTCTAATGTGAATGAGCGAATTGGAAGGTAAAAACATTCAATGTTTTCTAGTGCCAAACAGCAGTTTTCTGGAGCAACCAGCAGTAATAGCAAGCAAAGATGTTTGTCCTGCTGAAAAAAACATTCGAGCAGAGAAATGGGAAGAAGTATGAGCGGCAAGGAGGATCTACCATTTGTTTCTGAGCAAGATAGAAATGCATCACCTACAAATGGAACATGATACAACACTCCAAAAAGCTTAAAACAGAGAACAAAGTCTCCAAAACACAAACACAATGGCTAATGTCCTCTCTAGCAATAAATAATACATAAATAGGTTCCTAATAAAAAAAACCTAATTTAGGGGTGTAAACGAATCGAACAAGAACGAACAGAGCTTGTGTTCGTGTTCGGTTCGTCTGAAATTCAATTTGTTTGAAATAAGCTCGTGTTTGAAATTGTTCATGAAGTCGTTGTTCGTATTCGTTTCTTAACTTGACAGTCCTAATATAATATATATAAATAATATATTATATTAATTATATAACTTATATTATATAAATATATAATATTCATATTAGTATATTACTACTATAGTATATTAATTTATTATATATTATAATTTATAAAACTTAATTTTATTAAATATCATAAATTTTTTATATATAATTATTTTAAATTATTTATATTTCGAACAATAACGATTCGAACATGAACGAACGCGTCACTATTCGTGTTTGGTTCGTTTAACTAACTGAACGAAAAAAAAAAATATTTGTGTTCGTCTCATTTACTTATCGAACGAATCGAACACGAACTGATCGCGAACCACGAGCATTTTTGACAGCTCTACAGAGATGAGAAAATAGGGGGAAAAATATGGCATCATTGTTTAGTTATATGTCATCACTATAAATTATTTATATTTCGAACAATAAAAATTCGAACACGAACGAACGCATCACTGTTCGTGTTTGGTTCGTTTAACTAACTAAACGTAAAAATATATATTTGTGTTCGTCTCATTTGCTTATCGAACGAATTGAACACAAACTCATTGACGAACTGAACACGAGCTGATCGCGAACCACGAGCTTTTTTGACATCCCTACAGAGATAACAAAATAGGGGGAGAAAATATGGCTGAATTGGATAACCGGGTGACCCCGACTATCGTCAACTACAATTGTGAGGCTATTCGCAATCCCATGGAATCACTCCGAAAACGCAGATCATTGAATCCCGCGAAAACGAGATCATGAGATCCCTCGCAACACGCTCCTACGTCATTCTTCCCAACTATGAGAAGCTTCTTCATCTCTAGGAAAATCTACATCTCATTGTCGGATGTTCTTTCCCACAAAGTACCTAAGGAGATTTCCAATGTTGTGGTTCTCACTTCTATCTGGCAATCTATCTGGAACAACAGTACTAAACTAAAGTGGAATTTAATACCCAACTTACTCAATAGACCCTTCCAGACATAGGTCAAAACTTTGAAACTCTATCTGAAGTGATAAAATGTTGAACATCATTCAGTAATGATAACGTACGAGATATAATATACATCTGAAAATCTTGAAATTCTCTTAGTTGGGGTTGCACTGTGTGGGGTATCGGCTTCTCGAAGTCATTGCCATCTTGGACAACAAATACTAATGTTGTCGGTGATCCTTTCAAAGCCTATAAAAAGATAGTTCGTGATACCACATCCTAAAACTCTGTATATATATGTATTACCTCTGACACTTTCCAAGATAAGAGCACAATGCAGTTCCCCATCTTTGGTGAAAGAATGTGTTCTTGTAGCATCATGATATGTGCAACGGTTATATTATCAAGGACTACCTATTAAGACATGACAAGTATCCAAGTATCCATGGGTATCACGGCGCACCACACTTGCTCCTAGAATTTGCCTCCAATAAAAAATTTCACGAGATATCTCTAGTCAACTGTGATTTTATTCATTTTTTAACCAAGACCGAGGATACAAATAAGTGGTCGAATCTCAAGAAAACGTATGCAATATGTTGATAGGTACTTACGTTCCATCTCCCTTATCATTTTGGACGAAGTAGTGATTTTGATTTTTCCAAGATACGAGCATAAGCACTTCATATTTTTCTACCATAGAGAGGTACTTTTCTTTAACTTAATGGCGATTAACTTTACCATTTCATTAGATTAATCATGCTCTCAAAATCTGCTTTGTTTTTCCAAATCAAGTTCTAGTGATATGGATCTCTGCTCGAGCCCTCACTTAGTGGCTGCTCCATTATGGGAAATATTGAGAAAATGCTTGTGAAGTCCTCATCGATAGCGGCGCTCTCCATTATTCAGACCGAGAAGGATTTCCCACCTGTTGTTGCACTACTAGTGAGGACATGTTTGGTACCGGTGGAGGCAGATTGAGAGAAAGGAGATGTAGAGCTTTGAAAAGATTAGAGGCAAAGGAGCGAGAAGGAAAAAAAAACATTTCAATGAATGGTTTTAATGCTGAAGTGTGCATAGCATGTGAATCAGTTGGGTTAGCAGTTAGTGACAACATCGGAGCTATCCAACATGTGGCCGCTGAGGTTGACGATGAGAGTGGTCGGCGCCTTCTAGTGCAATACCAAGCAACAAAAGCAATGGAAGGTTAACTGAGTGTTTTTCTGTGTATGTTTATGTGTTTCATGTGCTTTATACGTAAATATTAAAGTTTTGGTGTGATATATGTAAATTCTAATGTTTTGACTTCTATATACATAAAAACCCCTTAAAATTACTTTTCTTTATTTTATCTTTAATGTATTATGTATAATTTATCATTTTATTTTAAATCATTTAATTTATTTCTTCAAATAATATTATTATTTATTTAAAATTAATTTAATATTAAATGTTTTTTCATAATTTAATTATTATGATTCTTATTATTATTTAAAATTTTATCAATTTAGTTTTAACAATTTTCTAGATACCATTGAAAATTAACTTTTAAATAAAGCCATTAACATCTAAATTTGTTAAATAAATACAAAACATATTATATACATTTAATATTTATTTTATTAGATATTACTATTATTTGTGTAACCTCTCACTAAATATGTATTTTATTAACATTTTACTTTTGAAAATTATATTGATTTAGGAATTTTTAAGAAACCAGAATAACATTTAACTTATAACTTCTATTATTGTAATATTTAATCTGTTGTATCACTTATTTCCCTAGACTATCCTAGTTCATAAAAATTTATGATAAAAAAAATAAAACATAAACAAAATAAAATACCTCAACTAGACTGGAGGTGGCTCTAATTCGCGAGCAAGAACCTGAGTTACCATCACCTTCTCCTACACTTAAATGAAGCCGCACAAGAAGGCCTTCCTTGTCGTTGATTTTTGCCCGAAACTTATAAAATCAGCTATGAGCAACCCTATGAGCTTGCGATTGAGCTTGGCTTGAGTTTGAGCATGATCCTAATCGAACTCACAGCTTCAGTGAAAAACACACGATAATCTTCTTTGCTAGAACGTGGTGACCACTTGTCTCTATTTATGAGTTTACAACGAGAGTCGTCGTTAGTCTTGTGCTTGCTTGCGCCTGACTTTTCTTCCTTCGCACGCAGCTATGTCGTCTTGATATATATTTGAACACAAGCCAAAAGTCAACTCTGGCACTACTCGCACGCAATCATGGCCAGTTGTTGTTGCTCTCGTCTCTACCCTAACTTCCCCCGTCATCTTCATCTATTTCTTTCTCTTTCTTTCAGTCTTGTTACACCCCCTCTTATAAGCATAAACTATTCGTTCATTTGTCACGCAAGCATTACAAATAGCTTTAAAACCAAGTGTTATATACTATCGATCTTTGGTCCCCCCATTCCATAAAAAGAGCTTAGTTCTTATTGCTTTGGAAGAAAATTTTGACATTATCAAAATTTCCTTGGTGTTAATGTACCTTACAACATTTCAAAAAACTCGTGCATCATCATCATGGTTTATTGGCAAGTCCAAACATAAATGGGCTTCACTAGCCTACGAGGTAAACATAAGCTGCAAATGGATTAGACAATGCATGACTTCATGACTCACTCAAGTGAACTAAGTGATTTATTCCAGGAGTGATTCCTTCCCCCCTTGCCTGATGTATAAAAAAACATAAATTCTTCCATGATCTTTGGGAGCGTGAAAATTGAGTGATGAATTTCTTGAGGAAGCTATAAGCATTGCTTGGCAAAACTATGACAATGAATGAGAAGATTATATTAAACTACATCTAACACAATGTGCAACGCTATGGCATCTTAAAATCATATAAAGTATTCCATAGGATCAATTAGTCTCTGGAAGACTTCTAAATTTATGAAGAATGGGCTCCCCAAAGAATTTGACGGCAAAATCAAAACATAAAATGAGGCTCTCTTTGTGAACCTTGACCTATCTACTTGGACAATGCTAAAATCATCAGTTTCTTTCTTCGAGCCTCCGATTTCAACCTAGAGGTGGTAATGTAGAGTTAATAGTTCCCAATAAGAAATCGAGGATTAATATTATGCACATCCATTTAGCTTCTAGGTGCCTAAGGGTAGTTTCTATAGCACTTGTTACTCGCTAGATGAACGAAAAATTACACTTACTATACACCCCCTGTGTACGAGGCAATGTAAAAGATTTTTCAACAAGCGGTGAGAGATCATCAATCTCATTCTAGAATCATGAAATCCTAAAGTTATCACCTCAGTTGTATCTCACGACTCATTTCCCTGAACTTTATCGCATCTCAAAAAAGTCTCAAAATGTGAATGACAAAATTTTAGTCTTGAAGTTCGTAGACTTCTAGAGAATCTAGAAAGATGCTTTGGCTAGGGAGTAAGATAGAGAATAAAAAAGGAAAAAAAATCAATAATGTAATGTGATTCAATATGGATAAATTATGCCCATTATGTAGGAAGGAGAATTGTTCTTATTTGTTTCGGCCAAAATACAAGCTTGGAGGTGAGGAAAAGAGATACAATTGTCTTCCCAATCTCTCCCTTTTTAATAACCACTATACTGACATCTCAACTATGAATTAAAAGTTTTCGTAACATTTGTCCCCTTGAAGGTATGCACCTTTTAATGCCTTTATCTTTTATTCAACCCTTGGATAGAATGAATAGTTGCATGAACGGTTACTCGTTAAGATGAATAGAAATCTATATATCACGTTAACTCTCGTTTAAAATGTCTTTTCAATAATTTTCAACTTTCTAAATGAGAATAATTATTTCTTATGCTGACCAGAAAATTTGATGTTATCATGTGAAATTTAACAGTTTGATTTCAAGGTGGACCCCAACCAAATGATTATAATTGCCTTCCACCCAACGATTCATTTATTTTTTGTTCTCCTAGCATGCCCTCAACAACCAGCACTTTAATCTTTATCGCTTGATCCTTCATCCACATGATACCCTAATTTGATCTTTATGAGTGTATCTAATACATTCCTAATTCAATTTTGGTTCGCACTCCCTAACAAGTGGCATTAAAGCTAATGCATCTAATAGTCCATATAGTATGCCACTCTTATAGGCCTTTTGTCTTTCAACAATAGCCAATTGATCTAGTAGTCCATACAGTATGCAACTCCTATAGGTCTTTTGTCTTTCAACCATGATTGAACAAAATTCAAAAGTGGAATTCTACTCCGTACTGCGTGATTAAGTGGTCTCCTAGAACGTGTACTTAATGATGTTAAAAAGAAATTTGTTTGACGGAGAAGATAGTTATAGTGGAGAGCTCTCACAATGGGTGCAGCTTAGAAAGACATGCAAGAGTATCAGCTTTAGCTCCTCACCAGAGAAATTAAAATAAGAAATGCTTGGCCCTCAACCATAAGCTTAAGCTTTTGTGTTAATTAAGCGTTTGACACTAGTGTTATTAAGCCCAACTTTAATCCTTATTCGATCCACATCCCTAACCAATTCTTTCACCAATTTTAAATGTTGATCAATTCATGTCAATGGGATAACAATAAGCCCTTCGAGCTAATTTTGTTACTTTGCTCATTTGCAACCTCATTCATCAATGGATGATTCATTGGGAGCACATGATGAGTTGCAATGCCTCTCTTCAAGTCTATCTGTGTGATTTTAGCATAACACTTTGTAAGAGTTATTCGTAAAATAAGAGAATTTATGATAGACGCTCAATCAAAACTCACATTTGAAGAATAAGAAATTTTTTTTTTCATTTATAAGTGGATTTATATTTCACAAAGAACTTGAATTGCCTTTAACTTTGTTCAAACTACTTTATTTATAAAAATATTTAATTTTTGTTTATTTCTTCATGATAATCATTAAAAGTCATTTTCTTTAATAAATAAAAACCAGAGCCTTGTGATAAGGCAATAAAAAATTGGATATAGTTTACTCCATATTCTTTTCTCTTCACCACCTCTCGGAGATTTTCAGTGAAACCTATGCAAACACAAAGTAAACAAAATAAACAAAAAGTACATGAAAAACAAGTTCGCGAAAAAAACCAACAAGAATGTTAAACAGGCTCACTCAATTGATGTCTACATCTTGTATTGTCACCGCAAATTTCATTATTATTGATTGTGAAAAATTACAACCGTAATTTCTTTGAGACGCAGGATGTCTTGCTCCCCTTCTTTTTTTCTTTTATATATATAAAAATAATAATAATAAAAATAAACTAAAGAGGCCAAAAGAATATTAAATTTTCATACAACCTCAATTTATAATCATAAATATCAAGTATTTTTAGGGGTTTTGCCCCCCAAATCCTAAAAGAGTTCTCCACACTTTCCTTCTAAATTTGTGGTGACCTTGCCGTGAAGGTCTTCCTATGTCTAAGAATGTGTGGTGCATTTCCATAGTAGGAGAAAAAAGGGTACACAATTTAATATATCGTTTTCTTTTGCTCAAACTCTCTCAATCCCGTTTACTCTCTAAGAACGGGATTTTGCCACTTTTGGGGTTCTCTAGAACCCCACTCCCCAACAATGTTCTCTCTTCTGCCAATTTATCATTCCCTCTTCCCCACCAATGTCACTTTTGTTTCTCCTCTTTGACCTATGTTTCTCAGCTTCATGCATGTCTAAAATTTGGGCTGCTTTGAAATCTATAGATTGCAACAAGACAGCTAGTCCAGATAGCTTCTCACCAGATTTCTATTAGAAGGCATGGGGCACAATTAAGCATGAGCCGATAGCAGCCAGAGTTTTTTTAATGGTGTGGATCTCCCTAATTACTTTTGCAGTTCTACTATTCCTTTAATCCCTAAAGCTAAAAAGAGAAATATTTGAGAGTCTTTCAGACCAATGTCATGACCATAATTATCTGCAAAATCATTTCAACCTCATCTTCTACATCTAATTAGCAACAACCATTCTACCTTTGTCAAAGGCAGGAATATTTCTGATAATGTTCTTTTGGCTCAAGAAATGATTACAGAACTTGATAAGCCTTGAAGCGGTGGCAATTTAATCTATAAATTAGATTTAAGTAAAGTCTGATACTTTATGTTGGGACTTCATTCTGGAGTACTGATGGCTAGAGGTTTCCAACAAGATTTTTGTGAGCTAATAAAGAGATGGCTAGCAAATAATACATACTCCATTTTTGTTAATGGTCAAACTCATGGCTTCTTCGAGTCTAGTAGAGGGATTAAGCAAGGTGATCCCCTATCACCCACCATCTTTATTCTAGCCTTTGATTACTTATCTAGGATGCTCAATCAAATTCAAGCCCAATCCACAAACACAAGATATAGCCACAAATCAAATAGTTTGATATCCCATCTAACCTCCCCTACCCCCCCCCCCACCCCCCAAAAAAAAAACAAAAATTCTTTAATCAAAAAAAGCTCTCACAACTCTTTACTGTTTTTCATTTGCAGTTTGTTTCTTCTGCTTCATCAATCAATTGCAAGCACAAAATAAATCAATAATTCTTAATTTTTAAGCCCAAATTACATCACCATACCGATATGAACAACAGTAGGTCTCTATTTAGGAGAAAAAGGGCATACCTTGCCATCATATTCCTTCTTGAGTAAAATTTCAGGAGCAATATATGCAGGCGTTCCAACAGTGGACTTTGGTTGTGAATGTAATACTGCAGACTGAAAAAATAGATTTTAATACTACCAAGTTAACAAGCATCATCCAAGTAGAAAAGAAGAAAACAAATAAGAACATCTTTAGCAAAAGAAATTAAATTTCATACTGAAATCATTATTAATGCTGTGGGAGAACTCTGTATTCTTCTTCCACTAGAACAACACATGCATAAATTAATAATTCTGAAGAAATTAGTTTTACAAAAGCAAAGAAACAAATGCTTTTTTTCAAATCGTGAGAAAGATTCTCAATTATAATCAGAATCTAACTTGGATGGATAGTGATGGAAAGAATGAATGAAAAATAAGGAATCCAAAGGATGCATCTGATGAAGGTGGTGATGATAAAACTTCTATTGCATAGAAATCAAAAAAATCAGTAATTAGTCAATTACCATACAAACAAGTGTATACCTTAGAGTAGCCAAAATCACATATCTTTAACCGTGGAGCAGCACTCCCATCTAAAAGGGTATTCTCTAATTTAAGATCCCGGTGGCACACTTGCTTGACAAGAGTTTAAAACAAAAGGCATAGTGAATTTGTCTCAGCATTTAGCTTACAAAAAGCAAAAGAAAAAGAACTAAGTGAAATACCATGGAATGACAATAGCTGACTCCAGATATGAGCTGTTGAAAGAAGAAACGAGCCTACAAGAAAATTAAAGTATCAATATATATTGCCTAAGGAACTAAGTAACCATAAATCCAGTTTGATAGAAACCTCGTCCTCACTGAAGCGTCCAGCATTGCAAATGCGCTCAAAAAGTTCACCGCCGGAAGCATATTCCATGACAATAGCCAGATGTGTTGGGGTCAAGATAACCTGTATAATGGTTCCCTCAGAAGAACAAGATAACAGAAATCATTAAGTTCTTCCGTAAAAGGTGTGATAAGAACTGTCAGGCGCACCTCTTTAAACCTAACAATGTTTGGGTGCCGCAGAGATCTGTGATTAATGATTTCCCTTCTAACATTTTCATCTATCTGCACAATCAAAGGAGGCAGAGTAATACAAGATGGCCGGATTAGGTGATGGAAACATTCAATAAGCCTTGTCTAACAATTAAATTGAGGGAGAACACATTTTCTCAGAGTACAAAAGGCTAAACGACATAAAGACAGCAAAGAAAAGAAACATTTACAATTAAAAACCCATGCACTTGTCCATCGAGGGTAGGATAGACAAAGAATTTTCGAAAAGAAAAAAGGAACCAATTATTTCAGATTTTCAAAACTAGACTTAACATCAAGAAAAAGCGATAGAGAGTTAGAAACGCTCCTCAACGATTCAGTTTCTCGAAAAGACCAGCATACCACGCATAGAAATCAAATGAATTTATTTACCCAATAACTAACACCAAAATAAAGTGGAATAAATACCCTGTTTTTGACACCAAAGCACATACCTAGAAGTCTCAATCGAAACAAAATCCAAACAATAAACACCATAAAGCCGAAGTATGACAACTAAAAAAGCAACGGATAACAAAAATCATAATATCAAAACGAAAACAGCAAAAGGATCCATCAAAATCTTCGAACTAATCAATCGACTTACTAACCAACCTTCTCGCCCCTCTCTATGTACTTGACCGCCACCAGCTCCATGGTCTGCCTATCCCGCATTAGCCTCGCGATCCCGAAGTTTCCGGCACCGATATCCCTCACCAGCTCGTAACGGTCGCTGTCATGCATTATCGGCATATCCATCCCCGGCCCAACGGTCAACGCCGCCCGATCCATGATCGTTTCCTCTACTTCCTCTCTTCTCGCTCACATCAACTCCGAAACACAGAAATACTCCAGTCTCCGTCACACCAAACCTTTCGCAAAGCCTTCTTCAACGCGACACAACAGCGCCCTCCCAAATCGATCGCTCTTCTGCACTGGCCCTTGAACTCGCTTACTATTCCGGTGACCTCTCAATCCCACCCTCCTCCTGATCATTCCATATGGTTTCTAAGCTTCGAAGGGTTTCTGATTGAGAGTTGCAGAAATGGGGAGCTGGTCTCTCGCGACCTCGTCGCCTTTTACCTCTCTTTTCACCACCAGCGAAGCCAGAGATGCAGAGAGAGAGAGGACGAAGTGGAGACAGACAATGGATATACAATTATCTGAAGAAAGCGAAGTATGGAGAATTACGACTCCGTCCCTATGACTGAATCAGCACGCGACCGTATGGAGTTTGGCCCCTTCGAAAAAAAATCTGGCCTCCATCGTTCATTCCGATCACAGTCTTAGCGTCCCCGACTGATCGGACGGCAGAAGAAGGACGTGTTAAGAGCGATATGATCGCCATGAACTATAAAATAATCGATCAAATTTTATTTCGGGAAAAAAATTTATTCCGTTGTTGAAATATGAGCACTTGTATGCACGCAATGGATTGAATAAAAAAAAAAAGAGTAGGGTGTTAAAATACCTCATTATAATTTATTTATATGAGTTCTTTATAATTTTCAAATTTATAATGGTCTCAATTATTTAAATTTGGGTTGAGATAGTTTTCATGGAAGATTATTAGATTGTAATTTTAAGATAATTGTTGAGAAATTTAGGGCAAATAAACGCAAGAATCGACAATAATCCAGAAGAACATAGATATTTAACGAGGTTCGGCAAAGATGTCTATGTCCTCGGCGGTTTTCCTTTAGTTTTCAGAAAAAGAGTACAATACAAAAAATATTTTTCTAGAGTTACAACAAGGCATATTTATAACCGCAGAGTACAATATGTAATTACAAAATTATCCATGTATAATACCGCGGGGCATTGCCTACATAATAAAGCTCCATCGATTCGTTTGCTTCGCTCCAACATTTGTTCCTTATTTGGTATATGAGTCATACCTAATAAATCTCCACCTTAGTGAATATTCAGCCCCTTAGGAGAAAAGATACATGAGAGTTTCTCATGCACCAATGTGGGTTAGGTCACCATGCTTCTCTAGCAACTGCAAATATTCAACAAGTCCAAGCAATGCAAGAACTTGTTGATAGTAACTGGTTTGGTCAACATATCAGCTGCATTCTCATTAGTATGAATCTTCTACAACAATATCTCACCAGAAGCAATCAATTTTCTGATCTTGTGATATCTGACATCAATGTGGTTGGTTCTCGCATGGTAAACCTGATTCTTATCCAAATAAATATCACTCTGGCTATCACAATGCAACTGAACTCCACTTTGTTCAACGGCCAGTTCCTTCACTAGCTCACTTGTAGATCTTCTATCATCTAAATCACTTGCATGGTCTGACACCCATTTGCACTCAATAGCCTTCTTTCCCTCAGGAAGCTGACCTAGCGCCAATGTATAATTTTTTACAAAGACTTCATCTCCTCAACCATTGCACTCATCCATTTCTCTTTTATCCTGACTATTGATAGCCCCTTGAAAACTGACTCGATCATCACTACTGATGAAAAGTGCAAAGAGACATGCACTGTATCTGAATTTGAAATGTTCCCTGACACATTGTCTTGATTCTGCTGCAACATGGACTGCTCATCAAAGACTGCATCTCCATTGATCACTCTCTTCTTTGCAATCGGATCTCAAAACTTGAATCATTTCACAACTTTTTGTAGCCCAGAAAGATGCACTTCTTGAATTTTGGATCAAATTTTGATCTTTCATTTCCAGGTACATGCACATAAGCAGGACAACAAAAAAGTCGTAAGTGATCGAAATTAACTGGATCACTGTCCATGCCTCTTCTGCAACCTTGCCACCCAATGATTCCCGAGGTGATTTATTGATGAGTTAGTATGTCATATTCACAATCTCTGCCCACAAGCTTGTAGAAATTCTTGCATTCAGTCTCAATCATATTGCCCTATCAGCTACGGACCTATTTATTCGTTTTGCAACACCATTCTGTTGTGGTGTCTTGCGTACTGAAAAATGCCTCTGAATCTCTTGTTTCTCACAGAACTTTTGAAATTGTGAATTTGTGTACTCTGTGTCATTATCAGACCACAGATACTTGATCTTTCTGCCAGTTTGGCTCTCCACCTCAGCTTTTCACAGCTTGAATTTAGAGAAAACTTCATATTTCTGCTTTAAGAAATATATCCAAATTTACCTGAAGAAATCATCAATAAATGAAACATAATATTATGATCCTCCCACTGACGATTCTCTAGTAGGGCCACATACATCAGAATGCACACAATAAAGAATCACTTCAGTTTTATGCTCTCTAGTCATAAAATTGACCCTAATTTATTTTCCAATAACACAAAACTTTCAGAAATCAAGCTTACAGCTTTTAACACCATGAAACAAATTCTTTTTATGCAATTCAGTCATCCCACGTTCACTAAGATGACCAGACGCATATGACATAGTATTGTACTATCATCACCCGACTCAATAGAATGAACTCCACCTACAACTGTACTCCCCAACAGTTGTAGATATTACCTGCAGTTAACTTTTCTTTCATCGAAGTCAGTGCACCATTAGCAATCCTGATGGTTTCCCTATCTTAATCTACCTTAGGAATAAAACCATTTCGTTGTATAGTTCCCAAGAAAATCCGTTTTTTCTTCAAATCTGAAAAGTGTCTGATATCACATAATGTTATAATAGTGTCATCATACATCTTAATTCTGACATCTCCAATACTACTAATATTGCAGCATTTATCATCACCTAAATAAACTGAGCCAGAATTAGTTGACATGTATGAAGTAATCCACTCCATGTTAGGTGTTATGTGATAAGAGCATCCTGAATCAAGAATTCATGCATCCATGAACTAAGTTGATGAAACTGAAAGCATATTACCATCACTGTCATCTGAATTTTCACTCTACACCGCGTTTACATACTTGGATGGTGCACCACCTTTCTTCTCAGTCTGCTTCTTCAGCTTTGGACAATCTCTTTTTATATGATCAAACTCCTTACAGTTGTAGTAATGAATCGTCTTTTTGCCTTTAGACTTGGATTTGGAATTTCGCCTTCCACAACCCTCCTTTTCTTTCTTTCTTCCACAATCCTGATTACTCTTGACATATAAACTATCGCCATGAGAGCTTTCATCTGCATTCTATTACCGCTAGTTGTGAGCCAACAATATTGCAGTAATCTCATCAACTTTGATAGTTTCTTTCCCATATGTCAGAGTAGTTAGTTAGTGTTCATAAGAAGAAGGAAATGAACACAACAAAATAATCGTTCAGTCTCCATCCTCAATACTCACATCAAGTCGTGATAAATATGTGATTATTTGATTGAAATCATTCACATGTTGTGCCAAATCAGAACTTTATTGCATCTCCAACCCATACAGTTTTTTATTCATGTGCAATTTATTAGTAAGGGATTTTGCCATAAATTGAGTTTCCAATTTCTTCCATACCTCCCCTAGAGATTTTAGATTTATTACGTGATACATAACCTCATCTGTCATGCGTAAACGTATGGTTGCTGCCACTCGTTGCAATTCTTCCCAATCTTCATCCTCAATGACATCTAGTTTTGTTGCCCGCAAAGTCTTTCACATGTTGTGTCAGCAAATTTTTCACTCTTGTTTGCCACAATCTGAAGTTACCAGTTCCATCGAACTTTTTCACCTCGAATTTTGCACCAGAAATTGTCATTTAAAAATTAATCCTGTAACAAACTTTACCCTCAATTCCTCTCCTGAGTTGCTAAAATTGTTGAAGCCAAAAATTTCTTGCTCATAATCTTTCCAAAGAATTTCTTCTACAACAATATTCTCTTAATTAAGTTTCCTTAATTAAATTTCTCTTAATTAAGTGTCGCATGAGGAAATATTTCCTGATTATTAAGAATAAATTTGAATTCCCTTGCCATAAATAAATTTTCATCTTACATTTCTTGTCCTTTCCCGGCGGACAAATTTCCTCAGTTATGAGGGAATATTCCTCTCAGTGCAAATCAAGATTCCTTTCCCTTCCCGAACTCCTCTCTAGCGCATGTATCGCGAAGCCCACCGCTCTCCCTATGCTCCTCACGCTAAAGCTTCCTTGAGAAGCATGGTATTCGCGAATTGGTTTCCCGCCTGTCGTTCTTCCTCAATAGAGATGGGAGATCCCTTGCCTTCTCTGTCCGAAAAAACTTGCGCGAACTCCTCACGCCTGTGTCTCGAACTCATGTGACGTCTCTCGATGCTTGGTCGCACGAACTTTCATGTGGCCTAACCGTAAGACCTTCGCAGACGTGATTGCCTTAATGCTTCGCCAACTACCAGTCGGCAACCTCTTCTCAAAGTTCCCACAGGCCGCTATAAAAAAATTTTTTTCTCCTTCGACCTTCCTGCGCGTCGATCTGTCGAAGCCCTAGAAGCCAAATCTTCTTCTTCTTGCGTCAATCTCTTCTATGCCCTTGAACATCACTCTTATACCACTTGTTGAGAAATTTAGGGCAAAGAAACACAATAATCGATACAAATCCAAAAGAACACAGAGATTTAATGATCGCAAAGATGTCTACATCCACGGGAGCAGAGTAATGGTTTTCATTTAACTTTCAGAAAAATAATACAAGACACAGAATATTTTCTTAGGGTTACAAAAATGCATATTTATAACCCTAGAGTACTGACCCACTTTTTAATATTTTTGCAAATTAAATGTTTTTATGATGAAATGTACAATGTGGATTCTACGCAAGTATACGTATCGTATCAAGTAATACAGGGCTCTAGTGGAGTCCTGGTTATCGATCCCACAAGGAAGTTTTTAACAGATTTATATCAGCTAAATTTAAAGGAATTACTTACTAATAAAGTAAACAAAATTTTAAAGTAACTAAAGCAAACTAAGTAAACTAATGCTTGAAATAAAGTTGATTTAATTAATTTAGAAAAAGTATTATTCTCCTTGTTTTTTAGAAAATTAAGTGAATGACAAATTTAAATAGAATCTTTGAATTGTATTGTGACAAATAGGAGCATTCCTATTCTTTACCCTTTGGTCCAGGTGCAAAGAACATTGACTAATCCTATGTTTGATTAATGAATTTGCGGCTAGAGTCTTGTGAGGATCTTGTCGCCACTTCGTAGCTCTCACGTTCCCCTCACTCGAGGGCTAACATCTACACTTCGGCTCTCAAACAATAGAACCAAATTGAATATTTTAGTCCGTCACACTAAAATGTTCGATTCTACGTCCGATAATTAATATTTCCCTATTTATTTGCACCCTCCTTCCAAGGTTTTTGACTTCCCGAATATTGGATGTAATTTTTACTATAGTTGATAATTCAACATATTTTAACAACTCAATTGGCCAGATTGAAAGTAAATTAAGTTTTAAGTAAAAATTATCACAATTTATTTTAATATATTAGGTACTTCTATTTAATTTCATCAATTCCCATAATTTTCATAAACAAGGAGAAAGACTAAGAAATCTACTCAGAATGCATTGGAATAAAACAAAGCATGGATTTCATTTAAAGTAAACAACAACAATAAACAAAGATACTTATCTTAATTTCCTCCCCAAGTACACTCCCTAACAAAGATACTTATCCACAGTCCACGTAACGGTACAAAATAATTACATACAGAATAATAAAGTTTCCAAAATAACAAATCTAAACAAACTAAACAAACCAAATAAATGCTCTAAACTTTTGCATCAAAATCCCAAGCTATGTCATCTCCCTGATCTCCAGGCTGAGAAGGCTGAGCAGGCTGGTACTGTGAATAGCGGGGGCACTCAGGAAAGACAACATCTAAATCACCACTCCTATATCGACGTTCGGCCTCATAGTATGCAATTTCGTATTCGAATGTCGGCGGAGATATTCGTTATCATAATCGTGTCTTCTTTCCGAGCCTCCGATCCTTTGGTACTATGTGCTCGAATCTTCTTTCTATATTTTCTCCAAATAGCTCAAAACTTTTTCTACTCAGAGTCAGCTCATTCATCAGATCTTGAAGGGTAGGAGTGGTGTACTGATGGGGTGGATCATAACTAGTAGAGGGTATATCTCTACTTGAAGAAGGTACATAATCCCTTGTCCCAGATCTCCATCCTTCGTGGGATTCATATTTCTTTATATTAGCCTGAGTAAGGGGTTTCATAGGTTCAACCCATTCCTTATTATCTCTTGCTTCTACCCCAGATAATTGGCAGAGTGCATAGATAAGACCAGGATGTCCTAGTCCTCCTCCACTTTTATTTCTAGCGGTGGCTAATATATTCTTATAAATAACATTTCCCACATTAATACTTTTCTGGTTCTGAATACAGAAATTCAGAACTGCTCTATCTCTTGTTACCTCACTATGGTGGTAGGTAGGTAACAAAGTAGAACAAATAAAATAATGTCAGGCTTTGGATGTTGCATTTAACATAGAAAGAAGGAAGTTTACCCGTTCCCGCTGCTTTGTCTTCCAGACTCCTTTCCCATCAGTGAGAAAGTCGATCACCTCTTCCAGTGGTCCTTCCATAGTTCCAAAAGTTTCATACTCGCTGGTGTAGGTGTCTCGTACTTCATAATAAGCGTTTATTCTAGCAGCGTTGAATTCTACGAAAAATCCTCTAACCTTAACCGGTGCATCTTCAGCCTGTGTTAAATTTGCATAAAATTCCTTTACTACTTCTACAGCTGCTCTGTTAGTCACGAAACAGAAATTTTCTCATCCTCAATCCCTAATGATTCACTCAACTTCTCCTCCTGGATTCTTGAAAACTCGATCTTGAATGCATTTTCTGGATTGGATATTTTGAAAATATCGATTTTGTGCTCTTGCGTTTATGAATCGAGTTTCGTCATAATCTATCCGTCGCTTTTGTCGTGGAGCCATTTCTCGATCTGTGAAATTTGAAAAAATCTTAACTAAACTCCAAAATATTACTAAGAAGGCTTCCTACAACATCTAAAATCCATTTAAATCAATTTTCATGAAATTCTTTCAAGTATTTTCTCCACATTTCGGATTTTTTCAAAATTCCCCAATGTAGAAGAAATCCATGGTGAAAATCAAAAATTTTTGCATAGGAGTGAAGCTCTTACCAAGGGAAGATGAAATCCGGTGTCAAAAAGTGTTGAAACCGCTTCAAATCCGAGATCTCTCAAGCCCTAGGTCGGTTTTTTCGAAATTTTGAGGAAAGGGATGATGAATAGTGTCAGTTGACCGGTCAAATATAGGTCTTTTCGCGATCTTGTTGTCTAAGAGATTTTTCACGCCGTCGGCAAGCTAATTAATTTGATAAGGCAAAAGTTTCGGGAAAAATTCACCGTCGGCGAGCTCAGTCTCGCTGTCGGCGAGATAATTCTCGCCGTCGGCGAGATCCTAAAATTTTTAAATTTTTGAAATTCGTCAATCATTTTCAACCTCGAGTTGCCTTTAATTAATCTTCCGATCACTTAATTTAATAATATTATGAAGACTAGATACTTCTACTCACAAAAAGTTCACACAACACAAACAATATAACTTTATATATGAAATCCATGAAACTTATAAACTCCATACTAACAACTTAACAACATACTTAACTTAAATGTTCAAATCCATAATACTCAGTATCGCAATCCATACCACAACACTCTAAATGCTGAAACATAACAATTACATAAAATCTCATCAAATCTGAGATGATCAAATCAAAGTTCGACTCATAATAAAATCTAAATCCAAATCAACACATATATACATAAATATATGGAATAACATAGAAATCTTTCCTACTCTTCAGTGTCTGAACTATCATCTTCTCTGATATTCCCAATGTGACGCAAGTGCACAAATAAATTGTAGAAAGGCCTGAAAGGGAATTCTGCAGTAGATTCTTCATCAATCTACCCTTTATGTCTTAGTAGATGAATAAAACTGGCCTCCAGATGTCCAGTATGATCAAAATGCTTCTTCATCCTCCAGTCAATGTGATCAAACATATCAGAGATATTGTCGATGGAATTCATCACATTTTGCAATTCTTTCTCCAATCCTTTAATCTTCTTCAGAATGAAATTAGTTTTATTAGTAAGGGGCCTTGCTAAAAGATTGTTCTGTGATGCTCTGTCAGAAATAATGGTAATCTCATCATTGTTATCCAAAGTTGGAAATATATCTGTAGGATCAAGTGGTTTCCATGGTAAAAGTATTTTTCCCAAGTTTCATAAGAAACTTGGTACTGACTGCATAAAGCAAATATAGTTGATGGGTGTCCAAGTCCATGCACTGACCCATGCACAATCAATCCCAATGCAGACTTTACTATTATTGATCCAACATCGATAGGTAGTCCAATTTGAATATTGTAGTTTAATATAACACATTCTTTTGATACCTTATTTACCCTCATAGTAGATAATAGTTTTGATGATATAAAGAAATGACAATGCTTCGAGACAGGGTTAAGAAGTGATGCAGAAAAACTGACATACCCGTCTTCGCGTAACTCCCAATCATCAGGTTCGTCGGTCAGGTATCTATAGATCTCGTTCATATTGTATCTTGAAGGCACAAAGTTGGAGTAATGACAAACAGAGGTATTCTCTATATAAAATAATTCATTTACCCTTGAAGGAGTAAATGTTACCCATCTTCCTCTGACGTAGACATTTCCATTGTTGATCGCATGTAAATTAGAGTAAAACTCTTTGACTACTGAAATAACTACAGCGGATGTCGTATAACAAAATACCTCCCAATGCCGTTGTGCGATCATTTCTTCGATTTTTGTGGTGGAATTCTCTACTCCTCTGTTGACAAATCCTCTTTCTTTAATAAGTCTTTTCTTCATCAAGCCTTTGTTGAAAATAAGCTGCGCCTCCGAACTGACGAATTTTCTTCAGTTGAAAACTTCAGTTTTTGTGGTTTCTAAAAGTTTGGTGGTCATTTCAGATCGAAAGGATTAGTCTCTAGTCGTTTCTAAGGAAGAAAACAGTGTAAATCTGAAATTGAGATAATTTTATACGAAGAAATGGCTTAGATCCGTCCAAAACCGCATGAAAATTCTTAAGAAACCAAAATTTCAACTGTCTCGCCGTCGGCGGGAAGTTTCTCGCCGTCGGCAAGCTAGTTATAAAACTGAATTGAGTCATGACACACGATCTCGCTGTCAGCGGGCTCGGGCTCGCTGTCGGCGAGGTTCGTAAAAATCGCCCAATTTTGCTCTAGTCCGAATATTTTCTGATCTCATCATATAGGTTCAAATTTGTGATGATTCTAATTAAAAATTTTGAGTAGTAAGATTAGTTTTAATAATATAGACTCACTAATTTGTAGATAATTTAAAATAATAGACTACTATGGGTTGCCTCCCATAAAGTGCTTGGTTTAACGTCGTCAGCCCGACCTAATTTCGAGTTAGTAATTAGGTTGGCTAAGCATTAAAACCTCTTTAAAATTTGGTCTTCACGCTTCGAAATATGGTTTTAATATATGTCCGTTTACCTTAAATCTATGTCCTATTTTTGGATCTTCAGTTTCTATAGTTCCATATGAAAATATTTGAGTTATGGTGAAAGGTCCTAACCATCGAGATTTCAATTTCCCAGGAAATAATTTCAATCTAGTATTATATAGTAGAACTTCTTGTCTTGGTTCAAAATTTCTCTGATTAATTTTCCGATCATGCCATAATTTCATTCTTTCTTTATAAATTATATCATTATTATATGATTCATTTCTTAATTCTTTCAATTCATTTAATTGTAAAAATCTCTTCTCACCAGCTTCTTTCATATTATAATTAAATTCTTTAATCGCCTAATATGCTTTATGTTCTAATTCAACTGATAAGTGGCAAGTTTTTCCATATATAAGCCTATAAGGAGTGATTCCAATCGGAGTTTTATAAGCAGTCATGTATGCCCATAATGCAGTATCTAGTCTTATAGATCAGTCTAATCTATTAGGGTTTACAGATTTTTCTAATATACGCTTAATTTCTCGATTAGAAACTTCAGCTGATCCACTAGTTTGCGGATGATAAGCAGTTGATATCTTATGCATAATATTATATTTTTCTACTAGTTTGTGAATATATTTGTTTCTAAAATGAGTTCCTTCGTTAGTGATAATCACTATCGGCATTCAAAATCTAGTAAAAATATTTTTCATTAAAAATTTTGAAATACTTTTAGCATCACACCTAGGTAAAGCTTGTGCTTCGATTCATTTGGAAACATAATCAACAGCTACTAATATATATGAGTTTTCAAATGAAGGAATAAAAGGTCCCATGAAATCTAATCCCCAAACATAAAAAATTTCAACTTCTAATATAAAATTCAGAGGCATTTCATTTCTTCTTGATATATTTCCTACTATTTGGCATTTATCGCAGGTTTTTATATATCTATATACATCTCTAAATAGAGTAGGCCAGTAGAATCCTGATTGTAGAATTTTATATGCAGTTTTATATGTCCCAAAATGTCCTCCAAAATCAAAGTCATGACATTTTTGAATGATTGGTTCAGTTTCTTCATAAAGCACACATCTTCTAATAATTATATCCTTACATTGCTTATATAAGTATGGTTCATCCCAAAAGTATGTTTTAGTATCATGAATGAATTTTTTCTGTTGTTGCAAAGTTAACATAGGTGATAAAATGTCACTTACTATATAATTTACTATA
Organism: Papilionanthe hookeriana x Papilionanthe teres; assembly: GCA_022702705.1. Lineage (NCBI taxonomy): Eukaryota > Viridiplantae > Streptophyta > Magnoliopsida > Asparagales > Orchidaceae > Papilionanthe > Papilionanthe hookeriana x Papilionanthe teres. Next base: position 50,988,585 of record CM040423.1, on the reverse strand, counting down.
TCAGCATACCAATGTATTTTCCACTCATTTATATTATAAAGTTGTTCATCAGGAAAACTGTCTAAAATTTCATTATCAATATCAGATAATTCATGATTTTCTAATCTTGATAAATGATTATCAGTTCCCTTGTTATTAATGATCTCAAAATCAAATTCTTGCATTAATAATATCCATCTGATTAATCTTGGTTTAAAATCTTTCTTTTGCATTAAATATTTTATAGCAGAATGATCAGTATGTACAATACATTTAGTTCCTATTAGATAATGCCGAAATTTATTAAAAGCATATACAACCGCTAATAATTCTCTTTCGATAATCTGTATAATTTATTTCGAGCATCATTTAGAGTTTTACTAGCATAGTATATAACTTTGAAAATCTTATCATATCTTTACCCAAGAACTGCTCCTATAAGCATAATCACTAGCATCACACATAAGCTCGAATGATTTCTCCAGGTTAGGTGAAACTATTATAGGTGCTGTAATTAATTTATCTTTTAATAATTCGAAAGCATTTAGGCATTCAGTTATAAATTCAAATTTCTTGTCCTTTTCAAGAAGTTGGCATAGAGGTTTAGTAATTTTTTAAAAATCTTTTATATAACGTCTGTAGAATCCAGCATGTCCAAGAAAACTTCTTACCCCTTTTACCGTAGTTGGAGGTGGTAATTTAGCTATAACTTGAATTTTTGCAGAGTCTACTTCCATGCCTTTTTCCGAAATTTTATGTTCTAATACAATGTCGCTTTGTAACCATAAATTGACATTTCTCCCAATTAAGAACCAAATTAGTTTTCTCACATACTTCAAATACTTTTTCAAGATGATTTAAGCATGTGTCAAATGTTGTTCCAAATACAGAGAAATCATCCATAAATACTTCTATTCCATTATCAATTAATTTACTAAATATAGACATCATACATCTCTCGAAATGTTGCGAGTGCATTACATAATCCAAAAGGCATTTTTCGAAAAGCGAAAGTTCCATAAGGACTAGTAAATGTAGTTTTCTCTTGATCCTCAGGAGCAATTTGTATTTGATGATAACCGGTATATTCATCTAAGAAACAAAAATATTTATGTCCGGCTAATCTGTCTAACATCTGGTCTAGAAATGGTAAAGGGAAGTGATCTTTCCTGGTGGTTGTATTTAATTTTCTATAACAATACATATTCGTCATCCAGTAACTTGTCTTATAGGGATAAGATCATTATTTTCATTAGCTTTGACAGTCACTCCTCATTTCTTAGGTACACAGTGGATTGGGCTTGCCCAAGCACTGTCAGAAATAGGATATATAATACCATTATCTAACCATTTTAAAATTTTCTTTTTAACTACTTCTTTCATTATTGGATTTAATCTCCTTTGCGGATCTGCTTTAGGCTTATATTCATTATCTAAAATAATTCTGTGCATACATATTGAAGGACTAATTTCTTTAATATCTGCTAAAGTCCAACCAAAAATTTTCTTATATTTTTTTAAAGTATCTAAAAGTTTTTGTTCTTGAGATTCATTTAATTCGGATGAAATAATAACTGGTAGAGTTGAAGAATTACCTAAGTAAGCATATTTTAAATGATTAGGTAACATTTTTAATTCAAGTTCAGGAGGTTTAATAATCTATGGAACTATATTTTTTTCAGTGTTTTCTGTGTTATCAAAAAATTCAAATTTTTATTGAATATAATCTAGTTCTTCTTTTATATCGGCTTTTTCAATTAATTCAGTATTTTCTTTTTTTAATTTTTCTGCATAATATTCCTTAAAATGTTCTTTTTGTAGATGATCGAGTACTTCCATTCGAAAACACTCATCATCTTTTTCTAATGCAGGATATTTCATTGATTTAGTAATATTAAAAGTTACTTTTTGGTCATTTACTCTCATAATTAATTCTCCTTTCTGAACATCAATCATAGCTTTCCCAGTGGCTAAAAATGGTCTTCCTAAAATGATAAAAATTTCTTTATCTTCTTCCATATCTAAAATAATAAAATCGACAGGGAAGATAAATTTATCTACTTTTACTAATACATCTTCAATAACTCCCTTAGGATATGTGTAACGATCGATCAATGCGAAGAGTTACCGAGTAGGTGAAATTTCTCCCAATCCTAATCTCTTAAAAATTGATTGAGGCATTAGATTGATGCTAGCTCCTAAGTCACACAAAGCTTTTCCATAGAATTTTTCTCCAATAGCGCAGGGTATATGTTGACCTCATTTTTGATGAGGTCTTCCCTTCTTCTTGTTAGTGCTTAGGATCTAGCCTTAGGCTTTTCCTTTGACTATCTTAGAGGACTAGAATTGGGACCCGCCTTGTAGAAATTCAAACCACTTCTAAACTCCCTGCAAACTCCACAAACTTGACTATAGACCCCTAATCACCTAGAGGGTTGAAATCAAATGTGGAAGTTTAAAAGATGAGTTCCTATAGGATTCTTTGGCCTTAGGATCGCCTCTGAGTGGCCTCGGTCCAGTGAGAGGCTGACTTACACTACACTTACACACTACATTTCCACACACTTCCTAAAACCACACCCATACCCAACTTAACCTCCTCGACTCATGTGGGTGATTCACATGGATGGTCCTTAACCCCTAAGCCCTTGGCTAAGAGGTTAGGAACAACATAGTGAATGCCTCAAATGAGTCCTTTCATGGCTCATATGAGCTTGAAATGGCTTCATGGCTCAACCAAAATGATTTCTTCCCACTTGAATTCACCCAATCTTCAATTTCCCAAATTTTCAATTTTTGACCCCCGAGACCCTACACCTACTAAACCTACCCAAAACCCTAGAAATTACCCAAATTTTTGCAAAATTTCCAAATTACCCAAAATTTTCCAAAATCAATCCCAAACATCTCCACATCACTCAAATTGATCATCCATACCCAAAAATACCAAAGATTCCAAAAATACCCCCCAATACCCTCCAAATACCCAAAATACCCTTCTTGGCCTAAAAATCCAAAAATTCAGAAAATTCCCAGAAAATTCCAGAAAATCCTAAATATTCCCAATTTTATTTTGTCCAACTACACCATGGGCCAATTTTGTCAATTTACCCTACTTTTGTCAAAACCCCCAAATTGACCCATTTTAACCCAAAGTGAACCCAATGTTAAACCAAACCTATCCAATTGACCCAAATTCTGGTCCAATTCAATTCTAAACTTCAATTCAATATCCCCAATACCAATCTAGACCAAATCCAAGTCCAATTTGGTTGACATTTGGATCCAATTTCACTTTGGGCCTTAAAGCCCAAATTTGGACCCATGACCCAAACTTAGCCCAAACTAACCCAATTCAACTCCAATTAACCTCAAATCTTTTCTAAATCTTCCTTAACATTTCCACAAACAAAACCCTAACATGATTTGCCCAAAATTTGAACCCAAACCCCACTCAAACTCAACCCAAAGCTAAAAGGCCTATTTTCGACCTAAACCCAAACCTAACCCAAATGAACCCAAACCCCAAAATCAAAACCCAACCAAAGTCAAAACTCCTTTGAAACACTCCCATAAACATTTCTCAACATTAATTTTACATCAATTTCAACCCTAGCTCAACATTGGCCCAACTTGGCCCACTTAGACCTATATTGGCCCATTCACCAAAAGAACCCAAATTCAACCCAATTCAAATCCAAATCACCCCCAATTTGTTTCAAATCACTCATGACACATCCATGAGCTAAACCCAACAATTATTTGGCCCAACCTCTTTACAAAATTCCCATCCATAAATTCATTTTCAAAACTTAAGGGCCCATTCCTTAAACCATTTTAAAAGCCCACTTCCACCAAATCCAAAACCCCAAAAAATTCTTCCAAAGCCCATATGACATTTCCCCTCATCATATTTTCAATTAAAATCATCCCTAAGTCCTAAACCAACCATCAAATAATTCTAAATGAAGCTTCATCCAAATTTCCACCAAATTATCCAAAATCCTTAAAATCCTTTTTTATGAAATTGATCAAACCTTTTCCCAAGCCAAATGGAGCCATGGAGCCATGCACAAGCCATATGCAAGCCATGAGAGCCTCTTTACATGTCACCATGCCATTTTGGGCAAAAGGAGGAGGCTCTTTCCTTAATTCCTAAAGGTGATTAACCACTTCCATGATTCCACTAAACCATGCTTAAGCCTAATTGTGCTTGGATGGTGACTTGACCCTACTGATTATGCTCGAGCCAAATCACTTTTCCCTCAGCCTAAACCAGGCCTTGGGTGGTGCACCTAGCCCAAATGGGTGGGTTGACCCATTTAGGTCCAAATCTAGCCATGCCCCATTCCACTTCGGATCAAAGCCTTTACACATGTCCATGGCCAATTGATTGCACAAACCTCCAGCCCTGACCCACCTGACCTTGAGGGTGACCCATGCCTGGCCGGCCGGCCACCAGGCCGCCGGAAAACACCATGGCCGAGAGCTCACATGTGAGCCAACATTGAAATTCTCACTTGCTGAGCTGCCCCATGCCTAGTGGTCACCATGGCTGATTTTCTCCTCACCAGAGCAGCTGATCCCAAGCCCTAACTCCCCCTGGGAGGCCCCCCAGCCAGCTCTATTTAAACTCCACCCCTCTCGGCCATGAAGGAAAAGAAGCAAAAACCTTGCCAAAACTCTGCCAAAATTGTTCCAGACCCTTCTCCACTCTTAGAGCACTTGATCCCCAGTGAGATCCCCTTGCCATTTCTCCTCTGTAAGCTCAATTTCAGAGTTGAAATTCCACCCAAAACCAGGACACTTCTCCACAGTGAGCCAATTCCCAAATTGATTGGCTCTACACCTTCACCAGACCAAGAGAAGGTGTCCACCATCAAAAGCCCCATCTCCGGGCCACCCGAGTTGCTCCGGCCTCCAAGCTTTGTGATCGGGCTTGGTCGAAATCATATCCAGACAATTCCCCAGACCAAGAGACTTCATCTGGAGCTTGCTGGGACCCAATCGAAGGTGCAACAACTCTCAGATTGAAGCCACACTTCTCTGAGCTAAGGTATGAGCTAACTCTTCATCCCGAGCTTCTGAAGATTCTCTATTTCAAATGCCTTAGTTTCAATGCATGTTAGCCGTATAGATGTGTTCGTCTCTTCAAGACGAATCCATAGAGTATAAGAACGTAAAAATCCATTGAGAATCGAGTGAGATCTTAGGGATTTAGTGTGGACGGCTCTCGGGTGAGAACACTTGGGGACGATGAACGGATGCCGTCCATTCGATACACGCGCGGACGAACGGCTCAGATGGCGTCGGACCGGAAACGGTGCGAGAACCGCGGGCCCGGCTGCTGACTCAGATGGCGGCGCCCAATCACAGCGCGACACGTACCCCTTCGGAGCTGCCGATGTTTCGCTGGCGCCGCGTGGATAAATAGATAAATAGGGTATTTTCTTATTTATTTAATTCCCTAAACTTCAAAAATTCATATCTCTGTGTAGGAAAATCATAAAAATAAAATAAAAATACCCTCTTGCTCAGTGAACAGAGGAGAATAATGTGGAAAAGAAATCACTTAATTTCATCAAGTATTTTATTTTTTATAATTTATTTACTCTCTGCATTGTTTTAATTCTCCATGCATGCATACAATTCACCATGGCATGAGACTATAGAGCTTTTGAAGCCTCTGAACTTGGGAACATTCCCTGAATTTTCCAAGGTCAGAGGCCATCTCTGTGAAAAGTTATTTATTTTTCAAATGCATGTTGCTGTTTTGAGCATTTTAATTCCAAAAAATAGCATGTTGTGAAATAAATTCTAGGAAAAATTGGTGATGTTCCTTATGACCAGAGAACCCTAGGAAAAATAGGTTTTGGCTTAGTTCATTCAAAACAACCCTAAGTGGCTTAAACACTCAAAATAGGTCTTTAATTAATTAGAGTTAACCAGGCATCAAATTGACTTGAAATCAATTCTCCACTGACCTTTAGGATCAGAGGAATCCATCATAAAAATTTGAGGTCAATTGGACTTGGTTAGCCCCACTAATTGGGTTGATTAAGCCAACTTAGCCATTTTAAACTTTAAAAATTCATAACTTTTAAAATACTTTTCAAAAATTCACCAAATTGGTTTTGGAGCCTCTCTGATATTAGGGAAACCTAGGAAAATTAAAATTTCAATTTTCTAAAAAAGTTGATTTTTAATAATATTTTAATATTTTAATAATTAAAAAATAATAAAAATCACAAAAATAATAAAATTCACCAAAATGTCATATTTTGAATTTTAATCACTTAGGAACAAACCCCATATTTTTCCTAAGTCTATTTAGTGAGATATTAAATTTTAAAGCCCTAGGGTAATTTTAAAATTAAAAAATGTATTTTCTAGCATTTTCACTAAAATAATTACAATAAATCATAAAAAATCAGAAAATTGCAAAATTTGCTTCTCTGGTTTCCTTGATATCAGAGAGATTTTTGAAAAATATAAAATCCATTTTTCAACATTTATTTTATTTTTAAATTAATTAACACTCCAAAACTCAAAATAATTATAATAAAAATAATATAATTCAAAAAAATCACCAAAATTGGTCCAAGTGCTTCTCTGGTCATTAGGAATGTCCCCTAATTTTCTTAAGGACAGAAACTTTCCCTTGGTCATATTATTAAATTTTCCTTGAAAATCTCTATTTTCCACCAAAAATAATTATATAAATAAATTAAATACAGAAAAATCATATTTTCTCCTCTCATGTCTTTATTGACATATGAGTGAAGTTACATAAAAATTTCAAGTTCATTTGAGTTCAATTTAGTGAGTTATGAAATTATTAAGCTAAAGGGGTAAAATGGTAATTAAACTTTTAACCCTTAATTAAAACTTTAGGTTTAATAAAAAATCAACAAGTAAAATATTTGATCTTAATCTGATTTGGATGATTGAAATTTAAATAATTAAAGGGTAGAAAGCCATTAAATAATTTTAAAATGATTAAACTTTAATTAAATAATAGATTAAATTTGGAGGAATAATAAATTGGAATTATTAAAATAAGGGATATTTATTAGGAAGAGATTTATTCTTTAATTTAAAATCTAAATCCATTATATCACTAATACTCAATTTTTAATTAAAATGATAACTCAAATTTAAAATATTAAAAGACTTAATTAAATTATTAAACTCTTTTAAAATTTTAATTAAAATTAAAAATAAAGTAAATTAAAGATAAATTAAATTAAAATTAAATTAAAATTTAACAATTAAATTAAATTAAATTAAATTAATAATTAAATTAAATTAGATTAAATAATTAAATTAAATTAAATTAAACAATTAAATTAGATTAAATTAATTTTAAATTAAATTAAATAAATTAAATTATTTAAATAAAATTGAATTAAATCAAATTAAATTAAATTAAATGAATTAAATTAAATAATTGAATTAAATTAAATTAAACAATCAAATTAAAATTAAATCAAATCAAATTAATTAAACATCAAATCAAATTAAATCAAATTCAATCAAATTAAATTAAATTAAAACTCAATTAAAATTAAATTAAATTGAATTAAATATAACATCACCTAAAACAGAAAGAAAATAAATTTAAAAGCAACTTGAACACTATTCCAAATTTAAATTCTTTAACTTAAACCAAATCATTTGAATACTAACTAACCCTCGAAAGCTTTAGTTATTATAACTCCTAAATAAAACATTAAATGAAGTGTCGCTTCACTCATAGGATATTCAAATGTCCTAGTTCACCGAGCAAGTTAACAAAACTTGAAATTCTTTGGACGATTAATTCATTTGTATAATTAAATTCATTTGGACTTAAAACAATCCTAGAAATATTGAAAAGATGTTTAAGATCCTTCTTAAGCACTTCCTCAATATGATAGGACATTTATAAGAACAATTGAATTTGAATATTCTTTGATGAAGAAAATCGTCCTTAAACAAAAAACACAAAGAACCTAGACGTCATAGGAAATGACTAGCTATAGGATTAGGAATTTGGTAGAAAACCATAACCTTTCCCTTAGCCTTACCTAGGAACTTGCTTAAGTATGCTAATTGTGTTTTAAGTGCAGCTTGGAATGACGGGAAGACCCTCCAGTACGCATTTGTATTATTGCAATTTACTTTCCCGCAATTTATTTCCCAAGAATTTACATTATTGCAATTTACTTTATTGCAACTCGCGTTTATTTTTCTTGCATGATAAAACAACTCGTTGCATGAAAACCCACACCTTTAGGATAGTCCCTAAAACCGAAACCAAAACTAAGTTAAAAGTCATTGCAAGATAAAATTCACCGCCACGACATTTCAAAATATAAAACAACTCAAAATTTAATCACAAACAGTAACACAAAACTACAATTACAACTAAATTAAAACGTCCCGTTGGATGATCGGGAATACCTCGGATGATGTAACCTACGTGTTGCTAACGGGATTTCCCACGGTCTAAATGAAAGTGTGGAACTCATTCAGCTGAGTTTAGCAAATTCATCCGGACTAAGTGAATCCGATAAAAATAATGATGCCGAAGGATGGAACCGCGGGATCTTAACCGGTGTCGTTATAATCAACTTTAAGATTTGTTTCAAATAAAACATAAAAAACACCTGGAAATTAAGATTTTCTCTAAACCAAAACACTTTTCTCATCTCATGATTTATGACTTCTAAAACTAAACCTCCGCAACAACAAGGAGCTCTGAGCATGGTGGGCAAAGCACGGCCATCGTCATCAAGAAAACTCGAACCTACTTCAAAAAAACTTTCCTAGAATTAAATAACCAAGCCATAGGACTTCGAGGTAGCTTGCCTAGTGCACATAAATCCTCAACTCTTCGTTAGGCATTTGCATTGCAAATTAAGTCCTAATCCGGTCTTAGGATTCCGAGGTAGTCGTCCGATACGACAATAAACCCTCACATCTTCTGTGCTATTTGTTTGATTTTATCATACAAATATAAGTCCTAATTAATTAAAATCGGCAAGATTGAAATATCATATAACATTAGGATTTTCTTAAATTCAAGCCAAACAATAGGATAGTCGGGAAATTACCGAAGTTCACTTCGAATCGTGATTTCTCCTACCTCTCTTCCTTTGGATTCATAAAACAAAATGTTCCAAAATTTGATCCATTCCCTATTGAAATTCCAAAATTCAATCTTCGAAAACCTTAAACTTTGAAATTCTTGAGAGCAGCAATTATCGGTTATTATCGAGAGTTTTCTTAGGTGATTCCCGTCACTTAAGATGTAATTAACTATAGGGGCTTGCCCTTATAGTGGAATTTAAAGAACCCAGTAATATAAACCCCGTTTAATGTTTTCATATTAAGCGGGAAACTTGTCGGCTTATAAAATTGGTTCGCGTACCAAACGGATGTCACTAATCTTCTAGTTTATTTAATCAAGCCCCACCATCAAGCAGGTGTGTCTATTCTTAGGGATGGATACACGGCTTGTGGTGCAGGTGCTCGTTTATATAAACTATTTGGGATGTGAGATCGGCTTAATCTCATATCTTAAAACCCTCAAATTTAAAATTATTTTCAAAATCAAATACTACTTTTCAAATTATTTATTTTAATTAAATTAAAAATTCGCCGACAGATTTCGTTAGGCGACCCTCTTCAAAAATAAAACACGACCTAAAAATATGCCGACAGATTTCCGGCGACTCCGCCGGGAATATTCCTCTCTCCATTATAATCAAATAATTCCGCTTTCAAAAATCGGTAGTGTATCCATGTCCCTAATGGATCAAACTACCCTTCTTTCCGTTGGAATACTATGTTCATTTCTATCTCGAACGAGTATAGCCAACATTCTCTCGGATTTAGGAGCCACTGCTTAGACACCCCTAAACGGAGAGGTTCCGAGATCCTTTTACCTCATTTCCGAGGTGGGGTGGACCCCCGATAGGTGTTAGTTTAGGAGTGATCCTTCGAGTCGGGAAGTCTTGCTTAAGACTTTCTTTTCCTTTCTGAATCGGATTCCTTACCTTCTCTACACCTTTGAACGTTCCGTTCTAAATAAACAAACCCTCTAATAAGTGATTCTTTTAACAAATGATTCTTTTTTATAAATACATGAACAAAGAATGAGTTCGGACTCTTTTCAATTCCTTTCTTTTCGTCCCGAAGAAAAGAAGCATAACTCGGGACCGACAAACCGAATCTACCCCGCGAAATGGAAGCCCCGAAACCGATTTTCTCCTTCACCAACGGATCGGACTTCGCCGTCTATAAGGATGAGCCGCCCGACAATGGGGTCATCCGATTTGGACAGGGATTCGAAAACACGAACGTCAAGGTCACCGACGTCTCCCTCTTCGCACCGACGAACAAGGTATCCGAAGCCGAGGAACCACCGCTCGAGTTCAACCTTAGGTCGACCCAAGAGTTTCCTCCCCCGCAAAGGGTCCCGACTAGGAGGAGTACCGCCGTCCGCAGGAGGACCGCTCTCACTACCCCCACCGGTCTAGTTGTTTCCGCACCTACCCCGACTCTCGCCAAATCAAAGGGGAAAGAAATCCGTAACTATGGTAAACCCGTTACCGTGGAGGGTACGGATCTTCCCGTAAGACCTTCGTCTTCGAAATCGGGTCCGAGCTCGAAGATTCCGTCACCGACAAAAACCCAAAGAAGAAATAGAAATAGAAGGATCGCCGTGGAAGCCGTAGCCGCCGAGATTGCCTTCCTGGAGGAAATTCCAGAGTTGCCAGAATATACACCGCTACCAGAATATACACCACTGCCTGACTACATACCACTTTTGGGAGGAAGCAGGTTCCATCCCCTCTCCGCCGCAGAGGATGAGGAGAATGTTCGAAAGATTGCCGCCGCATTACCACGACCCGCATACTACAACGATAGCCGCAAGAAAAGAACTAGAACTACGCCGTTTGCTCGACCGCAAACTTTGGTAGAAAAGCTAGCAAAGAAGGAAAACCGCCCCGTGTCGGAAATTCTACGAAGGATAGGACGGGTGCCGGTCAAATCCCGTCTCGGGCCCCGAGTAGAGCCCGTCGTCATGATAGAAAAGCCAAGCAAGAGAATGAAGGCTAGCCCGCCCGTCGTAGTATCGTGATTGACGGATTAGGGAGGATACCACCTTCCAGACATTTGGCCGACTGCACCATCCGGTCCTAGACCTTCGCCGCTAGAAGGATGGTGTGGCGTCCCACTACGGGGCGACTGAGATCGAAACAGCAGCCCGAGAGAGAAAGTCTCGCCAGGAGGCTTGAATCCGAAGAAAGCGCTACTGCGATGAAGGGGACTCGTGAAAAAGGACCCGCAACCATCGCATGACAACCACAAAGATACACGTAAAGCTCCGCTAGAAGATGCGATGGAAAAGCTGAGAACCGACATCCGACGGTTGGCAAAAGAAAGAGAAGAAAAGTTCGGAGATGAGATCGACTCATCGGAATTCATGGACAACGAATATGCAGAAATCAACATGGTTGAGACACGAGCTTCATCATCTTCTCAAGGTGCTCCCGCGACCGCGAAAGAGAGGAGCCGGAACCGATGAAGAGACAGCCTTCAGGAAAAGGACGACACGATCGCTCAAATGGCGAAGAGGATGGAAGAGATGGCCATAGCTCCGGCCACTCTCCAAAGTCAAGTACAACCACATGAGAGACACCCCCAGAAGTCATTCACATCGTAGACGGAGGAAAGGAGATTACATCCGTCAATGGGGATGACCAGCTGAAAAAGGATACAACACAAAGTATGATCCCTGAAAAGGATATCAAGAACTTGGTAGAGCAGCAGGTGCGAGAAGCCTTAGCACAATCGAAGAGCGGGACATCCATTCGGACGGGTAGACCTTACCCAGAAGAATTCGACGCTGTCCAATACCCGAAAGGCTTCGTACCACCTCTCGTTTAAGACCTTCGACGGAACCGGGAACCCCCGACAAGCATGTTGCACACTTTCGTGCCGCTTGTTGCAATGCCGGCGGGAGCGATGCGCTACTCTTCCGACGAGCTCGTTAGCAGTCCGTCGTGAATCGCCTTCGACCGGTATGCGAGTTACCCAACGGTTCCGTGAAGACATTCTCGTAGCTAGAGAGCCTCTTCATTAAGCGATTTGCCGGAGCTCGCACCACATCACTATAGGTGATTTAGTGGTAGAGAAACAAAGGCCGAATGAAACTCTAGTGGATTACATACTTCGATGGAGAAACTTAAGCATGAAGTGTGAACCACAACTACAAGAACAACATGCAATCGGCGATCTCGCTTAAAAGCATTCACGGCCCGATAAGCACTTCTCCTCAAGGGATTCACTATTAAGACTTTCGAGAAGTTGTTAAGCAAGGCCGGAAGCTTGCAAGAAGAGGCGAAGCAATTAAGTTTTGCCGACAAAACGGACAAGCGTAAGCCGGTGAAGACCTTCGAAAAGAAATCCGGATCGTTGCAAGCAGCTGACAAAGGCAAGCAACCGATGCAAATACCACCGTAACGGCCGCAAAGCAACCACAACAAAATTACCAAGCAACCCCGGTCCAGCTATCGATCGTCTCCGCAAGCATGAACAACCGTCTCGTCCGCAACGTACATGGAGGGAGCTTCTGAGCAGAGAATATCCGTTCAAGAATGAAGCAGTACCAAAGATGTTCCGTAGCTTAATGAAAACTCCAGATTTCCAGCTGCCAGAGCCCAAAAGACCAGAGGAAGTCAACAAGAAAGGTGATCCCAACTTTTGCCCCTACCATCGGATGCTTGGGCACAAGATAGAAGACTGCATTACCTTTAAAAGTTGGCTCAATGACAACCTTCAGAAAGGAAATATAACAATCCCGAAGGAGTACATGAAGGAACCCCGTAAAGGAGGTTCCGTCAATGTTATCTCAACCGATCCCGTCATTCCGATAGATCCCTATGCAACCGACGATGGATGGACTACCGCCTCGGACGAGATCTTCGAAGAAGATTTTAGACAACATCCGAACCGCTTCGGTGCGAGCTTCAATTCGTAGTTCGAGACCCGTTAAGCCGTACTATCACTTGCGATAGAAGAACCACCTCGACAGGAGACAATCGAAGAAAAGAAGAAAATTGACGAAGAAGAGGGGACCGAGATTCCTAAGGCTAGACTAGGGGCTGCTTATCCTAGGATAGTTGTTTCCGATTCGGGGGAGAAATCCCTCGAACCTCTGATTTTGTATGATTATCTCGCTCACTTCGGTGGGATCATATAATGATAAGGGTGATGGCGTTGGCTACGTTTTGACCGTTTCTAACGATTACGTAACTAGCGACAATCCGGGCGTCGATTTCGATACCAACAACAATTCTCAAATCATACAAGATCTCGACGATCAAAATGACGAAGAAGACATCCATCAAGGAGGCTACGAGAGTTCAACAAGCAACGGATCTATCCGCGAGTTTCGAGGAGCTCCAGGCTACAATAGAGTTAGAGCCTTCGCATTTGGAAGATAATCCGGAAGAGCCAGCTCATTCCGATTCAGGAGGAGACACCGACAAACTCAACACTAGATTCGAAGAAATTACGAAGTCAACCTAAGAAGTGGAAAAGTTCTACCTCCAAGAATGGGTCCAAAAGACAAAGGAAAACGGTGGTTGTTCAAGAAGAACCAACCCCTACGGAAGACATACTCGTTCGAGAAGAAGCCGAGACGCATGGAAACAAAGTGGACTACAACGTGCTAGCCCATCTTAGGAAACTACCGCCAAACCGAGCATTTACGATGCTCTCATCTTATCAAAGGAGATGAGGGAAGCTCCGATCAAGGCCTTACTTGATCCGGAAATTCGCTTAGCTCAAATGGCCGGAGATTCCTTAGATGAGGTTTGCTCGTTAAAGGAACAACGAGGTGTTACCTTCACGGACAATGACCTACTACTGGGGACGACGAGATCACAACCGACCGTTGTACATTTCGAGCTACAATCGGGAAGTTTACGCTCTCCGGAGTATTGGTGGATCCAGGAGCATCAATCAATATAATGAGTCTTCGAACACTAAGCATACTTGGAAATTGATGCTCGCGAGCTCGAGGCCGACAAAATGTTATTAAGAGGATTCAACCGTAAAGGAGAAAGAGCCCTCGGGTCAATAACGCTACCGATGAAGACCGGTGACTTAGCAAAGACAACCACAAAATTTCACATAATCGATTCGAAACGTCGTTCAACGCTTTGTCAGGCCGACCATGGATACATGAAAACAGGATGGTACCATCATCTCTACACCGAGTGCATCAAGTACTACGATGGAGGGGAACAGGCATCAAAGGTGACTTGCAACCATTCTCCGTACATGAAATTGGAATCCATGAAGATGCAGCTTATTATGCACCGCCGAAGAAAACAATCTTCTCCGAGAGATACCGTAACAAGTGAAGCAAAGAAAGTTCGAGACAACGAAGAACCTGAAGTTCTAGTCCAACAGTCACTCACCACTCCCTTCCGGAGAGATGGTGAAGGTTTCTCCACAACTCGCATCCGAGGTCGAGGCCGGGGACGAGGCCGTGGTAGAGACACTAGGACAGTTGGACAGAGAAAACCCGCCATCAATGTTGATTGGGAAGATAGTTCTGAAGAAGAAAAAGAAATCAAGCAAGAAGCAGCGACAATAAGTCGAAAGAAGCCGCAATACAAGATCTCCTTCGAAGATGAAAAGAACGAAGAATACAAATCAATGTACGAGAAGATTAACCACTACGTACATACTATGACCCTAACTCCGATCCATTCTAATAAGATCAAAGATATGGAGGTCAAAGAGGTACGTAGTGACGGTGCAAAGCCGATCAAATTCTACCGCGGTGCTTCTTCCTCCAAAACTGAAAATAATGCACAATTCGAAGATGTCACTTCATCAGAATTAATGGAATTACCTTTCGAGTGGTACTCTCCCCGTGTTCAAAATTTAATTCAACGTGGTTTCTTACCTCGACAATGGACAAAAGGCCAATCTCAACATTTTGAAAAGTTATGGAATAACTCCGGTCGTCCACCCAATTCAAAGTATGGACTCGGATTCTGCACGATAGGGTCGGTTGACGATACCGAATTTTGCTTGGTTCTCACTTGCAAGTCCAATGAAAACTCGCATGGAAACTACGGACGAACTCGAAGATTTACAAATCGGAGACGCTCCACCGAACTCGAAGAAGAAATTAAATCCACAATAGATGAGTTAACGGAAGTTAACTTAGGTACTAGCAAAGAGCCTAGACCTACCTTTGTTAGCTCCTTACTCAATAAAGAAGACTCCGAAGAAATAATCAAGTTATTAATGGAATTTAAAGACCGTTTTGCTTGGAGCTACGATGAAATGCCAGGATTAGCCCCAGAGGTTGCAGTCCATAAGCTAGGAGTGGATCCTACTTCGTTCCAGTCGTACAAGGTCCCGGAAGAATGCGTCTAGAAATCGAACAACAAGTCATAGCCGAAGTTAAAAAGCTAATAGACGCTAAATTTGTCCGTGAAGAACAATACCCGACCTCGGTTAGCCAATGTGGTGCCGATCGTAAAGAAGAATGGTCGATCGAATTTGTGTGGACTTCGTAGATTTAAACAAGGCATGTCCAAAAGATGAATTCCCTCTAACGATTCCAGAATCGATGATCGATATTGCTTCGACACATGAAATATTCTCATTCATGGATGGATCTTCGTGATACAACCGGATAAAAATGGCTCTAGAAGATGAAAAGCTTACAGCATTCGAACGCCGATCGGAGTATTTTGCTACACAAAGGATGCCATTCGGACTGAAGAACGCAGGAGCAACTTACCAAAGAGCAATGACAAGAATTTTTGATGATCTCATCCACAATCAAGTCGAGTGCTACGTGGACGATGTCGTCATCAAAAGCAAAGCAAAGGAAAACCACCTGTATGATTTGAGAATTGTTTTCGAACGATTAAGACAATTTAACCTTAAGATGAATCCCTTAAAATGCGCCTTCGGCGTCACCTCCGGAAATTCTTAGGATTCGTTGTCCGACATCGTGGAATTGAAATCGACCCGGAGAAGATTAAAGCCATCTTAGAAATGCCGCCTCCCAAAACCTTAAAACAACTACGATCTTTTCAAGGGAAGTCGGCATATCTTCGACGCTTTATCTCAAACCCGTCGAGTAGGTGTCGACCTTTCTCGCACTAGTTAAAAAGGACGCCAAATTTATTTGGGAAGAGAAATGCCGAAGGCCTTCGAAGACATTAAACAATATTTAATGACACCTCCTGTCTTAGCAGCCCCGGGCTCTCGTGTAGACCGTCGATACTTTACACCGCGGCTTTAGATGACTCCCTCGGAGCCCCGTTAGCCTGTGTCAATGATGAGGGTAAAGAAAATGCTCTTTACTACTTAAGCCGTCGTTTACTTCCGACGGAAGTAAGGTATCCCGCAATTGAAAAGCATTGTTTGGCCCCGATCTTCGCCGCTCAAAAGCTCGTGCACTACATGCTTTCTCATAAGGTCAACTTGATTTCGAAGTTTAATCCATTGCAATACTTGATGACTCGTCCAACACTTTCCGGCGGACTTGCCGGATGGTCAATGATATTATTGCAATTCGATATAACTTTCGTGCCTCTCGCGTGCCGTAAAGGGACAAGTCTTAGCAGACTTCCTCGCAAAGACACCCTTTGCCGGCCGAATCTCCTCTCAATGACGATCCGCCGCATGAACAAATAATGAACCTAGAAGACCTCGACGATCGACGTTGGGAATTATATTTCGACGGAGCATCTTCAAGCACACAAAGACGAAGAATCGCAAGTGATAGTGCCCTGTAAGGCAGAATCGGGCTAATCTTTATAACACCGGAGCGGGGGATGTTAAGATACTCCTACCACTCGACGAACCGTGTACAAACAACGAGCGAATACGAAGCCCTCATAACGGGATTGGAATTAACCATTCAAATGGGGATAACAGACATCAACATCTACGGGGATTCACAGCTTAATCATTCAACGGATCGCCGGACAAGATGTAATTCTAAAGCCAAGACTCGAACAATACTTCCAAGATGCCATACAAATTGTTGGAACAGATTCCAAATGTGACAATCTACAAAATTCCTAGAAAAGAGAATGCGTTAGCAGATGCTTTAGCCCGTCTCGCAAAAGAATTTGCCCGTTTGCAAGATGAATCGATGGAAGTGTCGGCTCACGTGACGTCAGTCCTATCACGAGTCGACATAGACACAATACACAAATCAGCAAAAGAAAAAGAATCAGCTGCGAAGAAGACGATAAAACACAGCAAGATCGGCGACAACCATTGATAGACTACCCGCAAACAGAAAGCTACCGGACGATAGGTCGCTAGCCCATCGGATCAAGAAAAGAACTCCGTCCTACGCATTAATAAACAACACATTATACGAAGGTCTTTTGATCAAATGTGGCTAAGGTGCCTAAGCGGGTCCGAGGCCCGTGAAATTGTTAAAGAGGTGCATTCGAGACTCCGTGGCGCTCACCGATCGGGTCCAAAGATGAAGATGAAAATTAAAAGACTAGGGTACTACCGGCCCTCGATGATGACCGACCGCATGAAAATCGCCAAGAGCCGTCACCAATGCCAAGTGCACGGAGTGGTTCTACACCAACCTCCAAATGTGCTACACCCGACAACTGCGTCGCGGCCATTCGAATGTTGGGGCACGTATATAGTGGGTCCGATAGAACCACCATCTTCGAAAGGACATCGTTTCATTCTTGCGGCTACAGATTACTTTTCCAAGTGGGCGTGCAGCTCCACTTAGAGAAGTGAAAGCACACCACGTGCTACGCTTTTTCAAGAACCAAGTTGTCTACCGTTTCGGAGTGCCGCGCGAGATCATCTCGTATAATGGATCAGCATTCGAAGCACACAAATCAACAATTTTGTCAGGAGACACGGAATCGATCGGCGATACTCGACAATTTACTACCCAAGAGCAAACGGTCTCGCTGAGGCTTTTAATAAAACTCTCGTTCAAATCTTAAAGAAAACCCTGGACGATAATAAGAGAAATTGGCACGAGAAATTATTAGAGGCCTTATGGGCCTACCGGACAACCTTCAGAACTCCTACTCAAGCTACACCTTACGCTCTGGTGTATGGGTCCGAGGCAAGTGTTACCTTTAGAGGTTCAAGCCTTCCTTCACTCGTAATTGCAGCTTGCAAACAAGATCACGACGAAGAGAACGCCAAATTACGACTCGAAGAATTAGAAAGCTTGGAAGGGAAAAGACTTGCAGCGCGAACGTAATTTAGAACTATACCAAGCTAAGATGGTTCAAGCCCATGACAAACCGGTCCGCCCAAGAACCTTCAAAGTTGGTGACTTAGTTCTCGTTCTCAAGAGACCTATTCTTGCACACCGCAAGATAGGAGGAAAATTTGAACCCACTCGGGAAGGACCGTTTGTGGTCAAGCAAGTATACTCGTGAGGTTCCTACCGCCTAGTGAATTGCCGTGGAGAACGACATATGCTTCCGATCAACGGACGATACTTGAAAAAGTATTACGCTACCCGATGTTTCGAAGGAATGAATTCTTCATCCCTAAGAAACACGGCGAAGTAATTACTTATGATCGGGTCCGAACCCAAAAATAATAAAATGTGTTAAAATAAATAAAATCATGATAATAAAGTTTTCCTTGTTTTCCTTTCAAAAAAAAAAAATCCGAAAAATGACAAACACTAAGTTCACATGAACATTAAATAAACAATAAAATAAAATTTGAACCATTAAAAGATAAACGAAATCAACACAAATCTCAAATTCCATCCTTCCAAACTTCAAAATCAAATTCCATCCTTACAAATTTCAAATCAAATCCTCAATCAAATTCCAAATCCAATCTCGATCAAGTTTCAAACTTGATCTTCCAAATTTCAAATCAAATCTTAAATCAAATTTCAATCGAGTTCAAACTCATCCTTCCAAATTTCCAAAATTCCGAATTCAATCTTTCCAGATTTCAAGTCTCAATCAAATTTAAATTCAATTTCTTCCAGATCTCGAATCAAATATCAATCACATCACAAAATCAAACACTTTTGGGTCGAGGATTTTACATCTAAGACTGCACTGCTTTAGGATCCTTTTCCTATTGCACTGAAATACATCAAATTCAAACCTTTTGGGTCGAGGATTTTACATCCAAGACCGCACTCGCTTTAGGATTCTTTCCTATTGCGACCGAAATACATCAAATTCAAAACTTTTGGGGTCGAAGATTTTACATCCAAGATCGCACCGCTTTAGGATTCTTTTCCTATTGCATCGAAATACATCAAAATTCAAACCTTTGGGTCGAGGATTTTACATCCAAGACCGCATCGCTTTAGGATTCTTTCCTATCGCACCGAAATACATCAAAATTCAAACTTCGAGTCGAGGATTTTACATCCAAGACCGCACCGCTTTAGGATCATTTTCCTATCGCACTCGAAATACATCAAAATTCAAACCTTTTGGGTCGAGGATTTTACATCCAAGACCGCATCGCTTTAGGATCCTTTTCCTATCGCACCGAAATACATCAAAATTCAAACTTTTGGGTCGAGGATTTTACATCCAAGACTCGCATCGCTTTAGGATCCTTTTCCTATCTGCACCGAAATACATCAAATTCAAACCTTTTGGGTCGAGGATTTTACATCCAAGACCGCACCGCTTTAGGATCCTTTCCTATCGCACCGAAATACATCAAATTCAAACCTTTTGGGTCGAGGATTTTACATCCAAGATCGCATCGCTTTAGGATTCTTTTCCTATCGCATCGAAGTACATCAAATTCAAACTTTTGGGTCGAGGATTTTATATCCAAGTGCCGCATCGCTTTAGGATTATTTTCCTATCGCACCGAAATACATCAAATTCAAACTCTTTCGGGTCGAGGATTTTACATCCAAGACCGCATCGCTTTAGGATTCTTTTCCTATTGCATCGAAGTACATCAAATCAAACTTTTGGGTCGAGGATTTTACATCCAAGATCGCATCGCTTTAGATTCTTTCCTATCGCACCTGAAGTACATCAAAATTCAATTTTTTGGGTCGAGGATTTTACATCCAAGACTGCACTGCTTTAGGATTCTTTCCTATCGCACCGAAATACATCAAATCAAATTCTCGGGTTAAGGATTTTACATCCGAGATCGCATTGCTTTAGGATCATTTCCCTATCGCAATGAAATACATCAAAATCAAACTCTTAAGGTTAAGGATTTTATATCCAACACCACTTTGCTCGAGATCTCTTCTCATCGCAACGATTCAATCTAATCAATTCAATTTTCTTTCGAGGTCGGAGATGTTACATCTAAAACCTCGTAACTCCAATTTCAATTTCAAATCAAATCCTCAAATTAATTTCGACAAAACTTCAATCTAAATTAAAACTCCAAACTAAAATCCAAGCTCACACATCAAAACTTAAATCGAAACAAAATAAAATCTAAATCGAAATCCTCCCGAGTCATGTGATTTGGGATTCACCTCCTTTTCCTTTCCCAGCCGAGAGTTCAGTATCTCCGGCTTGGGAACATACTCGATACTCCCAGCCGGAAATTCTTTTGCTTTGTCCTAAGTTTGTCACTTGGACGTTCGTGTTGGTCTTGTTGATCGCTCGGCCAACACCATACGCGCGGTGTGCTCGGTCGGCTCACCACACCTATCGGGGGTCCATTTGTTGACCTCATTTTCGATGAGGTCTTCCCTTCTTCTTGTTAGTGCTTAGGATCTAGCCTTAGGCTTTTCCTTCGACTCATCTTAGAGGACTAGAATCGGGACCCGCCTTGTAGAAATTCAAACCACTTCTAAACTCCCGCAAACTCCACAAACTCGACTATAGACCCCTAATCACCTGAGGGTCGAAATCAAATGTGGAAGTTTAAAAGATGAGTTCCCATAGGATTCTCTGGCCTTGGGATCGCTTCCGGCGGCCCTGGTCCGGTGAGGGGGCCGACTTACACTACACTTACACACTACATTTCCACACACTTCCTAAAACCACACCCATACCCAACTTAACCTCCCGACTCATGTGGGTGATTCACATGGATGGTCCTTAACCCCTAAGCCCTCGGCAAGAGGGTTAGTGAACAACATAATGAATGCCTCAAATGAGTCCTTTCATGGCTCATATGAGCTTGAAATGGCTTCATGGCTCAACCAAAATGATTTCTTCCCACTTGAATTCACCCAATCTTCAATTTCCCAAATTTTCAATTTTTGACCCCGAGACCCTACACCTACTAAACCTACCCAAAACCCTTCGAAATTACCCAAATTTTCGCAAAATTTCCAAATTACCCAAAATTTTCCAAAATCAATCCCAAACATCTCCACATCACTCAAATTGATCATCCGTACCCAAAAATACCAAAGATTCCAAAAATACCCCCCAATACCCTCCAAATACCCAAAATACCCTTCTTGGCCTAAAAAATCCAAAAATTCAGAAAATTCCCAGAAAATTCCAGAAAATCCTAAATATTCCCAATTTTATTTTCTCCAACTACACCATGGGCCAATTTTGTCAATTTAATCCTACTTTTGTCAAAACCCCCAAATCGACCCATTTTAACCCAAAGTGAACCCAATGTTAAACCAAACCTATCCAATTGACCCAAATTCTGGTCCAATTCAATTCTAAACTTCAATTCAATATCCCCAATACCAATCTAGACCAAATCCAAGTCCAATTTGGTTGACATTTGGATCCAATTTCACTTTGGGCCTTAAAGCCCAAATTTGGACCCATGACCCAAACTTAGCCCAAACTAACCCAATTCAACTCCAATTAACCTCAAATCTTTTCTAAATCTTCCTTAACATTTCCACAAACAAAAACCTAACATGATTTGCCCAAAATTTGAACCCAAACCCCACTCAAACTCAACCCAAAGCTAAAAGGCCTATTTTCGACCTAAACCCAAACCTAACCCAAATGAACCCAAACCCCAAAATCAAAACCCAACCAAAGTCAAAACTCCTTTGAAACACTCCCATAAACATTTCTCAACATTAATTTTACATCAATTTCAACCCTAGCTCAACATTGGCCCAACTTGGCCCACTTAGACCTATATTGGCCCATTCACCAAAAGAACCCAAATTCAACCCAATTCAAATCCAAATCACCCCCAATTTGTTTCAAATCACTCATGACACATCCATGAGCTAAACCCAACAATTATTTGGCCCAACCTCTTTACAAAATTCCCATCCATAAATTCATTTTCAAAACTTAAGGGCCCATTCCTTAAACCATTTTAAAAGCCCACTTCCACCAAATCCAAAACCCCAAAAAATTCTTCCAAAGCCCATATGACATTTCCCCTCATCATATTTTCAATTAAAATCATCCCTAAGTCCTAAACCAACCATCAAATAATTCTAAATGAAGCTTCATCCAAATTTCCACCAAATTATCCAAAATCCTTAAAATCCTTTTTATGAAATCGATCAAACCTTTTCCCAAGCCAAATGGAGCCATGGAGCCATGCACAAGCCATATGCAAGCCATGAGAGCCTCTTTACATGTCACCATGCCATTTTGGGCAAAAGGAGGAGGCTCTTTCCTTAATTCCTAAAGGTGATTAACCACTTCCATGATTCCACTAAACCATGCTTAAGCCTAATCGTGCTTGGATTGCGTGACTTGACCCTACCGATTATGCCGAGCCAAATCACTTTTCCCTCAGCCTAAACCAGGCCTTGGGTGGTGCACCTAGCCCAAATGGGTGGGTTGACCCATTTAGGTCCAAATCTAGCCATGCCCCATTCCACTTCGGATCAAAGCCTTTACACATGTCCATGGCCAATCGATTGCACAAACCTCCAGCCCCCGACCCACCCGACCTTGAGGGTGACCCATGCACGGCCGGCCGGCCACCGGGCCGCCGGAAAACACCATGGCCGAGAGCTCACATGTGAGCCAACATTGAAATTCTCACTTGCCGAGCCGCCCCATGCCTAGTGGTCACCATGGCTGATTTTCTCCTCACCGCAGCAGCCGATCCCAAGCCCTAACTCCCCCGGGAGGCCCCCAGCCAGCTCTATTTAAACTCCACCCCTCTCGGCCATGAAGGAAAAGAAGCAAAACCTTGCCAAAACTCCGCCAAAATTGTTCCGCACCCTTCTCCACTCTTAGAGCACTTGATCCCCAGTGAGATCCCCTTGCCATTTCTCCTCCGTAGCTCAATTTCGGAGTCGAAATTCCACCCAAAACCAGGACACTTCTCCACGGTGAGCCAATTCCCAAATTGATTGGCTCTACACCTTCACCTGCACCAAGAGAAGGTGTCCACCATCAAAAGCCCCATCTCCGGGCCACCCAGTTGCTCCGCGCCTCCAAGCTTTGTTGATCGGGCTTGGTCGAAATCATATCCAGACAATTCCCCAGACCAAGAGACTTCATCTGGAGCTTGCTGGGACCCAATCGAAGGTGCAACAACTCTCAGATTGAAGCCACACTTCTCTGAGCTAAGGTATGAGCTAACTCTTCATCCCGAGCTTCTGAAGATTCTCTATTTCAAATGCCTTAGTTTCAATGCATGTTAGCCGTATAGATGTGTTCGTCTCTTCAAGACGAATCCATACGAGTATAAGAACGTAAAAATCCATCGAGAATCGAGTGAGATCTTAGGGATTTAGTGTGGACGGCTCTCGGCGAGAACACTTGGGGACGATGAACGGATGCCGTCCATTCGATACACGCGCGGACGAACGGCTCGGGATGGCGTCGGACCGGAAAACGGTGCGAGAACCGCGGGGCCCGGGCTGCCGACTCGGATGGCGGCGCCCAATCACAGCGCTGACACGTACCCCTTCGTGAGCCGCCGATGTTTCGCGCGGCGCCGCGTGGATAAATAGATAAATAGGGTATTTTCTTATTTATTTAATTCCCTAAACTTCAAAAATTCATATCTCCGTGTAGGAAAATCATAAAAATAAAATAAAATACCCTCTTCGCTCGGTGAACGGAGGAGAATAATGTGGAAAAGAAATCACTTAATTTCATCAAGTATTTTATTTTTTATAATTTATTTACTCTCTCGCATTGTTTTAATTCTCCATGCATGCATACAATTCACCATGGCATGAGACTATAGAGCTTTTGAAGCCTCCGAACTTGGGAACATTCCCTGAATTTTCCAAGGTCGTAGGCCATCTCCGTGAAAAGTTATTTATTTTTCAAATGCATGTTGCTTGTTTTGAGCATTTTAATTCCAAAAATAGCATGTTGTGAAATAAATTCTAGGAAAAATTGGTGATGTTCCTTATGACCAGCAGAACCCTAGGAAAAATAGGTTTTGGCTTAGTTCATTCAAAACAACCCTAAGTGGCTTAAACACTCAAAATAGGTCTTTAATTAATTAGAGTTAACCAGGCATCAAATTGACTTGAAATCAATTCTCCACTGACCTTTAGGATCAGAGGAATCCATCATAAAAATTTGAGGTCAATTGGACTTGGTTAGCCCCACTAATTGGGTTGATTAAGCCACTTAGCCATTTTAAACTTTAAAAATTCATAACTTTTAAAATACTTTTCAAAAATTCACCAAATTGGTTTTGGAGCCTCTCTGATATTAGGGAAACCTAGGAAAATTAAAATTTCAATTTTCTAAAAAGTTGATTTTTAATAATATTTTAATATTTTAATAATTAAAAATAATAAAAATCACAAAAATAATAAAATTCACCAAAATGTCATATTTTGAATTTTAATCACTTAGGAACAAACCCCATATTTTTCCTAAGTCTATTTAGTGAGATATTAAATTTTAAAGCCCTAGGGTAATTTTAAAATTAAAAAATGTATTTTCTAGCATTTTCACTAAAATAATTACAATAAATCATAAAAAATCAGAAAATTGCAAAATTTGCTTCTCTGGTTTCCTTGATATCAGAGAGATTTTTGAAAAATATAAAATCCATTTTTCAACATTTATTTTATTTTTAAATTAATTAACACTCCAAAACTCAAAATAATTATAATAAAAATAATATAATTCAAAAAATCACCAAAATTGGTCCAAGTGCTTCTCTGTCATTAGGAATGTCCCCTAATTTTCTTAAGGACAGAAACTTTCCCTTGGTCATATTATTAAATTTTCCTTGAAAATCTCTATTTTCCACCAAAAATAATTATATAAATAAATTAAATACAGAAAAATCATATTTTCTCCTCTCATGTCTTTATTGACATATGAGTGAAGTTACATAAAAATTTCAAGTTCATTTGAGTTCAATTTAGTGAGTTATGAAATTATTAAGCTAAAGGGGTAAAATGGTAATTAAACTTTTAACCCTTAATTAAAACTTTAGGTTTAATAAAAAATCAACAAGTAAAATATTTGATCTTAATCTGATTTGGATGATTGAAATTTAAATAATTAAAGGGTAGAAAGCCATTAAATAATTTTAAAATGATTAAACTTTAATTAAATAATAGATTAAATTTGGAGGAATAATAAATTGGAATTATTAAAATAAGGGATATTTATTAGGAAGAGATTTATTCTTTAATTTAAAAATCCCTAAACTAATACTCAATTTTTAATTAAAATGATAACTCAAATTTAAAATATTAAAAGACTTAATTAAATTATTAAACTTTTTAAAATTTTAATTAAAATTAAAAATAAAGTAAATTAAAGATAAATTAAATTAAAATTAAATTAAAATTTAACAATTAAATTAAATTAAATTAAATTAATAATTAAATTAAATTAGATTAAATAATTAAATTAAATTAAATTAAACAATTAAATTAGATTAAATTAATTTTAAATTAAATTAAATAAATTAAATTATTTAAATAAAATTGAATTAAATCAAATTAAATTAAATTAAATGAATTAAATTAAATAATTGAATTAAATTAAATTAAACAATCAAATTAAAATTAAATCAAATCAAATTAATTAAACATCAAATCAAATTAAATCAAATTCAATCAAATTAAATTAAATTAAAACTCAATTAAAATTAAATTAAATCGAATTAAATATAACATCACCTAAAACAGAAAGAAAATAAATTTAAAAGCAACTTCAACACTATTCCAAATTTAAATTCTTTAACTTAAACCAAATCATTTCAATACTAACTAACCCTCGAAAGCTTTAGTTATTATAACTCCTAAATAAAACATTAAATGAAGTGTCGCTTCACTCATAGGATATTCAAATGTCCTAGTTCACCGAGCAAGTTAACAAAACTTCAAATTCTTGGACGATTAATTCATTTGTATAATTAAATTCATTTGGACTTAAAACAATCCTAGAAATATCGAAAAGATGTTTAAGATCCTTCTTAAGCACTTCCTCAATATGATAGGACATTTATAAGAACAATCGAATTTGAATATTCTTCGATGAAGAAAATCGTCCTTAAACAAAAAACACAAAGAACCTAGACGTCATAAGAAATGACTAAGCTATAGTGATTAGGAATTTGGTGAAAACCATAACCTTTCCCTTAGCCTTCATCGTGCGGCTTATTTTTTTTTTTTATTTTTAGGTCGTGTTTTATTTTGAAGAGGGTCGCCTACCGTAAATCGCGTTGCCGAATTTTTAATTTAATTAAAATAAATAATTTGAAAAGTAGTATTTGATTTTGAAAATAATTTTAAATTCAAGGTTTTAAGATATGAGATTAAACCGATCTCACATCCCAAATAGTTTATATAAACGAGCACCGCACCACAAACCGTGTACCTATCCCTAAGGATAGACACTACCGCTCGATGGTGGGGCTTGATTAAATAAACTAGAAGATTAGTGACATCCGTTTGGTCCGTGAACCAATTTTATAAGCCGACAAGTTTCCCCGCTTAATATGAAAACATTAAACAGGGTTTATATTACTCGGGTTCTTTAAAATTCCCTATAAGGGCAAGCCCCTATAGTTAATTACATCTTAAGTGACGGAATCACCTAAGAAAACTCTCGATAATAATCAATGATTCTCGCTCTCAAGAATTTCAAAGTTTAAGGTTTTCAAAGATCGAATTTTGGAATTTCAATAGTGGAATGGATCAAATTTGGAACATTTTGTTTTGTGAATCCAAAGGAAGAAAGGTAGGAGAAATCACCGATTCGAAGTGAACTTCGATAATTTCCCGACTATCCTATCGTTTCGCTTCGAATTTAGGAAAGTCCTAATGTTTATTTAGTATTTCAATCTCGCCAATTTTAATTAATTAGGGCTTATATTTGTATGATAAAATCAAACAAATAACTTTAGAAAATGTGAGGGTTTATGTCGTATCGGACGACTACCTCGGAATCCTAAGACCGGTTAGGGCTTAATTTGCAATGCAAATGCCTAACGAAGAGTTGAGGATTTATGTTGCACTATGCAAGCTACCTCGAAATCCTATGGCTTTGTTGTTTTAATTCTAAGAAGATTTTGTCGAAGTAGGTTTAAGTTTTGTCGACGACGATGACCGTGTCGCCCACCATGCTCCAAGCTCCTTGTTGTTGCAGAGGTTTAGTTTTAGAAATCATAAATCGTGGGATGAGAGAAGTGTTTTGGTTTAGAGAAAATCTTAATTTCCAAGTGTTTTTTATGTTTTATTTAAAACAAATCTTAAAGTTGATTATAACGACACCGGCTAAGATCCCACGGCTCCATCCTTCCGCATCATTATTTTTATCGGATTCACTTAGTCCGTATGAATTTGCTAAACTCAACCGAATGAGTTCCACACTTTCATTTAGACCGCGTGAAATCCCGTTAGCAACACGTAGGTTACATCATCCGAGGTATTCCCGATCATCCAACAGGACGTTTTAATTTAGTTGCAATTGTAGTTTTGTGTTCCGTTTGTGATTAAATTTCGAGTTGTTTTATCTTTCAAATGTTGTGGCGGTGAATTTTATCTCGCAATGACTTTTAACTTAATTTTGGTTTTAGTTTTAGGGACTATCCTAAAGGTGTGGGTTTTCATGCAACAGTTGTTTTATCATGCAAGAAAAGTAAAATGCATTTGCAATAAAGTAAATTGCAAGAAAGTAAATCGCAATAAAATAAAAGCGTACCCTGAGGGTCTTCCCGTCATCCCAAGCCGCACTTAAAACACAATTAGAATATTTAAGCAAGTTCCTAGGTAAAGCTAGGGGAAAGGTTATGGTTTTCTACCAAATTCCTAATCCTATAGCTAGTCAACTCCTACGACGTCTAGGTTCTTCGTGTTTTTGCTTGAGGACGATTTTCTTCATCAAAGGACAATTAAGTCCAATTGTTCTATAAATATCCTATCATATCGAGGAAGTGCTTAAGAAGAATCTTAAACATCTTTTCAATATTTCCGAGGATTGTTTTAAGTCCAAATGAATTTAATTATATAAATGAATCGATCGTCCGAGGTTTTCAAGTCTTCGTTAATTGCTTCAGCTGAACTATGACATTCGAATATCCTATGAGTGAAGTGACACTTCATTTAATGTTTTATTTAGGAGCTATAATAACTAAAGCTTTCAAGGGTAAGTTAGTATTCAAATGATTTGGTTTAAGTTAAAGAGTTTAAATTTGGAATAGTGTTCAAGTTGTTTTATATTTAATTTCTTTTATGTCTTGTGTGATGTTATATTTAATTTAACTTAATTTAATTGAGTTTTAATTTAGTTTAACATAGTTCAATTTAATTTGATTTGGTGTTTAATTAATTTGATTTGATTTAACTTTAATTTAATTATTTAATTTAATTTAATTTAATTTTAATTATTTAATTTAATTTAATTTAATTGTTTAATTTAATTTAATTTAATTTTAATTTAATTTAATTTAATTGTTTAATTTAATTTAATTTAATTATTTAATTTAATTTAATTTAATTGTTTAATTTAATTTAATTTAATTTATCTTAATTTAATTTAATTATTAATATTTAAATTTAATTTTAATTTAATTTATCTTTAATTTACTTTATTTTTAATTTTAATCGAAATTTCAAAAGAGTTTAATAATTTAATTAAGTCTTTTAATATTTTAAATTTGAGTTATCATTTTAATTAAAAATTGAGTATTAGTTGATATAATTAATTTAGGGATTTTTAAATTAAAGAATAAATCTCTTCCTAATAAAGATCCCTTATTTTAATAATTCCAATTTTATTATTCTTCCAAATTTAATCTATTATTTAATTAAAGTTTAATCATTTTAAAATTATTTAATGGGTTTCTACCCTTTAATTATTTAAATTTCAATCATCCAAATCAGATTAGGATCAAATATTTTACTTGTTGATTTTTTATTAAACCTAAAGTTTTAATTAAGGATTAAAGATTTTAATTACCATTTTACCCTTTAAGCTTAATAATTTCATAACTCACTAAATTGAACTCAAATGAACTTGAAATTTTTATGTGACTTTACTCATATGTCAATAAAGACATGAGAGGAGAAAATGTGATTTTTCTGTATTTAATTTATTTATATAATTATTTTTGGTAGAAAATAGAGATTTTCAAGGAAAATTTGATAACATGACCAAGGGAAAAGTTTCTGTCCTTAAGAAAATTAGGGGACATTCCTAATGACCAGAGAAGCACTTGGACCAATTTTGGTGATTTTTTGAATTATATTATTTTTATTATAATTATTTTGAGTTTTGGAGTGTTAATTAATTTAAAAATAAGATAAATGTTGAAAAATGGATTTTATATTTTTCAAAAATCTCTCTGATATCAAGGAAACCAGAGAATCAAATTTTGCAATTTTCTGATTTTTCTATGATTTATAATCATTATTTTAGTGAAAATGCTAGAAAATACATTTTTTTAATTTTAAAATTACCCTAGTGGCTTTAAAATTTAATATCTCACTAAATAGACTTAGGAAAAATGTGGATTTGTTCCTAAGTGATTAAAATTCAAAATGTGACATTTTGGTGAATTTTATTATTTTTGTGATTTTTATTATTTTTTAATTATTAAAAATATTAAAATATTATTAAAAATCAACTTTTTCAGAAAATTGAAATTTTAATTTTCTTAGATTCCCCTGATATCAGAGAGGCTCCAAAACCAATTTGGTGAATTTTTAAAAAATATTTTAAAAGTTATGAATTTTTAAAGTTTAAAATGGCTAAGTGACTTAATCAACCCAATTAGTGGGGCTAACCAAGTCCAATCGACTTCAAATTTTTATGGTGGATTCCTCTGATCCTAAAGGTCAGTGGAGAATTGATTTCAAGTCAATTTGATACCTGGTTAACTCTAATTAATTAAAGACCTATTTTAGGTGTTTAAGCCAATTAGGGTTAATCCGAGTGAATTAACTCAAGTCCTATTTTTCCTAGGGTTCTCTGGTCATAAGGAACATCACCAAATATTTCTAGAATTTATTTCACAACATGCTAATTTTTGGAATTAAAATACTCAAAACAAGCAACATGCATTTGAAAAATAAATAACTTTTCACAGAGATGGCCTCTGACCTTGGAAAATTCAGGGAATGTTCCCAAGTTCGCAGGCTTCAAAAGCCCTATGGTCTCATGCCATGGTGAATTGTATACATGCATGGAGAATTAAATGTATGCAGAGAGTAAATAAATCATAAAAAATAAAATACTTAATTAAATTAAATGATTTCTTTTCCACATTATTCTCCTCTCGTTCACCGAGCAAGAGGGTATTTTTATTTTATTTTTGTGATTTTTCTACACAGAGATATGAATTTTTGAAGTTTAGGGAATTAAATAAATAGAAAAATACCCTAATTTTCTATTTATCCACGCGCGCCGCGTCAACCTCGGCAGCCTCCGAACGCACACGCGTCGCGCTCCCATTCGACGCCGCCACCCGAGTCAGCCAGCCCGGGCCCCGCGGTTCTCGTACCGTCTCCCGGTCCGACGCAATCCCGCCGTCCGTGCGCGCGTGTATCGAATGGACGGCATCCGTTCATCGTCCCCAAGTGTTCTCACCCGAGAGCCGTCCACACTAAATCCCTAAGATCTCACTCGATTCTCAATGGATTTTCATGTTCTTATGCTCTACGGATTCGTCTCGAAGAGACGAACACATCTATACGGCTAACATGCATCGAAACTAAGGCATTCGAAATGGAGAATCTCCGTAAGCTCGGGATGAATAGTTAACTCATACCTTAGCTCGTAGAAGTGTGGCTTCAATCCGAGAGTTGTTGCACCTTCGATCGGGTCCCGCAAGCTCCGGCATGAAGTCTCCCTGTCCGGTGAATCGCCTAGCTATGAAAGTGACCACGCCCGATCACAAAGCTTCGAGGCCGGAGCAACCGGGTGGCCTCGGAGATGGGGCTTTCGCGGGAAACTTCTCCTCTCGTCCAGATGAAGGTGTAGGACCAACGATCTGAGGATTGGCTCACCGTGGCAAAGTGTCCCGGTTTCTGGTGGAATTTCGCCGAGAAATCGGGCTCGTCGTGGGGATTGGGCAAATTGACACCTGGGATCAACTCGCTCTAAGGATGGTGAAGGGTTTGGAACAATTTTGCGTAGTTTCGGCAAGGTTTGTGCTTGGCTCCCCTCATGGCCGAGAGGGGTGGAGTTTGAACAGTAGCTGGCCTGGGGCCTCCCTGTGGAGAGTTAGTGGCTCGGGATCACCGCTTCCTGTGAGGAGAAGATCAGCCCATGGTGACCACTAGGGATTGGGCAGCTCAACAAGTGAGAATTTCAATGTCGGCTCACATGCGAGCTCTCGGCCATGGTGTTTTCCGGCGGCTCGGTGGCCGGCCGGCCAGTGCATGGGTCACCCTCAAGGTCGTGGGTCGTGGTCGAGGTTCGTGCAATCAATCGGCCATGGACATGTGTAAAGGCTTCGATCCAAAGTGGAATGGGGCATGGCTAGATTTGGACCTAAATGGGTCAACCCACCCATTTGGGCTAGGTGCACCACCCAAGGCCTCGGTTTAGGCCGAGGAGAAAGTGATTTGGATCAGCCTTGATTAGTGGGGTCAAGTCACAATCCAAGTACAATTAGCTTAAGCATGGTTTAGTGGAATCATGTAAGTGGTTAACCACCTTTAGGAGTTAAGGAAAGAGCCTCCTCCTTTTGCCCAAAATGGCATGGTGACATGTAAAGAGGCTCTCATGGCTTGCATATGGCTTATGCATGGCTCCATGGCTCCATTTGGTTTGGGAAAAGTAAAGTCAATTTCATGGAAATGGATTTAAGGAAAATTTTGGTATTTAGGGGTGATTTGGCATGAGGCTTGATTTGGAATTATTTGATGATGAATTTAGGACTTAGGGATGATTTTAATTGAAAGTATGATGAGGGGAAATGTCATATGGGCCTTGGAAGAATTTTGGGCTTTTTTGAAAGGGTTTTAGATGGCTTTTAAGATGGATTAGGAAAGTGGGCTCTCGAATTTTAAAATGGATTTTGGGATGAAATTTTGTAAAGAGGTTGGGCCAAATAATTATTGGGTTTAGCTCATGGATGTGTCATGAGTGACTTGAAGCAAATTTGGGGTAGTTTGGACTTGAATCGGGTTGATTTGAATTCTTTCGTGAATGGGCCAATGTAGGTCAAATTGGGCTAACTTGGGCCAATGTTGGGCTAGGGTTGAAATTGATGTAAAATAAATATTAAGAAATGTTTATGGGAGTGTTTCAAAGAGGTTTTGGCTTTGGTTGGGTTTTAATTTTGAGGTTTGGGCCTATTTGGGTTAGATTCGGGGTTTAGGTCAAAATTGGGCTTTTTGATTTCGGGTTGAATTTGAGTGGGGTTTGGGTCAAAATCTTGGGCAAATCATGTTAGTGTTTTGTTTATGAGGATGTTAAGGAAGGTTTAGAAAAGATTTGGGGTTAATTGGAGTTGAATTGGGTTAGTTTGGGCTAAGTTTGGGTCATGGGTCCAAATTCGGGCTTTAAGGCCCAAAGTGAAATTGGATCCAAATGTCAATCAAATTGGACTTGGATTTGGTCTAAATTGGTATTGGGAATGTTGAATTGAAGTTTAGAATTGAATTGGACCAAGATTGGGGTCAATTGGGTATGTTTGGTTTGACATCGGGTCCACTTTGGGTTAAAATGGTCAATTTGGGGGTTTTGACAAAAGTAGGGTAAATTGACAAAATTGGCCCATGGTGTAGTTGGACAAAATGAAATTGGGAATATTTGGGATTTTCTGGAATTTTCTGGGAATTTTCTGAATTTTTGGATTTTTAGGCCAAGAAGGGTATTTTGGGTATTTGGAGGGTATTGGGGGTTTTCTTGGAATTTTTGGTATTTTTGGGTATGGATGATCAATTTGAGTGATGTGGAGGTGTTTGGGATTGATTTTGGAAAATTTTAGGTAATTTGGAGATTTTGCAAAAATTTGGTAATTCAGCGGTTTTGAGTAGTTTAGTAGGTGTAGGGTCCCTGGGTCAAAAATCGAAAATTTGGGAAATTGAAGATTGGGTGAATTTGGGTGGGGTGAAATCATTTTGGTTGAGCCATGAAGCCATTTCAAGCCCATATGAGCCATGAAAGGACTCATTCGAGGCATTCACTATGTTGTTCCTAACCCTCTCGCCAAGCGGCTTAGGGGTTAAGGACCATCCATGTGAATCACCTACATGAGTCGTGAGGTCAAGTTGGGTATGGGTGTGGTTTTAGGAAGTGTGTGGAAATGTAGTGTGTAAGTGTAGTGTATGTCACCTCTTCACTGCACTGCAGCCACCTAGTAAGGGCCTCTAAGGCCAAAGAGTCCCATAGAACTCATCCTTTAAACTTCCATATTCGATTTCAACCCTCTAGGTGATTAGGGGTCTATAGCCAAGTTCAGGAGTTTGGCAGGAGTTTAGAAGTGGTTTGAATTTCTAAAAGGCGGGTCCCAATTCTAGTCCTCTAAGATAGTCAAAGGAAAGGCCTAAGGCTAGATCCTAAGCACTAAAAAGAAGGAAAGGAAGACCTCATCAAAAATGAGGTCAACAAATGGACCCCCAATAGGTGTGGTGAGCTGACGGAGCACACCGCGCGTATTGGTGTTGACCGAAGCGATCAACGAAACCAACACAGATGTCCAAGTGACGAACTTAGGACGAAGTAGAAGAGTTTCTGCTGGGGAGTGTCAAGTATATCTCTGGAACCGGAGATTCTTGAACTCTCGCCTGGGAAAGGAAAAGGAGGTAAATCCCAAATCACAAGATCCGAGGGAATTTCGATTTAGATTTTATTTTGCTTCAATTTATGTTTTGATGTGCGAGTTTAAATTTTAGTTCGGAGTTTCAATTTAGATCAAGTTTTGTCAAAATTAATTCGAGGGATTCGATTTGAAATGAAAATTAGGATTTTGAGGTTTTAGATGTAACATCTCCAACCTCGAAAGAAAATTGAATCGATTAGATCGAATCGTTGCAATGAGAAGATATCTCGTAGCAAAGTGGTGTTGGATGTAAAATCCTTAACCTCAAGAGTTCGATTTTGATGTATTTCATTGCGATAAGGAAATGATCCTAAAGCAATGCAGTCTTGATGTAAAATCCTCGACCCAAAAGGTTCGAATTTGATGTATTTCAAAGGCAATAGGGAAAGAATCCTAAAGCAAGGCACTTGGATGTAAAATCCTCGACCCAAAAGTTTGAATTTTGATGTATTTCAAATGCAATAGAAGAGAATCCTAAAGCGAATGTAGCCTTGATGTAAAATCCTCGACTCAAAAGTTTGAATTTTGATGTATTTCAAAGGCAATAGAAGAGAATCCTAAAGCAAGTAAGGTACTTGGATGTAAAATCCTCGACCCAAAAGTTTTGAATTTTGATGTATTTCAAAGGCAACAGAAGAGAATCCTAAAGCAACAGGTACTGGATGTAAAATCCTCGACCCAAAAGTTTTGAATTTTGATGTATTTCAAGCAATAGAAGAGAATCCTAAAGCAAGGCAGCCTTGGATGTAAAATCCTCGACCCAAAAGTTTTGAATTTTGATGTATTTCAAAGGCAACAGGAAGAGAATCCTAAAGCAAGCAGTAGCTTGGATGTAAAATCCTCGACCCAAAAGTTTTGAATTTTGATGTATTTCAATGGCAATAGAAGAGAATCCTAAAGCAAGGCAATCTTGATGTAAAATCCTCGACCCAAAAGTTTTGAATTTTGATGTATTTCAAAGGTAACAGGAAGAGAATCCTAAAGCAAGGCAGCCTTGGATGTAAAATCCTCGACCCAAAAGGTTTGAATTTTGATGTATTTCAAGTGCAATAGAAGAGAATCCTAAAGCAAGGCAGCCTTGGATGTAAAATCCTCGACCCAAAAGGTTTGAATTTGATGTATTTCAAAGGCAATAGAAAAGAATCCTAAAGCAAGCAGGTACTTGGATGTAAAATCCTCGACTCAAAAGTTTTGAATTTTGATTTGATCGAGACTTGAAATCCGGAAAGATTGAATTTGGAAATTTGGAAATTTGGAAGGATGAGTTTGAACTCGATTGAAATTTGATTTAAGATTTGATTTGAATTTGAAAGATCAAGTTTGAAACTCGATCGAGATCGGATTTAGATTTTGATCGAGGTTCGATTTGGAAGTTTGGAAGGATAGAATTTGATTTCGAAGTTTGAAAAGATTGAAATTTGATTCGAATTTGGAAAGATTGAATTTGAGATTTGTGTTGATTTCGTTTATCTTTTAATGGTTCAAATTTTATTTTGTTGTTTATTTAATGTTCATGTGAACTTGGTGTTTGTCATTTTTCGCATTTTTTTTAGAAAGTTTTCTTTTATTCTCTTTTTTTTCTTTTTCTCGTTCTTTGTTCGAAGTTCATTTAACTTTAATGGCGTTTCCCAATCAATTTGCACAAAAGAGGTGAAGGCCAAAAACGTGACATGGTCACTTTCATTCCAATCATGTTGAAAATACGTCGTACAACTCGATCCGGAATATATTTCATACAATCCATGTAGACTCAAAACGGACCGTGTATGATCTTTGTTGATCCATCAAAAGAATCATCCGTCAAAAATCCATATCCGAATAAGTGAGGTACATGGTCAATAACATCACCTTCCAAGCCATCCTTGGCAAGGATGCCGACCGGATGTACATCGGAGGTGTGATATTTCCCATGTAACTCACGTACTCGTAAGGCCGGAGGTTCTCTAGCTCCGGATCCGGTCGGAAATGGTAAGGTATTTTGTCGTCGTCCATCCTCCCGAAAGTAACCGAGATTCGCTCCACCGGCACCCCGGTATGCAATGCTTTGCGATATCCGCTCCGTTACCTCGCGCATCATGACGGAACCCACCGGTAAAGGTATCTTTACCGGCCCTCGGAACTCGCCCGGGCCTCGCTATCCGGAGGTCGCATCCGAACATGATGTTGCACTCATTCAAGAAAGAGACCGTGCAGTAAGGTCCGACGAAGTCGTGGTGATCAATATGTGGGGGTATGCAATCACCCCGTTTGTAGATGTTGATAATGCAACTATTGGGTATGCAAC
Organism: Papilionanthe hookeriana x Papilionanthe teres; assembly: GCA_022702705.1. Classification (NCBI taxonomy): domain Eukaryota; kingdom Viridiplantae; phylum Streptophyta; class Magnoliopsida; order Asparagales; family Orchidaceae; genus Papilionanthe; species Papilionanthe hookeriana x Papilionanthe teres. The sequence goes on along the minus strand of CM040423.1, from coordinate 50,952,164 downwards.
CGCTGGCAGCACCCTCCATGTTATCAATCTTTTCACCATTCTCTTGATAACTAATGGCATCGGATCTACTCGCCCATGACGAAGTATCCCCGGTGGGTTTCCCTTCCCGTCTTCAAGAAAGTCAGTAGCAAGATCCGCATTGTATCGTGATTCTTCCTTTCCCCGGCATCCATCTCCGGGGTTCCGAGTATGTGTTTTCCTCGTGCGGCTCGCTCGGCCCATTCTTTTCGCATCCCGGATACGATCCACGATTTGCCGTTGTTCATACTCCGAGAATACGTCGCTGTGTAGCTCGAGGCCTTCTAGTATGTTGATTCTTCTTCCTTTAATTCTCTCGAAGTATTCGAAAGTTTTCTTTTCAACATTCCGCATCCTCTCCAGCTCGTATTCCGGAATGATCTCGCGATGGCGAGGCCTCGTGACATATTGTGGGATATATGGTTCAATCCCTTCACGTTCCCCCGCATACCTCGGCTCCTCGTGGATGATGCTCCGTCGGGACATCCCCCGGGTTGCTTCCGCAACAAGGTCATGCACCGCCGGTGGTTCTATCCGATGGCGTGGTAGCCTTCTTTCTTCGATCTTCCGGAGATTTCCCCGGTTCTTTCGTTATTCTAGGAGCCGGCCTCCTTTCTTCGTGTTCCCGGTGAACCGGTGTCTTCGAAATGTGAGTGCCGGCATTAGCAACTGCCTCGTCGCGCCGGTCCGCAGCCTAGTTTTGTTAACATTTTACTGATGCGGCGATTCTTATTTCTTCGTTGCGTGGCCGTGAGAGTAGCCCTCCGAACTTCTCGAATCTCTCGCGGGCGCGGCGCCGACAAGCCCGCCCTCCGCCGTAGCTGACTACGGACTTCATTTTCTTGTCTTCTTCGGTGTTTGCTTTTCTCTTCGTTGTTGGATCGGTGGCTTGGGCCACCCACTTTCATCACCGTCCGCTCCGGGCAGCTTCTTCTCGGCTAATCGGGACCCGGCCACTTTCCTCGCATCGTAGGCTCGCCGGTGCGAAATCCGAGTCAATCTCGATTATCGCTCCATCTTTCACCCTCTTTCATCGAGTGCAAGGCTTACGCCATTCTTAAAGTTCAAGACCAACCGCCCGTTCGACATTTCCCCGCGAAAAGACAAGGAAAAGGATCGTGGTCGTACTAAGAACAAGAACATTAAGAAAATGTTTATTAAAGATACATTTTTTATTATTCTTATATTTTGAAATTTAACAGAATGAAGTAGGATAAGATCCGGAAAGAGATCTTGATTTGAAAAAGGAAACAAGGAAAACTTAATTATCATGATTTTATTTATCTTAGCACATTTTATTATTTTTCGGGTTCGACCCAATCACAAGTAATTACTTTCACCCGTGTTTCTTAGGGATGAAGAATTCATTCCTTCGAAACATCGAGTAGCGTAATATTTTTTCAAGTATCGTCCGTCGATCGGAAGCATATGTCGTTCTCCCCGGCAATTCACTAGCCGGTAGGAACCTCCCCGAGTATACCGCTTCAACCACAAACGGTCCTTCCCAAGTGGGTTCAAATTTTCCTCCTATCTCGCGGTGTGCAAGAATAGGTCTCTCGAGAACGAGAACTAAGTCACCAACTTCAAGGTTCTCGGGCGACTCGCTTGTCATGGGCTCGAACCATCTTAGCTTGGTATAGTTCTAAATTCCGTTGTGCCGCAAGTCTTTTCCCTTCCAAGCTTTCTAATTCTTCGAGTCGTAATCCGGCGTTTTCTTCGTCGTGATCTTATTTGCAATCGCAATTCGAGTGAAGGAAGCCGAACCTCTAAAGGTAACACCGCTCGGACCCATACACCGCAGCGTAAGGTGTAGCTTCGAGTAGGAGTTCCGAAAGTTGTCCTGTAGGCCCATAAGGCTTCTAACAATTTCTCGTGCCAATTTCTCTTATTATCGTCCAGGGTTTTCTTTAAGATTCGAACGAGAGTTTTATTAAAAGCCTCGCCGAGGCCGTTTGCTCTCGGGTAGTAAATTGTCGAGTATCGCCAGCCGATTCCGTGTCTCCCGACAAAATTGTTGATTTGTGTGCTTCTGAACGCCGACCCATTATCCGAGATGATCCCGCGCGGCACTCCGAAACGGTAGACAACTCGGTTCTCGAAAACCGTAAGCACGTGGTGTGCTTTCACTTCTCTAAGTGGAACTCGCTCGCCCACTCGGAAAAGTAATCCGTAGCCGCAAGAATGAAACGATGTCCTTTCGAAGATGGTGGTTCTATCGGACCCACTATATCCGTGCCCCAACATTCAAACGGCCACGACGCAATTGTCGGGTGTAGCACATTCGGAGGTTGGTGTAGAACCACTCCGTGCACTCGCATCGGTGACGCCTCTCGGCGATTTTCATGCGCCTGGTCATCATCGAGGGCCGTAGTACCCTAGTCTTTTAATTTTCATCTTCATCTTGGACCCGACCGGTGAGCGCCACGCAGTCCCGAATGCACCTCTTTAACAATTTCACGGGCCTCGTACCCGCTTAGGCACCTTAGCCACATTCGATCAAAAGACCTTCCGTATAATGTGTTGTTTATTAATGCGTAAGACGCAGTTCTTTCTCGATCCGATGGCCAGCCGACCTATCGTCCGGTAGCTTTCCCGTTTGCAGTGTAGTTCATCAATGGCCGTCGCCAATCTTCTCGTGTTTTCCGTCACTACCGCAACCGATTCTTTTTCTTCTGTCGATTTGTGTATCGTGTCTATGTCGAGTCGTGATAGACCCGACGTCCGTGAACCGACACTTCCACCGATTCATCTTGCAAACAGCAAATTCTTTTGCGAGACGGGCTAAAGCATCCGCTAAAGCATTCTCTTTTCTAGGAATTTTGTAGATTGTCACATTCGGAATCCGTTCCAACAAACTGTATGGCATACCGGAAGTACCGTTCGAGTCTTGGTTTAAAAATTCCGTATTGTCCGACGATCCGTCGAATGATTAACCGTGAATCCCCGTAGATGTCGATGTCCGTTACCCCCATTCGAATGGTTAATTCCAATCCCGTTATGAGGGCTTCGTATTCGCTTCGTTGTTCGTACACGGCTCCGTCAAGTGGTAGGAGTATCTTAACATCCCCCGCTCCGGTGTTATAAAGATTAGCCCGATTCCCGCCTTACCGGCACTATCACTTGCGATTCTTCGTTCTTGTGTGCCGAAGATGCTCCGTCGAAATACAATTCCCAACGTCGATCATCGTGGTCTTCTAGGCTCATTATTTGTTCATCCTGCGATCATCATCGAGAGGAGATTCGGCCGTAGAAGGGTGTGCCGCGAGGAAGTCCGCTAAGACTTGTCCCTTTACGGCACGCAGAGGCACGAAAGTTATATCGAATTGCAATAATATCATCGACCATCCGGCAAGTCTCGCCGGAAAGTGTTGGACGAGTCATCAAGTATCGCAATGGATTAAACTTCGAGATCAAGTCGACCTTATGAGAAAGCATGTAATGCCCGAGCTTTTGAGCGGCGAAGATCGTGGCCAAACAATGCTTTTCAATTGCGGGATACCTTACCTCCGTCGGAAGTAAACGACGGCTTAAGTAGTAAAGAGCATTTTCTTTACCCTCATCATCGACTCCGGCCAACAGTGGCTCCGAGGAGTCGTCTAGAGCCGCGGTGTAAAGTATCACGGTCTACTCCGAGATCTGGGTCGCTAAGACAGGAGGTGTCATTAAATATTGTTTAATGTCTTCGAAGGCCTTCTCGGCATTTCTCTTCCCAAATAAATTTGGCGTCCTTTTTAACTAGTGCCGAGAAAGGCCGACACCTACCTCGACGTGCTCGAGATAAAGCGTCGAAGATATGCCGCCTTCCTCGAAAAGATCGTAGTTGTTTTAAGGTTTTGGGAGGCGGCATTTCTAAGATGGCTTTAATCTTCTCCGGTCGATTTCAATTCCACGATGTCGGACAACGAATCCTAAGAATTTCCCGGAGGTGACGCCGAAGGCGCATTTTAAGGGATTCATCTTAAGGTTAAATTGTCTTAATCGTTCGAAAACAATTCTCAAATCATACAAGTGGTTTTCCTTTACTTTGCTTTTGATGACGACATCGTCCACGTAGCACTCGACTTGATTGTGGATGAGATCATCAAAAATTCTTGTCATTGCTCTTTGGTAGGTTGCTCCCGCGTTCTTCGAGTCCAAATGGCATCACCGTGTAAGAAAATACTCCGATCGGCGTTCCGAATGCCGTAAGCTTTTCATCTTCTCGGAGCCATTTTTATCCGGTTGTATCCCGAAGATCCATCCATGAATGAGAATATTTCATGTGTCGAAGCAATATCGATCATCGCTCCGGAATTGGTAGAGGGAATTCATCTTTTCGGACATGCCTCGTTTAAATCTCTCGAAGTCCACACAAATTCCCGATTCGACCATTCTTCTTTCGACCGGCACCACGTTGGCTAGCCAAGTCGGGTATTGTTCTTCACGGACAAATTTAGCGTCTATTAGCTTTTTTAACTTCGGCTATGACTTGTTGTTCGATTTCTAGTACGCATTCTTCTGGGACCTCGTCTCGATCGGACGTGAGTAGATCTACTCCTAGCTTATGGACCGCAACCTCCGGAGCTAATCCCGGCATTTCATCGTAGTTCCAAGCAAAACAAGTCCTTAAATTCCATTAACAATTCGATTATTTCTTCGGAGTCTTCTTTGTCGAGTAAGGAGCTAACAAAGGTAGGTCTAGGCTCTTCGCTAGTACCTAAGTTAACTTCCATTAATTCATCTATCATGGATTTAATTTCTTCTTCGAATTCTGTGGAGCGTCTCCAATTTGTAAATCTTCGAGTTCGTCCGTAGTTTCCATGCAGCTTTCATCGGACTTGCAAGTGACAACCAAGCAAAATTCGCATCGTCAACCGACCCTACCGTGCCGAATCCGAGTCCATACTTCGAATCGGGAGGACGGCCGGAGTTATTCCATAACTTTTCAAAATGTTGTGATTGGCCTTTTGTCCATTGTCGAGGTAAGAAACCACGTTGAATTAAATTTCGAACACAGGGAGAGTACCACTCAAAAGGTAATTCCATTAATTCTGATGAAGTGACATCTTCGAATTGTACATTATTTTCGCTTTGGAGGAAGAAGCACCACGGTAGAATTTGATCGGCTTTGCACCGTCACTACGTACCTCTTGACCTCCATACCCTCGATCTTATTAGAATGGATCGGAGTTAGGGTCATAGTATGTACGTAGTGGTTAATCTTCTCGTACATCGATTTGTATTCTTCGTTCTTTTCATCTTCGAGGAGATCTTGTATTGCGGCTTCTTTCGACTTATTGTTGTCGCTTCTTGCTTGATTTCTTTTTCCTCTTCGTAACTATCTTCCCAATCAACATTGATGGCCGGTTTCTTCCGTCCAATTGTCCTAGTGTCTCTACCACGGCCTCGTCCCCGCCTCGACCTCGGATGCGAGTCGTGGAGAAACCTTCACCATCTCGCCGAAGGGAGTGGTGAGTGATCGTTGGACTAGAACTTCGTGTTCTTCGTTGTCCCGAACTTTCTTGCTTCATTTGTTATGGTATCTCTGAGAAGATTGTTTTCTTGGCGGTGCATAATAAGCGGCATCTTCATGGATTCCAATTTCATGTACGGAGAATGGTTGTAAGTCTCCTTCGATGCACTCGTTCCCCTCCATCGTAATACTTCGATGCACTCGGTGTAGAGATGATGGTACCATCCTCGTTTTCATGTATCCATGGTCGGCCTAAGTAGAGCGTTGAACGACGTTTCGAATCGATTATATGAAATTTTGCGGTTGTCTTTGCTAAATCACCGGTCTTCATCGGCAGCGTTATCGACCCGAGGGCTCTTTCTCCTTTCCGTCGAATCCTCTTAATAACATTTTGTCGGCCTCGAGCTCACGAGCATCAATTTCCAAGTATGCTAGTGTTCGAAGACTCATTATATTGATTGATGCTCCCGGATCCACCAATACTCCGGAGAGCGTAAACTTCCCAATTGTAACCGAAATGTACAACTGGCCGGCCGTGATCTGCCGTCCCAAGCAGCAGGTCATTGTCCGTGAAGGTGACACCTCGCCGTTCCTTTAACGAGCAAACCTCATCTAAGGAATCTCCGGCCATTCGAGCTAAGCAAATTTCCGGATCAAGCAAGGCCTCGATCAAAGCTTCTCTCATCTCCTTTCGATAAGATGAGAGCATCGTAGATGCTCGCGCTGGCCGGTAGTTTCCTAAGATGGGCTAGCACGTCGTAGTCCACTTTGTTCTCCTCGCGTCCCGGCTTCTTCTCGAATGGGTATTTCTTCCGCCGGGTTGGTTCTTCTTGAACAACCACCGCTTTCCTTTGTCTTTCGGACCCATTCTCGGAGGTAGAACTTTTCCACTTCTTAGGTCGACTTCTGTAATTTCTTCGAATCTAGTATCGAGTTTGTCGGTGTCTCCTCCCGAATCGGAATGACCGGCTCTTCCGGATTATCTTCCAAATCCAAGGCTCTAACTCTATCGTAACCGGAGCTCCTCGAAACTCACGGATAGATCCGTTGCTCGTCGAACTCTCGTAGCCTCCTCGATGGATGCCTTCTTCGTCATTTTGATCGTCGAGATCATGTATGATTCGAGAATTGTTGTTGGTATCGAAATCGACGCCCGGATTGTCGCTAGTTACGTAATCGTTAGAAACAAATCAAAACGTAGCCAACGCCATCACCCTTATCATTATATGATCCCACCGAAGTGAGCAGTATAATCATACAAAATCGCAGGTTCGAGGGATTTCTCCCCGAATCGGAAACAACTATCCTAGGATAAGCAGCCCCTAGTCTAGCCTTAGGAATCTCGGTCCCCTCTTCTTCGTCAATTTTCTTCTTCTCTTCGATTGTCTTCGGTCGAGGTGGTTCTTCTATCGCAAGTGATAGTACCGGCTTAACAGGTCTCGAACTCCGAATCGAAGCTCGCACCGAAGCGGTTCGGATGTTGTCTAAAATCTTCTTCGAAGATCTCGTCCAGTGCGGTAGTCCATCCATCGTCGCTGCATAGGGATCTATCGAATGACGGGATCGGCTGAGATAACATTGACGGAACCTCCTTTCCGGGGTTCCTTCATGTACTCCTTCGGGATTGTTATATTTCCTTTCCGAAGGTTGTCGTCGAGCCAACTTTCGAAGGTAATGCGCTCTTCTATCTTGTGCCCAAGCATCCGATGGTAGGGGCAAAAGTCGGGATCACCTTTCTTGTTGACTTCCTCCGGTCTTTCGGGCTCGGCACTGGAAATCTGGAGTTTTCATTAAGCTACGGAACATCTTTGTGCATCGCTTCATTTTTGAACGGATATTCTCTCGCTCGAAGCTCCTCAATGTACGTTGCGGACGAGACGGTTGTTCATACCGCGGAGACGACCGATAGCTCGGACCGGGTTGCCGGTAATTTTGTTGTGGTTGCTGCGGCCGTTCGGTGGTATTTGCAGATCGGTTGTTTGCCTTCGTCAACCGCCGCAACGACCCCGCATTTCTTTTCGAAAGTCTTCACCGCTTCCGCTTGTCCGTCTTGTCGGCAAAACTTAATTGCTTCGCCTCTTCTGCAAGCTTCCGGCCTTGCTTAACAACTTCTCAAAAGTCTTAATAGTGAATCCCTCGAGGAGAAGTGCTATCGGCCGTGAATGCTTTTAAGCAAGATGCCGACCGCATGTTGTTCTCGCAATCGTGGTTCACACTTCATACTTAAATTTCTCCATCGAAGTATGTAATCCACTAGAGTTTCATTCGGCCTTTGTTTCTCTACCACTAAATCACCTATAGTGATGTGGTGCCGAGCTCCGCAAATCGCTTAATGAAGAGGCTCTCTAGCTCGAGAATGTCTTTACTGATCCGTCGGTAATCCCGCATACCCGCCGAAGGCGATCCCCGACGGATCGCTAACAAACCGTCGGAAGAGTAGCGCATCGCTCCCGCCGGCATTGCAACAACCGGCACGAAAGTGTGCAACATGCCGTCTGGGGTTCCCTGCTCCGTCGAAGGTCTTAAACGTGAGGTGGTACGAAGCCCTTTCGGGGTATCGGACAGTGCCGAATTCTTCCGGTAAGGTCTACCCGTCCGAATAGATGTCCCGTTCTTCGATTGTGCTAGGGCTTCTCGCACTCGCTCGTTCTACCAAGTTCTTGATATCCTTTTCAGTGGATCATACTTTGTGTTGTATCCTTTTTCGACTGGTCATCCCCATCGACGGATGTAATCTCCTTTCCTCCGTCTACGATGTGAATGACTTCGGGGGTGTCTCTCTATGTGGTCGTACTCGACTTTGGAGAGTGGCTAGAGCTACGGCCATCTCTTCCATCCTCTTCGCCATTCGAGCGATCGTGTCGTCCTTTTCCCGAAGCCGTCTCTTCATCGCCTCGTTCCTCTCTTCGCTGGCCGCAGGAGCACCTCGAGAAGATGATGAAGCTCGTGTCTCAACCATGTTGATTTCTCGCATATTCATTGTCCATGAATTCCGATGAGTCGATCTCATCTCCGAACTTTTCTTCTCTTTCTTTCGCCAACCGTCTGGATGTCGGTTCTCAACTTTTCCATGGCATCTTCTAGCGGAGCTTTCGTGTATTTTCGTGGTTGTCATGCGATGGTCGCCGGTCCTTTTTTCACGAGTCCCCTTCATCGCAAGAAGCACTTTCTTCGCATTCCAGCCTCTCGGCGAGACTTTCTTTCTCGGCCGTCGTTTCGGCCTCAATCGCCCCGTAGTGGGACGCCACACCATCCTTCTAGCAGCAGGCAGGTCTATGACTCGCATGGTCTATCGGCCAAATGCCGGAAGGTGGTATCCTCCCTAATCCGTAATCCCGATACTACGACAGTGGGCTAGCCTTCATTCTCTTGCTCGGCTTTTCTATCATGACGACGGCTCTACTCTGGGCCCAAGACGGGATTCGACCGGCACCCGTCCTATCCTTCGTAGAATTTCCGACACGGGCAATTTTCCTTCTTTGCTAGCCTTTTCTACCAAAGTTTGCAATCGAGCAAACGGCGTAGTTCTAGTTCTTTTCTTGCGGCTATCGTCGTAGTATGCGGGTCGAGGTAATGTGGCAACAATATTGCGAACATTCTCCTCATCCTCTCGCGGCGGAGAGGGGATGGAACCCGCTTCCTCCCAAAAGTGGTATGTAGTCAGCAAGTGGTGTATATTCTGGCAAGCGGTGTATATTCTCGAGCTTCTGGAATTTCCTCCAGAAAGCAATCTCGGCAGCTCCGGCTTCCCGGCGATCCTTCTATTTCTATTTCTTCTTCGGGTCTTTGTCGCCGACGGAATCTTCGAACCGGACCCGATTTCGAAGACGAAGGTCTTACAGAAGATCCGTACCCTCCACGCGTAATGTGCTTTATCATAGTTCCGGATTTCTTTCCCCTTCGATTTGGCGAAGTCCGGGTAGGTGCAGAACAACTAGACCAAATGGGGGTAGTGAGAATGCTCCTCCCGCGGACAAGCAGATTCTCCTAGTCGGGACCCTCTTGCAGGGAGGAAACTCTCGGGTCGACCTAAGGTCGAACTCAAGCAGTGGTTCCTCGCCTTCGGATACCTTGTTTGTCGCTGCAAAGAGGGAGACGTCGGTGACCTCGACGTTCGTGAGCTCAAATCCTCGTCCAAATCGGATGACCCCATCGTCGGGCAGCTCATCCTTATAGCATAGCGAAGTCCAGTCCGTTGGTGAAGGAGAAAATCGGCTTCGGGCTCCCATTTCGCAAGGTAGATTCCGTTGTCGATCCCAAGTTATGCTTCTTTTCTTTAGGACGAAAAGAAAGGAATTAAAAGAGTCCGAACTCATTCTTTGTTCATGTATTTATAAAAAAGAATCATTTGTTAAAAGAATCACTTATTAGAGAGTTTGTTTATTTAGAACGGAACGTTCAAAGGTGTAGAGAAGGTAAGGAAACCGATTCAGAAAGGAAAAGAAAGTCTTAAGCAAGACTTCCCGACTCGAAGGATCACTCCTAAACTAACACCTATTGGGGTCCACCCCACCTCGTAAATGAGGTAAAGGATCTCGAACCTCTCTCGTTTAGGGGTGTCTAAACAAATGGCTCCTAAATCCGAGAGAATGTCGGCTATACTTGTTCAAGATAGAAATGAACATAGTATTCCAACGGAAGAGGGGTAGTTTGATCCATTAGTGGACATGGATACACTACCGATTTTTGAAAGCGTAATTATTTGATTATAATGGAGAGAGGAATATTCCCCACGTGAGTCGCCGAAATCCCGTGCGGCTTATTTTTTTTTTTTATTTTTAGGTCGTGTTTTATTTTGAAGAGGGGTCGCCTAACGTAAATCATCTGGCGAATTTTTAATTTAATTAAAATAAATAATTTGAAAAGTAGTATTTGATTTTGAAAATAATTTTAAATTCGAAGGTTTTAAGATATGAGATTAAACCGATCTCACATCCCAAATAGTTTATATAAACGAGCACCGCACCACAAACCGTGTACCTATCCCTAAGGATAGTACACACCGCTCGATGGTGGGGCTTCGATTAAATAAACTAGAAGATTAGTGACATCCGTTTGGTCCGTGAACCAATTTTATAAGCCGACAAGTTTCCCCGCTTAATATGAAAACATTAAACAGGGTTTATATTACTCGGGTTCTTTAAAATTCTCTATAAGGGCAAGCCCCTATAGTTAATTACATCTTAAGTGACGGAATCACCTAAGAAAACTCTCGATAATAATCAATGATTCTCGCTCTCAAGAATTTCAAAGTTTAAGGTTTTCAAAGATTGAATTTTGGAATTTCAATAGGGAATGGATCAAATTTGGAACATTTTGTTTTGTGAATCCAAAGGAAGAAAGGTAGGAGAAATCACTGATTCGAAGTGAACTTCGATAATTTCCCGACTATCCTATCGTTTGGCTTCGAATTTAGGAAAGTCCTAATGTTTATTTAGTATTTCAATCTTGCCAATTTTAATTAATTAGGGCTTATATTTGTATGATAAAATCAAACAAATAAATTTCAGAAAATGTGAGGGTTTATGTCGTATCGACGACTACCTCGGAATCCTAAGACCTGTTAGGGCTTAATTTGCAATGCAAATGCCTAACGAAGAGTCGAGGATTTATGTCGCACTAGTGCAAGCTACCTCGAAATCCTATGGCTTTGTTGTTTTAATTCTAAGAAGATTTTGCCGAAGTAGGTTTAAGTTTTGCCGACGACGATGACCGTGCCGCCCACCATGCTCCAAGCTCCTTGTCGTTGCAGAGGTTTAGTTTTAGAAATCATAAATCGGGGATGAGAGAAGTGTTTTGGTTTAGAGAAAATCTTAATTTCCAAGTGTTTTTTATGTTTTATTTAAAACAAATCTTAAAGTTGATTATAACGACACCGGTTAAGATCCCACGGCTCCATCCTTCCGCATCATTATTTTTATCGGATTCACTTAGTCCGTATGAATTTGCTAAACTCAACCGAATGAGTTCCACACTTTCATTTAGACCGTGGGAAATCCCGTTAGCAACACGTAGGTTACATCATCCGAGGTATTCCCGATCATCCAACATGACGTTTTAATTTAGTTGCAATCGTAGTTTTGTGTTCGTTTGTGATTAAATTTTGAGTTGTTTTATCTTTTGAAATGTTGTGGCGGTGAATTTTATCTCGCAATGACTTTTAACTTAATTTTGGTTTTAGTTTTAGGGACTATCCTAAAGGTGTGGGTTTTCATGCAACAGTTGTTTTATCATGCAAGAAAAGTAAAATGCATTTCGTAATAAAGTAAATTGCAAGAAAGTAAATTGCAATAAAATAAAAGCGTACCCGAGGGTCTTCCCGTCATCCCAAGCCGCACTTAAAACACAATTAGAATATTTAAGCAAGTTCCTAGTAAAGCTAGGGGAAAGGTTATGGTTTTCTACCAAATTCCTAATCCTATAGCTTAGTCAACTCCTATGACGTCTGTGTTCTTTCGTGTTTTGTTCGAGGACGATTTTCTTCATCAAAGGACAATTAAGTCCAATTGTTCTTATAAATATCCTATCATATCGAGGAAGTGCTTAAGAAGAATCTTAAACATCTTTTCAATATTTCCAGGATCGTTTTAAGTCCAAATGAATTTAATTATATAAATGAATCGATCGTCCGAGGTTTTCAAGTCTTCGTTAATTTGCTCAGATGAACTGTGACATTCGAATATCCTATGAGTGAAGTGACACTTCATTTAATGTTTTATTTAGGAGCTATAATAACTAAAGCTTTCAAGGGTAAGTTAGTATTCAAATGATTTGGTTTAAGTTAAAGAGTTTAAATTTGGAATAGTTGTTCAAGTTGTTTTATATTTAATTTCTTTTATGTCTTAAGTGATGTTATATTTAATTTAACTTAATTTAATTGAGTTTTAATTTAGTTTAACATAGTTCAATTTAATTTGATTTGGTGTTTAATTAATTTGATTTGATTTAACTTTAATTTAATTATTTAATTTAATTTAATTTAATTTTAATTATTTAATTTAATTTAATTTAATTGTTTAATTTAATTTAATTTAATTTTAATTTAATTTAATTTAATTGTTTAATTTAATTTAGTTTAATTATTTAATTTAATTTAATTTAATTGAATTTAATTTAATTTAATTTGTCTTAATTTAATTTAATTATTAAATTTAATTTAATTTTAATTTAATTTATCTTTAATTTACTTTATTTTTAATTTTAATTGAAATTTCAAAAGAGTTTAATAATTTAATTAAGTCTTTTAATATTTTAAATTTGAGTTATCATTTTAATTAAAAAATTGAGTATTAGTTGATATAATTAATTTAGGGATTTTTAAATTAAAGAATAAATCTCTTCCTAATAAAGATCCCTTATTTTAATAATTCCAATTTTATTATTCTTCCAAATTTAATCTATTATTTAATTAAAGTTTAATCATTTTAAAATTATTTAATGGGTTTCTACCCTTTAATTATTTAAATTTCAATCATCCAAATCAGATTAGGATCAAATATTTTACTTGTTGATTTTTTATTAAACCTAAAGTTTTAATTAAAGATTAAAGATTTTAATTACCATTTTACCCTTTAAGCTTAATAATTTCATAACTCACTAAATTGAACTCAAAATGAACTTGAAATTTTTATGTGACTTTACTCATATGTCAATAAAGACATGAGAGGAGAAAATGTGATTTTTCTGTATTTAATTTATTTATATAATTATTTTTGGTAGAAAATAGAGATTTTCAAGGAAAATTTGATAACATGACCAAGGGAAAAGTTTCTGTCCTTAAGAAAATTAGGGGACATTCCTAATGACCAGAGAAGCACTTGGACCAATTTTGGTGATTTTTTGAATTATATTATTTTTATTATAATTATTTTGAGTTTTGGAGTGTTAATTAATTTAAAAATAAGATAAATGTTGAAAAATGGATTTTATATTTTTCAAAAATCTCTCTGATATCAAGGAAACCAGAGAATCAAATTTTGCAATTTTCTGATTTTTCTATGATTTATAATCATTATTTTAGTGAAAATGCTAGAAAATACATTTTTTTAATTTTAAAATTACCCTAGGGCTTTAAAATTTAATATCTCACTAAATAGACTTAGGAAAAATGTGGGATTTGTTCCTAAGTGATTAAAATTCAAAATGTGACATTTTGGTGAATTTTATTATTTTTGTGATTTTTATTATTTTTTAATTATTAAAAATATTAAAATATTATTAAAAATCAACTTTTTCAGAAAATTGAAATTTTAATTTTCTTAGATTCCCCTGATATCAGAGAGGCTCCAAAACCAATTTGGTGAATTTTTAAAAAATATTTTAAAAGTTATGAATTTTTAAAGTTTAAAATGGCTAAGCGACTTAATCAACCCAATTAGTGGGGCTAACCAAGTCCAATTGACTTCAAATTTTTATGGTGGATTCCTCCGATCCTAAAGGTCAGTGGAGAATTGATTTCAAGTCAATTTGATACCTGGTTAACTCTAATTAATTAAAGACCTATTTTGGGTGTTTAAGCCAATTAGGTTAATCCGAGTGAATTAACTCAAGTCCTATTTTTCCTAGGGTTCTCTCGGTCATAAGGAACATCACCAAATATTTCTAGAATTTATTTCACAACATGCTAATTTTTGGAATTAAAATACTCAAAACAACGAACATGCATTTGAAAAATAAATAACTTTTCACGAGATGGCCTCTCGACCTTGGAAAATTCAGGGAATGTTCCCAAGTTCGGAGGCTTCAAAAGCCCTATGGTCTCATGCCATGGTGAATTGTATACATGCATGGAGAATTAAATGTATGCAGAGAGTAAATAAATCATAAAAAATAAAATACTTAATTAAATTAAATGATTTCTTTTCCACATTATTCTCCTCTGTTCACCGAGCAAGAGGGTATTTTTATTTTATTTTTGTGATTTTTCTACACGTAGATATGAATTTTTGAAGTTTAGGGAATTAAATAAATAGAAAAATACCCTAATTTTCTATTTATCCACGCGGCGCCGCGTCAACCTCGGCAGCCTCCGAACGCACACGCGTCGCGCTCCCATTCGACGCCGCCACTCCGAGTCGCCAGCCCGGGCCCCGCGGTTCTCGTACCGTCTCCCGGTCCGACGCAATCCTCGGCCGTCCGTGCGCGCGTGTATCGAATGGACGCGCATCCGTTCATCGTCCCCAAGTGTTCTCACCCGAGAGCCGTCCACACTAAATCCCTAAGATCTCACTCGATTCTCAATGGATTTTCATGTTCTTATGCTCTATGGATTCGTCTCGAAGAGACGAACACATCTATACGGCTAACATGCATTGAAACTAAGGCATTTGAAATGGAGAATCTCCGAAGCTCGGGATGAATAGTTAACTCATACCTTAGCTCGGAGAAGTGTGGCTTCAATCCGAGAGTTGTTGCACCTTCGATTGGGTCCCAGCAAGCTCCGCATGAAGTCTCCCGGTCCCGTGAATCGCCTAGCTATGAAAGTGACCACAGCCCGATCACAAAGCTTGGAGGCCGGAGCAACCGGGTGGCTCCGGAGATGGGGCTTTCGGTGGGAAACTTCTCCTCTTGGTCCAGTGAAGGTGTAGGACCAGTCAATTCGAGGATTGGCTCACCGTGGCAAAGTGTCCCGGTTTTGGGTGGAATTTCGGCTGAGAAATCGGGCTCTGTTGGCGGGGATTAGGGCAAATCGACACCGGGGATCAACTCGCTCTAAGGATGGTGAAGGGTTTGGAACAATTTTGGCGCAGTTTCGGCAAGGTTTGTGCTTGGCTCCCCTCATGGCCGAGAGGGGTGGAGTTTAAATAGAGCTGGCCGGGGCCTCCTGTGGAGAGTTAGGGCTTCGGGATCACCTGCTCTGGTGAGGAGAAGATCAGCCATGGTGACCACTAGGGATGGGGCGCTCGGCAAGTGAGAATTTCAATGTTGGCTCACATGCGAGCTCTCGGCCATGGTGTTTTCCGGCGGCCCGGTGGCCGGCCGGCCAGCATGGGTCACCCTCAAGGTCGGTGGGTCGTGGCCGGAGGTTTGTGCAATCAATCGGCCATGGACATGTGTAAAGGCTTTGATCCAAAGTGGAATGGGGCATGGCTAGATTTGGACCTAAATGGGTCAACCCACCCATTTGGGCTAGGTGCACCACCCAAGGCCTGGTTTAGGCCGAGGAGAAAGTGATTTGGATCAGCTTGATTAGTGGGGTCAAGTCACAATCCAAGTACAATTAAAGCTTAAGCATGGTTTAGTGGAATCATGTAAGTGGTTAACCACCTTTAGGAGTTAAGGAAAGAGCCTCCTCCTTTTGCCCAAAATGGCATGGTGACATGTAAAGAGGCTCTCATGGCTTGCATATGGCTTATGCATGGCTCCATGGCTCCATTTGGCTCGGGAAAAGTAAAGTCAATTTCATGGAAATGGATTTAAGGAAAATTTTGGTATTTAGGGGTGATTTGGCATGAGGCTTGATTTGGAATTATTTGATGATGAATTTAGGACTTAGGGATGATTTTAATTGAAAGTATGATGAGGGGAAATGTCATATGGGCCTTGGAAGAATTTTGGGCTTTTTTGAAAGGGTTTTAGATGGGCTTTTAAGATGGATTAGGAAAGTGGGCTCTTGAATTTTAAAATGGATTTTGGGATGAAATTTTGTAAAGAGGTTGGGCCAAATAATTATTGGGTTTAGCTCATGGATGTGTCATGAGTGACTTGAAGCAAATTTGGGGTAGTTTGGACTTGAATTGGGTTGGATTTGAATTCTTTCGGTGAATGGGCCAATGTAGGTCAAATTGGGCTAACTTGGGCCAATGTTGGGCTAGGGTTGAAATTGATGTAAAATAAATATTAAGAAATGTTTATGGGAGTGTTTCAAAGAGGTTTTGGCTTTGGTTGGGTTTTAATTTTGAGGTTTGGGCCTATTTGGGTTAGATTTGGGTTTAGGTCAAAATCGGGCTTTTTGATTTTGGGTTGAATTTGAGTGGGGTTTGGGTCAAAATCTTGGGCAAATCATGTTAGTGTTTTGTTTATGAGGATGTTAAGGAAGGTTTAGAAAAGATTTGGGGTTAATTGGAGTTGAATTGGGTTAGTTTGGGCTAAGTTTGGGTCATGGGTCCAAATTTGGGCTTTAAGGCCCAAAGTGAAATCGATCCAAATGTCAATCAAATTGGACTTGGATTTGGTCTAAATTGGTATTGGGAATGTTGAATTGAAGTTTAGAATTGAATTGGACCAAGATTGGGGTCAATTGGGTATGTTTGGTTTGACATCGGGTCCACTTCGGGTTAAAATGGGTCAATTTGGGGGTTTTGACAAAAGTAGGGTAAATTGACAAAATTGGCCCATGGTGTAGTTGGACAAAATGAAATTGGGAATATTTGGGATTTTCTGGAATTTTCTGGGAATTTTCTGAATTTTTGGATTTTTAGGCCAAGAAGGGTATTTTGGGTATTTGGAGGGTATTGGGGGTTTTCTTGGAATTTTTGGTATTTTTGGGTATGGATGATCAATTTGAGTGATGTGGAGGTGTTTGGGATTGATTTTGGAAAATTTTAGGTAATTTGGAGATTTTGCAAAAATTTGGGTAATTCAAGCGGTTTTGGTAAGTTTAGTAGGTGTAGGGTCCCGGGGTCAAAAATTGAAAATTTGGGAAATTGAAGATTGGGTGAATTTGGGTGGGGTGAAATCATTTTGGTTGAGCCATGAAGCCATTTCAAGCCCATATGAGCCATGAAAGGACTCATTCGAGGCATTCACTATGTTGTTCCTAACCCTCTCGCCCAAGCGGCTTAGGGGTTAAGGACCATCCATGTGAATCACCTACATGAGTCAGGAGGTCAAGTTGGGTATGGGTGTGGTTTTAGGAAGTGTGTGGAAATGTAGTGTGTAAGTGTAGTGTATGTCGCCCCTTCACTGTACTCAGCCACCTGCAGGCGTCCCAAGGCCAAAGAGTCCTATAGGAACTCATCCTTTAAACTTCCATATTCGATTTCAACCCTCTAGGTGATTAGGGGTCTATAGTCAAGTTTGTGGAGTTTGCAGGGAGTTTAGAAGTGGTTTGAATTTCTAAAAGGCGGGTCCCAATTCTAGTCCTCTAAGATAGTCAAAGGAAAGGCCTAAGGCTAGATCCTAAGCACTAAAAAGAAGAAAAGGAAGACCTCATCAAAAATGAGGTCAACACTTACCTAGGAACTTGCTTAAGTATGCTAATTGTGTTTTAAGTGCAGCTTGGAATGACGGGAAGACCCTCCAGGTACGCATTTGTATTATTGCAATTTACTTTCCTGCAATTTATTTCCCAGCAATTTACATTATTGCAATTTACTTTATTGCAACTGCGTTTATTTTTCTTGCATGAAAACCCACACCTTTAGGATAGTCCCTAAAACTGAAACCAAAACTAAGTTAAAAGTCATTGCAAGATAAAATTCACCGCCACGACATTTCAAAATATAAAACAACTCAAAATTTAATCACAAACATAACACAAAACTACAATTACAACTAAATTAAAACGTCCTGTTGGATGATCGGGAATACCTCGGATGATGTAACCTACGTGTTGCTAACGGGATTTCCCACGGTCTAAATGAAAGTGTGGAACTCATTCAGTTGAGTTTAGCAAATTCATCCGGACTAAGTGAATCCGATAAAAATAATGATGCCGGAAGGATGGAACCGTGGGATCTTAACCGGTGTCGTTATAATCAACTTTAAGATTTGTTTCAAATAAAACATAAAAAACACCTGGAAATTAAGATTTTCTCTAAACCAAAACACTTTTCTCATCTCATGATTTATGACTTCTAAAACTAAACCTCTGCAACAACAAGGAGCTCGGAGCATGGTGGGCAGCACGGCCATCGTCCTCAGCAAAACTTGAACCTACTTCAGCAAAACTTTCCTAGAATTAAATAACCAAGCCATAGGACTTCGAGGTAGCTTGCCTAGTGCACATAAATCCTCAACTCTTCGTTAGGCATTTGCATTGCAAATTAAGTCCTAATCCGGTCTTAGGATTCCGAGGTAGTCGTCCGATACGACAATAAACCCTCACATCTTCTAGGCTATTTGTTTGATTTTATCATACAAATATAAGTCCTAATTAATTAAAATTGGCAAGATTGAAATATCATATAACATTAGGATTTTCTTAAATTCAAGCCAAACAATAGGATAGTCGGGAAATTACCGAAGTTCACTTCGAATCAGTAATTTCTCCTACCTCTCTTCCTTTGGATTCATAAAACAAAATGTTCCAAAAATTTGATCCATTCCCTATTGAAATTCCAAAATTCAATCTTTGAAAACCTTAAACTTTGAAATTCTTGAGAGCAGAATTATTGGTTATTATCGAGAGTTTTCTTAGGTGATTCCCGTCACTTAAGATGTAATTAACTATAGGGGCTTGCCCTTATAGGGAATTTAAAGAACCTGTGTAATATAAACCCCGTTTAATGTTTTCATATTAAGCTGGGAAACTTGTCGGCTTATAAAACCGGTTCGCGGACCAAACGGATGTCACTAATCTTCTAGTTTATTTAATCAAGCCCCACCATCGAGCGATGTGTCTATTCTTAGGGATGGATACACGGTTTGTGGTGCAGTGCTCGTTTATATAAACTATTTGGGATGTGAGATCGGTTTAATCTCATATCTTAAAACCCTCAAATTTAAAATTATTTTCAAAATCAAATACTACTTTTCAAATTATTTATTTTAATTAAATTAAAAATTCGCTGACAGATTTCTGTTAGGCGACCCCTTCAAAAAATAAAACACGACCTAAAAATATGCCGACAGGATTTCTGGCGACTCCGCTGGGGAATATTCCTCTCTCCATTATAATCAAATAATTCTGCTTTCAAAAATCGGTAGTGTATCCATGTCCCTAATGGATCAAACTACCCTTCTTTCCGTTGGAATACTATGTTCATTTCTATCTTGAACGAGTATAGCTAACATTCTCTCGGATTTAGGAGCCACTCGTTTAGACACCCCTAAACGCAGAGGTTCCGAGATCCTTTTACCTCATTTCCGAGGTGGGGTGGACCCCCGATAGGTGTTAGTTTAGGAGTGATCCTTCGAGTCGGGAAGTCTTGCTTAAGACTTTCTTTTCCTTTCTGAATCGGATTCCTTACCTTCTCTACACCTTTGAACGTTCCGTTCTAAATAAACAAACCCTCTAATAAATGATTCTTTTAACAAATGATTCTTTTTTATA
Source organism: Papilionanthe hookeriana x Papilionanthe teres (assembly GCA_022702705.1). Taxonomy (NCBI): domain Eukaryota; kingdom Viridiplantae; phylum Streptophyta; class Magnoliopsida; order Asparagales; family Orchidaceae; genus Papilionanthe; species Papilionanthe hookeriana x Papilionanthe teres. The sequence continues at coordinate 50,932,479 of CM040423.1, read as the reverse complement.
AATACATGAACAAAGAATGAGTTCGGACTCTTTTCAATTCCTTTCTTTTCGTCCCGAAGAAAAGAAGCATAACTCGGGACCGACAACCGAATCTACCCTGCGAAATGGAAGCCCCGAAGCCGATTTTCTCCTTCACCAACGGATCTGGACTTCGCTGTCTATAAGGATGAGCTGCCCGACAATGGGGTCATCCGATTTGGACGAGGATTCGAAAACACGAACGTCAAGGTCACCGACGTCTCCCTCTTTGCACCGACGAACAAGGTATCCGAAGCCGAGGAACCACTCGCCGAGTTCAACCTTAGGTCGACCCAAGAGTTTCCTCCCTCGCAAAGGGTCCCGACTAGGAGGAGTACTGCCGTCCGCGGGAGGACCGTTCTCACTACCCCCACCGGTCTAGTTGTTTCCGCACCTACCCCGACTTCGCCAAATCAAAGGGGAAAGAAATCCGGAACTATGGTAAACTCCGTTACCGTGGAGGGTACGGATCTTCCCGTAAGACCTTCCGTCTTCGAAATCGGGTCCAGCTTCGAAGATTCCGTCGTCGACAAAAACCCAAAGAAGAAATAGAAATAGAAGGATCGCCGGGGAAGCCGGAGGCTGCCGAGATTGCCTTCTGGAGGAAATTCCGGAGTTGCCGAATATACACCGCTACCGAATATACACCACTCGCCCGACTACATACCACTTTTGGGAGGAAGCGAGTTCCATCCCCTCTCCGCCGCGGAGGATGAGGAGAATGTTCGAAAGATTGCTTCGCCGCATTACCACGGCCCGCATACTACAACGATAGCCGCAAGAAAAGAACTAGAACTACGCCGTTTGCTCGACCGCAAACTTTGGTAGAAAAGCTAGCAAAGAAGGAAAAGCTGCCCCGTGTCGGAAATTCTACGAAGGATAGGACGGGTGCCGGTCAAATCCCGTCTTGGGCCCCGAGTAGAGCCCGTCGTCATGATAGAAAAGCCGAGCAAGAGAATGAAGGCTAGCCCGCTCGTCGTAGTATCGGGATTACGGATTAGGGAGGATACCACCTTCCAGACATTTGGCCACGGTACCATCCGGTCCTAGACCTTCGCTGCTAGAAGGATGGTGTGGCGTCCCACTACGGGGCGAGTTGAGATTGAAACGAGTAGCTCGAGAGAGAAAGTCTCGCCGGGAGGCTTGAATCCGAAGAAAGCGCTACTCGCGATGAAGGGGACTCGTGAAAAAAGGACCCGGCAACCATCGCATGACAACCACAAAGATACACGAAAGCTCCGCTAGAAGATGCGATGGAAAAGTCGAGAACCGACATCCGACGGTTGGCAAAAGAAAGAGAAGAAAAGTTCGGAGATGAGATCGACTCATCGGAATTCATGGACAACGAATATGCGAAATCAACATGGTTGAGACACGAGCTTCATCATCTTCTCAAGGTGCTCCTGCACCGCGCAGAAGAGAGGAGCCGGAGCCGATGAAGAGACAGCTTCGGGAAAAGGACGACACGATCGCTCAAATGGCGAAGAGGATGGAAGAGATGGCCATAGCTCGGCCACTCTCCAAAGTCGAGTACAACCACATAGAGAGACACCCCCGAAGTCATTCACATCGTAGACGGAGGAAAGGAGATTACATCCGTCAATGGGGATGACCAGTCGAAAAAAGGATACAAGACACAAGTATGATCCCCGAAAAGGATATCAAGAACTTGGTAGAGCGAGCAGGTGCGAGAAGCCTTAGCACAATCGAAGAGCGGGACATCCATTCGGACGGGTAGACCTTACCTGGAAGAATTCGACGCCGTCCGATACCCGAAAGGCTTCGTACCACCTCTCGTTTAAGACCTTCGACGGAACCGGGAACCCCCGACGACGATGTTGCACACTTTCGTGCCGGTTGTTGCAATGCGGCGGGAGCGATGCGCTACTCTTCCGACGGTTCGTTAGCGGTCCGTCGGAATCACCTTCGACCGGTATGCGGAATTACCCAACGGTTCAGTGAAGACATTCTCGGAGTTAGAGAGCCTCTTCATTAAGCGATTTGTCGGAGCTCGGCACCACATCACTATAGGTGATTTAGTGGTAGAGAAACAAAGGCCGAATGAAACTCTGAGTGGATTACATACTTCGATGGAGAAACTTAAGCATGAAGTGTGAACCACAACTACAAGAACAACATGCGATCGGCATCTTGCTTAAAAGCATTCACGGCCCGATAGCACTTCTCCTCAAGGGATTCACTATTAAGACTTTTGAGAAGTTGTTAAGCAAGGCCGGAAGCTTGCAAGAAGAGGCGAAGCAATTAAGTTTTGCCGACAAAACGAGACAAGAAGCCGGTGAAGACCTTCGAAAAGAAATCCGGGATCGTTGCAGCGAGTTGACAAAGGCAAGCAACCGATGCAAATACCACCGTAACGGCCGCGAAGAACCACAACAAAATTACCAGCAACCCCGGTCCAGCTATCAGTCGTCTCCGCAGTATGAACAACCGTCTCGTCCGCAACGTACATTGAGGGAGCTTCTGAGCAGAGAATATCCGTTCAAGAATGAAGCAGTACAAAAGATGTTCCGTAGCTTAATGAAAACTCCGCATTTCCGACTTCCGAGCCCAAAAGACCGGAGGAAGTCAACAAGAAAGGTGATCCCAACTTTTGCCCCTACCATCGGATGCTTGGGCACAAGATAGAAAGACCGCATTACCTTTAAAAGTTGGCTCAATGACAACCTTCGGAAAGGAAATATAACAATCCCGAAGGAGTACATGAAGGAACCCCAGAAAGGAGGTTCCGTCAATGTTATCTCAACCGATCCCGTCATTCCGATAGATCCCTATGCAACTGACGATGGATGGACTACCGCCCGGACGAGATCTTCGAAGAAGATTTTAGACAATATCCGAACCGCTTCGGTGCGAGCTTCAATTCGTAGTTCGAGACCCGTTAAGCCGGTACTATCACTTGCGATAGAAGAACCACCTCGACAGGAGACAATCGAAGAAAAGAAGAAAATTGACGAAGAAGAGGGGACCGAGATTCCTAAGGCTGGACTAGGGGCCGCTTATCCTAGGATAGTTGTTTCCGATTCGGGGAGAAATCCCTCGAACCTCCGATTTTGTATGATTATCTCGCTCACTTCGGTGGGATCATATAATGATAAGGGTGATGGCGTTGGCTACGTTTTGACTGTTTCTAACGATTACGTAACTAGCGACAATCCGGGCGTCGATTTCGATACCAACAACAATTCTCAAATCATACAAGATCTCGACGATAAAAATGACGAAGAAGACATCCATCAAGGAGGCTACGAGAGTTCAACAAGCAACGGATCTATCTGTGAGTTTCGAGGAGCTCCGGCTTACAATAGAGTTAGAGCCTTCAGATTTGGAAGATAATCCAGAAGAGCCAGTCATTCCGATTCAGGAGGAGACACCGACAAACTCAACACTAGATTCAGAAGAAATTACAGAAGTCAACCTAAGAAGTGGAAAAGTTCTACCTCCAAGAATGGGTCCAAAAGACAAAGGAAAACAGTGGTTGTTCAAGAAGAAACAACCCGACGGAAGACATACTCGTTCGAGAAGAAGCCGAGACGCATGGAAACAAAGTGGACTACAACATGCTAGCCCATCTTAGGAAACTACCGCCAAGCCGAGCATTTACGATGCTCTCATCTTATCAAAGGAGATGAGGGAAGCTCGATCAAGGCCTTACTTCGATCCGGAAATTTGCTTAGCTCAAATGGCCGGAGATTCCTTAGATGAGGTTTGCTCGTTAAAGGAACAGACGAGGTGTTACCTTCACGGACAATGACCTACTACTTGGGACAGCAGATCACAACCGACCGTTGTACATTTCGCTTACAATCGGGAAGTTTACGCTCCCGGAGTATTGGTGGATCCGGGAGCATCAATCAATATAATGAGTCTTCGAACACTAGCATACTTGGAAATTGATGCTCGTGAGCTCGAGGCCGACAAAATGTTATTAAGAGGATTCAACCAGAAAGGAGAAAGAGCCCTCGGGTCAATAACGCTACTGATGAAGACCGGTGACTTAGCAAAGACAACCACAAAATTTCACATAATCGATTCAGAAACGTCGTTCAACGCTTTCGTCGGGCCGACCATGGATACATGAAAACGAGGATGGTACCATCATCTCTACACCGGTGCATCAAGTACTACGATGGAGGGGAACAGAGTGCATCAAAGGTGACTTGCAACCATTCTCCGTACATGAAATTGGAATCCATGAAGATGCGACTTATTATGCACCGCCGAAGAAAACAATCTTCTCCGGAGATACCGTAACAAGTGAAGCAAAGAAAGTTCGAGACAACGAAGAACCTGAAGTTCTAGTCCAACAGCTCACTCACCACTCCCTTCCGGAGAGATGGTGAAGGTTTCTCCACAACTCGCATCCGAGGTCGAGGCCGGGGACGAGGCCGTGGTAGAGACACTAGGACGAGTTGGACGGAGAAAACCCGCCATCAATGTTGATTGGGAAGATAGTTCCGAAGAAGAAAAGAAATCAAGCAAGAAGCAAGCGACAATAAGTCGAAAGAAGCCGCAATACAAGATCTCCCTCGAAGATGAAAAGAACGAAGAATACAAATCAATGTACGAGAAGATTAACCACTACGTACATACTATGACCCTAACTCCGATCCATTCTAATAAGATCGAGGATATGGAGGTCAAAGAGGTACGTAGTGACGGTGCAAAGCCGATCAAATTCTACCGCGGTGCTTCTTCCTCCAAAGCCGAAAATAATGCACAATTCGAAGATGTCACTTCATCAGAATTAATGGAATTACCTTTTGAGTGGTACTCTCCCTGTGTTCAAAATTTAATTCAACGTGGTTTCTTACCTCGACAATGGACAAAAGGCCAATCTCAACATTTTGAAAAGTTATGGAATAACTCCGGTCGTCCACCCAATTCAAAGTATGGACTCGGATTCGGCACAGTAGGGTCGGTTGACGATACCGAATTTTGCTTGGTTCTCACTTGCAAGTCCAATGAAAACCGCATGGAAACTACGGACGAACTCGAAGATTTACAAATTGGAGACGCTCCACCGGAATTCGAAGAAGAAATTAAATCCACGATAGATGAGTTAACGGAAGTTAACTTAGGTACTAAGCAAAGAGCCTAGACCTACCTTTGTTAGCTCCTTACTCAATAAAGAAGACTCCGAAGAAATAATCAAGTTATTAATGGAATTTAAAGACTCGTTTTGCTTGGAGCTACGATGAAATGCCGAGATTAGCCCCAGAGGTTGCGGTACCATAAGCTAGGAGTGGATCCTACTTCGTTCCGATCGGACAAGGTCCCGGAAGAATGCGTCTAGAAATCGAACAACAAGTCATAGCCGAAGTTAAAAAGCTAATAGACGCTAAATTTGTCCGTGAAGAACAATACCCGACCCGGTTAGCCAATGTGGTGCCAGTCGAAAGAAGAATGGTCGGATCGGAATTTGTGTGGACTTCGGAGATTTAAACAAGGCATGTCCAAAAGATGAATTCCCTCTAACGATTCCAGAACTGATGATCGATATTGCTTCGACACATGAAATATTCTCATTCATGGATGGATCTTCAGGATACAACCAGATAAAAATGGCTCTAGAAGATGAAAAGCTTACAGCATTCAGAACGCCGATCGGAGTATTTTGCTACACAGTGATGCCATTCGGACTGAAGAACGCAGGAGCAACTTACCAAAGAGCAATGACAAGAATTTTTGATGATCTCATCCACAATCAAGTCGAGTGCTACGTGGACGATGTCGTCATCAAAAGCAAAGCAAAGGAAAACCACTTCGTATGATTTGAGAATTGTTTTCGAACGATTAAGACAATTTAACCTTAAGATGAATCCCTTAAAATGCGCCTTCGGCGTCACCTCCGGGAAATTCTTAGGATTCGTTGTCCGACATCGTGGAATTGAAATCGACCCGGAGAAGATTAAAGCCATCTTAGAAATGCCGCCTCCCAAAACCTTAAAACAACTACGATCTTTTCAAGGGAAGTCGGCATATCTTCGACGCTTTATCTCAAACCCGTCGGGTAGGTGTCGGCCTTTCTCGGCACTAGTTAAAAAGGACGCCAAATTTATTTGGGAAGAGAAATGCCGGAAGGCCTTCGAAGACATTAAACAATATTTAATGACACCTCCTGTCTTAGCGACCCCGGTCTCGGGTAGACCGCTGATACTTTACACCGCGGCTTTAGATGACTCCCTCGGAGCCCTGTTAGCCTAGGTCAATGATGAGGGTAAATAAAATGCTCTTTACTACTTAAGCCGTCGTTTACTTCCGACGGAAGTAAGGTATCCCGCAATTGAAAAGCATTGTTTGGCCCTGATCTTCGCCGCTCAAAAGCTCGGGCACTACATGCTTTCTCATAAGGTCAACTTGATTTCGAAGTTTAATCCATTGCAATACTTGATGACTCGTCCAACACTTTCCGGCGGACTTGCCGGATGGTCAATGATATTATTGCAATTCGATATAACTTTCGTGCCTCGCGTGCCGTAAAGGGACAAGTCTTAGCGAGACTTCCTCGCGAAGCACACCCTTTGCCGCCGAATCTCCTCTCAATGACGATCCGCCGGATGAACAAATAATGAACCTAGAAGACCTTGACGATCGACGTTGGGAATTATATTTTGACGGAGCATCTTCAGCACACAAAGACGAAGAATCGCAAGTGATAGTGCCCGTAAGGCGGGAATCGGGCTAATCTTTATAACACCGGAGCGGGGGATGTTAAGATACTCCTACCACTGACGGAACCGTGTACAAACAACGAAGCGGAATACGAAGCCCTCATAACGGGATTGGAATTAACCATTCAAATGGGGATAACGAGACATCAACATCTACGGGGATTCACGGTTAATCATTCAACGAGATCGCCGGACGAGTACGGAATTCTAAAGCCAAGACTCGAACAATACTTCCAAGTATGCCATACGAATTGTTGGAACGGATTCCAAATGTGACAATCTACAAAATTCCTAGAAAAGAGAATGCGTTAGCGAGATGCTTTAGCCCGTCTCGCAAAAGAATTTGCTCGTTTGCAAGATGAATCGATGGAAGTGTCGGTTCACGGACGTCGAGTCCTATCACGAGTCGACATAGACACAATACACAAATCGACAAAAGAAAAAGAATCGATTGCAGCAGTGATGTAGAAAACACGGAAGATTGGCGACGACCATTAATGAACTACCTGCAAACAGGAAAGCTACCGGACGATAGGTCGCTAGCCCATCGGATCAAGAAAAGAACTCGTCCTACGCATTAATAAACAACACATTATACGGAAGGTCTTTTGATCAAATGTGGCTAAGGTGCCTAAGCGGGTCCGAGGCCCGTGAAATTGTTAAAGAGGTGCATTCGGGACTGCGTGGCGCTCACCGTCGGGTCCAAAGATGAAGATGAAAATTAAAAGACTAGGGTACTACGGCCCTCGATGATGACCGACTGCATGAAAATCGCCAAGAGCCATCACCAATGCCGAGTGCACGGAGTGGTTCTACACCAACCTCCGAATGTGCTACACCGACAATTGCGTCGTGGCCATTTGAATGTTGGGGCACGGATATAGTGGGTCCGATAGAACCACCATCTTCGAAAGGACATCGTTTCATTCTTGCGGCTACGGATTACTTTTCCAAGTGGGCGAAGCGGTTCCACTTAGAGAAGTGAAAGCACACCACGTGCTACGGTTTTTAAGAACCGAGTTGTCTACCGTTTCGGAGTGCCGCGCGAGATCATCTCGGATAATGGATCGGCATTCGGAAGCACACAAATCAACAATTTTGTCGGGAGACACGGAATCAGCGGCGATACTCGACAATTTACTACCCAAGAGCAAACGGTCTCGTCGAGGCTTTTAATAAAACTCTCGTTCAAATCTTAAAGAAAACCCCGGACGATAATAAGAGAAATTGGCACGAGAAATTATTAGAGGCCTTATGGGCCTACGGACAACCTTCGAACTCCTACTCGAAGCTACACCTTACGCTGCGGTGTATGGGTCCGAGGCGATGTTACCTTTAGAGGTTCGGCTTCCTTCACTCGAATTGCGAGTTGCAAACAAGATCACGACGAGAAGAGAACGCCAAATTACGACTTGAAGAATTAGAAAGCTTGGAAGGGAAAAGACTTGCGGCGCAACGAATTTAGAACTATACCAAGCTAAGATGGTTCAAGCCCATGACAAGCCGATCCGCCCAAGAACCTTGAAAGTTGGTGACTTAGTTCTCGTTCTCGAGAGACTATTCTTGCACACCGCAAGATAGGAGGAAAATTTGAACCCACTTGGGAAGGACCGTTTGTGGTTGAAGCGAGTATACTCGGGAGGTTCCTACCGGCTAGTGAATTGCCGGGGAGAACGACATATGCTTCCGATCAACGGACGATACTTGAAAAAGTATTACGCTACTCGATGTTTCGAAGGAATGAATTCTTCATCCCTAAGAAACACGGGCGAAGTAATTACTTATGATTGGGTCCGAACCCAAAAATAATAAAATGTGTTAAAATAAATAAAATCATGATAATAAAGTTTTCCTTGTTTTCCTTTCAAAAAAAAAAAATCTGAAAAATGACAAACACTAAGTTCACATGAACATTAAATAAACAATAAAATAAAATTTGAACCATTAAAAGATAAACGAAATCAACACAAATCTCAAATTCCATCCTTCCAAACTTCAAAATCAAATTCCATCCTTACAAATTTCAAATCAAATCCTCGATCAAATTCCAAATCCAATCTCGATCAAGTTTCAAACTTGATCTTCCAAATTTCAAATCAAATCTTAAATCAAATTTCAATCGAGTTCAAACTCATCCTTCCAAATTTCCAAAATTCGAATTCAATCTTTCCGGATTTCAAGTCTCGATCAAATTTAAATTCAATTTCTTCCGGATCTCGAATCAAATATCAATCACATCACAAAATCAAACACTTTTGGGTCGAGGATTTTACATCTAAGACTGCACTTGCTTTAGGATCCTTTTCTGTTACCTTTGAAATACATCAAATTCAAACCTTTTGGGTCGAGGATTTTACATCCAAGACTGCACTGCTTTAGGATTCTTTCCCTATTGCACTGAAATACATCAAATTCAAAACTTTTGGGTCGAAGATTTTACATCCAAGATCGCACTTGCTTTAGGATTCTTTTCTATTGCACTGCGAAATACATCAAAATTCAAACCTTTTGGGTCGAGGATTTTACATCCAAGTACCGCATTGCTTTAGGATTCTTTTCCTATTGCCATTGAAATACATCAAAATTCAAACTTCGAGTCGAGGATTTTACATCCAAGACCGTACTGCTTTAGGATCATTTTCCTATGCACTTGAAATACATCAAAATTCAAACCTTTTGGGTCGAGGATTTTACATCCAAGACTGCACTGCTTTAGGATCCTTTTCCTATTGCACTGAAATACATCAAAATTCAAACTTTTGGGTCGAGGATTTTACATCCAAGACTACACTGCTTTAGGATCCTTTTCCTATTGCACTGAAATACATCAAATTCAAACCTTTTGGGTCGAGGATTTTACATCCAAGATTGCACTGCTTTAGGATCCTTTTCCTATTGCACTGAAATACATCAAATTCAAACCTTTTGGGTCGAGGATTTTACATCCAAGACTGCACTGCTTTAGGATTCTTTTCTATTGCACTGAAATACATCAAATTCAAACTTTTGGGTCAAGGATTTTATATCCAAGGCTGCACTGCTTTAGGATTATTTTCCTATTGCACTGAAATACATCAAATTCAAACTCTTTTGGGTCGAGGATTTTACATCCAAGACTGCACTGCTTTAGGATTCTTTTCCTATTGCACTGAAGTACATCAAATCAAACTTTTGGGTCGAGGATTTTACATCCAAGACTGCACTGCTTTAGGATTCTTTCCCTATTGCCTCGAAGTACATCAAAATTCAATTTTTTGGGTCGAGGATTTTACATCCAAGACTCGCCTGCTTTAGGATTCTTTCCCTATCGCACTGAAATACATCAAATCAAATTCCGGGGTTAAGGATTTTACATCCGAGATTGCATTGCTTTAGGATCATTTCCCTATCGCAATGAAATACATCAAAATCAAACTCTTAAGGTTAAGGATTTTATATCCAACACCACTTTGCTCTGAGATCTCTTCTCATTGCAACGATTCAATCTAATCAATTCAATTTTCTTTCGAGGTTGGAGATGTTACATCTAAAACCTCGAACTCCAATTTCAATTTCAAATCAAATCCCTCAAATTAATTTTGACAAAACTTCAATCTAAATTAAAACTCCAAACTAAAATCCAAGCTCACACATCAAAACTTAAATTGAAACAAAATAAAATCTAAATCGAAATCCTCCCAGGTCATGTGATTTGGGATTCACCTCCTTTTCCTTTCCCCAGCGAGAGTTCAGGTATCTCCAGTTTTGGGAACATACCCGATACTCCCAGCGGAAATTCTTTGCTTTGTCCTAAGTTTGTCACTTGGACGTTTGTGTTGGTTTTGTTGATCGCTTCGGTCAACACCAATACGCGCGGTGTGCTCCGTCAGCTCACCACACCTATTGGGGGTCCATTTGTTGACCTCATTTTTGATGAGGTCTTCCCTTCTTCTTGTTAGTGCTTAGGATCTAGCCTTAGGCTTTTCCTTTGACTATCTTAGAGGACTAGAATTGGGACCCGCCTTGTAGAAATTCAAACCACTTCTAAACTCCCTGCAAACTCCACAAACTTGACTATAGACCCCTAATCACCTAGAGGGTTGAAATCGAAATGTGGAAGTTTAAAAGATGAGTTCTATAGGATTCTTTGGCCTTAGGATCGCCACAGGTGGCCCGGTGCAGTGAGGGGCCGACTTACACTACACTTACACACTACATTTCCACACACTTCCTAAAACCACACCCATACCCAACTTAACCTCCTGACTCATGTGGGTGATTCACATGGATGGTCCTTAACCCCTAAGCCCTTGGCTAAGAGGTTAGGAACAACATAGTGAATGCCTCAAATGAGTCCTTTCATGGCTCATATGAGCTTGAAATGGCTTCATGGCTCAACCAAAATGATTTCTTCCCACTTGAATTCACCCAATCTTCAATTTCCCAAATTTTCAATTTTTGACCCCCGAGACCCTACACCTACTAAACCTACCCAAAACACTTGAAATTACCCAAATTTTTGCAAAATTTCCAAATTACCCAAAATTTTCCAAAATCAATCCCAAATATCTCCACATCACTCAAATTGATCATCCATACCCAAAAATACCAAAGATTCCAAAAATACCCCCAATACCCTCCAAATACCCAAAATACCCTTCTTGGCCTAAAAAATCCAAAAATTCAGAAAATTCCCAGAAAATTCCAGAAAATCCTAAATATTCCCAATTTTATTTTGTCCAACTACACCATGGGCCAATTTTGTCAATTTACCCTACTTTTGTCAAAACCCCCAAATTGACCCATTTTAACCCAAAGTGAACCCGATGTTAAACCAAACCTATCCAATTGACCCAAATTCTGGTCCAATTCAATTCTAAACTTCAATTCAATATCCCCAATACCAATCTAGACCAAATCCAAGTCCAATTTGGTTGACATTTGGATCCAATTTCACTTTGGGCCTTAAAGCCCAAATTTGGACCCATGACCCAAACTTAGCCCAAACTAACCCAATTCAACTCCAATTAACCTCAAATCTTTTCTAAATCTTCCTTAACATTTCCACAAACAAAACCCTAACATGATTTGCCCAAAATTTGAACCCAAACCCCACTCAAACTCAACCCAAAGCTAAAAGGCCTATTTTCGACCTAAACCCAAACCTAACCCAAATGAACCCAAACCCCAAAATCAAAACCCAACCAAAGTCAAAACTCCTTTGAAACACTCCCATAAACATTTCTCAACATTAATTTTACATCAATTTCAACCCTAGCTCAACATTGGCCCAACTTGGCCCACTTAGACCTATATTGGCCCATTCACCAAAAGAACCCAAATTCAACCCAATTCAAATCCAAATCACCCCCAATTTGTTTCAAATCACTCATGACACATCCATGAGCTAAACCCAACAATTATTTGGCCCAACCTCTTTACAAAATTCCCATCCATAAATTCATTTTCAAAACTTAAGGGCCCATTCCTTAAACCATTTTAAAAGCCCACTTCCACCAAATCCAAAACCCCAAAAAATTCTTCCAAAGCCCATATGACATTTCCCCTCATCATATTTTCAATTAAAATCATCCCTAAGTCCTAAACCAACCATCAAATAATTCTAAATGAAGCTTCATCCAAATTTCCACCAAATTATCCAAAATCCTTAAAATCCTTTTTTATGAAATTGATCAAACCTTTTCCCAAGCCAAATGGAGCCATGGAGCCATGCACAAGCCATATGCAAGCCATGAGAGCCTCTTTACATGTCACCATGCCATTTTGGGCAAAAGGAGGAGGCTCTTTCCTTAATTCCTAAAGGTGATTAACCACTTCCATGATTCCACTAAACCATGCTTAAGCCTAATTGTGCTTGGATGGTGACTTGACCCTACTGATTATGCTTGAGCCAAATCACTTTTCCCTCAGCCTAAACCAGGCCTTGGGTGGTGCACCTAGCCCAAATGGGTGGGTTGACCCATTTAGGTCCAAATCTAGCCATGCCCCATTCCACTTTGGATCAAAGCCTTTACACATGTCCATGGCCGATTGATTGCACAAACCTCCAGCCCCGACCCACCGACCTTGAGGGTGACCCATGCACGGCCGGCCGGCCACCGAGGCCGCCGGAAAACACCATGGCCGAGAGCTCGCATGTGAGCCAACATTGAAATTCTCACTTGCTGAGCTGCCCCATGCCCAGTGGTCACCATGGCTGATTTTCTCCTCACCGGAGCAGTCGATCCCAAGCCCTAACTCCCCCAGGAGGCCCCACGCCAGCTCTATTTAAACTCCACCCCTCTCGGCCATGAAGGAAAAGAAGCAAAAACCTTGCCAAAACTACGCCAAAATTGTTCCGGACCCTTCTCCACTCTTAGAGCACTTGATCCCCGAGTGAGATCCCCTTGCCATTTCTCCTCTGTAAGCTCGATTTCGAGTTGAAATTCCACCCAAAACCAGGACACTTCTCCACGGTGAGCCAATTCCCAAATTGATTGGCTCTACACCTTCACCGGACCAGAGAAGGTGTCCACCATCAAAAGCCCCATCTCCGGGCCACCCGGTTGCTCCGGCCTCCAAGCTTTGTGATCGGGCTTGGTCGAAATCATATCCGGACAATTCCCGAGACCAAGAGACTTCATGCGGAGCTTGCGGGACCCAATCGAAGGTGCAACAACTCTCGGATTGAAGCCACACTTCTACGAGCTAAGGTATGAGCTAACTCTTCATCCCGAGCTTCGAAGATTCTCTATTTCAAATGCCTTAGTTTCAATGCATGTTAGCAGTATAGATGTGTTCGTCTCTTCAAGACGAATCCATAGAGTATAAGAACGTAAAAATCCATTGAGAATCGAGTGAGATCTTAGGGATTTAGTGTGGACGGCTCTCGGGTGAGAACACTTGGGGACGATGAACGGATGTCGTCCATTCGATACACGCGCGGACGAACGGCTCGGATGGCGTCGGACCGGAAAACGGTGCGAGAACCGCGGGGCCCGAGGCTGGCGACTCGGATGGCGGCGCCCGATCACGGCGCGACACGTACCCCTTCGGAGCTGCCGATGTTTCGCTGGCGCCGCGTGGATAAATAGATAAATAGGGTATTTTCTTATTTATTTAATTCCCTAAACTTCAAAAATTCATACCTCTGTGTAGGAAAATCATAAAAATAAAATAAAAGTACCCTCTTGCTCGAGTGAACGAGAGGAGAATAATGTGGAAAAGAAATCACTTAATTTCATCAAGTATTTTATTTTTTATAATTTATTTACTCTCTGCATTGTTTTAATTCTCCATGCATGCATACAATTCACCATGGCATGAGACTATAGAGCTTTTGAAGCCTCTGAACTTGGGAACATTCCCCGAATTTTCCAAGGTCGGAGGCCATCTCTCGTGAAAAGTTATTTATTTTTCAAATGCATGTTGCTCGTTTTGAGCATTTTAATTCCAAAAAATAGCATGTTGTGAAATAAATTCTAGGAAAAATTGGTGATGTTCCTTATGACCGAGAGAACCCTAGGAAAAATAGGTTTTGGCTTAGTTCATTCAAAACAACCCTAAGTGGCTTAAACACTCAAAATAGGTCTTTAATTAATTAGAGTTAACCAGGCATCAAATTGACTTGAAATCAATTCTCCACTGACCTTTAGGATCAGAGGAATCCATCATAAAAATTTGAGGTCAATTGGACTTGGTTAGCCCCACTAATTGGGTTGATTAAGCCACTTAGCCATTTTAAACTTTAAAAATTCATAACTTTTAAAATACTTTTCAAAAATTCACCAAATTGGTTTTGGAGCCTCTCTGATATTAGGGAAACCTAGGAAAATTAAAATTTCAATTTTCTAAAAAAGTTGATTTTTAATAATATTTTAATATTTTAATAATTAAAAAATAATAAAAATCACAAAAATAATAAAATTCACCAAAATGTCATATTTTGAATTTTAATCACTTAGGAACAAACCCCATATTTTTCCTAAGTCTATTTAGTGAGATATTAAATTTTAAAGCCCTAGGGTAATTTTAAAATTAAAAAATGTATTTTCTAAGCATTTTCACTAAAATAATTACAATAAATCATAAAAAATCAGAAAATTGCAAAATTTGCTTCTCTGGTTTCCTTGATATCAGAGAGATTTTTGAAAAATATAAAATCCATTTTTCAACATTTATTTTATTTTTAAATTAATTAACACTCCAAAACTCAAAATAATTATAATAAAAATAATATAATTCAAAAAAATCACCAAAATTGGTCCAAGTGCTTTTCTGGTCATTAGGAATGTCCCCTAATTTTCTTAAGGACAGAAACTTTCCCTTGGTCATATTATTAAATTTTCCTTGAAAATCTCTATTTTCCACCAAAAATAATTATATAAATAAATTAAATACAGAAAAATCATATTTTCTCCTCTCATGTCTTTATTGACATATGAGTGAAGTTACATAAAAATTTCAAGTTCATTTGAGTTCAATTTAGTGAGTTATGAAATTATTAAGCTAAAGGGTAAAATGGTAATTAAACTTTTAACCCTTAATTAAAACTTTAGGTTTAATAAAAAATCAACAAGTAAAATATTTGATCTTAATCTGATTTGGATGATTGAAATTTAAATAATTAAAGGGTAGAAAGCCATTAAATAATTTTAAAATGATTAAACTTTAATTAAATAATAGATTAAATTTGGAGGAATAATAAATTGGAATTATTAAAATAAGGGATATTTATTAGGAAGAGATTTATTCTTTAATTTAAAAAAATCCCTAAACTAATACTCAATTTTTAATTAAAATGATAACTCAAATTTAAAATATTAAAAGACTTAATTAAATTATTAAACTCTTTTAAAATTTTAATTAAAATTAAAAATAAAGTAAATTAAAGATAAATTAAATTAAAATTAAATTAAAATTTAACAATTAAATTAAATTAAATTAAATTAATAATTAAATTAAATTAGATTAAATAATTAAATTAAATTAAATTAAACAATTAAATTAGATTAAATTAATTTTAAATTAAATTAAATAAATTAAATTATTTAAATAAAATTGAATTAAATCAAATTAAATTAAATTAAATGAATTAAATTAAATAATTGAATTAAATTAAATTAAACAATCAAATTAAAATTAAATCAAATCAAATTAATTAAACATCAAATCAAATTAAATCAAATTCAATCAAATTAAATTAAATTAAAACTCAATTAAAATTAAATTAAATTGAATTAAATATAACATCACCTAAAACAGAAAGAAAATAAATTTAAAAGCAACTTGAACACTATTCCAAATTTAAATTCTTTAACTTAAACCAAATCATTTGAATACTAACTAACCCTTGAAAGCTTTAGTTATTATAACTCCTAAATAAAACATTAAATGAAGTGTCGCTTCACTCATAGGATATTCAAATGTCCTAGTTCATCGAAGCAAGTTAACAAAACTTGAAATTCTTGGACGATTAATTCATTTGTATAATTAAATTCATTTGGACTTAAAACAATCCTAGAAATATTGAAAAGATGTTTAAGATCCTTCTTAAGCACTTCCTCGATATGATAGGACATTTATAAGAACAATTGAATTTGAATATTCTTTGATGAAGAAAATCGTCCTTAAACAAAAAACACAAAGAACCTAGACGTCATAGGAAATGACTAGCTATAGGATTAGGAATTTGGTAGAAAACCATAACCTTTCCCTTAGCCTTACCTAGGAACTTGCTTAAGTATGCTAATTGTGTTTTAAGTGCAGCTTGGAATGACGGGAAGACCCTCCGGGTACGCATTTGTATTATTGCGATTTACTTTCCCGCAATTTATTTCCAAGCAATTTACATTATTGCAATTTACTTTATTGCTAACTGCGTTTATTTTTCTTGCATGAAAACCCACACCTTTAGGATAGTCCCTAAAAGCTGAAACCAAAACTAAGTTAAAAGTCATTGCAAGATAAAATTCACCGCCACGACATTTCAAAATATAAAACAACTCAAAATTTAATCACAAACGAGAACACAAAACTACAATTACAACTAAATTAAAACGTCCCGTTGGATGATCGGGAATACCTCGGATGATGTAACCTACGTGTTGCTAACGAGATTTCCCACGGTCTAAATGAAAGTGTGGAACTCATTCAGTTGAGTTTAGCAAATTCATCTGGACTAAGTGAATCCGATAAAAATAATGATGCCGGAAGGATGGAACCGTGGGATCTTAACCGGTGTCGTTATAATCAACTTTAAGATTTGTTTCAAATAAAACATAAAAAACACCTGGAAATTAAGATTTTCTCTAAACAAAAACACTTTTCTCATCTCATGATTTATGACTTCTAAAACTAAACCTCTGCAACAACAAGGAGCTCGGAGCATGGTGGGCGACACGGCCATCGTCCTCGGCAAAACTTGAACCTACTTGACAAAACTTTCCTAGAATTAAATAACCAAGCCATAGGACTTCGAGGTAGCTTGCACTAGTGCACATAAATCCTCAACTCTTCGTTAGGCATTTGCATTGCAAATTAAGTCCTAATCCGGTCTTAGGATTCCGAGGTAGTCGTCCGATACGACAATAAACCCTCACATCTTCTAAAGTTATTTGTTTGATTTTATCATACAAATATAAGTCCTAATTAATTAAAATTAGCAAGATTGAAATATCATATAACATTAGGATTTTCTTAAATTCGAAGCCAAACAATAGGATAGTCGGGAAATTACCGAAGTTCACTTCGAATCAGTAATTTCTCCTACCTCTCTTCCTTTGGATTCATAAAACAAAATGTTCCAAAAATTTGATCCATTCCCTATTGAAATTCCAAAATTCAATCTTTGAAAACCTTAAACTTTGAAATTCTTGAGAGCGAGAATTATTGGTTATTATCGAGAGTTTTCTTAGGTGATTCCCGTCACTTAAGATGTAATTAACTATAGGGGCTTGCCCTTATAGGGAATTTAAAGAACCTGAGTAATATAAACCCTGTTTAATGTTTTCATATTAAGCGAGGGAAACTTGTCGGCTTATAAAATTGGTTCGCGGACCAAACGGATGTCACTAATCTTCTAGTTTATTTAATCAAGCCCCACCATCAAGCGAGTAGTGTCTATTCTTAGGGATGGATACACGGTTTGTGGTGCAGTGCTCGTTTATATAAACTATTTGGGATGTGAGATCGGTTTAATCTCATATCTTAAAACCCTCAAATTTAAATTATTTTCAAAATCAAATACTACTTTTCAAATTATTTATTTTAATTAAATTAAAAATTCGCCGACAGATTTCTGTTAGGCGACCCCTTCAAAAAATAAAACACGACCTAAAAATATGCCGACAGTATAGTGAAACTACCAGGATCTTTTAATTTTTCAGGAAGTTTTTTCTGTCTAATAGCATTACACTCTTCACTAAGTTCTACCATTTCATTATCGGTAAATTTTCTTTTTTTATTTAGAATATCTTTCATGAATTTTACATAGTTTGACATCTGTTCTGAAGCTTCTACAAAAGGAATATTTATTGTTAATTTCTTCAAAATTTCGAGGAATTTAGCAAGCTCGTTTATCTTTTTTATGTTGAATTAGTCGTTGAGGAAATGGTGGTGGAGGTTTTTCCACAGAAATTTTCATTGGTATTAAAGGATTTTCTAAGTTTGGATCCTGTTGATTCTTTTCCTTTTCAATTTCCACTTCCTCTTTTTGACTTTTAAGTTCTTTTGTAATTTGAGGTTCTAATTCTTTTCTACTTCGTAATTGTATTGCTTTAATTTGTTCATTTCCTTTGTCCTTGAGATTTATTTCCACATTACTAGGAAATGTTCCAGGTATTCTATTATTAAGTGCGGTAGCTATATATCTCCAAGTTGAGTTTCAATATTTTTAATAATTGTTCCTTGATTTTGTAATTGGTTACCTTGTATTTGTAATTGATTTCCTTGATTTTGTAAATGTTGACCCATATTTAATATTAATTCTTCTATTGATAATTTCTTCTCTTTAAATTGTGGGTTATTATTATTAAATCCAGGTGGATAATTAGGTTTGTAATTAGAATTTCCTTGATTAGAAGGAATTCCTAATGGTTGTGTTATGTTATTCATCCATGGTTGATTAGTTGTGTTATTATTCCAATTAAAATTAGGATGATTTTTCCATCCAGGATTATAATAATTCGCATAAGGATTATTGAGTCTGTTATTAATTGCATTTATAGTTTCATATTGAGTTTGGGATTCTATAAGTTGTCCAGATGAATTTTCTTCTGATATAGTTGGAGAGTAATTCATTCCTAAATGATCTAATTTTTTAGATACAACAGCAATTTGTTAAAGTAACATAGATATTGCATCATTTTCATGAATATTAGCTATCTTTTTCGGATTCATTCTATCAACAGACCATTGAAAATTATTGGTTTTCATTTCTTCGATTAGTGCATAGGCATCATTAAATGGTTTTGACATTAATGATCCTCCAGCAGCAGCATCGATGATTGATCTTAAAGATCCTACTAATCCATTATAGAAAGTTTGAATAATTAACTGATACGGTAACTCATGATGTGGGCATTTCCTAAGAATTTCCTTAAATCTCTCCCAAGCTTCATATATTGATTCTCCATCAAACTAACTAAAAGAAGTTATATCATTTCTAAGCTTAGCAGTTTTAGATGGTGGAAAATATTTGGATAGAAATTTTTGTGATAATTCTCCCAAGTTTTAATAGATCCAGGAGTCTAATGAATTTAACCAGATTTTAGCCTTATCCCTTAAAGAAAAAGGAAAAAGTCTAAGTCTAATAGCATCGTTAGATACTCCTTCATATTTGAAAGTAGCACAAAGTTCTAAAAAACTAACAAGATGTAAATTAGGATCTTCAGTAGGTGAACCACTAAATTGATTGTTTTGTACCATTTGGATAATTGCAGGTTTAAGTTCAAATGAGTTAGCAGCTACATCAGGGTTTTGAATAGTTAAATGAATTTCATCTAATGTAGGGTTGGCGTAATCTCGTAATGGTCTTGGTTGATTGATATTTTCATTTTCAGGAATATTTGTCATTTGTGTTAAATTTATAATTTCTCTTTTTTGTTTTCTAATTCTTTTAATTGTACACTCTAATTCTGAATCTTATGGTATTAAATTTTTGTTTCCAAATTTTCGCATACAATTTTATAAAATAAATTTTAAAATAGTCCGTTACTCTAGTAAATAATTTTTTTATTTCCCCGGCAACGGCGCCAAAAACTTGACCCACTTTTTAATATGTTTGCAAATTAAATGTTTTTATGATAGAATGTACAATGTGGATTATACGCAAGTATATGTATCGTATCAAGTAATACAGGGCTCTAGTGGAGTCCTGGTTATCGATCCCACATGGAAGTTTTTAACAGATTTATATCAGCTAAATTTAAAGGAATTACTTACTAATAAAGTAAACAGAATTTTAAAGTAACTAAAGCAAACTAAGTAAACTAATGCTTGAAATAAAGTTGATTTAATTAATTTAGAAAAAGTATCATTCTCCTTGTTTTTTAGAAAATTAAGTGAATGACAATTTAAATAGAATCTTTGAATTGAATTGTGAAAAATTGGAGCATTCCTATTCTTTACCCTTTGGTCCAGGTGCAAAGAACATTGACTAATCCTATGTTTGGTTCATCGAATCAGCGGCTAGGCTGGGAGGATATTGGTCGCCACTTCGAGCTCCCACGTTCCCCTCACCTGAGGGCTAACATCTACACTTCAGCTCTCAAACAATATGACCAAATTGAATATTTTAGTCTGTCACACTAAAATGTTCAATTCTATGTCCGATAATTAATATTTCCCTATTTATTTGCACCCTCCTTCCAAGGTTTTTGACTTCCCTGAATATTGGATGTAATTTTTACTATAGTTGATAATTCAACATATTTTAACAACTCAATTGGCCAGATTGAAAGTAAATTAAGTTTTAAGTAAAAATTATCACAATTTATTTTAATATATTAGGTACTTATATTTAATTTCATCAATTAGCATAATTTTCATAAAAATTAAATACTAAGAATTGTGTGTGCTACGGTTTGGTTGTTTAATTAATTAAAAATTAAATACTAAGAATTGTGTGTGCTACGGTTTGGTTGTTTAATTCTAAGAATGTTTAGCTTATGTAGAGTTGTTTTGCTGACGAAGATGGCTGTGCTGGCCACCATGCTCCGAGCTCCTTGTTGTTGCAGAGGTTTGGTTTTAGAAGTCATAAATCGAGAGATGAGAGAAGTGTTTTAGTTTAGAGAAAATCTTAGAGTCCAAGTGTTTTTTTTAATATTTTAATTAAAATAAATCTTAAAGTTGGTTAAACAGAACAGATTAAGATCCCACGGTTTCGTCATCCCGACACCGTTATTTTCATTGAATTCACTTAGTCCAGATGAATTTGCTAAACTCAACTGAATGAGTTCCACACTTTCATTTAGACCGTGGGAAATCCCGTTAGAAACACGTGGGTTACATCATCCGAGGTATTCCCGATCATTCAACGAGACGTTTTAATTTAGTTGCAATTGCAGTTTTGTTTTTGTTGGTGATTAAATTTTGAGTTGTTTTATATTTTGAGATGTTGTGGCAGTGATTTTTTATCTTGTAATGACTTTTAATTTAGTTTTGGTTTCAGTTCAGGGACTATCCTAAAGGTTTTGGTTTTCATGCAACAGTTGTTTATCATGCAAGAAGAATAAAGTACAGTGCATGTAGGTAAATTGCAATAAAGTAAATTGCAATTAAATAAAAGCGTACCTAGAGGGTCTTCCCGTCATCCCAAGCTGCACTTAAAACATATGTTAAGGCATTTAAATATTTCAACAAGTACCTAGGTAAAGCTAATGGAAAGGTTTTAGTTGTATACCAAAGTCCTAATCCTATAGCTAGTCATCTCCTATGACGTCTAAGTTCTTGTGTTTTGGTTTAAGAATGATTTTCTTCATCAAAGAACAATTAAATTCAATTGTTCTTATAAACATCCTATCATATTCAATACCTCTAGGATTGTTTTAAGTCCAAGAGAATTTAATTATACAAGTGAATTAATCATCAAGGAGTTTAAGTTTTGTTCTCTTGCTCAGTGAACTAGGACATTTGAATATCCTATGAGTGAAGTAACACTTCACTTGATACCTCATTTAAGAGTTGTAATAATAAGAGCTTTAAAAGGGCAAATCAACTTATTAAGTATTTTAATGATTTAAACTTAATGATTTAATTTTAATTTTGACCTAATTATAAAAAATTAGTTTAAGTTTGGAATAGTGTTCAAGCTATTTTAGATTTAATTCTTAAAGATTTCATTTAGGTTTGTTGTTAAATGATTTTAATTTAATTTAATTCAATTTAATTTTAATTCAATTTAATTTAATTTTAATTTAATTTGATTTGATTTTGACTTAATTTAATTTAATTTGATTTGATTTAATATAATTTTAATTTAATTTAATTTAATTTAATTTTAATTCAATTTTAAATTAAGTTAATTCAATTTAATTTTAATTTAATTTTGATTTTTAATTTAATTTAATTTAATTTAATTTAAATTTTAATTTAATTTTGATTTTAATTTAGTTTTAATTTTAATTTAATTTAATTTTAATTTTAATTATTTAATTGAGATTATTCTTTTAATTTTTTTTAATTAAGAATTAAGTATTATTGAAGTGATTTATTTAGGGATTTTTAAATTAAAGAATAAATATCCTCTTAATAATATCCCTACTTTAATAATTCCAATTTCTATTTTTTTTCCAAAATTTCAATTAATTAGTTAACTAAAGTTTTGCTTTAATTATATTTGAAATGATTAGTAGGTTTCTACCCTCAATCATTTAAGTTTCAATCATCCAAAATCAGTTTAAAGTCAAATATTTTACCCTTCCCCTTTTGATTAATCCTAAAATTTTAATTAAGTGTTGAAATTTTTTAATTACCCTTTTGCTCTTCAAGCTTAATAATTCTATAACTCACTAAATTAAGCTCAAGTGGACTTGAAATTTTTATGTAACCTCACTCACATGTCAATTAAGACATTAGAGGAGAAAATGTGATTTTTTCTGTATTTAATTTATTTATATAATTATTTTTAATAGAAAATAGGGGTTTTCGAGGAAAATTCAATAACATGACCAAGGAAATGTTTCTGTCCTTAAGAAAATTATGGGATGTTCCTAATGACCAGAGGACCATTTGGACCAATTTTGGTGATTTTTTTAATTATATTTTATTTATTAGAATTATTTTTGAGTTTTGGGGTATTTGAAAATTTTGGTGGTTTTGAGTAGTTTCAAGGGATTTTAGTAGGTTTGGTGGGTCCGGGGTCCCGGGGGTCAAAAATTGAAATTTTGGCAAAATGGAGATTGATCAAATTTGAGTAAAGTGGAATCACTTTGGTTGAGCCATGAAGCCATATTAAGCCCATAGCAGCCATGAGGGGACTCATTTGAGGCATTCACTATGTTGTTCCTAACCCTCTTAGCCAGGGGTTTAGGGGTTAAGGACCATCCATATGAATTATCCACATGAGTCAGGCGGTCAAGCTAGGCATGAATAGTTTTAGGATTTGGAATGTGTGTGTGAGAGTGTAGTATATGTGTAAGTCAGCCCTCACCAGACACGGCCACCCAGGGTAATCCTAAGGCCAAAGAGTCCTATAGGGAACTCATCCTTTAAACCTCCACATTTGATCTCAACCCTCCAAGTGACTCGGGGCGGTGACTTGGGGGTTTACAATCAAGCTTATAAGGTTTGCAGGGAGTTAAGAAGTGGCTTGAATTTCTAAAGGATGGATCCCAATTCTAGTCCTCTGAGATAGTCAAAGGAAAAGCCTAAGGCTAGATCCTAAGCACTAAAGAGAAAATGGAAGACCTCATCAAAAATGAGATCAACAACTTAGATAATCAATTTCATCCTTCCAAAAAACAATCATCATCTTTTCTCTCAGGTGGTTATTTCATAGTCTTTAACATATTAAAAGTGACTTACTGGTCATTAATATTCATAATCAACTCTCCTTTTTGCACATCTAGTAACAAGAAACACTTGTTCATTATTGTTCTCTTTAGGTTTGATCTCTGTGTTGCTAGGAAGTGCTCTTTGAGGTATATTGCTAAGTGAATTAGCAATTTGTCTCAGATGATTCTCTATGTTTCTAATCGTAGCATTTTGACTTTGCAACTGGTTTCCCATTTGCAATACCACTTCTTCTATAGACATATTCTTATCCTCAAATTGTTGATCATTGTTAGATTCTAGTGAATATGAAGATCTATAGCTTGTGTTACCCCGCCTATTCCAACTTCCATTAAAATTTGCACAAATTGTCTTCTCATTGTTGGTTTTCACCCTCAGTAGTATGATTTCAGTTAAAATTAGGATGGTTCTTCTAATATGGGGTGTAAAAGTTAGAAAACGGGTTCTTTATGGTATTCAAAATCTCATATAATAAGTTGGAATCAATCATACGCCCTAATGAACTTTCCTCACTTACAAGAGTAAATTGAGGCTGGTTCATTCCAAATTGGTCCAACTTCCTTAATATTGCAACAACCTGAGATGCAAGAATTGAAATCGCATCTGTATCATGAACATTGGCTACCTTTTTATGATTTACTCTTGCAGTTGGCCATTGAAATTCATTTGTAGCCATTTCTTCAATTAATGCATATGATTCATCAAATGATTTTAACATTAATGAACCACCAACATCAGCATTAATAATGGACCTAAGTGATCCTACTAACCCATTATAAAAAGTATGAATGATTAACCAATCTGGCATAGAATGATGTGAACACTTTCTTAGGAGTTCCTTAAATCTTTCTCATGCTTCGTATATTGATTCCCCTTCATACTGACAAAATGAGATAATATCGTTTCTAAGTTAAGTAGTCCTTGAAGGTGGAAAATACTTAGCTAGGAATTTCTGAGTTAAATTCTCCCAATTTTTAATAGAGTCAGGTGCTAATGAGTATAACCACATTTTAGCCTTATCCCTAAGTAAGAAAGGAAAAAACCTTAGCCTAACAACATCGTCTGTCATGTCGTTATAACGAAATGTAACACAAAGTTCTAGAAAATTAGATAAATGTAAATATGGATCTTTAGAAGGAGTTCTCCTAAACTGGTTGTTCTGCACTAGTTGGATAATCGCTGGATTTAGTTCAAACGAGTCAGCTTCTACAATAGGGTTTTGTATACTTGAGCAAATTTCATCTGTGATAGGATTTACAAGAATAGTTTATATAAACGAGCAGGTACCATAAGCAGGTGTATCTATCCCGAAGAATAGGTACACGGCTATTTGATGGGGCTCGATTAAATAAACTAGAAGATTTGTGACATCCGTTTGGTCTATGAACAATTTTATAAGCCGGCAAATTCCCTTACTTAATATGAAAGCATTAAAAACGGGGTTTATATTACACAGGTTCTTTAAAATTCCACATAAGAGGGCAAGCCCACATAGTTAATTACATCTTAAAGTGAAGCCCGGGAATCACCTAGAAAACTCTCGATAATAATCGGTAATTCGTTGCTCTCGGGAATTTGAAAGTTTAAGTTTTGAGGATCGAATTTGGAATTTATTAGGGAATGGATCGAGTTTGGAACATTTTGTTTTAGGAATTGAAAAGGAAGAAAGGTAGGAGAAATTACGGATTCGAAGCGAACTTCGGTAATTCCCAAAATTACATCCTATTGTTTGGCTTGAATTTAGGAAAGTCCTAATATTTATTGAATGTTTTGATCTTGCAGTTTAGTTAATTAGGACTTATATTTATATGATAGAATCATACAAATAGCCTTGAAGTTATGAGGGTTTATGTCGTACTTAGAACGACTACCTCGGAATCCTAAGACCGGTTAGGGCTTAATTTTGTATGCAAATGCCTAACGAAAGAGTTGAGGATTTATGTTGCACTAGAAGCGAAACTACCTCGAAATCCTATGGCTTAGTTATTTAATTCTAGGAAAGTTTCTTGAAGTAGACTCGGGTTTTTGCGCGATGACGATGGCGTCTTGCCCACCATGCTCCTAGCTCCTTGTTGTTAACGAGGTTTAGTTTTAAAAGTCATAAATCAGTCCTTAACTTTTCCATAGCGTCCTCACAGCGGTCTTTTGTGCATCCTGCGGTTGTCGTGCGATAGGCTGCCGGGTTCCCCTCTCGCGAGTCTCGGCTGCGCGGTGGCACTTTCTTCGGATTCAAGTCTCTGACGAGACTTTCCTTCTCGGGCGTTCTTGTTTCAACTATGCTTGTCCGGTAGTGGGACGCCATGCCATCCTTCGCGGCGGAGAGGAGTGCAGGACGGATGGTGCAGTCGGCCCCGGAAATCTTTGGAAGGTGGTATCCTCCCTTGTCTATGACCACGGAAACAACGATAGGTGGGCTAGCCTTCATCCTTTTATTTGGCTGCCCCTTTCGCCAACGATGGGGTTTACTCGTGGCTAATTGAGTTAGTGGCACCCGGCCTATCCTTCTTAGAATCTACGATGCGGGCATTTCTCTTTCTTTCTTGCTTCTCGATCACGGTACGTAGTCGGGCGAATGGCGTGATCTAGCCCTTTCTTCTGTTTGTCGTCGTGAGTACGGCTGGTTGAGGTAATGTAGAAACAATCTGAGGACATTTTCCTCGTTAGCGCGGCGGAAAGGATGGAATCTACTTCCTTCCAAAGGGTGTATCTTCGAACGATAGTATGTATTCGAGTAGTGGTGTGTACTCGGGGATTTGCAGGATTTCCTCGGGAAAGCAACTTCGGTAGCTACGACGCTACGCGATCTTCTGCCCATGTTCTTTCTTTGGGTCCGTGTTAGTGATGGAATTCTTGAGCTGGACTCGATTTCGAAACGGAAGGTCCCACGGGGAAAGTGCAGCCCTCCGCGGTAACGGGGTTCACCGTAGTTACGGATTTCCTTCCCGCTTTAATCTTGCGGGGGCCGAGGGTAGGTGCGAGACGACTAGACCGGTGGGGTAGCGAAACCGGTCCTTCGCGGACGAGCGGTACTCCTCTCGGTCGGGATCTTTTTGCAAGGGAGAAACTCTTGGGTTGACTAACGGTTGAACTCGATCAACGGCTTCTCGGCTTCGAATGCTTTGTTTGTCGGCGCGAAAAGGGAAACGTCGGTGATCTTGACGTTTGTGTTCTCGAATCCTTGTCCGAATCGGATGATCCCGTTGTCGGGCGGCTCATCCTTGTAAACGGCGAAGTCGAGTCCATTGGTGAAGGAAAAAATCAGCTTTGGGGCTTCCATTTCTGCGGGGTATATTCGATTGTCGGTCACGAGTTATGCTTCTTCTCATCGGGACGAAAGGAATTGAAAAGTCGAACTCATTCTTGTTCATGTATTTATAAGGAGTTATTTGTTGAAAGAGTCGTTCATTAGAGGGTTTGTTTATTTAGAATGGAATGTTCGAAAGGTGTAGAGAAGGTAAGGAATCCGATTCGAGTTGGAAAGGAAAAGAAAGTCTTATGCAAGACTTCTCGACTCGAAGGATTACTCTAAACTAACTTTATTGGGGAATCCGCCCCACCTCGGGGAAATGAGGTAAAAGGATCTCGGAACCTCTCTGTTTAGGGGTGTCTAAGCAGGTGGCTCCTAAATCCGAGAGAATGTGTGGCTATACTTGTTCGAGGTAGAAATGAACATAGTATTCCAACGGAAGAAGGATAACTTGATCCTGAAAGGGACATGGATACACCATAGATTTTTGAAGGCGAGCGTAGATTAAAATGGAGAGAATTGTCCCCCGTAGTCGCCGAAGTTGTCGGCACATTTTTAGGTTGTGTTGTATTTTGAGAAAGAGTGCTTCTGAGAAATTGTCGGCGGAATTTTTAATTTAATTTAAATAAATAATTTGAAAAATAGTATCTGATTTTAAAAAATAATTTTTAAATTTGAAGATTTTAAGATATGAAATCAAACCGATCTCACATCCCAAATAGTTTATATCAACGAGCACCGTACCACGAGCCGTGTATACATGCGAAGAATAGGTACAGCATTTGCTCGGCGATAGACGATTAAATAGTAGAAGATTTGTGACATGTTTGTTTGGTCGCAGACAATTTTATAAGCCGGCAAATTCCCTGCTTAATGAAAGCATTCGCAGGGGTTTATATTACACAGGTTCTTTAAAATTCCCTATAAGGGCAAGCCCACATAGTTAATTACATCTTCGTGAAAAATGAAGAATCACCTAAGAAAACTCTCGATAATAATCGGTAATTACGCTCTCGAATTTCGAAGTTTAAGTTTTTAAGGATCGAATTTTGGAATTTATTAGGGAATGGATCGAGTTTGGAACATTTTGTTTTGGGAATTGAGGAAGAAAGGTAGGAGAAATTACAGATTCGACGAACTTCGGTAATTCCCGTCCCCATCTATTATTTGGCTTGAATTTAGGAAAGTCCTAATATTTATTTAATGTTTTGATCTTGCAATTTTAGTTAATTAGGACTTATATTTATATGATAGATCATACGAATAGCCTTGAAGTTATGAGGTTTTATGTCGTACGAGCATTACCTCGGAATCCTAAGGCTTAGGTTAGGGCTTAATTTGTACGGAAATGCCTAACGAAGAGTTGAGGATTTATGTCTCACTAGGCGAGCTACCTCAAAATCTTATGGCTTAGTTATTTAATTCTAGGAAAGTTTCTTTGAAGTAGACTCGGGTTTTGCGTGACGATGGCGCGTCTTTGTACTCAGGAAGCTCCTTGTTGTTGCGAAGTTTTAGTTTAGAGATGTAAATCGGGAGATGAGAAAAGTGTTTTGGTTTAGAGAAAATCTTAATTTCGAGTGTTTTTTGTGTTTTAATTAAAACAAATCTTAAAGTTGATTATAACGACACGGGATAAGATCCAGCGGTTCCATCCTTAGGCATCGTTATTTTTATCGGATTCACTTAGTCAGGACAAATTTGCTAAACTCGGCGGAATGAGTTCCACTTTCATTTAGACCGTGGGAAATCCGGGTGCTTGACAACGTAGGTTACATCATACGAGGTATTCCGAGATCATCGAAATGAGAACATTTTAATTTAGTTGTAATTGTCGTTTTGTGTGTTCACATTTGTGATTAAATTTTAAGTTGTTTTATATTTTGAAATGTTGTGGCGGTGAATTTAATGCAATGACTTTTAATTTATGTTTTGGTTTTCGGTTTAGGAATTTATCTAAAGGTGTGGGTTTTCATGCAATAGTTGTTTATCATGCGAAAAGTAAGTGTGATGCAATTAAATAAATTTTTAATAAGGTAAATAGCAATAAAATAAAAGCGTACACGGAGGGTCTTCCCGAGTCATCCCAAGCTGCACTTAAAACATAATTAGAATATTTAAACGAAGTTCTAGGTAAAGGTTAGGGAAGGGTTATGGTTTTCTGCAAATTCTAAATCATATATTTAGTCATTTCTATGACGTCCGAGGGTTCTTGTGTTTTGGCTTGAGGACGATTTTCTTCGTAAAAGAACAATTAAATTTAGTTGTTCTTATAAACATCCTATCATATTGAGGAAGTGCTTAAGAAGAATCTTAAACATCTTTGATATTGCTAGAATTGTTTAAGTCCGAATGAATTTAATTATACAAATGAATTAATCGTCGAAATTCAATTTTGTTGTTATCTTACTCAGTGAACTAGGACATTTGAATATACTATAAGTGGAGTAACATTTCATTTAATGTTAACATTTAGGAGTTATGATAATAAAAGTTTTCGAGAAGCGAAATTGGTGTTCCGATGATTTGTGATTTAGTTTAACTTCGAGTTAAAGGGTTTAAAGTTTAACTTGATTTTATTATTTAATTTGTTTAATTAGATTTAGTTTGATTTGATATAAATTAATTTAATTTAATTTAATTTGATTTAATTTAATTTAAAAATTTCATTTCCTTGATTTAATTTAATTTGATTTAATTTTAATTTAATTTAATTTAATTTAATTTAATTTATTTAATTTAATTTAATTTAAATTAATTTAATTTGTTTGATTTAATTTAATTTAATCTCTAATTTAATTTTATTTTTAATTTTTATTTAATTGAAAATTTAAAAGAGTTTAATAATTTACCTTTTAATTTAATTTAATGATTAAGTCTTTTAACATTTAAAAGCTTAAATTTGAATTATCGTTTTAATTAGGAATTAAATATTAATGAGATGATTAATTTAGGGATTTTTAAATTAAAGAATAAATCTCTTCTTACAATAATATCCCTATTTTAATAATTCCAATTTTATTATTCTTCAAAATTTAATCAATTATTTAATTAAGGTTTATTTCGATTATTTTAAATTGTTTAGTAGGTTTCTACTTCATGTTGAATTTCAATCATCGAATCATATTAAGATCAAATATTTTACTTGTTAATTTTATTAAACCTAAAGTTTTAATTAAGGGTTAAAATTTTAATTACCACTTTGTCCTTCAAGCTTAATAAATTCATAACTCTCTAAATTGAGCTTAAATGAACTTGAAATTTTTATGTGACTTTACTCGTATGTCAATAAAGACATGAGAGGAGAAAATATGATTTTACTGTATTTAATTTTTATGTAATTATTTTTGGTGGAAAATAAGAATTTCCAAGGAAAATTTAATAATATGACGAAAGGGAAAGTTTAAGTCCTTAATAAAATTATGGGACATTCCTAATGACGAAGGATTCGCTTGGACGATTTTGATGATTTTTTGAATTATATTATTTTTATTATAATTATTTTAAGTTTTGGAGTATTAATTAATTTAAAAATAAAATGAAGGTTGAAAAAATGAAATTTATATTTTCAAAAATCTCTCGATATCAAAATCGAGAGAATCGATTTTTGTAATTTTCTGATTTTTATTTATTATAATTATTTTAGTGAAAATGCTAGAAAATACATTTTTTTTAATTTTAAAGTACCTAGAGGCTTTAAAATTTAATATCTCATTAAATAGACCTAAGAAAAAATATAGGATTTGTTAAGTGATTAAAATTTAAAATGTGACATTTTGGTGAATTTTATTATTTTTATGATTTTTATTATTTTTAAATTATTAAAATATTAAAATAATACCAAAAAATCAACTTTTTTAGAAAATTGAAATTTTAATTTTCTTAAATTCCCTGATATCAGGGGAGGCTCCAAAAGCACGATTTGGTGAATTTTTGAAAGGTATTTTGAAAGTTATGAATTTTTTTAAAGGATTCAATTGACTAAATGGCTTAATCGAAACTCATTTAGTAAGACTAGCAGTCGATTGGCCAAATTTTTAAGGTGGGTTCCTCTGATCCTAAAGGTCAGTGGAGAATTGATTTCAAGCCAATTTGATATATGGTTAACTTTAATTAATTAAGGAGAGTTTATTTTGGGTGTTTAATACGTTAGGGTTATTTTTAAATAAGCTTAATCAGCTTATTTTCCTAGGGTCTCACAATTCATAAGAGACATTACCAAATTTTCTAAATTTATTTCACAACATGCTAATTATTGGAATTAAAATACTTAAAACAGCAACATGAATTTGAAAAAATCGAAATAACTTTTCGCTAGGGATGGCCTCGACTTTAGAAATTCGAGGATGTTCCGGAATTCAGAGGCTTTGAAAACTGGTCTCATGCCATGGTGAATTTCCTATATGCATGAAGAGTGGAAAAAACAATGCAGAAGGAAATAAATCATTAAAAATAAAATACTTGATAAAATTAAATAATTTCTTTTCACATTATTCTCCTCATTCCTTTGAGCGAAGGGTATTTTTATTTATTTTCTGATTTTCCTACACAAAGTTATGCATTTTTGAAGTTTAGGGGAATTAAATAAATCAAAATACCCTAATTTTCTATTTATCCACGCGGCGCCGCGTCGGCCTCGAGCGACTCAGAGACGCGGCGCGTTCTGGTTCGACGCGCCATGTGACTCGAGCTGCGGGGCCGCGCTGTGTCGTTCCATCTCCCTGATCCGACGCGATCCCTCGCCGTCCGTCCGCTCGTGTATTAAATGGACGGCATCCGTTCATCGTCCCCCGAGCGTCCTCGCCGAGGGCGTGCACTTCAATCCACACAATATCTCACTCGATACTCGTGGATTTTCGTGTTCTTATACTTTCTATGGATTAACTGCTTGAAGAGACGAATACATACATACGGTGATCATGCATTAAAATTAAAGCATTTGAAATGGAGAATCTCCAGAAGCTCGGGATGAAGAATTAGCTCATACCTTTGCTCGGAGAAGTGTGGCTTGATCGAGGGTTGTTTCACCTTCGATTGGATCCCGGCGAGCTCCGAGATGAAGTCCTTGGTCGATGAATTGCACAGGTATGATTTCGGCCACAGCCGATCACAAAGCTTGGAGGTAGGAGCAAGCTGGGTGGCTTTGGAGAGGGGGCTTTTGTTGGTGAACTCCCCTTCCCTTGGTCTGGTGAAGGTGTAGGACCAATCAATTTGAGGATTGATCCCTTTGTGGAGAAGTGTCCTGGTTTTGGGTGGAGTTTTGAGTGAGAAATTGGGTTACGGTGGTGGGGATTAGGGCAAGTCTGGCAAGGGATCCAAGCTTGCTCTAAGTATGGAGAGTGATGCGGAGACGATTTTGGCGAGTTTCGGTAAAGATGCAGTTTCGGCCACCTCATGGCCGAGAGGGGGTGGTGTTTAAATAGGAGAGGGTGGAGGCCTTCCGGGGAGAGTTAGGGCTTGGGATGTTGCTCTTGGCGAAGAAGCCGGCTGCAATGGCCCAACGGGGATGGGGGCGGCTTAGCGGGTGAGAATTCCAAGTTTGGGCTCACATGTGAGCTCTCGGCACAGTGGTTTTCCGGCCGGCGTGGTGGCCGTAGGCCGGGTCGGAGTCACCCTCGAAGGTCGGGAGGTCGAGTACAGGGCTTAGTGCGGTCGATTGGCCATGGGCATGTGTAAAGGAGTTGAATTGAAATGGAATGGGGGAGGAGCTCATTTTGGGTCCAAATGGGTCAACCCACTTTTTGAGCTTGGTTCACCTCCCCATGGGATTTGAAGCGAGGGGGAGGATCAGAGATGGATCGGTAGGAAAGGGTGGAGAAGTCATATTATGAATATTTTGATTAATCATGGATTAAGGTGAAGCATTAAAAGGGTTAAAACCTTTTAAGGGAGCTTAAAGAGCTCTTCCTTTTGCCATTAATGGTTTGATCACATGTCAAACCTTCCATGGCTTCATGTGGCTTGTCCATTGGCTTGCATGGCTTGTCTTTGGCTTGGGGGAAAAGCTTGGTCGATTTCATGAAAATGGATTTTAGAAATTTTTGGTAATTTGATGGGAATTTGTGAAGCTTGATTTGGAATGGTTGAATGATGATTTTGAAACTTAGGGTGATATCAATTAAAGGTATGATGAAAAGAAATTGCCGTATGGGCTTTAGGGCCAATTTTGGGGCTTTTGTATTTGGTGGAAATGGGCTTTTAAAATGGTTTAGGGAAGTGGGGTTTTGGATTTTTAAAATGGATTTTGGGATGAAATTTTGGTAAGGCTTGGGCTAAATAATTGTTTGGTTTAGCTCATAGATGTGTCATGAGTGACTTGGAGCGGAATTAGGAGCGGTTGGGTTTTCGGGTGGGTCACATGTTGAGGGTTTTGATAAAAGTGGGGTAAATTGACAAAATTGTGGCTATGGGGTAGTTGAACAAAATGAAATTGGGAATATTTGGGATTTTCTGGAATTTTCTGGGAATTTTCTGAATTTTTGGATTTTGGGTCAAGAGGGGTATTTTGGGTATTTGGAGGTATTGGGAGGTATTTTTGGAATTCTTGGTATTTTTTGGCTATGAATGATCGATTTGAGTAATGTGGGAATGTTTGGGAATAATTTTGAGGAATTTTGTTGATTTTGCAAATTTTGGGCGGTTTTGAGTTTCGGGTAGAATTTGGCGGGTGTAGGGTCCGGGGTCGAAATTGAAAATTTGGAAAATTGAAGATTGGGTGAATGTAAGTGGAATGAAATCATTTTCGTTGAGCAATGAAGCCATATCAGCCCGCATGAGCCATGAAGGGACTCATTTGAGGCATCCGCGTTGTTGTTCCCCAACCTGCGCGAGGGCTTAGGGGTTGGGGCAGTCCATGTGAATCACCTACATGAGTCAGGAGGTCGAGTTGGGTATAGGTGTGTGAAAGTGTAGTGTATGAGTGTAGTGTGTGTGTAAGTCAGCCCTTCACCAGACCAGGCCGCCCGGGGGGCGGTCCCAGAGCGAGTCCATAGGAACTCGTCCTTTAAACTTCCGCATTTGATTTGACCCTCGGTGATTAGGGGTCTATAGTCGTGTTTGTAGAGTTTGCGGGGAGTTAAGAAGTGGTTTGAAATTCTAGGTGGTGGATCCCGATTCTAGTCCTACAAGATAGTCGAGGAAAAGCCTAAAGGTAGATCTAGTACTAAAGAAGAAGAAGACCTCATGAAAATGGGGTCGACAAAATGGACCCGATAGGTGTGGTGGTGACGGAGCACACCGCGCGTGGTGTTGACCGACGTCGAAAAAACCAACACGGATGTCGAGTGACAAACTTTATGACAAAGTAGAAGAGTTCCATTTGGGGAGTGTCAAGTATATCTTTGGCGGAGATTCACCGAACTCTTCGGCCAGGGGAAAAGGAAAAGGAGGTGAGATCCCAGATACATGATCTGAGGGGAATTTCAATTTAGATTTCATTTTGTTTTAGTTTAAGTTTTGATGTGTGAGCTTAGATTTTAGTTTGGGTTTCAATTTAGATTGAAGTTTTGTTAAGATTAATTTGAAGGGATTTGATTTGAAATGAAAATTAAATTTTTGTGGTTTAGATGTAACATCTTGACCTCGAAAATTGAATTGATTGGATTGAATCATTACAATGAGGAGAAATCTCGAGGTAATCGAGTATTGGATGTAAAATCCTTAACACCAGAAGTTTGATTTCGATGTATTTCATTGCGATAGGGAGAGAACCTAAAGCAATGTGGTATCGGATGTAAAATCCTCGGCCACGAAATTTAGATTTTTTGATGTATTTCATTGCAATAGGGAGAGAACCTAAAGCAATGCGGTATCGGATGTAAAATCCCTCAACTCAAAAAGTTTGATTTGATGTATTTCATTGCGATAGGGAAATGATCTAAAGCAATGCGGTCTCGGATGTAAATCCTCGACTCGAAAAGTTTGATTTGATGTATTTCATTGCGATAGGGAAAGGATCCTAAAGCAATGCGGTCTCTGAATGTAAAATCCTCAACCCCAAATTTGAATTTGATGTATTTGATTGCGATAGGGAAAGAATCTAAAAAACGATACGGTCTCGGATGTAAAATCCTCGACGAAAGTTTGAATTTGATGTATTTCATTGTGATAAGGAAAGGATCCTAAACGATGCAGTCTCGGATGTAAAATCCTCAACCTAAAAGTTTGATTTTTGATGTATTTCATTGCAATAAGGAAATGATCCTAAAACGTACGGTCTCGGATGTAAAATCCTCGAATAAAAAGTTTGATTTTGATGTATTTCATTGCGATAGGGAAAGAATCCTAAAAACGATACGGTCTCAGATGTAAAATCCTCGGCTCAAAAGTTTGAATTTTGATGTATTTTATTGTAATAGGGAAAAGGATCCTAAAGCAATGCGATTTCGGATATTAAAATCTCTATTGAGAATTTGATTTTTGATGTACATTTGATTTGGAATGCGGAAAGATTGAATTTGAATTTGATTGAGATTTGATTTGGAGATACGGAAAGATTGAATTTGAATTTGATTGAGATTTGATTTGGAATCTGGAAAGATTGAATTTGAATTTTTGATTTAAATTTGATTTGAAGTTTATGTTCATTTGTTTGTCTTTAACGGTTCGAATTTATTTTATTTATTTAATGTCGGTATGAGTTTGGTGTTCGTCGTTTGGATTTTTTTACGGAATGTTTTTTTTTTTTATTCTCTTTTTTTGTTCTTTGATCGAAGTTCATTTAACTTTAATGGCGTTTCCCGGTCAATTTACTACAAAAGAATTGAGGCGAAAAATGTGACATGATGCTTTTCATTTCAATCATGTCGAAGATACATCGTAAAACTCGATGCGGAATACATCTCGTACTGTCCATGTAGACTCGAAACGGTATGTATGATCTTAGTCGATCCATCCGAAAACTATCTGTCAAAAATCCATGTATACGAGCTGAGTGGGGTACATAGTCAATCATCACCTTTGAAGCCATCGCCCAGCGAAGGGTGCGTATGGATGTACATTGGAGGTGTGATATTTTCATGTAACTCACAGCTCGTAAGAGCGGAGGTACTCTCCCAGCTCAGTGCAGGCCCCGGAAGTGGTAAGATGTCTTCTGTCGTCCATCCTCTGAAAGTAAGCGAGATCCGCTTCACTGGTACTCCTGGTATGCACAATGTTTAGCGACATGTTGCTCGGTGCCCTTCGGTATCATGACGGAACCTACCGGTAAAGGTATCTTCCTTTGGCCACCAAGCTCACGGGCTGTATCAGGAGGTGGAATCCCGAACATGATGTTACACTCGTTCGGGAAAGAGGCTTGTGCGAAAGATTAAATGAAGTCATGGTGATCTATGTTTGGGGGTATCAGTCACCACCTTGTAGATGTTAATAATGCGAGTTGTGGGTATGCAAGCTGGCGGTACCCTCCATGTTATCGATCTCTTTCTGCAATTCTCTTGATGGTAATGGCGTTGGATCCGCTTGGCCATGACGGAGTATTCCGGTGGGTTTCCTTCACAAAATGGCCTTCCCATGAAGTTGTAACGGCATCATTGTATTGTAATTCTTCCTTTCCCTGGCATCCATCTCCGGGGTTCGAGTAGGTGTTTTCCCTTGCAGGCGGCCCGCTCGGCCCATTCTTTTGAATCCAGGATACGATCACGCGATTTGTTGTTGTTCATATTCGAGAATACGTCTATATGTAGCTCGAGGCCTTCTAGTATATTGATCCTTCGCATACGATTCTCTCGAAGTATTCGAAGTTTTCTTTTTTTCGACATTGCATTCTTTCTAGGCGTCGTATTCCGAATAATCTGCAAATGGCGAGGCACGGTGACGTATTGTGGGATATACGGCTCAGTCAGCCACGTTCTCTGCATACCTTGGCTCCTCGGGGATGATGTCCGTCGGGACATCCTCGGGGTAACCAACGATAAAGGTCGCCCATTGCGGGTGGTTCTATCTGGTAGCGTGGTAGTTTTCTTTCTTCTGATCTTCGTGAGATTTTCTGGTCCTTTCTATTATCTTAGGAGGTGGCCTCCTTTCTTCGGGTTCACGGTGAACCGGTGTCCTTGAAGTGTATGTGGCGCGTGCTTAGCGCCTCGTCGCGGTCCGCTGCTAGTTTGGTTAACATCTTACGGATACGGCGATTCTTATTTCTTTGTTGCGTTGTTGTGAGTAGCTCTTCGAACTTCTTGAATCTACGTGGGCGCGGCGGCAGAGCGAGCTGCCCTCTATTTGTAAGCGGCCCCACATACTTGATTTTCTTATCTTCTTCGGTGTTTGCCTTTCTTTTATTGCTGCTGGATTGGTGGCTTGGGCCACCGCTTTCATTCTTGTCGCCGGGACAGTTCCTCGATCCCATTGTAGAATCCGGTCACTTTCCTCGTCTTTGTGAGCTCGCCCCAGTGTGCGAGTCGATCGATCTCGATTATTGCTCCATCTTTCACCCTCTTTTCGTCGAGTGCAAGGCTTACGCCATTTCTAAAGTTCGGGACCAGCCGCCCGTTCGACGACACCCTGCGAAAAGGCAAAGGAAAAGGATCGAGGGCTGTACTAAGAACAAGAACGTTAAGAAAATGTTTATTAAAAGGCATTTTTTTTTATTATACTTTTTTATATTTTTTTAAATTTAACGGGAATGAAGTGGGATAAGATCAGGAAAGAGATTTTGATTTGGAAGAAAACAAGGAAAACTTTATTATTATGATTTTATCATTTTAGCACATTTTATTATTATTTTTGGGTTCGGACCCGAGTCATAAGTAATTACTTCGCCGTTACTTCTAAGGATAAAGAATTCATTCCTTGAAACATCGAGGTAGCGTAATACTTTTTAAGTATCGTCCGTTGATCGGAAGCATAGATTCTCCCTGG
Source organism: Papilionanthe hookeriana x Papilionanthe teres (assembly GCA_022702705.1). Taxonomy (NCBI): domain Eukaryota; kingdom Viridiplantae; phylum Streptophyta; class Magnoliopsida; order Asparagales; family Orchidaceae; genus Papilionanthe; species Papilionanthe hookeriana x Papilionanthe teres. The sequence goes on along the minus strand of CM040423.1, from coordinate 50,894,679 downwards.
CAATTCACTAGCTGAGTAGGAACCTCCTGAGTATCTTGCTTCAACCCACGAACGGTCCTTCCCAGTGGTTAATTTTCCTCCTTTCTTGCGGTGTGCGAGAATAGGTCTCTTGAAAACGAGAATTAAGTCACCAACTTTGAAGGTTCTTGGGCGGACCAGTTTGTCATGGGCTTGAACCATCTTGGCTTGGTACGGTTCTAAATTCTCTTCATGTGCAAGTCTTTTCCCTTCCGAGCTTTAATTCCTACGAGTAGTAATTTGACGTTTCTCTTCGTAGTGATCTTATTTACAACTGCAATTAATTGAAGGAAGTTGAACCTCTAAAGGTAACACTGCCTCGGACCCATACACCAGAGCGTAAGGTGTACCTGCGAGTAGGAGTTCTGAAGGTTGTCCGGTAGGCTTGTAAGGCTTCTAACAACTTCTCGTGCGATTTCTCTTATTATCGTTCGAAGTTTTCTTTAAGATTTGAACGGGGGTTTATTAAAAGCCTCGGCGGGCCGTTTGCTCTTGGATAGTAAATTGTTGAATACCGCCGATCGATTCCGTGTCTCTGACAAAATTGTTGATTTGTGTGCTTCGAATGCGGCCGTTATCGAGATAATCTGCGTGGCACTTTCAGAAACGGTAGACGACTTGGTTCTTGAAAAACTGTAGCACGTGGTGTGCTTTCACTTCTCTAAGTGGAACTGCCTCTGCCCACTTGGAAAAGTAATGCATGGCCGCAGAATGAAGCGATGTCCTTTTGAAGATGGTGGTTACATTGGACCACATTATGTCAGGTGTGACATTCGAATGGCGGCGACGCGATTTTCGGATGTAGCACGGTTGGAGGTTGGTGTAGAACCACTCCGTGCACTTGGCATTGAGTGACAGCTCTTGGCAATTTTCATGCAGTCGGTCATCATCGAGGGGCCGGTAGTACCCTTTAGTCTTTTTTAATTTTCATTTTCATCTTCGGACCCCGTGGTGACGCCGCAGAGTCACGAATGCCTTGCTCTTTAACAATTTACGGGCACCGGACCCTTTAGCGCCTTGTGCATTTGATCGAAAGACCTTCTGTATAAATGTGTTGTTTATTAATGCGTAGAAGACAGAGTTCTTTTCTTGATCTGATGGTAACAACCTATCGTACGGTAGCTTTCTGTTACGGGTAGTACGTGTCGTATGTGATCTTGTGTTTTACATCCTTCTTGTTGATCTTTCTTCTTTTCCTGATTTGTGTATTGTGTCTATGTCGAGCTGTGATAGGACCTGACGTCCGTGAACTGACACTTCTGCGGCTGTCTTGTAACGAGGCAAATTCTTTTGCGAGCGAAGTAGCATGCTTAAGGCATTTTCTTTACGAATTTTGTGAATTGTCGCATTCGGAATTTGTTCCGACAATTGTATGGCATCTTGCAAGTATTGCTCGAGTCTTGGTTTAAAAATTCTGTGAATGATTAACTGCGAATCCCCGTAGATGTTGATGTCTGTTATCCCCATTTGAATAGTTAATTCCGGTCACGGTATGAGGGCTTCGTGCCGCCGTTGTTTGTACTCGGTTACGGTAGTGGTAGGAGTATCTTAACATCACGCTCCGGTGTTATAAAAGATTAGCCCGATTCACCGCACCGGGCACTGAAAGCTAACGATTCTTCGTCTTTGTGTCTTTGAAGATGCTTTCCGTCGAAATATAATTCCAAACATCGATCATCGGGGTCTTCTAGGCTCATTATTTATTTCATTTGGCAAATCGTCGGTGAGAGGAGATTCGCCGTGAGGGGTGTCTTGAGGAAGTCTGCTAAGACTTATCCCTTTACGGCACGAAGAGGCAGAAAGTTATATCGAATTCTGATATCATTGACCATCTGTCGTGCGAGAGGAAAGTGTTAGTGAGAGTCATCAGTATTGCGATGGATTAAATTTGAGATCGGGTTGACCTTATGAAAGCATGTAGTGCTGAGCTTTTTGAGCGGTGAAGATCGAGCCGAACAATGCTTTTCGATTGCGGGATACCTTCTTTCCGTCGAAGTAAAACGATGGCTTAAATAGTAAAAGAGCATTTTCTTTACCCTCATCATTGACCTGGAGCACAGGGCTCCGAGAGTCCGTCTAAAGCCGCGGTATAAAGAAGTATCGGCGGTCAACTGGGGCGGGGCTGCCCTAAGACGGAGGTGTCATTAAATATTGTTTAATGTCCTCGAAGGACTTCGGCATTTCTCTTCCCAGAATAGATTTGGCGTCCTTTTAGCTGTCTTGAAAGTGATACACGACGAGTTTGAGATAAAGCGTCGAAGGTAATGCCGGCTTCCCTTGAAAGATCGTAGTTGTTTTAAGGTTTTTAGGAGGCGGCATTTCTAAGGTGGCTTTAATCTTTTCCGGGTCGATTTCAATTCCACGATGTCGGACGAGCGAATCTAAGAATTTCCCGGAGGTGACGCCGAAGACACATTTAAAGGATTCGTCTTAAGATTAAATTGTACAATCGTTTGCTCAATTCTCGAATCATACGGGTGATTTTCCTTTACTTCTTTTGATGATACATCGTCAACGTAGCATTCGACTTGATTGTGGATGAGATCATCAAAAATTCTTGTCATCGCTCTGCGGTATGTTCTTTCTGCGTTCTTGATCCGTATGGCATCCTTTGTGTAGCAATATACTTTCCGATCGGCGTTACGAATCTTTGTCGCTTTTCATCTTATGGAGCCATTTTTATCTGGTTGTATCACGAAGATCCATCCATGAATGAGAATATTTCATGCGTTGAAGCAATGTCGATCATTAATTGCAGGATCGGTAGAGGGAATTCGTCTTTTGGACATGCCTTGTTTAAATCTGCGAAGTCCACACAAATTCGTCGACCATTCTTCTTTCTAGCGGCACCACATTGGTAACCAAGTCGGGTATTGTTCTTCGCGGACAAATTTAGCGTCTATTAGCTTTTTAACTTCAACTATGACTTGTTGTTCGATTTAGACTCATTCATGCAGGACCTTGTACGGCGGGATAGAAGTAGGATCCTCTAGCTTATGGATTGCGACCTGCGAATGACACGACATCTCATCGTAGTTCCAAGCAAAACAGTCTTTAAATTCAAATAATAACTTGATTATTTCTTCGGAGTCTTATTTATTGGTAAGGAGCTAACAAAGGTAGGTCGCAGATAGCCGTAGTACCTAAGTTAACTTCCGTTAACTCGTATTTATTGTAGATTTAATTTCTTCTTCGAATGCAGTGGAGCGTCTCCAATTTGTAAATCTTCAAGTTCGTCTCGTGGTTTCTATGCGAGTTTTCATTAGATTCGCAAGTGACAGCAAGCAAAATTCAGCATCGTCGGCGATCACTATGCACTGTCCGAGACCGTGCTTTGAATTGGGTGGACGACGGGAGTTATTTCATAATTTTTCAAATGTTGTGATTGACCTTTTGTCCATTGTCGAGGTAAGAAACCACGGCGAATTAGAATTTTGGACACGGGGAGAGTACCACTCGAGTAATTCCATTAATTCTGATGAAGTGACATCTTGAATTGTACATTATTTTCGATTTTGGAGGAAGTAGCACCACGGTAGAATTTGATTGGCTTGGCACCGCCGCTACGCTTGCCTCTTTGACCACCATACCCTCGATCTTATTAGAATGGATCGGGGTCAGGGTCATAGTATGTACATAGTGGTTGATCTTCTCGTACATCGATTTGTATTCTTCGTTCTTCATCTTCGGGAGAGATCTTGAATTGCGGCTTCTTAGACTTATTGTCGTGCTTCTTGCTTGATCTCTTTCTCTTCTTGAGCTGTCTTCGATCGACATTGATGGTTGGTTCCTTTGTCCAACTATCCTAACGTCTCTACCACGACCTCGTCCCCGGCCTCGACCTCGGATGCGAGTTGTGGAGAAACCTTCACCATCTCGCCGTAGAAGTGGTGAGTGGCTTGTTGGACTAGAACTTCGAGGTTCTTAGATTGTCCCGAACTTTCTTTGCTTCATTTGTTATGGTATCTGGAGAGAGATTGTTTTCTTCGGTGGTGCATAATAAGGCTGCGTCTTCATGGACAATCTGCATTGTACGGAGAATGGTTGTAAATCACCTTTGATGCGAAACATTTCCTCCATCGTAGTATTTGATGCAACGATGTAGAGATGATGGTACCATCTGTTTTCGTATATCCATGGTCGGCCGCTAGAGCGTTGAATGACGTTTATTTTGAATCAATTATGTGAAATTTTGTGGTTGTCTTTACTAAGTCACCGGTCTTCATTAGTATTATTGATCCGAGGCTCTTTCTCCTTTACGAGTTGAATCCTCTTAATAACATTTTGTACGCCCAGAGCTGTGAGAGCACTTGATTTCCAAGTATGCTAGTGTTCGAAGACTCATTATATTGATTGATGCTCCTGGATCCACCAATACTGCGGAGAGTGTAAACTTCCCGATTATGGCAGAAATGTACGACGGTCGGTTGTGGTCGCTGTCCCTGACGGTAGGTCATTATCAGTGAAGGTAACACCTCATTGTTCCTTTAACGAACAAACCTCATCTACAGGAATCTCCCGGCCATTTGAGCTAAGCAAATTTGGGGTCATCTGAGCAGGCCAGCCATCTCCTTTGATAAGATGAGAGCGTCGTGAATGCTCGGTTTGTTTGGTAGTTTCCTAAGATGGGCTAGCACGTTGTAATTACACTTTGTTTTCATGTGTCTCGGCTTCTTCTCGAATGAGTATTTCTTACCTGCTTGGGAGTTGGTTCTTCTGAACAACCACACCTTTCCTTTGTCCTTTGGACCCATTCTCAGAGGTAGAACTCTTCCACTTCTTAAGTTGACTTCTGTAATTTCTTCGAATCTAGTGTTGAGCTTCTTTGGTGTTTCTTCCGAATCGGAATAACAAGTTCTTCAGTTAAACTGATGCGAAGGCTCTAATTCTATTGTGGCTTAGAGCTCCTCGAAACTTCATGAGATAGATTCGTTGCTTGTTGAACTCTCGTAGCCTCCTTGATGGATGTCTTCTTCGTCATTGTGATCGTCGAGATTGTGTATGATTTGAGAATTGTCATTGGTATCGAAATCGATGTCCGGATTGTCGCCGGTTACGTAATCGTTAGAAACGATTCGAAAACGTAGCCAACGCCATCACCCTTATCATTATAAGATCCACCGAAGTGAAGCGAGATAATCATACGAGAGTCGAGAGGTTCGAGGGATTTCTCCCAGAATCCGACGCAGTATCTGAGATAAGCAGCCCCTAGTCTAGCCTTAGGAGCCTCGGTCTTCTCTTCTTCGTCGATTTTCTTCTTCTCTTGATAAATGCTCACATTGAGGTGGTTCTTATCGCAAGTGATAGTGCCGACGCGGGTTCAAACTACGGAATTGAAGCTGTAGAAGCGGTTTGGTCTTGTCTAAAATCTTCTTCGAAGACCTTGTCAATAGGTAGTCCATCCATCTTCGGTTGTATAGGGATGCATCGGAAGGATGGGGTCGGTCGAAGAGACAACATTGACGGAACCTCCTTTAAAGGGTTCCTTCATGTACTCCTTCGGGATTGTTATATTCCACTAGAAGGTTATCATTGAGCTGACTTTTGAAGGTAATGCAATCTTACATCTTGTGCCCAAACATCTAGGTGAAGTAGGCGAAAGTTGGGATCGCCTTTCTTGTTGACTTCTTCGCTGGTCTCTTAGGCTGCGGCGAATTTGGAAATGCGAGTCTTCATCGGAGCTTACGGAACATTTTAATTACTTCCTCATTCTTAAATGGATATTCCACAACAAGAAGCTCCTTAATGTACGTTGTGGATGAGGTGGTTGTTGTCTTGTTGAGATGAAGGCGATAGGCTGGGCCGGGGTTCTTGTGGTACGGTAAGGGTTGCTGCGGCCGTTCGACGATATTTGTATTGTTTGCCTTTGTTGGCCTTTCTGTGATCCGAGATTTCTTTTAAAAGTCTTGAGGCTTTTGCTTGTCTGTCTTGTCGGTGAAACTTAATTGCTTCGACTCCTCTTGCAGAGAAGCTCCCGACCTTGCTTAACAACTTCTCGAAAGTCTTAATAGTGAATCCTTTGAGGAGAAGTCTTGTCGAACCGTGAATGCTTTTAAGTAAGATGCGGTGCATGTTGTTCTTGTAGTTGTGGTTCGCACTTCATGCTTAAGTTCCTCAGTAAGTATGCAATCCCTTAAAGTTTCGTTCGGCTTCTTGCTTCTACTGTAACCCCAGATCACATAGTGATGTAGTCTTGATCTCAGAACGAATCGCTTGATGAAAAGGTTTTCTAGTTCGAGAACGTCTTCTTGAACCATTCGATGATGCATAACAATCGAGCGATCACGACGAAATTGTATGTGGCCCATCGGAAGAGTAATGCATCGCTCCCGTCGGCATTACAACCGTTTGGCACAAAAGTGTGCAACATGCGTCGGGGTTCAGTTGCATGAGTCTTGAACGAGGTGGTACGAAGCACCGGGTATTGGACGTGAATTCTTAGGGTAAGGAATGCCGATCCGAATGGATATCCCAGCTCTTTGATTGTGCTAGGCTTCTTGCCTTTTCTTTGTTCACGAGCTCTTGGTGATATCTTTTTGCGGAATCATACTTTGTGTTGTATCTTTCTTTAGGCGATCATCCTGGTGATGGATGTAATCTCCTTTCCTCAGTCCTGATGTGAATGACCTGCAGGGGCGTCTCTCTTTGGGGTTGCACTTGACTCTGGAGAGTGGGCCCCAGGCTATCCATCTCTTCCATTCCTTTCGTAGTTGGGTGATTGTATGCGTCTTGGAAAGTTTGTCTTCTCATCACTTCCGGCTCCTCTCTTTGCGAGTTTGCGGGAGCACCTTGTGAAGGTAGCCCGAAGCTCGTGTTTCGACCGTGTTGATTTACGCATACTCATCGTCCATGAATTCCGATGAATCAATCTCGTCTCCGAATTTCTCTTCTCTTTCTTTTGCTAGTCGTCGAATATCAGTCCTCAGCTTTTCCATAGCGTCCTCTAGCGGTCTTTTCTGTGCATCCTCGCAGTTGTCGTGCGATAGGCTGTAGGGTTCCCCTCTCGCAGTATCCTTTGCTGAAATTGCTTTTTCTTCGGATTCGAGTCTCGATGAGACTTTCCTTCTCGGCTGCTGTTTCAACCTTGCTTGTCCGTGGTAGGACGCCGTACCATCCTTGGCGGCGAGAAGGTCTAGGACCAGATGGTGCAATCGGCCCAATCTTTGGAAGGTGGTACTCCTCTGTCTATGACACGGAAACAACGATAGGCGGACTAGCCTTCATCCTTTGTGGCTTTTACGTAACGATGAGGTTCACTCGTGGCCCCGAAACGGGATTTGGCCCACCCGCCACAATCCTTCTTAGAATCTTTGATACGGGGCATTTCTCTTTCTTTGCTAGCTTCTCGATCACGGTCGTAGTCGAGGGCGAATGGCGTGATCTAGCCCTTTCTTCTGTTGTCGTTGTAGTACGCTTGGTCGAGTAATGTAGAAACAATCCTGCGAAATTTTCCTGCGGCCCGCGGCGGAAAGGGGGATGGAATCTGCTTCCTTCCAAAAAGGGTGTATCTTCGGGCAATGGTATGTATTCAGGTAGTGGTGTGTACTCGGGGATTTAGGATTTCCTCCGGAAAGCAACTTCGGCGGCTACGACGCTACAGCGATCTTCTAGCACGTTCCTTCTTTGGAGTCCGTGTTAGTGATGGAATTCTTGAGCAGACCGATTTCAAAACGGAAGGTCCCGCGAAGTGTACCCTCCGGTAACGGGTTCACCATAGTTACGGATTTCCTTCCCCTTTAATGCGGCGAAGCCGGGGTAGGTGCGAGAGACAACTGAGCTGGGTGGGAGGTGGCAAGAACGGTCATGCAACGGACGGCGGTACTCCTCTCGGAGTCGGGATCTTTTGCGAGGGAGGAAACTCTTGGGTTGACTGGGGTTGAACTCGATCAACGGCTTCTCGGCTAGTACTTTGTTTGTCGGCGCGAAAAGGGAAACGTCGGTGATCTTGACATTTGTGTTCTCGAATCCTTGTTGAATCAGATGATCCCATTGTCGGGCGGCTCATCCTTGTAAACGGCGAAGTCGAGTCCATTGGTGAAGGAAAAATCGGCTTTGGGGCTGTTTCTACGGGGTATATTCGGTGTCGATTACGAGTTATGCTTCTTCTCATCGGAATAAGAAGAAAGGTGAAGAGTCGGAACTCATTCTTGTTCATGTATTTATAAGAAGGAGTTATTTGTTGAAAGAGTCATTCATTAAAGGGTTTATTTATTTAGAATGGAATGTTGGTGTAGAGAGGTAAGGGAATCTGATTCGAGTTGGAAAGTAAAAGAAAGTCTTATACGGAGCTTCTCGACTCGAAGGATTACTCTAAACTAACTTTTATTGGGGGTCCACCCCACCTCGGAAATGAGGTAAAAGGATCTCGGAACCTCTCTGTTTAGGGGTGTCCCCAGCGATTGGCTCCTAAATCGAGAAAATGTTGGCTATACTTGTTCGGAAATGAACATAGTATTCCGACGAAAAGAAGGATAGCTTGATCCTGAGGACATGGATACACCACAGGTTTTTGAAAGCGAAGCTGTCCGATTAAAATGGAGAGAGGAATTGTCCCCGGCGGAGTCATCGAAGTTGTCGGCACATTTTAGGTTGTGTTGTATTTTGAAAAGGGGTAGCTACGAGAGAGTGTCGGCGAATTTTTAATTTAATTTAAATAAATAATTTGAAAAATAGTATCTGATTTTAAAAATAATTTTTAAATTTGGCGATTTTAAGATATGAAATCAAACCGATCTCACATCGATAGTTTATATAAACGAGCACGTACCCTGGCTTGAGTGTCACATCACGAAGAATAGGTATCTTGCTTGCTTGTGATGGGGCTCGATTAAATAAACTAAAGATTTGTGACATCGTTTGGTCTGAGAACTTGATTTTATAAAAGTGACAAATTCCATAACTTAATATGAAAGCATTAAACGGGGTTTATATTACACAGGTTCTTTAAAATTCCACATAAAGGCGAGCCACATAGTTAATTACATCTTAAGTGACGGGAATCACCTAGAAAACTCTCGATAATAATCGATGATGCAGCCTCAATAATTTCGAAAGTTTAAGTTTTCGAGGATCGAATTTTGGAATTTCAATGAGAATGGATCGAGTTTGGAACATTTTGTTTTGGGGAATTCAAAGGAAGAAAGGTAGGAGAAATTACGGATTGAAGCGAACCGGTAATTCCCCGTCTATCACATTGTTTGGCTTGAATTTAGGAAAGTCCTAATATTTATTTAATGTTTTGATCTTGCCGATTTTAGTTAGTAGGACTTATATTTATGTGATAGAATCACTCTGAAATAGCAGAGTTATGAGGGAGTTTATGTCGTGCGCAGAACGACTACCTCGGAATCTGTAAAATAGGTTAGGGCTTAATTTCTTATCTGAAAATGCACAACGAAGAGTTGAGGATTTATGTTGCCTTATTAATTTACCTCGAAATCCTATGGCTTAGTTATTTAATTCTAGGAAAGTTTCTTTGAAGTAGACTCGAGGTTTTGCGATGACGATGGCCGTCTTTGCCACCATGCTCGAGCTCCTTGTTGTTGCGAGTTTAGTTTTAGAAGTCATAAATCGGGGAGATGAGAAAAGTGTTTTGGTTTAGAGAAAATCTTAATTTCTAAGTGTTTTTTGTGTTTTAATTAAAACAAATCTTAAAGTTGATTATAACGACACCGGTTAAGATCCCGCGGTTCCATCCTTCAGAGCATCGTTATTTTTATCGGATTCACTTAGTCGGATAATTTGCTAAACTCAAGCTTGAATGAGTTCCACACTTTCATTTAAACTAGTGGGAAATTCCGTTAGCAACACTTAGGTTACATCATCCGAGGTATTCAGATCATCCGAGCGAGAACATTTAATTTAGTTGTAATTGTAGTTTTGTGTTCTGTTTGTGATTAAATTTTGAGTTGTTTTATATTTTGAAATGTTGTGGCGGTGAATTTAATCTTGCAATGACTTTTAATTTATGTTTGGTTTACAGTTTAGGGGCCCATCCTAAAGGTGTGGGTTTCATGCAGCATGATTGTTTAATAAATACGAAAAAGTAAGTGCGATGCAATTAAATAAAGTGCAGTAGTGGGGTACGATAAAATAAAAGCGTACTGGAGGTCTTTCCCTAGTCATCCCAATGTTTGCACTTAAAACACAATTAGAATATTTAAGCAAGTTCCTAGGTAAAGCTAAGGGAAGGGTTATGGTTTTCTACCAAATTCCTAATCCTATAGCTAGTCATTTCCTATGACGTCTGGGTTCTGCTTGTGTTTTGAAACGAGGACGATTTTCTTCATCGAAGAGCAATTAAATTTAGTTGTTCTTATAAACATCTTTATCATATTGAGGAAGTGCTTAAGAAGAATCTTAAACATCTTTTCGATATTGCTAGAATTGTTTTAAGTCAAATGAATTTAATTATACAAATGAATTAATCGTCGGGGTGGGTGATTTTGTTGTTATCTTACTCGATTAATGAGACGTTTTGAATATCATAAATTGGAGTAACATTTCATTTAATGTTCTATTTAGGAGTTATGATAATAAAAGTTTCAGAGCTGAGTGGTGTTCCAATGATTTGTGATTTGGATTTAACTTCGGTTAAAGGGTTTAAATTTGGAATAGTGTTCCAGTTGCTTTATATTTAATTTTTTTATGTCTTAGGTGATGTTATTTAATTCAATTTACTTTAACTTTTAATTTAATTTAATTTAGTTTAGTTTGAATTTTGATTCAATTTAACTTGATTTTAATTTTAACTTGATTTTATTATTTAATTTAATTTAATTGATTTGGTTTGATTTGATATAAATTAATTTAATTTAATTTAACTTGATTTAATTTAATTTAATTTAATTTCCTTGATTTAATTTAATTTGATTTAATTTTAATTTAATATAATTTAATTTAATTTAATTTAATTATTTAATTTAATTTATTTAATTTAATTTAATTTATTAATTTAATTTAAATTAAATTAATTTGTTTGATTTAATTTAATTTAATCTACAATTTAATTTTATTTTTGATTTTAATTTAATTGAAAATTTAAAAGAGTTTAATAATTTAACTTTTAATTTAATTTAATGATTAAGTTTTTTAACATTTTAAACTTAAATTTGAATTATCATTTTAATTAGGAATTAAATATTAATGAGATGATTAATTTAGGGATTTTTAAATTAAAGAATAAATGCTGTACAATAATATCTTATTTTAATAATTCCAATTTTATTATTCTTAAAATTTAATCGATTATTTAATTAAGGTTTATTTCAATTATTTTAAATTGTTTAGTAGTTTCTACCCTTTAATTGTTGAATTTCAATCATCAAATCGGATTAAAGTCAGAATATTTACTTCAGTATTTTATTAAACCTAAATTTTTAATTAAGGGTTAAAATTTTAATTACGCTTTGCCCTTCAAGCTTAATAATTTCATAACTCATAAAAATTGAGCTTAAATGAACTTGAAATTTTTATGTGACTTCACTCATATGTCAATAAAGATATGAGAGAGAAAATGTGATTTTTCTATATTTAATTTATTTATGTAATTATTTTTGGTGGAAAATAGGAATTTCCCCGAGAAGAATTTAATAATATGACCAAGGGAAAGTTTCTGTCGTTAAAGAAGAAAATTATGGGACATTCTAATGACTGAAGGACCACTTGGACCAATTTTGGTGATTTTTTTGAATTATATTATTTTTATTATAATTATTTTATGTTTTGGGAGTATTAATTAATTTAAAAATAAAATAAAGGTTGAAAAATGAAATTTATATTTTTCAAAAATCTCTCTGATATCAAAAGGAAATTAGAGAATCAATTTTGCAATTTTCTAATTTTCTTTGATTTATTATAATATTTTAGTGAAAATCTTAGAAAATACATTTTTTTAATTTAAAATTACAGAGCTTTAAAATTTAATATCTCATTAAATAGACCTAAGAAAAATATAGGATTTGTTCCTAAGTGATTAAAATTCAAAATGTGACATTTTGGTGAATTTTATTATTTTTATGATTTTATTATTTTTTAATTATTAAAATATTAAAATGTACCAAAAATCGATTTTTAGAAAATTGAAATTTTAATTTCTTAAATTCCCCTGATATCAGGAGGCTCCAAAACCAATTTAGTGAATTTTTGAAAGGTATTTTGAAAGTTATGAATTTTTAAAGTTGAGTGGTAAAATGGCTTAATCGAAGCCATTTAGTAGAGCTAACGAGTCAATTGACTTCAAATTTTTAAGGTGAGTTCCTCTGATCCTAAAGGTCAGTGGAGAATTGATTTCAAGCCAATTTGATATATTGATTTAACTCTAATTAATTAAGGAGCTATTTTGAGTGTTTAAGCCAGAGTGGGTTATTTTAAATAAAAGCCAATCAGCTTATTTTCTAGGGTCCTCTGGTCATAAGAACTTATCACCAAATTTTCCTAGAATTTATTTCACAACATACTGAGTAGTGGGGTAAAATACTTAAAAACAGCAACATGAATTTGGCATCCCGATAACTTTTTCGCTAGGGATGGCCTCTGACTTTGGAAAATTTGGGGAATGTTCCCAAAATTCAGAGGCTTCGAAAGCCACATGGTCTCATGCCATGGTGAATTTCCTATATGCATGAAGAATTAAAACAATGCAGAAGGAAATAAATCATTAAAAATAAATACTTGATAGAAATTAAATAATTTCTTTCACATTATTCTCATGTCACATTCCCTTTGGCTTGAAAAGGAGTATTTTTATTTTATTTTTCTAATTTTCCTACACAAAGTTATGCATTTTTGAAGTTTAGGAGAAATTAAATAAATCAAAAATACCTAATTTTCTATTTATCGAAACGGTGCCGCGTCAGCCTCGACAACTCCGAAAGGCCGAAGCGGCGGCGTTCGGTTCGACGCCGCCATCTGACTCGGCTCTCGAGCCCATTTGTCATTATCTCTTTTGATAAGACGCGATCACGGCGGTCGTCGCGCGTGTATTAAATAGACGGCATCCGTTCATCGTCTGACGTCCTCGCCGAGAAGCAGTCCACACTAAATCCCTAATATCTCACTCAATACTCGTGGATTTTGGTGTTCTTACTCATGGATTCGTCTTGAAGAGATGAATACATGCATGTAGTGATCATGCATTGAAATTGTGAGCAAAATGGAGAATCTCCGAAGCTCGGGATGAAGAATTAGCTCATACCTTTGCTCGGAAAGTGTGGCTTCAATGAGTTGTGTCACCTTGATTGGATCCAGCAAGCTCCGAGATGAAGTCTCTTGGTCGATGAATGCTTTAGGTATGATTTTGACCGCGGCCCGATCACAATGCTTGGAGGCTGGAGCAACTGGGTGGCTTTGGAGAGGGCACTGGCTGGTGGACTCCTTCGCAGTGCAGTGAAGGTGTAGGACTGATCGATTTGAAGTTGATCGTTATGGAGAAGTGTCCTGGTTTGGGTGGGTACTAGTAGAAATTGGGTTACGTTGGTGGGGATTAGGGCAAATTGGCAACTGGGATGTTGCTCTAAGTATGGAGAGTGATGCAGGTGAATTTTGGCAGAGTTTCAGTAAGGTCTGGTTGACACCTCTCATGGCCTAGAGGGGGCGGTGTTTGATAGGAGAGGGTGGAGGGCCTTCTAGGAGAGTTAGGGCTTGGGATCGGTGCTCTTAGCGAAGACAGCTGCAATGGCCAGAGGGATGGAGCAGCTCAGCGGTGAGAATTCCAAGTTTGGGCTCACATGTGAGCTCTCGGCTGATGGTTTCTGTTGTAGTGGTAGCCGGCCAGTCGAGTCACCACCGAGGTCGGGGAGGTCGGGGGGCGGGGCTTAGTGCGATCGATTGGCCATGGACGTGTGTAAAGAGGTGAATTGAAATGGAATGGGGGAGGAGCTCATTTTGGGTCCAAATGGGTCAACCCACCTTTTGGGCTTGGTTCACCTCCCTGGCATCGATTTGGTGAGGGAGGATGGGATGGATCAGCTAGGAAAGGGTGGAGAAGTCACCATCCATGAATATTTTGATTAATCATGGATTATGGTGAAGAGCATTAAAGAGGTTAAAACCTTTAAGGGGGCTTAAAAGAGGCTCTTCCTTTTGCCATTAATGGCTTGATCACATGTCGAACCTTCCATGGCTTCATGTGGCTTGTCCATGGCTTGCATGACTTGTCTTTGGCTTGGGGAAAAGCTTGGTCGATTTCATGAAAATGGATTTAGAAATTTTTAGTATTGGTGATGGGAATTTGTATGGAAACTTGATTTGGAATGGTTGAATGATGATTTTGAAACTTAGGGTGATATCAATTAAAGGTATGATGAAAAAGAAATTGCCGTATGGGCTTTAGGGCCAATTTTGGGCTTTTGTATTTGGTGAAATGGGCTTTTAAAATGGTTTAAGGAAGTGGGCTTTTGGATTTTAAAATGGATTTTGGGATGAAATTTTGTTAAAGGCTTGGGCAAATTATTGTTGGAGTTTAGCTCATAGATGTCATGAGTGACTTGGAGTAGTGGGAGTGATTTGGGTTTGAATTGGGTCGTATTCAGGGGTTTAGATAAAAGTGGGGTAAATTGACAAATTGGCCCATGGTGTAGTTGAGCAAAATGAAATTGGGAATATTTGGGATTTTTTGGAATTTTCTTGAAATTTTCTAAATTTTGGATTTTTGGAGTCAAGAGGGTATTTTGAACATTTGGAGGGTATTGGGAGGTATTTTTGGAATTCTTGGTATTTTTGTATGAATGATCAATTTGAGTAATTTGGGAATATTTGGGAATAATTTTGAGGAATTTTGGGTGATTTGGGTGATTTTGCAAATTTTGAAGAGTTTGAGGGTTTTGGGTAAATTTGGCGGGTGCTTTAGGGTCCGGGGGTGAAAAATTGAAAATTTAGAAAATTGAAGATTGGGTGAATGTAAGTGGAATGAAATCATTTTGGTTGAGCCATGAATCCATATCAAGCCTGCACATGAGCCATGAAGGGACTCATTTGAGGCATCCGCGTTGTTGTTCAACCTGCTTGCTTGAGGGCTTGGGGTTAAGGACCATCCATGTGAATCACCTACATGAGTCGAAGTGAAGTTGGGTATAGGTGTGTGAAAGTGTAGTGTATGAGTGTAGTGTGTGTGTAAGTCAGCCCTTCACCGGACGGAGCCACCCGGGCGGTCCTAAAGGCCCGAAGGTCATAGGAACTCGTCCTTTAAGCTTCAGCATTTGATTTGACCCTGCAGGTGATTAGGGGTCTGTAGTCGAGTTTGTAGAGTTTGGGGAGTTAGAGTGGTTTGAAATTCTAGGTGGTGGATCCCCGATTACGAATTATACAGAAAGTCGAAGGAAAAGTATTTTTTCAAAAATTTAGATCCTGATACTAAAAAGAAAGAAGAAAGACCTGTTGAAAAATGAGGTCGACATGTATTTTCCCGACCTTTTTCACTAAATTAATTCCAATAAAAATCCAAAAAAAATTAGAAAATTATAAAATTTATTTCTTTGAACTCCTTGAGGTCAGAGAGATTTATGAAAAATAAAAAAACCATTTTTGACTTTAATTTTATTTTATAATTAATTAACACTCCAAAAATCAAATAATTATAATAAATAAAATATAATTCAAAAAAAAACACAAAATTGGTCCAAGTGGTTCTCTGGTCATTAGGAACATCTCATAATTTTCTTAAGGATATAAACCTTACTTTGGTCATGTTGTTGAATTTCTCCTTGAAATCACTTATTTTTCATAAAAATAATTATATAAATAAATTAAATTCAGAAAAATCACATTTTCTCCTCTAATGTCTTAATTGACATGTGAGTGAGTGACATAAAAATTTCAAGTTCATTTGTACTTAATTTAGTGAGTTATGAAATAAATAAAACTAAAGGGCATAAAAAAGGTAATTAAGGAATTTAACCCCTTTATTAAAATTTTAGGTTTTAATTAAAATGGAGGGTAAAATATTTGATTTTATCTTTCTTGGATGATTGAAACTTTGGGAAATTAAAAAGGGTAGGAACCCATTAATCACTTTTAATAAACCAAAAATGAAACTGTTATTTAAACGAATTTAAATTTTGGAAGATTAATGAAAATTTGAATTATTAAAAATAGGGATATAACTTGAGGATATTAATTCTTTAATTAAAAAAAAAGTCCCTAAATAAATCACTTGATAATATTTAACTCTTAATTAAGATTAAAATGATAAACTAAGTAAATTAAAAATAAAAAAATAATAACCGCTAAATTAAAGGAAAGCTCGAAAATATTAAGTGATTTAACAATTAAATTAAATTAAATTAAAATTAAATTAAATTAAATTGAGTAAAAATTAAATTATATTAAATTGGAGTAAAAATTAAATTAAATTAAATTAACATTTTAACAATTCAAACTAATTAAATTTAAAATATTGAAATTAAATTAAATTAAATAAAGTTAAATTAAATTAAATTAAGAAATTTAAGTATAAGTAAAATTAACATCACTCGATAATAAAAAAGTAAAACAAATTTGAAATATTAAGACAATTCACGAGTAAGAATATAAAAAATCAAAGCAATCGAATCCTTCCAAATATCATAATTAACGTAAGCAGATCATTAAGATATATGAATAATACAGAAATGAATTTGAAACACGAAAATTAATTTAAAATATTAAGATCACTTAAAGTATAAAGATTTAAACTAAAAATAATTTGAACATTCTTATTCCAAACTTAAAATTATTAATTAAAACCTCATAATTAAAGCTTAAATCACTTTAAGCATTAACTCGAATTCCAATTAAAAATTATTAAAAAGTCTCGGCAAACTGACTTCTTACTGAGAACTTAATTATTATAACTTTTTAAATGAAATTATTCAGTGAATGTCACTTCATTCATCGAGTAATCAAATGTCCGAGTTCATGAAGTGAGAAATAGCTTATGCTTCTGGATGATTAATTCACGTACGACTAAATTTACTTGGACTGAAATAATCTCGAAGTTTTGAAAAGATGTTTTAGGACCTGATCTAGTACTTTCTCAATATGATGAGATGTTTTAGAAGAACAATTGAATTTAGATGTTCTTTGATGAAGAAAGCCATCCTTAAACGAAATACGAGAACACAGACGTCGTAAGAGATGGTAGTAATGGGGCCCAGGACTTTGGTAGACGGTAGAGAGCACTTTCCCTTAGCTTTACAGGTACTTGTTATAAATATTTAAATGCCTTAATATGTGTTTTAAGTGCATCTTGGGATGACGGGAAGACCCTACAGGTACGTTTTTATTTTATTGCGGTTACTTTATTGCGATTTGCTACATGCCTTTGCACTTTACTTTTTCTTGCATGTTAAACAAGGTGTGATTGTTGCATGAAAAGCTTAAAACCTTTAGAGCCACAAAGCCGAAACCAAAACTAAATTAAAAGTCACCACGAGATAAAATTCATTGCCATAACATTCTAAAATATAAAACGAGCTCGAAATTTAGTAAACGAAACTGACAAAACTTCTGATTGTAACTAAATTAAAATGTCTCGTTTAATGATCGGGAATACCTCGGATGATGTAACCCGCGTGTTGCTAACGGGATTTCCTACGATTAAATGAAAGTGTGGAACTCATTCGGTTGAGTTTAGCGAATTCATACGAATTTAAGTGAATTCGATGAAAATAACGATTGTCGAGATGACGAACGAGTGGGATCTTAATCGGTTCGTTTTAAGCAAGCTTTAAGATTTATTTTAATTAAAATATTAAATATTTGGACTTTAAGATTTCTAAACGAAAACACTTCTCTCGTCTCTTGGTTTCGCATACAGCTAGGCACACGCGACGACGAGGAGCTCGAGCATGGTGGCGGCACGATATCGTCATCGGCAAAACTCGGGTCACACTTGACCAAAACTTTCCTTAGAATTAAATAACCAATCCATAGGATTTCGAGGTAGTTTACTGGTACGACATAAATCCTCGATTTTTGTTAGGCATTTGCATAATCATATTATCTTAATTAAATACAATCGAGTGCTTAGGACTCAGGAGTGGTCATTCGATACGACATAAACCCCTCGCATCATCGAGCTATTTGTATGATTATGTCGTATGAATATAAGTCTTAATTAATTAAAATTAGCGGAATTGAAACATTGAGTAAATTCCAAAATTGATGTCGAAATGATAGGATAGTTTGGGAAGTTGCAGGGTCTCTTGGATATCGGCTTATACACTTTTCTTCCTTTGATTCTAAAATAAAGCTGTTTTGAATTTGAAATTTAATCCCTTTTGAAATTTCCAAAATTCAATCCTTTGAAAACTTTAAACTTTGAAATTCTTGAGAGCGAAGCACGCAGTCGTTATGAGTTTCTTAAATGATTCCCGTCATTTTAGATGTAATTAACTATAGGGGCTTGCCATATTGGGAATTTTAAGAACCCGGGTAATATAAACCCTACTTAATTTCTTAAAGATTCCCGTCATTTAAGATGTAATTAACTTATCGGCTTATAAAGTCGGTTGCGGCAAACAGTTTCGCGAAATCTTCTAGTTTATTTAATCGAGCCCCATCGTCGAAACGGTGTGTTTGTCCTTCGAGATAGATACGGGGTTTGTGGTGTGGTGCTTGTTTATATAAACTATTTGGGATGTAAGGTCGGTTTGATTTCATATCTTAAAATTTTGAACTTAAAACTATTTTTAAAATCGAAATGCTTCTTTCTAAAACTATATATATTTATTTAAATTAAATTTAAAATTTAAAATTCGCGACAACTTTTGTGAGCCCCTTTCAAAATACAACACTCGACCTAAAAATAAGCCGCACAATACCTCCCTTTCATGACTTGGACAAAGTCGAAGTGCAGGGGCACCATGGGTTTTAATGGGTTTTCATGTAATGGTTGGTCTTGTGGGTCATGGGTAACACATTAAAAATGGGCTTGGGACATGGATTGACTTTGTTGTCGTTAGAGTTGGGCTTGGGCTAAGCCCTTCAAAATATTTATCTTCAATAAATCAATTAATTAATTAACTAAAAAAAGAAATGTATGAAAATTAATCTAGTGGTGGTTGAATTAACCACATGACCTAAGATTATTTTATGTGCGATCATTTAGACATGCGAATAATCATGTAGTGCTAAGTAGACTAGATGGTCGATGTGTTGACCATGTGGTGTAAGTTGTACAAATGATATGTGTGTCGGCCACATATTGCTTGGTCGACCGTGTGGTCGATTTGTTGACCATATGGTCTTGGATTTGACCGTGTGATCGAGTCTTAGGTCCGGTGGGGTACGATGGGTCGATTTAGTCAATTTGATCCAATTAGGATTTGCCATCATTGGTTTGATCGATCTGAGTGTCACTAAAATTTGGTAAAGGACACACTAGGTTTGGTTTTGATTTTAGAGTTTGGAGACCTTTGATGACCTTATAAGGATCAATGTTGGTAGATCTTTTTCCACAAGATGGATTTAATGATCAGTGGTATTTTATGAGGTCGATAAACATTTTCTAGGTTTAAGTGGCACTAGAGCATACTTTTCTCTTGGGGTTAATTTGAAATCCCCACTTAGGCAAAGCCATAACCATTGTAATAGCAAAGGTTGCGGGTCGTGAATTGTCTTGTGGGGTCCCAAAAGTTATGCCCTGTCCACAGAGTGTGAAGCGAGGCAATCATGGTAAGTCCTCGTAAAAGTGAGGTCGACAACGCTTATGACTACCCTCATGCCAAAAAATAAAAATAAAAATAAAATAAAAAACAGAGAGACGAAGATAGTATGCACCCACTTATGGAGCATAAGAACCATCAAATCCAACACATAGGCCGTATTTTGACGCACAGGCACCAGCATGGTGACTCGAGTAATGGAAAAAGGAGTGTCGAATCTACGATACTAAGGCACTAGTGCACAGTACTTAGGCGCTTCCGTACAACACGCAGGCACTTATTTTGTGTTTTATTGGTTTAAATGGTTTAAAGGCGTCGATTTGGAAGAAAATATAAAAGGACTTAGGATCGAGTGAGGGGAATTGAACACATTCGGATAGAACATAGAGCACTTTAAAAGAGAACGTGGTGGGGAATTCGGACACATTAGCAAGAATAGAACATAGAGCACTTGAAAGCAAAAACTAGGTGTTAGAGAGCATCTAGTGTGGAGTGTGTGGTTGCTTGTGTATTTTGATTATATCATTTGAAGGAAAAATAAAAACAAGTTTTTTAAATTTCAAACTCCTGTCTTAATTTTTCT
The DNA here is from genome assembly GCA_022702705.1 of Papilionanthe hookeriana x Papilionanthe teres. NCBI lineage: Eukaryota > Viridiplantae > Streptophyta > Magnoliopsida > Asparagales > Orchidaceae > Papilionanthe > Papilionanthe hookeriana x Papilionanthe teres. The sequence continues at coordinate 50,874,435 of CM040423.1, read as the reverse complement.
TAGAATTAAGTGATTATCGCATTATTTCTAAGCAAAGATGGCAAGTAGATTATCTTTTTTTCCATGAATTGGTGATGTAGGATTTTTGAGTTGATGCTCTTATGATGTGAATTCACCGTAGATTTAAGGTGTTGATAAATTAACTTTTTCTCTTAGTTGATTTGTAATTTGTCCGATTGTAGAATTTAAACACGTTGTGATCTAGTTGTGTGAAAGCAGTTTAGTGCAACAATTAAGTTAATTCATACTCATTTGGGAGAATAATAAAATTGCTTCTAAATCAGTGTACTCGTGAACAAAAGTAGAAGATCTGGGCTAATTATTTGATTTAAGGAACTTTAAATAAAGTGTGATCAACAAACTTTCTTAGATGTCAAGGTGGATAAGAAGGAGAAACTGTTTCTAATTGTCACCCAAAATTTGAATGACATAGTTGAACTTAAAATCTTATAGAGCGGATTCAGAAGAATTTTTTTAAGTGTTAGCAAGCGTCACCATTTTTCTACACTTTAACTTATGTTTCGCTTCTTGAAAGCTTTGGATTAGATACTTTTAAAAATCACATAATTTTGAACATTCGAGTTGATTCAAAACTAGTAAATTATAACTTTTTTGGACTCTTGGAGTTTGCTGGATCCTTGTAGGAGTGACACATAGACCCAGCTTTGTATACTAATTGGATGACATGTATCATGTTTGATTCATTGGTACTTTGCAGAACTTGGTCTGTATAACTAAGCTTCAAAAGTTTAATAGAATGCACCGAGATATTTTACATGTCACATGCAAAATATTTTATACGAAGTTGGAATATTTAACCGTTATATGAAAATCCCAATAAGATGCATTTAACGACAACTATAACGAGTCTTTGTTATATTAAGTACACTAACTCATGGACCTTATATTACTTTCTAATAAATTTAAACTTCTAGGATATTCGAGAAAATGATTGGTGAGAACAACAATATAGATAAGTACGAGTAATTTTTTTGATTTTATATGAGTGACACTATAATCACATGACGTTCCAAAAAAAAATAATTGAATCATACATCTCTCGAAGTATTAATAATAATATGTTGTTGTAGCATCATACGCATTCATGCAATATGGTTAAGGAATCGGATATTCTTAGTATGAAGTTACAAAAATTTATGTTCATAATAAATCAACAATAACATTATCAAAAAAATCATGTTCATCATAAAAGGAGCAAACGTATTGATATTCGTTTTCATTATAAAAGAGACCAAATCTAGAAGTTAAGAAGTTCAAAGAGAGCATGTGAGAACTAAAGATCATTTTGCAGATTTTTCATCAAGCCTTTAGCTATAGAACGATTCTTAAAATTGAAAGCACTTCTTGAGGTTGTTAATGAAACTTTATAGTTTATGGGAGAGTGTTTGGAATTAAACCGAAATTATTAATTATTAAAAGTATCTAAAATAATATATTTACTAAAGTGCCTTTTAGTATTCCACCTCCACCAGAATCTAAAAGATTTTATTGTAGACTACTCTAGATTATGCTAGTGTATGTCACATGTTTCTGAATGATATTTAAATATAAGTAGGTCTTTAGCCTTATCTTTTGAGAATGAAAGAAAAAAAGTAAATTTCACTTTCTTTTGTTGTCCATACAAATATCTCTGTTTTACCTCTTTATAGTCTACAAAAATATATTTGTTTTACTTATATTTATGATAATTTGCTTGCAAATTAAAAATCATGTTCGATGTCATCGGTATAAATATTTAGCTAAGTAGAATGAGTTACTATGATATTATAAGCAAAATAATAATTTAGATGTAGAAATATTTTCATTAGATTAAAAGACAGTACACATATTATTTATTAAAGATGCCCTCAACAAAGTTGAGCTAAATGACCGTTTTGATCAGTACAGTTCTGCCTGAGAAAACAAAAATAACCAGGGGTTATTACACAACCATAATGAACCATGGAGTGTCAAGTAATACCACTGCATACAAGCTGAAAAATCATTTGAGAATGAAGTCATAATGAGATTATGTAAGATGAGTTAATAAAGATGAAGCTACCATTAGGGAAGAAAAATAAATTCTAATTTGTGGAATATGACGATACATATTCACAGACATGTCTATTTTTGTAATCGTACACTGCTCCATTGTAATTAATGTTATATGTATGTGTGTGTGTGTGTGTATGTGTGTATAATGAATTGAATAAATTTATTTATTTCTTATCTATAATTATCATTTTCTTATCTTTTTATTCATAATAAATGTTTGGGCTTAAAAATTATAATGAATATATACATATGAGTTGGACAGATCGAAGGCAACATGCACAATAAAAGGCATGTCGAAGCCTTTGCTTTCCACTAAGCTCTAATTGCATTATCATTAGGTCACTAACTAGTGCTGTGCAAATTTTGGCAAGATAATTCTGAGACCATAACTTAAGAAGCAAATTTTAGTGCATATCACACATATATATGGTCCCTTTCTAGTTTTAAAGTTTCATTCCAAAATATCCTCATAAAATTGGAGTGAGACAAAAAAAACCTGAAAGTCAATGTTTTTTAATGTGCTTTTCCTTAAAAATTTTGAAGATGTTAATATGAAAATTTTTTCTTATAAGATTACCGGACTAGCTTGGTCAATTTAATTTTCATGCAATCAGCAATAAATAAATAAATAAATAAATAAATAAACTGTTGCGAGGTTACATTAAAGCTTTCAAATTTTTGGCACCAACTATAAAAATACACAAATTTGGAAAATTTTTATTTATTGAAACACTGAAATATTTATTTAATCACTTTATTGATTATAAATCATGTAGGAAAAGAGTCTATTGCAAATTTTACGGCATTTGCAAACATAATATATACCTCCCAATTTCTTCTTAAAATTATTTTCTTTGATTTTTTTTTTAAATATTAGAGCGCTATATGCTAACTCAAAACTTTGACCTCTTTTTCAAAGGGAGATTTATTAAAATGAAAAGCGGATGCAGCAGTTGTTAAACCACAGAAACAATTTGACTTCGGCCTCCAAACTAGATCACTGTAATTGTTTATGCTATTTTAATTCGTACCCTAACACCCTTGAATCAATTTCGTCATAGTATACCAATTACAACCACTGTAACTAAACAAAAAAATAATATTGATAAGCTTCAATGCAATTCTTTAACGGTTTGAACACTTCTAGGAAAGCCAGCGCTGGAAGAAAAATAACGTTTAGCTGCCATTTCTTAGTATTGGGAGACATTAGCAGGGATTTAAACTGCAGTAAGTTATTGGATTAATTTAAAACTGCTGTGAAATCCCATGCTGAGTATGATATATTGACTCACATCAAACCATACAAGATTATTAGTACATGAAACCTAAGTTATAATGGAAGATACTATAATAACCAACAATTGTATAAACAAAAATCAGCTGAAAAATCAGTGAACTTTGACTTGAATGATTTTGAATGTGTCTACTGCCATGTTAGGGATTTTATAGATCTTCTAGTTTTACAATATATAGCACACAGTGGCTACGGCAGGCGAAGTCCGGAACTCAAAATTTTTTATATATAAAATGAGTCCCATTTGATATCATTTTGTACGATTTAAGTAGATCCACATAATATACTTTCTTTTTATTCGAAAGCGAAGCTGTCTTCTGATTGCACTAGTTTTTAATAAATTTCAACAAAATAACACGTAAAACATTTGAGTATCTCTGAACGATGTCAAAAAACAGCAAGAGAGAATTGAATACAAATTAAGCTGGGACATGGTACGTATTAAACTTAGACAAATATTTGGAAAAGATATTTGGAATAAATTCTGATTCAAATACAAGGCGGTTTTTAAAGTTGCAATCATTTTTTTTATAAAATTAAAAGATACAAAAATTATCTTTCTGTTTGTTAAGCTACATTAGGAAACTCATTTTCAAGAATATATATATATATATATATATATATATATATATATATATAATATATATATATATATATATATCTATACATATGTTTGTGTGTGTGGGTGTCTACAAGATTAAAAAAATAACGTTTTCTTAAGGATTAGAAACAAGCCATATATCTTTCTTTTATTTTTATTCAAAATCCTGACAGAAAATTATTCTATAAATTTGCAAAACTAGTAGGTACTTACCCTCATTAAATAAAAGAAATCTGATTGAAGAAGACCAGTAGAAGAGATAGGAAGAAGTGTGCTATTGTTCTCATGATTCCCCATTTTGGTCTCCTTAACTCTAAACCCTATCACATTAGAAAACTTTAAAGCTATACAGTGGCAAGAAAAATTAACGTTTAGCTGCGATTTTCTAGCTGTTGGGAGACATTAGCAGAAATTTTAACTGCTATAAGTATTTAGGAATATTTTTAACTCCTGCGAAATCCTGTGCTGATATAGACTTACATCAAACCTTAAAAAATTAATAGAATATGTAGCAGAAGTGATACTGGAGGATATTATACTAGCCAACAAATATTATAAATAAAATGATAAAAAGTTTTCACAGCAGCCGAAAAATTTCAGTGTTACTTTGACATGAAAGTTATTGAAAGTGTAAACTGCCATTGTACTGTCCTGCGACCTGTTGTATGATTAACTGCGAATCACCGTAGATGTTGATATCTGTTATACCCATATGAATGGTCAATTCCAGTCCGGTTATAAGGGCTTCATATTTTGCTTCATTATTCGTACACTGCTCTGTCAAATGGTAGGAGTATCTTAACATTCCCCGCTATGGTGTTATAAAGATTAGTCTGATTTCTGCCTTACCGAGCACTATCATTTGCAATTCTTTATCTTCTGCGCTAAGGATGCTCCGTCGAAGTACAATTCCCAATGTTGATCATCAGGGTCTTCTAGGCTCATTATCTGCTCGTCTGACAAGTCGTCATTGAGAGGCGATTCTGCCGGTAAAGGGTGTGCTGTGAGAAAGTCTGCTAGGACTTGTCCCTTTATGACATGAAGATGAACGAAAGTTATATCGAATTACAATAGTATCATCGACCACCTGGCAAGTCTGCCGGAAAACATCGGTCGGGTTATCAAATATTACAATGGATTAAACTTCGAAATAAGGTTGACCTTATGGGAAGCATGTAATGCCTGAGCTTTTGAGCGTTGAAGATCAGGGCCAAACAATGCTTCTCAATAGAAGGATACTTTACTTCCATCGGAATTAGACGACTACTTAAGTAGTAGAGGGCATTTTCCTTACCTTCGTCATTGACCTAGGCTAGCAGGGCTCCGAGGGAGTCGTCTAAAGCCGCGGTATAAAGTATCCATGGTCTACCCGAGACTGGGGCTGCTAATACAGGAGGTGTCATTAAATATTGCTTGATGTCATCGAAGGAATGTTGACATTTGGCTTCCCAAGTAAACTTGCATCCTTCTTAACCAAAGCAGAAAAAGGCTGACACCTTCCTGACAAATTCGAAATAAAGCATCGAAGATATGCCAACTTCCCTTGGAAAGGATCGTAGTTGTTTTAAGGTTTTGGGAGGCGGCATTTCTAAGATAGCTTTAATCTTCTCCGGATCGATTTCAATTCCGCGATGTCGAACAACAAATCCTAAGAATTTCCCAGAGGTGACGCCGAATGCGCATTCCAAGGGATTCATCTTAAGGTTAAATTATCTTAATCACTCGAAAACTATTCTCAAATCATACAAGTGATCTTATTTCAGTTTGCTTTTGATGACCACATCATCCACATAGCACTCAACTTGGTTGTGACTGAGATCATCAAAAATCCTTGTCATTGTTCTTTGGTAGGTTGCTCATGCGTTCTTCAATCTGAATGACATCACCGTGTAGTGTATACTCCAATTGGCGTTCTGAAGGCTGTGAGCTTTTCGTCTTCTTGTGCCATCTTTATCTGGTTGTATCCTGACGATCCATCCATGACAGAGAAGACTTCATGTGTTGAAGTGATGTCGATCATTTATTCTAGAATTGGTAGCGGGAACTCGTCCTTTGGGCGTGCTTTGTTCAAATCTCTGAAATCCACGCAGATTCTGATTTGACCATTCTTCTTTCTAACCGGTACCACGTTGGCTAACCAAGTCGGGTATTGTTCTTCACGGACAAATTTAGCGTCTATTAGCTTCTTAACTTCAACTATTACTTGTCGTTCGATCTCTAGACGCACTCTTCTCAGAGGTTGTTCGACTGGAACGGCAGTGTGATCCACTCCTTGTCTGTGAACTGTGACTTCTGGAGCTAATCCTGGTATTTTATCGTAACTCCAAGCAAAATATTCCTTGAATTCCATTAATAGCTTGATCATGTTTTCAGAGTCTTCTTTATTGAGTAAGGAGCTAACAAAGGTCGGCCTAGGCTCTTCGCTAGTACCTAAGTTAACTTCCATTAACTCGTTTATTGTAGATTTAATTTCTTCTTCAAATTCTGGAGGAGCGTCTCCGATTGGTAAGTCCTCGAGATCATCTGAAGCTTCCAGGCAGTTTTCATTAGACTTGCAAGTGACAACCAAACAAAATTCTGAATCATCAGCTGGCCCTACCGTGCTAAAGCCAAGACCATGTTTTGAGTTGGGAGGTCGACTGGCATTACTCCATAACTTTTCAAAGCGTTGTGATTGATCTTTTGACCACTGCTTAGGTAAGACACCACGTTGCATCAAATTTTGAACACAGGGAGAATACCACTCAAAAGGCAATTCCATTAATTCGGATGAAGCAACATCTTCAAATTTTACATCATTTTTTGTTTTGGAAGAAGAAGCACCTCGGTAAAATTTGATTAGCTTAGTACCACCACCATGCACTTCCTTGACCACAATACCCTCAATCTTACTAGGGTAGATCAGGGTTAGGGTCATAGTATGCACATAGTGGTTAATCTTATCGTACATCGCTTTGTATTCTTCGTTCTTTTCATCTTCTAGTGAGATCTTGAATTGAGGCTTCTTCTGACTTACTGTTGTTGATTCTTTCTTGATTTATTTTTCCTCTTCTCCAGAATTATTTTCCCAAACAACTTTAATAACTGGATTCTTTTGTTCAACTATTCCACTGTTTCTACCTCGACCTCATCCCCGGCCTCGACCTCGGATGCGAGCTTTGGAGAAACCTTCACCATCTCGCCTTAAGGGAGTGGTGAGTAATTGTTGAACTAGAATTTGAGGTTCTTTGTCGTCTTGAGTTTCTTTTACTTCATTCAGCATGACATTTCTGGGGAAAATTGTTTTCTTCGGAGGTGCATAGTAGGAAGCAACTTCATGTATTCCGATTTCGTGCACAGAAAACGGTTGCAAGTCACCTTTTATGCACTGTTCTTGTCCTCCTTCATAATACTTTATACACTGGTGTAGAGACGATGGTACCATTCGGTTTTCATGGATCCACGGCCGGCACAGTAGAGCGTTGAATGACGTTTTAGAGTTAATTATGTAGAATTTTGCGGTTGTCCTTGCTAAGTCATCGATCTTCATTGACAGTGTTATTGATCCAAGAGCTCTTTCTCCTTTCTGGTTGAAGCCTCTTAGTAACATTTTGTCTGCTTGAAGCTCGCGGGCATCAATTTCCAAGTAGGCTAACGTCCGAAGGTTCATTATGTTGATTGGTGCTCCCGGATCGACTAACACCCTAGAGAGCGTGAACCTTCCGATGGCGACTGAAATGTAAAAGGGTTGGTTCTGATCGGCTATCCCAAGTAGCAAGTCACTGTCCTTGAAAGGAACACCAAACTGTTCTCTTAACGAGCAAACCTCATCTAAGGAGTTACCGACCATTTGAGCTAGCCAAATCTCTGGATCAAGTAAGGCCTTGATCAGAGCTTCCCTCATCTCCCTTGAAAGGATTAAAGCGTCGTAGATGCTTAGTTTGGCGGGTAACTTCCGAAGATGGGCTAGCACATTATACTCCACTTTATTGTTTGGTTTTTTGACTTCTTCCCGAATGGGTAATTCTTCTGCTGGGGTTGACTCCTCTTGAACAACCACCTGCTTTCCTTTATCTTTCAGACCTACTCTTGGGGGTAGGACTTTTCCGCTTCTTAAGTTGACCTCTGTTATCTCTTCCTCTGAGTTTGATTTTGGATCAGCTGACGCTTCCCCTTTCTGAATCAGAGCAGCAGATTCTTCTGGAGTCACTTCAAGATCTAAGAACTCTAGCTCAATCACGATAGTAGATCATTGGAATTCACAGACGGGTTTGTCATCTTTCAGACCATCACAATCACCTTCACTGACATCTTCTTCTTCATCGTTACCGTCAAAGTTTTGTATGATTTGAGAGTTGTTATTCGTTTCAAAATTGATGTTCAGATTAGGTTGGTTGTTGTCAGTTATGTAATCATTAGAAACAGGCAAAACGTAGCCAACACCATAAATCTTATCTTTATAAGATCCTACTAGGGCGAGCAAATAATCATACAGAGTCAAAGGTTCGAGGGATTTCTCCCCCAAATCAGAAACAACCATCCTAGGAAAAGCAGCCCCAAGTCTACCCATCGAAGCCTCGGTCTCTTTTCTTCTGCGATCTTCACCTCCTTCTGGGGCTGTTCCTTGATTGCAATTGATAGTGCCAGCTGTCGGCATATTTTTAGGTTGTGTGTTTTATTTTGAAAAGGGGGGTCGCCTACAGAAATTGTCGGCGAATTTTAATTTAATTTAAATAAATAATTTGAAAAGTAGTATTTGATTTTGAAAATAATTTTAAATTTGAAAATTTTAAGATATGAAATCAAGCCGATCTCACATCCCGAATAGTTTATATAAACGAGCGCCGCACCACGAGCCGTGTATCTATCCCGAAGAATAGACACAGCTTGCTTGATAATGGGGCTCGATTAAATAAACTAGAAAGGTTTGTGACATCCGTTTGGTCCGCGAACCAATTTTATAAGCTGACAAATTCCACCGCTTAATATGAAGCTATTAAACGGGGTTTATATTACTCAGGTTCTTAAAGTTCCCTATAAGGGCGAGCCCCTATAGTTAATCACATCTTAAGTGACGGGAATCACCTAAGAAAACTCTCGATAATAATCAATAATTCTGCTCTCGAGAATTTGAAGTTTAAGTTTTCGAGGATTGAATTTTGGAATTTCAATAGGGAATGGATCAAATTTGGAACATTTTTATTTTGGGAATTCAAAGGGAAGAAAAGTAGGAGAGATCACGGATTCGAAGCGAACTTCGGTAATCTCCCGACTATCCTATTGTTTGGCTTGGATTTAGGAAAGTCCTAATGTTTATTTAATGTTTTAATCTTGCCAATTTTAGTTAATTAGGGCTTATATTTATATGATAGAATCATACAAATTGCACTAGAAGATATGAGGGTTTATGTCGTATCGGACGACTACCTCGGAATCTAAGACCGGTTAGGGCTTAATTTGCAATGCAAATGCACTAACGAAGAGTTGAGGATTTATGTTGCACTAGGCAAACTACCTCGAAGTCCTATGGCTTTGTTTATTTAATTCTAAGAAAGTTTTGTTGATGTAGGTTCGAGTTTTGCTTGACGACGATGGCCGTGCTGCCCACCATGCTCCGAGCTCCTTGTTGTTGCGGAGGTTTAGTTTTAGAAATCATAAATCGAGAGATGAGAGAAGTGTTCTGGTTTAGAGAAGTCTTAATTTCCAAGTGTTTTTTTGTGTTTTAATTAAAACGAGATCTTAAAGTTGATTAAACGAGCCGATTAAGATCCCGCGGTTCCATCATCCGGCACCGTTATTTTCATCGAATTCACTTAGTCCGGATGAATTTGCTAAACTCAACTTAAATGAGTTCCAGCACTTTCATTTAGGCCAGTGGGAAATCCAGTTAGCAACACGTGGGTTACATCATCCGAGGTATTCCAGATCATTCAATGAGACGTTTTAATTTAGTTGTAGTTGTAGTTTTGTTGTTACGTTTGTGATTAAATTTTGAGTTGTCTTATATTTTGAAATGTTGTGGAGGTGAATTTTATCTTGTAGTGTCTTTTATTTTAATTTTGGGTTTCGAGTTTTGGTTTATGTCCTAAAGGTGTCGGTTTTCATGCAACTTGTTGTTTTATCATGCAAGAAAAATAAGTGCGATGCGATTAAATAAATTGCAATAAAATAAATTGCAATAAAATAAAAGCGTACACGGAGGATCCTCCAGTCATCCCAAGCTGCACTTAAAACACAGTTAGAATATTTAAGCAAGTTCCTAGGTAAAGCTAAGGGAAAGGTTTATGGTTTTCTACCAAATTCCTAATCCTACAGCTAGTCGTTTCCTATGACGTCTAGGTTCTTTGTGTTTTTGGTTTGAAGACGATTTTCTTCATCGAAGAACAATTAAGTTCGATTGTTCTTGTCAACATCCTATCATATTGAGGAAGTGCTTAGGAGAGATCCCAAACATCTTTTCAATATTTCTAGGATTGTTTTAAGTCCAAATGAATTTAATTGTGTAAATGAATCGATCGTCCGAGGTTTTCAAGTTTTGTTAACTTGCTCGGTGAACTAGGACATTTGAATGTCACTATAAGTGAAGTAACATTTCATTTTAATGTTCATTTAGGAGTTATGATAACTAAAGCTCCTAAGGGCAAAATGATATTTAATGATTTGTGATTCAAATTTAAGTTCAAATTAATGATTTAAGTTTGGAATAGTGTTCAAGTTATTTTAGATTTATTTCTTCATGTCTTAAGTAAGGTTATTTAATTTAACTTAATTTAATTTAATTTAATTTATTTTAATTTAATTTATTTAATTTAATTTAGTTTGATTTGATTTAATTTAATTCATTTAATTCAATTTAATTTAATTTAATTTTAATTTAATTTAATTTAATTTAATTTAATTTAATTTAATTTAATTTAATTTAATTTAACTTAATTTAATTTAATTTATTTATTTAATTTAATGTATTTAATTCATTTAATTTAATTTAATTTGTTTATTTAATTTAATTTAATTTTAATTTAATTTAATTCAACTTTTAATCTTAATTTAATTTAATTTAATTGAAAATTTTTGAAAGAGTTTAATGATTTAATTTTAGTTTAATGATTAAGTCTTTTAATATTTTAAATTTGAGTTATCATTTTAATTAAGAGTTGAGTATTAATGAGATGATTAATTTAGGGATTTTTAAATTAAAGAATAAATCTCTTCCTAATAATATCCCTTATTTTAATAATTCCAATTTTATTATTCTTCGAAATTCAATTAATTATTTAATTAAGGTTTATTTTAATTATTTTTAAATTGTTTAGTAGGTTTCTACCCTTTAATTGTTTAAATTTCAATCATCCAAATCAGATTAGGATCAGATATTTTATTTGTTAAAAATTTTATTAAACCTAAAGTTTTAATTAAGGGTTAAAATTTTAATTACCATTTTGCCCTTTAAGCCTAATAATTTCATAATTCACTAAATTGAACTCAAATGAACTTGAAATTTTTATGTGACTTCACTTATGTGTCAATGAAGACATGAGAGGAGAAAATGTGATTTTTACTGTATTTAATTTATTTATATAATTATTTTTTGTAGAAAATAGAAATTTCCAAGGAAAATTCAATAACATGACTAAGGGAAAGTTTCTGTCCTTAAGAAAATTAGGGGACATTCCTAATGACCAGAGGACCATTTGGACCAAATTTTGTAATTTTTTGAATTATATTTTATTTATTAGAATTATTTTAAGTTCTGGAGTATTAATTAATTTAAAAATAAAATAAATGTTGAAAAATAAATTTTATAATTTTTAAAATTCTCTCTGATATCAAGGATTCCAGAGAACCAAACTTTACAATTTTCTGATTTTTCTTTGATTTATTATAATTATTTTGGTGAAAATGCTAGAAAATACATTTTTTAATTTTTAAAATTACCTTAGAGCTTTAAAATTTAATATCTCACTAAATAGACCTAGGAAAAATATGGGGTTTGTTCCTAAGTGATTAAAATTTAAAATATGACATTTTGGTGAATTTTATTATTTTTGTGATTTTTATTATTTTTTAATTATTAAAAATATTAAAATAATATTAAAAATCAACTTTTTTAGAAAATTGAAATTTTAATTTTCTTAAACTCCCCTGATATCAGAGAGACTCCAAAACCAATTTGGTGAATTTTTGAAAGATATTTTGAAAGTTATGAATTTTTAAAGTTTAAAATGACTAAGTGGCTTAATTAACCCAATTAGTGGGGCTAACCAAGTCCAATTGACCTCAAATTTTTATGATGGGTTCCTCTGATCCTAAAGGTCAGTGGAGAATTGATTTCAAGTCAATTTGATCTATGGTTAACTCTAATTAATTAGAAACCTATTTTGGGTGTTTAAGCCGATTAGGGTTAATCTAAGTGAATTAACTCAAATCCTATTTTTCCTAGGGTTCTCTGGTCATAAGGAACATCACCAAATTTTCCTAGAATTTATTTCACAACATGCTAATTTTTGAAATTAAAATACTTAAATCAGCAACATGCATTTGAAAAATCAATAACTTTTCATAGGGATGGCCTCTGACCTTGGAAAATTCAGGGAATGTTCCCAAGTTCAGAGGCTTCAAAAGCCCTATGGTCTCATGCCATGGTGAATTGTATGACATGCATGGAGAATTAAAACAATGCAGGGAGTAAATAATTAATTAAAAATAAAATACTGGACAAAATTAATTAATTTCTTTTCCACATTATTCTCCTCTGTTCCATCTGAGCAAGAGGGTATTTTTATTTTATTTTTATGATTTTCCTACACAAAGATATGAATTTTCAAAGTTTAGGGAATTTAAATAAATAGGAAAATACCCTATTTTTCTATTTATCCACGCGGCGCCGCGTCGACCTCGACGACTCCGAAGGGCCGCGTGGCGCGCTCCATTCGACGCCGCCGCTTGAGTCGGCGCTCCGGGACCCGCTGTATCGCTCCGTCTTCCGGTCCGACGCGATCCTGGCCGTCCGTCCGCGCGTGTATTAAATGGACGGCATCCGTTCATCGTCCCGAGTGTCCTCGCCCGAGAGCCGTCCACACTAAATCCTTAATATCTCACTCGATACTCGATGGATTTTCATGTTCTTATACTGCTATGGATTCGTCTTGAAGAGACGAACACATCTATACGGTTATCATGCATTGAAATTAAAGCATTTGAAATGGAGAATCTCCGAAGCTCGGGATGAAGAATTAACTCATACCTTAGCTACGAGAGGTGAAGCCTCGATCGAGAGATGCTTGGCACGTTCGTTGGAGATGCGGGAGGCTAGGGATGAAGCACAGGGATGTGGTGAATCGCCTAGGTGTGATTTCCACCAAAGGCGATCACAACCTTTGGAGTACGGAACAAGCTGGGTGACCCGGAGATGGGGCTTTTGCTTGGTGGACACCTTCCCTTGGTGCGAGTGCGGGTGTAGGACCAATCGATTTGGGGATTGGTCCACTTGTGGAGAAGTGTCCTGGTTTTGGGTGAAATTTCGACTACGAAATTGAGCTCGCGGAGAAGAAATGGCAGGGGGATCTCACTTGGGGATCAAGTGCTCTGTGTGTGGGGAGGAGTACGGAACAATTTTGGCGAGTTTCGGTAAGGTCCGGTTCGGCACCTCTCATGGCCGAGAAGGTGAGGGGTTTAAATAGGAGATGTTGGAGGGCCTCCCGGGGGAGTTGAGGGGCTGGGATCGAGCTGCTCTTGGCATGTGAAGAACGGCCATGGTGGCCATTTGGAGTGGGGCGGCTCGGCGGGATGGAATTTCAAAGCTTGGCTTCTCCCGAGGTTTCGGGCATGGTGTTTTCCGGCGGCGGGTGGCCGGCCGGCCGAGCATGGGTCACCCTCGAGGTCGGGTGGGTCGGGTCGGGACTTGGTGCAATCGATTGGCAAATGCCATGTGTAAAAGGCTTGGATTAGAATGGAATGGGAGAGAGCTTATTTTGGCTCAAATTGGTCAACCCCTCCACTTGGGCTAGGTGCACCACCCAAGGCTTGGTTTTGGCTGAGGGAAAAGTGATTTGGCTCGGCATAATCGGTAGGGTCGAGTCACCATCCAAGCACGATTAGGCATAAGCATGGTTAAGGGGAATCATGGGAGTGGTTAATCACCTTTAGGAATTAAGGAAAGAGCCTCCTCCTTTTGCCCAAAATGGCATGGTGACATGTAAAGAGGCTCTCATGGCTTGCATATGGCTTGTGCATGGCTCCATGGCTCCATTTGGCTTGGGAAAAGGTTGGGTCAATTTCATAAAAATGGGTTTTAAGAATTTTGGATATTTTGGTGTGAATTTGTATGGGGCTTGATTTGGAATTGTTTGATGATGGAATTATAACTTAGGGAATGGCTTTGATTAAATGGATGGCAAATGGAAATGTCATGTGGGCTTTAGGGCCAAATTTGGGCTTTTATATTTGGTGGAAATGGGCTTTTAGGGAGGTTTAGGGAAGTGGGCTTTTAAATTTAAAATGGATTTTGGGATGAGATTTTGGTAAAGGCTTGGGCCAAATAATTGTTGAGTTTGGTTTAGGGATGCTTCATGAGTGGTTTGAAACAAGTTTGAGGTGATTTGGGTTTGAATTGGTTTGAATTTGGGTTTAATTGGTAAGTGGGCTAAGGTGGGTCGAATTGGGCTAACTTGGGCCAATGTTGGGCTAGAGTTGAAATTGATGTAAAATTAATGTTGGGAAATGTTTATGGGAGTGTTTCAAAGAGGTTTTGGCTTTGGTTAGGTTTTGATTTTGGGGATTTGGGCTCATTTGGGCTAGGTTTGGGTTTAGGTCAAAAATGGGCCTTTTAGCTTTGGGTTAAATTTGAGTGGGGTTTGGACCAAAGTTTTGGGCAAATCATGTTAGTGTTTTGTTTATGGGGATGTCAAGGAAGGTTTAGAAAAGATTTGGGGTTAATTGGAGTTGAATTGGGTGAGTTTGGGTTAGGTTTGGGTCATAGGTCCAAATTGGGCTTTAAGGCCAAAAGTGAAATTGGATCCCAATGCCAATCAAATTGGGCTTGTATTTGGTCTAGATTGGTGTTGGGGATGTTGAATTGAAGTTTAGAATTGAATTGGACCAAAATTGGGGTCAATTGGGTAGATTTGGTTTGACATTGGGTTTACTTTGGGTTAAAATGGGTCAAATTGGGGGTTTTGATAAAAGTGGGGTAAATTGACAAAATTGGCCCATGGTGTAGTTGAACAAATCGAAATTGGGAATATTTGGGATTTTCTGGAATTTTCTGGGAATTTTCTGAATTTTTGGATTTTTGGGTCAAAAGGGGTATTTTGGGTATTTGGAAGGTATTGGGGGGTATTTTTGGAATTTTTGGCATTTTTGGGCATGGATGATCAATTTGAGTGATGTGGAAATGTTTGGGATTGATTTTGGAGAATTTTGGGTGATTTGGAAATTTTTGAGAAATTTGGGCTATTCAGGGCTTTGGGTAGGTTGGCGGGTGTTGGGTTCCGGGGGTCAAAAATTGAAAATTTGGGAAATTGAAGATTGGGTGGATGTAAGTGAAATGAAATCATCTTTTGTTGAGCCATGAAGCCATATCAAGCCCACATGAGCCATGAAGGGACTCATTTTGAGGCATTCACCATGTTGTTCCTAACCCTCTTAGCGAGGGCTTAGGGGTTAAGGACCATCCATGTGAATCACCTACATGAGTCGGGAGGTCAAGTCAGGTATGGGTGTGTTTTTAGGAGGTGTGTGAAAGTGTAGTGTGTGTGCAAGTCAACCCTTCACAGGACCGGGCCACCCGGGCGGTCCTAAGGCCAAAGAGTCCCATAGGAACTCATCCTTTAAACTTCCACATTTGATTTCGACCCTCCAGGTGATTAGGGGTCTATAGTCAAGTTTGTGGAGTTTGCGGGGAGTTAAGAAGTGGTTTGAATTTCTAAAAGGTGGGTCCCAATTCTAGTCCTCTAAGATAGTCAAAGGAAAAGCCTAAGGCTAGATCCTAAGTACTAAAGAGAAGAAGAGAAGACCTCATCAAAAATGAGGTCAACACCAGCTTGGCAGGTTTCGAACTTTGAATTGAAGCACGCACCGAAGCGGTTTGAATGTGATCCAATATTTTCTTTGAAGACTTTGTCTAAATAGTACTCCATCCATCGTTGGTCGTGTACGGGTTTATTGGAACAATAGGATCTACCGAAATAACATTAACGGAACCTCCTTTCTGGGGCTCCTTCATGTATTCTTTCGGGATCATTATGTTCCCTTGTCGAAGGTTGTTCTCGAGCCAGTTCTTGAAAGTGAAGTAGTGTTCGATCTTGTGTCCGTTCATCCGGTGGTAAGGGCAGTACATCAAATGATCTTTCTTGTCCACATTCTCTGGTTTCCTGGGCTCTGGCAATTGGAATCCCTCCTTCTTGATCAGACTACGAAACATCTTGTCAACTGCTTCGTTCTTGAAGGGGAATTCTTTTTTCAAGAGTTCTGTGAGGCTGCGTTTTTGCTGAACCGGTTGCTGGTTGTATTGTTGTGACTGTTGGCCATACTGCTACGACTGCTGATAGTTCTGCTAAGGCGGTTGATAACTCGGTGGAGGTTATTTATAGTTCTACTGAGATCGTTCCGTTCTTATTTGCATTGGTTGCTTGCCCTTGTTTACCGCTGCGACGGTCCCAAACTTCTTCTCGAAGGATCTGGCTGGCTTCTGCTTATCGTTCTTATCAGTGAAGCTGAGTTGTTTTGCTTCCTCCTGTAGAATCGCGACATTGCTGAGCAATTTCTCGAATGTCTTAATTGTAAATCCTTAAAGGAAAAATGCTATCAGATCGTGAATACTTTTCAGTAGAATTCCAATGGCATGTTGTTCCTGGAGCTGCGGCTCACATTTCATGCTTAGATTCCTCCATCACAGGATGTAGTCCACCAAGGTTTCATTTGGTTTCTGTTGCTCGACCACAAGATCACCGATGGTGATGTGGTGCTGAGCTCCAGGCGAACCGCTTCACGAATAGGTTTTCCAATTCTGCGAATGTCTTTACCGAGCCGTTGGGCAGCTCAGCATACCAGTCAAAGGCAATTCCCGAAAGGCTACTGACAAATTGGCGGAACAACAAAGCGTCGCTACCCCCTGCGTTGCAACAACTTGCGCGGAAGTGTGCAACATGCTGTCGAGGGTTTCCTGTTCCATCAAAAGTCTTGAACAGATGTGGTACAAAGTCTTTAGGGTATTGCACGACATCAAATTCTTCGGGGTATGGCCACCCTTCAGAATCAATGCTCCACCTTGGGATTGGGCTAAGGCCTCTCACACCCGCTGTTCTACCATATTCTTAATGTCCTTTTCCGGTATTAGACTTTGAGTGGAATCCTTCTTCGGTTGCTCATATTCATTGACGGACGTGACTTCTTTTCCTTCATCCGCATTGTGAATGACCTCTGGGGGTGTTTCCTTTGGGGCTGAGGCTGACTCTGAAGCGTGGCTAGAGTAGACGCCATCTCTTCGATCTACTTTTCCATTCGATGAATTATATCATCCTTTTCCCGGAGACGGAGTCTCATTACTTATGGTTCGTCTCCTTCTGTAGCTGTTGGAGTTCCCAGTAGGGCTGACGACGCTCGGGTCTCGACCACGTTGATCTCAACAATTTCCTCTTCCATGTATCCTGACAAGTCTCCTTCATTCTCTGATCTGTCTTTCCGTCCTTTGGCTAACTGCTGAATGCCTGATCTTAACTTTTTCAGAGTGACCACGAGTGACTTTCCTCTAACAGTCCTACGGCTGGTAGACTGCAGTTGGTGAACATCATTCTCGGCAATACTCCTCTTAGCTCTGGACTCGGCATCAGAACTTTTCATTTCTGGCTGCTCTGTCGGTATTGGCTCAGCGACTTTAGGTCGCCACACCATCCTTTTTTAGATTGGGTGCCTAGAGCCGGATGGCTCATCAGCGGTAGGTTGGAAGGTGGTGTGCCTAATAAGATGTGGGTCAGATACCACGACAGGTAACCTTTTGCTACTCAATTTCCTCTTCATTGACGGAAGTTCCTTTTGAACGGTAGGGGAAGTACTCTCGGTCCTAGACGCGCTTTGGCAGGTATTCTCCCCATCCTTCTCAGGATCTCATGCATGGAGCAATTATCTTTCCTCTCCAACTTCTCGATTATCATCTGTAATCGAGTGAGCGGTGTATTTCTTGTTCTTCTTCCTTTATGCTCATCGTAATATGCCGGTCGGGGTAACTCGACAGCAATCTTCTGAGCACTTTCTTCCTCAGGAGCGGCAGAAAGCGGGTAAAATTTGTTCCCTTCCAACAGGGGTGAAAGTTTTGGCAGTTCGTCTTCTTCCTCTGGAATTTCCTCAGGAATGGCAATCTCAGTGGCTTTAGCTTTAGCCGTTCTTCTGTTCTTATTCCTTCTCTGAGGCTTAGTCAAGGGTGCTATTCTCGAGCTGGACCCTATCTCGAAGACGGGCGGTACCGATGCAAAAGTCGTACCCTCCATGGTAACAGGCTCATCACTGGTTTGGATTTCCTTCCCTTTTCACTTAACAGGGGTAGGAGTGGTGATGACTAGACCGGCAGGGGTAGCGACAACAGTTCGGGAGGCAGTCCTGTCACCTTTGATGGCTAACCTCTTACGAGCAATAATGTTCCCTCCAGTTGGGACCCTCTTCAGGGAAGGAAACTGCTGAGTCGACTTCAAGCTAAACTCAACTATGGGTTACATAGATTCAGATGTCTTGGACTTCAGTAAGGCGACTGTGACGTCCCCGAACTTAATGTTTGTCTAGTCGAACCCCTGTCCTAAATGGATGACTGCGTTGTCAGGTAGTCCATCCCAGTTGATTTCTAAGTCAGTCCCAGTAGCGAAGGAAAAGATCAGCTTCGGTGCAGACATCTTATGCAGAAAAGATTCGGGACGTCAGAGCTACCCTATACTTCCCTTATCGTCGCAACAATCTTTTGGATGAAAGAAAGACGACTCAAGGTAAAGTCCGAACAAGTTTTGTTAATTTCATTCTGATCTCGTTTGTTTATTTCGTAAAGCTTTTCAGATTTTGTGGTTTTATTTCATTCGTAGGTAATAGAGGCAATCGGGAGATAGAAAGTTGATAAAGATTGGATTAAGATTAGGATTAATCACAAGAGAGAGAAAGCTGCGGGACCCTTATCCTGAACTTCAGGAAAGGTAATTCCTGTAAAAATCTCGACTCGGTAGATTGGTCCTAAACCACACCTATTGGGGGTCTTATCTCGACTATGGAGGTGAACAGGAGGATTCCAGAAACTCTTTGTTTAGGGGTTTCTAAACAGTGGCTCTAGAATCCAAAGAAGGAGTTGACTACACTCGCTCAAGACAGAAATAAGCGAGGTATGCCAACGGAAAGAATGATAGTTTGGTCCACTAGGGGCATGCACTCACTACCGATTTATAAAAGCAAAACCATCTGATCAAAAATGGAGAGAGGAACTTGCCCCCAGCGGAGTCGCCAGAAATTGGGCGGCTTATTATTTTTTTTAGGTTGAATGTTGTATTATTTTTTTTTAAATGGGTCGTCTACAGAAGTTGTCGGTAAATTTTAAATTTTAAATTTAATATATATATATATATATATATATATAATTTGAAAGTACATTTGATTTTAAAAATAATTTTAAGTTTGAAAATCTTAAGATATGAAATCAAACCGATCTCACATCCCGAATAGTTTATATGAACGAACACTGCATCACAAACTGTATATTTATCCTGAAGAATAGACACACTGCTTGATGATGGGGCTCGATTAAATAAACTAGAAGATTTGTGACATCCGTTTGGTCTGCGAACTGATCCATGAAAAAAATAATTATTTTTATGCCTTGATTTTTATTAAATTTTTAAGGATATTATGCTTTAATGAAAGGTATTTTTGTGTTTTTGGATATATGTGATGCAAAAATGTTCAAGAAGGAAAAAGGAGCAAAAAGGAGAAAAAATGGAGCCAAAATGCAAAATTGCCAAAATAATGAATCCGGCGCCTAGGCGCCAGAATCCGGCGCCTAAGCGCCATGTTCGATACCAAAACAGTTACGATTTTATAATTACTTTGGGTAGTTATTTTGATGGTTAGAGCGGTTATTGGACTTTCTAGAAGATTGGCAGTTATTCCTGGATTATAGGACATGTGATACATTGTATTTAGACGCTTGGAAACGGTTTGGATCGCAAAGAGGTGCGATCCAAAGTGAAGAGGTGCGAAGAACTGGACGCGGAATCCGGCGCCTAGGCACCAGACACAGCTTCTAGAAGATTCATTGAACTTGGACACATTTTGAAGAGATGCTTTAGGCAACCCTTGAAGCCTATAAATAGGAGGCCCTCAAATCGAAAAAGCTGCCCCCCAATTAGAGAGATAATTTTAAATATAGGGCCACGCTTTTAGTTTGCTTTCTTTCATAAATTAGTGAGTTTATTTAATTTAGAGTTTGTATTGAGAGTTTGGAAGAGTTGGTGTTTTTGAAGTCTAGTTAGATTTGGAGTCAGAAGGAATCAGAGGTTCAGTTGGAGAAACACTTGAGATAAGTATTTGTAATTTGATTCAAAGTTTTATTTATATGTTTTGTTATTTAAATTCAATGTGTTATGAGTAGTTACTTTATTTTCTCCTTTCAATTATGAAAAGATAAATAAGATAATATAGAATTCGTTGGAGAATTAAAAACTAATTATGTTTAAATATTGTGATGATATTAAATACTGGATCTTAATTTACTATTTAAATTGGTCATTTAAGTTGTTAAAATCTGTTAAAGAATTTTGAGACCTAGAAGGAGATGAATTCTTAACTAGTAGATATCACATGAATCTTTGTGTAGTGAAGGTCTTAGTGCGGGTTATTCATGTGAAGTGCAAATAAATAGGAAAATATTATTCGACTCGAGTGTAGAATTAATAAGTTTTTTAGAGTGACTGAATTAAATTCTTTTAATTTGGTTTATATAAAAGGAAAGGGTCACTAGTAGGGCCGACCATAGCCACTACGAACATCTTGGAGTGTGAGCCTAAATTAACCCATTCTACTAATAATACATCCAGACCTCATCTATAGATTAGTCAATGTTCTTTATACTATTGAGCGAAGGTAAAAAATAGGAATGCATCTATTTGGCACAATACCATAAATTTATACTCTCCACAAATATTTCATTATCTAAAAAGTCTTGGATTAATTGAAAGGAAGAAAGTTGTTTGCTTATTATTATTTACTTTACTCATTATTTTAGTACTACTTTATTTCCGCATTTAGTAAATTAAATATTAAATTTGTAACTTTAAAAGAAATACATAAAAATAAAGTTAAAATATTTAAAAATCTATAAACTTCCTCGTAGGATCGATACTGGGGTCTTTATTTAAAGCCCTATATTACTTGAAACAATACGTATATTTGCGTAGTACCTCTAGTGTGTAAAATATTTTCCATAAAATTATATTTATATACACTAGCCGCTATTATTATTTGGGTCAAAGTATTGGCTATAACATATTTTTGAAAGCATAAATTACTGCGTTATTTGCGGTCGGGCCACGAACCAATTTTATAAGCTGACAAGTTCCCTTGCTTAATATAAAGGAATTAAGCAGGGTTTATACTACCTAGGTTCTTAAAGTTCCCTATAAGGGCAAGCCCCTATAGTTAATTACATCTCAAATGACGGGAATCATTTAAGAAAACTCTCAATAATGATCAGCGGTTTTTCTCTCAAGAACTTTAAAGTTTAAGGTTTTCAAACAATTGGATTTTGGAAATTTCAATAGAGAATGGATCAAATTTGGAACAGTTATTTTGAGAGTCCAAAGGAAGAGAAGTAGGAGAAGCTGAAGATCCAAGGGAAATCTTGGTAACTTCTCAAACTATCCTATGATTTGGCTTCAATTTAAGAGAATTATTTAATGTTTCAATCCCGTCAATTTTAGTTAATTAGGACTTGTATTTATGTGACATAATCATACAAATAACCTCAAAGATGTGAGGGTTTATGTTGTACCAAACGACTACCTCGGAGTCCTAAGACCGGTTAGGGCTTAATTGGCATAATATGATTATACAAATGTCTAACGAAAAGTTGAGGATTTATGTTGCACTAGGCAAACTACCTTGAAATCATATGGCTTGGTTATTTAATTCTAAGAAAGGTTAAGCTGATGAAGACTTGTTTTGCTGATGAAGATGGTCGGGCTGCCCACTGTGCTCCAAGCTCCTTGTTGTTGCAGAGGTTTGGTTTTAGAAGGTGACAATCAGGAGATGAGAGAAGTATTTTGCTTTTAGAAAAAGTTTAAAATTGAGATGCTTAATGCTTTAATTAAAACAATTCTTAAAGTTGATTAAGCAGAACAGATTAAGATCCCACGGTTCCGTCATCCCGGCACCACTATTTTCATCAGATTCACTTAGTCCAAATGAATTTGCTAAACTCAACTGAATGAGTTCCACACTTTCACTTAGATCGTGGGAAATCTCGTTAGCAACACGTGGGTTACATCATCCGAGAGATTCCCGATCATCCAATGAGACATTTTAATTTAGTTGTAGTTGTAGTTTTGTTGTTCTGTTTGTGGTTAAATTTTGAGTTGTTTTATCTTTTGAATGTTGTGGCGGTGAATTTTATCTTATATTGATTTTTAGTTTAGTTTTGTGTTTCAGTTTTGTGACTATCCTAAAAAGTTTCAGTTTTCATGCAGGGTGACATTTTTGTTTATCATGCAAGTTTTGCAAGAAAGAAAGTGTAGCGTAGTTAAATAAATTGCAATAAAATAAAAGCGAACCTGGCGGGTCTTCTTGTCATTCCCGGCTGCAATCAAAACACATGTCAGGGCATTTAAATACTTCAAAGAGAACACCTAGGTAAAACTAAGGGAGAGGTTCTAATTGTCTACCATATCCTAATCTTATCACTAGTCAAATCCTACGGTATGTTTTATGGATGATTTTCTTCACCAAAGAACAATTAAGTTCAATTGTTCTTCTAAAATGTCCCATCAGAGTGAGAAAGTGCTTAGGATGAGTCCTAAACATCTTTTTAATTCTTCTGGTATTATTTCGAGTCCAAATGAATTTTATTGTACAGAAAAAATTGATCATCCAAAAATTTAGTTAAGTTTTGTTTCTTGCTCAGTGAACTTGGACATTTGATTATCCGATGAGTGAAGTGACATTTCACTTGATACTTTATTTAAAGATTATGAAGGTGGAAGCCTTCAGGATCAAATTAGTTTGTTAAATAATTTAACCATTAAAGTTGAATCGTTGTTTCAAGACAGTTTAGTTTAGTTATAAAAATTTTCAAATTGGTTTTTTTTTAAAGTTTTAGATTACTTAGGTTAAAGAAGTTATTTGAATTATTTGAAAAATTTTAATGATTTGGATTTGTTATAACTTAATCATAACATTTTAGATTGATTTTTAATTTAATTTTATTATCATATTTTAACTTTTTTGAGATTATTTTTAACACCTCAAATTTGTTTTAGGTTAAATTTTAAGTGGTTTCAAATTAGCTTTAATATTTTAGGTTTTTTTTAGCTTGATTATTAAATCATTTATTGTTTTAAACTTTAATTTAATTAATGATTGTTCTCATTTTTAGAATTAATCATGAGTTGAATATTATTGAATTAATCCATTTAGGGACTCTAAATTAGAGAATTGATATCTTCTTAAGTCATATCCCTAATTTCAATAATCCAAAAAATTTTTAATTATTCTTCCAAAATTTAAATGGTTTAATTAATTAAAGTTTTATTTTTGATGTTGTAGATGATCAATGGATTTCTACCTCTTTAAGTCCCTAAGTTTCAATCATCGAAGAGAATATTTAGGATCAAAAGTTCATACCTCCCTTTGATTAAGCCTAAAGTATTATTTAGAGTTTAAATCCCTTAATAACTTTTATGCCCTCTTAAGCATATTCACCTCATAATTCACTAAATTGAGCTCAAATGAACTTAAAATTTTTATGTCACCTCACTCACATGTCAATTAAGACATTAGAGGAGAAAATGTAATTTTTTTTATTTTTAATTTAATTTATATAAGTTGTTTAATGAAAAGTAAGAGTTTTCAATGAAAATTTAACAACATGACCAAGGTAAAGTTTTTGTCCATAGGAAAATTATGGGATGTTCCTACTAACTAAAGAACCACTTGGACCAATTTTGGTGATTTTTTAAATTTTATTTTATTTATTATAATTATTTTAAGTTTTAGAGTATTAATTAATTATAAAATAAAATTAAAGTTGAAAATTAAGTTTTATATTTTTCTTAAATCTCTTTGACCTCAAGGAACTCAGAAAAACAAATTTTATATTTTTCTGATTTTTTTTTGAATTTTTAGAATTATTTTAGTGGGAAAGATTGAAAAATTCATTTTTAATATTAAAAATTGCATTAAGCTTTTAAAATTCAATATCTTTATCTAGAGAATTAGGAAAAATATTTAGTTGGTTCCTAAGTGATGAGGAAATGAAATGTGACATTTTTGTGATTTTTAATATTTTTGTGATTTTTATTATTTTTTAATTATTAAATTATTCTAAATTGGGTTAAAAATGAAAATTTTAGAAAAATTTCAATTTTAATTTTCTTTGGCTCCTATAATCCCAGTGAGGCCTCAAAACTAATTTGGTGAATTTTTTAAATGTATTTTGAGTTTTATGAATTTTTATAGTTTAAAAGTGACCATGTGATTTGAATAATTCATTTAGTGGGTTAAATCATTTTCAATTGATTTCAAATTTTTTTGTGAGGCTCCTCTGACCCTAAAAATCAGTGGAGAATTGATTTTGTATTATTTTAATGAGTGATTATTTCAAATTAATTCAATCTTAATTTGGAGGTTTTGGCTAAATTAGGTTCTGTTTGAATGAATTGAGTCAAACCATAATTTTCCTAGGGTCCTCTAGTCTAGAGATACTTCCCCTAATTTTCCTAGATTTTATTAATCAACATACTAATTATTGGAATTAAAATACCAAAACAAACACATAAACTTGGAAAATAAATAACTTGCCATAGAGGTAGGCCTTGGAAAATTCAGAGAATATCCCTAAGAACAGAGGCTACAAAAGCCCTAGGTCTCATGCCATGGTGAATTGTGTGTGTGAGTGGAGAATTAAAATACTCAAAACAGTATTAAATTAATTAAAAATCAAATACTTAACAAAATAACTTAATTTTTTTTCCACATTAATTTTCTCTGTTCACTGAACAAGCGGGTATTTTTAGTTTATTTTTAGAATTTATCTATGCAAAGATATACATTTTTAAAGGTTATGGTATTTAATTAAATAGGAAAAAGCCCTAATTTCCTACCTAACCACATGGCGCCACCTCAACCTAGGCAGATCCAAAACTCCATGCATCATCTCCCCATTCGGCGCTGCCATCTGACTCGGCGCGCGCTTACCGTTCTGCGGTTCCATCCGGCTCCATCTCTGCCGTCCATCCGATACACGCTCGATCGGACGATCGCTGGTCATCGTCCCCGACTGACCTAACCCAAGAGTCGTCCACCTTCTAGACCCAAGATCTCACTCAAGAATCAACCAAATCATGCGCGGTTGGTCTCAATTGATGCATCTAGCCTAGACAAACCTATCTATACAGCTAACATGCATCGAAATTGCGCAGAACAAAAAGGAGAATTGCTGGAAGCTCGGGAGGGAGGAGAGTTCAATACCTTTGCTCTGAGAGGTGAGGCCTCAATCAGAGATGCTCGACACGTTCGTTGGAGTTCCAAAAGCCTACAGATTGAGTCCCTGGTCATGGTAAAGTGTCTAGCTATGAAAGTGACCAGACCCGATTTCGAGCTCTAGCCGATAGAGCAATTGGGTGGTTTAGAGAGGGGGCTTTTACTGGGGAACTTCCTCTCTACCCCTGGTTAAGGTGTGGGAGAAGTTAATTGAAGTTTCTTAGAGGTTCTGGAGTTGTCCTGTTTCTGGCCTGAGATTGAATTCAAAAATTGAGCTCAGCCAGTGGGGATGAGAGCAAGAAAACAGTGGGGTTAAACTTCTCTTGGCTGGGAGGAAGTGATTTGGGTGAGTTTTGTGAGAGGAGTTTCAGCACTTGAATCATGGCCGAAAGGAGGGGATTTTATAGCCATGGCCGGAGAGGGGAGCTCAAGGCTAGGCAATGAGTGCCCTGGGCCGCTTAGGGGCGAGGGCGGTGCGAGGTGCGAGTGGTCGAGTGAAAGGATTGGCCACTGCCCAGGCTCAATTTTGGGTTTCAAGGACAAATGGGGTGCTCGAGCATGGCTTTTCCGACGGCTGGGGTGGCTGGCAAGGACAGTCAGGCAGCTGGGCAGGCTAAGAAGGAGTGGGGAAGAGGTTTAGTTCAATTAATATTGGCAGAGGAGGTTGCCTAAGGGGAATTAGAGATGGGACATGGCTTTAGCCATGTGGCTTGTTCCATTGGTCCAAAGTTATGGACCATTGGTTCATGGCTCATGTGGCTTGGGTTGGGTCAGGTTAAACCCACCCTAGGAGGTCTAGGGTTGGCAGCCAAGGGGTTGATTTGATCAATTTTGGTTTGGTTAAGTTCAATTTGGTTCATGTGTTCAATTGGGTTCACTTGGGTTTGAGTTGGGCTAACTTGAGTTTGGTTTGGAATTGGATCAATTGATTGATCAACATTGTGTAAATGATTGTAAGGAAGATTTTCCATGAAGACATGAAGTGGTTTTGAGTTCATTTGGGGTTTTAATTTGGAGGATTTTGGAGTTTTGGTTAATTTTGGTCACCATGGGTTAGGTTGGATTTAGGTTTGGCTAGAGTTTGATTCAAGGCCAATTGATGGTTCAAAATGTTACAAATGATTGTTAGGAAAGGCTTAAGATAGAAATTGGGTGGAAATTTTGGGTTTAGGGGATTCAATTTGGAGAATTAGGGGTAGGTGACAACTTTAGGGCAAATTTGGGGATTTTGATTTCAAATGGATTTTAAGTAGGGTTTGAGTTTAAATTGAGGGCCAATTGGTGTTGTGCTTGGTATAGGGATGTATTAGGAAGAGTTTGGAATTGAAATTGGGGAAAACTAATGGCGAGATCCCAAAATTTACCTTTTAACCACGATTTTGACCAGTCAACTGCCATTATTCATCGTCTTCTTCCCCGATTTACCGAAAGTTTCGACCTAGGGCTTGATAAATCTTGGGTTTGGAGCAATTTCAACGCATTTTACCACCGGATTTCATCTTACCTTGGTAAGAGCTTCCCTCCTATGTAAAAATTTTTTATTTTCACCATGAATTTCTTCCACATTAAGAAATTTTGGAAAAACTAAAAATGTGGAGAAAAGACTTGGGAAGGAATTCATGGAACTTGATTTGGATTGCTTTAAATCACCTTTGGAAGCCATTGTATTATTATTTTTGAATTTAGTTTGGATTTTTGTAATTTTGATAGATGGAACAATGGCTCCACGTCAAAAGATGAGATTAAAATTTGACGAGACTCGATTTATAAATGTTAAAGCACAATCGAGATACACTTCAATTTTTCAAGGAAAGAAGTGTATTCAAGATCGAGTTTTTGATAATGCCAGAGGAGAGTGGAACGAGTCATTAGAGAAAGGAAATGAGAGAACTTCTGTTACACTACAAATAAAGCTGCTATTGAAGTTGTAAGAGAATTCTATTCTAATCTTACTCAACTTGAGGTCGAGCCTGTCCAAGTAAGAGGATTTTCTGTCGATTTTAATGCTACCCACATTAATTCTTTTTACGAGCTTCACGATTACTATTCTAGCGAGTTTGAAACATTTGGAATATGGAAGGTCTGTTGGACGATGTTATTGATTTTCTCACTGATGAAAAAGGCACTTGAAAAATTAAGAATCATGAACGGATTAACTTTCCTCTTTCTATGATGAATGTAACAGCTAAGGCATGACATTATTTCATTTGTTCTACTCTGCTACCCACCTATCACCATAGTGAAGTCGAGAGAGAGAGAGAGAGAGAGCTGTTCTGAATTTTTGTATTCAGAACAATAGAAGTATAAATGTGGGGAGAATAATTTACAAGAATATTATGGCTACAACAAAGAGTGAATCAAGTGGATATTTAGGACATTCTGGCCTAATTTATGCATTTTGCCAAATATCCAGAGTAGAAGCTAATGACGATAAAGAATGGGTGTACCTTATGAAACCCATTAGTAAAGCTAATTTGAAAACTTATGAATCCCATGAGGAACGGAGATCTGGGAGTAGGAGCAAGACACCTTCAACTAGTAGAGACATCCATTCTACTAGTTATGACCCTCCTGCATCCAACTTCTCTACTCTTTATGATTTGATGAATGAGATGACCCTGCAGCGAAAAAGTTTTGAAAAGTTAGATGAAAAATTGAAAATAATTGATCATAGGATTGAAAGTTTAGAGTGGAGACATGATCACGATAGTGAGTATCTTCAGCGGTACTCAGATTTTGAGATTGCTTATTACGATGCACAGGCTAGGTACTACAGAGGAGAGCCTAATGTCATTTTTCCTGAATGCCCCTGTTATACTCATTATCAACCCAATCCACCTGCTGACCAGGGAGATGAAGACATAGTATGGGATTTTGAAGACTGATCTTTATGATGTGATGTGATGTATGTGTTTGTCTTGTTGTAGTACTTTCATTTTTATTGTTTGCATTCTGTAGATTATGTTTTGTTTCTGAGATATGTGTTTAGTTTTGTAGTTTGTATTTTCATTTTTGAATGTTTTTGATGGATTGTGATTATAATTGTAATTGTGAACTTTTAAGTTAACAAGAGTAGATTGTTTGTTCTGTGTTGTGAAATGCAAATGTCATGTGTAGTTAATTGTTGTTGTTAAATGTTTTAGCTTATATACTTGTTTTAAAATTTCATTACCTCAGCAAATTCTCTAAATTGTTATATGTGTAGAAAGGTTTTTAATATTTCATGTCAGTTGAAGTTAAAATTTTTTGAGAAGAACCTGCAAAATTTCAAAAAGACAAAAATGTCTAAAGTGTAAAGGTATGATGTATATTCAGAATTTTTCTTTCCACCCTATATTATTTCTATTATTGAAAACTTTAAGTTTGGGGGGAGAAAATTATTAACTATTATGTGTCCTCAATTAAAATATTTTCAAAATTTATAAATATGATTTTTGTGATAAAATTTAATTCAGATAACTATATTTAGATTTTATCTAAATATTATAAAAGATTCAAAGAAATATATTTGGTAATGAAAATTAATTTTGTAGGTTAAGATATTTAGTATAAGAGGATAAGAATATAGTTAACTATTTAAAGTAAAGAAAACTATATTTTGAAATATTAAGAATCTTAGGAATTTAGTTGAGAAAGAAAAGATTGGGACTCAATGATGTAAAAACTATGAATTACATATAAGATAAAGAATGTTTTAAAGTTTCAAATTTAGGAAAAGAATAGTGAAGTCCAAAATTATAACAGGTTATCCAGATATAGTAATCCTCACTTGAAATAGAAAAAAAAAGAAAAAGAAAGGATTGAAAAACAATCCCTGAAAAGAAAAAAAAATATATAGGATTGAAAAACAATCCAAATAAAAAGAAAAAGAAAAAGTAAGTAAGGAGAAGCTTGAGGAGATGCCTTATCAAAAATTGGCTTCACTTGGATTAACCTAAAGGGAAAACTAAAAACATTTCTGAACTTATATTTATTACTAGTTTCTTTACTAATAGTGTCCTCATGAATTTCCTATCTTCTGAATATTCTAAGTGAATTGATATTGTAACATATAGTCGTTCTTGAAATGAATAGAAGACTAGAACTCTTAGGCTTAATGACTAGATAGCCTTATATCTACATAATTATTCTAATTACTTGAAAATCTTTCTAAGAAGTCTTACTATGATATTTATTTAAATCAAAATTATACTATTTCTGAATTAAAATTTTACCACAATGAATCATAACTTATATGTAGTACTAAAGATTACTTGAGGACAAGTAATAGTTAAGTTTGGGGGATTTTGACCTAATGAAAATATGTTAAGATTTTCATGCTTATTTTATATTGATTTTGATGACATTGCACTTTAAAGAAGGGTATTTTTGATGATTTGTTGCAGATATGAAGATTTAAGGACATTTGAGTGAAAATATGCAAAAAGGAGCGAATTTGGAGCAAAAAGGAAAAAAAATTATGAAAATTTGATCTAGGGCGCCGACGGCGAGATCGACGGCGCCGACGGCAGATTTTTCCTGAGAGTTCAAAATATATTACAAGGGAGCCACCGACAGTGGGGCTTATGCAGAAGGGTCCAAGGCTAAGTATTTTAGAAGGCAGCCGACGGCGAGCTCGAGACCGCCGATGGCGGGAAAGTCGGTTCTCTCGAAAGATGCATTGAATGTGGACGATTTTTGAAGGGATGCTTAGAAATCTCTTGGAAACTCTTCAACTATTTTAAAAGGAACAAATTGGGGCCGAAAAAAGGGTCCACTAGCGTCCATATGTGTCCACCATGTGTCCATTTAATCCATTAGAGAGTCAAGTGTGTGAGTCTGGTGAGTCCATAGAGTTTCTAGAGTGTTTATTAGTGAGTTCAGATAGTGATATTTGTGAGGAATTCTTCGAGAGATTGTAACAGTGGAAGAGAAGTGAGAGATTTCTTCCTCATTGCCGTTTCGATAGAGAATTTTGCGTACTATAAAGAAAAGAAGATATTCAGAGGATCTTCAAGGAGTTTGCTTGGGGAGGAATTTAAGATAAGTTGTATTTACTTATTTTAGTTTGTAGAACTTTACTTTTATATATGAAATCCAAGTTTTATTGTATCCACTCAATGAAATCTGAGTAGTTTTTCTGTTTTTCTCCTTGTTTTGATATTTTTGTGAAATGGTAAATTGAATTAATGTGCAAGAAAATTATAAAAGAAGTTGTGATAATCTTTTACTTAAATCTTAATTTATTTTCAATCTGGCCAATTGATTAGTTAGAATATATTGAGTTTAACAACTAAAGTAAAGATTACATCCGAGATTCAGGGAGGTCAATGTTCTTGGAAGTAGGGTGCAAATAAATAGGGAAATAATATTCATCGGGTGTAGAATTGGAGATTTTAGAGTGGTAGACTAAAATCCTCAATTCGGTCCTATCGTTTGGGTGCTGAAGTGTAGATGTTAGCCCTCAGGCGAGGGGAACGTGGGAGCTCCGAAATGAGAGTCGGTATCCTCTCAGTCTAGCTGCAGATTCAGTAACCAAGCATAGAATTAGTCAATGTTCTTTATGCCAGGATCAAAGGGTAAAGAATAAATATGCTTCTATTTGACACAACACCGTTTTAACTAATTCTAATTATCCATTCACTTAAATTTCTTAACAATAGAGAAAGACTCTTGCTTATATATTTGAAATTCACTTTATTAGTAGAATTAGTTATTTGTTAGTAGAACTAGTTTATTAAAATTTCATATTATTGTCGATTGCATATTAGTGACAGATAGGTAATTTCGATTTTCAAGTTGTGATTTTAAATTGGTTTCTAAAATCCTAGTTCGTAGCCTCTAAAAAATTCCCTGTGGGATCGATATCCAGGACTCCACTAGAACCCTGTATTACTTGAGCGATACGTATACTTGCGTTGAATAGTAACTTTGCGATTAAAGAATATATTATATACTTGTTACAAGAAATTAAAATTACGCTAAGTGCGCAGAGTGGTTCACCTGGCAACGGCGTCAAAAAAGTGGTGTGACTTTTTAATTTGCAAAAATTAATGAACTCGGATATATATATATATATATATATATATATATATATATATATATATATATATATATATATATATATATATATAGTTTGATAATGAGTCACATAATTAACATAAGTATTCGTATCGCTCGAGTAATACAGGGCTCTAGTGGAGTTCCGGTTATCAATCCCACAAGGAGGCTTTAATTTTATGGCATAGCACATAAATTACTAATCGAATCACAACACAATTGTAAGTGGTTTAATTCTTAAAGTAAAGACAAACAGATTCAGTTACTATTTCTACCAAAGTACGTTCTAGACTCTAGCAAGTTAAACTAACACAAGACTAAATTTATAACAAAGTTCGGTTGTAAGAAAGAGTCTTCCTCCTTTCCAATCATAATGTAATGATTATTGTGACATAGATCGGTGATGCAAATGTATTGTGCCAAATAGGAGCATTACAATTCTTTACCCATATTTCAGCGTATAAAGAACATTGGCTAATCCTAAGTTTAGTTCCCAAATCCGTGGTTAGGCTAGGAGGATACTGGCTCTCACTCCAGAGCTCCCACTTCCCTTTACCGAAAGGCTAACTCTCGCTTCAGTTTCTAAACATTAGGACCAAATTGAGGATTTCAGCCCGTCACTCTGAAATCTCCAATTCTACGCCCATCAAAGTATATTTCCCTATTTATTTGCACTCAATCCCGATGAACTACGTCTCTCATTCCTGGACATTGAATGTGACATTCACTTTTGTTGTGGAACTCATAATCTTTTCGAAACATGTGTTTCCCAACAAGTTTTAACCATTCAATTGGTCATATCAAAAAGTAAATGAAGTTCTAAGTGAAAATATCATCACAAATTCTCCATAATAAATTGACACTTCATTTCTTTTTCACAACATCATCACATCACATGAAAAGGAGAAAGACAAAGAAATCTACTCAAAACTCATGAGGAAAAGATGACAAAACATGGATTTAATATATAAAAAACAACGTCATACAAACTGAGTAAAGACAACTTATCTCAAACTCTTCCCCAAGCGATCTCAAGGAATTCCTTTTGACTCCTCTTATTTCTTCACAACAAAACACAATTCTCTCTTTAGATGAGTAAGGAAGAAAAAATCTCTCACTTTCCCTCTTCTCTCACACTCCTTAGAAGAGAAAACACAAAACATAACTTCCTACACAAAATGGAAAGAAACTCTCTCTAAACTCTATTTCCTTTCTTCTCCCTCTTCAAACTTGGCTCAAAAAGTGTTTTAATTCGGCCAAAACTGAATTCCCAAGAGTTTTCTCAAGTAACACTTCAAAATTCGACCAAATACATTGAATCTAGTTTGAATTCGGGATGAGGCACTGTCCAGCGCTGGTAGAAGCGCTATTCGACACATTATTCTGCCAAAACATCGTAACTCTTTGTAAACTGGCGATTTCTGACGCTGGTGACAGAGCCGTTTGGTGCTAGTACAATGAAATACACTTTTGTCTTTTTTCGCTCCAAATTTACTTATTTTTGCTTCATTTTGCTCCAAAGGCCTAAAATCATTATACCTGCATGAAATCATGAAAAATACATTTCTTTAAAGTGCAATAATATAAAAAATAGGTATGAAATGAATAGTAAAAAGCTATCAAATTTTTAGTGGATCATACTCCTAAATGTGAATATTAATTCTAAACATAACCCTTTCTGATTAAATTTGTTTGAAGAATTTTGAAATGAAAAAACTATTATTCTTGTGCAGAAGATTAGATAATGTTTATGAACGAGACATACAATTCAATACAGCCGATGACAATAGGGTCAGATCTCTTCTTTACCCTTTTTTGAGTGCATAAACAACATTGA
Source organism: Papilionanthe hookeriana x Papilionanthe teres (assembly GCA_022702705.1). Taxonomy (NCBI): domain Eukaryota; kingdom Viridiplantae; phylum Streptophyta; class Magnoliopsida; order Asparagales; family Orchidaceae; genus Papilionanthe; species Papilionanthe hookeriana x Papilionanthe teres. The sequence goes on along the minus strand of CM040423.1, from coordinate 50,840,913 downwards.
TAAACTTAAAATCGATTTCTTAACATTCAGATTCCCCTGCTAGAATTAACTAGTCTGTCACCCTAGCGTCCCACAGTGTATGCCACAGATGTGACTGAATCTCGGTGTTAAGCTATGAAGCCTTAAGTCAAATTGATTTGAATCTAGTTTGTCACCATATAAACAACCAATTTACCACATTAAAAAATATTTCCATAAAAGTGCATTCGACTACATTAATTATTGTATGTGTCAAATAGGAGCAATAATATCCTTTAATCCTCTGCACAAGCGATAAAGAACATTGGCTATTTCATGTGTTTCAAATCTAAATATGTGGTTAGGCTGAGAGTATATTGACTCTCACTCCGAGCTCCTACTTCTCCCTCGCCTAAGGGCTAACAATCTCGCTTTAGTTTCTAAACATCTGAACTGAATTGTTGATTTTAGTCTATCATCTTAAAATCACAAATTCTATACCCATCAAAGAATATTTTCGTAGTTATTTGCACTCAATCCCATGGAGACTTCACTCTTATCCATGACATCAAATGTGATTCTTACTTAAATGCTGAAAGCATTGCCCTCGGGCTCATATGTTTTCGCATAGATTTTAACAAATCAATTGACCAGATTGAAAAGTAAATGAAGTTCAAGTAAGCACAATCACATTTAAGAAATTAAGAACATATTCTAACATGCATCCCAAAATCCTAAACATGAATCCTACTCATTGCAAAAGAAAAGTAAAAGAAAAACAGTGACATAACATACTCATGCCACTATTTTCTAATAAGAAGAAAGAGTAAGAAAATACATCACAAAACACGAAGAATACAAAAAAAAAACTTCATTGCATCAAAACAAATCCACTAGATAATTATTTACAAAGTCATAAGATAATGAAAAACACAATACTTAACTTTTCTCCTTTGAAAGAAAGATGAAGTTTTCTCCCACAAAGTCTCCCGCTGATCCATGCAATGCTAGTAAAATTTTTTACAGATTTTCTCAAAATCCCCCCTCCAATCTCTCCAGAAAGGTAGGAATCTACATTTCTACTTCTATTATAAGATCTCAAACATTCTTCTCATTTTTCTCTCTTCTTTTTTGTTCTTAGGGCTAAAGGATGTTAAAAACTGAAAAAATTGCGAAAAGATGAGTCCCAAGGCATCCATAACCGTTCCTGGTGCCGTCCGACACCGTTTGGCGCTATTTCTGGATCTGGGCGTCGTTTTACGCCACCCTGTGCAGCTCCACTGTTTCACTCCATTTAGCTCTGTTTCACCCCATTTCAGTTGCAATTCACTCCTAACATCTATACCTACAAGATAAACATGAAAAGAATATTTTTTAAAGTATAATTCCATTCAAAAACATTCGAGAAACATATAGAAAGGCATATTGAAATGTGTTGGGTCCAATTTTCTTTTTTGCTAGTTTTTTCTCCAAATTGCACAGTTTTTGCTTCATCTTTCACCAAAAGTTTATTTCTTGTACCTGAAGACAAAAAAATGCAAAATACATTTCTTTAAAGTATAATATCATTAAAAATGAGCATTAAATATATATAAAAAAGTAGTCATTTTTAGACGTATCATATATGCATGTCATATGCAAATAACCCAAAAAAAGAGGATTTATATCGTACTAAACAACTACGTCAGAATCCTAAATAGTTTAGGGCTTATATTGTACGACATGCAATCGTACAAAGTCTTACAAGATAGTCTGAGGATTTACATCGTACCAGACAAATAACCTCGAAGTCCTAACATTCAAATTGAGGCTCCTCTTACATTCCATTGCTGTCTCGACCACTGCTTGAAAATGAATCATCACTCGACCACATCGTTGTCTTGTTCTGAGAAAAGAAGAGAAAAGAGAAACATATCTTAAGTAACTTATTACAGGTTCTTGTTATTATTCAGTGTGCTTTTGTACAATGTATTTTGAGTTAGTATTTGTTGAAGATAAGAATTGGGGGATATTTTAATTATATTAAGCGACACTGGTTAAGATTTCTCTATTTCATCATCCCGACATCACTATTAATTTTAAATTTACTTAGCCTAAACAAGTTGTTATAATTATTTATCCTGGAGAATTCTCGTTAGCAACCATAGGTTACCTCGTTTGAGAGAATTTTCATAAATTCAAAAAAATAGATTGTTACGTATATTGTATCTTAAGTGAATGATTCTATTTATTTAAACGCTTTATGGGTATATATAAAAAATATTATAATTTTTTTTGTTAAAGAGTATATTGTTTATGTGTTATAAGATTCCAATCATAAACATATGACTTATGTTTATTATTGTAAAGATTCATTTCACATGCCAAAAATGTAGTAAATAACAACAAAATAATAATATTGTGTGTACAACAGAATATAAACAGTAAAATGCAATAAAGTAAAAAAGAAGAGTTTTTCGTACCTATCGCCTTTTGATATTTTGGGGAATTTGTAGTTAGATATTACAGGTGTATAAAAGTATTAGACAAACATTTGCAAATTAAACATGAAAAGGACTTAAACATGTATATTTTCATAAAAGTTTAAGTGATAGGCATATGGAAAATCAAAATGGGGTATAAGAATTTAAGTTGCAGATGGGCTCAGTTTTTAGAATTTTCATCCTTCATAATCCCACAGGCAACCGAGGTACTGAAATCTATAGACCAATATCGAATATAATTTACCAGCAAAACACTCCAAGATTGGGCAACTTCGAATCCCTATCAGCTGACTAACAAGTGAATATGTAAGAGATAAGAATCCTCAACCATATGTGTCATATGTATGTGATGTTTCTGTAGAACTATAATTTCTAGATTTCCAATAACTGATGTTATGAAAAAGTGGTTCACAAGTCATTCACAACTGAGGTCAAAGTTGCCAACAACCTAAATAAATTAATAGAGCAACTAATAATCAAATTTTGGTTATTTCAGAGTTTCATCTATAAGCATGAATATTACCATATATGCCATTGCCCTTGATTAGAAAATTGTGTATGTGTTATAAATGTCTTTCAACACGACAACACCGACAACTGAATTAGGAAATATGCAAATCAATCACAATAATGTTTACTTCAAAATAAAAAGTTTTATCTTTTAAAATCTTTATCACTCTTAGTGATTTAATGTATAATTTTAATTTTAAATCGTCATTATGATGCAAACCCAAGTATATGTATCGCTCAAATAATAAATGGTTGTAATGGAGTCCTAAGTATCGATCCCACAGAGAGGTGAAAATTCTTACAATAATAACTCAAAGATACAATATTCAAACTATATTACACTCACACAAAAAAATATGTCGAAATTGGTTTATTGTAGCTAAAGGAACTAAGTTAACTAAACTAATTTCTAAAATTCAAAGTTAAATTTACTAAGACTAAACTAAGTTTTAGTGATGAAAAGTTCAAGTTTAAGAAAGTATCATTCTGCTTTACAATGAAATCAATAAATGAATCCAAATGTTATAAATTGTATTATTTCAAATAGAAGTAAACCTATTATTTCTCATATTTACGAGCGAAAAAGAATCTTGGCTAATCCAATGTTTGGTCCCTAAATCCGCGGTTAGACTGGGAAAATACTGGCTCTCACTCCAGAGCTTTCACGTTCCCCTCGATTGAGGGCTAGCATCACGCTTTAGTTTCCAAACGCCTGGACCAAATTGAGGATTTTAGTCGCACCACCCTAAAATCACTAATTCTACGCTAATCAAAATATAGTTCCTTATTTTTTTGCGCTCAACATCATGGACTACATTCTCATCTATAAGATCAAATGTTAATTCTGTTGTAGAAGACACTATCTTTTCAAATCATATATATCACAATAAATTTTAATAATTCAAATGGCCAGATCGAAAAGTAACTGAAGGGTAAAGTTTGAATCATCACAATTATGAAATTCAAAACATCGCAAAGCAATCTTGATTCTTCACATGACTAAACCTCATTGTAGGGAGAAGGACAAAGAAGACTACTTAGAATTCATGAGGAAGATACCACAAAACATGAATTATATATATAAAAACAAGTTCACAAGAACCAAAAGAAAAAAACATAACTTATCTCAATCTATTCCCCAAACAAATCCCTTGAAGTTCATTTTAATCTCTTTCTCACTTTATAATACCACACAATTCTCTCTTAAAAGCGTCATGAATAAGAAATCTCTCATTTTCCCTCTCCTCTTACAACTCTTAGAGAAAATCATCTATAAACTCTTACAGACAACACTTGACTCACACAATAAAGATCAAAAGACAAGACACTGACCAAAAAAAGACTAGGGACACTTTTTTGTCATAAAAGCACTCTTTTATAATGTAAGGATGAATTTCCTAAGAGTTTCTTCAAGCACTGATTCAAAATCCATCCAAATTCAATGAATTTAGGAGAATAACCGCCTCTGGCGCCGAAATCTGTATCCTGACGTTGCTCTCTGGATTCTGGCGTCGTTGGCGCCAGTTTTATGCTCTCTGTAAACTAGCACCAGTTTCAGTGCCATTGAAGCCAATTCTGGCACCATTGATGACAGTGCAACTGTCAAATTGCATCATTTGACTCTGAATTTCCTCTTTTTTTCTCTTTTTTTCTCCAAGTGCCTAACTTAAATTACCTGCAACAAAACATGAAAATACCTTTCATTAAAGTGCAATATCACTAAATTTAAACATGAAGTGTATATCTAAAATTGAACATTTTTTTTTGTGTATCAGCCCTTAACCCTCAAACTTTCCAAATTATAAGCCAAGCTGATTATCTACATGCATTTCCAATAATCTTGGATATCTCACATCACAAGACTGGAAGAAAAAACATTTGAAATAATTTTGTAACATCAACCTTCCACCTTTAAGTTCACACTTAGAGCATAAAACTTTTATTTTCCATAAACATAAAGTCAATTTTTTTTCTTTCTGATTAAACATAAATACATTCTTCATCCAAATGTATCAAGATTAGAGATTGACACGTTGAATATGTATGTATGTATGTGTGTGTGTGTGTGTGTGTGTGTGTGTGTGTCTATATATATATATATATATATATATATATATATATATATATATATATATATATATATATATATATATATATATATGTCGTCTCCTCCCACGCGCCGCTCTGCTAGGATTCCGCCTCATGGCTAACCCTAGCGACATTTTCGCGCCCTCCTTCTCCAGCGTTCTCTCCGGGAACTTCTCGCGTCCTCTCCAGCGATGTTCCCTTCTGGAGTTAGCGTCGCCTTTTGCAGTGCTTCACTGCATCGACGGTTTCTTCTGGGCTAGAGCTGAGCGGCGATGATGCGTTGATGCGGCAGCGACTCACTCGTCGTTTGCAGCTCCTCCCGACGACGTATCTGCTCGTAGGTCTGGTTTGGCCCATTGACTGCAGCCTCTCCCTTTGACTGCAGCGCTGTCTTTGAGGAACTGCAGCTTACCGTCGACTGCTGCTTCCCTATACAGTGGGGTCTGCGCACCTTGGTGCACTCCCTTCAGTGGGTTTTGCGCAGCTGCAAAATGGCCTCGGGCCGTTCTTACGCCGCCGCCCTCGCCGGCGACAACTCCGCCCGTGCCCCTTCACGTTCTAATATGTTCCCGCAGAGGTTCCATGATGCATTTGAGCAAGGTGTCGAGAGTGAGTTTCTCAAAAAACATCGCGCAAAGACGGCAACCTATAATCTTTCTCACCGAGGAAGAGATCTATATCCTAGCTGCACCCTGTAGGTTGTTTCTAGTGGGTAAGTTCCTCTACGGTAATCCTAAACTTGAACTGATCCGAAAGGAATTCGAACAAATGAAGCTCAATGGAAGTTGGAAGATAGGAAGACTAGATGGCCGGCACGTTCTCATCCAATTAACGGATGATGCAGATTATGCCCAAGTGTTTGCTAGAAGAATACTTCGGATAGACAATCGGGTAATGAAGGTGCTGAAATGGACGGTGGATTTTGACCATCGCACTGAACCTCCCATAATCCCGGTGTGGCTACGCTTCCCAGATTTGCAGGTACATCTTTATGATCAAGAGCTTCTCTTTACTTTTGCAAAGATATATGGAACGCCACTCCACACCGATCCGCCCACAGAGCATCTATCTAGACCTTCTGAGGCTAGAATATTGATTGAACGAGATATTACGTTACCCTTCCCGAAAGAGCTTTGGATTGACACACAAAATCACGAATTTTGGCAACCAGCAGAACTTGAACAGGTACCTCTGTACTGCACCCATTGCTGTATGTTTGGCCACTCTCACCAACAGTGTTACCACCTGCATCCGAATCTAAAACCTCCCCGTACAAATGCTACTGGCCCACACATTCCTGCGACAGAT